>CM068824.1:132744553-134177053 GCA_028554795.2 Sinohyriopsis cumingii
CTTTTTCCAGGGTACACTATTCCTAAGAAGCTTCCTGCCAAGCAGCTGCAGGAAACTTGACCTTTGATCTTTTGTTCTATTATAAAGAGTGTTTTCCAAGTATGCTTTATGTATAAAGTTTAATGAGAACTGCGCGCGGGAAAATTAATTTAGCATGTGGAAACTAAAATCACCATTTTGACTGCTGTGACCATGACCTTTCGCCTTTAGACCCGCTACCCTCCCCCAATCAATAGGGTTATATCTCTAATCCAGTGAACTTCGCCTAAAAATCTACAGGTCAAAAATATTTCCAGAATATGCTAAGTGATTTTTAAGGAAAGGTGTCCTTTGTACGACAGTCTCCTAGAAACGCCAAGAAGTTATACATGTATATACGCTGTTTTCAGAAAACAGTAGAAAATGATTTTAATGAAGATTAACTGGTCAGCGACATCATTTGTTGAATTTATGCAAGGAAGCGTCGAACTTAACATTCACCAGGTCATCAGGTTCATAATGAAAGTTGGAGGGGAAATGACGGTGGAGACGTCGCCTGTTCACATTAGAATATTTTACATACGAAAAGATGGATACTATCAACATTTTCGTTTTGCATGTCTTAAAATATTCTTTATGGATAGGTCTCCTTAACAAAGACGTGTCTTCTCAATAGATCTTGCTATCCAAGGGACTCAACAGTCGGACGCATCATTCATACTGTCTAACGAATTTATTTAATGGATGTAGACAAAATGCTGCACCGAGAAAAACTCTGTGCTTTCGAGAAAATGCCTTCAAGAACTTCAGACCAGAACGGCTCTTCGTCACTTTATGAAACCCTCTTGTAACACTGGTGGAACGGCCCTTCGTCACTTTATGAAAAACTCATGTAACGCTGGTGGAAAGGAACATGCGTCACTCTTAATTCTGCCCGTCTTTGAGGTATAATAGCAACTCATTTCTGGCGATCAGCCTCGAACGATCAGCCTTAGCTAGATTTGTCTCGCGAGTTCTCGTATTGGCTGAGGGACCGATCATTCTAGCTTAGTAATCTGCATAGATAAGAAGCTTCTTTCTTAATATGCATAATGCACCGGCGAACGTACTACGGAAACGGAAGAATAAGAAGAAGAAGAATGCATTTGTAACAATGAGTAAACAATTATTTACAACTATCCAAACATGATACAACAAGAAACATATATTGAATTACCACTTAACATTACTTTTTTCTTGTAACCTTAAAACTTAAAACTTTAAACTTAATTAGTAAACTAAAATAATTAAATGACATTAATAATTAATATGCTGACATATATCAAGAATGCTGACTTTAAATAAGCTATATTCAAAAATCAAATTTAAAATTATTTACAATGAACTTGAAATTAAATATTTACATTCATTTAAACATGCACAATTGTAATTATTTTAAATTGTAGACTGAAATAAAATAAGTTGACTTACTGGTTCGCGATTTGTCTCACAAAATAACATTCAATGATAACAAAAGAGTATGTATTAACACTGCATTACTCATTAACAAGTCCTAAAACAATATTTATCATTTTGTACATGATGAGCTAACTGTAATTAAAAGGTTTGCATGAAGAAACATAAGGTGCAAACATGTAACATGTCTAATTAAGGTGAGTGAAGACATTTGTATAATCTTTATTATCACTTGTTTATAAATCAAATTATCGTGCTTTAAACCGTCTTTTTAAAGTTGCACTTGATTCACAGCTGGGCACTTTCTATGACTCAACTAATGAAACCACCGCTGATTCGGACGACGAGTCATCAATAAAAACGGACCCTGCCCTAGGATGTGCGGGGCCCAAGGCAGCAAGCGATGAGCGCGGGGCCCCCAAGCAAAAAAATTGCATTACGGAGTTCATTTCCTGAAAGCGCAGGGCCCAAGGCGGTTGCCTTGTTCGCCTTGCGACTGGGTCGAGCCTGACTAAAAACAAGATAAATTATATTTTATTTTTTATTTAAAAAACAACTTAAGTTGAATGTTAAATCTCTAACAAGAGAGGCAATAAATGGTGGATCGACAGAGTTAGAACAACCAACGTGGTGATCGTATGGCTCGCTTATTGTTCTTTTTCGCTTGTGTTTTTGTTGTTGAGTTTAATTATAGTGGCGTGCGCACAATTGTGCATGTGCCACTTTTTTCTGACTGCACCGCAGCCTGCTAGTTGTTTCTGGGGAAGGGGATGGTGCCACCTCCCCCAGGCTTTTATGGATTAAAGGAACCCTGATAGTTTGGCCTCAATCTGTGGGTCCATAAAGGTCCCTACAGTTGAATGGTTGGCTGTCATTAGTTGGAAGGAGGGCTCGGGAACCGTCCTGCTTGCTTTACATCGCTGGTTTCTTATTGCATTTGCCTGGTGTTTCTTGAGATTTATTTTTTTTTTCGATTTTTTTTTTCTTCTTCAAAATGTTCTAAAAAGGGGGGGGGGGTATGTTCTATGCTGTTTATAGAGGTTCTTAGTAGAAATCATGTATGAAGAGAGATTTTCAAGGTTATTATGGTATTACTAGTCGAGGTGTTTAGGGTGTTTCCTACGTTATGTTATTTATACGTTTTTAGATATTACCTCTTTAAGTTATTTATTAATTAATGTTTTTAGAGATTGAATGTTATTTATACTTTTTTTAGCAAGAGACAGGAGTCCTAGCCGATTACACGGTTCGTTAAGGACATCTAGGACCAGAATCCTAGCTGATTACTCGGTTCGTTAAGGACATCTAGGACATCCGATTTTGCGGTTTCCTTAGTTTTTTATAGGTACTTCGTAAGTGAATTATTTATTAATACTTTTATAAAATTTAATGATATGTTATGGGTTTTTATGTGGTGGCTTCTAAATTTATTTAGCTAGTTACTGGGTCTTTTGGTTTTGTGGGGATAGTAATTATATTTTGTTCCTAAGTCCTGCTGAGTCTATGAATTGATTTATATTTTTATATGCTGATTGTTTATTTTTATTAGAGTCCATAAGTAACTCTGGGTATGTGTGTGGTGATCCAATCTCTTTTTGGTTTTTGATAAATATTTTCCGAGCGGGTTGATATTTTGGGCATATATTGAATACGTGGTGTAGATCTTCGGTGGTGTGGCAGTTAAAGCAGTTAATGGTTGCTGGTTTGGGTCCTATAAACCTTCCAAAACTGTTTACGCGTTGCGCAATAGGGAGAAAACATTGAGGTTTCTATCAAACGATTTAGTCGGATGCGGTTAAACACAAATCTGATTGTACACATGGGTTCTGCATACATGTATATACCGAAATCAACGAAACATGGACTGACCGAGAAACAGTATAGTCTGTTTAACGTAAACGATAACCGTTTGTACTAGCAACAGGTCTAAGTTGTTCGTGAACCCGCCTGTCAGATTGATTGATCATTCTTGCGTTCCTGTATATGTATGATGGTGTTTTCCAGTTTAGAGCACTGATGTACAAGACGTGACTGGTGTCATTTCATCACATGAACTTCGACTGCGGTCGTTGTGTACACAGTCTCATTTCCATTATCACGTATGCATTCTTTCAAAATAATTTAGGATACATATTAAAGTGCAACACAATTACATCCTAACACGTGCAGCGGTTGAAGTTAGTGTCTAGCAAACAGGACATTTTGCACTGATAGGCTTATCCACCTATGCAGATTACGTAGTCTAATTCTGGATTGATAACGCAATATTGTAACTGTTATTTTGAATTTATTATATACTAAAATTTATTCTCTCATTATCATTTATCAAATGAGTATCAATCTTAGTTCAACGTTGTCATGTTTGTTTACAGTCTCGTTTAGTCGTATAATTTTCGAGTGTACTTTTATTTTTAACCCATTCACAATTGTTCTCGTTGTGTATTGATGTCGTTTTGTACAAAATTAGGGCTTGGTGTATTTCCATTACTTCAGTGGTCTCGATATGTTTTTAACCTGCATTTTAAATTCACACTGAATTTTTTACCGAGTATCTGACAGCAACATTCTGATTCCAATGTTGGACTTTTCCTATTGCAACACCAATTCATAATGAAAGCTTATTTCTTCTAAACTTTTCATCCTCATGTGATATTTTCCTATGTTACAGCGATGCATTTGAACGAATTAGTTTATCTAATACAGAGTGCAAAAGCCCCATAAAACAACTGCTCGTGACATTTCCTATATATATCTTGTTCGCAACCTTCGTCCCCTGTAGATGAAAAAATCTTGGACTCTCCCATATTCTTCAATAGTGTGCCGTCATATCCGTGTATACCTGTAATTAGACGCTGCGTCTTTTAATCTAGCGACCATGTAGTTTGCATTAGCAACCAAGCGAATTACAAAATTTTGTATTCGCTTTTATCGACCCTTGTCGGAAGTTTAATCTTTTCCCTGCCAACTCACTATGTGTATTTTGAATGAGTTGTAGATCCTCGTTCCTGCTGTTTATGAAGCTAACATTGAATTAAGATAATGGCTGAACGTCTGCGTCATTGTCGAAGAGCTATGTTTACATGTTAATGTGTTCCGATTTTGTTCTTACTATAAAATATCAAAACTTGTTTAAATGTAGATATAATTTCATTACTGTTGTCATATGAATGATGTCCATGCTAGTATAACGTGTGAGTTTGTGACTTTATCTGTCCTCAAATACTGGAATAATGCGCGTGCTTGATTATGTACGTTTAACAATAATCATCATCACTGGGGACTCGGTCTCGAAAGACCATGCGAATAGCGCCCTTGGGGTGTTGTATGACACTCTTGGCATCGTCTGCTGTGGCTGTGCAGGCCTATACGTGAGTGACAGTCCCTACTGCAGTTGGTGCAGACGTACTGGGAAGTCTGCGTTACTGTGGTTGCTGATGCGTTCTTCTTTCTCTTACGTTTCTCTGCCGCCAACTGGCCTCTCCTCGCATCAGCGACTGATATGCCATTGTTTACCATCAGTCTCCAGGTGCCTCGGTCCTCGGCCAGCTCTTCCCAGCCATCGGGTGAAATGTTGCATGCCTTCATGTCCCTCTTGCACACATCTTTGAAACGGAGTGAGGGGCGTCCCCCTCTTCTCATGCCAGTGGCAAGCTGTCCATATAAGATGTCCTTTGGCAGCCTTCCATCCTCCATGCGTCGGACGTGACCCAGCCATCGAAGGCGGCGTTTAATTAGCAGGGAGTACATGCTGGGGGTACTTGCACGCTGCAGATCTCACTGTGTGGAACACGGTCTTGCCAGCTGATTTTCAGGATGCGTTTTAGGCACCGTATATGGAAGGAGTTGAGCTGGCGTTCTTGCCTCATGTAGGTACTCCAGGTCTCACTTCCATATAGAAGGGTGCTCAGAACACAGGCCTGGTAGACTCGGACCTTGGTGTGCTCTGTCAGCGCGTTGTTTTCCCACACCCTCTTCGTTAATAGAGCCATGATGGTATTTGCCTTTCCAAGCCTTCTGTCCAGCTCCATATCAATCGAGAGAGTGTTGCTGATGGTTGACCCTAGGTAGGTAAAGTTGTTGACTGCTTCCAGGGTGACACGGTTGATTTTGATTGAAGGGGCAATGGTGGTATCTTGCACGCTGACATTTGTTTTTTCCAAGCTGATGGTGAGACCAAACTGCGTGCAGGCAACAGCAAAACGGTCTCCCAGTCTCTGGAGGGCTTCCTCGGTGTGGGCCACAAGAGCTGCGTCATCTGCAAAAATATCTCCCTGATGAGCACAGCTCTCACTTTGGTCTTTGAGCGCAGTCGTGCCAGGTTGAACAGCCTCCCGTCGGACCTGGTGTGTAGATATATGCCATCCGTGGACGTGTCGAAGGCGTAGGACAGGAGCAAGGAGAAGAAGATCCCAAAACGTGTTGGTGCCAGCACGCAGCCCTGCTTCACACCACTGTTAATTGGGAAGGAGGTTGAGGAGGATCCATCATACAGGACTGTTCCCTTCATATCTGCATGGAAAGAGATTATCATGCTGAGGAGTTTTGGGGGGCAACCGATCTTACTCAGAAGTTCAAAAAGGCCCTTCCTGCTGACCAAGTCAAAGGCCTTGGTGAGGTCGATGAACATCATGTAGAGTGGTTGACCTTGCTCTCTGCTCTTCTCTTGGAGTTGTCGTAAGGAGAAGATCATGTCTGTCGTCGACCTGCCTGCTCTGAAGCCGCACTGTGATTCCAGGTACACACCGTCTGCCAGCAACTGCAGCCTGTTGAGTATGATGCGGGCGTACACTTTACCAACAATACTCAAGAGCGAGATCCCTCTGTAATTATTACAGTCACTGCGGTCGCCCTTGTTTTTGTAAAGGGTCACAATTGTGGCATCACGCATGTCTTGGGGGACTACTCCTTCCTCCCAGCAGCGGCAAAGTAGCTCGTGCAGTGGTTTAATCAATGCTGGTTTTCCACATTTGATAGCTTCGGGCGGGATGCTGTCACTACCTGGTGCTTTGTCGTTTGGAAGGCAGTCGATTGCTTTTCTGAGCTCCTCTAAGGTTGGCACTTTGTCGAGCTCTTCCATGGTGGGCAGATTCTTTATGCTGCTGAGGACTGCATCAGTGACTGACGTTTCTCGGGAGTATAGTTCTGAGTAGTGCTACACCCATCTGGCCATCTGTTGCCCACGGTCTGTGATCTTCTCTCCCGTCAGGGATTTCAGGGGAGCGACCCCTTTCAATGTAGGGCCTAGAGCCTTCTTGATGCCACTGTACATACCTTGGATGTGTCCGGACTCGGCACTGCGCTGGATCCCTTCACACAGTTGTTGCCAGTACTCGTTCGCACACTGTCTAGCAATGCGTTGGGTGTTACTTGGGGCACTTCTGAGAGCAGCAAGCGTCCGTTCATTAGGGCATTTTTTGTAAGCTATGAACGCTTTTCGTTTCTCCTCGATTTGTGATTCCATCCTTGATAGGTTTGCATTGAACCAGTCCTGGCTGGGTCGTTCCTTCTTGCCAAACGTTGACATAGCTGTACTGTAGATGGCACCCTACATGGCGTTCCACTTGGCTGTAGCGTCGTACTCAGGCAGGTCCTGGAGAGCCTTGTTCAGGGCAGACACATACTCCTCCACCTTGGCAGGGCCTGACATCTGCGCAGTGTTTATGCGAGGACGTCCTTTTGGTTTTGAGCGGTGTAGCGTGTGTGGCTGTAGTCGCACTCTGCTGCTCACAAGGGCATGGTCGGAGTCACAGTCTGCACTGTGGTAGGTTCTGGTGGAGAGGACGCTGTTAAGGGCAGAGCGCCTGGTGATGACCAAGTTGAGTTGGTGCCAGTGATGAGATCTGGGGTGTTTCCATGACACTTTGTGTTGTGGCTTACACTTGAAGAAGGTGTTTGTGATGCACAGGCCATGGTAGGTGCATAGCTACGGCAGTCTCTGGCCGTTTTCGTTGGTCTTTCCAGTGCCATGATATCCGAGGCAGGTAGGCCATGACTCGTGGTCCGCACCTACTCTGGCATTAAAGTCGCCGAGGAGGAATAGTGGTTCATTTTTGGGGCATCCTTTGATCTGTTCGTCCAGCTGCCCATAGAACTGATCCTTCACGTCATCTGATGACGTGAGGGTTGGGGCGTAGACACTGATGATGTTGACAGGACCTGAAGCAGTGGTGAGGCGGATGGACAAGAGACGCTCAGTGCCCCCTGTGGGAGGTTCAACCGAGGCCAGGAGATTGTTTTTGATGGCAAAGCCCACTCCATGCTGACGGGGCTCCTCAGGTTCTCGACCCTTCCAGAAGAAGGTGTAGTTTTCCTCTCTGAGGGAGCCACTAGAGGCGAGCCTGGTTTCCTGCAGGGCAGCTATGCTGATATTTAGTCTGGTGAGTTCTCTATCGATGATGGCCGTCTTTCTGGTGTCGTCCACTTCTCTGAGGTCGTCGGAGAAGCCTGTACACATGGTGCGCACATTCCAGCTTGCAAATCGAAGAGCTGGAGTCTTCTTTATTGGTTTCTTGTTTCTTTTGTCTGGTGTGGAATTACCGTCTGCTTGTCATGCTGAACAACACACTGAGCTCCAGACACCCACTGGAGCAGGCAGACGATGGCGGGTCAACACCTTATTGACCGGGGGCTGCCCGGCTTGAGGCGGGCGATAGTTGGCCAGTGGGACACGATGATCCCTCCCACCGTCAAAGCTGACCCGTGGCGCCCCTTCCCTACGCCAATCGGGTGGGACTTATAACCCGTAAACTGTCAGCTTCCGTGTTGTTTCCTCACTCAGTAGCGAGACTGGAGTGTCCTCTCCAGGGCGCAAGCCTGGGCGTGGAGTATGGAGATCCTGGGCTGCCCAGACGTCAGGATCCCCCTCTCGTCCTTGCTGGTGGGGTCCAAAGGAATGCTGAGCATGACATTTGGCACCAGTTTGGATGCAGGAGCTGCCGGAAGGAGGCCGTAGTCGACCCCCAGCCGCCTTAGGGGCTCCACTCCTGATTTTCTGTCTGGGTTTACTCCCGTAGCCTTTCCTTCTCCCGAAGATATCCACAAGGCAGTGGAGCCATAATCCAATGGATGGGACTTGGTTGGTTTTGAATCAGAGTTTCCTTCTCCTAGATGAACTGCCTGACAAGGCTAACGAGCTTCATCTGCCCGGGTTTGGGGTCAGAGTTTCCATTCTCTTAGACTGGTTGCCTGCCAAGGCTAATGAGCCCAGTCTGCCCACCCAGTTATACCGCCGGGTACTCGGTCGCGCCACACAGCAGGCTCTGTTAAAACGGGGCACCGCGTGAAGGTGCTGCTGTGGACACAATAGTGTAGGAGAGGCCATATGCAAGTAACCTCCTGCCCCGCAGAGCGAGACAGTGGTCCTGCGGCGATCACTACACCTGAGAAGGAGAGGCTATGAGAGACGCTTCACTTTCCTTTGGCAAGCGGGACGTCAGGCCCAGGCCACGCAATAATACACGGGCGGCTAATTCAAACAGTTGTCAAAACGTTCTGATTCAAGTGAATTAAAATTAAACTGCTAAAAATACAACGAAACGTTTTCCTCTCTGACCAGTACTTTTTCATTATACTTTTTACCTTTTCTGATCGCGTGCTGTTTGTATTTTCTATCCGTACAAATCTGACGGCTACAATCCACAGTTCTGAGAAATCAAATAGGGATAAATCCTCGAAATTAAACGGCCACGAACATCTTTGGCGTTGGAAAGCCGTTTACTTCAGTACATACGAAAAGAAAACCGGTTAACTGTAAGAAAAAAAAATCAGACTCTCTGGAAGACTCTATCGATGAATGCGGGATGCGAAATTGACCACAGAACTCGATATGACTGAATGTTGTTTCTACGCTATGATACTTTTATAGGCTCATTTTTTTTTTGTCATGGGTTTTCCGTGCCCTAATGTTGCAAAATGATTTGCCACATTATGCATAACCCGTGAAATCATTATCGGTTTATTGGTTTGTGGATGTTCCATCAAATGCTGTAGAATAATAGCATGAAAGATGGTTTCTGTTTAAGGCATATAAGTTGCATGTTCATATTTATCTGTACCTTAAACAATACAAATAAAGTTTTGTTTTTGGAATTCAAAGTAACGATCATTTGAAAGCAGTTGCAATACATTAAATAATTTATCCTTGGGAGGGGATGGAAGGTCTAGTAACTTGTTTGTGCCCTTTGTCCGATGTGAAAACAAATGGCTCAGACCGACTGGGGATTATTTTGTACATTGGATGAAATGTATGTTTGAGATTGTGACCGTTATGAATAATGACTCATGCAAGGTTCACCGTGGACATGTTTAAACAGGAATTCCCGCAAAGATCAATTTATTTGCTAATTACTGTAGATCTCGTGCTGTATTCATCATGTATAAATATTTAAGCATGACCATCAGTAAGCAGTATATTTCTCGGCCTCAGAACCAGGTTACCTGCTATCTATTGTCAACATTTTTTCATCAATGTCCCAGACTCATGCGCATGCTCATTGGAATACACAGCTATGACTTGAGCAGACTTTTAAGCTATCGATCATATTTAGTTTAAACCTTTTCAGGCAGTACCTGTTTCGATCGATATGTTTCTCTGGGACCTGTCAACCCAGTTGCTTCAGTCTCCCAATAAAATTTCCGCTTGCCTGAGCTAAGGCAAACATAGCAGAAACAGTTGTTGACTTTTAGAACCCCATTTCGCAAGTCCCAAAGTATGGATTCTTTTGAAGTCAAATTTTATGTCTGGAATGAACTTGGATTCTTACAGAAAATTCATTTCGAGCAGTAACAGAGACAGACGTACTTGTATTTGATAATTTGTTGTAGGCATAACTAAAGAAACAATCCAGTCTTTTACTTTGATTCCATACGTGAATCGACAAATATATAGGAAATTACTACATAATCAAAATGGAGGAACTTCTGAAAAACGATGCGGTTCGAGCGAAAATTAAAAGTTTGTCTGCACCAGTGAAGGTAAGAACAAATCTATATATATTTTATATACCCTGTTCATTTTATTTCACACCATTGCAAGGTCAGTTTTCTTTTTAAAACAAGCAGTCGTTTCTTGATTTAGATATATTATCTAAATAAATCAGGAAATCATAAAGTATAAGACTGAACACGTTAAAATTTATTGCCTTTCCATCACCATCACTCTCTCTCTTTCTCTCTCTCTCTCTCTCTTTCTCTCTCTCTCTCTTTCTCTCTCTCTCTTCCTCTCTTTCTCTCTCTCTCTCTCTTCCTCTCTTTCTCTCTCTCTCTCTCTCTCTCTCTCTCTCTCTCTCTCTCTTCCTCTCTCTCTACCTCTTTTTCTTTCTTGGACTTCGAAAAAGAAACTTCCCCGTTACAACGTTAGTGTAAGGCTTTTCTTATATCTATACATGCATCCAACTATGATTCTGTTCTGTTTCTTATAGGTCTTTTTTTAAGTTGTTTAGTACCTTATTCCATATTTTATGACATGTATAATTTATTTAGATGACATTTAACAAACATGTTCGTCGATAAATGCTCATATTCCAGATAACAGTTTGGTTCGAAAGCTATTTTGAAGGCATGGGTGCACCGCCCCACCCCCCGGATTTCACCTCTAAATATGTTTTGGTCTATATCCGTAAAGCGTATTAGATGACCACTGCATGTTTGCCCCCCTGCCCCCCCCCCCAAAAAAAAAATGTTGTAGATGCCCCTGTTTGAATTCTTGGGATTATGAGAACTTTTAAATTTTAGTATGTTCATAGCTTATATTGGGGTGTACCATTTCCCCAAATAAATTTCAGGTTATTTTTCTTCATTTCTTGTTTTGGGGATTGGTCATTAAAAATCATCATCTAACACTTTGGTTGCTTCTTCTGGTTTTTATCTGTTATTTCGATATTGACCAGGATCAAAGCGAAATTTCTGTCCGTGATTACTCCATATTTTTATATTTAGTCCGTCATATGATGGGCGAAGAGACATTTTTTTAAATTTGTGTATTCTGTTTAGGTAATCAGGCTAAAATATAAAAAAAAAGTTTCCTCTGCAATACAAATTGATATTTTCCCTCGTAATTACTCCTTCATAAGAATGTAAACTGATATTTTCCCTCGTAATTACTCTGTCATAAGAATGCAAACTGATATTTTCCCTCGTAATTACTCCGTCATAAGAATGCAAACTGATATTTTCCCTCGTAATTACTCCGTCATAAGAATGCAAACTGATATTTTCCCTCGTAATTACTCCGTCATAAGAATGCAAACTGATATTTTCCCTCGTAATTACTCAGTGATAAGAATACAAACTGATATTTTCCTTCGTAATTACTCCGTCATAAGAATGTCAACTCCTATTTTTCCTCCGGAATTACTCCGCAATAAACAATGTAAACTTAGCTTTTCCCTTCATAATTGCTACAGGGTATGAGTCAGACCAAACGGATATTTTCTCGTTATCATTTCTCCCGGCATAAAGGTCCCAGACTGATATTTTCTAACTAAATTCACGTGGCAAACTGACAAAAGCAACATTTACCCTCAGTAATTATATTAAGGTAATATGACCGACGAGGACATCTCCCCTTTTTGATTTGTCTGTTGTAGTCCAACTAAAGGACACACACACACACACACACACACACACACACCATTTTATTGTTTGTTTTTAGAATCCTAGAAACCAGAAAATGATTATGGATAGTGTTGTCACAGATTACCCTAAAATGATTATGGATAGTGTTGTTAAAGAGTATCCTAAAATGATCATGGATAGTGTTGTTAAAGAGTATCCTAAATGATTATGGATAGTGTTGTTAAAGAGTATCCTAAAATGATCATGGATAGTGTTGTTAAAGAGTATCCTAAATGATTATGGATAGTGTTGTTAAAGAGTATCCTAAAATGATCATGGATAGTG
This sequence comes from Sinohyriopsis cumingii, assembly GCA_028554795.2. Lineage (NCBI taxonomy): Eukaryota > Metazoa > Mollusca > Bivalvia > Unionida > Unionidae > Sinohyriopsis > Sinohyriopsis cumingii. The sequence goes on from CM068824.1 coordinate 132,756,887, forward strand.
TTGTTAAAGAGTATCCTAAATGATTATGGATAGTGTTGTTAAAGAGTATCCTAAAATGATTATGGATAGTGTTGTCATAGATTACCCTAAAATAATTATGGATAGTGTTGTTCAAGAGTATCCTAAAATGTTTATGGATAGTGTTGTCACAGATTACCCTAAAATGATCATGGATAGTGTTGTTACAGAATATCCTAAAATGATTATGGATAGTGTTGTTAAAGAGTATCCTAAAATGATCATGGATAGTGTTGTTCAAGAGTATCCTAAAATGATTATGGATAGTGTTGTCATAGATTACCCTAAAATAATTATGGATAGTGTTGTCATAGATTATCCTAAAATAATTATGGATAGTGTTGTCATAGATGATTCTAAATTGATTATGAACAAGAATGGTAATTAAATATAATAGCCTCATTAAAAGACTACACTGGTTTGTTCAGATTTTGTAATAAAAAGAAAAGCTGAAAAATGAGGTCAACTAGTTTTGACCCAAATATGGACTTAATATTGCTGATTATTGGCTTTTTGAAGAGACCAGGAAATTCCATTCACTTGTGCAGATATGTTAATTATTGATCCACTAAACCCTATTTTCAGTAAAAATGTTGACAAAAATATATATTAAAAAATCGTAATATATGCACAAGTGTCGATGCATTATGCTTGAACATTTTGTTTACCTATCTTTTAGCGTTTATCGTGTTACCTTATCTTTTAGCGTTTATCGTGTTACCTTATCTTTTAGCGTGTATCGTGTTACCTTATCTTTTAGCGTTTCATCGTGTTACCTTATCGTTTAGCGTTTATCGTGTTACCTTATCTTTTAGCGTTTCATCGTGTTACCTTATCTTTTAGTGTTTCATCGTGTTACCCTATCTTTTAGCGATTCATCGTGTTACCTTATCCTTAAGCGTTTTATCGTGTTACCTTATCTTTCAGCATTTTATCGTGTTATCTTATCTTTTAGTGTTTTATTGTGTTACCTTATCTTTTAGCGTTTTATTGTGTTACTTTATCTTTTAGCGTGTATCGTGTTACCTTATCGTTTAGCGTTTATCGTGTTACCTTATCGTTTAGCTTTTATCGTGGTACCTTATTTTTTTAGCGTTTTCTCGTGTTACCTTATCTTTTAGCGTTTTATTGTGTTACCATATCTTTTAGCGTTTATTGTGTTACCTTATCTTTTAGCATTTTATTTTGTTACTTTATCTTTCAGCATTTTATCGTGTTACCTTATCTTTTAGCGTTTATCGTGTTACCTTATCTATTAGCGTTTTATCGTGTTACCTTATCTTTTAGCGTTTATTGTGTTACCTTATCTTTTAGCGTTTTATTTTGTTACCTTATCTTTTAGCGTTTTATCGTGTTACCTTATCTTTTAGCGTTTTATCGTATTACCTTATCTTTAAGCGTTTTATTGTGTTACCTTATCGTTTAGCGTTTATCGTGTTACCTTATCTTTTAGCGTTTTATCGTTTTACCTTATCTTTTAGCGTTTATCGTGTTACCTTATCGTTTAGCGTTGATCGTGTTAGCTTATCTTTCAGCGATTTATCGTATTACCTTATCGTTTAGCGTTTTATTGTATTACCTTATCGATTAACCTTTCGCAGTTCACAATTTACTGAGAGATTTTTTGCAAATTTGCATTAAGTTATTTACTGTTTTTATTCACATACAAGTAGGATCCAACTGCAAACTGGATATCATCCGCCGGCAGATCTGAGTCTATGCAGTTCGGTAGGATTAGACAGGAGAGTAATCAACATAGACCTTGATATGACAACATATTATGCGACAAGAGGTCAGGTTCTTTGCTGTTTGCAGTTGGATCCGACTCGTAAGCGAGTACATATCGTAATTGAATCAGAATTATCGGAGGAATATATTCGCCTTTTGGTGCTCGTAAAGATGATATTACGAATCTTGGTTAGCCGATATCTTCATAGGTTTCCATGCAGGCATGTTCGGGTCTCCATTAACAATATGATCGATATTGCCCTTAAAAATTCATTGAAATATAAAGCTGTTAACGTTCTTGTTTTTTAATCCTACAAGCTGCGATCATGTTTACACTACTAACTTATGTAGTCGCCTCCAGCAATTGTTCCTATCCAACATTAATTTGGAGAAAGGCTGCGAATGAATCTATTTACCAGACGAAGCCAGGGTGACTCAACGTGTCGAAATCGCGACAGAGTCTGGTTCTAATCATCGGAATAGTATGGGTCAGCAACCGGTGTGTGTCCTTGGGAAAGGCACTTCACTTAAATAACCTACTTGTACTGCTGTGCCGTAAAGCACCAAACAAAACCCAAACTATCCACATTACGTATAAACATACCTAGGCAAATAGTTGTTGTTGTTGTATGGTTTAACGCCATTTTTCAGCACACGATAGGCTTTACATGGCGGCCAGTATTAATGGTAGAGGAAGAACCCGGGAAAACTCCGGAAAGAATCACCGACCCACGAGAAGCTAATGGCAAGCTTTCTCACATACGCACATTAGCCGAATCCGAGACTCGAACCCACGCAGGCAGAGGTAAGATGGCAGTGATCCGTAACAGAGAGTGCTTTAGACCACTCGGCCACTCGGGCCCCCTAGGCAAATGGTAGAATAAGCCTTGGTGGCGTGTTCAATAATATTTTGGTGAGTTTTCCTTTTGTAAAATAACACTACGGTTTGCTCGCCAAAGTCGATGACTCTAATTTTTGCACAGTCTGTAACTACCTGGTTGGCAAATCTATACTATCTACTGAAACAATGTTACAAAGAATAAAGCTGTCATATACCCGCGAAAAACGAATTCCTTAGTGAATCACAAGATCGGGACCTATGTAGGAAATTGCCTTTCATGGAATTGGCTTTTTGAACGATATCGTCTGTTTTGCAACAACGCCGACGGAAATTATTCCAAATGATATTCGTGAATATTAAGGATACTTGGACATCTGTATGTTCATTGCTATGGGCGTCTGCAGGAATTTTTTTCCGGGCGGTAGGAACAACATCAAAGGGATATATTTCTTTCCACGGCACAACGCATTTGTTTAAAAAAACGCAAACGCCCATATCATTACATTGAGAAGAATATTACTTTATATTTTTTAATGTATAATTAATTTTTGCCGAAACGAGATTTGAGTGTTTCCTTTAGCAGATCAGGAGATCGTTTTTGTCATATTTTGAAACAGACCATATCACACGCACGTGAATTAACGTAAATGCATCCAGATCGTGTTCACGTTATTGTAGTTTTAGTTTTTTAATGCGAAGGGTACAGCAGGAATACGTGGGGATCTATGTTTTTTAACTGATCAAGTTTAGTTAAAATATTTTTTTTTAAAGTAGTGGATTGTATTAAAATGCATCTATAAATCAGTACTTTCTTATATCCGGAAATTCGTTCAATTGGAGTTAATTATAATCTTCCAATGTAGCGGGAAAGCACTGGATTCACGCTTAACTTAAATTTCTATTCTAAATGTTTTGGTCCCATTGAAGTCTGTGGTAAATCTTTCAAAAATAAATTTCACAAAAAAGAAAAATAGATCCGACCTTCCCACCAACACACACGATGCGTTTTCCTTTGTACAGTTATAATACTGATATCGAAATTCAATAACACTTAGCCAGGAATAGTATTTGGTACTGTAAATAAATAAAATTTATCAATAAAACGACTTGATGTTGCGCCAATTGTAAGAACTGTTTTATTGGCAGATACACATACAGAAGCAATATATTAAACACACACACACACACACACACACGTGGAGTCTGAGCACAAACTCTATCTAATATTTAGGACGCAGAAGTTGCAAACCCAGATTAATAATCCAGTGAAAATTATCAACTTTTGCATTCGTACAAAACACTTACTCCGAAATTATGATAATTCTACCTCAATCTTTAGTAAAATTATGCCAAAATTTTATTTAGTTTTCATTGTGACTACATTGATAGGTGTACGTCCTGAGATGCTATGCTTTCTTGTTTTCTGTTTGTTTTTATGGCACTCTGAACACACTATTGGCTGTATCATGCCCAGGTAATGAAAGCTAAGTGACTTTCCGAAGGGCACTCCGAGGCAACCGACGGTATCGAATCCGCCACCCTGGGATTAAGAGTCGGAAGCTCCACTAAAGGCGTTACCGCGGCTCTCACCACGTGAGGACCAAAAGGACATCAAAAGGATATAAAGACAATTTAATTAGTTTATACGTAAAAATATTTACACTTCTGAAGAAAAAAAAAATCGATAAATTATCCAATTCAAATAGTTATACTTTCCTTAGTTAAACATCCCAATCAGGGAATGTTTCGCAATTCAGATGTCCAATTTAATAATTATTTGTGTGACAAATGATGAACTACGCATAAAATTGAAACTTCATCTACACATTATTCGTAATTCAATAACACTTAATCATCGATATTTTCTGGTACTATAAATTAAATTTTATCCATTAACCGACTTGATGTTGTACCAAAAGTAAGATACATATACAGAAGCAACACATGAAAAAAATCTCTCTCTCTCTCTCTCTCTCTCTCTCTCTATCTATCTATATATATATATATATATATATATATATATATATATATATATATATATATATATATATATATATATATATATATATATTCTTTGGTAGAATAAATTTTAAAAAAGTTTATCAATCAAATGAGTGTATTTTACATGTCTTGAGATGCATTTACAACAATAATTTGTAACGTTTGACCTTGACACTGACTCATATGGGATGAACAATATTGCAAATGTATGTTTGTCTGTCTTTAACATATCAATCAACATGTATATCCACAATCCATTAAAACATCAATCGTGTCACCAATCTTCCCACTGGTTTCTTTCCATCTCCAGATATCAATTTTTTTTCTTTACAGGAAAAGAAACCTTTCAAACAGAAACCTCAGAAAACAAAAATTCTCTTGAAACCGAATCAATTTTCTAGTCCCGAATGTTTTTTTTTTTTTTGTTTTTTTTTTTTTTGCTTTATGCAAACTTTTACACAGAAACTGAAAATCCTCTACGCTGATAACCGGAAGGAATATTCAGCACCAAATATTTTTTTTTTAAACAACAATGATTCCTATTAAAACCGGAACTTAATCAGACATATGGCCAGCCAGTGGTTTCACTATTTGCCCTTGACTCCGCCCACCTAATTATCATAGGAATTATTACTAATAGCTCTAAAATTTAGTATAAAAAATCCTCGTATATTTAAAACGGAAATCCAAATGACCTAAATTCAGTATTCGATTTGAATTCATTGAATACTTTTGAAATTATTAAAATTACACGTTCTCTGCATTGTAGTTGACACTGAGTGACCTTGGTAATTTCTGCTTTCATATGCTTTAATGCCATACCGTCAAAATTTCACCCCAGACAACAGTCGATGACCTACCTAATCGTAGCATCATCGGCCTTTTCCACCAGGTAGAGAAGAAAGAAACAACTTTACGGAAATGGCCGAACAATGTTCCCATCGCTGATGACACGGTTGTTAGCCAAATGTGTTAGGTAAGGTAAAAGAGTATTGATTGACATAGTATAACATAGAATGGTCATTATAAAACCTGAAACACTGGAAAATAAAACCCGAAACAGTGGAAAATAAAACCTGAAACAGTGGAAAATAAAACACAACACAGATGCAATGAATTATCACGTATGTCCGTTTTAAACACTGAATGGAAAATGTGTTGTTACAACAATATTCTATTTCTATCTTGTACGTCAATGCAGCCAAAAATGAATTATTACCTTTGTGGAAAAAAGTATTAATAAAAACATAACAGAGGCGAAAAAGAAAGAGAAAATTATTTAGTGGGTTTAACAACAACAACAACAACAAATAATAATAATAATAATAATAATAGTAGTAGTAGTAGTAGTAATACATTTTGAAATAGCAAATAAGTCTAGATAGCTCAAGATTGTAAGAGACCAAGTCACGTGTTTTAGCTACCCTGGCTGGCAAAGTATTTCAAAGACGGAGAGTTCTGGGGAATTAACTATATTTATACTAATCTGTTGAGGCAGGGAATGGTCTAAATTTCAGATAGAGACTGGCCCCGATGCAACGGGATGCAGGTGTCAAGTGATCTCAGGCTTGGATGTCAGCAGTGTAATTCGTTATCTTGTAGAACATTGTTACTTGTTTTTTGGGGGTCTTGGGTTCAAGTAATTTCCACTTTAGGTACTCCAGGATTAATACAACATTGCTGGTGTTCCTATACCTGGTGTTCCTATACATATTAACAGTGTATCGTTCAGTTATGGTCCTGGGTATTGAGGCTAAAATCTGATTAACAATATTCAAGATTTCGTTGTAATGGGTGAAATAAGAACTGGCCTAGACTGATTCAATTCTGATCTGTCAGCCTCGTTTCAAACACTCCAGTGTAATGTTAGCTCTGTTTACCATTTTGTCTGTATGCATCTTACATTACTTGTTATGTGCCAATACAGCTGCCATATAGCTTGTAGATTCCTCGATTGTCAGATGATGACCTTCTGACGTGTGCTTATAGGTCATGGGGGATTTTTATATTGTCCCTCACAGGATGCTGCCATTTTCTGGGTGGAACGAGGTAAGATATGACTTTTCCCGGCCCGTTCCTTGGTTCAAATTGCCTTTAAGACTTTTGTAGTCCCGTCAGAGAGGGCTCTAAGTAAACCGCGCAGTTATTCAAAGAGGCGTGTCTTGGACCAGACACCCGGTGGCAGATAGTTAATTAATAACAGAAATGGGATGGGTCAAGGATGGTATATTTGCACTGGAATTGACTCTGATGTGGCTCTATCCACTATTCACTGTTTTGTCTTGCCCGATAGAAATGCTCTAATTTAGTTCAATATGGGACTCTTATTCCATTGTAATTTAACTTGGCTAAAACGCGTTCATATGGTACCCTTATTCCACAGTAATTTAACAATGCTAGAATGCGTTCAGATGGTACCCTTATTCCTTTGTAATTTAACATGGCTACAATGCGTTCATATGGTACCCTTATTCCACAGTAATTTAACAATGCTAGAATGCGTTCAGATGGTACCCTTATTCCATTGTAATTTAGCATGGCTACAATGCGTTCATATGGTACCCTTATTCCACAGTAATTTAACATGGCTAAAACGCGTTCATATGGTACCCTTATTCCACAGTAATTTAACAATGCTAGAATGCGTTCAGATGGTACCCTTATTCCATTGTAATTTAGCATGGCTACAATGCGTTCAGATGGTACCCTTATTCCACAGTAATTTAACATGGCTACAATGCGTTCATATGGTACCCTTATTCCACAGTAATTTAACAATGCTAGAATGCGTTCAGATGGTACCCTTATTCCATTGTAATTTAGCATGGCTACAATGCGTTCATATGGTACCCTTATTCCACAGTAATTTAACAATGCTAAAACGCGTTCAGATGGTACCCTTATTCCATTGTAATTTAACATGGCTACAATGCGTTCATATGGTACCCTTATTCCAGAGTAATTTAACGATGCTAGAACGCGTTCATGTAGTACCCTTATTCCACAGTAATTTAACAATGCTAGAACGGTTTCATGTGGTACTCTGTCAAATGTCTTAATGAAGCTAAGGACTATAATGTCTTCTTGCCGGCCTACATTAAAGGTTGATGACAATTCATGTATCTTAGTGATCAGTTCTGTCTCACAGCTGTGCCAGCTTCTTAATCCATGCTGGCAGTCAATAAGGAAACGGTGCCAATCATGATGTTTCGTAATGGTGCTTAATGTAGTATGTTCGTGTTTCTTGTAGCACACGACTGGTAAAAAATACTTGACAGTAACGGCTGACGTTCTACTTTCCCTACCCCCTTTGTTTTAAAGTTGCTGACATATTTGCCTTCTTCCACTCATTTTGAACTTCTCGGGAGCTGTGGCATTTTTAGAAAGTGATAGTTTGTAGTGATGAGATTTCATATGACAGGTACTTCAGTAGGCTAGCGGGGATAGGTTTCAGTTTCTTCGGTAACGCATAGACGCCATCGGTACTGATAGTTGCTTTAGACGTGGAGAGAAACGGTGTTCCATAAACATTTCTTATCTTCCGCGGTGAAGACTGGTACCGTTGGTTCAGGATATTTTCTTATCCTTCGACTCAGAGTAAAATTTTCCCTGGTGCCTTAGGGGCGAAACTCCAGCACTGCCGATTTTCCGAATGGATTGAAGAAGGTCCATAACAATTTATAGTTATGAACCTTTGTCATTGAAAAGAATCAGATTCTCCACGTATGCAAGTTTCTATAATCTTTATACTTCTTTTTCGTCTTGTTGTATATTCTTTTATTCCGTGCTTCTGTGTGTTTTATGTATAGAAAACACTTCATTTCTACTACGCTGTTTGTACCTAACCAAGCGATTAATGAACGCTTTCATGATTATACCACCAGGGAGGGGATGTGTGTGTGTGTGTGTGTGTGTGTGTGTGTGTGTTTGACGTAGCTTTAAAAAAAAACTCAGTCATATCGCTTCGATGTCTGCAGTGTGACAGTTAATAGTGATGTCCGACACCAGGCCGACCAGCCCTAACCTCTTAATGATGATCGCCAAGTCTAGCAGCTGCTAGTACCCGTTTTTAAAAAAGTCTTTGGTATTACTCAACCAGGGTTCGAACCCGCGACCTCCCCGCATCCGAGGCGGATGCTCTAACCACTTAGGCCACCGGAGCGGTCCGGGAATATGTGTCCTTTACTGAATGCATTTTATTGTTTAACAAATGCCAAATGTCACACAGTTTTGATCTGAGTGTCTGTTATGAAAAGTGGTGTAAATCCATCAGCTTTTCCTTGAAGTTTCCATAGTTTTGTCATTTTTTAAAATATTTGAATTTTTTTATGCATGCACACTTGTTTTGGTTTCACTGGACGGAGACTGGATTCGACGTAGACAGTAACTTGAGCAGATATGCCAGGCACGACTAGTCGATAAGAAACTTGTTGGTAAGAAAATAATTACTTTGGTTGGTTCATCTATAGTTTGCTCTAAAAATAGTCACTTGCTTTGATCAAGAGCTGTTGATATTCTACTTGTTTTGGAATGATCACCTGATCACATTTCGTTCTGAGGTGGAAAAAAATAGCTCCCCAGTAAATCGAAAACCCCTCAAAATTAAAAAGAAATTGTTCTTCTATGAAGGACTTCGTTTTTGAAAAGTTTTATTGTACAAGTTTTCCCTTCTCCATAGAAATTCTTGCAAAATCATCAGACCTTTATGTTTAGTCACCGTGAGCATAAACTGGCGTGCATTGTACGATTCGTCGGCAGTACATTCTACCATCTCTGCCGTACATGACAGACTGGTTCACATGTATCACACGTGCATAAACAGTGTCGACGAACATAAAAATCAAGGAAATTTCGGCAAAATTGCGCGAAATTGTTTGTACTCTCTCATATGCATATCAATAAAACTTGATCTCACATTTGTAATAGCAGCTGAAACTTGTCTGAACATTGGTGGGCATCGTATGTCGTTTTGTTGAGAAAACATTACATTAAACTTCCGCACAGTCGTCTAACAGCTATGGCTGTCCAAACAGACGTAAAACTAACTGCAGAGAGAAGGTACACAAAGCACACATTTGTGTGACGTCATGTGTATGGCTGACGCTATGTGACGTCATCGAGGTTTGTTGTAATAATGATATCGGATGAGGTGAGAAATAAAAAATACAAAAGGTTCTTTTAAAACTGTTACGTTAGAGGGAGTGTGGCAATTCTGATCTCCATTCACCACCCGATCATTTTGTTTAAAATTTATGTTTTGAAATCAGATTTTCATATTTTGATCATTTTTAAATGAGCTTAATTTGTTCGAACATTAGTTGAAAATATTACCAGAATTAGAAAGTTTTCAAAATGACATTAGAGACATAGTTGTTTTCTTAGTGATATTCACATATGTGTTAGAGATTTGTGACATTTTGTATATCTATTCATGTTGACCACAGTGCACTCTGCATTTATTGACATACATGAAGCCTAGTGGGACCCTTATTGTGCCCATGGGGAAAGACACTCAGTTCCCACCTTCTTGGTGTCATCAAGGCAGCATTAAATATATGTCGGCGACGGTCTAGGATGAACCCCTCACTCTGAACACACCTGCTGTCAAATAAAGTTCCATAACAATTCATACGTATAACTACCAGTCTCGGAAAACTGAGAAACCGATTTTGTAAAAAGATTGGCACGACAAATCCCATCGGTCTTTGATTACTTCCGTTATTGTTGCACCAACCTCTCTCTGCAACGCGCAACCACCCCCACCCCCCAACTGTACGATATGTAAGGCGTTGTTAATTGCGTTCTAGATATTCAGGCGAAGATGAAAGGTAAACACGAACCGACAGATTACCTACAAAAATACTCGCTCGGAAAAGTTTGATAAAAAAGAGCTCACACAAAATGGATAATCTTACATCGTGGCCAAAATGTAATCTCTAACCTGACAGGCAAAAATTTGTTTCTGCACAAAAAATCGTCGTCTTATGCATGCACAAAGAGAAAAGGGGGTTTGGCGGGTAGTTATTTAATTATACTTCACCAATGGAACATTTCAAATTAAACTCACGAGTTATATTATCCAAATTTCAATTATGAAAGTAACAAATCCGAATAAGTAAGTCAGAACAGTATGCGAACACTTATTAAGGTAACACTAAAAATCCGAATAAGTAAGTCAGAACAGTATACCAACACTTATTAAGGTAGCACTAAAAATCCAAATAAGTAAGTCAGAACAGTATACGAACACTCACTGAGGTAGCATTAAATAGTTTTCTTCGACGGCTATGGTTAAGGATATACATCTAACATTTGAATCCATCTGCCATAAACAAAGTCAATAACTGTTAATCTCTATACCTAAGATATGCCCATTTTTTCTCCGTTAACTTTACATTGTCAGAATTGTGCAGTATTTTACGATGCTGAACACCTTTATACTGCAAGGCACGCGCGCCTAAAAATAGCATTGTTCAGAAAAACTCGTTCATATTTTTCAAGACAAAATGCAGTAACCTATAAATACTGGGAGTGTTGAAACCAGATATGTGAAAAGATTGGAATGACAAAGCTCAGCTTTCTGGGAAAAACCTCTTTATATTCACACCAATCCGCCTCCTCATCACGCGTAAAAATCCATAAAACTCACGATTGTAACACCATCGAGAACCTGTATTAAACAAAATCTCATATACAAAGTGGTGAAATTGCGTCACAAATATTACTTTAATGAACGGACCGAATTCCCACAAAAAAAAAACACTCACGATCAAACTTTTGGTAAGCACATCAAAACAGCGCAACAACAAAAAAATTGGGCAGCCGTATTGATACATTGTTGCCTTGTTTAAAACTTATTCTTGAAGCCGACTTGCACAAAAATGTTTATGTAATAGATACAGTCCCTTGCACAAACAATATTAAATCATGAATTCTTGATATTACTACGAATAATGAGGGAGAAACAGGATATAAATAATGAATGTCTCTTCGATGGAAATTTACACATGACCGATCATAGAGTCATTAATGTGTTTTAAGTGCCACTGAAATGAAACCGACCAGCTAACCAGTAAAAGAGGCTTTAAGGTGCGGAATATGGCCATGATCTTAGTAATATTAGTATATTATACCATAAATATATTTACTTGATATTAGTATATTGGACCATAAATATATTTACTTGATATTAGTATATTATACCATAAATATATTTACTTGATATAAGTATATTGGACCATCAATATACTTATTTGATATTAGTATATTGTACCATAAATATACTTATTTGATATTAGTATAATGTACCATAAATATATTTACTTGATATAAGTATATTGTACCATAAATATATTTACTTCATATAAGTATATTGTACCATAAATATACTTATTTGATATTAGTATAATGTACCATAAATATATTTACTTGATATAAGTATATTGTACCATAAATATATTTACTTGATATTAGTATACTGTAATATAAATATACTTATTTGATATTAGTATAATGTACCATAAATATATTGAATTGATAGAGAACGTTCATCAATAGATGCATTAGTGTCACGCATTCTTTAAAACTTTTACGAAAATAATTGTCCCTGATCTATCACTTTAGATGTAAAAGTAATGTTTAAAAACAAAGAAATTTAGATGTCAAACTATATTGAAGTATCTAAAGATGAAACAAGTAATAAACTAATCTAAATTGTACACCTATAACATAAAATAGCACCACACACATATTCTTCTTTCAAAATGTGACCTTTTGTGTAAGAAAATTTATGGAAATCATTATTTTTTACATAAGGGAATAACTAATAATATTGAAAATGTGTACGTTCGATAAAAACTATTTTCCTTATATTGTTTCACGTTAACAGTTTTCGAATTGATATCAAAATCGGATATTTTTCTTCAGTATTTAAAGGTCTTGGTCTAATTTTAGGGAAGGTAGAACTAGTTCGATGACGTCTCATTCTTTCCATCTATAAGTGGGATGCTGGTGCTTACCTTGTCTACGTCATTTATTACGTCTTCTCATACGAGAAACAAATTGGGCGACATTACTGCCAGTAATGTGATTTTTTGTTGTGATGTTTTTGTTTCCTTTTATTTCTTCAGCTGTGTGTATATGTGTTTTATTCAGCTAAACGTGGTTGTGTTTTATGATGTGATCTAGGTTGGTTTTAGTGGTTAAATATATAGTGAAATGTTACTTATTGTTTCTTTCTCTGATGAAAATTGACCACCTGACTGTGCCTGATGGCGCAATGTTGGATGGCTTATTATTATTATTATTATTATTATTATTTTCGATTTTAGGCAAATTGTCTTTGGAGAGATCCTTTTTGCATAACAATCCGTGGCTCTGCAATTCCTACCAAAGTGACGAAATATGTTGCGCGAAAGCCGATTGCCTAGTAGACGATGTGGGGGTCGTTATCTTGTTAACATTAAATGAAATCTACAGCGATGTAAAATCCGTAAATTAATTTAATTTACGGAGCCAGGCTAGAAACACAAAATGAGCGGGCAAAATCACTGAATGCATCCCACTTGTGGATCACATTTAAAGAGAGACCGTTTGATGTTATTTTTGGTATCAATCTTCATTATGTTTCATTGTCGTAAACTATGGTGAAACACGGATCATGAAGTGCTTTTAATTGAATATTCGTGGTAATAGAAATGATTTCAGATAAATTGGAATTGCGAACGTAATATAAAACAAGGACAATCAATTAAGCAGTGAGTGATGTAAAACATAATTAATCAATCTGACATCATTTATAATTTAGTTTTCAATTAATACAGTCAATTACTGGCAACATCTATTAAAAACAGTAAGGGGTTTCCATAATCTACACAGTTTATTTAAACTAAGTATTCAACTTTTGTTGCTAAATGGTTCACAAAGATTAAACTTGAAGTCATGTTTAAAGAAGTTGTGTATATGATAAAATAATAAATGAATAACTGAATATTCACAGTTTTAAATTGGCCGTTACTACTACATCATTAAGTCAGTGCCTGCAAACGATCACGTGGTGGCAACTTTCTTTTTTAATATTTTTTTTTTACACCTATAAATTCCGGGCACTATTTAAGGTTTTCAGTTCTACATCGACCAACCAATGACATTAATTAAAAATGTTCAGTCCCAGGAAAATAGATATGGACAATTTAAGCACGCGAGTCTTTCATTATTACGTAAACTCTGAAACCAAACAAGACAAATGATTGACACTGCACGTAATGAAATATTCCACAATTGCACTTTCAACTTACAAAATGGAGTGTGGGTAACATGTGACGTCGCAAGTACGTTACCGTTACTGAAGATCCAACGAAAGGAATTGCATTCACTTGAACAGGATTCTTTGTTTCTTATTCATAAATTTAGAAAATGACTGCTATGATTTAAAAAAACCCAGTTCATTTGTGGCAGATTTGTCGGCAGTAAACATCAACAGTTAAGTTCAAAGTCACGGCCAAAACAGTCGGAGCATTAAGTTTTGAAAAATGAACACAAATAGGTCCTAAACAATAAAATACCTGGTACGTGTATGAAAATATTTGGTCACACCTCTGAATTTATTTCACACATCTCTAGCTACATATGCAAGTCTTAAGTGTACATCCGGGTCTTTTGTCTCCTTCAGGTTATTATGCATTTGGGACTTGTGACTCAGTCAGAAGTTTTAAACCTTTAGTGTAAATTCAGAACATGTACCTGCGTCAGAAGTTATGTCTTTTAAAGGGACTTTTAAAATTGATTCTTCATGTACCCTCAGTTGATTGCGGGGAAACTTTATCCTTTTAGTGACAATAAAAACTGGGGTGGGGGTAGGAACAATGTTTACGGGCGCAGATGGAAAAACCCAAGTGGAAATAATGGTGCTGTCTACCCGCCAAATGAAAGCCTCGTTACGGTGGAAACACTGTTTGTATTATGTTTCCAATAACAGATACAGCTAATTGAAAGCATATACCGTATTTGAACCATTTTGTACCAAAAATGTTTAAGTTAAGTCCAGTATATGTAGGTGATGTATTTGCTTTGAACACTCCAACATGGATGCGTCATGGTTTGTGTTTGTTTTCTTGTTTGTTGTTTTTATTTTTGTTTTACAAACATTAAGCCTGATGATAACTACCGAATTGCAGTCTAATGTGCAGACGAAATTGAATTCTGAATCTAGTGATAATAGGACTGGCATTACTGTAACATTTCATATGTGCTCCCCAAGGCGATAGTAATGTTTACTTTGTGTGTTAGAAAAGTTGGTTGCATCGTTTTGAACAGGTTATGGTCGATTAAAAACAACGAAAAAGCAAACAATTAAACCTGTAGCGATAAGTGTCCTTTGAATAAGAGCAGTGTGGTGTGGAGTATTTTTCATTAAGGACATTCTATGCTGGTTTAGTAACCTACTGACCAGAGCGTCCGCCTCGGACGCGGAAGGTCGTGTGTTCGATCCTCGATCGAGTCATATCAAAGACTTACAAAAGTGGTACTAACAGCTGCCTCGCTTGGCGCTCAGCCGTAAGATGTTAGTGTTAGGACTCGTCGACCTGGTGTCAAGATAATGTGACTGGGTGGGACATCATGTTACATGTCTGCGGCATGATGCACCAGTGCTAGATACAGCTATAAACTGTCACACTGCAGACATCGTAGCGATATGACTGAAAAATTGTTAAAGCTACGTTAAAAATCCAAATCACACCCACATGCTGGTTTAGTCTCTCATTAATTATTTTGCAGTAGAAGCCTGTCTTGAAACATCTCCCATAGGAATAGCAGTCTTGTTTTCTTAATAAAAAAAAATTATTATTTTATCTGATTTTTATGCACAGTTGGATTTTATAAAAGAGTTACGACCTGTTTTATGACCCACCTGTATTCAACATCCACCTCTGGGAAGGGAAAGGCTGGCCACCTCATACAGGCTGTTGCTTGATAAACGTTCATTCCTAAGATAATTCAGTTTAAGAAACTAGAAGAAAATGATTATTTAAGATTGGTTGTTGCGTAATAGAGATGACCTTGAAAATATACTTGACTGCTTTAAACCTTACCAGTGACATGGAAGATATTCCATTAAGCAGATGTGTGCTTGTCGTTCATTATCAAAAACATATAAAGAAGTATATGCGTCGTTGCCTTGATAAAGGATTCAATAAATGATGATGGGTATCGACCGAAGCAAACCAAATCGATAATCCATTAGATGTTACTTAGAAAAGAATACGTCTTTCTTGTCAGTTTAAAATAATAAACCAACCCGTTTCATATAATTAAAAAATAAATATAGAGAACTACATCTACAAAAAGAAAATCGGTGAATAAACAGTTCCACAGTCGATAAATTTGATGAAATTAAAACTGATAAGCGACAGATGAGGACACATTGAAAATATAAAAGGTAATCTATGCCATATCTTATCTTTGCTAATATCAACAGCAAAGCGAAATGAATACCATAAATAAATGAATACCATAAATAAATGAATAACAAGCATATTTTCCTTCCCTCGACATGGTCAATAGGCAATTTGTGCGTGTCACACTTGCACTAGGCGAAACTTAGATTTAATACCAGGGACATTCGGTGATTGCGTCACTAATGAGCCATTATAAATTTCTGAAACAGATGTCGCTAAGATTTATTGATACTAGATAGATGAATGTCAGAGTTGTAGTTTGATGACGATTTTACGGGTTAAAACGTTCCGTATTTGACTTCGTGTTAAAACGTTCCATAGTTGACCCCATGTTAAAACGTTCCGTATTTCACTCCGTGATAGAAACGTTCCGTATTTGACTTCGTGTTAAAACGTTCCATAGTTGACTCCATGTTAAAATGTTCCGTATTTGACTCCGTGATAAAACGTTCCGTATTTAAAGCTACGTACTTAACGATGAAACGACTCCGTATTTCCCAGACATACTATGGATATTAAGACCCTATGCTGTTAAAGATGCAAAACGTTTATGTGGTTCACCACACTTGACATTTATTCACTTTTATCGAATTCACGATGCTTAACAATATACATTTTTGAAGTGATTATTTTTAATTTGTGGCTTCTATGGATGATAATATGTCATTAATCAAATGTTCTCTATAACCAGAGAGAGAGAGAGAGAGAGAGATACTCTAGAAGTGCCTTGTGGTATTAATTTGTTATTGGGTGGATTCCCATATAATTTGTCAAGGACATTTCAAATTTAGAGGGATTGGTGCTATGATGGTACCCGATACTCAGACTCACTCCTAAGCTACATCATACATATGATAGGATTACATAACATCTGATTGGATTACATAGCTACTGATTGGATTACATAACAGCTGATGAATTACATAACAGCTAATGATTTTCTCACTTGTAACAAAACCTAGATCAATTTTCTGAACACGAGGCGAGAAAGAATAGCGTTAATCTGCCAGAGGATGTTGCTTGGCTGCAAGGAGATTTTTGTCAAGCACGCTTTGTGAAAAAATGCTGATCGATTGCAACTTCAAAAGTACTCTCGATGGCCATAACTCCCATGACTCTGGTGTTGATGCTTAGCATGCGCAGTAGGACCAGACCAGTCAAGATATAAAAAAAAAAATAATTCCCCACTCGAGTTGCAATACGTAGCATGTGGGGTTAAACTGATATCTCAGCTTTGCATGAGTGCACAGCCATGGACAATAAAGAAAGTTTGCAATGAAGTAGAATAAAACAGAATCACAGCACTTTGGCAAATACTCCAAAAGAATGGATACAAACCTAACTTAGAGGGATAGAGATATAACAGAGGGAAAAAAAAAAACAATTTGTGAACAAAGAACAAATTCACAGTAAATGAACATAGTAACTGAATACAATCTTATTTGCGGAAGTCATTACTTTACGATCATGTAAGAATAATTTATAAGGTGTATACATATTGCGGGTGAAGTATCTTTTAAATTCGACATTATCATAATTCAGTACTGGTAATTTTACTGCTACGATCCCGACTGTTTTATTTTATTTCCATTGCCTTGCACGGCAGTTGTGTTATTAGCTCCTTTAAGTACAAAAATGCATTTTTGTCCTGAAAGGAGCTTGCAATATAACGGTCACGCAAGGTTATGGAAATAAAATAAAACAGTCGGTATCGTGGGAGTAAAATTACCAGTATTGAATTCACATAAAATAAATTTGTCATTTGATCTGTAGAATCGTGTTATTGTTTACCAATCCTTCATTACCCAAAGAAGAAACGATCCTGACCATTCAGCGACTGCGACAAAATCTTCTCTTGCGGAGAAAGGTGATATGGCTATCTATTACAAGTTGGTTTATGGTGGAAGATCAAAGATAACGAGCAAAAATTATGGAAATTCGTTATAGTGGCTCATGGAACAAACACAATTTTAATTATTTCTTCACTAATGCGTAATTGGTCACGTGACATATTCAGTTTAATTAGGCAGTCTGACAGTAACAGAATGCTTTATGCCTGACGGTCCAACATACTCATGATTTGAATTATTAAATTTGTGGCCAGTAGGCATCACTATACGTGGGGAACTAAACAATTGCTCCAAAAGTCGTCCTTTTGAAATATTCGTCCTATCGAGTCAGTGGGGATTATGTATCCAGCATTTCTATCAAGATATTGGCTTCGTTTGATTACACGCATTGCACATGTAACCCATCTTGCAATTCAATCACATGCAGTCTCTTTGAGAATAAGTAAAAAGACCGTTCGCCGTGAAAAAATAATTCAATATAAAATGTAAATGATTTGCAGTAGATATCTTCTGGGGTGGTGGTAGTTTAGAAGATCGTCTTGTCGTTAGATTACAATTTCACTTTTCTACATCAGTGGAGTTTGGATTACTTCGGGCTTTTCTGCGTTAGCTATAAATATAAGCTTCTTAAAACAATCTAATAATCTTTAAACATCTGAGTCGCGCAAGCAATAATAAGAGCCCAGATAAATGGCTGGTATAGTGGTCTATTTGGTGAGCTACGATGTTTTCACAAATCATCACCGCTTCTTTTCATGACAAGATTTAGCACCAAGTTCAGACTGACAATATCTAGCCAAGTACTAATTAAAGAGAACCGCGCATGGGGATTTCTCCATAAATTGTTTGCGGCTAGTAATAATAATTCAATTATTTCATAATATACGAAGACGAAATGGTACCAGACTAATGACACAATATCGACTATTTTCTTTACACTGATATGAGGACAATGAACTAATCACGGTTGTTTAGGTGGGCGTATTGCTCTTACCTGTCAGTGTTAGGTTGGTTGTTTTAGTTGGACGCAGTGCTTCTGACTCCCAATTTTAGGTGGGTAGTTTTAGTTGGACGCAGTGCACCTCGCTTTCACTTTCAGGCGGATTGTTCTTTCTGCTGGTTGAACTAGTTGTCAACGTTTGATATTGTCAGTGAGGGGCGCGGAATCTAACACTGATGAATATGATACACACTGAGACAAGTTCACATAATACCTGTTATTCTGTAATCTTCTGATCTAAAGATATTCTGAAAACTAGTTATTTTTTGAATGGATACATGTTAGTAAATATTTATGGCAAAAATCAAAACGCTATCGTTATTTAATAATTAGCTTGATTACTTCGACACTAAAGATTAAAGGTCACATATGCTTGCAATTGTTGCAAATAATGCGTTACTCCAGTGATGCATTTGCCCCAAGAGACAAATCGAGGCCCACTCCTAGATAAGAGGTTTGGATTTACTTGGCAGATCCTAAGAATTAATTAGGTCCGTGTTTGGATTTACTTTGCAGACTTCCTATGAATTAATTACGTCCATTTTGAATTTACCAGGCAGTTTTAAGAAGAATTAATTATGTCCGTGTTTGGATTACTTTGTAGTTTTCCTATGAATTATGTCCGTATTTGGATTACTCTGCAGTTTTCCTATGAATCGTGTCCGTGTATAGATTACTTGGTAGTTTTCCTTTGAATTATGTCCGTGTTTGGATTACAATATAGTTTTCCTATGAACTATGTCCGTGTTTGGCAAATTTATTCTTGTCATAAAAATTCTTTTCTTAACAGGGAAAGTTTTGGTTTCACATTAATCTGGGGATCCAGAAGTAATTGATACAATTCTATTATAACGGCTGTGACGAGTCATTAACACGTTGATTAGTTTCTTGCAATAAACAGCATCGCATGTACAGTTTCACTGAAATAAGAATCGATCTCCCAATAGTGAATAGATTAATGCCCGTCAGAATATATCTTAATTTCAACTGTGTTGTAAAATCTGATTAAATTCGGATCTCCACAGACGTGCATGACGTTACGTTTGGCAGGCAAACATCAGGGAAAATTATATAGGTTTCTACAACAGTATGTCTCTTTGATTTAATAAACTGTGCAATGTATAAGATTAACAACCACGGTTACTCGTTATAGATTTTCTACTAAATTAATTTTTGTTTTCTGAGGTAAAGCATTATCACTAAATTATACAGAAACCTCAATTTATAGTTAAAATGTCACCGAGTTTGAATGAGTGACGGAATAAATTTTCCAGTTCATTAAATTTTTATGAGACTAGATAAAACATACCCATTACCTCAGATCTAGTGCACGTACACTTACAAAATTAAACGTTTCTATACACCTACCTTTTACAGGTATATAATTAGCTATAGACAGATACAAATGTTTCTTTTTTTAAAACATTGTTTCATGCCGATACTATTAATTTGCAACCAACGAAACATTGCATAAATAAATTAATTAATAAGTAAATATAATTGTTGTTTAAGTTAAATGTTACGTTGTGAAACAACTCTTAGTTTTGACCGTCGAATTTTTTCTACCTTTGGTAAAGACATATTTCATGTCAGACGTGTATATGCAATATGCGGGATATGCAATCGTTTAATAAGCTGTTTCGTTTAAAATTATGGTTTCTCATATTCCTATATGGGTATAATCGTGTTGTCCAGTTTTAAACATAAGTCAGGATAGCTCTATCATGCTTCAGACGTGACCTTTATCCTGGCTTGTGAACTATTTTTAACTTCTACTGCGAGCAAAAGTGTACACCAAGTAGCGAAACCATTTCCAGGTTCAATCATGACATGAATATATTTTCACAATAATTAAATAATCCAGATAAACATTAATTGTAGCATATTTACGTTCTAAAACGAGCAGCCGTTGAAGCCAAGAGTTCCACAAACAGGCCGTTTCACACTGATCGACCTAGAAACAGTAGTCCATTTCGAGTCGAAAAAGCATTGTAATGTTATTCCCATTCCCATTATTTGATTGGTAAATCAGTTCCAGATCAAAGTTGAATCGAGAACTATTTCATTAGTTTCTGTCTGTCCCGATTAGTTTTTATGGACAACAGTGAATTTTATATTTTACCTATTTCTATTTGTTTCATTGCACATGCTATCTGCATCATACAATTCAAGAACCGTGTATTGCCATTACCACGGTTCTTTGAAAACAAATATGTATATACACGAAATTTTTACAGTGTAAACCGATTTTACGCACATACGGTAGGTAAATTTTCAATGGGTGATCTGCCATTTGGAAAGTTACAGCAGTATTCACAATAGACCATTTTTACTTCTGGCCACGTTTTAGTTTAGCTATCTCAGAAAAAGAATCTCTATGCTTCAGTGTAGGACAGGAAACATCCACCATCGGGATCAACATTTTGCATTAGACACGCGACATTTTATGACTTGTATCTATTATATAATTTCCTAGTCTTTGCTATATTCGTTTATTTCGTTAGAAAACAGTCACAGTGTATCAGTGTGTATCAACCAAGCACTACTTTGCAACTCGAGGCTTTCATAACTCTACAGGTGCGAGGGCCTGGAGTGTGGATGAGGATGGGGCGGGAGCGTGAATTACCCCCCCCCCCCCCATATAATTCCGCTTGAGGTCTTCGACCACGACCAAGCTCAGTATATTAAGCATATTTAATCCAATAAAGGTGACATAAATAATAAAACAAATTAATATGCAAGTAATGGTGAGGAATTCGTTAAATTCTGGTTTCCCTATTTATTTGTCTTGCATTCCTAAGGTTGGTAACATTTACGAAACACAACACTGGAGACACAGTTTATATATTCAGAGCATTGAATCTTGATTCTATTTTTTTCCAGAGAGCCTTTATCGAGTCGCTCCTTGATCTATACGAACAGGAGACGGAGGAAATGATCGACGTCATTGAAGAAAGTCGAATGGAGCTCAGAGGGGATTTCCTCTCCTTCACAGAGGGCACTGACCGTCTAAGGGCAGAGTCAAGGATGTTAGGTATACAGTACATGGCCCACACATAATTACTGTGACGATGTTCGCTGTCGCGATCGTAAAGAAAAGTTTGAAAAAGGTTTTTTTTTGTATATAAATATCTTGCTCAGCCACTTAGAATCTGAGATATTGCGTCCGGCACCCTTCTTTTTTTCTGTTGCACTTTTAAATCTTATAGCTGACCTGATTATCTCTTGCCAATGACTTCTACCAGTTTCAGGGTGATATTACGTGGGATTTTTCACCGTATGTGTGGATTTGTGTCAGATTTGGTTGTTTTGCAGAATTTATAGCAGTTTTGAAATACGAGAAATTTCTTTATACATTACAAAGTTCATAAGCGATTTTGGCTAATAAATCCAAATATCTCATGCTTTCATGGTTTTATATAAACTGAGTGGACATTCAGATGTTAAAATGCAAGTAGTACAAGGCTGCCCTTAAAGTAAAATGTTTTGGGAGAAAATAAACATTTCGTGCACCCATGTTTTTTTTGTTGTTTTTTTAAAGGATATGGCGCGCAACAAAAGTCTTTTAGATTTATGGTATGGATTTTTACAGTTTTGTAGGTGAAAGTTTTCCGAATTTTCGTGAGATTTTATCGTAACCTAGCA
Organism: Sinohyriopsis cumingii; assembly: GCA_028554795.2. NCBI lineage: Eukaryota > Metazoa > Mollusca > Bivalvia > Unionida > Unionidae > Sinohyriopsis > Sinohyriopsis cumingii. The sequence continues at coordinate 132,779,426 of CM068824.1, forward strand.
CAGTTAGCTTCTTTATTTATAAGAACTTGGAATTTTTATTTTGATTTTATTTCTATTACTAGCGACAAGGGCCGGAAAAGACTTACGAATTTGTCTAATTTGAGATTCCTGTAGTGTGGTTCGTCTAACTGTTCATCTATTTGCATGCTATTCACCTGAGATAATGAACACGGGAAGGAAAAAACCGTCGACGAGTAAATATAAATTTGAACAATAATTGAATCCACAAAATAAATAAATGGCTCCATCCATGCCAAATGAAACCCAATGTAAACGTTGCCTTTCTCCTACCCCCCCCCCCCTTCCTCCTGATGCAATGCCTTTTTCCAAAAGACAACAGGAATGGTCAAAAGAACTTGAACAGAACTTTACCAGGACAATTAAAGGTAAAGGTTCTCTAAATCAAAGACTTGACCCTTAATCAGCCATACTTATGGAATTCTCGCTGAAGAAATGGTCAAAAGAACTTGAACAGAATTTTACCGGGACAGGTCAAGATAAAGGTTCTCTAAACCAAAGACTTCACCCTTAATCAGTCATACTTATGGAATTCTCGCTGATGTTTGTTCAACATGTTACAGGTTCTTGCGTATGTCTTTCTGTTTTCGCTTTCGCTTTTACCGGAATGTTATCTATATTCGCCTTACGTATTTTGATTAAGGTCAGTTTACTGGATCCATCATCCATGCTTTCAATGTCTTCAAAAGCTTCCAGCTTTTACTTCTTGCATGATCGAGGATCAAAGGAAATATGGTTCGAATCTTTTTTTAATTATAACTATAATATGAATATCCCGCAAAACAGGTCAACCAGAAAGGACAAGCTAATACGGATGTTTTTGTCAGTAGGTGTAATGACGCACTGCGTTGCATGGTTTCCTGACAACGCCTTTCTTAGTATCAACAATGAAAACAGAAAAACAATGTACCAGGCTAAACCTCTTTCCATGAGGAACCTTGGGTGTCCAAATCAATACTAATCATATATTCCGATTCACTTGGTCTCCAAGTTGGTTCTTTGACCCACATTCTATGTTGCGTTTATACAGAATCAAAGACTGCTATGCTATAAAAATACTGATAAACGATTTTCTTGTTGTGTATTTCCCTTTCATCAGCCCAGCATCACACATAATAGCTTTCATTTACACACTTCTTTACATGATCGGGCGTGTTTAGACGTATTTCACGTCAAGCGTGTTTATTATATCAGCTGTTCTCAGACATCCTAATTTCGTGCAGTTCTTATGATTTTATTTCGGTCTTTTTTCATGTTTGAAAGTTTCTTGTTGTTGGCATTTGATAGACAGTTTCTCTAGTTTGTAATTGATGATACAATAACAACAACAAACGGTTCATTGTGTACAAACGTTTGCCGGAACAAGCGGAAAAGACCTCGTACCATGGACTCAAACTCTTTCTTCGTCCTCGCAAAAAAATTTAAGACAGTAAACCCCGTATTTTCCCTATAGCATATGCTACCTGTTCTCTCTAATAGTGATAGGTGTGCCTTAAGAAATGAAAATGTTAGACTATACCTTCTGTCGTATCTATCATAACAGAAGCTGTAACTGTTCCAAGGGCAATGGAAAAATGTAGGCATTGAAGGCTATCACCCAGTCTTTTCAAATAATATTAATGATCGCAATAGTAGAGATCTGCTCAAAAAGATTTTATTTTTATTTTTTAAATATCCGTTTATTTCATCTTTTTGTGTCATTTATAAAAGAAAAGAAAACGAAAAGTGTACTAATACAATGCACATTAGATAAGATTCACATCGCCGGCGAAACACTTCAGACCGACCGCTTGAAACAATGTTTCTACTTAAACCAGTTTCACAAATATTGTCCTCTATACGTCTATAAAAAAAGCAAACCCGCCCCAACAAACACCCCCGCCCCCCCCAAAAAAAGGACAGTAAAAACATTTTACGAGATTAATAACCGGGTAACATTTTACAGTAGAAAAGGGTAAAAGGAAATCAAACCAAAAGCCACATTCTTTACTTCAACATTATCACTTTCACCGTACAGGATCACAAGTTTTAATGAGATCATTCGTTGGAAACATAGGCTGCTGCTCAGAGACCATAGTGAAAATATGCGGTAAGAACGCAACATGGCAGAGCGAATAACACCATTGGTCCTACAATATTGATCCCCCCACCCCAAGAAAAAATCAAAGATACACGCGACTTTCTCATCTGAATGGATTTATTAGAAAATTAATGAATTATAAAGAGATGGTAATTACTGTGCGTAATCTAATTCAGCACTGTGGTGTCTGGACATAGAAAATGTTAGCTTCTAGTTATCTTTCTGATACCAAAAAGGTATTAATGCAGAAAGAATCACGGAGTTAATACGTGTACAAATCGTCTAAGTCTGTATAATAGAAGTGACAAAACATATCAAGCAATCTCTGTTCCACCATAAACGCATCCACAAAAATTCTTATTATCGTCGGAAAGAGCAGGAAACCAGTCTGTCACAAAACTTTCAAATATTAATATGGCGTCATTTACTAAGTACCAAGCATACTGTCATCTTGTTTGAGAAATTCTATTTATTCAAATATCCAAGACGAATCATACATGGCTCAGACAATATTCTTGCCGATCTTGGGTGACACTGGCTTTCCATTCCACGTCGTCCTAGCGCAGAGGCATTTCTTTTATCTCAGTATTTTGTCTTCTACTAATTCTCTCTCTCTCTCTCTCTCTCTCTCTCTCTCTCTCTCTCTCTCTCTCTCTCACAATGCTGTATGCTGGTTGTACGAAATCTTCATTCTTAGTATATAGACAATGTCGGTTGTTAGAAGCACGAAATCTTTTGAGCGGTTCTTAATTAAAATTAAATTCGAAGTCTTACGCAGGCATAAATATAGATTTAATTACGTTTCAACTGTAAGCAAGCAGTCAAAGATTACGTTGATTTAGTAATAATTTCTGTATTATGATTCTAATGCGAACATAAACCAGAGACGTTGTGAAGTCTCGGCTGTATTTAAAACCAAGATAACACCACCATATTTGGTGTCTGGTTTGTATATAAGTAATATTTACGCATCCGGTAAAAGTTGTATACTTCACGTTTTGTCTGATAACATCAGTAACTCACTAGTTCATGTTGAAATAACATAGGCTGGTATCATGTCCTTGCAAAAGAGGTGATCATTCTGAGTAAACATGGTGTACAAGGCTTGTTTGATTATCTACTGTAAACCTATTTTAGCCATGTCTTCCGGTATCAGAGTAGACGTAAGTTGCATTCCAAAGTTGAAGGGAGGCTATTCATAAAGAAGCGCATCATTTAAGCCAGATATCTTTGTGAAAGAGGTGACGGGTTCGAGTCAAAGACGGAAAAATAATCCGGCTTGCCACGCACTGAAAACATGCAAAACTGTATCTCGCTCACATTTAGACTGTCATAAAAAACTAGTATATACTTTTTTAAAAAAAACACAACATGATGATCACAGCCATATTTCGCTTTTTTGACAAAAGATATTTTTATACATTCAGAGCAATATTTGGGGCGTCATAATTATAACTGCACTACCCTTTGATGCTTCAAAAAATAATCAACGTTGTAGATCTACCTTTTTGAGCTTGCTAAAATTTGGCCCTTTCCAAATATTAAACTATAATTCAGAAATTAAATTCAGAAATCCGTCTCCGCCACTAATTTCATAGCATTTTGTTTTGGAAACTAATTTTGCTGATGTGATCCGGTACGGGAAGTCCGAAAAATATGAGTCGTAAAGATCAACATGGTAGTAACTGCTTCTCGGTCTGATACGACGTACGACGTTAGCACGACAAGCCGTCATTTTCAGTAACGTGTAAAGTTAGCAGGGCTGGCAGGAAAAGACAAACTTTTACAGATGATTTTCTATGCACGAGTTCTATTATGTATTTTGCGTTTCGACCTTTCCAGAACAAAGGCGTAAGGAGTGCGAAGAGAAGAGCGTTGACGAAGACATCAGGAAGAAGGGCGTTGCCTCCAGAAATTCACGTCTTTCTTACGTAGATGAACAAAAGAACCAAGACTACGTGCATAACTCTCGCAAAAAGCGTGGCAAGCGACATGTGGATCCTGTTGAAATGACGAGAAGTAGCAGTACAGCCTCTGTTCAGGATACGTCACGCAGTCGACCAATTAGCGTCATTAGCACTCGTTCTACCCGCAGTTTGCCCACTCCAGCAATTTCGAGGACGATAGAAGAGGTTTGTAATCTTTGTCCTTTGTAGCGTTAGCCTGAAATGTTCAGTCAGTCTACCTCATCTCTTGCGAGACTTTGAAAGACCTACGTCAAGACTGATGTAGATGTTTAAGAGTCACGCAAAGGTCTGGAAGCGATGATCGGCTTTCTATTGAAACGAGCAATCTACGTAACAATGTCGAATAAATTACTAGTAAATAGCTGCATGACATACTCTATAAAGGTGTGACATGTTAATTTTAACAGAAAAACAGCTGACAAGACCTTAATACCATTACCCTCTGTAACGTAGTCGAGCTGACCCTTTGAGACCGGGCAGAGTTTTAAAGAAACAATAAACACGTTCGTGGATGACAAATGACAATATATTAAACACTGGTACTAATGATATGAAAATAACACAGAAAAGCATATAAAATGAATATAAAACACATATGAAATATACTTTGACTACTATGTCACATTCATGTAGTCAAAAAGTTCTAGCAACTCCATATAAACTTCATGTATACAAATATCTCTAGCAAACTTTCATATAAACAAATGCTTGCTGCAAACCTATATAATCAACTACTGGTTGCAAACATTTATGTAGTCAGACACTACTGTCATAATTCACATGTAGTCAAACCACTACTTGTTATTATGCTTTTACTTGTAGTCAGTACACTACTTGTTATTGTGCTTTACTTGTAGTCAATACACTACTTGTTATTGTGCTTTACTTGTAGTCAAAACACTACTTGATTGGAAAATACAGGTTGACACGGCCTGCTCTCTGGCACGGTCACTTTCCCCTCCGCACTTGTACCCGTACGTTGGCACTGAATTGGTGGGTTATACTAGTAATGGTACACCAGACGTCATGGTATCCACAAGCCCATCCGGCTGCTCATAACCGGCGAGCTGAATATGGAAAATAAACACACCTTTCCAATAGTCTAATTTAATTGGAATGGGTTTTGTTGCAACTACTTTAAGAATATACGATAGGTACGAAGTATGACATAGGAATGCTATGCAATAAAAACAAATATACGTAATGCTATGACATTAATACATACATAATATGTTTTCGAAATTAGTCGTGATAGCGACTAGATGAAATTAACTCGCTACCACATTGCCTAGGTTATATCTTAATAAACTGAATTGCAAATACGATAAACGATGTGACCACATAATACAACAATGAACGTGCTTTTACGAAACTGAATAATTATTGTAAATAATAAAAAGAGTTGACTAAAAAACAGTCGACTCACCCAACTGTTTGGCTCTAACTAATTACAGTGGCACCTGCCCGACAGCTGAATATGTTTAGAGCTTCCCTCTATATTGGCTGTGCCCTTCAATATCTCTACCCGATATGTATAGTAGTGCGCAATAATATATTATTTCGCACGTGCCGCGCGAGCAATAAAAGCGTCACGCGATACGACGAAAAATTACATTTACAGAAATATTACGGTGCGTGAAACAAGACAACCTGATTATATGAAAAGTATGGAAGACTAAATGAGCCATGTCGGGTATTTCGTAACACCCACACTTTACTGTGTGCGCGGTACAAACACAATGACTCTACTGGCCCATAGCAACATTCAAAATAATGATCTCACCACAAGAAGAAGAAGAAGAAAACAAGACAAATTTTGTATTATGATTCTGGGTTTCTGTCGTGGGGTGGGGTGCGACTGGATACGAGATGTGCAGTAAACAGTGAACCTATCTTGTCCCAAATACGCTATTTAATTATCACGTGGTCAGAATGATTTTGCTGTAATCATAGAACTTGAAGGATTGCACTACGCTTTCTGATAATTGTATAATGTCCAATCACCGAAAGCTGCAATAAGATTACACACACACACACACAAACACACACTATAGAAGAAATAAACTGCAGTTTATTCCTTGCCACATAATTTTTAAACGCTTGATTAAAAACCGCCTGGAATGGAAAATCAAACTACATTATGTTTCATTAGTTCCATTAAGCACGCTTTGTGGAAACGCATTCGAATTGAATGAATCAGATCTAGTATCACTTAAATTAAACAGCAGTTATATGGCTAAACTCTGCAATAAATTTCCACATTAGTTGTTGTTGTTCACAGTCGACTGCTTTACAATTAGTTCCTCTCAGTGACTGAGGTATAAGGAGAAGTTAAAAATTCATTTCCTTCCTTTAGCGTTGGGTACGGTTTTATAACCGCCTACCACCGCGTTTGCCCGTTAGATAAGGTCTTCCGTCTGTTGGTTACACGTCACCTCCAAGAAAACCTGGTTTTCTATAATATTTTTGACAGAACCTGTTGTATGTCATAGTAATAAGATAATTTTATATGTGACTAATTGCGGGTTCTGAGCCGTGGATCACGGTCCTGGAAAAGAAGGGGTTTGATGTGGGTAGGGCAATATATAACTGAAAGCGCGTAGATTCGCCATCGAAGTAGCTGCAGTGTCAGACTTGTGTAACATTTTTTTCTGTTTGGACAACAAAGCTCAGTGACTGAAGGAGACTGTGACTTGTAACTGAACACAGCTATTGGCTGTATATCCATACAAAAATTACACGCTACACGATTCAGAGTTATTTAAAAGAACTTCCTTTGGAAGTTCTTCTGTTCGCCCGCACCGATTTCAATTTTAGAAATAGATCATAATTGAAGAAATATAAAACGTTCCATTTTTATTGTTAACCTAAATTTTGAGTTCAGTAACTATTTTTTCACATATATAGACCCGGGGTGTGTGGGATTAGTATGGGGGATGAAATGGGTGAGATATATTCACCCATGCGTGGGTGGGATTGGTAAAGTGGGATTGGTTGGGTTTTATATTCGTCTGGGGATGGGTGGGGTTGGTGTGGTGTGTGGGTTTGGAAGTGGTTGATGTTGCTGCTGAGGGTTTAACACCATAGTTCAGCACATAATAGACTATACATAGTGGCCAGCATATCTGGTGGAGGAAGAACCAGTGAAAGCCCCTGGGACAAGTCATCAACCCACGAGAAGCTACTTGCATGCTTTCTAACATACCTACGATCGTTGAGTCCGAGATTCGAACCTACGCGGACAGAGGTGATATGTCAGTAATCCTTAGACCACTCAGCCACCCGGGAACCCGGTTTGGTAGTGCGAAATGAGTTGGGTTGGATATATTCACTTGGGGAGGGTGGGACTGGCAGAGCGAGATGAACTGGGTTGGATATATTCATCCAGTGTGGATGGATTTAGTAGAGTGGGATCGGTTGGGTTGCATATAATATGTGGAAGAAAAGTATCTTCCTTACGATACGGTCGATCATGATAGAAATTTGAACTGTGTAAAATCAGTCTGATTGAAATCATTTATTATTATTATTATTATTATTATTATAGGAAACTGAATCGGTTATGAAGAACTTGACAACAGCAAATATTAAGATTGAGTCAGAGCGCATGCGCCAGACTGAACTACTGGAACAAAGGAAGGAAAGGAGACGCCAACAGAAGCAGTCCACAGAAGAAAAGGCGTTAGAACTTCTAGAAAAAGCCTTATTGATGGACAGACAGTGAGTATTGTTTGGTTTCTTTTTTTACTTTTTTTATTTTTTTGGTTTATTTTCTCAAGTAATAAACACGGTTCTTTTTTATCTTGAAAAGTGTACTTGATTTGTTGAAAGTGATTAATTGTAAACAAGAAAATGCACGGTCATGTTATGACATAATACAGTGGTCTTCCTTAGATGGGACCATCCCAACCGTTTTCAATATATGGTCCAACCAAAGGCCTTAGCTTTAAAATGCACAGCCTTGGGGAATGATACAATGGCTTCTCGTCTGGGTTTGTATCTTCTGACGTGAACCGTGTATGTTGCATCTCTTGGTGTATGTCAAAATGTTACAGCTTATTTTTGTATTCATATTACACCACCACCCCCAGTTTTCCTCGGCGGCTACCGTTCTTTCTGTGTGTTTCTCAGCTTATTTCTTGCTTCTTCCCTTCCTATTCTGATATTTAATTTCGACGTTCTTATATTTGTTATCTTCTTCTCGCTATATAGTTGTAAATTCATTTTTGAGACAAACTGCTATGTTCGCATGAACATATTTTCAATCTTTAATTTTATTTGCAATTATAACACACTATGACATTAAAAGATGTTTAAGCCCTGAGAGAGTTTTCCCACAGAAGATATCTTTCATTGCATACAGTTTTTCATATACACAAAAACTTTCTTTCATAAAGTTTTACAATACGCCAAAACTAAAAATGCATGAAAACAAATATCCCAAAATATCCAAACATATTTGTGTCAGTGTTATTGTGTTTCTAAAATCGTAGCAAAAGGAGTTTTGCAGAATACTACGTCTTGCCTTCGACTCTGATTTTAAAAACCTTTCGTTTGCGTCAGTAGATTCATTTATATACACAGTCCGCTTGTCGGTCCGTATTCATTCCTGTTTATTAGATTTCTTACATCAGTTTCTGTCAACGAAGAAGCTGCGTGTGTCACGTGATCCTTTAAAAACTCAGATTCTGTACAAGTTTACTCGCGTGGACAAGGAACATGTTGGGATAAAACGACTATTTTTTCAGTTTGGTTGTCTTTATATTTCAAATGTAAGATGTTGTTTAATCCTCCCACGCCTCATTGTTGTAGCCTTAACAACTTTGCACTGTCTAAAGGATAATTTTTTTTTATATGAATATTTTTTAGAAGATGCAGATATAGAAATATACAAAACGGAAAGATCCCAAACAAGATCGTTAATTTCATGCTTGCGACTGAAATTGTTCATTAAATTGACTCTTCTTATCGTGCCTTTAAATAATAAAACAAAACAAAATAATGATTTAAAAAAAAACCCAGATGTTGACAGCTGGCAAATGGCTAACCCCACCCAGACATTGGTAAAATAAATTCTCAAGTTTCTAAACTACACTGGCCCGCTGAGCATTCTGGGCTATATGTACTTCACTGCGTGATCACCACTGTACTGTCTAAATCAGCGTCAAAACGTACCCAAACCAAAACGTACCCAAGTCAAAACGTACCCAAACCGAAATGTACCCCAGCCAAAACGTCCACAAACCGAAACGTATCCAAGTCAAAACGTACTTAAGTCAAATCGTACCCAAATCAAAACGTACCCAAATGGAAATGTACCCAAATGGAAACGTACTCTGGTCAAAACGTACTCAAGTCAAAACGTACCCAAATTAAAACATGAATGACACTCGCTTTAAATAATGACATAATTATCGTGCATTATGTTTCATATGACAATGACCGACCTGATGAGCAATGGAAATCGGCAGAGGCAATGGAACTATCTAATATGAACCAGCTCCAAGGCGCATTAAAAAATATATCTTTAAGTTAAGAAGTATTATTTGAATATATTTATGTTATGTTTTCCCGTGGAGAACATCGTACCAACTGATCTAAACCATGCTTGGTGACTGTTTCATGTGTTTTAAACAGTACTCGAATGTGCATGGTTCATATAATTATTAGCGTCATTTTTGAAAAATAATTTTGTTCTATTTCTCAGTACAAACATATATGCATACATTTGATAATTACACACTTCTTCTGATTTTTTATAATTAAAAAATTAAAAACAAAAATAATTTCCATTGCATCTTTATTTGCGTCGCGTTCCATTTGTTTCATTTCGTATTTTATTTTATTTCCATTGCGTTCGATTTATACATTACGTATTTTAGTCATGCCAGCTTGAATCATACTTGACTTCTTTCTGCTAAATAATATCGATTTTTAAGGATAGTTTCACTGCGTCTGCCGATTTCCTTTGCTTATCAGGCCGGCCTCTGTCATATGAAACACAATACACTAACATTATGTCAGGTTTTAGAATGAGTGAGGGTCATGTTTTAATTTGGGTACGTTTTGTCTTGGGTACGTTTCGGTTTGGGTACGTTCTGACTTGGGTACGTTTCGGTTTGGGTACGTTTGAATGTAAACCGTTCCGACATATAGATAGTGCTTGCTTGATAACAATTACGCGTACTGTGTTCCAAGCTGTTTTTTTTCTTCCCTCCATTGTCTTTTTTCAAATGCAAAAATATGCTATGTTAATACATAATAAATTATACATAAAATGCATTGCACTATCAGTTATCATTGAGCGTAAGCTTTGCCTGTTAGAGAACTTGTATTGCTAGATAGCAGTCATTATCGTAGCTCTAGTAATGCGTCAGTCCATGATCTTGTTTTCCAGACTTGCCGAGAAAAAACAACAGCAAGAGATAAAGGTTAAAGAACGTCTGGAAGAGATGAAGAAAAAGAAAGAAGACGGAAGGGAGACTCGAGCGGAGGTTACTAAAGATACTAGATTTTGACGGACTATAAATAACGGGTTAACGGGATTTCTTCCATAAGAACAATTCTGCTATCGTACAGACCAACAAGGGCCGGTATTGGTGTGCATGGAATTGGCATGCGGAATTGAAAAAGAGACTTTATGTGTGACTGTTGCAGAAAAGTGTGACCTATATTTCTTTTTACATACATAGAGATTCGAGTAAAGATACCGTTGCATATTAGACCCCGTAACGCTGTGCGTGTTCCCATAATTGAACGTTACTAAAAATAAGGGTGAATGATTTTTCATTATGTCGCCATTTTTTCGCAGAAACGGGTCAGCATTGGAAGGTTTTGTTTTTCCCCAATTTTCTTTATTTTATTTGCTTTTAGCATGTTTCATTAGGGCATACAGTTTCACTATATCTGTATGTTTACAACATATACTGAAAATGATAAATTTCATTGTCCACTTAAGGACATCATTTTTTCATCTTCAATGTTGACTTGGTAATGTTAACTTTAATGTCAGTGTTTAGTTATAATTTTGTTTAATGTTCTTTTTCTGTGATTGATTAATATTACAAAGGCATGATACATATTTCGTATATCAAAATAATCACACTAATAGTTGTACATTGAGGCCTGCAAGGTTATGTGAATTTGCTGACCACTTAAAATTAGATGCAGCTCCCCGGAATACGCACTCTCTCTCTCTCTCTCTCTCTCTCTCTCTCTCTCTCTCTCTCTCTCTCTCTCTATATATATATATATATATATATATATATATATATATATATATATATATATATATACTTCTTTGATGTTTGTCAAACAACCTTAGGGGTTGATAGCAGCATAAAAATAGATGCATAGCTTATCCATTTTAAGACTATTTATCAATCTTTTATTCTTCTATCATTCTTCTATTTGTTATCCTTTGTTTGTATATTTTCCAGTTGTTCAAACATGCAAGAGTCAAGAATTCTCTTGGCTTTTGTGTTTTGTATTTGTTTTGTGGATGTATTTATTCCCCTGACGAAGAGCTGGTTTAGCTTGAAAAGCTGGGATTTTATTTATTTTTTTTTGCATTGACGCCGTTATGAATTGATAATTTAACACACACACACACACACACACACACACATAATGGACAAGAAAATTATCTTTTGTCACAAATATCAGAATAATTAAAGGGATAGATCTTATTTAATTTTTGTCTCTACCAAGAAATATTTTTATTTATTGCAATTTATTCAAAATGAAATCGTATCGATGCAAAGGAAAAACACTAGTGTATATAGGAGCTTAAATGGACATACTGTTTTGGTAGGTCAGACTTAAGAGAGGGAATATTTACAGCCTTGCTTTACTAATTATTTGAAGGAATTGTTTTGTCATGTAGGCATCTTGTATTTCTTTGACAGTATATTTTATTTGTACTCGATTATAAGCTGGTCTAACTGCAAGTAAGAAAAACCCTATCTGGGTCATTGCAGTTTGTTTTAAGCTGGATCCGACTTGTAAGCAAGTATTGACAATATTTCTTGTGTGATATAATTAGTTTTCATCCATACACCTTCGCAAAGTGTGATACTCTAATTGTTAACGACAACAAAAACAATAACGACGATAAAAACACTATTCAACTTCGAGCCGAAAAACGAGGTCATCGTAACCATTACCACAGGAATACACTCTCGTCGATAAATACCTCATACATTTCACCGGTGATATCTGTTGTTTTGCAAATCAATCGATTTACAGTTAAAACATCATTTAGAAGCCACATTAATGAGTTATAGAAATAGTGATTCTTTCAATCACACGAGTTTTTTAAGCTAGCAAAAAAAGAATCAGTGAATAGTTTTGACTTTTCACTGGTTTGCGAAATATGCTGCACTTTGCACAGTCATGATTGTGAATTCTTCATTGTAAACGATAAACTTCTGTTTATTGTGATATGTGGGTTTCTGTATTTTTCATCTGAATTTGAAATTAAAACATGTATTGTGATATATTTGTTATTTGCAGCTTTGTGATTCCCCAGGAACTTAATCGGAATATATATATATATATATATATATATATATATATATATATATATATATATATATATACACGTTTTAGGTGCGTTGTGGGCAGTCATCCCGAAAGTGGGTTTACGGGAAGGACATGATATAGTTTACATTTCGAATCAAAATACATATACATAGGTTGTATTTCTTACATAGTAATTATGTATATGTTGAAAATAAGTATATACACTTATGTTATAGTCCTATTCATGTTTTCGGTTCGTGGGCAGATATATATATTTCATGGGCAGTTTTGACCTTTAGGTTGAAGATGACAAAGTAACTGCCCAAAAATACGTTCACGAAGAACAAACATATAGCATTCTGCCCGTGAATACGGCCATAGGAACAATATATAGCGTACTGCCCACGAATACGTTCACAAGTAACAAATATATAGCATGACTTTCCGGTGTGCGCGCGCAAAATGGTTGTCAAGACACGACGATAAACATTAATCTATTAAGGCATCCTTTGCAATGGCCAGCGTACATATAGCGGACGTGAGGTTCGTTTTTCACAGCTTGTTTGAAATAAATGGATGATTATATATCCAGTGTAACAACTTGTCTTGACAGCTTATGGATGCTAATGTTTGACATTTATTGTGAAGATGATTGTTCACTGCTTGTTGATGAATTCGTAGCTTCTGTTAATCGATGCTATAGCTCAATTTAACTGTCATACACTGATATGTTTAAGTCTGCTTGCACAGTTAACTATGCAGAGTTATGGAAATATAACAAATTGGTTTTAATAACTTTCAGAGTTTGTTTTACTATTACTCAATATTTGTTTCAAGTACTATAAAGGCTGTGATAGGTTGGGTGGCTTAGATTACAAATCAGGCCCTTCTCACTTGGGGGTGGGGGGTGGGTACTGCCCATTATGAATATTACTGGTCCTAGATGTCCAACCTGATATTTATGACATATAGGTTCAACATCTTACTGCCAGCAGAAATGGTGTTCTGTAGTATTTTTCCCAGTCAATAGTTTATGGATATATTATGTCATGTACTATGCTTGTTTAATTCTCTCATCTCAGTTCTGACGTTACCATTGAATGCTATAATGTTCCCAGACATCCGGTATTCTTGGTTATTAAAATTATATATATACACAGATAACTGAAGGTGAGTTCTCATTATTCCCTAACAATTGTAATTAGTGGGGCTGTAGCAATTGATGGTCTGAGAATTCAAGTTAACTGGTTCAAAACTTGGGTAAACAACAAACTGTTTTCTTCCTTTGACAGGCATCATAAAGTTTTGCATCTTTGTCTCTCTGATGACTGTGGTACACAAGTTACAGACTTTGCCTTAGAATGAGCCTGATTTTTGATACTTGTTACTGAATGGGGTGGGGTAGGGAAGTAACAAAATTATTAAAGGTGGAATGTATGCAAACCATGCTGGAAATAGATATGTGCCAGCAACTGCAACATGTAAGCTTCAATCAATTTGGAAACTATAAGCTTTATCCTGTAAATATTAACAGTTCACACCCTGTATAAAAGGTGATTTTGTGTTTGATTAACTGGAACTGTTAATTTATTATGTTAAGGAATTTATTGTTTTAACCCTAGTAAATGTAATATAATTAGGTCAAAAGTTCCAGTTTGTTTATTGTTTCCAGAGTTGATTATTGTAACTGGAAGAACCTGTTTCTAAGTGTTAAATGAAACGAAAGAGATATTGTTTACTCAAGTGATATAAAATAAAAGTTTAAAATGAACTGAAAGAAATATTGTTTATTCAAGTGATACAAAATAAATGCAAAAGTGTATATTCATTAAGAAGTGTATTGTCAATTGCAAATAAATGAAGATTTATCTTATTTTGTTCTTTACTTGTGTACAAAATTATACCTGGATTGGGCAATAATTACTTGGACTCCATTTGGAAAAGAAAAATCTATATGTCCTAAATACCTAATGTTCACATCATAATGCTCTTTTAATGGATGATTATGCTTTTCAACTGACGTTACCATATTGCCAAGTGAACTAATAGTATGGCCTTCGGTGTGGCCCACTAATCACATTTGTAAATGAATTATGCATACAATAGAGAAATAGCTCTTAAAATATCTTATGAGTTGAACAATCTGTGTACACAAATAAACTTGAAGCAAATCTTTGAACTTGTATGCCACACATGCAAGTGAATTGGTGGTTTTCATATGTAACTTGTGTACTCTTATGGCTTTTGTCTATATTACTTTTAGCCATTTCTATTCACACACCAGAACACAACCTTTTTTGTCTGATTCAGGTACTAATGCAAAACTTATTTCAGCTGTAACTGAAGTATACAGAATTTTTCCTGACGTTGAGGCCTACTGTGTAGACAGTATAGCTGTAAGTCATCAAATCAAATGGAAGACAACAGTGTGCAGTTGAAGAAAATGATATATACCCAGTACCATTTAGAGTTATCTTAAAGAAAAGTCACAATGCACACTGATACAAGTAGTTTTAGAAAATGCATTTGTTCCACATACATTTTAACTTAACCCAAAAGTTCAGTCTCTTGCCTAAAATTCAATCAGATGTATGCATTTATTCCATAAAACACAAAGATATAATGAACCAAATCATTTTCATTATTGAGTTAGGTAGTAGGCTATGTTAAAGAGTGCAATCACTTTATCGATTTTTTTTTCCATTACATTTTTATTTATTATAAAATGACATTTCTTAGTGGAGTGCTAGCAACTGTAACTTGAGGAATATTTTGTACATGCTGGCCTAAGTGTCATGAATATACTGTGCTACATTTTGCTTTATTAGGTATAATACTATCATGAGACTTGCTTGATTAAATCCTGAATTTGTCAGTTACACTTACAAGTCCACTGGTAGAATTTAAAATCTGTGACAGTTTGGGAACTTTTTTTGCAGTAACTGCAAATCACTTTGCCTTCACAGTCAATGAATTCAAGCCATTGATAATTGTCAAACCATTGTGACTGAAAATGTGATTGTCTCTTAGTTGTGTCCTATTTGATAATTTTGCTGCCACAGAGTCTGGATTGTGTCTCTGAAGAAATAGTTCATCTAGACTCTGTTGCAGTATTACATTTTATATGTTCAATTTAATGAATTTTCTTTCTTTGAATCATTCTTATGTCATAACTTGCGAAAATAGTTTAGTTAACAATATTTATTCAAACAGAAAAGATAACCTCACTTGACAAATCATCCTACTAAAGTGATCATGGCATACACTTTTATCTTTGAAATTCAAATATTGCCCACTCGTTAATTAACATAACTAATATTGCACATTGAAGGTGATCATATGTATCATCAGTTTTAAAAGAATAAAGACATAATACTATCATTTAATCACTGCATACAGGAAACAGACACTTGTGTCTGTAAAATGCCTTTCATTGGATTACTTTGGTTTATTAAAACCAAACAGCAATCCACTCAGGATTTTCTAGGATAGATACAGAGAATATATTATGGTCATTCAGAACGCTATCAATACATCAGACCAGATTGTTTTTATTATTATTTAGGCAAAATAACTTAGTAAGTCAGATGGCAAACATGAGGATGGTGATAGGTTATGTGGAATTTGCATTGAATCATCTGTTCCCAGAAGATTTGATACAATGTCACTGGCTGTGGTAATCATCAAGTGCAGTTGCACGGCACCATAAGACTTATCAAGATACCATAAGCTAGAAAGATGAAGAAAAAGAAAAACGATGACCCAAAGACAAATCCTGCAAACTGTGTGCAAAAATGATTCCACAGATTATAGATGAAAACTTTACTATATTTAGCTTCAAGATATTAATAAATTCGGATTACTTCCTCCAGTCTGCTACAGTAATTCATGCCCATTGCACTCATAAATTGATTATAGTCCTTGCAGTATTTTGTGTGGGCCACAATATTTTAATTGATGCAGCTGATGCTCCATTCTTCAGTTCAGTGTTGATTCAAACATAGCAATGTCCCTTTGGGATGTGTGCATAAATAAAGAATGCCTGTCCCTTCATTACCACACTTGTTGAATTTATCGTGTCTCTCTGAAAACTGTACCATGTGAGAAAGAATTTTATAAACAAACTGGACATAAGTATTGCTAGACATATACTCAGACCTGAGACTTCATAAAAGACTGCTTACTTGTGAGGCATTATTAGTGCTAGGGCTTGAGGTAATAACTTGCTATATGTTTGGTAAGGCAAAATAAGGGGCCTTATGACTTAAATTGAAACTGTGAAAAAACAAAAGGTTCAAATGCAATAAACTTTTGTTTTTCCTCATTTGTTTTATTACAGTGCCATGAAAGGTCATTTCTTTTATCTTTTTAATCCCTTGCCAATTTTAAGTCATCATCACTAACCAAGTCTCTAAATCAATTCTTGGCATATTTAGCTAAAATGGTGTCTACTGTTCCATTATATCATTGATTGTTTAGCTTGCTTGTATGGAGCTTAACACAATTTTTCAGGACATCATAGACTTTACATGGCAGCCAACATATTTATTGGAAGAAATCAACACACATAACGCTACTGGCAAGCTTTCTCATATACACACATTGGTTGGACTAGAGAGAGTTGATTAGTGATGTGTATGCCTAGACCATTCTATAATCCAGGGCCCCATGATTGAATACAGCTTAAAGAAATTAACCCTAATTCAATTTCCTTGTTGCATTTAAATCATAACACCCACCATGCAAAGTGACACATGTCTCAAGATTTTCAAATTTGTATATGTTTTGCAACTTTTAATTCTGAGTTGATGCATGTGGATGTGGAAATTCAGTTACTGAATACTTAGCTACTTATATAAGGAGCTCTCACACTGGTAAAAGCATGCAATTGGGATTGTATTTGCAAGAGGGCAATTAATTGTTCAAAATACTGTTTTAGCTAACTACATATGCGAAGGGTTGATGTATAAAAAAGAGGATCAAGAAATCCTAGCTGGTAAAGATAATTGTATCCAACTTGACAGAAAGTGAGAAGGCCTTTTAATTTTGTACAGCAGTTTCATTAAGGAACCAACTATAATACCATTAGAAGTTTATGAGCAGCAAAAACCACATTTAGGACCAACTAGACATCAAAACCATATGCATAGTTCCATTTACGGCCAACCAGACATCAAATAGGTCATCTAGTGAAAGCACAATGTCAAAATGACCAGCCATCTAGGAGAAGTAGCAAGGAAGGGGTTTTCCAGATGCCCATTAAAACAGCCATATTGGAGGTTAGATTGGCACTATTTTCATTTACGTCCAACTAGACATAAGAAGTCTTTCACTGATATGACGATTCATTCAGGAGAAGTAGTTATACCAAGATTTTCAGGATGGCCACATTGGTGGCCTTATAGGATGTCTGTACAGCACCATAATTCTCATTCAGGACCTGCTAGACATCAACATAAGTATTTTGTACACATGCTGACACGCTGACACAATTATCCATTCAGAAGTAGCGATAAAAAGTTTCTTAATATGGCTACTGTGGCAACCACATTGTATGTGTGAGTGGCACCATCTTGTTTTTTCTTCCAGATATTTTCACACAAATATCATATTTAAAGATAACATGAATTCATACAAGATCTTGTCAGTTTATTTCATAACAGACTTTTCCCTCATATTAATATAATCTTTTGAAAACATTTATACATTATAGTTCTAGAAATTTTTCATGCTCTCAGAAACTATTAAAATCACAGCAGAAAGTGTTATGTTATATCTTTATTCAGCACTGAAAAATATTTATGAACTCTTAAAGTTTTTTCCCCTATATTAACTTAATTTAATGAAGATTTTCAGACTATAACCTTTCCATTGGATTTATTTTTTCAAACATGGCGTAAAAAGTATGTTATAGTAACCAATTTTTACATTGCCTTCACCATTGCAGAAATCTCTATAATCAATTTCCTAGTAAAGAAAAGCCAAGAAAATAAATGGACAGTTAATATTCACTTCAGGATCACAGACCTGAGGCAAATATGTCATTGTTAAATCAAACATTTTTATTGTGTTTCCTTAGACCTAAATATATATATATACTTGCTGTTACTCTAAACGAAGGCTGGTGATCCAGTTGATAACCTTTTGGGGGTTTTAAGGATGTCTTTAAAATTAAGGCCTTAAAAATGTTGAGATCTTATATTAAAAATGACAATTTGAGCCTTGCAGATTCATGTCCACAGGTGCCCAAATAAAATAAAAAGGGGGGGGGGTGCAAGGGGCAAGCTTGTTGGTGTGTTATAAAATAACTGACTTATCATCGGTGTGCTGACAGGTGATGTGTAATTAAATCACTGTTGTAATATTAATAATGAGTGAGTCTGCACAAAGGAATTTCATACAGCTAAACTAGCTCAACAACTAGAGGCAATTAAGAAATATATCCACATTCGTGATTCTGTCAAATGGCAGATACAACAGCATCAGGAAGCTCAAGTGGCATTTACAGAAGGTAAAGAGCCGCTATACTTGTTATCTTTTTAGGGATGTGCTTGGATTTTGCCCTCAAGCTGGAGCAGTCATAGGATATATAATAAATCGCCACGGTCGGAATTTATCCCCAAGCTGGGGTAATCGATGGGTAAAGTCTTATCCACAGTCGGGGTTTTATTCAAGCTTCAGGTGCAAGTTTTTGTGCATCTCCATGCCCTTGCATAAAACACAGTTACACGTTTTTTTATATAGATATTTTTCAGTTGTAGACAGGAATAATAAGTATTTGCGAGTGTTTGAAATGAATGGGTTCATTATGAATTGAGTGGCACTACATTTCAAAAGCAAAATTGGATTGAAATGCAAGAACTGTAGTACGGAATTAGTGTTGGTTCTGGATCGTAGAATGGAATTGTGTGTGTGTGATTGGATTTTTAACGTAGCTTGAATAATTTTTCAGTCATATTGCTACGATGTCTGCAGTGTGGCAGTTTATAGTGATGTATAGCACTGGGGCATCATGCTGCAAACATGTAGTATGATGTTGCACCCAGTCACATTATCCTGACACCAGGCCGATCAGTCCTAACACTAACCTCTTAATGCTGAGCGTCTAGCGAGGTAGCTGTTAATACCATTTTTGTAAGTCTTTGGTATGACTTGGCTGGGGTTTGAACCCATGACCTCCCGCTTCTGAGGCGGACGCTCTAACCACTAGGACACCGGAGTGGTCAGAATGGAATTGTAACAATTACAATGGAAGCAATTTGTATTATGCTTGTTGGGGCATTCCTCACTGATGGCTGTCAGTGACATCATCATGGGAATGTGTAACAGCCACATTTTGTAAGAACAAGGTGTAGTTGGTGAACAATACAGACACTTTTCTGCCATTTCCACTGGCATCATCTCATATGATGTTATTTAAAAAAACTTCCTACAACATACTCACAACATATAAAACCTATATGCAAATCTGATGAAAGCTGCTTGTGTTTCTGAAACACATATTCCATACTGGTGGCAAGAATGTCCAAATCTACATTACAAAAATGAAAACATTACCATCCATCTAGGAGTTGCAAATATATGAAATCCTCTTGTTGGGTAGTTTTACTAACAGGCTTTACAGCAGGGCCTTCCATTAGATTTAAATGTGGCAGGTAAGTTGACAAAGTAGGGTGGGGGGTTGGGGGGACCTACCCCAATGGGGATAATTCATTTTTTTTTTAAAGTAGCATGGTGTAAAGTAAAAGTAGATGGGCTGATAAGGAATCCACTGAATTTACAGACTAAAGGTTCAGACATTTGTTTTTAAGAGAAAAATGAAAGAAGGAAACAATACAACAGATATTTTAATATGACTTTAATGTTTATTTTCTAGATTTAATTAAGATTATGAATCAGAATCAGTCTCCAACTCCACTGTAAAGTTTATCTATTACTTCTTCTGCTCAGGCACCTGCAAATTAAAACAAAATTGTAATGCTTAAATAAAGTCATATCATCTCAGCACTAGTTACATATGCAGAAGTCATGTTAATCAGCATTATAAAAATGTATGAAATTTTCTTCACTGCACTTGTGCTTCCCTTACTATCGTTAAGCCATGATACAAGATAACTTTGCACTTACTTGTCATTTCTGGCAAGTGGATGGTGCAATCAATTTGCACAAAGATGAATTTATTTCATCCAAATATTTCATGTGAATAAAAATTCCAAATGGAGGCACTTGTCCGATCAGACAAGATATATGCATATTGTAGTTAGCTGGACTCTAGCTCTGATAGTCCTGGGCAATAGGATAAGCTGATTTTGTTATCAGTTTAGAAATGCATCCGCTTTGCAAATACTATGCTTTAAAAGACGAAACTGAATCCAATATTGATGAAATAAGAGTCATTTGGATTACCTTGTTTTTTATCATTCTGCGTTGGTTGGGTGCATATTTGAGGGTCTCTGATATGGTCTCTTCCATTCCATTTGCCTTTGCTTTGCCATTAGTTTTCAAGCAGGCTTCTGCATGAGTAATACAATGTTTTAAAATAAGTTTCACAACAAAGGATGCATTGCATTTTTCTAAATGCCAGCAATAATCAATGGAATATTTTTAAAACATGTACTTTGAAATGTGTCTCAAGTTACTTTATCAATTCATTTAAAAATCTCTGGCAAGTCACATGAAAAACACAATTTAAATCAAGCCATACTTACTTATCAAAGACTTTCTCATTCACATCCTTTACCTCACACAATAAATATCAGCAACACCAACATTAAATTCACACAATCAGTACAAAACCTAGGTGTTACTCTGGACAGTACTCTCACATTGCACCAACATGTCATGAACATATGCAAGGCTGCGTATCTTGAGCTGAGACGCATCAGCTCCATTCTCAGATATCTTTCAGTTGATGCCACTAAAACACTTGTGTGTTCATTACTGCTTTCAAGACTGGACTATGGTAACTCAATTCTGTCTGGTTCATCTTAATATCTACTGCAGAGACTTCAAAAAGTTCAAAACATAGCTGCTTGGATCACCCTTAGAGTACCACAATCAGAGCACACCTCCCCGCTGCTCTGTACCCAACACTGGCTATCCATTCGATCCAGAATCAAACACAACATTAGTTCTCTGTGCTACGTTTCACTGACAGACTCTAGTCCAACATACCTATCCGACCTCACCTATGTGTACACACAAGCAAGATACTTACACTCCTCTTCCGACAATCATATACTCATTATTCTCACTATGAAAACAAAGTCACATGGACAGCATTCTTTTGCATACCAGGGCCCAGCAACATGGAATGAATTGCCCACTGAACTTAGACACAAAGACGCAGTGATCCCATTCAAGAGTGCTCTCAAAACTACTTATTCTGACTACAAAAACAAACTTAATGACTTAATAATGTTAACTACCTTAAATATTCTCAGCATGTTTTTTATGTTTTCTAATTTCATGGTGTTTGTTTTTGTAATCATATCATTGTGTATGTTTTTATGTTGTCTAATGTTGCAAAGCGCTTAGAGCTTCTAAAGATTAGGCGCTATACAAAGTCCTCATTATTATTATTATTATATTTAGCTTGGATGAATATTTTTTAAATCAGTGGCCATAACTAAAAAATGGGATTTTGTTTTATGATCATAAAAGTATGTTGGACACCATCCATGATGTACAATGCTGTCTGACATTTCTATGCACCTAAGGTTTCCATCTCAAATATTAAAGCAAAATGCATACCGAATTTGACAGATTGATGAAAATAAAAAAAAGCAATGCTTACCATTTGAAAAGAGGCAATTGTCACTAGAATATTCTATTCAAAATGATATTAATTTTGGACACAGGGGATACCACCCCCATGTTTTCCTGACTCGTGATATGTCGGCCTATTCTGTGCACAGCTTTAAAAGATGTAATGTTTATCCATCGAGCTATAGAAATGAAATACATTTACTGTAGACTGTTTCTGTCAGCAGTTAAGTTGAGTAATTAGGTCAGGTTTATAGCTAGTTTACAAAATTCAATGTAGAATGCCAATAAATGACAATATATATTTTTGCAAACTAAAGTGATCTTGAAAAAAGATTAGTAAAGTTTAACATTTTATAAAAAATAAGCTATTATGTGGAAAAGAAACAACAATGAAATAGGATGCAATGTGTTTACGTCTAGTTTTGGAAGGTACCGTCATAATTGTACCGTAGTTTAATGGGTGGAAAGGCCATTGAAAGGTAAGGGCAGTGCGGAGACCATCGAGTATGTTCCAGAATAGCTGAATCTTTGTAGATACATAGATCCATTCGTAACTTCAGTCCGCAAGCGAAACACTGTACTTCGTATCCCAATCCTGACTCGGGTCCGAAGTAGACAAATCCTGTTCTAGCTAAAACATACGAAGAAGGTAATCCTTCCCTATCCGTAGGCCATTTTTGAAACGTGTCCAATCGACGGGCACAATCACAATAGTCAGGTAAGAAGACTGGAAAATGGTAGGGTTTGAACTTGGAGTTCTCACTGGATTTCTCACTCGATTCTTGCTGCGGCGAAGTCATCCTTCTGGTGGGTGGCTATCCTCTTACAACCAATGTTTTATACCGACATGTCCATACGGCAAAGTAAAGTGGGTGGGAAGCCGCACTCGCTTCTGCTACACGATTTGATAGACTTTTTCCAAGGGTCAACTGACGATGTGGTGTGTGGGTAAACGTACAATCTTGTTGGGTTGATAGGTGGTCACTTTCTCTAGACTGCAAGGCTTCTTTCAATATGCCAAAGTTGACCACTCGACTGGTACGATAATTCAGAGTAAGTCCTTTCACTTTACACTTCGTGTGCACTTCTCCTTGTTTGTCCCAGTATTCGTAGCCGTAATTTTTGGGACCACCACTAACGAAACTTAGAATCTTGTCATCGGGGTGCTTGTCTGTCCAGGCTCCTAAACGGTCTCCTTCGATGTCAGGGTGCTGTTGACTCGGGTGATCGATATAAATGCAACTGTCCATGTCAAAGTACAAGACACGTTCCCCTAACAGTTCTAAAGCTTCGTACAATTTTAAGCGAGCATGAGCTGTCATGTAAGCTGCAATGATGACATTTCCAAAGGGGTCATCTTCTACAAAGTTCAGATCTTCTTCGTAATTCACCAAGATCAAATCCTCACGAACGACGTCCACGTGTTTCATGAATTTGGCTTTGTCGTGAATCATCTGAAAGTAGCGGGAAGGTTCGGTCAAATACTCCGTCTTGGGTAAACACGGTCATTGTGCCATTTTACCCCACAAGCAATTTAACATCACTCTGGCAAACGATCGCCTGCCTTCGTTTTTCTCAATGTGATTTAAAGTAATGCCTTCTTGTGCCCAGAATTTCTCTCTGAATGTCTTTTGGTCTTCGGGAGTGTGACACCAGGACAGATAGCCACTGGCTTCTTGCTCAGTTTCAAAAAGGCATCCACGTAGTCTGCAAAAATGCCTTTCTGCGTGGGGTCACCCTTGTGGAATTATTGTGTCTTGGGAAAGTGGCAAATTTCGTACACTTCTAACAGTTGGTATCCCATGTTCAGAGCTTTGAACAATTCTACGCTGACCCATGTCCCCGTCAAGGCCCGTTCTTCCTGGGTGTGATGACAAGGTTGATCTTGGTTGCACGTTTCAGCACAAGTACGGCACAAAGGAAACACAAGTTTGCCTTGGCAATGGCGAGGTAAGACGGGACGGTATAGGTTCGTGGGAGGCAAAACTTTGCACTTGATCAAGCCTTCGTATTGTCGAATGTTTTTTAGGTCGATGTGTTCGGTGAACAATTGTGGGTGCCCTGCAGGAAAGCAACAATATTTGCACACATAGGAATACAGTGAACACACGTCCAAGTATTTGATTTCTTCTCCTTTCTCTTCGTCAGCTTGGTACAGCAAACAGGTGGCATTGGTCCTTCCTCCGTACAAACTATTACTTGGGTTCAGGGGGTCCATGAACTGGTAACTTTCCATGAGGCGTTTAAACTCAGGATCGGTGTTCAAACGGTGATTGTATTTGTGTTCCCACATTTCCACCACTTGCTATCCTTCCTGTTCTAACTTTAGGCGTGGCTGACAAATGGCCTGGTACAAGTCTTCCATGGTTCGTTGTAAGAACTGATTTTTAGTGCCGCGGTCAGGGTAACAGACGGGACATCCGTGAAATAAGCAACCGTTAAACTCGTACATGATCTTGGGGTTTTCTAAGTCCCAGCCATTGACCGAATGCATTCCGATGATCTTTCGCCCTGTCCGTTGCGGGCATGCTGAATCCATTTGTCTTCCTTGTCGCACAAGCAATGCAACCAGCATGGGGCTTTGACCGAGTATTGACGTTTGACATAGTTGGTCGTTTGAGGACTGATGACAGCCACAGTGTTTTCAAGCATGAATCGTTGTCGGTAGACTAAGGAACACGCTTTGGCAATGGTGCAAGCCTCTTTTAAATGATCAACCCCTCCGTGTTCCATGAACAGTTCTCGAAATTTTCCACAGCATCGCCGTAAAATGTCCATGTCGGAACGACGATACTTTAGCATTTCTTCCTGAAAGTCGAAAGGGTCGGAGGCGTGAGCCTGGTACCAAGCGTAGAAAGTTTCTCGTTCAGTACGCATGTTGTCAGGGTCGTAATAGTGAGCCTGAGGCAAATGGGGTAGAACGGCGTGTTGATTGGCTTCTGTATTGAAAAAGTGTGGAAAGTACCCTTTAGCCATTTCTGTCATTCCAAACATTTTAGGCATTCGACTCAAAGGCATGGCTAAGTAGCTCATCGAATCTTTAAACTGCACTTGTCCCACTTGCATGAAAATGATTTTGGCTCCGTTCAAAGTGATTTTAGGACGCTCGATGCCACGTTCCGTATAACATCTCAAAAGAAACTGTCCATCGTATCCGGAGAAATTGTGAGCCATCACCGTGGCATGGTGATGACAATCTCCATAATAATGTTCGATGTCCTCTTGGCTCCACGTCTTGTCGATGGGGTCTAAGACCCATTGTGTGAAATCGGCTAGTGTGTTCAGTCCTTGAAAGATTTTTTCACGCCCTCCAGGAATCTTACTGCAGTGAGGGCAATAACTCAAGATAGGTTCTTGAATCACTTCTCGCACGCTCGATGAGCCACGCAGAAATTAGGAATGTGAATACTGGTCTCTTGCATGCATTCGAAATCGAAAAAGATGAAATTGCCTTTCTTCTTCTTGTGACCATCCTCTTTCTCTGGTTGGGATTGGTATTTTTGTATGTAGCATTGGTGTTCCAAGTCCACAATGCAGTGACAAATGTGACATTTTTTCTTTCCTGAACATACGTGTGCCTTGGTACTGTTGATACATAGACCTTGTCCACACATTGGGCACAATCTCAGGAGTTGACAAGCACATTTCTTCTGTGAACCTTGCATCTTCAGATGTTGTTGGTAACAGGCAGGGCTGACAAATGTGCGCAGACAAGCAGGACAATGCACTGGTTCTTGCCCTTCGCTCAGACAGGGTTGAGAGGCCAAACATCCTGAGCATTTCGATCCACAATGTTTGTGTTGCTCTCGATTATTATAACCATCATAAGTCACATTTCTCACAGTAATATTTGTATCCCAGGAATCCAGTGATAGTGGTAATGGTATCGAAATGGTCATCGTGATGATAGAGGTGAATGTATTTTCCATCCTTAAAGTCTTTCCCTCGAAACAACAGAGACCCGCGCACTTCTTGAGGGTGCACTTTCAAGGTGTATCGTGGAGCTAGGGCATCTTGCAATTTTTGCATCTCAGGAATGCCACAGGATGTGTCTTTGGACAGGCATGCTTGTTGTAACAGAAGTTCTGCTTCATTTCGTTGTTTGGCTCGGTTCGATTTTCGAATGTTCTCCCAGGCTCTTTTCCATTCTACCGTGTCGTTCTTGTCGGCATAGGTTCATCCCACCACGATGGCTCGGGCTAAACACATGTGGTCTTGAAAATTGTTAATTTGGACAAGACTTGTTTTGGTAATGCGAAGGTTGTTGACCAATAAGGTCTTTCTGCATTGTCCGGTCCCTTGAGGAGGAGAGACGTGGGTCATGTCCAGTGTGGCTTTTCCATCGGTGATGTCAAACTGGTCATTAGATTGTTGCACGTGTTGAATCTTGTCCATGACTTTGGAAGTGGTCAATTCTGCAGGGCTGCTAAACTCAATCCAAACAGGGGATTTCAAGCCATCATGTTGTATGGAAAGTCTCAAGCGATCATCTTCTTTGGGTTGACATTGTCGCTTGAGTGTGGTGAGCAAAGAATCCCACATGTCGGTGATGAACCCTTTTGCTTTCTCTAACAGTACTTCAGACTTGAAATCTTTAAACTTCACTGTGTATTTGTAAGCCGTAGTTCTAAATTTTCTAGAGGGACGCTTTTCCGTCTCTCGAATGTCATAGTACTTTTCAGGGTTGACTAAGGGTGGTAAACTTTGTTTAGAGGGTTTGGATTCTGGTTCACTCATGTCCTCTTCAAAATCACTGGCATGAATTTGTGCCAAGACTTCAGCCCTAGTACGAGGCGATAGATCACGTTTCTGCCTCTTACTTTCTTCTTCTTTCTTCTCAAATGAATTGGATCATTTCATCTCGATAGCAAAAAGTCAAATGACTAAAGTTTAAACACCATGGATTAATTTATAGTCATAGCAGACCAGCGTATATAAAGGGTATGTGTCTTGTCCTTTCACTATTCATTTCACTCTCAAACTGAGCACAACAATGGAAGAGACTACCAAGATCGAACGTTTCATCAGAGCTTTGCGAGGGGTCATTAGAAAATTCTCTTCAGACCAGCCGAGGGACTACTCTCCTTCCTTTCAAGATAAAAGTCAAGATACTTGCTATATCTGTCAGAAGAAAGGGCATTGGTCTTCAGAGTGTCCAGACCGTCAAAAAAGAAAAAAAAGGGGTTAGAAGAGACAAAAGTCAAGATACCTGTTATTATTGTCAAGAAAAAGGACATTGGTCACCAGACTGCCCAAAAAAGAAACAAGAGGAGTCAGAAGGAGAGAGGGATTCTTCAGAGGAAGAGGAAGAAGAAGAGGAAGAAAACAGACAGGTGAAGAAAAAGAAACAGGAGAAGAAAAGAAGGGAAGAAAGTGAAGAGGAAGAGGAGGAAAAGACTATGACGGTGAAGAAATTAAAAAAACAGAGAGTGAACAATGAGACAGAATAAGTCTATGAACTTTTTAAAGTGCTCTGTTGTGAATTGTGAATTGTAAATATTTATAAAAGAATAAATTAATTATAAAAGGTAAGTGTCTTTGGGTTTTGATTTTAAAATAAGAACCTACACTCACGCACACTCATACACAGACAGGTACTATTGGGTAAAATGGTTTTTATTAGTTATTGGCAATTGAAAGCCTATCTCTTTTCGAGAGACGTGGATGGCCCTGAAAAGGGCCTTTTTTGGTGTAAGGGGTGAGTTTAAACAATCAACTTTAACTGTCTTAAGCCTTTGCCATGGCCAAGGCCTACTTCTGGACTGCGTACTGTTGATGATGATTTCGTTGAAATCACTAAGGATGGTGCAGTAGGCGTAGTCACAGGGTTGGAGTGTTTAGCTTGGGAAGGTCGTATTCTCTTCGGCCGTAATAAAGAAGTCTGATACATCTGTTTCAGACTTCTTAACTAAAATGTCTAACAGTACCGTGACCGTTTGATTTTGACACCCTTGTTTCTTTGCTGCTGCGTCTTCTTCTTGTTGTTTTTTTCTTACCTCTTCTTCTTGCTGCTGTTGCTGTAGGAGAAAAGCTTGTTCCGCTTCCTTTTGCTGTTGTATAAATTTCTCCAATTCTTCTTTCTGTCTCTGTCTAAAATTTTCCATGTGCGGTAATGAAGGAGAAGGTGACGAAGGTTCAGGAACAAATTCTTGCAAGGTAAAAAAATCCACAAAATCCCAATTCACCTCTTCTGAAAGTAAGTCTGGGTTCCCTTGGGTAGTCTCCACCATCAGTGCACCCAAACTGATCGTTTTCTGAGTTTCCGTCATGTTGAAAAACTGTCGCTTAGATTGACTACGCACAGGCGCTAGCGAATCTATATAGACTATGTGACGTCACAGACTGCTCTCTTCGGATTGGACGTGGGCTGACTGAATTTTGTAACGCGTGTTTGGATTGGTCAACAAACTCAATCCGTTTCAATCCTTCCTCCCCCTATAAATAAGTACAGTTCACTGCATTCCTTCACCTGTTACTCAGCACCCCAACATGTGGACCGATGTACAATCTTCAACGCTTGCGTCTTCGATGATGTTCCGGACGGACATATCAATGTATGTCCGATCCAACTGGACAGTTATCCACAGGACAGACACCAGCCTGTGGATGCGAAGAATCTTATGTGGAGCATCAAGGATGCCTCAAAAGAGTCTTAATCTATGGTCCTGCAGTCAGGCACAGCCTAAGGTCAAGAAGAAGATGTCACAGATGCCCTTTATGTTAAGGGTATATTAACATAAAACCAAAGGCCCTTTTCAGGGCCATTCCTATCTCTCGAAAAGATCTTGACTTTCAATTGCCTACCCCTTTTTTTATTTTTTTGTTTAAAAAAATAATAAAAAAATAGAGACCCCTCCCTGTTTCAATTATTGCCTGTTCCATTTTCATAGACCCATCAGGTCGGGACCTTATTAAAATAGGGTCCCGACCCTGTTCCATTTCCCCTAGTCCCAAGACAGTCCCACGATTTATTCCCCATGTTCAATTTCCCTTGTCCCTAGAGTGAATAGTTTTTTTTTTTTCTCCCATGTTAAATTCCCCTTGTCCCTAGAATGGATATTTTTTTTTTCTCCCATGTTAAATTACATAGTCCCCAGAGTGGATATACCCTTTTTAACATGGAAGTTCCCTAGTCCGTAGACCGTCCCTATTCACTACTACCATTGTCATTACCAGCCTGAAACCCAATTTAATGCCATTTGTATAAATTCATTTCAAATAAATATTATGATATAGTTGAAGTGTAAAGTCAAGCAAGTATTCTGTTTGCAGATTTTACATTTTAGATATTATAGTAAAGTCATATTTTCTCTTGTTTAGTAAACTTTATTGCAACTGGTTCCAAAATAGTAAATCTTATTTAATGTTCATTCACCAGAATAGGTATTAATACAATCCCGAATTAACTGTATGGTACTAAAATATACCCTGATCTTGTGTGAGATTGTAATATACAGAACTATACCTCAAGACAACAATAATATATTGAATTTATATTGTATCAAGACTGTCATGGTTATGAACTCCAACTTTATTCAGGTTTTTTCATAATAAATGATCATCTTGTGCTATGGTTGAAAAGAAATCAAAGTTCAGTTTAACTCCATTCTCTCCACATTTGTAAGTTGTTAAGAGGCATACTCATCCTCAGTGTTATAGTAAAATGTAATCTTATTTGGATCAATCTTGGTGGTGTAATATATGAATGGAGAAAGAATATTATCATCCAGATTAAAATATGTTTTATTCAGACTCTACTAAAATTTTTAGTTGGATATGGGTTACGGAGCCTGATGTGTACGAACAAGGCAATGTGTACCATGACCTTTTTAATTTAACATTTTAAACTCCTGCAGAAGAAAGAGATTTTTTAGATCCATTAATCTGTATTAACAAAAACATTTCTTCAGTATGATTTTCAATTACTTAGTATTGACAAAACTCATATTTTAAAGTTGTTGTTTTTTTGTGTTTGGTTTGGCCTTTTATGGTAAACCAACACAAGTAAGTTATTTAGTGCCAAGGCACTTTAAGTATAGTGCCTTGCCCAAGGACACACCATGGTAGCTAACCCAGGTTGGTCTGATGGTAGAATTTGAACCTACCTTATTTCACAGGTCCAGAAAGCTAACCACTGAGCCACTACAGCTCCCCATCTTATAGTGGAATGCTGGTATACTTTATGATCAAGAAGGATGGGTTGGGGTATGCATGTTGCATCTGAAAAAAGTGATGGAATTTTTGTTTACATAATATTTTAGTCATACAATATGAATCATTTTCTATAGATTTAAGATGTATCAGATCAAGTTAAGAAAAATCATATATTCTGTTTCCTGGGAATGTACTAAAATTCACTGTTATTGTTTGATTTTTTGGTAGTAAGCTTACTTGGTATTTTTTTCTTTTTAACTTGAATACCTAATTTGTTAACATCCTATTCTAAATCTTCAGAGTTCTGTCTATTAAGTGACAACTGTTGATACATGTAGGGAAGTTTTTGTTTATATCTTTTGATTTTTGTGATTCTGGAAGTTGCAGTATTTGTTGTTGTATTATAACCATTTCAGTAATTTAATGAATGCAGAGTATACTGCTCTATAAATGAAATTTAAGTGAAAATAATGTAAAAGTATGTTTCACTGCAAATATAAATTGTTTAAAATAATATATCATTTATCATATGACTATTCAATTGTGGTAACTAGTATTCCATCCAATATCTATATATTAAAATATGTCTTTTCATACAGCTGGTGATCATTTAGATACAAGTCCAATTGAACATAATCAAATTATCAATGCAGGTGTTTTTATTAGTAGTAGTATTGCAAGTATAAGTGTTAGTATTAAGATTTCATATACAGGTATGATAAGTGTATCATAATGTTTAAATGATGCTCCTTGTTACAACATAAAATATGTTCATTGAAACAAATGGTTCACTGGTAAATTGGCAGCAAAGGTCTTCACTGAATTATGTTGCATAAACTATTTTACAATAAAACATATATGATGCATCTCAATTATGATGAATGTGAGGAGGAGGATTAATAATAATGCAATTTAAGTTATCTTCATAACATAAGTTCTAGCAGATGTGTAATTTTTATGTGGTTCATCATCAGTTTGAAACTGGTCTGTGATTTCTGGATCTGGACATACCTGGTCCCCTGCTGTTGTGCTGCTATGGTCTTTACAGTTCATTAGGATATCAGTTACACTTGGTTTACATTTAGAACCCCATGGGATGGAATGCCCAGTTTGAAACTGAGAGAATGGTTAATTATCCATAATATAACTCCTGCAGTTATTATTAGGTTTGATATCAAGGTCTTTCTTTAAAAGCTTTTCAACTCAGGTTCTGTTCTACCATACAGATAAATAAAGTCAAATTCAAGGCTTTCAGATTTGTCCAGTTTGTTTCATGTGTTGCAGCAGACAGACTGTATATTGCCACTGTACCATATAAATATCAGTGCTTAGTCTGCTCTCAGTTGCTGTGGTTTGATTAGTTACAAGTGTCATCACATGTGACTAATTATTGACCAATGTAATGAAACTTGTATAATTAGAAGGCTGTATTTAAAAACTCTAAAGATCTTAAAAAGAAAATTGGATCGGGGTAAGTAAAACCTTTTACTTTGACCATTTGGCTAGAAAATAATTTTCAATAAGTTTAAATTGGATAATAGTAATATAATAATTAATTACACAAATCAGAATAAAAGCTATTTGCATATCCCCTTACAGCTGTTGCTTTTTCATAGTACTAAGTAGAATAAAGTATAGTTAAGACAGATAAAGAAATATCCCGTCATATATACCTTACATCAAATAAAGAAACTCAAGATGGATAACAACAAAATTAATGTCACATCATCAAATAGTTATCTCAGCTGCCTGGTCAACCTAAAGGCAGATAAACTAAGGCAAACTTACTCCGAAGCAGTCTCATCCCCCCAAGAGAAAAACGACAGATACAGTTCTTAACGCCAATTTTCAACTCGACCCCAACTGACTCGATGAGTAGACTCTACCTGTCACCAAGCGTAAACGAGAATGTGGACAATCTACCGAGTAACCGCAAAACTACATCCGACATGAGTACCCAAACTGAGGAACAATACTCAACAAGCACAAAAACAACCCAGACCACGCTGGTTAAAAACACTAGCAGCCAGGGGACTCAAACTGAGAACCTACTAGATGAAACAGAACGCCCTCACCCTACCACAAATAAAGCAGTCACACACGACTCAACAAAAGGTAAGAATAATAGGAAAACCAAATCCCAAATACCAGTTAGAAAGAATAAGGAACACACTAACTGTCAATACAAGACCCAGCAAGCCGGTTATGGACAACGAAACAAAGTCAGCTAAAGAGACAAACACCAGGGGAAAAAAGACCAGTCTGCAAAATATCCAAAACAAGAAACACCCCGCTGAACTGACTCTCTTCGTCAAGGGAGTAAATTCCAAAATAACGAAGTTAGCCTTTAAAACCATAGCATGGCAATTGAACAAACATCACCAAGGAAAATTCACGCTTAAAAGCACTAGAGACGACTTGCTGATAATCAAATGCACCACTGAACAACAGATTGCCAAATATATGGAAATTGAAAGAATAGGCCAAATAAATGTTCAGGTCACTAGACACAACAGAACAAAACAACACATAGACCCAAACCCCCCAAAAACACACAACAAAGGAGTCATATACGTATCAACTCAAAATAAAACCAATGAAATAGTAGACTACATAAGGAGTAAAGGACAGGAAGTAGAGAAAGCAATCCGCCTAAAAACAAGAAGGGGAAAGGATAGCACTGCAGTGGTACTCTTTTTTAAGGGCGCCACCCCAGAAACTATCAAAATAGCCGAAAAACTCGAGGCTAAAAAAATTTTTGCTTTCAAAAACAAACCACAGTTCTGTGGCAACTGCAAAAATTGGGGGCATTACTCTAAGAGTTGCGGAAACCTATTCCGGTGCAATCAATGTGGTCTTCACCACCCAGACCGGAAAACATGTAGCGCCACCAATCAGCACTGCGCTAACTGTAGTGGTAACCACAAACCAAACCACGCAGAATGCCCCAGGGCTCTTAGAGAAGCCCTAATAGTCGAATATATGATCTCCCATGGGGTAAACTATAAGCAGGCCAAAACAAAAATCAGGATACCAAAAACAAAATAAATAGGTAGCACCCTCACTGGTAGGAAACACGCATAAAATGAAAACAACAGTAAATTAAACAAACTATTAAGACTTTTTGCACTAGAGATGGATTCCAGAGCAGAAATCAAAATATGGCAATGGAATGCACGCGGCCTTAGGGCCCACGCTGACCAACTAAATAACAAAATACTTGAACAGGAAAGAAAACCAGATGTTATATGCATACAGGACACCCACCTAAATGATACCTCACGTATCCCAAACATCATAGGCTACAACACCAAATACCTAAAGCATCGATCCCCCACAGCAAGAGGAGGGGGGTTAGCAACCTTTGTTAGAGATGGAATTACATCAGAAATGCATAAATTAACAGATAGTAGACCGCCCAATGACTTCGAAATACAGATAGTCAAAATAACCGCTCAAACTAAGCAGGTACTAATCGTTAACCTCTATGAAACAAATGAGCAGCGCAATTTAAGTGCAGACGAAACAATCAAAATGATTAAAGACTGTGGAGAATGGGTGGTAATATGCGGGGACTTCAATGCGCACAATGAACTATGGGGGAGTCAAAAGACGGACATTAAAGGAAAAATTGTAGAAAAATGGGCACAAAAATGCAACTTAGTTTTTCTAAACAACGGAATGCACACCCGGATAGATGACAGAACAGGCCACACATCAGCAATAGACCTATCTCTATGCACACCAAGATTAGCAGGCATTTCTGATTGGCAAGTTGATGAAAGCGACCCTATGGGAAGTGACCATTACCTTATAAATATAGAAATACAAATTAGAATACCTCAAAATAAAGCGTCCTTCACACCAAGATGGAAATACGAACAGGCCAACTGGATTAGGTTCAAACAGATAGGTGACTCAATCAACCCAGAAACCATATATCACCGGGACATTGACACCTTTAATGACAAATTAATAGAAACCATTAACACAATGGCCCAAGAAACAATTCCTAAAACTAAAGGAGTAGCACCCAAACCCACGGTGCCCTGGTGGAATAATGAATGTAAAATAGCAATTAAAGAGAAAAAAAGAGCTCTAAACAAATTCAAAAGAACTAAAAATAATAGGGACTTTAACTACTACAAGGAAAAGGAAAAAACTGCCAAACAAACTATTATGATAGCTAAACAAAACTCATGGAGAGAATTCTGCTCAAAACTAGATATTAACACAAAATCGAAGGAGGTGTGGCAAAGAATTAAAAAAATGAGAGGCAAAACTAAATCAATAACCCCCAACATACCTGGACAAAACAACAAACATAAGGCAGAATTATTCGCAAACTATTTCGCCAACATGTGTAGCAATACCAACTTAGAGGATAAGTTTAAAAATCATAAAAGGCAATTTGAGGAAAGCAACTCTGACAACATAAAGGAAGCAGGAAATAATGACGGCCCACTAAACCTTCCGTTTACAGAAGCCGAATGGAGAAAGGCCCTCGCCGGCAAAAAGACCACATCCCCCGGGGAGGACACTTTGGGGTATGAAATGTACAAGAACCTACCCAAAAAACTTGTCACAATTGCACTTAACCTCATTAATAAAATATGGGAAACCGGTACCATACCTATAAGATGGAAAAAGGCAGTAGTGGTCCCGATTCTTAAGCCTGGAAAACCCTCAAGCGATATAAAATCATACAGGCCCATATCACTAACAGACAATATATGTAAAATAATGGAAATTATGGTAAACAACAGGCTGAAATACCATTTAGAAAGCAAAGGACTACTAGCTAATACACAGAGCGGGTTTCGCAACTACCGAAGCACAATAGACCAACTCATGAGACTAGAAACCGCTGTCAAATTAGCATCTAGAGAAAAATTTTAAAAATCCAGATATGTTACAGCCATCTTCTTAGACATGGAAAAAGCATATGATCTAATGTGGACTAAGGGACTGATAAGTAAACTTAAACCATACGGAATAACTGGCAATATATACAAATTTATTGCTAACTTCCTAACCGATAGAA
This sequence comes from Sinohyriopsis cumingii, assembly GCA_028554795.2. Lineage (NCBI taxonomy): Eukaryota > Metazoa > Mollusca > Bivalvia > Unionida > Unionidae > Sinohyriopsis > Sinohyriopsis cumingii. The sequence continues at coordinate 132,814,980 of CM068824.1, forward strand.
AGATACAAGTCAGACTAGGACAAGACTACTCCGAACGATACAAACTGGAAAATGGCACGCCACAATGAAGCGTAATCAGCCCAACTTTATTTAATATAATGATAAACGACCTGGAAACAGCGGTAAAACCCAACCACCTTGACTTATCCCAATTCGCCGATGACAGCGCCGTATGGAAAACTGGCAACCCGGCCAGCAGAGAAACGACCAAGCACTTACAAAAAGGACTAAACGATATAGGAAATTGGACAGATAAATGGGGATTTAAATTGTCACCTCTAAAAACAGTAGGCATAGTTTCCAATCCGGGAGGTGGCCACCCCCCACCCACTCCAAAGTTAACCCTAAAGGGGGTACCCATCAAATTCGAAAAACAAGCGACACTCCTAGGTATGGTATTCGACCACGAACTCACGTGGGCAGCTCATATCCAAGAACTCGTAACGAAGTGCAAACGAGACATCAACCTCCACAGAAACCTCAGAGGGGTGAATTGGGGGGTTGATCAAAAAACACTCGTTACCCTATATAGAGCACTTATAAGAGCAAAATTGGACTACGGTTGCCAGGTATATGGAGCAGCGAACGCCACGTTACTAAAGAAACTAGACACAGTCCAATCAAAAGCGCTAAGGGTATGCACCGGCGTCCTAAATGGTACCCCCACACAAGATATCTTAATAATAGTAGGAGAACCCCCGCTAGACCTAAGGCGGAAGGAATTGATGCTGCGATACTCGACTCGAATATCAATACACCAACCCAACCACCTCACGCTACAAGCCCTCTTAGCATGCGACAAACCATTCGATACAAAAGGAAAAAATAAAAAAATACCTAGTGGGAAAATAATTATAGAATTAAAAAGGAAATTTCAAATCGCAAATATCAACCCAGAAAAAATAAGGTACTACCCAGACCCCCCGTGGACCTGTCCCACACCACAAATAGATCTTAGCTTACGTAAACTAGGACAAAAACAAAATGACCCGATAGGACTAAGAGCATCAATACTAACGTACATTGACAACAAATACGAGACATACACGCAAATCTTCGCAGATGGATCAGAAACCAAAAATCCAAATAAAACTGCAGCAGGGATAGTGATCCCAAAATTAGATGTCACCGTTGGAAAAAGACTCCCAGACCAATGCGCTATATACACGGTAGAATTCATGGCAATACTAATGGCATTAACATACGTCAAAACATACCCCACAACTAAGGCAGTCATTCTAAGCGACTCTTACAGTGTACTACAATCGTTAGCAACGGACCAATCCAAGAGCAGACCTAATATGATTAATCATGCAAGATCGCTACTTAAAGAGATTGAAAAAAACAACAAACACGTTGAATTCGTATGGATACCCTCTCACATCCATAATCCCAGGCAATGACAAAGCAGATGCAGAAGCAAAAAACGCCACAAACGAACCAAAAGCCCAAAATATAGCATACAGCGTCACTGAAATCAATAACATGGGACAAGATCAATGACATGTGGCAAGAGCTATGGGAAAAATCGGATGCAAACAGTCTAATACACACGATGATGAAAAAAGTAAGTAGAAAAGTCGAAAGTCCGACCTTCAAAAATCCATACGATATAACAATAATAAATAGAATAAGAACAGGTAAAACACTATTGGCAGGATGCGCAGGGAAACACATAAAAAGGGGACCAACCGAAAACTGCCCCTACTGCCCAACTCCAGAAACAATCGCACACTTAATAAATATATGCCCCAAATACAACCAGGAAAGGGCCGAACTAAAATCTCAACAGGAACAAATAGGAGAACGGTGGACATACCCGGAGTTACTTGTGGCAAAAAACAATAACATAGGAATGACCTATAATAACATCATGACATTCATTAACAAAATAGGCAAAAGGGGACAAATCTAAACCGAATGAAGGGTTGGGTATAAAGAGAGACCATGTAAAGAAATTAAAACCAATAAACCTAAAAGATCGAACCAAAAAAGAAAAAAACCAATCAAAATATTACAAATCACTGTTTGGGAATTGTGACGGCCAGCTCGGGCTAGTGGGTTCACAGACTGACACCGCCGCTCATAACCCGAACAATAAAAACCAGATAAGGACGAATATTACAAAATCACTGTTTTGGAATTATAATGGCATGCTAGGCCCCGTAGATTCAAAAAAAAAAAAAAAATATAAAAAAATAAAAATAAAAAAAATATACATTAAAATAAATCACAAATAGCTAAGCTAAACAAAAATAACAGGTAAATAGCCAAGTGGTCAAAGCGAAGGGAAACAAAGGCAATCAAACCACCTCCCTCGAAGAAAACATCTCACGGCGAACATGGCAGTATCAAAAGGACGAGAAGACCAAAACAGAAACGGACACGGGATAAGGCAGAAAGAGCTGAAATAAAGAAGAGCAGGAAAAGGCACAGAATGAAGTTAAACGTCCTAAGGCAGTAAAAGAAGAAAGAACAGGACACTTGCAGACCTTGGGGAATGAAGGCAGAAACAATGAAAAGAGTATGCCTCAAATAATCAAACCACCCCCACCCCCCAGTATGAAAAGAATTGCCTTCCCGAAATCAAACAAAATAAATAAGGCCACCCCCCCAACATCTACTTATAAGTGTGAATGAGAAAGTGAGCGTGAATGTGTGTTGTCGAGATATGTGGGAAAAGCAGAAAAACGAACAAAAATGTCTATAGCCATCACACAAATATAGCATACACACTCCCTACCCACCTTTTTTTTCTTTTCTTTTCTTTTTTTTTTTCTTTTTTACAAACAAATTTTACCACATAGGGCTTTCATTCTGACCCACGAAAGCCCTCTTTTGACCAACAACTTACTGGCCCTGAAACACACTGATTGGTTTAAAGCCACACGTACGAAATACTTAACCAAATTGAGATCTCCAAAACAAAATAAAGGGCTACTAAAAGCCTACTAGATGTGAAAAAATTTCCGGAAAATTCAAGTACGCAAAGTACACAAAATTTAATAGACCTTACAAAAGATAGGAAAATTCACAACTCAGGAATATCTGAAGCGTATGTGACAATCACATGTTTGGCAAGATAGTACAGGAATAGCCCAATAAATATAGGGAACTGGGCATTGATTGCAACAAAAATTTAATAATACTGCTGCTGGTGTGCTTCGGTTACTGCCTGAAATGAGAGAGGAAGGAGATGCAGGATGCAGAAACAGACCACCAACGGAGTACAACGATGGAGAAGGTTGCAGCGACGAGAGCCTGGGCGGGACCTTTTGGGGCACCTGGGCTTCGGCTTGCTTGCTTGGGGGCATTGTATAAGTTAATCGCTAAATTCAAAAAGTACACAAACGTGTACAAACTAAACAGTCGCACATACCGAAAGGTGCACGTGACTTTAATCCAATGAATGAATGAAATGTGTGCTAGAGGGTAGGGTTAGCAGTTATACTCCCAATTATGTTTGTGATGAGCAAAAGCAGCTGCACAAATTTGAGCTTTTAGTTTGGTTCTGGTAGGGTCAAAGGATGCAGGTACATTTTACATTAATTTTTTACTAGAAATAGCTATTTTCAATATTTTTCTGTGACAAGGCAACTAAAAGAATCAGTATGTGCCTTATGCATGAATAAAGTTCACTAGTACTATAACAAATTAGCATACTTTTCATCACCCCTCTACCATCATGATTTTTTTATATTTACCTCTGTAGCAGACACAAATAAAAGTCGGCAGCTCATTTGCAGACTAAGTTACGCATATGATCTCCAATGCTCATCTAACTGTGACAGGCAGTCACCAACAAGCCAACCTATTTCCATGCCTAACTCAAAGTAAATCTGAACCACATTATAGATTTAGCTTATGTGTAAATTTATAAATGCTAGGCTTGTGATAATTAGGTTCATGCCTTCTACCTTAAAAATTTGAGGGATGTCAAAATACGAAACTATCCAGTGAGACCTATGATGTTAATTTTAATCCCTATGGGATTTGTGACATAAAAAACCCAAATGCTTTATGTATTAAAAGGTAACTAATGGGGGCAGGATCTGCAGTGAATCAATGGTTAGTATGCTAGACTCCTGATAAAAATGTTTGTGTTAAAATCCTGTTATCAAGTCAACCAGGTTACCTACTGCAATGTACCCTTGCCTTACTCCAATTCCCTCAGTACTCAGTAAACAACTAGTGTTGCTGTACATAACAAAACCAGTCCATATTGATTTTACATATTTTACTAAATCCTGACAAAAATAATTCTCTAAATAAAGAATGATTAATATGTGATGGTCTCGCATGTAATCAAACTCTTCCAAGCTTTTAATGATATGAACTGATTTATCAATGTTTATCAAATTTGCATGAAAAACTATTTCTTATTTGTCATCAAATATGTTCAATGTTTTGATCATATAAGCATTTCTGCTACATTAAATCAAAATAATCTTTTTGTCAGAAATAGAGCCCTTATAGTATTTGCAAGGTCAACCAATCAGATGCAGAATTTGAGTTTAATATGAATGAATATTTTTTTTACAAAATTGCTCTTTTGCTATATCTTGATGAGATAAATCTATTCACCAAGTCTGATGAAATTAATGAGAAATAGTTTTAAGAGCAGTAGCAAGAATGGCTAGTGAGATGTAGAACCACCACATTATATGCATAGATTTTGCTTATAGCCTCAGACATACAAGCAAATAATTAAACAAGTCAGATCTAAATTGGATCATAAACACTGTTGTGCAAATCATAAGAAACTCTGCCAATCAGATGCAAGGTCACTTCACTACCATACCTTTATCACACTCATAATAAGCATCATTGTGAAACTTGACTCTATAAGCCCAATGGCCAAGCATGATCAAACTTGAATCAGCAGTAGTGGTTATAACCTCATGTATTTGTATGCATCTTCACTTCTTCAATCTAGATCTCATTTATATAAGCATGTATTCTACGTTTAGTAAAAACTGCACTACATGTATAAATATTGCATGCGGTGGTAACATACTCAGATGAAAGATCACCTTATTATTATTAATGGTTAACACTCATCAAACTTCAAGGACAACTTAATGATTTTAGCCTATATTGTGGAAGTATGGCTTTTAGGCTGGTTAAAAAACTCAACTAATCTTATACATGATCACATGTATATACTTGGATTTTCCTCATTATTAGATTTATCCAAGATGTTGATTTAAGCCCAAAACCAAGTTTTATATAAACAAATTGATCAGAACTATGGACTCCAAAGTAGCTAATTTCTTACTGTTGAAAGACAGAAGGGGATGTGAAATAAATAACACACTCTGGACCATTACATAAACCCACTTAGCCTTTTGACCAGTTGAGATAAAATATCAACAATAATGTTAAATAAGATTGATAAATTATGTTTTCTCACATTACCTCTAGCCCTTTTCAACATGGATGGTATTTTTCTTCCACATATGTCAGCTCTTAATTAGTGGCCCTTTCCCATCATGAATGTTGTAAGTGAAACTCTCAGAATTAGGCTTTTTAATTTATATCTGTAGAAGAAAAAAACTATTGGTCTGCATATATCAATGTCACCATTTCTGTATTAGATTAAAATACCATATGTGTGTGTGTGTGTGTGTGTTAATTTTAGAATTTAAGCAAACTTGTCTCCATGTGTTTATTTTAAAACTGATGATGATAACACATAACAGGTTCAATGGATAAAATGTTATTTCTTACTTCTTACAACTGCTCATTATATCTGAATTTACATTCAATGTTTGTTTTAATTAACATATTTGGGATATTGGGCAAATTATTTATTTTGTAGTTTATCATTATATCATTTACCAGTCTTTTATCATTCAAATATGTAATATAGTACCATTATACTGACTTCATATTCTATATGATATCCCAGCAATACATATTAAGCAGATAAGTGCAAATAAAAATGTTCAGAATGTAAAATTTACTCCAAGCTCAAAGAAGATCAGCAAAAGATAATATCCAACAAATTACCAAACAAAAAGCGAAGTTAACGCAGTTACCTTTATTATGATGTCTCCAACACCAACGGTACTGTACAGCTACGTCTTCTGAGTTTTACCGTCATCTTGTCTTTCAAACCAGAATTAATTTCTTGAGCTCTTACAAAATGAAGAAACTTTTAAATACTATAATTTAAGCAGCTTCTTTACATGCCATCAGATAAATTATGGCACAGTGTTATGTCTGTCAGCAAAACGCAACTTCACATTTGGACGGCGCGCTGTGTGGGCATCGCCGACACAGCAACTGACATGAATTCTCTATTAGCAGACAATGATTCGGAATAAATCCTTCGCAAATCTAACATTCTCGATTTTTCATAGTTCCACTTTTCATTGTTGCATCTGTTTGATTGTACAATTGCTAATGATGTTCAATGAATCAACTTCAATTCATCTGCTGTCTGAAATCCCGGTTCAGTTGGTATTTTCTTCCGCGCATGATGCCGTGTAAATAAAAGATACGGTCGACATTCAAAGTGGTTTAGGTTAATTTATTATTTTTCTTTATTAAGGTCATTTGCAGAAAGTGTTTCGCTAGGGTGAGAAAAAAAAATATAACAAAAAGAAAACTTTCTTTTCCAACGCTAATACTGTATATATTTCAATTTGTGATTGATGCTATAAATAAAAAAAAATGATAATAAAGCATTTTAGCCCGTGGCTTCGGCACGGCACTCGTTTTTGTGGGTTTTTTAAAATGTTGTTAGTGTTGTTTTGGGGTTGTTTTTTGTGTGTGTACCACACTAAAAAACATACCAGGTATTAGGCCTAACGTAGGAAAAGAAATTATCCTCTATTTATTACTATTCTTACTGTCAAATGACGCAAAAGTGATCAAATTGCTATTAAGATTTTGTTTTGTATAACACTTACCGCTCGTTTTCCTCGAGATAAAGCAGCCACTTCAAAATGATTATAAAATCTGTGACAGATGAAAAACGTGGTTTAAATAATTCGTAATCGCCTGCCTTAAAATACTGTAGGAATTTGCTAATGTATTTCATGGCCCTCGTTTGAATAGATACCAACGATCATGTATATCGACCAAATTTTGTATATTCCTGCCCACAATCATGTATTTTGTATTAAACCGTATATTACACGAGCGCTCTGTGGCAAACTCGGGGGGGGGGGGGGCGGGTCTCTATTATACCCAGAGGCGTAGCTATGATATTTTGCGCCCGGGGACGAACTATAAAATTGGCGCCCCAGCCCCCTCCCCGTTTAATCACATTTTTGAATATTACCCTTGTTTACTTATTATAATGTAACGTTGTAAGCCTCATTTTGGCGCCCCTGTACCTTGGCGCCCGGGGACATATGTACTCCCCTTCCCCCCCCCCCCCAGCTACGCCTCTGATTATACCTGCTGTATCAGTTGAGAAATATATTGAACAGATCAGGCCCCAATACTCTCGCTCTGAAAAACATTAAAATAATTATATGCAGAATATCGGTAGGTCTCCCTCTTGCCAAAAATGTCAGCACCATATATATTTTGCAAGTAATGTAATGGGTATAATAACACACACACACACACACACACACTTTTTTTGGGGGGGGGGCAACGGACAGATGCCCCCATTTCCCCAAAAAAATAAAAAGTATTTTATATTTGTGTATTTCCCCCTCAGATGTGTTCTACGTTTTATTAAAACAAAATTTTATATAAAAAATTTAGTTTTTAGAATTTTTGATGGGGTATTTATGTTTCCATAGTGTTATCTAAAGGGTTGTTCGTCCGAGTCTGGTTTCCCTCACCTTGCTCGAAGTTCATTCCCTTGAAATGTTTTGTAACCTTTGCTATATGTCGCCTAGGTCTCAGTGTTTGCTATATGTAATGGTGTTATATTGTGTGTATGCTATATTTTCTTTATGTTTGAGACAGCAAGTATAGATCAAATATCTTTCCCAGTTGTATTTCTTCCTTTATGATGTTATATTGTATCTTTTAATTTGTTTTATGGTTTTCTAATTTTGACGATGGAATGGTGTACTATTTAGATTTTGTTTAAAAAAAATAATTTCCTATTTTATTATTCGAGTGATAATATGTGTCGTTCCTCATAATAGTCTTTAAAGATGTTGATAGGTAGGTTACGCTCGATCCAAGGTTCACGCTTCTTTATTCTCTATGTGTTTTTCCTGGGTCGCGTTAGGCCTCCTTTATTTAGTTTATCTGATTATGCTTTATTGAAAGATCCAAACGTATTTATGAGACCACATTATTCTATAGTGGTCAACCATGCAGTGCGGGAGAAGTTAGTAGGGTTTTAAACTAAGTGTTATACAGTATGTATTTGTGTCTTTATTTTGTCTGTTTATGTTCTACATTGGGTGTTTTCAAAGACTCATGATGGGCCTATGCACTTCACTGAGCCCTGTGACTTAGCCCCATGATGTCATCGCCATTTACTTCCCCCTTGTATTTTCCCTGTATCCCTTCCTATATATGTCTTTAGAATTTTCTTTCAGAGAAAGAAGAAAAAAAATTAAATTACAAAATTCTTTTATTTTTTTCTTTCTTCCTTTCTTCCCTTTTCTCTTTTAAAAAAAAAAGTTATATGGGTTTCTTTGAAATATTTGAAATAGAATTTGAAATTTTCTTTGAAATATGGCTGTTGTGGGGTGCGAGGAGGGGGTATGGGTATGGCATCAGCTCGCAATTGCGCTACGCGACCCTTCGGTCTGTAATACCTATTCCTCCCTCCCCCTCTCTCCCCCAATTCCAACATCAATTGCGTTATATCAACCTGACGGTAAGTATCTATTCGTCGTAAGACGTACTGAGTTCTTGTTGTGGTTAATATTCTTATTTTTACCACGTATCTTATTTAAAAATCTTTATCACCTGTCCACAGGATATCATCGTAGTTACTATATAGTCTATACATTTTAGAACGATTTTGTTTTCGTAGTCTAAATCTATGAATAAAATGTTATTTTTGTTATACTTATATTTTTTGCAAATTTTCATTATTAACTTTATCCTATTATGTTTAGTTTTATCACATTGGACAATCGTATGTAGTTTGGTGAAGTTCGCTGTTTTACATAAAGGGCATTTCGGCATTATCCTCAGCATACGATGTTTGATTGTTTCTTCGCCTGTTAGCCAGGTGTTGTGCAGGTATTTAAAAATTATACTTTGAGTTTTGACAGATCTTATTTTCCCCAATTTTTCCAATTTTTTTGTCCAATTTACACCCTCAGTTGTCCTGCTCTACTCTACATTTTATATTTTTGGTTACCTCCTCCCTAATCCAAGCGTGACTTTTACTTATTAAATTTTGCATAAATCTGTTTTGTCTCTATATTTTAAAATTAGTTCTCATATGTTTGCGTGGCACTTCGATTTTTTTATATTAATTTGTTATTTTTGTATATCTCTGGTCGGTTTCTCAAGGTGAAGCCGAACCAGTAGATGTACGGTGCTTCTCACGCTGTAGCCGGGTCTGAGTGCATTTTTTTTTTTTTAATCTATTGATTATGTTAGTTAATTATAGTAGTATAGGGCTCGGCAACCCCAAGCCCCCTCTACTTTTGGCCCTATATAATGTCTCTTTTTTTACATGATGCATTTTATGATTCCATATATAATCTATTATTTCGTTGTCTGTTTTGTTTAAAATTGTATTATCCATATCTATGGATTTAATTATGTAGTTAATATTTGAGTATAAATAAGTCTTGGCCACTTGGGCCCGCTCCATGATAGGTAATGGCGCCATGGCCAGATTTTCACATTTTCTCTTATTTTATTGATAATATGTTCATAATTTTCTACAGCTTCTTTTTTTTATTACCAAAGTAAACCCCTAGAGCCTTTACAGTGTCTCTCAGTAAGTGTGTGTGTGTGGGGGGGGGGGGCGATAATCCAGGGTGGTTGCCCCTCCAGTTAACTATTTTTAAGATTTCGTGCTTGTTGTGGTTTATTTTGGAACCCGACGCTTATAGCATTTCCCCTCTCTTCTAAAGATGTTGCAATCATATGCATGTTAGAGCATTTTTTAATTCTTTTTTAGGTTTGGTATTTGTATGCCTTGTATAATCAGGGGCGGATTAAGGCTCACTGGTGCCCTAAGCACTGACAAATCTTGGCGCGCTCCTCTTTTCCACGTACACCTGAGAAGATAACCCTAGGGTGTACCATGATCAAGAAACAGAACATCATGATCAATTTGCACTAGTTGTATCAGTTTTTTTTACAAATCTTCATTCTTTTTTCTTTCTTTCTTTTCACCCTTTTCTCAACTTTGTGGTGCCCCCTTTGGCCCTGGTGTCCTATGCACGTGCTTAGTCTGCTTAATGGTTAATACGCCCCTGCTTGCACATCTGGGTTGTTTCTTATCGTGTGACGTAGGATTTATATTGCCATTACGTATTCTAGCATTGATAGTGGACATCCTTGTATCACTGATCGTTGTATTTCAAATTCTTTCGTGCATTTCCCGTTTAATTATCCCAGTGTGTAGGATTTTGGTCCATTTTGGAAATTGGGTCCGAAACCAAATTTTTTAAAAACATTCTTTATACAGTTTTGTTCAAATCAGTCGAAAGCTTTCTCCTGGTCGAAGAGTACCATAGCACTCATCATACCAGTTTCATTTATGTAGTTAATTATAGTTTTAATGTTTAAAATATTGTTTTGTATATCCCTCCCCCACAAGTTTGATTTACATTAATTATCTTGTTTATCCTACCCTTTACTGTATTTGTTAAAATCCCACTTAAAATCTTATAGTCCGTGTTTAAAAGTGATATAGGCCTCCAGTTTTTAATCTCGTCTCTATTCCCTTTCCCTTTGTATATAATTGTGATAACTCCCTCCCTCATAGATTTAGTCATTTTATTTTTACTTAAAACTATATTATTATACAAAGCCTTTAAGATCGGCGTCAGTTCACCGTGGAACTTTTGGTAGAATTCCACGATGAGTCCATCTTTCCCTGGTGACTTTTGTGAGTGTTGATATACTTTTTGTGATTTCTTCATCTGAGATGACATCATCACATTGGTCTCTATGTACTGCTGATGTCATCTCACAGTCGACATTTTTTAAGTAGCTGTCGATTGTGCTGAAGTATATGTTCTGTGTGGTGTGTGGTGTATAGTTCTTTATAATATTTGGAAATATTATTTAGGATATCTTCTTTTACAGTATGGGTTACATTGTTTATTTTGATATTGTTTAAAATTGTATCACCCCCTTTTCTAAATTCTTCTCGCTTATATACGTTTTTTGCCTCGTTGTAGATCTTTGTAAATTTTCCCGCCCTTATTATTCTCCCCTGATTTTCGTCTTCTTCAACGATTTTAATTTTGTCTGTCAATCGTTTTTTTTTTTCTTTCTCCATCGTCGTTTGTTGTTTTGCTTAGTTCTAATTTGAGTTCGTGTTTGTCTTTTTTTTCTGGGGTTTTTCCGCCCTCTATTTGAGTACTGAATATTTATTCCTTTTATTTTGTTTTTTAAAACATCCCAATCAATTATTATATTAATATTTTCTTCATTTTTGACGGTTTCAATTTCTTTTTTTAATTATTATTTCGACATATTCTTTGTCATTTAAAATCTTATTATTTAGTTTCCATAGTCCTGACCCACATTTTTCTATTTTTTTCATTTTTAGGTCAATAGTGAGCATGAAATGGTCTGATAGCTTTTGGTTGGTTATTGCAGTATTAATATATATTAATGGATCATAAAAATTTCCGTAAAATTTATCAATCCTGCTAGACTGGTTTAATTTATAGTTACCCAGTTGAAATCTCCCCCTATGATTAGATTTTCCATCGAATATTGTTGTAGGTAGGTGTATAAGTTTTCTTTAAAATTAGTTTCTTATTTCTATTAGCTGGCATGTACACATTTATAATATGCCAATTAAACATTTTAACACGTAGCAACCGTCCCTTAAAAAATTCCCCCCTCCTCAAACCTTTCCCAGCTTTTTAAAAATATTATTGTTGCAACCAACTCTAATATCATTATTTGCAAAATTGTTGCATATCTTTATTGCGTTAAGTTTGTCTTCTACTAAAATTTCGAACTCTGGCTTAATTCTATAGTGTGTTTCTTGTATCATTATTACACCAAAGTTTGTTTCTTTGGCTACTTTGTCTGCTTTCGCTTTGTCTATCCCATTGCTGTTGATAGTAGCGATCCGGAAATTTGTTTCTTCCATTTTTGCTTTACTCCCAGGTGCCGCATCACTTTTATATAGAATTTAATTGTATATATTTCAGTTAAAGTTATTATATTCCATTTGTTTTTGTACACACACACCAGCACGCTCGACAAAGAGCGCTTGAGTAATATACAGTTTGATACATCCTACATGGTAGTGGGCAGGAATACATATATAGGTCGTTATCCTTCTCGACCGAAGTAGTAACATTGTTCCAATGCTAACACTCGACGTCCTCGATTTGTGCTTCATCGTATTTGCAGTCTATACACTTAAAGTTACAATGGAAAAGTGTACATGAACATATTTATACCATAGACAGAGCCTTGAAGTACTACTTTTTTCGGTCTAAAACTGTCCCAAAAAAAAAAAGAAAAAAAACCCAGCATGTAATAGTTCATTTCGATACAGTTGCACAGAGCATTTGACGTTCATTTTGATGTCAATATATATTGATATCGATTAAGTGCGATTTGTTTTCAAAGCTGCTTTATTGCTGGTAGTGCTTCTGTTTTCAAGTTCGATATATAATATACCCATGGAGCAGTAGTAATACAGAAATCAGAACAACAACCATCATCATCATCATCGGGAGTATTATTATCGTATATGTTGGTCACATCGATGATCATTAATAAAAAGCGGTTGAAATATGAACAATATTCCATCTCTTCAAATAGCAAATAACTAAGCAAAGTGTGTGTGTGTGTGTGTGTGTGTGTGTGTGTGTGTAATTTTTAACGTAGCTTTAAAAAAAAATGCAATCATATCGCTACCATGTCTGCATTGTGACAGTTTATAATGATGTCTAGCAATGTGGCATCATGCCACAAACATACAGCATTTTGTCCCACCCAATCACATTATCCTCACACCAATATCTTAATGATGGGCGCCAAAAGAGGCAGCTGCTAGTACCATTTTTATGTCTTTAGTGTGATTCGGCAGGGGTTTGAATCCGCGACCTCTCGCATCCAAGGCGGACGCTCTGTACAGACACTGCACCACCTGAGCGATCGCTTAGCAAAGAATGTACGATACTGTTTCCTGTTGTTCATAACAACTCGACCTGGAGACCCACCTGACGGAAAATGAAAGCGCATTATAACGTTATAATATACGAATCCGGAATTTTTTTTGATTATTATAATTTTCAAGAAAGTTAGTGCCTTTTAGCATTTGACAAAGTGTGCTTGCAGTTGCATACTAAGGGGAGGGGGAGTTTACAACATACTTCGATGCTGACTACTGATTTGAAGCATAAAATTAAAACTAAACAACAGCATAACATGTTTATATATCTTATTAAATACGTCTTCATTTGTCTTTCCGTGCGCCAAAATGCCTTCCTACACGAACATGTTCCATATAGGTAAATAAGTTGTACCAATCGTAAACAACCACCGATTTCGACATATATGATATCAATTTATAGGTTTCTCATCAGTTTAAATCGATCTGTGCAAAAAAAAAAAAAAAAAAAAAAAAAAAAAAAATTAAAAAAAATGTGTGAAAATGAATAATAAAAAAGTTGCTATTTGCGACTCATTGTCGCTTGCGATTTTACCGATCTTCGTATCCTTGATGCTTCCATCCTTCCCGTTTAGGGATGGTAGCACCTACTTGGATGCTAATACTATAGATTTGAAGCATATAATTAAAGCTGTACAACAGTAAATAATATGTTTATGTATCTTCTTATTAAGTACGTCTTCATAATGTATGTTCGTGCGCCCAATGCCTTCCTCTACGAACGGTTTCGATATACACGAATAAGTCATACCAATAGTAAATAAACACCGATTTTGACAAATTTCATATTAATATATAGGTTTCTCATCTGTCAAACTCGATCTGTGCCAACAGACATGTGTGAACATGCAGAATACAAAAAAGTGTACTTTTTACTGAATATTGGGTTTGACTTTACTGATCTTCATATCCTTGCTACGTTCATATACCGTTCCCGTTCTGCGATGGTAGCACATACGTCCATGCTAATACTATAGATCTGAAGCATAGAATTAAAGCTGTACATAATTATAAAATATGTGTATGTATCTTATTAAGCACGTCTTTATCTGTCTTTCCGTGTGCCTACATCTGACCTATACGAAAGTTTTCCATATGGGCGAATAAGTCATACCAATCGCAAAGAACGATTTTGACACGTTTGATATCAGTTGATAAATTTTTATCAGTCTAAATAGATCTGTGCCAATATAAATGGGTGAAAATGCAAAATAGAAAAGTTGGTATTTTTCACTCAGTATCGCTTGCAACGTTACCGGTCATCGTATCCTTGCTACGTCCATCTGCCATTCCCGTTTTGCGATCGTATCACATTTTTTCGATGCTAATTCTATAAACCTGACACATATAATAAAAGCTGTTCAACGGTAAATAATGTGTATGCGTCTTATGAAGTACGTCTTCATTTGTACGTCCTTGCGTTTAGTGCCTTCCTAACCGAATATTTTCCATATAGGCGAATAAGTCATACCAATCGCAAACAACCAACGATGTTGACAAGTTTGATATCAATTGATACGTTTCTCATGATTCTAAGTCGATCTCTGCCAATAGACATGTGTGAAAATGCAAAATAAAAAAGATTGTTCTTTTTACTGAATATCGGGTGCGACATTACCGATCTTCATATCCTTGGTAAGTGAAACTACCATTGCCGTTTTGCGATTGTACCACATATTTCGATACTAATACTATAAATTTGAAGAATATAATTAAAGCTGTACAACAGTAAATAATATGTGTGTGTATCTTATTAAGTACGTCTTCATTTGTCTGTCTTTTCTCCTAATGTCTTCTATACGATCGTTTAACAAACAGGTGAATAAGTCATTACAATAGTAATAAACACCGATTTAGCAAAATTTGATATCAATTGTTAGGTTTCTCGTCAGTCTAAATCGATATGTGCCAACAGAAATGTGTGAAAATGAAAATAAAATAGTTTGTATTTTTGACTCGATATCGGTTGCGACTTATACGTGCCTCTACCATTGCAGTTTGCCACGGTACCACATATTTCAATTTTAATGTTATAGATCTCAAACATATAAGGAAAGCTATACAACAATATATAATATGTGTATGCATCTTATAAAGTACATCTTTGTGTGTCTGTATGTCCGCTCAATGTCTTCCTCAATGAGCGTTTTCCATATAGGCAAATAAGTTATAACATTAGTAATTTTTTAAAAACGCGATTTAGACGAATTTGATATCAATTGATAGGTTTCTCATCAGTCTAAATTGATCTGTGAAATATATAAATGTGTGAAAATGCAAGTAAAAAAGTTGATATTTTTTACTTGGTGTCGCTTGCGATATTACGGATCATCAACGGATCATCATATTCTATATTCTACCTACGTGCCTCTACCCTTGCCGCTTTGAGATGGTACCATATAATTCGATGATAATCATTTGAATGTTAGTGCTCCTAGATCTTTACAACACGAACGTTTATCTTAGAGTCGAATAAGTCATACCAATCGTAAGCACACACAGATTTTGACAAATCTGGTATTATTTGGTAGGTTTCTCATCAGTCTAAATTGATCTATGCCTACAGAAATGTGTGAAAATGCAACCTAGAAAAGTTTATATATTTTACCCAGTATCCTTTGCGACTTTACCATTACCAATCTTCATATCCTTGTTACGTGCCTCTAGTATTGCTGTTTTGCGATGGTATCACATACCTCGATGCTGATACTAGTGATATGAAGCATATACTTAAGCAATAAAACAGTAAAAATTATGTGTATGTATCTTATTAAGTACATCTTCATTTCTCTGTCCGTGCGCCTATATCCGTGCAACATGATCGTTTTCTATAAGGCTAAATATGTCATGTTAATTGTAAAAAAAGCTACAAAGATTTGGACCTATTTGATATCCAGTCATTGGTTTCTCATTAGTCTAAAACGACCCGTGTCAATATAAATGTGTGAAAATGCTACCTTGAAAGTTGCCTTTTTTGTCTCGGTATTGCTTGCGACTTACCGATCTTCATATCTTTGCTACCCGCTTCTACCCTTGCCGTTTTTTGATGGTTTGTATATAACCAAATAAGTCATGCCAATTGTAAAGAACCACCGATGTTAACACATTTGATATTAGTTTATAGGTTTCTCATCCTCCAAATCTTTCTGTTTTTAAGAAACGTTTTTCTAATTCAACTAACGGGTCATCACGCTAAAATTACGCTACTGACAAATGTCACCTTAATATCCTACATACTAAACTTAGACAAGCAGGTAGTCTCCTGAAATCCGACCTTTACATGGTGAATTTAGTTAACTCTTTCACGTGTGCATGTGCTTATGATAATGAAGAAGTTGAACACTTTGTCTATTGCCCCTTACCTAATGCCAAAGATCCCAGCTCTTTCGCTCTACCTTTCAATACACTTCTTGGTTAAGTCTAGATTTATCATTGAAAAGTGACGTGACTACTCACCTACAATAAGATGTCTTTCTGCTTGTGTGATGACCCGTTAGTTAAATTAGAGAAACGTTTCTTAAAAATAGAAAGATTTGGAGGATTTCGGATATCATCAGGCAGAGAGTTCTAAAGACGAATCGTATATGGTAAAAGGTCGTGTGAAAATATAAAGTTTGGTTGAGATTGGTGTGATACTTTGAGAGTAACGTAGACGATAATTAGATGCCTCATATCTCCTTTGTGGAAGAAGTTCGTTTAAATAGTTAGGTACTTGAGTATTTATAATCGAATACATAATGCATAATCTCTTCCTTTTCCTTCGTTGTGCAAACCAAGCAGTTTCCGCATAAAGAGACTATCTAGAAGAATTAATGGGTATAGATCTGGAACGATCCGTGCATCTTCCATCTGATTTTCCCCCCTTTATTCTGATCTTTCCGAATCTTCAATAGAACAATTATCCCAGACTCCAGAAGTATATTCTAAGGTTGGACTTATGAATAGTGTATATAATTTAGCTGAAGTCAACAATTAGTCTGCATTTAGACGGTAGTGTTTTATCTCCTTTCTTATACATCGGTATGTCATACGCTAGCTTGCACTGTGTTAGGAACACGCTGGCTGGGAGTGATTTATTTAAATGTATTTGCAATGGAACATACATTTCTTCAACTATACTTGTACAAGTTTATTACTTATTGGATTGGTTCCAGCGGTTTTGTTTAGGTCAAGACTAGTTACTACATCTATAATTTCTTGTTTATATATAATGATGGCAGAAATAAAAGTTTCATTTCTAACTTCAAAATGCGGTAACTGTTTATCATAATTTTTTAAACGTGTAACATATCAAACTTCCGAGTTCAACAGGTCGCACTTCTCCTGATCACTTGTTGCAAATTTAGATGATCATTTCGTACGTTTCAGTGGAGGTAATAGGTTCCATGTCTTTGTAGAATGTACTTGTTATCTCATTATTTTCCAATAAGGTCGAGGATTTGATCCGATGGCAGGGGTTGAACCTGCATCCTTTCGGTCGCAGGTCTGAGACGCTAACCACTGAGCCAATGTTGCTCCTCTTAAGATTAATATACCCATATGATATTTTCCAGTATCATACGTAACTATATGATACGTTTAATAACACCCAGTAACTCAGCAAATGCCGGCATGACGACATATGAATTGAAGGTGTAATGACGAATGTAATTTAAAGTCAATTATGTAACCTATTTTTATGCTTTTTATTGAATATCATTTCTGTCATGTGATACACATAACATAATCTTACATTTAAGTTTATTTAAAATGAAATTTATGAAATTCGTTAAATAGTTTCAATCTTTTGCGACTCTCGTGAAAAGATCCTTCATTGCTGTTCATATAATTTTACATGTCATTATATTTCTTTATTGATTTGCACTTTGGTTACAAAAGAGACAACTTTTGCAATTTAAAACTTATTTCATCTATACTACACTAGTATAGCTCATGAAATGAAGGCAGTTTACTTGGCCTCTAATTCATCTATAGGGAATGATACCTGCGGGAGACTGCTCTATCTGACCAGTGTGTAACTATGGAAACGGTAATTTAGTGACCTCTTCTCCAGCCTCGAGCTTTAGGTTAAGACTGAAATTCGCTGTCTTATGTAATGTTCTGTATCTGTAGTTTAAAGCTGGGAGAATTATACAAAGAGAATAGCAAGTAAACCCTTCTGTAAATGGAGCAAACTCGCACTTTTACACTGTAAAACTAATTTATCTTACAATCATTTATGAATAATTAAAAATTACTGAGTAGTAACTAAGAATATATAAATTCTTTAGATGGAGACCCAAATTTCATTTTTTAAATTATCGTATTTTTTATGTTTACTTTCCAGATACATTTTTAAAAAAATTCTCAAGAAAATATGAAATCTGACAAAAGATAACGAAAGTCTTATTATTTTGATTTTTTGTAAAGAGCAAAGAAAGAAAACTATTAATGACATAAGCTTTCATCATGACATTACACACTAGCCTCCACAGAAGTACCTTTATGACAGTACGGTTAAAATAGAAATAAATATGCATATACAGTTGTAAACTTTCCCGATTTATGACTAAACATTTATACTGTGATAGGGTATTCTTAGTAAGTAAAATGTGTATTATACAATGAATGAATAGGAGGTATTCGATGAATGGACTGCACGCATTTCAGGTGCAGTGGCTACTCAAGATTATTTACTGATGCACAAACTAGTTATAGTTGTCATACTGGTTGTCATTCCAGGGATACTGACAGTCAGTGATTTCCACCTTGTAAAATCTTTCCTCTAGGGCGGACAATAATAATAGTTTCTGAAGCTGATTTTATTAGCAATGGTTTGCAAAATAACAACAAATATCCTTGTGTTTTATCAACTCATTATGGTTCCGCTGCTTTGGTAGAACAAAAAGGAATGTTCTTTATTGTTTTATGAATTTTATGCCCTGTGACAATGGCCAACATTTTGTAGGTCACGATCACTTTGGCATAAACTTATTTTATGCATGGCAGTTGGAAACTACGAAAATCTTCTTAGAGGCGAGCTGTATAATCGGCAGTTACATTGTTATTCTGAAAGAGTTCTGATAACTAAATAAATAAGTAAATAAATAAAAACACCATCTTTTATCATTAAAAGTTGCCAAGTGTTGTTTATACATTGTACGTGGCGTAATTCGTAAGTTTACTCGGCATATTTTCAACTCGGTAACGCCTGGTAACGGTCATACTTTTACCTAAATATGTGGGTCCTTTGAGAGCATCGTAAATGTATGGAGGAAAAGAAATAATTGTATTTTATGCTCATCTCAAAAGATTTGTTTGTATTTCTGCGAAATAGTCATGCCTAACCAGATAATAGCACAGACCCCCCCCCCACTGTAACTACAAAGCCTTGAGCAAGTGCGAAGTTACCAGTTAATTTTATTGTTTGTTTCTATTTTTCAAGTTGTCTTCGTGTGTGCGCGCGTAAATTGAAAGCTTGTTATTACCAGTCAATATCGTCAATCATATTTGCTCCATTATTCCATGCAGATAAGAAAGGAACTAATTTTGTGTTGAATTTGTGCCCCCCCCCCCCCCCCCCATCCCACCCCGCCCCGGCACGGTACAATAAACAAACACTTGATTGAAAATAAAATAAAAGAAACTAACCTTGCATTGTTATAATGTATTCCTTCTTTTTTCATCATGCGAAATTTACAGAACAAAATATATCAACGAACTCCGTAAATGTAGCGGATGCCGGCATGCGTATGCATCCTTACTGTGTGTGTATCGCTAATGTCAGATAAAAAAAAATATCGCAAAAGAGACGAAAATATCACCAGATTGCTTGAAGGCGCCTGCCATTCACGCATGATAAGTTTCAAGGTGCAAACGGACCAAGATTATATTGTATCCAGGTTAACTATACGACGATATCTCGCAAATAAAAAAAAAAATCATTATTTTAAAGAACATACAATGTGAGTGCAAATGATAATCTTTCGCAGGTATGAGTTACGAAAGTATCATGGGGGGGGGGGCACCAGACAGATGACCCCCACCACACAAAAAATAAAGTGTTTTCATGTACTCTTGTATACCCCAAGATGTGTGTGCTTGTTTAAAGTTTAAAAAAGGAATTTTGATCAAACTTTTAGTTTATAATTAGTCCTAGTGTTTTCTAAAGGGTAGTAGTCTGAAACATGGGTCTTATTCCCATTTTCAGATTTCATATCCTTGATTTTTAGTGATCTTTGTCAAGAATTTTCTATGTTCCGTGTATGCTATGTGTATCAATGCTATGGTGTGTGTATGCTATATAGTCTGTGTGTAGGGACAGCAATACTATGTCAAATTTGTCTCTGTTGTCTTAATATATATTTTTCTATGGACTTTTCAAATTTATTTGTTTGTCCTGGTATAAATTTAGTTGCTTTTGAATTAATTTGCAATTTAGAATTCCGGCGAGATGAACGGTATACTACCATTTGAAATTAAAATAAAACCTTTTGTTTTATGTGATTGACTATGGTGTGGTGTTTCTCACATTAAAGTCTATTTTCAAAATGAGGTAGGCTGTATTCGAGTCAGGGTCCGCACTTTCTTTCTTTATTTATTTGTGTTTCTCCCGATTCGAGTTAGGCCTCCTCTCTAGTATTTAATTTATAATGTAAAAGAAGTAAATATCCAACCCAAAACCCCTTAGGAAGCTTTATACATTTACTGGTTTGGTTTTAGCATGAAAAACATAAGTGACATCTACAAAAATAATAAACTGGTAAAAAGACTAGAAACAACAAGGACCTTTAGAAGTATAAAGGAACTTTTATGTAAATATAGGGAAAATGAGGAACTTTGGGGAATTGAAACTAAGGAAACATATAATTGGATAAGGGAAAATTTAACCTCTAAAATTAAAAATAAAGTAGAGGAGGAAATATCTCGGTTAATTGGGACAGACCTTAGAGGTACTGGACCAACATCGGCTCTCCAAAAATACAAAGCTTGATATTCAGATATCTACACGACATATGCATACATGTAAATTATCTCATGTGCAAATGTGCGAACTTCACAAAATATCATGCGATGGCACAGTGCGAGTTTAGGAAACAAGACAGGATACAATTAATTATGGAGATATCCAAGAAATAAAAATACAGAAGAAACCAAGTTTTATATCAAGACGGCAACTTTAACAAAACTTTAATAGGAAAAATAACAGATAACATAACTAAAACCATGATGGCGTGTGACCAAGTCATAAACATAAAAAAAATGAATAGGCAAATTTTTTTGTAATCCTTTCAAATTAATTAGAAAAAAGAACTTCTAGGAAGATTTGTGAATGGGAGGGACGGGGCTGCAAAGGGTGAAAAGAAGGGGAGGGAGATGGGGCAATGGATAATCTCCCCTTAAAGGGGACCATCACAAAGTGAACCCTTGCCCTCATACCCCCACCCCGGATTGGAATCTGCTGTAGCCGCCACCCTTTTAGATTCTTATAAATTTTCCTAAACAGCTTCAGTTTCTTTTTATTATCCATTACAATTAAAATTAAACAATTAAATAGACTTTAATTATATTACGTAAACTATCACAAATCCTAATTATCGGGACAGAGAAACTATATGGGAAAAGAACGAGATAATGACGTCATGGGGCTATGAAAGAGTCGGGAAAAACACCTCATATAGGAAACTTTACATACATACACGAAAACAAAGGATCTAATAAGTCTCTCTTCTAATTCTATTTGCTCAAAATGTGCAGCTCTCGCACTGCACGGTAAATCCCCACTGTGTGTGTGTATGTGTGTGTGTGTGTGTGTGTGTGTGGGAAGAACAACCATTTTTAGAGATTTTGGCAGAAATCCAATAAATAATTTGAGACGGCCTAACTCTAGGTGGGAGAAATACAAGCAAATAAAAAAGTGTATGGACTCCAACTCGAGTACAGCGGATTTCAATTTACAAATCCAATATGTGAATAATGACACAATATATTTGCACACAGAACACATTAAGTTTTTTTTTTCTTAATTAAATTATAATACACCGTTACTTAGCCAAAATTCAAAAATATATTAAATAAATAAAAATAAACCTTTTCTTGATCCGATTATAAGGTCCTAAGATTACTGGGGAGATTTGGGAAAAAATAAAGGCTATCCCAACATGGAAGCAAAATATAGCATACACAAACTATAGCATATATATATATAGCACACACGGGATATAGGCAACCTCTAGCCAAGGTCAACCAAGAGTATAGCGAAGGGATTTCAAGTCAGGTGATGGAAAGATAGAAACCTATTCGGAAAAACAACCCTATAGATAAAACTAGGTTTTAAAAGAAATACCCCGTTAAAAAGGAGAATTAAATTTTTTTGACCTAAATTCTTTTGCATAATATAAAACATACAACACATGGGGGGGGGGGGTGGATAAATACACATAAAACACTATAATGTTTTGGAAAAGTGGGGTGGGGGGTCTGTCTGGTGCCGGCCCCCCCCCCCCCAGTACTTCGTCTTGTGGGGATAAATGTACGTCATTTCCTGCTGGCGTCCTCTATAGGTGGAAAATCGTATCTAAGTAACAGTGATGTATACTTTTATTTCGAGAAATTAAATTATTTTTTCTGTACACTTTATAGGTTTTTTTTGGTTCTTTTTGTTAAAGTATAACTACTTTTAATCATGTTATGCAAATCTGATGTATAAAGAAAAATGTTGGTGCATGGCCGGTAACTTTTATACGTCATGGCAACGGAAAATAAATTCCGCGCATGCGCATTTTGTGTGGGAGCACCAAAAAAAAACCCACACAAAAACAAGCAATCTACTAAAACAAGCCATTACGTGAGAACTTGGCCTGAAAAGAGCAAATATAGGTACTATAAAATATTGCTAGTCTCGGATTTGACAAGCCTTAGTTTTTTATGCTGATGAAACATTTTTCAGTAGAATTTTTTTTCCTACAGTTTAAATGCCTAATTTTACTGTTTATAATCATACATGTTCAAATGTACTGGTCACATATAACAATATCGTCGAAATATTAACTGATACCATGCTGGATTTATATAGAATGTCTAAATAATCATAAAACTAAAGGTGTAATTGATTATAACCAATATATATTTTTTGCAATAACAAGATAATGAGATCCGAACATTGACCAAACAGTACTTAGAGAAATTCAATATCGATTAGTTCATCCTCAACCTCCAACTGATATACTTTATTGCAAGGGGTAAATGGTACCGTATTGAAAGACGTGTTAGGAAAAAGATACCGTTGTTAAAGAATATCCTGACCGACTGAGATCTTAACATCGCACATCATAGCTGCAAACAGTGCAAGCCAATATACACATTTGCATTATGCTCACGCAAGAAATATTGTATCAACCAAATGGGTTTCTTGACCGAGCGATGTCAAGCCCTTGCGCGAATCCCGCTACGAGTCATAGGTTTCCCCGATTCAAAGGAATCCTGTACAACTACTTCTGCAAACTGGAAAGTCCAACGCGTCCAATCTATCAGTAATGTTACTCTAATTAATACATGACCACAAATCCCAACTTCCCAATTGTATGTCAATGTCACAACTGCAAAGCTTCTCTTCGTTAACTTTCCGTAACTTACCGCCAGTATTTCACGCCGTGAAACTACACAACTCAACAACCTAATACAGGGAACCGTTTTTACTACGCCACCTTAGGCCTTTTAAATCATGATTTTTAGCTTCATTTCGCCTGTAACTTTGTAACATATTTACCACCACAGCAACAATAAATGGCGCCCGCCGACGGCGGAACAGTCCTTTTCTGTTGATTCCATTGTATAATTTACCAATCTCCAGTCATAAATACTGCACCTGGAGTCACACGATCAATTCACGCAATTAGATTTGAATAGGGACTACTGAGTGACAGGGATACTCATGCGGCTCTTACCTGAATTCACCAAAAGTAAACCATGTCATCTTGAAACTCACTTACACTTCACTCCGTAACGTTTGCCCCTAGTAATTGGCTAATTATTTTGGTCTAAAGACTATAATCCCAGCACCGACTTCCCATATTCAAGCAAGTATATAAGGAATCCTTAAAATGGAGAGCGGTAAACAAATGCGCATACTCCAAAATATATTACAATATTATACATACCTTGGAATTTTATTAACTATTTTTGTTTACATATTTTCATTGTACTCGTGGATGGGTAATGTGATTTTGCGTTCTGCCTTGCTTATAAAATGTATTGTCTTTGGTCAACAAAAGTTGATTTAGAGAGGATAAGAAAAGAAGTTTTGTTAAACGATGATGGAATTAAATAAACACTGGGGACAATATCGTACGTTGCACATAAATCGCAGAGATTAATTGAGATTTTGCTTAACGGTCAATCAGTCCGCACTCGAAGTAGGGAAATAAGCGAATAGTGCAAAAGCCGACCATTGTCTGATAATCGACGTACATCTGCCACAGCCATATATTGTAAAAATCCCATTACTACAGGTAAAAAAGAATTAACTACAACTGCTTCTTTGGGGCGTCATGTGTGACCAGTGTATATTAGTACTGTGTTAGAAAAATATTGCGACAAACCAAAGTAAAGAAAACAGTCACTTTTATCAATCAGTCCATATCGTTTTACAAATTATACTGAATAACTGACTTCAGTAGAACTCAGAAGAATGTATTCCTGTAAGCACATCACGATTGCGGTGTTTGTACATTTATATAAAGTGGGATCATTTTACAAGCAAAGTATACATTTAAAAATTAACACTACAAATGAGACAACGCTTAAGTACATACGGATTATAATCGTGAGATGGCAAAGAATGGTTCATATGTTGAGAGGTAACCAATACACCAACAAAATAAGAGTTTGTAAGAACATCTTATTTCCTTCTTAGATATACTTAGCCATAATGCAAATTGTTTCCTAATATGAAACATGTAAACATATTCCGACCATGCTGGAAACAAAAATAGTAAATTTAATTTAGTTCAGCGTAAACTGTAAGTTAGTTCTTTCCTTTTGGCATGGTGTCTGAATAAAAAAGTATATTTCTCAAATTTGCTAACCACTACACTGTCATTATGTAATTAGATACCTAATTGATGTACCATGATTGTATACATATATCTATAAATATATATAGTTTTGTGGACATGTACGGTTGAATAATACCATCCCGTGTTTGTGTAGGGAAATGCGTACATCACAATCGCACTCGTAAATTTGAATCAATACCATCTCATGAATGGTTAGGGGCCGTCCATTTAGTATGTACGCATAGAAGGGTGGGGTGGGGGTAACCCAAATGCATAGGCTTGAGCATGGAGGTATACTGATAATATATGTACGCATTTAAGGGGGGGGGGGCGCTGAAACCTCGAAAATAAGTTGTATAATACGTAACCTGTTCGACTTGGTTCAGTAGGCTTTTGCATTTTAGCGGACATAAGACAAACTTGTCCCACCCAGTCACACTATCCTGACACCAGGCCGACTAATCCGAACACTAACCTCTTAATGATCGGCACCAAAAGAGGCAGCTGCTAGTACCATTTTTATGTCTTTAGTATGATTCGGCCGGGGTTTGAATACGCGACCCCTCGCATCCGAGGCGGACGCTCTATAGACACATTGCACCATCGGAGAAGTCGCTTAGTAAAGAATGTACGATACTGGTTCCTGTTTTTCATGACAACTCGACCTGGAGACGTACCTGATGGAAAATGAAGGCGCATTATAAGGTTATAATATACGAGTCCATAAATACATAAATATTTTTTAAATTATAATTTTCGAGCAATTAGTGTCTCTTAGCATTTAACAAAGTCTGCTTGCAGTAGCGTACTAAGGGGAGGGGGGTTACAACATACTTCGATGCTAATACTACTGATTTCAAGCATAAAATTAAAGCTAAACAACAGCATATAACATGTTTACATATATTATTAAGTACGTCTTCATTTGTCTTTCCGTGCGCCAAATACCTTCCAACACAAAGATTTTCCATATAGGTAAATTAGTTGTACCAATCTTAAACAACCATATATTTCGACATATATAATATCAATGTATAGGTTTCTCATCAGTTTAAATCGATCTGTGCCAAAAAAAGTCGAGAAAATTAATAACAAAAAAGTTGGTATTTATGACTCATTATTGCTTGCGACTTTACCGATCTTCATATCCTTGATATGTGCATCTACCCTTCCCGTTTTGCGATAGTAGCACATACTTGGATGCTAATACT
Organism: Sinohyriopsis cumingii; assembly: GCA_028554795.2. Taxonomy (NCBI): domain Eukaryota; kingdom Metazoa; phylum Mollusca; class Bivalvia; order Unionida; family Unionidae; genus Sinohyriopsis; species Sinohyriopsis cumingii. Next base: position 132,841,490 of record CM068824.1, read on the forward strand.
ATAGATTTGAAGCATATAATTTAAGATGTACAACATTAAATAATATGTGTATGTATCTTATTAAGTACGGTTTCATATGTCTGTTTGTGCACCCGATGCCTTCCTATCCGAACGGTTTCCGTATAGGTGAATAATTTATACCAATAGTAAACAAACACAGCTTTTGACAAATTTCATATTAATATATAGGTTCTCATCTGCCTAAATCGATTTGTGCCAATAGACGTGTGTGAAAATACAAAATAAAAAAGTTCCACTTTTTACGGAATATCGGGTGCGACTTTACCGATCTTCATATGCTTGCTACTTTAATACACCCTTCCCGTTTTGTGATTGTAGCACATACTTCGATGCTAATATTAGAGATCTGAAGTATAGAATTAAAACTATACAATATTATAAAATGTGTGTATATATCTTAATAAGCACGTCTTTATTTGTCTGTCCGTGCGCCTAGATCCGACCTATACGAAAGTTTTTCATATGGGCGAATAAGTCATAACAATCGCAAAAACAACGGTTTTGACACATTTGATATCAGATGACAAATTTGATTTTAATTGATATGTTTCTAATCATACTAAATCGATCTGTGCCAATAGACATGTGTGAAAATGCAAAATAGAAGGTTTTGTTCTTTTTACTGAATATCGGGTGCGACTTTACCGATCTGCATATCCTTGCTACGTGAATCTACCATTGCCGTTTTGCGATCGTACTACATATTTCGATGCTATTGCTATATATCTAAAGCATATAATTAAAGCCGTACAACTGTAAATAGTATGTGTATGTATCTTATTAAGTATATCTTCCTTTGTCTGTCATTTCGCCTAATGTCTTCCTATACGATCGTTTTCCATACAGGTGAATAACTCATAACAATGGTAAATAAACCCCGATTTTGACAAATTTGATATAAATTGATAGGTTTCGCATCAGTCTAAATCGATCTGTGATAGTAGAAATGTAAGAAAATGCAATATGAAAGTTTTGGTATATTTGACTCTGTATCGCTTGTGAATTTAACAATCTTCATAACCTTGATACGTGCATCTTCCATTGCCGTTTGTCTCGGTATCACAAACTTCAATGTTTATAGTATAAATCTGAAGCATACAAGGAGAGCTATACAACAGTATATAATATGTGTATGAATCTTATTAAATACATCTTGATGTGTCTGTATGTCCGCCCAATGTCTTCCACAGCGAGCGTTTTCCATATTGTGTATTGTTCCACTTCCTATTTTTACACTACCTAATTTTGACCTAGTTTAATAAACACCCATTTCTACAGAGGACACATCTGTCGCAGCCTCGACATTTTTTTACACTTATCAGCATTGAGTCACACGGACAAAAAGATTTGTCAAAAGTCATATCATTATTATTAATGAAGTGAAACAAGGACACATACGATGAAAAAAATAATACATTTCTCCAATTCACTTTTTTCCAACCAGGAAGTCCTCTTAAAATCTTTACCAACTATTCTGACAAGGCAAATACAATTCGTTCCATACCAATCATCCAGTCTGCTACTCAACATGTGTTAGCTATGTGACTCACAGCTGATAACTGCATCTCCATCACTTTTTTAGAATTGTGTTTTGTGTTTTACGTGAATATGTCATTACTGATTTTCTGAGGTGGTTCTTGGGTATTTTACTTTGGAGTAATGAACATGAAACACACGTTTATGGTATATTTCATAAATAAATCAGCATCCTCTACATTACTGCTAATTTAAATAAAATTACGTGTATTACTATTAGGATTTTTCTCTCAAAAAAAGGCAATTTTACTTTAATAGTAAATTTTCAAACGTCCATTAAACTAATCTTGATATTTAACTTATTTTGACAAATTAATTCTTTCTAAATGTCTTCTGTCTCCTATTATTTGCACTATTAGAGAAATAAGTTATGAAGTATGCAAAACAGTTTTGTACCTTAAACAGTACATGTACATTAAAGAATTGGGGTTCTGCATATTCACAATGCCATTTAATTATTGCAAGGATGTTGTACACTAAATCCAGTATTCTTTTATTATAAGTAAAGAATTGTATTATTATACCATCATGATTTTCCCCCAATTTTATTCTTTCAGCTTTTCCAACAAAATATCTGTTCCAAAACAAATTTTTTGATAAATATAGGAACAAATTCTGAGTAAACACCATTTTTCTTTTGTTGTCGTTGTTAATGGTAGACCGAGAGAAGAAAATGCAGCAGCATATAATATGAACTTAAGTGAAGTTATGAACTTACTAAGCCTGGATTTAAATCAATGGTATCACTTGTATTTCTAATGACAGCCACAATCCTCTTAGTTTGGGCTCAAGACCAGCAATAGTGAATAGAGGTATTTCGAAAGACATATAACAGCTCACTCATTATAATGTTACTAATTAGCATTATTGAAAACTTCTTAGATATCAAAATAAATAGTATATATGTATGGTGCTTGTTGGCGACATTGGCAGATTATTCACTCCACATCCTGGTTCCCGGGCAGTTTTGATCTCTCACAATAATAATCACGGGAATAGTGGCTCGTTACAAAGAAAATCAACAGATTTGGGTTCTAACCTGTAACACTATTAACATATTATATTGTTACAGGTTAGAACCCCATCCCTTGATTTTCTTTGTAACGACCCCCTGTCATCATGGGCAGTAAATTTGAAACATACTACTTCCGGGTCAATCTATTTTTAAGGTGCAATATATACTAGTACATAATGGGAGGTAACTCAAGTTGTGCTATTCAATTCAATTCATTAATGAAAAAATGGAAATAAATAGGTAAAAAGGCAATTATTTATTTTGCAGATGAATATTTATCGAATATTTAACATTCAGCAGCGTAAATATGCATTCATTTTATTGATATTTGTGGCAAGAGTGCAGAAAAGGACGACGTGCTTCGTGGGCAGATGGAAATCTGCCCACGAACTTTTATCTGCCCACGAAACCGTCTGAGGACGACAAAACTGCCCACGACCCACCTTAAATAATAGTATATATATATATATATATATATATATATATATATAGTAATTTACATCTACTTGATTGTACAGTGTCAGGAAAGGACAATTTTCAATCCGATTAAAATCAGACCACCGCTGTCCTACATGAAGAGGGGACAGCGACCGCTTAGAGATCATGTTCTGGTGTTGTTGTTGTTGAGTTTAGTTATAGTGGCGTGCGCACAATTGTGCATGTGCCACTTTTTTCTGACTGCACCGCAGCCTGCTAGTTGTTCCTGGGGAAGGTAATGGTGCCACCTCCCCCAGGCTTTTATGGGTTCAAGGAACCCTGATAGTTTGGCCTCAATCTGTGGGTCCATAAAGGTCCCTTACAGTTGAATGGTTGGCGGTCGTTAGTGGGAAGGAGAGCTCGGGAACGGTCCTGGTTGCTTCACATCACTGGTTTCTTGTTGCATTTGCCTGGTGTTTCTTGCGTTGTTTTTTTGTTTTTGTTTTTTTTTTTTTGTTGTTTTTTTTTGCGTTTTTTTCTTCTTCTTTTTTCAAAATGTTCTAAAAAGGGGTTCTGGTGACATTTGAATTAGCCAATGGAAATGCAGCTTTCAGAAATCTGAAAGTGAATCAGATCGTTCGGCACATATTGATGCTCTTCAACCATACTATTCAGTACATCAAACGCGAAGATATAAGACTTCATCTGGTTGGCTGATAAAATTGGCGATTATGGTCATAGCATAGGTTCCCAGAACTTGACCCTAAGCGGTCGCTGTCAGATCTCCACGAATGGAAAATGGAGGTCTGATTTTAATCAGACTGTGACAGGTTTATAAATACTGTCGCTAACCGAACCCGGTGATCTCTGCTTCAGTCATACGCACGAACCAGAAGGCTGAAACACAGTTTGGAATATTACATGTATATGTAATTGTCAATCATAAAGTACCAGCAACAAAGCCAACGCATCGGAAACGATATTTCTAAGTGCTGGCAACGATAAAAAATGGTGGAGTGGTTCATCATCAATTTCTTTGCATTAGACATATTAAGACAACAATGTTGATCGTGTTAATATTCACAAGTAATGTCTGAAAGATCCAGGTTTTGACCGTTACTGTTCGTCAAATTAAATTCCTTAAGGTTTAAAACACTTACAGTCAGGGGCTGATTAAGGCTCACTGGTGCCCTAAGCACTGACAAATCTTGGTGTCCCCCCTCCTTTCCACGTACACCTGGGAAGATAACCCTAGGGTGCACCATGATCAAGAAACAGAACATTATGATCAATTTGCACTAGTTTTATCATTTTTTTTTTACAAATCTTCATTCGTTTTTTTTTCTTTTCACCCTTTTCTTAACTTTGAGGTGCCCCCTTTGCCCCTGGTGCCCTAAGCACGTGCTTAGTCTGCTTAATGGTTAATACGCCCCTGCTTACAGTCAATTGACAACCATGCAGTTAAATTTGCTGCTTCGATAAAGACTTTCTTTATACAAAAACAATTATATGACATAGCTGTAGAGAGCGTAAAATTAATCATTATTACCAAGGCTACGTATTCTATACATCGTCTAGAATGCTCTCTGCAGTTAATATTTGAAATAATGTAACAACAGTTGGAGAAACGATCATCTGGAAAGTAGTTACTTTATCCAAGTGTACTATCGACTGAATGTTTTTGTTAAATAGATGAAGAGTCAATAACTTGTATGTCAGAGAATTAGTAAATCCATCAACATACATAAGGTGGTTTACTTAATCAAAGATTATACAGGAGTCAGTTAACAATAACTTAAACCGTCTCCAAAATACCAGCATGTTACTGTTGCTGTTCAAAGGGATGTGTACGTATTTTTTTACATAATTATCTGATTAAAGAAACCATGTATATAATGCATTACATATAATTTGGTGACTGACACGTGATTCAAACTGTAAGTCAAGGCCTTCGCGTATTATCTGAAGTTGATGTAAAGTACATTTGTCTGAGAGATTCAAGTTTTGTTGATAAGACATTGTACAATCGCAATTGTCCATGTAAAGATTGAAACTGTATGCTTTTTTGCAGATAAAATAATCAGGCCTGAAAAGTTATTTCACATAGCCAGGTCGTTACATAACGCGCAAGTATACGACAGACAGATTATAACATTTTATACTGACAGTTGCCTATTTTACCGTCAATGTTTTGTCATTTACAATTAAAATGCTTGAATATATTAAACTGGAGATGATCGGTTTTTTAATGAAATGTGTGACAACTTGTTATTGCATCATTTGGTAAACTAATTATGTTATGCCGGTGTTTATGATGGTTTGTGAAACAAAGCATTGGGATAGTGTTGTTTATGTTTATAAATTGTAATTTAATTGATTAAAAATAGTTTGAGTAACACACAGTGCATAATTCTCTGGCCCTTTGTTGGGCCCCTCTTTGTATACTATGGTTACCCTGCCAGACATGAGGTCAGTGCAGCCAGTATGTTAATAAGCTAGTAACTAAATTTAGATATTTTCATGTAGAACCAATCAGACGACTGAGCTGGAGCACGTGAAGAAACATTGTCTGTTGTTTCAGGCATTCAGTCAGCAACTTGGGTGCCTGTGGAGATGTGTATTTTTCAGTGTCGATGCTGCATTATCTGCGGAAAGAACCACCCGCCTCCCCTCCTTCCACCAAGTCATTCATTTTGGGGCATCACCTGCGTAGCATACTGTTCCAGTTCTGTTCTCGGGCTTATTGTCCAAGTTCATGCATTCATAACTTGCTTGATCCCCAGTTTGTCAGTACTTGAATATACTTTAGGCTATATATACTTCATACACGTTTCCCGTGGTGCATGTATGCAGTATCGGCTGACGTTTGTTATCATAGCAGTCCTCGAGATCAGACATATCGAATTTCGGTTATTTGTCCCTATATACCTCGTATCAACTGCTTGCGGCTCCACATAAGATGTCGGACAGTCTGCACAACCATACAAACTCACCAGAGTCTCTCTTCCTGAGGTATTCCTATGGAACAAAGGGCCATTGCCAAGTTTCAGGCATTCACAACTTTGCTTTTGAACCCCCAATTTGTGTCAGTACTTAAATGTACTCAACTATTATGCCCATACCCGCTTCCTAAGGTGCATGTATGTTATCATGGCATCCTCAGAATCAGACTTGTCGAGTTTCGGTTATTCGGTACACCTCGTATCAGCCCCTTGCGGCTCCACATACAGATGTCGGACACACTTCACAACCCTACATACTCCCATAAGTCTCTCTTCCTGAGTCATTCCTATAGAACAAACAATTCAGAGCTTGGCTGGTGCAGTGTACTGTGACAGGACTTGCCCCCGTTATGCCAAAGATTATTTTATATGTATAATAAAGTGTCTATTGAACCTGTGTATTGTGTGTTATTTAAACGTGCATTTTCGAGGGTCTGCGTGTAAAAAAAGACTCCCCCGCCAAAAAAAACCCAACCACTCTCCCTAAAAAAAAACATTGCTACTGTTTTAAGTATAAAACGTTACCTAAATTGTATAACTCTCGTAATTAAGTAACTCCTTATCACTCTGTGCAACTCTTGAAGCTTAAATATACACTAAATTTGAATGTGCAATACGATGAGACTATTTATATCCCACCTACCGGTCCCATGAAGACGAAAGCTGTTTTCTGAAATTGAAGAATAGGCATCTGCAAAGAAATGTTTTCTTTTTACAGAATGTATATTTTGTTTTCACTTCAGCTGTTTTGTGGAGTCTTCGAGACTGTTTGGAAAAACTTTTTGATAAAATGTCTGCCACTGACTTGTATGATGTCTCAGATGGATTACAGAACCACAGGCCAGTGATCTTCAAATTAGCTGCTATACCAAGGAAAACCTATTGATATTCAAACTAGTTGTTATATCAAGGAAAACCTATTAATATTCAAATTAGTTGTTATACCAAGGAAAACCAATTAATATTCAAAATAGTTGTTATACCAAGGAAAACCTATTGATATTCAAACTAGTTGTTATATCAAGGAAAACCTATTAATATTCAAATTAGTTGTTATACCAAGGAAAACCAATTAATATTCAAAATAGTTGTTATACCGAGGAAAACCAATTGATATTCAAAATAGTTGTTATACCAAGGAAAACCAATTGATGTTCAAAATAGTTGTTATACCACGGAAAACCTATTGATATTTAAAATAGTTGTTATACCAAGGAAAACCTATTGATATTCAAACTAGTTGTTATATCAAGGAAAACCTATTAATATTCAAATTAGTTGTTATACCAAGGAAAACCAATTAATATTCAAAATAGTTGTTATACCAAGGAAAACCTATTAATATTCAAATTAGTTGTTATACCAAGGAAAACCAATTAATATTCAAAATAGTTGTTATACCAAGGAAAACCTATTGATATTTAAAATAGTTGTTATACCATGGAAAACCTATTGATATTCAAACTAGTTGTTATATCAAGGAAAACCTATTAATATTCAAACTAGTTGTTATATCAAGGAAAACCTATTAATATTCAAATTAGTTGTTATACCAAGGAAAACCAATTAATATTCAAAATAGTTGTTATACCGAGGAAAACCAATTAATATTCAAAATAGTTGTTATACCAAGGAAAACCTATTGATATTTAAAATAGTTGTTATACCAAGGAAAACCAATTGATGTTCAAAATTATATCAAGAAAAACCTATTGATATCCAAAATAACTATTATAACCACAGGGCTACCAAAACCTACAAAAGAAGGATATAAACCCAGCACATATTTCAATAATGTTATTAACTTTACGTTGCAGTGAATCTACTTGCATGGTGATAAAATAAATTGCCTCCTTACATCTATTTAAAAAAAAAAAACATAGCAGATCCACCACAGCACCGAAGCCTCTAGCTGTGAATAATGCATAGGAAAGAAACTATTTACCACCCACAGGGATAGGCTGTATCTATTTTACAGATATTTTCCTGTTCTCGGGTATCGAAATTGTTTGCTCCATTTTTATTGGATGAGATTTTGCGGTAAGGTTTGCAATATATTAGGCGTAGTATTTTTTTTTTCTGCATACAATAGATTCCGTATTTTGATTTATAATACGTTAGGTATATTATTTTTTATTAGGAGCTTTATAATTTCTGAGTAGACATTAGATACCAAGGGCCTGCCCAAATTATACATGCAGAATATTTTAGACGTAAACCAGAGTTTGAACGCTCAACCTTGGAACGATCGTTTCACCTAACTCGGAGCTTTATCAATTCAGAGTACCGTACTTTCTTGTCAATATGAGAATTGGATACACTTTTTGGGGCTGTTAGCTAGCTGCGATAAATAACCTTTACATCAATAATACAAACAGCGAAGCAGTACCGACGTCTCATACTTATTAAAACATAGAGAGGTCTAAAAACTACTGCCCTAATAGACATTTACTTTATCATCTACAAAAAAAGATTTGTGTCAAGTTTATTCCTTTAACGTAATTTATTTTTCGTTCTAAGACTCATACATATCTGTGACAAAACGGCCCATAAGTGTTATTTTAATATTTACTGTATTCTAATAAATCAAGGTGGGTGAAGCAGCCATGACGTACCCCATCGTGTAGATGTATTCAGTATACTTTGATAAATCATCTTCACATACTTCTAGGCGTTGCGGACGCCAGGACTGCTTCGATCTCATAAACATGTTAAAGTCAGTGCGCTAGACTCAAATTCTCGCATATAAAAACAGATCAATGAAGCACGTCTTAATACTATATATAACCCTCATAACTGAAAAGACATTTTAAGAATGCAAAAAATATTAATAAAGCAATACAACTTTTCTAATTAAGCAACATACATTAATCAGGAAGAGTCTTTAAGTTATCTTTATGAAATCCTAAAAGTCCAAATGCTTTTGCACATATTCAGTTGTGGAGACACATTAAACTCGACATCAGGTCTAGATAGAACAGAGAAGCACAATGTACGTCTTACTAGAAATCAACATTTTGAACTTAAACATTGAATGATACTGAGAAACACTGAATGATAAAATGTATGCACAACACAAACAATACCAAGAAATCAAACAGAGAAAGGTTTTATGTTAGTCAAGCAAATGATAAGCGCCAGGCATATACATCTGATTTACAACCTTTTCTGATGTTTAATAATGGTTATCGACACAACAAATTTAAAGCAAAAGCTGGAGATGACATAAATTATGATTTTAGGGACATATCAAAAACAGAAAATCGTTTCAATATAATGAAATTAATTTTATAACGCAAAGGTAAAGGAATTATTGGAGAAAGATATTAATGAATATTTTTCACTCATTGAGGCAAAAAAGTGTCTGTTATATGATTTGTTTTAGAACTATTAAGACTAGAACCTGGAAGTATGAAAATGAAACCTGCAAATAGATATATTACGAAACACCACCGATGGACACAGTATATCACATCATGGATCATAAGACTTGTCGCCAATTAAGGCAACGAAGGGAGAATATAGATCTAAATCAAGATGAAGTCTTTAAGAGAAACTTATCAATGGCAAAATATGAGCTGGCAAAATAGAAAAGATCTGATGAATCTTTTAATAGTTGCAAGTCAGAAGAACATATTGTCTCAGTCAGGATGTCCCGAAGTCATGTCTGAGGCAGACCCATCGAAGTATTATAGTCCCATCTAGGCCGTGATTAATAATCATGAAAAATAAACGTGGAAGTATTCATATGCAATTATATATTAGATAAATAGAGGGAATTAGGTTATATTGTTATCGAATTATCTCTAGCGATGAAATAGAACGTCCAAGCGCTATGTACACGTGATGTATGGACTGTGCAAATATGACAATATAATCTGTCTGAGGCGAAGGCTTCTTTAACGAAGCAGGAAAAAAACTTATTTTCCTCCTGTATTTGGTGGGAAAGAAGTTTCTGGATAAAAATGCTTTATGTTGGATTAGTAAGTCTCTAACTGGCTCTGAAATGAATATAATAGAAATGAAATTAAAACACCAGATGATAATGGAGTTAAGAAAGCCGCAGCTTCAGAAAAATAAAAAAGAGAAACAAATGCAATTTGAAAAAGAGGAAACAGAGAGAAAAATAGGGTAAAAGAAAGAAGAAAGAGGAGAGAGAGAGAGAGAGAGAGAGAGAGAGAGAGAGAGAGAGAGAGAGAGAGAGAGATGCAGTTGCAGAGAGAGATGCAGTTGCAGAAAGAGGAAAGTTAGAGAGGAAGGGGGAAAGAGAAGATAGACCAATACAAATACAAATACAAAATAGTAAGAGACGAAAGGGAAATACAGATGTAGAGAGAAAGAGAAAAGAAGAAAGGGAATTTAAATTTAAATTAAAATAATTAATACATGCAAGTGGAAAACACTCGCCCACTTGACAAACAAGTATAAGTTTTGGTGTTACCAGATATATTAATTAGTACCCTGTTCTAATTAAATAGAAGTAGATAAATACTTTTCTCAGCTTGAAAAAAAAATGCTGAAAATTTGAAATGGCCAAGAGAGATTTGGTCTCTATTATTACAAAGTATACTTACTGGCAAAGCAGATGAAGTCTACACTTCACTGTCAGTACAACAAAGTGCTGATTATGATGTGTTTAAGTAATGTATCTTGAAGGGTTATGATTTGTACGAGAGGCATATCGCCAGAGAGGAACTGCGAAAACAAAACTGGACAGATCCATACTGGTGAAGAGTACAATAATCCCAGACAACCCATATTAGTTGAAGAGTTCAAGAATTGCATCCATAGTGACATGAAAATTTAACGTGATGACCAAAAGGTCCAAACTTTAGAAAATACTGCACGAACAGCTGACGATCATTCCTTGACTCACAAAGTTTCATTTATCAGTAAGTCTTCCACTCTGTAGTCTTTTGGTAAAACAAACCCATTTCAGTCTCATACTAACACTTTCAAATCTCAGTCTGGCACAACTTTTGGGAATCAATATTTTGATAAGACTGATTAGACCCCCTTATCTCTTGCTGTAGAAAAATAAATAGCTTGTTTTTTTACTTAAAGTGTTGGGTTTCACTTTTTCTGGTACATATTTTAAGACCTAGAGTGGTAACATTAGCAAAAATGCTTAGTGGATTGTACCTAAAATTGTCTTTGTGAAAACTATGTTATATCTTATAAAACAGATTTGCAGTTCTGTGATCTATATTCTATGTGATCTATATTCTATCTTTAAAATCAATTGTTATTTCTTTATTAGCAACTTGCTTTTAATTGCATATTTTATGATGTATAGTATTTGTGGATGGTTCTATGGAAATAACTATTTTGAATATAAGTGGCATTTTGTTGTTATAGCAACTATTTTGGTTGTCAGTTGTAGTTCCTTGTTATAACAGCGTTTTGAAGATCGCGTGACATGGTTTCTGTTGTTATAACTATTTTGAAAGCTATTGACCCAATTTTAATTTCTTGAAGATAAAGCTGGATGACTACTGACCGATATAGTTTTAATAAAAGGTTGACTACTATTGGCCCAGATTTATTACAGAAAATTTTGAAGGCTGGTGACGTAAATGGTGAAGGTTTTATCAAACAAATTAACGACGATTGAAGCAGGGTATTAGCAAAATTGGCAATACCATTTGTCTAGGTAGACCATGTTTTTTTAATATTTTATAAGCGTACAGTTTTGAAGGCCAGTGACTCAGATATTTGTTAGTATAGTTTTGAGGATCAGTGAACAAGGGTGAAGGTCAGAGGTTATTGGTGAGGGTCAAAGGTTAAGAATAAAGGTTATAGTTTATGTTGCAGAGGATCCATATATTCCATGCTGTTCAATATAAACATAAATAAAGATAATATTGTAAATTCCAGGACTATTTTATAGCTTTAGGTCCCGTCACAATTGTGCAATACAGTAATGGTATAAACACATTCCTAATTAAAGATCACTCATATATGTATGTTTTTAACCACGTAATACGAAACGAGAACATCTTTTTAAATCACCAAAACAGACGGATTTAATGGTTTTGCTTGACAATTAATACACTCCTAGACCAACCAAACTGCGAATCAGACACTTGGTGAAGCAGAACAACGGAGCGAATAGTAATTTTATTTTTTACGCATCACAAATAACGAAACAAACATTGCATTTAACAATTTACAGAAAGGTGATGGAACTATTTTTCACTAGCTTAGCATGAAATCAATAATATATATTTCGATATATTTAGAAGTTGAGATCAAAATGGGATCGAAGCAAGCTGTTGTGAAAAATAACATTTAAAAAAATGTGATAAATGTGTTGATTTAATACTACAAAAAAATATTCCATTGTTTCAGAGATGATGCAAATGTACTACTGTCTTTGAATGATGATAATTCAAATAAGCAACACCAGCCCCATTATCGAGATTGGTTTAATTGTATAAAAGACAAATAAAAGATGATACATGCAATTATGCTAGAGAAATCTCAACCAGTTAAAACGCAGTGGCACAGCTTGCGTGAAGAAAAGAATTTACAGCAGAAACATTAGGGATTTGTTGTGAGAGAAGAAAAAATAAATAACAAAATAACATTAAAGACTTTTTTGGCAGTTCCAAAATAAAAAACGTACCACAAAACAACAATAACACCAATTATAGATCTTTACTCATGAATTCCATTGTTGTTAGCAATGAAGAAAACATATCAAAAGTTTGGATCAACCTATCTGTTCGCCTGTCAACGGATACTTTGAAACGTCTAGATCTAAAATTGATGATCGAGAATTTAAAAATACAAATAATGTTTTAAATAAAACGCTATTTTTCGAACTTTTCCGAAGATTATTTAAAATCAGGCAAATAATTTAGTCAATCCAATCATTTAAAATTGGAAAACGTGAAGGGAGACGATTTTACGAACAAGATTTATCTGTATGTGACAAACAAGATGAACATACGGTTTGAAGATCAAAGAATGATACGTGAAACAGATGTAAATGATAAGGGCGTTACCATGATTACGATATATGAACTTGTATGTCGCACAAAATCAGGCGAGAAAAAAAAAACAGCATCCGAAAACAAAACAAAAAATGTTAATCACAAAACGGTATATATAAAAAAGCGTGAAAAATGTATGCAATATCCTATTAGGGCAATAAGTTATATTACAGGAGCAACGCAAGAGACTAAATTGATGTCGCATTCATAGATACAACCCTCGCCTCTACAATGCTTCATCTGTAAATTCCATAAACAAGAAGTGCAATAGTATTTCTTACTGTAAATATATGCCTGGTCCCTTTTCCAGAACTTATTGTGTAAACCAGGAAGTTTTGCTGATGTATCGAAAAGAACTTGGAACCAGAACCGAACCAATGTAATATTGAAAAGAGAGGGTTTGATTTGTACATACGTGACTTTACAAAATGTTATCAAAGAGCATAGAAAAATGACAGACGTTCTTGACATGTGCGAGGATGATTTGAAAAAAGGGCGTGTAATACGTGCATGATACACACATTCTATCGCACAAGATAGGTCTGGAGTAACAATTCAAATTGTAATGAAATTCAGACTATTATGGCCAAATTTGTATCGAGGCTAACCTGCACTGGACTAAAATAATCGTATATGCCTATCGATTATGTATTGACAGACGACAGTGTCATATCCAGTGCATAAAATTATGAATAATTGAAGACAGGAAGATTCCACAGCATCGGATCATTTACCTACATTTTACTAAATCTAGACACAGAATACTGAATAATTGAAGGCTGGAATATTTACCCAACATTGGATCACTTACCTATATTTTACTAAATCTCGACGCAAAACAGCATACTCTCAGAGTTAACGAAACCATAATGTATAACTGCATATTACAAATTTGATGCAAACTGGACCTGTGATTTTCAAAACGCACTGACGTGTAGCACACATTAATACATTGTATGAGAATTGAACGGACGTCTGATAAAAAAAAAAAACCAAAGATACCTCTATATTTATGTTATGTGATCATAGTTGCTCAAATTTTAGTCTGTAAATATACCCTTAGTACACGCTGATCATGGTCACTCACCTTTTGATCTTTTAATGTATCCCCAGTACACGCTGAATTCCCTCTCAAGCATGTGGCATATATTTGCTGAATTCAAACGTCTTTCATTTTCTTCTTTGAACATCATCGGGATTGGATATTTTGGTTGTAAATCCTCAAGCACAAGTTTCCGATTTTACCCAAATGAGTAGTAAAATACTTGCATCCAATCAGTTCCTCTTTAAAGTATTTAAAAAAAAATCTCTTGAGCATCAATTTCACATACAAACTGAACAATGGTGGGATGCGTTTTACTATTTTCAATGTAGATGATATTTCATCTTGTTTATTACAAGTTTGCACTTATGATATTGGGATATTTTGAAAATATCAAAAAATGAACTAAAGAGCTTTTAACTGATGTTTATAGTCTGGTGTACTGAAAAAAAGGAATTTTCTTGTACAAAATTATGCTATCTTGGCATGTCTGTTTATCTGTGATGATAATAATCTTGAAAATTTTTGCATACCAATAAATTAAGACCACAATTACCATTTTCAGTTATTCTAACCACATTGATGTAGCTTCAGTCAGTTCTGCGGTTTATGCCTCCAATATTCAATATACATTTACAGATATATGAATTTCATTTTTAAAGTGTTCAATACCCTCCAAATTTACATAAGATGTTTGAATTCATTCACTTATCTATACAAATTTAATATTCAAGGACTAACTATATGATGAGCGATTCCTCAGTATAAAGAAACATCTAACATCTTTATTTTTCACATTGATACAGTGTTTTTTGCTTTTATTCCATTCTGGAAAATCTATGTGTGAGCTTTCTCTTCATGGTAAATATCTATCCATGTGTAACATGAACTATTTAATTTTATTCAATATCCACTTTGTACTTTCTCTTGTCTGCCACCCAAATGTGGTAGGCTACATGTGAAACTAACATTTTATGACACTGTCCTTTGCAATAGGTTCACTGCATTCATAGATTTAGTTCTATAGTAAATATTTCTATTCTCAACTTGTTCATATTCTTGATTGGATATATTTGTAGGTCTGATTGTTAAGTGTAAATGAGCATTCCCCATGCCAAATTATTTTATCACTGAAAAAGTCTTGCAAATCTAGATTGTTGCCACTGTAAAACACGCTCATTCACATTTCTTTTAAATGACTCTCTCTAATGCTTTTTGGTGTCATTCTATTTAAATTATATATATTTATGCACCTTCATTCTTTTCTAGACAGATTTATTATAGGTGGTCAAAATTTGTATTTTCATGGTGTTTTGTATTGGAATATCATGTATCAAAGTCTTCATGTTGACATAGTCGGCAAGTGGAAATCATGTCATGAATTTATATTGTGTATTACTTCTGTTCACAACCCTTCACCTATGCACTATCCATGTTTTCTAATTTCTTACCAACATCATGATTTATATATAAAGGAAATCCTGTACTGTAATTTATGTTCACTGTTGGTAAATGTGTGAATATTGTACAGAGACCATAAATATTTTTCATCAAGTGAAGTAACTCATAATGGCATACTCAACACACTACATGAATTATATCCCTTCACCATTTTGCTCAATGTATTGCACCATTATTTATGATGTGTAAGAAAAAATGCAATTTTGAGTTCACAGAGCTGACAGTGATTTTTAGCATTTTGTTCTTTAATGTTCTTGTATTCCTAAACAGGATTTTAAAGCACAAAATGTACAAGTAGTCTAAATCAGCAATATTTATTAATCCAAATTTTAGTTTTATCCCATTCCATCTGTTTATACCAATCTGTCCATCCATACAGCCAACCCTTTTCAACCCCAATATCATTAGTTGTCTTTCTTAACCCAAGTGACAGCCATCTCCAAAAGTTTTGTAAAGAAACTTTGTTCAGAACTAAAGTTATTATGTCAAAGCTTTTAGTATTTTTCTTCTTTGAGTCAATCTGACTTTGACCCTCTGACTCTCAGATCAAAAATAAAATCAATATATTTTTTTGATCTTTGAAAGAACCAAAAGATTTTATAATGGTGTGTGGTCTAGAACTGAAGTCATTATGCAGACACCAAGATTCGCTTTAGGCCAGTGACCTTGACCACTCACCATATCAATAGGGATTTTTGCTATCACAAACGCAAGCAATCCAAAGTTTGGTGAAGGTAAATAGACTTCAATTAAAATTACTGTACAAAAAGAAGTTTTCTTCAAGTGATATTCACCATGACTTGTCATTTTGACCAAAATTTAACACGTTTCTTCTTTACTCTATATGCAAGACATCCACAAAATTTGAATGAGACGTGATCTAAAACTAAAGTTATACTGCTGAAACCAAAAAGAGTACTGTGAACAGCACCTCATAATATACTCAGTGTAGTGACTTGGGGAGATTAATGATCAATACAGTTGACTCAGAGATTAGTGATCAATGGCCTCAATGACCTGGACCTTTAGACAAGGTATGCAGGCTTAAAAGGAATGTACACTACAGAAACAATTATTTTCTTATACTTACCCTCTGGGGGCCCCGAGTGGCCGAGTGGTCTAAAGCGCTCTTCGTTACGGATCACTGCCATCTCACCTCTGTCTGCGGCGGTTCGAGTCTAAGATTCAGCCAATGTGGGCATGTGAGAAAGCTTGCCAGTAACTTCTCGTGGGTCAGTGGTTCTTTCCGGGGTTTTCCGGGTTCTTCCTCCACCATTAATACTGGCCGCCATGTATAGCCTATCGTGCTGAAAAATGGCGTTAAACCCCACAACAACAACAACAACTTACCCTCTGACTTCTAGACATCATAATATGTAGTTTGCTTTATAACCTGAAGTGCAAACAATTCAAAATATTTGGTCACAAAATTACTAATAAAAGTTATTCTGAAAAACAAACAAAAAGCTCAACATTTTTCCTTTGAACCAAAATGGCTTTGACATTTGACTTTTTACAATAAAGAATAAGAGACCTAATCCATACCCTAAGAGAAAGCCCTTCATGATGTTTAGTCAAGGTATGTGGTCTAAATATAAAATTATGCAAACCCCCTTTTCTTCCTTCAGTGATCTTGGCCCTCCCTTCACCCTCAAAATAAAAAAAGTTTCTTCCCCAGTTGAAGCACAAGCAATCCTTAAAGTTCTGTCTTGGTCCGGATTGTGTAACCGTTTCAAAGTGACCTTGACCTATGACCTCAAAATCAATGGACTTCTTTCTTACACAACATGCAAGTCATCCACAAATTTGGTTTAAATTAAGAACAGAATTTGTGCAGAAACCAGTTGTCTTCTTTCAGTTATACTTTAACTTTTGGACCCCAAGATAAAAAAAATCATTTTCCTTATTCCAAGTGCAAGCCATTCTAAATGTTTGATATAGGTCTGTGATGTTGAGCTAACGAAAGTGTTGCCAAACCACTTTTCTTCTTTCAGTTACCCAGGCATTGACCTGTTGACCACAACATTTATATGTTTATTCCTTGTCTGAAAGTAAATCTATTCACAAAGTTTGGTCCAGGTATGTGATTCTTAATTAAAGTTACTGTCCGGGACCTAGTGGTTATTGCATCTGTCTTTGATGTGGGAGGTTGTGGGTTAGAACCCTCGCTGAGTCACACCAACAACGTACAAAAATTGTAATGAAAGCTGCCTCACTAGGTGCGTACCAGAGCATGATATGTTCTGCCTTGCGATGAGTGACAATCCAAAGGCTTTTCTAGTGGCTGGGGAGAGGGAGGGAGGGAGGGAGAGAGAGAGAGAGAGAGAGAGAGGGAGGGAGAGAAAGAGAGAGCGCATTTTACCAGCATGGAATTAACAGAAGGACAAAACTTTAATATACTTAAAGCACATTTCATTTAAGTCCATGAATTTCAAATATATTTATCTGTAAGGTGCACAGCAATTTGGACAATGACATCTACTAACAGCTATACTCACTACAAAAGAATAAATATTCTTTTCAAAAAATGGAGATAATGTATTATCTTTGCAAAAAGGCAGAAGAAGATTAAAAGATCTAACATTTTTCCATTACATAACAATACTGAGGTTGCAATGATGAATATTTCTATATTGTTAGGAATTATATTTCAAACCAGTATTACAAGCCTAAGGTCTGCAAAAATATTTGTGTTTAATTTCATAATTATTATTGGAAATTTTGTATATCCACAAAAAATCTAATTATTACCCTGGTCCTGGATAACACTTCTAAAATGCGTTTTTGGGCTATATTTGTTCGTTTCATTTGAATTCAAGCAAGTAATCTTTTTGTGTCAGTTTTCGTCATTTACACCATGTGTTTTTGATAAAAACTTGTAGAGGCATCACATCACCTTCTGTAACTATTTCTAACTGATAAGAGTACCTAGATCATATTAATTGCAGTAAATAAAAATATTTCATCAACTGCCACTAGAAAATAAGCAATTTATTTTTAGTTTTCATAACTTCACCCAAAATTTGAGAAAGTCCAAAAGATTTTGGATTTAAAGTCTAAATAGGTACATTATTATAAAGCTGAAAAAAGTCATGCCAAATCAGTGACCACAACAGTTTGAATGGAGAACACGATGGTGAGACATTTGTGTATGTACTCTCATGTTTCTAGTTCCTGTTCCAAAAAAGCTTTAAATGTTTACTTTCTTCTACACACCTCCAATATTCAATGAAAGGAGCTATCCACTATTTTACTAGTAAGTGACAGCAAAATTAGATGTCTATGATGGATTGTCTGTAAATGATAGGCCTGATGTACGTCAAGTCAAACAGGTCCTCTAATTTATGCATCAAAATTTACAAAATATGCTTAACTCTCATGCCGCCCAGTAAACTGTGGTTATTACTTAATGCTGTCTTTTTACTTTGACATACAAACTGGAATCCATTTTACAAAGCAAACATCTAATGATATATTCATGAAAACCATTTCATTTATATCTCTCTACTGTGTTATAATTGTAAAATTATCACTACTTCATGGCACTCTCTATGACCTGCAAGAGTCTGAGATACAAGATTTGACTTTGACAATGTTTTACCATGGTCATAACAGGCCATGATGCATGTACTGCTGAATTTCTTGCCACTTAAATTTCATTATAAAAGTTAATTTCATTTAATTATGAGGGTGGTATAGCTTTAAAATAAAAGTGGAAACCTTGCTGGAAAATTTCAGTTGGATAGTATCAATTTGATTCTTTAACAAAAATGTCATCACCATCTTTGGCAAGCACTTGTCATAATGATATCTTGTCATAATGGCTATCATTTACCACCATGTTAAATATAAATCTGCTGGTGTGAGGCAGTGTAAACAGTAAAGCTAAACTATCAATCTCTGTAAGTCAAGTAATAATGCATGTCAGATAAAGGGCTGAATTTACACCAAAGAACATGATGGGTATAAACATGTGTGAAATTTTGTGCCAATTACTCTGACACCTCTGTTGATGCATTATTCAAATCTCAATAGGACACTGATAATTCTTTCAGCCAAAGGTACAAAAACACAACTTATTTTTAACCCTACAAGGCATAAAAAAGATTTTGATTTAAAAATATACATCACATTCATCTTTAGAGTTATCACTAAACTTAGAACATGATTTCAAATAAGAGAATCAGGTTAAATTCCAGTAACAAAAATAACCTTGAAAATTATTCTGAAGCACAAGGCATACATAATTATTTTAGCCTTCTCAACTGAAATAAAATCAAAATTATAGTAGATTTTATTTCAATGTTGCAATTATTCAGTACAAAGTATATTTCTTCAAATACAATAAAATGTCATGGTTTAGGAGATTCCAATGAAAGTAAAAACATAATGTGTACAATACATCACAGAAAATACACTCTTTGTTTACAAGATCATTTTAAAATGCACCAGATATAAAAAAAGTACAACATTAATACATTTAATTCTTTTACATGTAGCACTTACCAGGACAGAAAAATATCACTCATTGTAAGCAGGAAGAACCATTCCATGTCTACAAACCTCAACAAACTAGCCTGCCCCCTCCCCCCATGTTCAGAAGCTTTTCCTGAAACCTTATACGACCTTTCTGTGCTTAGCTCTATCCATGCCAGAAAATCTATTAGTTTTAGAGCAAGCTGAATTTCTATCTGGTATGTGAATTGCATCACAATTCTGCTCACTGTGATGGGGCCTTTACACTTCACTTCAGAGATACATAGATGATGTAATGCATGCATAGGCCTTAATAACTGCACAACTCTTTTTTTCATCAAAACTTGCATTGCAAACCACGTGCCTTCATTCCATCATGCCTTGTGGAAGTAAAGCGACTGATAAAATCTGAACATCATGATTTTCTTTGAACTTATTACCATACATACACTGTCTTCTTAATGCTGTGTCTTAAATAAGTCTTAAAAATTGATCTTACATGACCACACTGAGTGAGACAGAATGCTTAAGAGAATGAGACAGTATGCACCTCCAAAGTGCAAAGCTCTCAACATGAAGGAAGCCAGCTTTTCTAGTAAACATGATGGGCATACCATTATGATGTGTACTTATGATGATGATCTTGCCACTCATGAAATTCATGAACATAATAAAAAATTGGAGCCACAGTGCAAGTATTGTGGTGAATATTTAATATCTTGCCACTGTTGTCAGTTTAATATGGCCAATGATGTAATATCTATACGAGTATCAAGAACGTCTACATACAACCTTAGCACTGTTGATGCTTACACTGGACCTGCTGAAAGACAGTAACTAGATCTCACTATTCAAAAGTCATGTAAAAAGATTATGCCATTAAACATGCAGCTCAAGAGACAATGCTTTACTTCTAGGGCACAAAAAAGAGATATAGAGCAATCATATATTATCTCACAGACTAGCATATCTTAAATTGGGAATGTTTACAGGCATGGAAATGTACACAATTCTATATTACTGATATAATGGAATATTTCAAAGACATACTGTTTATGGGGAAAATCACTGTAGTTTAATTTCTGCAATATCTGGTAACCTGGCTCTAAAAAATATGGTATGATTTTATTAGCAAAATTGTCACCAAAAATAATAATTAGAGATTCATGAAATTAACTATTTAGAAATCACCCCATAAATGGCATATTTATTCTTGGAATGTGCACTAGATCAGTGACTTTAGACACATGATACTGGGACTTACATGGCAAAGTACAGCTGAACAGTGTTATAATGAAAGATAAAAATTACATAATTGGTATACTACTATGTTCCATTCATTAAACCAGTAATGAAGTTCTTGTACAGAAAATTTGTAACAATAAGTTTTGACCTAAGACAATTAAAGTAATTACAACTTTTATTGAGTGAAATAAAATAGTAACCATATATGCCCACTTTTAGTTCAAGTCCAATTGCAAACAACATAGATCCTGACCTGCTGGTGCATAATGTCCTGGCAGATCAAGGTCACTGTTGCTTGTTCTACTGATTCCTCTTAAAATGCATAGACCTGGATTTGCAGTTGCATTATGCAACTGCAGATCTGGGTCAGTGTAGTGTTCAGTAGGGCTGGACTAACAAGATGGTACACAAAATAAACTGCCCACTAAAGGTAAGAATGCAAAATAAAAACATTCTTTCACAACGGATCACTCAAAATTTGATGTTCCATCATTTTGACAGTAGTCATGTGATTTATAATGCTGTTTATTTAAAGAATTTGAAAGTAGTCATGGCAAAAAATGCTGATGTTTTCATCAAAGAATCCGACAGCAGTCATGCCTTCAAATATGTGGACTATTTCTTCAAAGAATCTGAGAGTATTCATGACATCTAAAATTTTATTTAATCAAAAAAATTGACAGTAGTCATGTGGGCAGTTGTAAAATGCTGACTGTTATTTCAAAAAGTTTCGTCCCAGATATGAAATATAAGCAAATGTTCTGCACAAAAACTGTTACCTAATATTTTCTGAAAAAAGTAATACTGTAAAGTCATCTAGGTATTAAATCAGCATAATTCAGGATACAAGTAATGTAGAAATGAATTTACTTTTCATTCTACTGTAGAATGCTATTTACTCGATATAAAAGTCATGGAGAAACAAGACTTTATTTGTCACTGTACAGAAGAATGCTTTATCCATTGTCACTGTACAGAAGAATGCTTTATCCATTGTCACTGTACAGAAGAATACTTTATCCACTGTCACTGTACAGAAGAATGCTTTATTCATTGTCACTGTACAGAAGAATGCTTTATCTATTGTCACTGTACAGAAGAATGCTTTATCCATTGTCACTGTACAGAAGAATGCTTTATTCATTGTCACTGTACAGAAGAATGCTTTATCCATTGTCACTGTACAGAAGAATGCTTTATCCATTGTCACTGTACAGAAGAATGCTTTATCCATTGTCACTGTACAGAAGAATGCTTTATTCATTGTCACTGTACAGAAGAATGCTTTATATGCAGATACCTAATTGTCTGGACTGCTTGCTTATTTAGACCACCACCATGCTGCCTGAAAATTCAAATCATGAACTGCTTAAAAACTGATTATCCAGACAAGCAAGATCACTGTCTCCCATTGGATCTTGATAATTGGTATTTGCGGTATTGGCAGTTATCAAAAGATGACAAAGAGAAAATAAATACTTTATAAATCACCTCATTATAACACAGTCCCTTATTTAACACTGGTTTGATTTTGTATCCCATTATAACACAGCCTCTGACATAACATTGGTTTGATCTTGTATACTATTAGGGCTGTTCCATTTAAACATACATGGTACCCAGGAAGGCAGATTTTTAAAAATATATGCCAGGGTACATTAATTTCACCCAGTTCATATTAAAATGATAAGAATGCATCTATGGGTGAGTACCCCACTTTACAAGTGCCTTCCCTGTGTCCCATGTATGTTTTAAAGGAGCAGCCCTTACACTGGTTGAATTATATTGTTCCATATCATATACCCCAGTAGGAGACAAACTTGCACACATACAACATCATATTTGTATAGCTCCCCCTCAACAGTGTTATAAAAGACCATTGTAATTGCACTGCTACAGGCAATACTATCTTATGTTTTTGTTTTTTCTCAAGTCAATGTTGAAAAAAAATTGATTTTCCCTATTTTCTTGTAAAATATTTAGATATTAAGTTTTTGCAATGTTTAAAAAAAATACCATCTGGGAGGAACAATCATAATTACATCAATAAATAATGTCACAACCCTTGAAACATCACCCATAATGTTTTCCCTGAACTTGAAGATGTGAATCTAACATAAATTGATGAATGTATATAGCATTTTATAGACATTCAAAACTACCATAAAAATATACCAGGTTTTATAAATTACCATATTTTAATTTAATGATCCTCAAATTCCTGTTTCATGACTTCATATCTATTTGTTTTCATCCATCATTCAGTTGCCATTTTTGCCATTCATCTGCTAATGCATGCTTGTCAATAAATCAGCTGAATTCTCATTTTGTCTCCTACAAGCTAATAATTAAAGCACCCAAAATTCTATATTTTTCTTCAGGTTATATCTTTCTTGAAAGTCCTCCCTACATACCCATTTCTCTTTGTCAAAATGCCATATTACATTTGAATGACTAGTAAGGACTTCCAAAAGTACTATTTGCTGATGAGACTGGCATATTTATCCCACCATCATCTGTATTGCTTATGCATTGACTTCAGCATTATAAGGGTATTAATTGTGTTTATTTGTAAAATCAAGATAAAAATCAAGAATTACATGGTGTTTTTTAAAAGAGTACAAAACTGCTTTGTTTTTCTAACAAAAAGCCCCAGATACAACTGGCTGGCTATTTTCAAATAAGTTTTTTTAAATACTGTGTACAGTCAATGTACAGTAATGCTGTGTGACAATGATGAATTTCTAATAACAAAAGCTAAATTCAAACCATTATTAAAACTTTAACAAACTGTATTGACCAAACATTCCAAAATATAAATCAAGACAATTTGAGAGCAACCTTTACTACTGTATGCAAGAAACTGTCAAAGTTTGCTTAAATCGTAGGAAGATTTTTTCTATAGTTCTTAAGAAACAATGAAAACTAGCAATGATTTATGTCTTAGGGTAATGAAAAATTCTTTCCTAAGAAAATGAAATCTAATAAATAAATAACAATGGATTATTCAGATGGAACATTTCTAAGTTATTACACTTTCACAAACTTGTGATTTTTGAATATTCAGAGTGTTAATATATTTTTAGACTTCAGGCATTTGATGGCATGAATCAATTAACTTTCCTAATTTCCCAGGCTTACAGATTCATTATTTTCAACTCAACCACAAAAGTAAAAAAGGATAAAACTATATAGAAATTTCCCCTTAATGGTAGTATTGTATTCACTTGGTCAAAGGTTTAGAAACAAATATCATGACTGACTTAAATATATGTACATGTATTAATATCATTTCATTCATAAAAGTCTGGTAAACTTTGATTAAATAACTTTAATACAGACATTAAATTCATTATACTGCTGGCAGCAAGCGATGCACATAAATAACAATGAAAACATGGTGGAGCATCACAACTCAGTCGTATTGCTTGGATCCACTGGCATAAGACTCAGAGAGTTGTAAAAATGAGGCGGGAGATTCATCACTTGGCTTACTGGCCTTGTGCCTGGTTTAATACTCAGAGAATTATTTTGTCTCAGAGATGCATACTCCCCATTTGAACTTTCAGTATGTGATTTAATATCATCACAAGGATAGGAATAATTGTCAAGGATCTGTCCTTGCTGTATATATCCATCCTTACTCACTTCTATACAAATTCCAAGCTTTGAGGGTTTAATGTCTGAACACTGGGAACATTCTTGCAAACCTTGCAATTGTTTACTGACACCGAATGTATCATATAACTGACATTTAACATATGAGTTTAGCTGCTGGTCACAATTTTTCTTATATCCATTTCCACTTTCATGTGACTCAGCATCACAAGTGTCATCATCCAGGTTTTCATCAAAAGAAGTTCCATCTGAATGCATGTGATGACAAAACTCTTTCAATCTCTCTTTCTTGATTGATTTCAGTTTTGAGCCTTCAAAATCTAGCTCATTGTCAGCACTTTTTGTTCGAAAATCAAGAGTTTTTGATGAAAAAGTGCTTAATGTACAAGACACTGGTGGAAGAGATAGTGTACTTCCATTATATTTTTCAGCTTGATCAGTGGAATCAGGTTTTGGTGCAAGTAAATCACCTGTGGAACCTTTCCGATTGAGAGAAGCTTTACGAGAGATATTTATCTCCTTTTCAATTTTTTCTACAATATTGATGCAACTGTATGGATTTACCTCCCCTGTTTTGTCTTGTCTTTCTTCTGCATGCTCCTTCAAATTCTTGGAATCATTTTCCTCAGATGCTTCTGAGCCCTTACTATCACTCACAATTCCAGAATCACTATAGTTCTTTTTCGATTTTTTTTCACAAAGGCGAGCAAAAATGGATGGATGAAGCCGCATCAACAATGTGTCTGCTGACTGGCTTAAACTTCCGTGTCCACTGTCTTCATTGTTTCTCCCTAATTTGTTCTCTTTCTTGGATGAATAAATCTGAGTCTGTAAAAAGGAAGATAAATTTGCCATTTCTTAAAACAAACATTTTTGAACCTGCAAGACAAATTTGAAAAGTAAATGGTTGTGTTTTAACAAGTTTAATGCTATTTTTCAGCACACGGCAGCCAGTTTATTTGCTGCAGGAAAAACCACTGAGCCACGGGTAGCAACTGGAAAGCTTTCTCACATATCTATGTTGGTTGAGCTAAGACTCAGGTGCCTACATGGACAGAGGTAAGATGTGTGAGTGATCTGTAATGGTGAGTGCTTTAGACTACCAGAACACCTGGGGTTTGCAATAAGCAGAT
Organism: Sinohyriopsis cumingii; assembly: GCA_028554795.2. NCBI lineage: Eukaryota > Metazoa > Mollusca > Bivalvia > Unionida > Unionidae > Sinohyriopsis > Sinohyriopsis cumingii. The sequence continues at coordinate 132,867,454 of CM068824.1, forward strand.
GGTGTCCCAGCAGGCTACAAGGGTCCAGATTAAGTAGACAAAAAAGCAATGTAATATCAATATTCTGGCAGTATCAATAATTTATTTCTTTGTAAAGTGAAAGTTCTTGAAAAAAATGAAGATGTCATGATTATATGTAATTGCTCATTAGGTTAGGTGAATCCAACACCCAGACACCAAGCACGATATTTGTTGGACTACTATGCAATGATACCATGAATAACTGAACAAATGTTATGTAACATAATTTCTTTGTTGAGCATCAAAGCTCTGGCAAACTAAAAAAAGAACCATTAATTTGTCTTCCACTATTATGCAATTAAAAAAATATTCTGATTAACCCCTTCCCAAATACATGTGCATCTGGATGCACTTACCTTACTTCAATGCAAGCACATTTCAATGTATCTACCACATTTCAATTTAAGCATGTTTCAATATCCCTACTATACAAGCACATCCAGAATTAAAGCCTGTGGGTCATTTGCATGGTCAATTCATAATGCCACCTGAATAACCACTCCAGTAAAACAGGGCTTCTGTTTCCATGACATCACTGCACATGCTAATGTATTACATGAATCACAGATAGCCAATCAGACATAAGAGAACACCAAAAATTCACTCAAATGCAAATGGCTGCTGCCATCACTGAAAGTACAAATCCAGACTATGACATACATTTTTGAGGATTAAACACATCTTAAGACCTTGTCAATAATCATGACAACCTGTTTTATCAATAAAAAAGAACAAAACAAGTCCAAATAGACTACACGGCAATGACAATAAGTGCCAATACTGAAGTCCATTTTAAGTAGAATTTATGGCAGATTAACCTAGTATTAACCACTTTATGTACATTAGAAAGCAAAAATGTTGTTCCTTATCATTTTATAGCTTAAATGGAAACTAGAAGCACAAAATACTGAATATAAAATATTAAATATGCATAGATTAATACAGTTTTCCTCAGACAACTATAACTGAATACTGTCAACTGGAGGCATGCCGTTTTATTACTAGAAAATTGTGCAATGTAGCAATAGACATGACTAAACTGAGATGAAGTTCAGTGGTAAGTGCTAAGCGAGAGAAGATTCACTGGAAATCCTGATAAATGAAAAGAATGATATTTATGATACAGATCAAGAAATAATTAATCTTAACTGTTAAACTTTTACCATAATGCTTACTGAAATGACCCTTAAATTATGAAGTTATGGACCAATGGTAAAAAAAAAAATGAAACTAAGATCATAGCTGTAAATATTGACTTCTCCTGGTTTGGTCCAGACAAGGGATTAAGACTATTAATTTATAATGCTGCTCCATACAAATTTTGCAAGTAATAATAATAATAATAATAATAATAATGCTTTATTTATAGAGGCTGACTCATTAGTCAAGGACTATTCTCCCTTGATGCCCTCTTAAGGAGTATTATAACAATACACATTATATGATGAATTACTGTTTATTTTAACATGTCTTATAGTATTAAAATACTAAATTCCATTATCTATTAGAAACACATAAATGCTCATGATTTATCTTCTTAAATACTGTAACATTTTCAGCAGATTTTACCTGTAGTGGAAGCTTGTTCCACAGAACTGTACCAGAGTATTGGAACGTCTTTTTAAATTGCTCTGTGCTTGGTTTTGGTGCTAGAAGGTTTCCATGTGATATTGATCTCAACCGGTATTGTGTTGAAAAAAGCCTGAATAAGTCCTGAAGATACTCTGGTACAGTTCCATGTAGATATTTATATAAAAGAACTGCCTACATCCTAATACATCCACTTCCAACAGATTTTCCATTAGCCTAATGCCTAGTTGTATTAGAAACATCATTTTCCATTGGTTATTCTGCTCGCACATGAGCAGAAGGATAAAAGTTGGAGTTCTTTTGTGTTTTTTATTTATTTTTTGCTTAACAGATCCATCATTTCTGTATTGAGACCACTCTTTATTCCAAATGCCCTCCTTATCCTAGCTTTTGCAAAGGTTCACCTGTCGGTGTGTAGTTCAGACTGGTCTGCCTTAGATCTGAGGCCAAAAGGTCTAAAAATCCGGACACAAAATCGGATTCTAACCACGGGCAAATTTTGGGTGGAAAAAAAAAAAATGGGTCCAAAAGATTAGGTTTTTCCCTCTGTATTTTGTAGTGCAACAAGAACATCCAGATTATTTAGTATCATTGTAGAGCTATATCTGTCTGGATTTTTCTAATACCACCCCCTTTGTGTATCTTAAATGACCTTGATGCTGCAGAGCTCGGAAGTAGGGTACAGCCTCAGCCTCATCACGCCTACAGGCAGGATTGGGGCTGAATGAGTTAAGAACATTTCCTCATCAAACTTTTTAAAGTCCCTCGATTGTATTTTAATGTGTTGACCATTTTTAGATATTTCGGAACATGTCTAGTTTTACAGACTGGGTAGTGGTCACTCAATGCGTACAATGGCACATTAGTTTCACTTATGTTTTCAGGTTTATTAGACATAATCAATGATAGTAGCACTTTTATCTTTACTCTAATTAGGGTGTTAATTAACTGAGTAAACCTTTTAAGTTTCAAAGTTACTTATCCATGTTAATGGTAGAGTTTTCATGCAGTCAATGTTAAAATTACCTAATATGATACTTTCTAAATCTTCCTTTAGCAATGCTTTTTGAATTTGCACCTCAAATCTATCAATCCAATCAGTTGTGGAACTAGGTGGCCTGTACACTGAACATGAATATTGGCTTTGATTGGGCAAGGGTTACTTCAATCCAGATACTCTCTACTCCAATAGTCTCTAGATCAACATGTCTGTTGTAACTAATGGAACTGTCTTGATAGAGAACACCCCCACCCACCATGGAGTCCCCATCTTTTCTTTCAAAGTTGAACCCTTGTATATGGAGAGCCAATTCATCAGTATCATCAGAAAGGAAGGTTTCACATAGACCTAGAATGTCTAGTTCATTGTAATATTAATTTAAACTCATTCAGTTTAGGCAGGATGTGTTGAATATTGAGGTTGATTACTTGCAGACCTCTTTTGAGGAGGCCAAAGACATGACAATTTTGATCAGATTTCTGGATTGGTTTTCAGACAAGGTAGTATGCAATGTATTGTGTTTAGAGTTTACAGGTTTCTTTTCATCACCTTGATTATTTACATAAACACTTGAAGAAGATAACATATAAGATCCATCTGTTGTACCATGACCACATGTAGTGGATACATGAAAATATTCAATATGAGACTGATTTACATAAGTACAAGAAGACATTGATATATTAAACACTTGAGGAGCCTCAGTGGGAGAAGTAGCTTGAACAGTATCACATAGTTGTTTACATGTTAACAAGCTGCAATTTGTACATAAATCAGATAGTGCCTGAAACCTGTTTATAGAATTATAATTATTACATTGAAAAGTATACACAAATCTAATGCATCTTGTTGCTGGATATGTGTTGCAGAAGCCTGTACATCATTGTTAAAAAAAGGGAAACAAAACTGTTTTCCATGCAGACACCGCTGTGTTATATGACCGTGCTATCCACAATAAAGGCAGTTTTCTGACTCATGCCTAACTCCTTTTATAAGTCTTATGTACTGGTCTATATTCTTAAGGAGCAAGGCAGTACCCCAGTTGGATAAGTGAATTTGGTCTCACTGGTATAATTGTTGGTTCACTCAACTGTCTTTGAAGAAGGTCCTGTATTGCAAAAGAAAGAGTATTTGGAAATTTTCACACAACGTATTTAGGGTATCATTTAGTGGAGTCATAAGTACATCCCATCTTGGCGGTAAACCTGAGATGATTATTTTACACTCAGTGTTTTTGAACTTAATGGCATTCAACAAGCTTTCATAATAATCCTCAATGACCTTCAAAGATTGGCCATTACTGTAATTATTGCTACCAATGAGAAGAATTTCAGTATGATATGGTGACATATCCATTTCCAATATTTTTTCTGCAATAGTATTGACAGTTGCACCTCTCAGGGTTTTAACGTCAGTTTTATATAACCCTCTTGTTCTTACTCCACTGAGTATTGATGATCCTATGAGAAGAGATCAGTCTTTAATTATGTTGCTGATTTTGACAAGTGTGGGATTCAGATGCATTACTTGGACTGCAACTTTCCATGACTAGACTGACTGAAAGTTTCCTGACTTCTGTATTTAGTATTTGTATTTAATTTAGCTTAGTGCTGTATTTAGTATTTGTATTTAATTTAGCTTAGTGCTGTATTTAGTATCTGTGTTTAATTTAGCTTCATGCTGTATTTAGTATGTGTTTAATTTAGCTTCATACAGTATTTAGTATTTCTATTTAATTTAGCTTCATGCTGTATTTAGTATTTGTTTAATTTAGCTTCATGCTGTATTTAGTATTTGTTTTTAATTTAGCTTCATGCTGTATTTAGTATTTGTATTTAATTTAGCTTCATGCTGTATTTAGTATTTGTATTTAATTTAGCTTCATGCTGTATTTAGTATCTGTATTTAATTTAGCTTCATGCTGTATTTAGAATTTGTATTTAATTTAGCTTCATGCTTTATTTAGAATTTGTATTTAATTTAGCTTCATGCTGTATTTAGTATTTGTATTTAATTTAGCTTCATGCTGTATTTAGTATTTGTATTTAATTTAGCTTCATGATGTTGGTAATTGGAGGTTGTCTTTAGAGCGGTTCCTTCAGTACCTGTACCTGGATTTGATGTTGAGTGAGACACATGATGGTCAGTGTTTACAGTATGTGCTTTAACTGATTTTTTTTCTCTGCCCATCTGTAGAAAAGAGTCTTCTTGTTTAATTGGTGAGGTTGCATCTGTTTGTGTGTATAATACATTTCTCTAATAGCCAGTTTTGGTATGGTCTAAGTACCCTGACAGGCTCTTGTGTTTTGGTTCTTTGACATGTTTTTGTATTGTATTGTCTGGGTTTCCTGGCACACCATTTTTGCACTGGGTTTATCGATTTGAATGCTGTGTAGACTCTTTGATTTTAGTGCAGAGAGTTCCTGTCCTAACCTTTCTACTTGGGCCTAGAGATTACATATCATTACTGAGCACTGCATGGAGGTGCAAGTCTGGTTATGGATTCCATGGAACCTGAAGGAAATTGTTGGACCTATCATAAACTGGGGTCCTGGAGTTTCCTCCACATTGATTGCAATCTGGCCTACTTCATGTAAATCTGTGTTACTGTTTAACTGGATTTTGAGATCTGTGGGCTTCAGGGCTGTGTCTTGAAGCCCTTGGCTGAGAGGTAATTAATTTCAAACTGATGTTATCTACCATTTGCTGACAAGCGTTGATAAAATAATGTACCCATTTTGTATAGTCTGGCCTACGTGAATTTTACCAGTTGTTATGTGGAGAGTTTTACTATGACCTTAGTACTTTTGCAACAAACAAATGTACGCATGTAACAAACATATTGCACATATAATATTCTGTGTGTGTGTGTGTGTGTTTGAGTGATTGTGTGTGTGATTTGGATTTTTAACGTAGCTTTAACAATTTTTCAGTCATATTGCTACAATGTCTGCAGTGTGACAGTTTATAGTTATGTCTAGCAGACATGTAGCATGATGTCCTACCCAGTCACATTATCCTGACACCAGGCTGACCAGTCCTAAAACTAACCTCTTAATGCTGAACACCAAGCAAGGCAGCTGTTAGTATCATTTTTATAAGTCTTTGGTATGACTCAGTCGGGGATCGAACCCATGACCTCCCGCATCCGAGGCGGATGGTCTAACTACTAGGCCACTGGAGCGGTCTATTCTGTGTGTATAAGAAACATTTGTGCACAATAAATATGTCATACCTTATATTAACCCTTCCCTCATAGCACCTACTACTGAACTACAGCTCAATATACATGTCTGTTGCTACACTGTACAAATTGTTTCATCAACAGCACAGGATGCCACCAGCGGATGGTAATGTGGCTGGCTGGGAAATACTGCACATTGATATATGCATATTTGAAGATTTTAAGTTCAATATTTAGTGCCTACCATTTCTTTTTAAAGTATAAAATTATAATCATCAAACATTCTTGCTTACTTGTACATCAAAAAGTGAGTCCAAGGATAGTGTGTTAGAAGTAGATTTCACATAATATTGTGTTTCAGAATTGGTGATCACTGTTATAATTGTGTAGATCATTTGGGATTGTTTTGTTCCTGTTTGTTTATAAAAACGTTTCATGATTACTGACATGGATGTTTCCATCAGATATAGCTATCAACTAAAAATGTTAATTGTTTATCAGGACCTATCAGAAGTGCCTGTATGCAGATATAACAGGTGTACTGAAATGTGGTAGAGGTGTTGAAATGCAAAATTTATGGAAATGAGGTAGGGGCATCCATGTGCAATTTTATGTGGGAAATGGTTAATTTTTAGCAATTTTTGTTCAGTTAATTTTTAAGGATGTCCTACTTTTGAGTTAGTTGTATTTTTAAGTAAAAATATCAACAGATAATAGGAAAGTGGTTTTAGTATCTAACATTACCTCTGTAAGAATGTGAAAAAGTTTGTTTTAGATTCAGATACTGAAATTTAGTTTTGATGAAGAGGTCGCAAGTTCAAAGCCCGCTGAGTCATACCAAAAACTTTTTAAAAAATGGTACAAGCAGCTGCCTCGCTTGGTGCTCAGCATTAAGAGGTTAGTTTTAGGACTGATCAGCCTGGTGTCAGGATAATGTGACTGGGTGGAACATGATGCTACATGTCTGTGGCATCATGTCCTAGTGCTAGACATCATTATAAACTGCCACACTGCAGACATCATGGTGATTTGACTGAAATATTTTTAAAGCTACGTTAGAAATCCAAATCACACACTGCAGTGTCATAGGAATTGGACTGGTCATTTTCAAGGAAAACTTTCTTTCAAGATTGCCTTAATTAATTTCATATTTATAGGTTAAATATTTACCCCATTTCAAATTCTGGAGTGAAATTTAAACTCTGTGCCAAAAAAAGCTTCTAAAATTACATTTCTACATAAAATGATAACTCACTTTTGAACTCCACATTTTAAACTTGCTTAGGATAAGTGGGGCTTCTGCCCCAGCCCCAACTGACCCAACTGAGGAAGTGGGACTTGGGGGACTTGGTATCTTCTCATAAATCCCATCTGAATTGCTCTCTGACCCTGGGGTAATAACAGGAGGAGGCATGGGCTAAAAAAAACCAGAAAATATTCATGCAAATAAATCAACATCATCATTAGTTAAACAGTCTGAGTCTATAAAGATTCTGAGTCACAAGTAAAAAAAACTTTCAAAATGTTGACTGGGACAAGTTTCCCTACATGTACCATGTCACATTATGTTACTACTCTATGGTCTTAATCTAAGTAACAGAAAAGAGCAAAACCAATTAGTAAAATTCAACAAATTTAGTTCCCAAGAACAAAAAGTGAAAAGTTTAAAGGAACTTAATGGTACTGTGAATTAAATCCAAAAAAGTTTTATCACAAGTCCAAAAGTATAAAGTGTTCCAAATGGAATGTGCTGATGTACTAATAGTTCTGACATATCACAATAATATAAATCACAATAATATAATCCTGAATGTTTTTAAATGAAATCACAATAATCCCAAATTAGTGATTTAGTCTGAAAAGTCAATGAGCAGTTTGCAATTCTTATGAAATAATTTAAATATATCATCTAAAATTATAACTGAACAGAACTAAAAGACTGATTCCACTACAGATATTATGATAGGAATGAATAATTCTGATGCAAACCACCTTAATATACAAACCTAAGACTGAATAAGAGGACCTGGATGATGGTCAAAAGTTCATTTCCAGAACATTCTAAGCTATAAACAAAGGTCTTATACTAAGAACATGACAAGCTTCAGGTAGACCAGAAATTCAGAATAGGAAAACCAATGTCCTCAACTCAGATCCAAGTAAACATGTTTAACAAAAATGATATTAGTCCTACCCTCAATTATGGACCAAGGTAAATCACAAAAGTACAAATTAAATACACATAATACAACATCAAATTAAGAAAGAAAATACTTTTTATTATACCTCAGTTTTAGAATCCAGTCATTAGACACAATTCAAACATGTGGCATTCAACATATTATAATTATTCCAAAACAAACATTCCCTTCTCCGAAGATGACATTCTTTGATTCTCAAGGTCATGTTAAAGTATTCTTATGCGACATCTATATTACCCTGCAAATGGAACAGGCCCATATGGACCTTTCTAGCAGTGACCACAAAAATAAATCAGAAATACTACATTAGCTGTATGAAAAATGTACATTTGTTTTAACTACTAACTTTTGGCTAATCAAAATACTTTGCACAAATGGGTAAAATCAACATGGATTAGAACCGGAATAAACACACAACATACTGAAAAATCATTTACATTCAACACTCACTTTAACTAGTCTACATGTCTATAACTTTTGCCCAATATCATGAAGTCCACAGATTCTGTCCTCAATCTAACTGCTGTATTGCATCGCTCCCATATTCTTCTTTACAAATTTCTAAAGCAGTGCTGAATTGTCCTTTTTCTGATTGGAAATGCATACATGTCAACCCCCTGAGAGGTTTCAGCATAATTATTGCTATTAAAATGACAAAAAATGTAATTTGGGCATAAAAGTGTAATCTCTACATTACATGACTGAATTGCAGCATGCATGAATAAGATACATTTTTACTACTAATCTGATTCTGCAGCTGGTCAAAATTCTTGTGACACAGGGCAAAATCCATATGGATTAGAACCAGGATACAACCACAAAATGTACTGAAAAATTATTTATATTCAGCACTCATTAACTGTTCTACATGTGTAAATTTCGCTGAATGATCATGAACTGGAAATCTGCAGTGAGGTCAGGTGCTCAGATTGCTGTATTACATTACTCTTGTATACTTCTTTTAAAGTTTGTAAAGCAGTGCTTTTTATTCATTTTCTGACCTGACATGTTCTTTTAGGATGAAAAAGTGCCATCCGCTCATACATTTTCCTCTATTAAAACATCCACAACTCACATTTTCTTTCAAAGTACAGATTGGTTGACAACTTCCCTAGCTTATCAATAAAATGAATCTGTCAAGAAAAGTTCACACTTGAAGAAACCCATCTGTTTTCTTGGAAATGGGTCATTTACAGTTGTTATAAATAGCAAATAAGGAAAGTAGTAATATGTTATTCTCATGCAACAGTCACCTTTTTAAGTACATTCTCAACTTACATCAGTCAAATCAAAGAGATGATAATAAAAAATGAAGAATTTTTTTTTATTGATTTATTTTATTTCATTTTATACTGTACCAAAAAGGCATAATCCACACACAGACTAGCATAATGCAGAATTTAGTGGAAAAAAGTGTAATGATTAGGCCAAAAGTGTAATGGTTGGCATGTATGCATAATGGTATTTTAAGCCTCAGATTCAAAGGACTATCATTTCCTTTTACCAGGTAATTTTGCTGAAATTTATTTAAAAAACCCACAATTATTGCCACTATCTTGCTTGTATGAAAACGAAATACAAATCATGACTGTTGCCATCATGATTCAAAACTGGTTCATTAGGTGGACACATCACAAGAGTACAAGGTCTGGCCCAACTCAACTTGTTAGCAAGCAGCCTCTTACATCTAAACACAACAGTTTAAATGATTCATTGCCCACTTGTGGTGTAGGTCTTACTACTCTTGTGTACAATGACATCTCAGGTTGACTGGTTGTCATATAACCTCACACAAGGGTAATAACTGTATACCATAAACTAAAAGTGCTAAACATTCTTACTATAGGTGGCAGTGGAGGCAGCGTATTGGGCACATCAATTGGGACTGGCTCAAAGTACTTGTGTTTCACAGTTCTATACAGACGTCTGAAATGAAAGTATGTTATTTAATCTATACATCATAGTGTACTGTCATAAAATTTCAGGAATTTAGTTAATTCAGTATACTAGCAACAAAATTTTAATTTTTTGCTGATTTAAAATAAACATTGTAAGACAAAGTTTCTCTGGATAATAACATCTGTTTTGCTCGATTTATGAAATTTTATGTTAAAAGAAACTAAATTTTGAAATACAAAATTAGTAAATACATTAATGCATTTTAAAATATGTTGTGAAAATAAGTTTTTACTTCTCAATATTTCTTAAAAAGAATAAGAATTATGAAGAAATGCAAAATTCGCTAAGAAGTCAATAATGCTTAATCTTCAATAAAAAAAATCAATAGCCTTTTTATAATCTTAACATTCATTATGGGGAAATCCAACAAAAGGTCAGTAAAAATTTATGACTTGTAAAATGTTTACCAAAAAATATATCCTAACCTTGTACACAGAATGGCTCCAAACAAGAAAATGATGAGAAAAAAGAGGGAACCAACAGCAATTCCACCAATTTCACTTGGGTTCAGTCCTGTAAAAAAATCCATGTATCACAATATTTTAGACACTTAATACTGCCATTCAAATATAACCAAAATCTGAGGTCATGCAAAAGTTAAATTTCACCATTTTTAAAACAGACAAAACAAACTAGATTCATAAAAGGAATCCGGAAACAGGACACATAATGATGCAAGGATTTTCCTAAAAAAACTGGATTTTCTACAGGGTTATACACTATAATCAAACCCTATAAAATTTAGCAATGTCATTATTGAGAAACAAAAAGGTCCAAAATGAAGTTATATGATGAACAGAATCTCAAAACTAAATTCAGAAAACTGAAATTAATGAAATTTGTTCAAAATTACCAATGCCAAAATTACCTTATTGTATGGCTCAAATTACTGTCTACATTGGTTATTATGACCACCTTATCACATGGCTAAAACTATTCTTCCCTATTTCATTTGACTACCTTATCATATGAAATTATTGTCTTTCTCATTAATTTGACTACCTTATCATATGAAATTATTGTCTTTCTCATTAATTTGACTACCTTATCATATGAAATTATTGTCTTTCTCATTAATTTGACTACCTTATCATACAACTCAAATTAATGTCTACTCTGGTTAATTTGACTACCTTATCATATGACTCGTATTAGTCTTTTCTTGTCAATCTGATTACCTTATCATATGACTCGTATTAGTCTTTTCTTGTCAATCTGATTACCTTATCATATGACTTATATTCGTCTTTTCTTGTCAATCTTATCATATGATTCAGATTACTGTCTTTTCTCGTTAATTTGACTACCTTCTCAAATGACTCAAAGTACTGTCTACTCTTGTTAATTTCACTACTTTATCATATAAGGCTAAAATTACTCTCTGGTCTCATTAATTTGACTACCCTGAAACCATGGAACTGCATATGATCAACAGGATTGAAGGATTTATTGGTGATATATCACCAAGTAGAAATGGTATTTATATATGTTGTAATCCCACTGAAAACAATCCTAAAACCCCACCAGTGAGGTATGATGGCTCACCTACAAATATAATCATAACCCATGAGGGCTCGTAATCTTTTATCCTGTCCATGCACAAAAATATTAACAAGCCAGACATGAAGATTTGCAATTTTATCAATATGGTACGAACGGACAGTCCATCAAAAAGAAATGTGGATGATTAAATTTAAGTTATAAATTTACAGAATTTAACTGGAGGACATATTAGCATATGCAGCAAAAGTAAAAATTGATTTAAACTGGATATACACATAGCAGAAAGAAAGAGAAAGTAACATGTATGAGTTGCTTCCCTCTGTCTGGATTTGGAGGGGGCAACCTTAATGTAATGTGATCAGGTAATGTATTTGCCATAGACACAAACCACTTCCCAATATTTCACTATATGAATATGATTGTTGAACAGAAGTCAGAAAAAGACTAGTTTATAAATTTTATTCTCATATAGGATTTATTCTGTCTTATTTACCATCCTCCTGCAGCAATGCTTCATACACTTACTTCTGTCAACCACCTCCTGGAAAATGGGTTCAGTGGTAGGACTGGCTCCTTCCTCCGATAATGCCTGAAGCCACACACGGTAACGTACTCCTGGGTCAAGGTCATACAGGGTGAAGCTGGAGAATCTGTTGCTCACACCAAGTTTTATTACTTCCCCTGAAATGGCAAATGTTAAACTTTGAAGAATAATGACAGAAATAAATATACCATGAAAAAAAAAACAGTTATGTTGTTGGTAGTTAGAAATGTGTAAAAGCAGCAACCAGTTTTGGTCTAATTTGTCTGAAAAGACACATACAAAGGCCATATGGTTAGCAAACGGTGGTGTGAAAACATTAAAAAATCTAATTTGACAGAAAAAACATGCAATGTCCACATGGTTGGTAAATAGAAATGTGTGAAAACAGTAATAAATTTAGTCTCATCTGACAGAAAGGACACTTGCAATGTCTATGTGGTTGGTAAATAGAAAAGTGTGAAAACAGTAATAAGTTTAGTCTCATCTGACAGAAAGAATACTTGCAATGTCCATGTGTGTGTGTGATTTGGATTTTTAACATAGCTTTAACAATTTTTCAGTCATATCGCTACGATGTCTGTAGTGTGGCACCTTAAAGCGATGTCTAGCACTGTGGCATATTGCAGCAGACGTGTAGCATCATGTCTTACCCAGTCACATTATCCTGACACCAGGCTGACCAGTCCTAACACTAACATGTTAATGCTGAGCACCAAGCGAGGCAGCTGTTAGTAACATTTTTGTAAGTCTTTGGTATGACTTGGCTGGAGATTGAACCCACAACCTCCCACATCCTAGTCAGATGCTCTAACCACTAGGCCACAGGAGGGGTTGCAATGTCCATGTGGTTGGTAATAGAAAGGTGTGAAAACAGTAATAAGTTAAGTCTCATCTGACAGAAAGGACACTTGCAATGTCTATGTGGTTGGTAAATAGAGACCAGTAAAAACAGTAATTAGTTTTGTCTAATCTGACAAAAAAGACAGCTGTAATAACCATTTGGTTGGTTAATAGAAAGGTGTAAAACATTAAGCAGCTTAGTTTTATTTGCTAGAAAACACCTGAAACGGTTATGCAGTTGATGAATAGACTGTGTAAAACAAATGAGAAGTTTGGTCTAATCTGACAGAAAAGACAACTAAAATGGTCATGTGGTTGATAAATATACTGTGTAAAAGAAATGAGAAGTTTGGTCTAATTTGATAGAAAAGACAACTAAATTGGTCATGTGGTTTGTAAATAGACTGTGTAAAACAAATGAGCAGTTTGGTTTAATTTGACAGAAAAGACAACTAAAATGGTCATGTGGTTGATAAATATATTGTGTAAAAGAAATGAGAAGTTTGGTCTAATCTGATAGAAAAGACAACTAAATTGGTCATGTGGTTTGTAAATAGACTGTGTAAAACAAATGAGCAGTTTGGTTTAATTTGACAGAAAAGACAACTAAAAAGGTCATGTGGTTGATAAATATACTGTGTAAAAGAAATGAGAAGTTTGGTCTAATTTGATAGAAAAGACAACTAAATTGGTCATGTGGTTTGTAAATAGACTGTGTAAAACAAATGAGCAGTTTCATCTAAAATTTGACAGAAAAAACAACTGCACTGGTCATGTGGTTTGTAAATAGACTGTGTAAAACAAATGAGCAGTTTCATCTAAAATTTGACAGAAAAGACAACTGCACTGGTCATGTGGTTTATAAATAGACTGTGCAGTTTACTTTAACTCACTAAGTGCAATTTACAGTTGGATTCAACTTTTAAGTGAATATATACAGTATCCATAACAAATTCTGAATAATTTGTGCTACAATCAGTAAAATGGTCAATCTAAAAGACCAACAAATGACAAAGTATCATAATATTACAATGGCGTGGATGTTTCCAATAATATTTCTACAACCTACTGCCACAAATTTTGATGCTTTGCCAATCTGATTGTGTATTATATTTGCTAATGTATTGGAATCACCTTAGTAACTTTACTTTCTTCACTACTAAAGTACACCTGGCCACTTTAATGACTTTACCTTTTGTCACTATAAAGTATACCTGAACAATTCAATTCCTGATCTGCCTTGCAGTACAGTATCTCATAATGCTTCACATAAGCTCTGGTTTCTGGGCACAACAACCTCTCCCACTGTACACACAAAGCTCTGTTGGGTTGGTAAGAACAAAGCTCTAGGTTATGGGGTGGGACCGAGGGTTCTGAAAAGAAGACAAGGATGCTATACCAGCATGTTATCAATGATTACACAGCTTGCATCTTTCAAGTTCTAAGTAGTCTCTAAACTGGGAAATATAGATGGAATATACTTTCCTTGTGAAGTGAGAACCCCTCCAGCTTTTATCAAAGTTGATTCTGGCTTTTGCAAGGTTTCTTGTGGTGAGCGTGTGCTTCTCAGCATGAGTGGACGTAGTAACTGAGATATTCATGGGTTTTGCCAGGTCCAATCCCTATTAAAGAGATCACTACCCAACTGCCACCTAGGTGGGCAGAGAACCTTTAGCTCTTTTAGCTAAAAGTTTTATCTGGGAGGACTGAATTTGCGAGGTAGTAGTAGTTCTCCTGAAGTATTATGATTGGGTAATGTACTTAACCCTTTACCTCATGTAAGCGCCCTTGGACATCTCTACTCCATTCTCATACTCCATTCTCATGGAAGTGCCTATTGACTCCTCTACACTATTCTCATGGAAGTGCCTTTCAATGCCTGCTGTAAATACATCAGCCATTTTAAGCAGGTTTTCATAGCGCCACCTTCAGGGAAAACACCCTATTAGATACTACATTCATTGATGTAAATGACCATGTCAGATCATGTGGTCTTTGTTTAAGATCTGGTCGAAGTCTGCTATTTAAAATAAATGGGTTGCATTCTCCACTCTCCATAATGGAGGCCGCAGATTTCGTTCAATACTTTCTTGAGTTTTCATGATTAGAATCACAACTATGAAAGCTTCAATAACTTAAGTAAAGGCTCTGATATTGATGTAGGAAGGAATTAGTTTTTATAAATTATCAAATTCAAATGATTTAGTGATATAGACACAGACAAAGAACTTGTAAATTTCGAGTATGAGAAATGGTAGCTACAGTTGGTCATGCGGCTTCACTGACTTAAGGGTGAATAAGTTCTCTCAAGATTTTAATGCACATTAAAAAAACTTTCTTGAAAAATAATTATACAGCTATAATGATTGGATTTCACTCTTAAATCTTTCTATCTTCAACAGATGTGTACCAAAAGTGTAAAGGTTAAAATTGATGTTTAATGTAACATATACTACACTGCTTAACCTGGACAGGCAGGCCTATGTGTACGAGTCAAATAGGTAACAGATGTTCTATTTATAGCACACTGCACTGGGAAACTTGGGTACATGTATATCGAATGTCTAAAATGCTAAAGACTCTATGAGGTGAAGGGTTAAAGAAACTAAAATTAATGCTGGACAATCCTATTAACCAAATTTTTAATTAAAGAAATGATTATTTAAAAAAATTTAATCTAATTTAATTTACTTTCGAGCAACAAACATTGGATCCCTACTTTGTCCCACATGGTACCTATAGCAGAGTGCCTTACTTATCTCCATACAATTCCACAGTTAAGTGTTAGGTGATTACTACTGGTAAGATGCCACACTAAACAACATAATACTTGTATCAGCTTCTCATTAACGGATTAAGTAACTGGTCCTTACAAGACCTGCCAACCATAATAAGACCTTCTCAGTATGGCAGTCAATTTTTTTCTGTAAGTATGACCAGTTTTTGGCATGGTGCAATAAAATATCATGAACTGCTATTGTCAAGCTTGAAATCATCCATTTAAAAGTCCAAAATTATGCTTCAAAAGTTTGTAAAGTTTACTTTAACCTTAATTACTTCCAGTACAGTTTTTCATGTAATCCTTAAAAATAATTACATTTCACATTGGGGCAGTGGCAATCTTTCCTGCCAAGTGACATGCTCAAATCAACACACGATGTCCACTAGATGTAACTGTTGCCCTTCCCGCTCTTTTCCCCAAGAATCTGAATATTCTCTTTCATTCATCTGTTCTATTAAAACCTTTTAAGAGGTTTATTGTCCCTTTCTTCCTAACCTGTAGCTTCTTCGACACCATTTGGAAAAAAACAATAAGCAAAACTTATGGGCAGTTTAAAGCATGAAGTTAGTCTGGTTCTCAGACTAATTTTACTTAATCTAATATGAAACCCAGATCTGAATTAAACACAGACAAACCAGTATCTGAATTTTACCTTTAACAATCATATTTCTGTAATTTGTGGGGGTTTTTCATCTGTATTTTAAATGTAATTTGTGTAAGACTTATGGCAAAATCTTAACGGCTGGCAGGTTTGCCATTCTACCAGCCCTCAGGATCAGCCCTTAAGGAAGCAAGACTTGCAACTGTTTGTCTTTTGTCAACAAGCACATATAGCAGCAGTTTCTTCTGTCTGACAAACTGAGTGCTTATGATCTTGTATTACGCTTTCTCATTGGTTTGCTTAAGAAATGGACTAGCTGTTGAGCATGCGACAGTCGCTAATAATTAAACCGATCACAATTGTTGCTTCATACTGTTGGCTTGTGGGAAAACGGCTAAATACAATCCCACATGTAAAGTTTACAGTGCCACTACTATTTAAATATATGATTAATAGTATCGTATTAATATTAACATGAATTGTGATGATGTAAGCTCATATAAACATAAAATATGTAAATGTTTCTAATCGGGGATGTCGAACTACTAGAAAGGTGAAAGCCAACAAGACAATGAAAGAAGAAAATTGAGATCATATAGATCAAATATGTGAAATAGATAAAATATACGTGTCCAAAAGTTTCAATTAGAAGGACTGATGGTGAGTTGCAAATACTGTGTGCAATCAGGACTAACTACTTCAATTTATTGGGCAACACAAATATCTGCTGGGCAACCATATTTTTTAAACTGGTTACCAAGAGACAACCATGGATTCTCAAAAAAAAATTATCCCTGGGGTTCTATGAATAAATGCATTACTGTCCTGGAATATGCACCAATTTGTGGGGAAATGGCATGCATTTACTGGCCAGATACGGCTGTCATGCACTTTTGGGCATTCTTGTTACCATCAATCATTGAAATTTCAAATAGCATGGAATGATACACATACCCAAATAATACTGAATTTGGTGGTAGGGGCAAGTGGTGAACACTGTGGGTTCCATTCTTCACAGACCTGCCTCCATATGAAAATCTCAGTACTGTTTTCAATATCAAACAATCATTTGTCATTGATCATCACCCAACTGCAACAATTATCTATAATACAATTAAAACTGCCTCAATGGGATGCTCCATAATTTCTTATGATGATTTCTCACATTTGTTTTCTCTCCCTGAACAGTTTATAGTAACCTTCATGGTATACAGCTTTTTACATTGACCTTTTCAAACACGTTTACTCCTAAATTCATACAATGTAACAGTAATGTTAGCCAAGTTCTCCCACTTAGATTTACACACTTAAATTCTTAACAATATGCTCTGCAAGCTGTTTTGTCTGGCCATTTCCCACATTTCCTCCTTTTCAAGATCAGTCAATCACATGGCAAGCTCCAGACTTGGAGCTGTTCCAATAACATATATACTTGAGAAATAGTAAAGGTATTTTTAAAGCGGAGTATTCACCCACAAACACAATTTAGTAATCTGAGTACCCTGGAATCTATTTTTAAAATCCCTATTTGTGTACTATGTATGTTTAAATGAAATCTTTGGGTTATAACTGATTATTAACTCCAGATTGATATAAAGAAATTATGGCAATTTTGGACCCATAGATATTGTTTGACTCATTACCAGAGTCGAAGCAAATATTTAAAAATTATACCAGTGCATGAAAGGTATATGATGGAATCTCAGACTGATAGATGCCAATATTTGATGTGCTAAATGTGAACAATACAAAGTTTACATGAAGCGAAGTTTTTTGTTCAAACCTTCATATATGGCACTCAGCTATACACTATCACAAAAGTCTGCATTAATATGCTACAAAATGACAGAAAAATCCTTGTTCAAAAATATTTTGAAGAATTGTAAACATTTTAAACTTTAGATGCTTGCCATTTTATAACCGTTTAGAAAACATATATTTTATATCCTTATCTAGTGAAATAGAAAGGTATAATAAAATATTCCAAACGTCAAAACCAGCCACCCTAATATTATCTTACATTAAATCACATGCTTCTGAAATGTTCTATCAATATGTTTATTCTATCCTTCCCTTTTGCATTTTCAATTTACCCTTCCTCAAGCATATTAATTGACAAGGCAACTAACCAATCAGTATGAGGCATACTCGGGCCACTGGAGTTAATATAAACAATACCTGCTGACTATGTCATTTTCTCAGCAGAACTGTGGAAGGAGAATGCATAAAATTGGCTTTAGGAAAATGTAACTCATCATGTCTCTCATGCAAATAAGAAACATTTGGATGTTCTGGAGCAGGTGTTAAAAAGTCAGACAGTTGCACTGTTATGCAGTATTAAATGGCAAAAATCATCTATAATCATGACTCGGGATTATTATTACGGTGTTGTACAATTTCACTTACCCTCTCTGGATTCCCCATTGTGCCCATCGATAAAAAAGTGCAAACATTCAAACAATTAAAAACATTACCAGCTCATTTTTATTATTACCTCTGAAGGTCAGAAGTTGAAATGGCCATGTAGAGCTAGCAATTTTCTGAGATATGCACATCAGAAGTCAGGTTAAGCTGTGTACTCTCAAACCCAAATCAACCCCTATTATTCAAATGTGAAGAAAAAAATGTAGATTCCTTACACTCTTTAAGATATACATATTCCTTTTTCACAACCAGGATTACCAAAGGGGAAAATCTGGGGAATACCATCTCTTTACTCAGTGCAAAAGTGCAATACTCCAGAAATGTAATTACAATTTCCAAACATTAAAAGACAAATCTAAAAGTATAAATCTAACAAAACTGAAACTTATATCAGATGCAAACAATTGGCATGATAAAAATGCATACCACCAAGTTTTGTGAAGATATATCAAACATTTCAGGAGAAATCAAATGAAGGGCAGACAGGCACAATTTGTAATAAATATACAGACAACACTTAAAACTCCAGTGTGCCCTTCCCCCAAGGTCCGTTTGTGGTATGATATGGAATAATTTTTTTCTTTCCCTAATATAGCTTACTTGTGTTTCTGATATAGGTACAGGTGTTCCATATAAAACCACTGCTAATAACTTGATCTTCCCAGGTAAGGGCTTGCACTGATAGGCCAAACAAATTTTCGTCCACCCGTCCAGGCAATTTCAGTGTGACATGGGTCTGAGATAGAGGCACATCCATCCAATTTATAGGCTCCTGTCAAAAATACACAAAGAAAATCCAAAATCTTGTTTCAATTTCAAATTGTACACATTCTGCATTTACTTGCACAGGGCCTAATTACTGCTTGTTTGTCAAGTTAATTGTAAGGTGTGTAAAATACCTGAGCAACATGTAACAGTAATCTGCTACAAAGATTTAATTCATACAGTTTGATGTACATGTATTACGTTTTATTTTGTTATGTTCATTTTTAGTGGTATCTAGTACCTGCAGATGATAGCATTTGTACTGTTGGACGCTGTGAGTGAGCTTCAATGCCAACTACTTCAGGCTAGACCACAACAGCCAACCATACAAACATCATAATTCATCTATTACAAAACCTATGGGGAACCTGTATTTAAATTGATTTTGCTAAATTAAAATAAACAAATATTTGACAAGAAGTCTTGTGTTAATGTTTCTATAACAATCATGCATAAATACACGGTATGATGTGACAGGATTTATATGCTTTTGTCATTATGGACCTGTTGTTTTGTCACGTTATGCATCAAATCCTCCATGTGCTTAAATGCATCCAACAAATGTCTGACAATGTCCAATAAGTACCTGACAATGTCCAATAAGTACCTGACAAACTGACAATGTCCAATAAGTACCTGACAATGTCCAATAAATAGAAAAAATACTGGATCATCTCACACAATGCATTTGCATAGAAAGACATGCAAATAATAATAATAATAATAATAATAATGATACACTGTAATAATAATAATATCACCATCACCACCAATAATAATAATAAAGCTAAAATATACTAGCATTTATATCATGATTATATAGCAATAATAAGTCATATACTCTACTTTGACAGTTAAGTGCCATAAAACTGTGTAGGTTAACCCATGACCCTATGTATAAGTTCAATGCCTCTACCACATTTCAATATCAGCATGTTTGGATGCCCCATGCCACATCTCCATAAAAGCACTTCCACTTTGCATGGTCAGTTTCTAGTGCCACCTTATAGGAAAAAACCTTAAAGTAAAACAGGATTTCTGGAAGCTTCCATGACATTAAAGCCCAAGCAAGTGTAGTACATGAATCCTAAATAGCCAATCAAAGATAAGAGGGCATCCCAAATAACCAATCAAAGCCAAGAGGATATCCTAAATAGCCAATCAAAGATATCAGAAATTCACCCCAAATGAAAACAGCTGCTGCTATCATTGCACAAAGAATCATGGAGTCCAGATGATCAGATTGAAATCTGAGGACTAGATTTATCTTCAGACCTTTCCTGTAATTTTCAAAAAGTGGAATTGAGTTAGGTTTGTACATGAGACTCACCACTTGATGCAAAAGCATGCACAAACATTGCTTTTATCATTTTATCATTTAGAAAGAAACAACAACCACTTAATATTGAATATGAAAGCTTTAAATATGCTTATGTACATTGCTTATGTACATAGATCAATGTGCAGTATTTCCCACCCATTAGTATTGGGATAACATTGGCAGGTGGCATGCTGTTCTATAAATAACACTGTAAAATGTAGAAACAGACATGATTGCTGTGCTATAGTTCAGTGGTAGGCATGACAAGGGAAAAAGTTAATTTGACACACTTTGCATTGCCATCATTTATCCAATTTTTTGGACATTAAAAAAAAACACTTTTCTTGCTGTCATTCTTGCTTGATAATTGGTGCACAAAGGAAGAATATTTTTACAGAATAATTGGGGTAATGTCATAATTTGGGTAAACAAAAGTGTTTCATGATCAATTAGCTGACTCTGAGTACAGTAAAACATGTTAGATTATATTCCAGGTTGAATTTGGTTTGTCACCTTAAAAAAAATATGTACCTGGTGTCTGGAAATTTTATGTAGAACTGAAAATGACTGCCAATTTTTGAAAATATAGTTTTTTGGACGCCGGAAGGTCTGTAGATTTTTAATAATATCATAGTCCCTAATGTCACAATCTTTCTATCACAATATTCTGGTACCATAAGCAGTACAAAATTATGAATTTGATGATAATGGCCTGGATAATTTTGGTGAAGAATTGAATCATTTGTAAATGAATAGTTGTAAGTGACACAATTTTCACATAACAAATATATTTTATTAGAAATCTAAAAGGATAATTTAAAAACTGAGTAATATGCAAAAACATTTTATTTTGTAAATTGAGTCATACTGCAGTGCTGTATTTTACATATAATGCATACTAAATTATAAACAGTATAGACCTTCACGTAATGCATCAACAGATTGGAATCTGTGATGCTCATTCTACTCATGATTTCAACTAGGTGGCATGTTGGTGCTTAATGAAACATCAGCACATCAATGACTATTCAGTGCTCAGGTATGAGAGTCAAGTACAGGGACACACTACAACTGACAGCTGACTGAGGCTGTTCAGGGCAGGACTCAAACCCACAACCTCTGAGCTCTGACTCTGGCATTTTACCACTGACCTACCTTCACTCTAATATCTGAATCGGAGTGTTCAGATCCAAGTTGCCGCTCAGAATGTGGTATACTGATTCAGTAGATTACATTATTTGCAAACAAATACTGCATATGAAATATTTTGATTGACAACAAGTGAAGTACCTTTTGTTAGTTGGTTTCTTTATTTTATTCATTTCATTATTTTTTTTATACCAAATTTGCTGCAATTTCCAAGTATTATTAAGGGTATTATAAAGTACTCACATCACATGTCTCTGTAGGTCGGTACCCCTTACACCAATAAATAGTGAAGTTGGTTAGTTGTTTCCAAAGCTCTGATAAATGGTTCAGCATGGTGAAGTTCAGAGTGACTGTTGTTCCCGTCAAACTGTCAGCTTCTACTATCAACTCTGGGACTTTGGGTTCTGAAATAAAGATGTTCATATTTACTTTTAAAATATTTTCTGACAAATATCATTACTGTGCTCTGTTTTAAATAAAAGAGGTGAGTTTAAAAGTCGTTCACCTGTCATTTATGGGACTCGTGTGCTGAAAAATGGCGTTAAACCCCACCACAACAACAACAACATTTATGGGACACACAGCTACAGATGTACTGATGCAAACTACCTGAAATAATAGATGGGCTTATTTATTCTTCATCTGCAGTAAACAATTTAATTTCATAAGAAAATATGGAATAAGATTCACACTAAGTGAATGATGCTCTGTTGGTAATAAAGAATGTGTGGGAATTCATAATAAGTCTTAGTCTAAGTTCTGTCCTCCATTTATCTTTTTGCTGCTGATTACTGAAATCATCTTAGATACTTCTGAAAAACTAAATTTTGGAGTAAAATATGTTTCTCCGATAATACTTACCTCATCATAATACCTTAGGATTATGAACACAACTTAAAAACACATCCCTTCCATGTTAAATATTAGCTACAATACAGCTAAAGGTTGTCTGCCCACATAGGTGAAGTCAGACAAGAATGATTTCCCCTTGGTTCATGGGACAGGTGACACATAGGTGGAAGTCAGACAAGAATGATTTCCCTTTGATTCATCGGACAGGTGCCAAATCCCACCTTTACTTCAGTTAGTACTGGAGAAGAATGCATACACTGCCAGTAGGATGTCACTGCCAGTTGGTGGGGAGGGTGTATCCATATCTGATGAGATAAGTATTAATGAAGAAATGTTTTTTTACTCCAAAAATCAGTTTCTTCTTCAAATTCCTTAACCAATCATAATAACTTAGAATAGGTCCGATGTGGAAGGAGTTATGGTATGTTAAGATATAACATGGCTGGAGTAGCAAGTCCATATGCCTCATTTCCCCCTCATATTCAGTGGAAGTCACAGAGCCTTGTTATTGAGTAGTTGCCAAATGACCTGTGAATGTAGCCAGTTTTACTTCTACTATAGGTCCTGCCAGATCAAACTAAGCCTTGTGGATAAAGCTAGAGAAAGTCATCTTTAACTTTCATTGCAAAACTTGTATCATACTCATTAGCAAACAGCTATGCCTGAATGCAATAATTTTTGGTGCCTGCTCTAACCTCATGAGTAGAAATATGCAATAACTTTATTTGATCTTGGGTTAATTCTTTGTATGCAGAGCAAACAACGTAACTTAAAATGCACGATACAGCCTGAGTTATCAACCTCTCCCTCTTTGAAAGGTAATAATAAATAAGGTATCCCTCCTTGCACTATTTGTTTTAGGTACCACATCAAAAGTCTTCACCAGGTCCTGTAGACAGCCCAGATATATAGTGTCCAACATGGAAAGAGGTTAATCACA
Source organism: Sinohyriopsis cumingii (assembly GCA_028554795.2). Classification (NCBI taxonomy): domain Eukaryota; kingdom Metazoa; phylum Mollusca; class Bivalvia; order Unionida; family Unionidae; genus Sinohyriopsis; species Sinohyriopsis cumingii. Next base: position 132,891,130 of record CM068824.1, read on the forward strand.
ACCAAAAAGTCTGAATGCCCATGAGAGGGAGCCTATTCTTGCTGTCTTGAGTGAAACTGAAATATCCCATTGGAGTTCTAGATAGTTCAGGTAAACTGACATGGCATGTAATTCCGTGAACCGCCTGCTGCACTACAAGGAATAGGAAGCAGCTCTTATGAGATGCTCCAGATAGTGGTTCAAGTGATATCTTATTCAACCATGTCAGAACCCATGGTAGATTCCATTTTGGGCCAAAACCTTCAGTTGCGACAGTTAAAAGTTTTCCAGAAGGTCAACAAAGTCATGGCTTTGTTCTATATATATTCCCTTCTGTGGTGTTACAACCTGTCTGAGTTTGTAGAATGGTAATCTTATATTGTGATGGGTACTAGGTTTTATTTATACTAAAAAGCAATAAGAGAAAGCTGGCTATTTAGGGTAATGATGCCTTTATGTTGAGAAATATGTCTTTGGTCATAACACTGAGAGAAAATTTTCCACTTCCCTTGATGTGTTATCAATGTGGTGGGCCTTCTTACCCCAGTGATTCTAGCCACTATTTCTTTTGAGAACTGTTTACTCATGAGGGTTTGTCTGATATGATCTAGATGTGCAAATTCAACAGATGTGAATTTGGATGAAACTCCTGCCATCAAGGTTGTCGGAGCAGGTGAGGAACAGCGTTATTTTCTTGGAATTCCTGTCTGATTCACCGAGTCATTTATCCAAGATTTCTCCCACTTGAGAGGAGCAATCATCACAAGACAGCACCCTGATTCCCTTGCTTTTTGCGAGATCTTTGAGGTGTTGGAGGATAAGGGGAGACACTCACACAGTTTATACTGAAAGAACATTTACCTCCTTGACCTTGAGATCCAGGCATGGACACTAGAGATGTGTGCTTTTCAGTGTTGACGCTGCATTTAACTTAAAATTATCTGCGGAAAGAAGATACAGTCCTTCCTCCATTTGATTATATCATATGTTACTTTCTGTCTTTTGGGGATCATACATTTATTCAGCCCACAATGGCTTCTCATAGTTCAAAACGAACTGTTGATCGTTTGACCAGTATTCGCAATCCAGAACATAATCAGGACATCATCACTGCAACAAATTAAACTTTGGCGGACATTCCAGAAAATTGGTTAAACAGTTCTTCAACTGTAAAGAGATAATGTGCACCAGACAGGTGATTCATCTTTGTGTTCAAGAGCATCATCACATGACCAGACTGGTGTTTCATACGTGTCCCCAACAGCATCATCGCATGACCTGGGAACAGCTGATACATCACGTGATCTCAACATGTCGGACATGGCATTTATCAATCAAAGTTAGCCAAAATACAAGAATCTGTCACCACATTGACAGAGTCTTCCACAATGACTACCTTATCTCCGCGAGGTGCAACAGCTTTACAATCTTCATGGAGTCTGGCTGCTGAGGATACAGGTCAATCACATCATGACTTTAACCCTAAATTGGCCCTTGCTTGGTGCAGGGATGACAATACCAGATTCTCCCAAACAATGCATTATGCTGTGTCTGTTGACAAACTCCTGTTGGTGGACACTGTACCCACCAAGATACGCTAGGTTAGGTTATGATTCACATCATTATAATGGTCACTCCTTCCACACTGGGGGAGCTACCAGTGCTGCTAAGGCTGGAATTCCAGACCATCTTATCCAAACCTTAGATCGATGGTCCTCTATTGCATATTGTAGATATATTCAGGTGCACCCAGAGAATCAGCTTTGCACAGAGACAGATGTCACACCGTGTGCTTCACTAGTGGATCACACTTGTGTCAATCAATGCAATATTTGTTTCTTTACTTAGCAAGAACATCATACAATATTCTTTTTTATTATTTTTTTTTTTTACACTTCAGAGACACTGCATTGCTATCCCTATGCTACATCGGCTGTATCATCTATTAGTTAACATGTGAATTCCTAATTTGCTATCTAATACGTATATCTAACATTTCTACATTATGGCCATCAGGCAAATCATACAGTTCCAAACCTATTTCATGCATTTTCATTGTATGGAGTATTGGCTGATGCTTGTTATTATAGCATCCTCAGGATCAGACTTACCGAGTTTCAGTTATCAGTATTGCTATGTATATATAATTTAATTTATATCTGATTTAATGTTTTTTGTTTTATATAATTAATCCATTACATAATATAACTTTGTATCTTAATGCTGACTTAGTTCCTGACCTTGATACAAAATTAGTAAGAGTTGGAGTAAACAACTTCTTTTTTTATTTATTTTTATTGTGGGATTCATGGAGTGAAATCGAGCCTGTACTGGGAGTACGTGACCTTAGACATGTAAATAGTCTATCTTGTTCTAAAAAGTGATCACGTGACCCTCATACAGGAATCTGTTTTGCATCTTAAATTAGTGTACAACCTTTCAACTTTTTTCTATACAGAATTCAGTCAGTTGGACTTTTAAACACTTAGATACCAAGGTGTTAATTTTGTTGTGACCAGTTTGAGTTGAAATTCTATTTGATGGAATTATTCTTTTCCCTAGGAATATTTAAGTGCTCAGACAGAAATATTAGAAAAATCGTTTATTGAAATATTATTCAGAATTCAAACACCAGAATATTATTTTCTGTGGTTCAACAAATAACTTGTCATGTCAATACTATACTGGCTACAGTATACATCATCGCCTTCCAGTTTGGATTTCATTAGGACTCGAACTCAAATTCATCAGAACATTTTATTACTAGGACTTTTAATTTTTAATTTTGGATTATTCTTGGATTGCTTTTGGATTTGATTCTTAAAACCATAAGTTCTTTTCCTCATTTTTACCTTGTTTTTCTAGGGAAATAATTATTTTGTTAAATTTTACAAAGCTTGTTGTATTCACTTTTTACTTGTTACTGTTTATGAGAGCCTAAACACCTAATATTGTCCCTATATACCTAGTATCAGCCTCTTGTGGCTCCAGCTACAGTTGTCAGACACTCTTCACAACCCTACAAACTCCTACAGGCCTCTCTTCCTGAGGTATTCCTACAGAACAAATTCATTCAGAGCTGGGCTGGTGCAGTGTGCTGTGACAGGATTTGCCCCCATTATGTCAAAGATTTTATGTGTACAATAAAGTGTCTATTGAACCTATGTATTGTGTGTTATTTAAATGAATGGTTTTGACAACCCATTTGGGCTTTTTCCACATTGAACCATGGAGCCTAAATGAACATATTCTGAGCTGAATCTACAACAAGCCAAAGACTGCCATTGCCTTTTGCAGCAGAAGCCATCTGGAGTAACCCCCAAACAGGTTGTTCAATAAGTACCAGTCACTTGGGATGTCTGAAATAAAGCTTAACATATAAGAAATATGGACACAGAAGACCCTGCAAAATATCTGTGATCACTCAAGGAATAGTGATGTAATGACCTATGTTAGAAATGTTGAATTCCTCTATACAGGATGTTAACGTGGCCTTATGTCTAACCAAATTAATATCAAGTAAAGGAATGCCCATCCCCCTCTACCACATGTCATGCCTGCCTTAGAGGGACCTTCCTGTTCCTCATCTCATCCAAAATAAAAATGTAAAGAGCAGGGCTCTAGGGTCCCAGGAAGTCTGCCTCTTTGGTGGCCTATTGCGATCCAAGAAAGGTTACAGGATGATTCCCCAAAAGCAGACAAAGAGAAATGATCTATTTTATCACAAGAGTAACAGATGTGGCTTGAGCATTAAGATAAGTGAGTACAGAGTAGCTCTGTTATTACTTGAGCCATAGGAGAGATTGCCTCTACAGCACATATGCCTGCAGACTCTTGATGAAATGGTTTAGGCTATTTTTTTATATTGCAGAGAAAGGATAATTCTGCACCTATAGCATACTTTGATGTGTCCCCTGATGTTTCTTTTAAAAACTAGTGCATGTTTGTTTTGTTTATCTGCTATTCTTGGATACTGTGGCACTATACTGGCCATGGGTCCAATACTGAGTAGACATCATGTGACCTGTGAAGCTGAAACATGGTGCCAGGACATGATGCAATATTGGACAACTGTCACCTCAGGCATAAGAAAAGGTCATATTGAAATCTGTGCTGACCACATCAGACGGCAAAGTCCTGTCTTAATGGAAAACAGCTATTGTTTCCTATCGCTGACGGTACTGTTCGTGGTCTGGGCATCCAGAAATGAAATGTCACTGTAACCATTACAAGAAATGAGTTCTGACAGTTCATCCTGCAGCTGTTTGACATTAGTCAGTCATGGCATTTGACGGATACGGTACCAAGCCTAAAGAGATCCATAATAGGTATTGACTGGTTCATGGGTATATAATGCCCTGGGTCTGTAAGAGCAATTGGAAACAATGCCACTCAGCTGGCCATAGAGTGACATGGGACCATTGTGGCACTCTTCTGAATGTCTCTTCCCTGTGAATTCTATGATACCTGGATGGTTCTTTCATGCTTGATCAGATTTGGTATTGATCATCAGCAATCTATATCTTGATAGAACACAGTCTATCATCATTTCCTTTGTTTTGGTGCCAGGATCAATGACTGCAAACCTATAACAGGTCAAGTATACCTCCCTGAATTAACATACTAGTGACCATGGCCATGTACCAACATAGGTCTGTCTTGGCATTGCCACCAATATTTCTAGAAGAGTAGTGATATGATTTTTGAGATGGTTGCTATGTCATTATAGGAAAAAACATTCACTGTTTGGTTTAATAAAGAAATGTGTCAAGCTATTTCTCAAGAGAATTATTAATTCTAAAATGATTCTGATGCAACTGATGTCTTACTTCTTTCTAAAGCTGGGATGAAGAGTGTTGCATTGTGTTTGGATATACCAGCTGCATTAACTGCTGTAATCTTCAGGATGTAACTGTGTTCCAGATAGAGATGGATGCTTTTAAAGAAGCTACTGCCTGTGGAGAAATCCTTAAAATGATCCTTATGGTCAATGTCATAGTAATCTAGGTTGTATCTTTCAATTAGGCCTCCAGAGTACTTCTTATCCACTGGCTGAAATGAACAGATGAATAAACTAAATAAATAAAAATACCATGTATACTTGCTTACAAGACAAGTCCATCTAAAAACAACATAAACCCTATCTGCCATCACATAATGCACCATTAGATCATAGTCTATGTTGTTTGTTCTACTGATTACTCCTAACAAACTGCATAGACTCAGCTCTGGTGGCACATTATGCAATGGCAGACCTTGGTCTGTACAGCCTGCAGTTGGACCTGACGTATAAGGAAGTACAAACAGCAGATAAATCAATATTAAAAAAACTGCATCAAAAGTGATATTGAATTACTAATGATAAAGAAAATAACAAGTATTGTGAAGGTTGATATTTTGAGACCACAGAGACCAAGATCAGACAGTGACCCATAATAATCAGAATAATGATGACCATATTGTCTGTGCATTTGTTACAAATCTATATTTAAAAAATATTCTGTTGTATATTCCCAAAGCAATTTCTTCTTTCAGTCACAGTGATCTTTAACCTTTCTGAACCTCAAATAAATTAACATCTTCCTTATTCAAATTAAGCCATCCTTTCGGTTTGGTCCAGGTATGTGATGTAGAATTAATGTCAATGTGCGGAAACCATTTTTATCTTTCAGTCACAGTCACTTTAAACCCTGACCTTTTGACCCCCAAATCAATAAGGTTCTTCTGTATCCCAAATGCAAGCTATTCCAAAAAATGCAGACGGCAAAGAACAATAATTATGTAGACATTTTTCTCTTGGTTATTTACCTTGAACTTTGACTCTTTGAACACAAAACAAGTTTCTTCATTACCGAAGTGCAAGATATCCAGTATGGTAATTGTACTGTGCAGAAAAAATCAAGTTTCTGTGCAGAAATAAACTTGGTAACAGACATAGGAAAAGACAACTGTGTTTGACTTTATAGCTGGCATATAATAAGTGATTAAATGTGTTCATTTTCCTTTTTTGCTTCAGCATTAATAATGATGTAAAACTCAAACTTCATATTTCATTGATGTCATGGAGGGGGGGTGCATCTGCAAAGCAAGTCATATAATGTATCTATCCTTCACACAAGAACAAGAAACAAGGTATAAATATACGAATACATAATGATAAAATACTGTATTATTATTTAATTTCGTGGCTTAAAAAAAACATCATCGTGGGGTCTTAAATTTGAGGTTTTGCCTGTCAAAGCTTGTATACCTGTAGTTATTTAATTCTGTGGTTTACCTGCACAGATATCCAAAATACATAATAAAACAGATAATTCCATGCCAATGCAGACTGCAGTCACCTGAATGTTTACAACAATATTAACCCTTTACCTCATAGAGCTTAGTGACAATGTGCAGCACGCTATAAATAGAACACCTGTTACCTAGCAGACCGCATCCGCATAGGCATGCCTGTGAATTGTTAAGCAATGTAGTGGTGTTACGTTTAACAGCAGTTTTAACCATTTTACGTTTTAGGCAGACATTTATTATATGTTGAAAAATTGAAGAGTAAAGTCCGATTGTTATAGCTGTGTAATTATTTTTCACAGAAGAATATTTTATGTGCTATAAAATCGAGAGAGAACTCGTTCACCGTCATGTCAGTGAGGCCGCGTGACTGACCGTAGCTGCCATTTCCCATACTCGAAATTGACACGTTTTTCGTCTGCGTCTACATCACTAAGTCATCTGAATTTGATAATCAATAAAAAACTAATTGCTGCTTGCATAAATATCATAGCCTTTATCAAGGTTATTGAATCTTTCGTGTTTGTGATTCTACTCGTGAAAACTTCGTAAGTACTGAATGAAATCCTGCCTGTGAACTGTTAAGCAATTTAGTGTATGTTACATTTAACAACAATTTTAACCATTTTACATTTTTGGTACACATATATTATATGTGGAAAAATTTAAGAGTAATGTCCGATTGTTATAGCTGTGTAATTATTTTCCACAGAAGAATTTTTTTATGTGCTTCAAAATCTTGAGAGAACTCGTTCACCGTCATGTCCGCGAGGCCGCGTGACCAACCGTAGCTGCTATTTCCGATACTCGAAATTTACAAGGTTTTCGTGTGTGTCTATATCACTAAGTCATCTGAATTTGATAATTTATAAAAACTAATTGCTGCCTACATCAATATCAGAGACTTTACCTAATTTATTGAATCTTTCGTGGTTGTTATTCTAATCGTGAAAACTTCGTACGTACTGAATGAAATCCGCGGCTGCATTTTGGAGAGTGGAGATTACAACCCAGTTACTTTAAATAGCAGATATCGACCAGTGCATGAATAGCGACCACGTGATCTGACGTAATTGTCATTCGCAGAAATGAATGTAGTATGTAATAGGGGGGTTTTCCCCGAAGGTGGCGCTACGAAAACTAGCTCAAAATGGCTGATGTTTACTGCAGGAGTCAAAAGACGCTTCTATGTGAATCTTGTAAAGGTGTCAAAAGGCGCTTCCATGCGAATGGAGTAGAGGCGTCCAAAGACGCTTGTATAAGGTAAAGGGTTAAGACATCTATGAGTGCAAGGAAAAGATGTAGTAAGTTCAATACTTATACAATGTCTTCAACCTGAGTGAGTAACATCCACGGAAGTTGATGAAGCCAATAACACTAAAACAATACTACTACATCACTGTGCACAAATAAAACACCTGTCAAGATCAATCAGTGGAATCACTCCTTTCTTTGTGCCTGCCATATGTACAAACTGTTACTACTAGGCTTGACAATCCCATATGAAATAATTAGGCAGATTCCACCTGGAACTTAAGCAGACTCCAGGCGGAATCTGCCTAAAATGTTAAAAATCTGGTTAATACAAAGGCGGACATGGAAAATTTGAGAAGTCAAAGATGAATTAATCTAGAGTCTGTCTAACTCTAAGATGGACTTTTGTCAAATTCCTGCTATAAATACATCTTTAGGCATAATTTTGGACTTGGTTGATTTTCCACCCACCATCTAGGTGGAATTAGGAACTTAGTCACTGGCATCTATTATATGAAAGGAGGAATCTGGACTTAGTTTATTTTCTAACCAACATCTTGGCGGAATGAAGAACTTAGTCATTTACATCAGTTAAGTAAGGCATAATTAGGACTTGGCTTTTGTGTCTGTAAAGTTAAATGACTCAAAATATAGTGATATTTTGTGATTGTAATATCACTGACAGTTCAATAAAAATATCAATAAGATATAATAACATTTATTGTTTCTTGTACAATTTGAATGATTTTCAGCAGCATTTATATTTCCCATTTCTGATAGCTGTAATTTTATTGTTTATTTTGGGCACAATTTATAACTTCTTTCCACAGCTTTCCTTGTTAAATTTCTTTTTCAAATTTGTTGTTGTTGTATTTTTGTTTAACTTCAATTGGATTTAACTGCATTGAACGTTTTCATCTTGTTTTCCATTTTAAAACAATTTCGCTTTTCTCCTGACCTGAATTTCCTCAATATGGACCCATTTTTTAATATCGTCTCCGAAACATTTTTTTAAATAATGCTCTATCCGGTCCCATTCCACAACGAGCTTTCAAATAAGTATTTGTTCCGTTTATTGTTTAACAGAGGATCATTGTATAAAGCTTTCTGATTGGTCAAAACTTTGTAATTGCCCAATGAATCGTCGCGTAACAGAAACTGATGGGAAAGAGCATGTTTGGCGATTCGAATTTTCGAGCGGGACGAGAGATTGAATAACCATTTGAAAAATGTGCAGCAATGAGAATACCCTGAACGCAAATTTGATGGGAACATAATTGGTCAATCTGTATGAAAACTGAACGCCAGGACAAGCATTTGCTTTTTGTGCCATAAAGAGCTTTACAGTAGCTGCTAAAGTGCTAAATAGGACAAGGAATTGAATCAGGAATTAGGATGATTTCGAAGTTATACAACTCCAAACTGATTAACTTCAGAATTTAAGGAGGGACAATGTGTAGATCACTGGTGGGAATTGTTGCCAGATATCCATGTCTATCAAAGATAGTCGTATCTTTGCAGAATTTTCTTGGCTGAAAAGTAGAATCTACTTTCAATCTCGTGAGGCATTATTGTGTATATTATCAAAATATTCTTGGTGTGTTGGAATTCAGTGTAAAATAAGAGTAATTATATCATGATAAACGTTTGTCACAGCTGCTTATGGAACAAGGACTAATTCGAGAGACCACAACAGCATCATAGTTTGTGCAATCAAAAATCCAATCTGCAGTACAAGTGACAGAAGGCAGGCTCCTAGCTTTTCTTCTTCTCATAATCAAATTGTCTCAAATGGATGCTTTTCTGTAATTTTGCATTATTTTCACAGCTGAATTTTTCATGCAGATTAATATTTTATATATGTTTATGTGTTCACAGATGCCTGTGCATATGTTCCAGGCTTGATACTTTGATTTTTAAAACCATTTGATTATTTATTGTCAGATACTTCATATCATATTGTTTATACTGTATATGTTGGGTTTCAAGGGTTGTCATTGCCGCGGGCGGTTGTGGGAGATAAACACCCACTTCCCTTGGAAATCTCCCAATGGCTTGCGTCTGATAGAGCCTCTGACAACCAAATCCAGCTTCAGGCCTTCACGAGTGGCGGAACCTGTTTAAACTGACTAGAGAAGGGATGACAGGCGAGCTTCTGGCGCCTCAAAACCAGATGCTTCAGGCAGATGGGGCTCGTTAACCTTGGGTGGTCGCCCATCTAGGAGAAGGTAAACTCCGATTTCAAACCTTCGCTGCCTTGCGACTATAACCTCTCAGGGGAAAGGCTAAGGGAGTAAACCCCATCAGAAAATCCGGAGTCGGAGTCCATAAGGTGACTTGGCATTGATTTCAGTGTCATCTCGGCAACTCCTGCGACGCAGCTGGTGCCATGACGTATTGGTTTGTCCTTTCCCTTGTATTCATCAGCTGCGTGGAGAGGGGGGATCAGCTACATGGGTAACAGTTGATTCTCCATATCACCCTGCCCAGGCTTGCGCCCTGGAGAGGACACTCCAGCTTCGCTCCATAGCGTCGACACAACACGGGAAGCAGCAGTTTACCGGTTATAAGTCACCGCTCGATTGGCGTAGAGCCAGACGCCAGGGGTTGCTTCTGACAGTGGGAGAGACCAACATGTTTCACTGGACGGCTACCACCCGCCTCAAACTGGGCAGCCCCCAGCCAATAAGGTGCCATCCCGCCACAGTTCGCCTGCCTTGCTGGGTGCGTAAGGCTTAAGGTATGTGAGTACCTGACAAGCGGACTGCAACTACTGCACCAAGAAATAACAAAATAAAAATAAAAAAGAAGACTTCAATCCTCAAGCTAGGTACCTGGAATGTCCGGACCATGCTGACTGGGCTTTCAGATGATCTCCAGACAATCAGTGATGTTCATAAGACTTCAGTCATCAACGACAAACTTGCAAGGCTCCAGGTCGACATCACCTCACTACAGAAGACACGACTACCAGATTCTGGGTCCCTCAGAGAAAAGAACTACACATTCTTCTGGCAAGGAAAGAATGCAGATGAAGCTAGAGAGTTTGGTGTTGGATTCGCTGTCAGGAACACTCTGCTGGGAATGATAGAACCCTGCCAACAAGGAAATGAAAGACTGCTATCCCTCCACACCACAAACGGGCCTGTCAACCTGATCACTGTTTATGCTCCCACACTAACATCCGCCACAGACACCAAGGATGAGTTTTATGATGAGTTAAACTCGCTCATCGACAAAATTCCCAAGGAAGAGAACTTGATTTTGCTGGGCGACTTCAATGCTAGGGTGGGTACCGATCATGACTCTTGGCCCTCCTGCCTTGGCAAGTTTGGCATTGGGAAGATGAATGAGAATGGGCAGCGCCTTCTAGAGATGTGCTCGTACCACGAACTCAGCATCACCAATTCATTCTTTCAGACAAAGCCACAGCACAAAGTGTCTTGGAGGCATCCCCGGTCTAAACACTGGCACCAGCTGGACTTGATCATTACAAGACGGTCAGCCATGAAGGGTGTGCTTCATACCCGTACCTTCCACAGTGCTGACTGCGACACCGACCACTCGCTGGTGTGCTGCAAAATGAAGCTTCAGCCAAAGAAGATCCACCGCTCTAGGCAAGAGGGTCAACCACGCACTGATGTGAGCAAGACATCATATCCAGACATGGCTGAGGAATTCACATATGCTCTTTCCAAGACGTTTGACTCAGAACCCCCCAACGGCAGTGCCAAAGAAAGATGGGATTACATCAGAGAGACTGTATACAGCACAGCCACATGGATCTTTGGTAAGAAGCAATCAAAGAACAATGACTGGTTTGAGGCTAACTCTGCCACACTCATGCCAGCCATAGAAGAGCGTTGCAGTGCTAACCTGCAATACAAGCAATCCCCGTCAGAAGACACTACAGGCATACAGGTCTACCAGAAGCAAAGTGCAGAGATTAGCACGGCAGTGTGCCAATGAATACTGGCTTCAGCTCTGTCAGAGTATCCAGTCAGCAGCAGATATTGGTAACATCAGAGGCATGTACAATGGCATAAAGAAAGTAATGGGTCCCACGAAGAAACTGACAGCTCCACTGAAGTCTGCCACAGGCGATACCATCCACAACAAGGGCAAGCAGATTGAGCGTTGGGTGGAATACTACTCCGAACTGTACTCCAAAGAGAATCACATGAACAATGATGCCCTCAACGCCATTGAAAACCTCCCTCTCATGGCCGAACTGGACGAGAAACCTACTGTAGACGAACTAAAGAAGGCCTTAGAGAAACTGTCCCTAGGTAAAGTCCCAGGGAAGGATGGCTTCACAGCAAAACTCATCAAGTGTGGATGTAGTGTGCTTCTCACACACCTGCACCACCTCCTCTGCCAGTGTTGGGACGAGGGGGCAGTGCCTCAGGACATGAGAGATGCTAACATCATAACCCTGTACAAGAACAAGGGCGACAGAAGCGACTGCAACAACTACAGGGGCATATCACTTCTCAGCATTGTGGGTAAAGTTTTCGCACGCGTGATCCTGAACAGGCTGCAGACGCTTGCTGACAGAGTTTACCCAGAGTCGCAGTGCGGGTTCCGCGCAGAGAGGTCCACAATCGACATGATCTTCTCTGTCAGGCAACTGCAGGAAAAATGCAGAGAACAACACAGACCCCTCTTCCTGGCCTTTATAGACCTCACCAAGGCATTCGATCTGGTCAGCAGAGACGGACTCAAAATTGGTTGCCCTCCAAAGCTGCTAAGTATGATCCAGTCCTTCCACGATGACATGAAAGGCACAGTGCAGTACGATGGCTCAACATCCGACCCCTTTGACATCCGCAGTGGAGTTAAACAGGGCTGTGTCCTTGCCCCCATGCTCTTCGGCATCTTCTTTGCAGTCCTGCTCAAGCATGCCTTTGGAATGTCCACAGAAGGGATTTACCTGCACACACGATCAGACGGCAGACTGTTCAACCTGGCACGACTGAAGGCAAAGAGCAAAATGCGTGAAGTAACCATCAGGGACATGCTCTTCGCAGATGATGCTGCTCTAGCCACCCACACAGAAGCTGAGCTTCAGTGCCTGATGGCTCGCTTTGCTAAAGCATGTGATGAGTTTGGGTTAACCATAAGCCTAAAGAAAACAAACGTGATGGCTCAGGACGCGGACCACCCAAGCATCATCATCAACAACTACGAACTTGAGGTGGTGAGTCAGTTCATGTATCTCGGCTCTACCATCACCAACAACCTCTCGCTCGATGCTGAGCTCAACAAGCGGATCGGAAAGGCATCAACAACTCTCTCCAGGTTGTCGCAGAGAGTGTGGAACAACAGCATGCTGACCATGAACACTAAGATCACCGTGTACTGTGCATGCGTGCTAAGCACTCTCATGTATGCCAGTGAAACCTGGACTCTGTACGCCTCACAAGAGAAAAGACTGAGCGCCTTTCACATGCGATGCCTCCGACGCATACTCGGGATCACCTGGAGCGATCGAGTAACAAACAACAAGGTGCTTGAGCGTGCCAAGATTCCCAGCATGATCACACTCCTCCGCCAATGCCGCATCAGATGGCTGGGCCATGTACGTCAGATGGTTGACGGACGGATCCCCAAAGACATTCTTTATTCGGAACTCACTTCTGGCAAAAGGTCGATTGGACGGCCACATCTCTGCTTCAAGCATGTCTGTAAACATGACATGAAAGCCCTTGATATTGATATCAACACCTGGGAAGAGCTCACTCTAGACAGATCAGGCTGGCGACATGCTCTGATCACTGGTCTGAAAGCCAGAGAGGACAAGCAACGCTTGCTAGCTGATGAAAGACGATCGCAGAGGAAGAAGCAGCTTCAACCAACACCTGACACAACCTTCAAGTGCAGCAAGTGCAACAGGGACTGCCACTCCCGCATTGGATTACTTAGCCACAGCAGATGCTGCACAACCACCAACCGGGACATCTCTCATGGGCGCAGTTCCATCGTCTCTCGAGACTAATGGATGCCAACACACACACACACACATACTGTATATGTTGTACATCACAGGTAGAAGGCCTCAAGGTAGATTAGTTCTGTAACTAATTGAATTACCTTCTCTAAAAAAAGTCATTATTGTTATTATTATTATTATTAACTCCCATTTCTCTTGCCTTGGATGTTATATAATTACAACATCAGTATAATTGTTTTCATGCACACTTACATATCACCTTGGTTAATAAAGTCCTGTTTAATTCATATCCATTATTTCTTTGAAACCTGCTGAAATGTCGGAAACACTAAAAAACTTCAGTAAAATACTATATAATGATCAAAATTTTTGTGAAATCTTACAAAAGTTTTAGTCAATTTTTTTGTGAAACCTCACAAATATTTCAAAGAAATTTGAGTGAGACCTCAACATAATTTCAATGAAAGTTTTGGTCAAAATAAGTGTGAAATCTCACCAAACTTTAAAGTGAAATGAAAAATACTTAAGTGATGCCATGTTGGATTAGATTTTGTATGCAAGAAAGAAAATGGCATTGCCCCTTAGGACAAGAAAAACCTAAATCTTACTGGTATTTGATAATGTCTGTCAAAATAAAATTTATGATCCATTTTAAAAATTACTGTGAATATTTATCATTGATTCCCAATAATGCCTAAAAATCATTAGGCAGTTTAATAGAAATCTGAAGTATATTTTTTATGGTTTAGGCAGAAATTGCTTTTAAAAAAACTTGTCTGAAATCTGCCTTGACATTTTCATTATTGGATGGGGTTTCTGCAGGTATTTCCATTTAATTAGGCAGAAGTAAAGATTCCGCCTAGTAACAGTAATTTGCATATTTTGAGCTATATTCCACCCTGAATCTGCCTAAAAGTGATAATAAGGGGAATCTAGGCTAAATAAGCAGAATAAACAGATTCTGCCTAGTAGACGGAATAAACAAATTCCACCTAGTAGGCGGAATAAACTAATTCTGCCTAGTAGGCGGAATAAACAAATTCCGCCTAGTAATAGACGGACTAATTTGCATATTTCGGGCTGTATTCCACCCTGAACCCACCTAAAATTTATAATAAGTGGAATCTAGGCTTTAAGTGAAATCCGCTTTAAAATTCCACCTGGAATCTAGTTAAAGTCAGGGTGGAAGTTTTTGTACAGGATAAATAACGAGTACAAAGAAAAATTAAAATCACACTTCGACAACTGGCAGGTCATAGAAAAGGAATATGTTACTGATGACGATCAGTGCACCTTGCAATCTCATTAATCAAGCTAATTAATCCATGCTGAACCAGGATAATTGTGGCTACTGTCATAACGAGCAAAAGACTGGACCTAATTATTTCTGGTTTGGAGAAAGATGGACTTGTTTAATTGTAGAATTTTGGGGATTATTTAATTGTTGTTGTTGTTGTTGTAGGGTTTAACGCCATTTTTCAGCACAAGATAGGCTATACATGGCGGCCAGTATAACTGATGGAGGAAGAATCCTGGAAAACCCAGGGAAGAACCACCGACCCACGAGAAGCTACTGGCAGGCTTTCCCACAAACCCACGCTAGCCGAGCCTTGGACTCGAACCCATGCCGACACAGGTGAGATGCAGTGATCCAGAACGGTGAGTGCTTTAGTCCACTCGGCCACCCAGGGCCCTGATTATTTACTTGAAAAGCATTTGTATTTACTATGAGACTTGATGGACATATGTTGATACAGTCACTTTGTCATAAAATCAGTGAAGTACAAGTTTTAATAATCTGATGTAATAAGTGTATATACATAGTGCTTCATTAATAATTGTGTTTCAAGCATTAGTTCTAGTATTATAGTGGCTTGTTGTCCTTTTGGATGAAAAGAGCATGGATAAAAAGAAATGTGCCTTCAGGAGGATTCAAATTTTTCAACAGTTGTACTCAAATGAAGGATCTGAATAAGTAATAAACTTAATTTTCATATATTAGTACTTTTAGCATTATTCCTTCCATTTTCAGCATTCTAATGCTTGAATATCTTGTGCTTTTTCTCATTTATCTCTATACTTATCTCATAAATCAATTTAAAGCAGTGAGTGAAAATTACACATACCAGTTAAAATGCTTTTTATAATCGTTTTTTTCATTGGGTTGAAATGGAAGAAACATGAGTTAATGCAGATATTTTCTTACTGGTTTACCGTATTGATTTTGATTTATCAAATACTAGTAGCTTTGTAAATATCTAAGAATGAAATGCAGTAAGAAAATTGGGAAGGGGGATGCATCTTATCAAACATGGCTAATTATTTTGAATGGTTTTTAAAAATCATGGTTCAGAGCAACAACAAAACCACTAAAATTGGTCACCCATGAAAATTTCAGACATAGCTGACATAAATATACAAATACATAGTGATAAAATAGCCAATAAATGTATGTTGTTTTCTATTAGAGGTTGCAATAATCCTGTATCAATGAAGTTCTGAGACAGAAGTATAAAACGGTATAAAAAAAACAGATCAAAAGTAAAGTTCATGATGCAAAGCCTCAAGTTTTTGTCCAAATATTTTCAATTATGACGTTTGACAAGATCTGATTTTTAATCACTGTTGGAACCTTCATTACCTTCCAGAAGATCCAAATTTTTCTACACCTGTACTCTCTACATGATAATTGCTCTATGAAGTTACCAACATGGACCTCTGGGGCTTTTAGTGGAACTGAAAAAAAGACACAAAAAAAATTTTAATCTAAAGAAATTTTCATCACAAACTGTCTACCAATTTTGCCAACTTGAGGCAAAAAGATTTCATACATCTTGTTAAGAGAGGCAAGTTTAATATGGCTCATAACAAGAGGCCCATAAGGCTTGATATTGCTCACCTAGCTCATTGAAGAAGTGATAAATATGTGCAAACACCTTCTGTAATCAGGCTCATCCAAGCTCTTGATGATGAAAGCTTTTATAGCAAGCCTGATCAATTTAATAAGGTTACCAATACAGCCTCTGGAGTTATAACATGTTCAGCCATTCAGCTCACAAAATGCCTCATTATTATATGCCCATAATCAAACTCGCAATAGATTTTGATGAAATAACCTCAAGAAAGTCACCCATGATCTTGAAAATTGTTTGTCAATTTTGAAACCTGTCACCATAAAGATCTGTCAATATAGATTACCACACATCTCAAGCTTTCTAAGACAAACAAAACTATTTTATATATAGCAATGGCCTATTTAGCTAAAACTTTATCTCAAGTCTGATAAATATATTATTTACCATTCAAATAACTAGTTAGTTGTCAAACATATAAATTTCAGTTTTTTTTGTGGAGGTTTTTGGTTCACTGAGGCTATCACAAATATGAAAACTTGTGTCCCTGTATACAAGTGGCCAAAACACACATCATCTATACCAGCCTTAATTTTAACACAAATATAGTGTCAGAGTGTAATTGGGAAAGTGTTTATGTAATTTGTGAGAGAGAGAGAATGTAATTATGAGCAAACATCTATGATGGTACAAGTAAGAGTGCAGAACATTAGGAACACGTTATGCTTTTTAAACATTATATGAAAAATTGTCTGAAAAATGCACATCCCTTCCGGGTATTGTTTTGTCAGTCTCCATTGGTATAATATGATAAATGTAGTCACTGGCCTGCTTGTTAAAAGTCTGGGTATTTAATTTTTGGAAAATAAAATCTATTGATAATATACTAATGAATAGCACTGATGATTAATGATTTTAATATATAACATTAGGAAACATATAAACAAAAACCTTTCTTAGCTAATTCAGCAACAAAACAAGAGTTTAAAATTTCAACAACTTACCTTAAAAAGTAACTATTTTTTAATGTGTACAGTCTTTGGATCAGCCTATTGTTGGGTCTAATCTGTGTCAACCTGCATGTCAAGTATTATTTTTACCTCACATGCCCTCTGGGGCATTTCTGGGGTCAACAACTCACTTGTAAGCCTACTAAAGTATATGCTAACTGCAAATATTCTGGCACAGTGGGCATCTGGTAGGTGTTTTGTATAGCACAAAACCACAGGCTATTTCTAGAATTTGGCAACTAAAATACATTTCTGAATTTCAAGCGAGTTTCAGTTTTATTGTTTGTTTTTTATGGTATGTAAAATTGAAATTTGGAATTCAGAGTAACGAGATTTTGGCTAACTGAACAAAAAAATGACATTAAAGAAGTAAACGTTTGTGACAATATTTTTTGTATCTTGAAGGAATTTTGCTATAATGGAGGTTAAGTCTGGATGGATTTTACCGCAGTAACAAGCCAAATCACTTTATGTACTCAGGTTCCACTGGTATGTGAAGAAATACAAGTCATTACCCAGAGCATAAGAAATACATCACAGTGATCTGTTTTGTGTGATTTATACTTGTAAATATCGGGATGCATGATCCAACTTGACCACTGTGACAGAATGAACAAGGATGGAGCAGTGTCCACCACTTTTTGGAACAAACTGCCTTTATGGTGCCAGTGAGGGGCATGAAAAGTACCCAGATAAAAAAGATAAAAGATCACAATGGTTTATTTTATACTAAGTGAATCAAACACTCACCAAACTGCCCTACTGAACAGTGTGCTTCTTATGAGCAAAGCACAAGATGATCAGAAATGTTTTACTGATTTTGATTAGTATGGACACCACCTGAGAGGACATGATCTATGATCACAGCTAAAAAAAATGTAAAGAAAAGCTAAAACCTTCAGCATTTAATCCAAAGCATACAGGGAGGAAATAATGTATTCCAAAGAGACTGAAATTATATTCAAATGGGGAGTGGTTGCTTAAGCACAAGACATTAAATAACCTACTTGTGTTGCTGTGCCATAAAACATTACAACATCAAAAAACTAAACCAAACTAAACTGCCTGAAGAACTGGGTCTCTCCCATTCTTTTAAAATAATGTACAGAATTGATAGAAGAGACTCTGATCTGCTGGCACATTAAACAATGGTAGATCTGGGTTTGGACTGTTGGCAGTATGGGACAGATCAGACACTAGTAAATACATTAAGTTGACTTCAAACACTATAATACACATAGTAACATACCATCTTCACTTGTCTGAACAGTGAAAATTTTTCCCTTGCTCCAGAATCCAGCAGCTCTCTCCGTCTGGTCTATGTTGCTATGTGGGACGTAGGGGATACATGTGATGTTGAATGTATAGTTTGTGAAAGGTAGAAGATCACACAAGGTCAAGCTGTTTGACAGGCCCACATCTATAACCTGAAGTTGAAATTCATTTCAAGATTATACTAAGGTGGTCCACTTTTATGAAATTACTGCTTACTGCACAGCATGAAAAAAGACAATCAATATGTTGATAATTATATCACAGTGAAATGAACTCTGGATGTAAACGGAGTGGATACAATTTTTGTCTCTTATGAAATTATTTTAAGAAGACACAAGATTCTTCACAGCAGAACCTGTTTTGAAAGAACACATCTCATAGGTGTCAACTTGTACGGTTTACCCATAATTTGTATGTTTTTTCCCGTTTTGTATGGATTTTCATAAAAATTGTTTAAATTTATTTATGTTTTAGTTTTGTGTGCATCCGGGACTCTTGGCATAATTTTTTTAGCACGAGAATTCAGCGAGACTATGGTGGCCTGAAACAACCGATCAAATCATACTCAAAACACCGCTTTTCATTTGACAAATGAAATGAGTTTCTTTTCTTTCATGGTTCAACTCCAAAGTGTGAAGATCTTGTTGTTTATCGCTCAGAGATTAGACGCTCACTTGGATTTCTAATACTGACTAACTAACTGTGTAGTAAGTATGTTTTCTTATTTTATACTAAATTATTTTATTATATATACTTATTACTATCAAATGCATAAAGTTTGCATCAATTTTCATACTTTACATAGTGTGGCAATCATATTGGTGTAACCGTAATACGTCTGACTTTTCTGTGTGGAGATAAAGTCGATTTATTAAAATTTTTAAAAATATACTAATTAAAAATAAATACTCAACTGATTTTAGCACCGGGCATTTTATTGTGCTGTTGTAGTTTTGAGTTAAGATAGGTAATGCAAATGGGAAGATGAACTGCCATAATGACGGATGTAGTACAGAAACTGAGTGACTTGAAAATATGTAACACTGCCATTTATATTAGTTTGTGACCAAAATCGGCACACCATATAGCAAATTCATAACTTTTCAAACACCAGATACATAATTTTAATAGAAACGATCAACAGCTTACAAGGTATAAACTTCCAGACTGCTACTTTGTAAAAAAATTATTTCTAGATTTCAATTTTTGGATAGCTCCTGGCGTATCATCTTGGGGTTTATGGGGACAAATATAAATTTGTAACATTTTTACGATCTTCCTCTATCACATGACAAATCTAAATTTTTAAATTATATTTTTTTATTTCTCTCATCTAGTTGAAATATTCCATCCATCAAATGGCTGAGCCTAACTCAAAGAAACGCAAGCTTGAAGACACTGACCGAGGTCATGGCAAGTTTCAGGCTGATTGGATTAAATTCTTTCCTGACATTCTAGATGTATCCAAGTTAGGATCTTCACATGTTTTTTGTAAAATATGCAGTAAAAACATTAAAGTGGTGGTGTCGATCATATATGATCTGGAGGAACACTTCAGGACAAAACTGCATGAAAGAAATTTTGAAATGAAGAAGGAAACATCAATCAAAAGCTTTTTTGCTTAGCCAAAGCAGGAAGATGATAGTGTTATAGGTAAAAAGAATGAAATAAAGTTTCAGAAATGTAAATAATTACGTAAATATGTGTCATAATAATTTATGTATAGCATTTGTTGTTTTAAAACTGTTGATCTTATATAATGTATGAACACTTTTCGTGTAAGGTTTTTTTGGTCTTTGTAAGGTTTTTATTGGTCTGGTGTACAGGTTTTCATCTCAAAGGGTTGACACCTATAACATCTTCTGCCAGAAATAATGGTCTCTCAAAGACAAGTCGTCTGTCATTACAGGTAATAACACTATATAATTTATAAATTTATGCATAGTCTCTCAAGACAGGTTTTGCTCAATAATTTTAATTCTCACAAAAACAGTTCTGTAAAAGAAAATGATAGACAATTTAAAGTATAAAAGACCTTTGAAAATCTGCAGTAATTTACAACCTGCTGTAAACTAGTCATGAAAGCTTTCTGTTGCAGAAAACCAATGTGACTTCAATTATTGTCTCTTACAAAACAACAACAACACCAATAATAATAATAAAAATTACTGACTTTATTTTAAAGTTGACTACATGAAAAGTCAAGTGACCAATCTACAATTATATATATATATATATATATATATATATATATATATATATATATATATATATATATATATATATATATATATATATGTGTATAGATATATATATATATATATATATATATATATATATATATATATATATATATTTGGGGACAACAAATGCCATTAAAAACTAGACAACTGATCTACATCAAAATATGGGCAAAAGCTTTAAAGATGAGTACATACAGGATTCATACCAAGATTGGTACACAGTACACCTGTGTAAAACATTATTGGTGAATACATGATATACCACTGCTTTAAAGAGTGGAAGTAGTGAATTAAACAAAATCATTAAATGATTGTTAACGTAGGAGGAGCCTTTAAATGCTTCAACTGACTTTGCATAGGGTGGCATATTTAAGTGGAACATTTCACAGTATTTTGCATGTGGACGGTCATGACCTGTATTTTGCTGCATAGCATGTAATGCCCTCATTCAAAACACTAGAAACATCTTGATTTCTGATGATGGTTCAAACAGTTAGCATGGTACCAACCATGCTTGCGAGCTTTGTTTATATGCCTTTTAGGAGTCACATATGACCTTTAGTATTGGGAAAATCTCATGAAGAAAGTGGGATAAACCCACTCAGCAGTAATACTCTTGGTGCATTTGATAAGGAGTCTACCATCTTTAACCTGTGCAAATTTAAATTTTTAACACTCAATCAGCTATTATTCTCTATCCAATTAATGACAGAGTACTTTTTCCATCAAACTTTTCTTGTACGTAATTAACTTTACATGATGTACATATTCAAGTAAGAGAAGCTCAAAGAAAGGCAGACAATCCTTAATATAATTTTCAATCATTTGGATTGCCTAGACCATTGGCTATGTACAATTATATAAAAAAAATTAAAAAGTTATATATTCCAACATTACCAAAGCAATCATCCTTAAACATATGGTATTCAGAACAGCTGAAATATATATCCCACATACAAATTATAAGACGTTTATAAAAAATATTGTTTACCAAATAGTTTGGCAACATATTGTAAAGGAAACAATATGAAATGTAAAATATTAAAACCTGAATTAGTTTCTATTAGGGAACAACTTAAAGCTTGCTAAATCACCTGAAATTTGAACTCTGACTCACAATGTAACAATAATCTTAAAATTCTCAATGGACACTGCTCACACCATTCCCAATTTCCTATTCATCTTGAAAATATGATGAGATGTGTAATGCAGAAAGACAATACAGAATATATAATATGGTATAGAACAGATGTCATATCAAAGTCAATATGGTACAGAACAGGGGTCACATTAAAGTCAATATGGTACAGAACAGAGAGATCATATCAAAGTCAATATGGTACAGAACAGGGGTCATATCAAAAGTCAACAAAGCTTTTACATATCTATCAACCAGAACTCTGAAAAATTATTAAACTGTTGTTAGACATTCAATTTATCAGGACCATTTGTAGCCAGTCACACAAACTATTAACACTCCCCCAAACCCACCCACATCCATCTCCTCACCCCACAAAGTTAAATAAAATGTATTTCGCATTTAGTCTTTAAATCAAGTTTTGAAGTCACTGTACATCTATGGAATTATAAACATACTTAAAATCTGACACTGTTATTTTCTTTATTGTCGTAAAAGTCAATAAAATGCCAATATCCACATCACATCAAAAGAATGTACATAAGCCAGTTGTTGTGGCTTTGGAACAAAATATATCCAATAAGCTTTCTATGCTGTCACCGCTCTGCATAATCTCAAAGCCACAGTTATCAACATTTATTTTAAGTTGTGTAGGGATTATTTAACTTTTTCTTTCCATTGCTCTTTTCCAAATGACTTTACTTCTTGATAATACGTTTTTTCACATGAAACCAAATAGTTCACTCCTAAACTTGCTTGAGGCAAGTGACTATTCCCTGGCTGCTGGCACTGGTTCAGGTTACATGGATTACACTAGTTTACAGTAGTCACAAGGCCATTTATTTCTGCAATGTACATCTTGGTATAAAATTAGGTTAATACCCATGTATAGGTTTCAGTTACGACAATTATTTGTCAAGTATGAATATGAATCTCTGGCTTAGCTGAAAATTCCAATGTCTGATTTTGACGTTACACAGCTGGTCAAAATGTCTGTCCCATTTGGAAACATCCGTCATGTACAGATTCTGAACATGTGCAATCAAAGTATCCAGATTTACTTAAATCTTAATTGGGAACGTCTGTTTGATTTTGATTGTAAACAAATCAGTTTCAAAGAAATTTTTAAGATAGTTCCCCCATTTAAATGAACAGGTAATCAAGTTTCTGCCTTTTATCATCTGTCTTGGCACAAAAGGAACATTTGTCTGAACAGAATTTGAATATAAGCAGAGAAAATAACACTTGCATTCATTTGATTTTTCATCTGAATCCTCCAGCATTTACTCAAGACCCTAGCAATGTTTTTAAAGTAGATTTTGATGTGGCTTGACATGGAGTGGGAAGTGTTAAAAATTTGAAAGCAAAGAAATGTGGATGGAATTGATACTTCAATAACATCAATGAATATTCTAATCCTTTTCAAATACATTTAACAAATATTCCAACTGGATAACTAGGTATTTCAGACCGACCAACCCCAACAAGAGTCCTCAAGAGAGATTTAGAAAAGTTTTGAGGGAGATTTCAATTACTGCAGGGAGCATTTCATCAAGGGAGAAACATGTTGAACACATTTACAAAAAGAGAATGGTTTTCAAAGAAACATATACTAATTCAATTCTAAAACAGTTTATTTTTTGATAATAAATAACTATATATAAATAACAGAGTGAACAAAACTTGACAGTGAAGAACATCAATTAACACTACTCCTGGAGAGACATGGTTGTTGCTCCTTTGCATCTTTTAAGCATGACTTTGTCAAACTGTCTCTCTGAGCAAACAATACCTTCTTGATTAAAAACATGAAGACTTTCTAGTGTCTCAGTTTTCATACTGCTCCTGAAGTCAGTCCTAGTCTTCCTGACAAAACTAAATATTCTTTCACAGGATGCATTGCTGTGAGGGATGGCAAGGATATGGCTCATTACTTTGGCAAGAAATCCAAATTTTGCTTGACCCATGCTATCTCTGATCTCACCAATCTTCATCCAAGTTTGGTCCATGGCAGCTGCTGAATTAGGCTCCCAAATTCCAGGGCGTTTCTCTTAGTCTGTGCAGATGTTAAGTACCTGTGAAATAAAGTACATGAAATTTAAACTCACTTGAAAACAAAAGATAACAAAATATAAATTGCATTCATTCAAAAAAATGAATTGCATTTAATGTTTCTTACTTTTTATTAAAACTTCAGGCACAGTTAAGTATTTGTTTCTCTTCCCTATCATACTATATATCTTAGGCATGTAGATCTAGTTCTTAGGAATGAGCTGATAAGTCTAAATTATTAAAGTACATTTTCGTGTTTATGGTTGAATAATAATAATAACAATAATAATAATAATAATAATAATAATGAAATCTTAGTATTTGTATTATCTGCAGATGTATCAATTCAATTGTTGTTTATTAAACTGTACCTGATTGAACCAATCTATCAGTGTATCCTAATTTTGCCAAAGATAATCATAATTTTTATTCTGGCAGTCAAAATTACAATTTGCAGCATACAATTAAGGCCATAAAAATAAACAGTAAGGTTAAAAACTTACTTTTGTGACTGGAGATGTTGACAACAATCATCACGCCCACCACTGGCAACAATGAAACATGAATTGCACGTCTTGCAAAATGCTCTATGTTTGTCACTTCCACAAGCCAGGCATGGAAATTCCAGGCTATAAGAAGCTTGGAAAGAAGTTTTATATTTTGTTTACTTTCCAACTTCATCTAAATCTCCCTTTCTTTTAGACACTATAGAAGAGATCACCAAACGTATGGATTCAAGTTTGCGTGCTTTTCAAAGAACTTCTGTGTACTTCCGGCCTTACATGCTGAGGATATCCCAAAACATTTTTCATCAAATGAAACAAATTGTTCCTGATTTTTTTGACCAAATGAATATTTTCCGGAAAAAAAAAATAGTGCGGGAGGTGCAGTGGAATTCAGGGAGCTCCAGCAAAAAACAGGAGGGTTGGCATGTCTGCTATTTGTTTCAGCTCTAGAATTTAGCTCTTTATAATGTGCAGCCATTAGTGAACTGTCTCAGATCTATAGTCCAACAATGTGCCAGCCAATCTGGGTCTATACTATAGATTATAATTATGATTTCATGTGAACAATGTATCTACTGATCTGCTGGCACATTATGTAACATTACATCTGCACTGTTTACATTTAGACACAGGTTACACAGTTGTATATGGTAATGCTGGACATAAAATATACATGCTTTTATCATATAAAAAGCAGAAACAAAAGAAACATTAAAATATTGACCTGTGACCTTGACGAATTGACCACAAATGTCAATGCATCACATCTGGTGACAATATACATGAATACCAAGCTTCATCCATTTATCTGTGTGTGATTAGATTTTTAATGTAGCTTTTACAATTTTAGTCATATCGCTATAATATTGGCCATGTGGTCGTTTATAGTCATGTCCAGCACTGGGGCATCATGCCACACACGAGGCATCATGTCCCACCCAGTCTCATTATCTTGACACCTGGCTGAACAGTCCTAACACTTATCAGCATTTCCACTAGGGTTTGCACTACTACTAGTACCTCTTATCGTCAAAGATGGAGAAAGTTGGTACAAGAACACATTTTACTGGCACAAATGCTAATCAACCAATCTCATCAATGCAAGGTGTATCAGCTGCACAGAATTCAGAAAATTATATTGTAAACAATATTTTAGAGTAAGAAAATGAAATGAATGAGTTTCTGACCTTTATAGGAACTGTGTTTGCAGTGGACATCATCACAAGTCAACACCATCACATTATAATTTGCTCCACACAGCTTCATGAAATTTAACCTATCTGTGACTCAGTAAATTATTTGGTCATCATCATTAAATGTAGCTAAAAGTACCTAATTTGCTTCACATGAAGAATATAAAATGAATTACATAATTTTAGCTACATTTAATAATGCTGACTTCAAAATTTACCCAGTTACAGATAGGATAAAATTAGTAAATTATGCTGTGTAATCCCATTCCAGTATCATCCCCATCAGTCACCAACTTAATCAACATAAAATTAACAACTTTGGTTCAGAGTTCACTTATACTATTTAAAGTGTTTCCATGCACTGCATAAAATCTTTAGTTTTAGTGACTCTGTGTGAGTAAAAGATTTCAACTTCACAATGGCCAGGTCATTCGACTTTGTCATCTCTAAAATGAAACTGGCAAAATCCATACTAAGCCACCACCACCAGCAAACAAACATGTGGATATTAACATACTTTGAACAAGAGTAAATAAAAGCACTACTGGACAAGAACCTTAACTCCATAACAAAGAAATTATTAGTGATGGTTTTCAAGTCCCAGTGCAACTGGTTTATTGTCAATGATGATGCATGGAATTGAAATATGTTGTTGTTGCTGTTGGGTTTAGCGCCATTTTTCAGCAAACGATAGGCTATGCATGGCGGCCAGTATTAATGGTGGAGGAAGAACCAGGGAAAACCCCTAGAAGAACCACCGACCCATGAGAAGCTACTGGCAAGCTTTCTCACATACCCACATTGGCCGAATCCTAGACTCGAACCCATGCAGACAGAGGGGAGATGGCAGTGATCTGTAATGGAGAACGCTTTAGACCACTCTGCCACTCGGGACCCCATTGAAATATGTAATTGAAATACATAACTGCCTGTTGAAATGGAAACTCCTTGTTTCTCAATTTCTTTGCAGTAATTATTTTTATTTCTCTTTATGTGAATATGGGATATGTGCCATAGAAGGTGAAACAGCCTTTGACAAGTAATCCTTTAAGATTGGACCATTATGTTAATCTTCATCTGCAACTTTTGTAGTGGGAACAGGTGCAGAGTTATCATTAGTACCTTTCTAAAATAAAAAGATGAACTTGTCAGTTCCTGTGCCATGGTTACAGATTCTACAATAAATATGAAATGAAGTAGAAAGTGTCTGCTTAGATTAACATCAATGAAACCAAAAAACGAGTGCTTTAATTTATGTTGTTTCATCCTGAATCAAACAGCAAACCCTTGCAACCCATCAAATAGATGAAATGACTCTCTGGTGATGCGTTGTTGCTTAAAATCACTGATCAAATTCTGCAGAGATATGGGACTACAAATATATGAAAAGAATAAGTCAGCTTCTTACATACTCTGAAGTATAAACAGCTAACTTTCAAGACTTAAAACAAGTTTTACAGTTCGTCAGTATACAAATAATGACAGCATCATCTTTCCCTGGTACAAAGGCAAATTGTATCTGTACAAACTGGCATCTACCTGTGTAACAGAACCTCTAACTAATCTCTTAATAATGAGTGCCAATCAAGGCAGCTGCTAGTACCATTTTTTAAAATAAGTCTTTGGTATAACTTGGTTTGGGTTCCAACCTATGATGTCTGCAGTGTGGCAGTTGATAGTGATGTCTAGCACTGGGGCATCATGGCGCAGATATGTATCATGTCCCACCCAGTCGCATTATCCTGAAACCAGGATAACGATCCTAACACTAACCTCTTAATATTCAAACTCGCAATGTGATGTGATGTGATTTTGATTTTGATTTTAAATGTTGCTTTAACAATTTTTCAGACATACTGCTACCAGTCCTAACACTAACCTCTTAATGCTGAGCGCCAAGTGAGGCAGCTGTTAGTACCATTCTTTTTATAAGTGGCTGGTATGACTTGGCTGGGGATCAAACCCATGACCTTTTGCATCCAAGGCAGACATTCTAACACTAGGCCACCAAAGCAGTCATAGAACTGAGATACAAACTGCAAACTGCACAAACTTGAATCTGCCATCATAGAATGTGCTAGCAGATCTGGGTCTGTGCAGTGTGTTAAGAGTGTTCAATAAAACAAACAACACTGACCCTGATCTGCTGACACATTATGAAGTTAAACTTAACTTATATGTTAGTATATACAGTATACCAAAATTAATTTGCATGGGTCAAGCAGTTTTTAATTACAATTGCAAAGTCCATGTTTATCAAATTTCACTGACCTTACTTTAAGTGATTTCTGTGTCAGCAGCAAGACAATCTACTCCTTTAAGCTATCTCAGTGGACAAAGCTTAATTCTGAATCTATTCCATGAAAAACTATGCTCCGGCCTGAAAACTGCATATTGTGCAATGTTACTTCACTTGCAAAATTGAAATTTTAAACTTTAATGTTCATAACAATTTAATGCCTCACAGTACCTTCCAGAGATCAGATTTGTTCCATTGGGACTGAAATTGGACTTTGTAGAACAACTGTCGCTCTATCCTCTCATGCTTCCATTGCAGTGAAATGCAGCTGCTGTTTCTAGAAACTGTCACATTCTTAACACTTGCTGGCTCAACTACAAAAAATAAAATCAATTCTTTAATTGGAGTTCAAATAAAGATAAACAAGGGTTCTGCAAACATTTTGATTCATCTAAAAACAGAGTCCAACTGCTAATAACAAAGACCATGATCTGCCGTCACATAATGTACCAGCACATCAGTCTATTGTGTTTATTTTACGGATTAGTTCAAACAAACTGCACAGACCCAGATCTACCAGTGCATTATGTGGTAGCAGATCTGGGTCTATGCAGTTTGCAGTTGGACTTAAGTATATATGGCATAATTATAACAAAAATGTTAACACTACTAATGTCAATGTATTTAAAAAGGATGCTTATGTCTGACATCTGAAATAAATGTAAGTATTTCTCCAAAAACAAGTCCATTAAGCCCACCTATTAATGTGATGAAAAGTGAGGAAATGGGCTTATCATCTCACAGGGCTTTCTTTGATAACAATTTGATTAAAAAAATTGTAAATGATGGGGTGGGTCTAGTCATTAAACATGTGCTTATTGCTGAAGAAATGAAGTGACCGAAATACATTTATCACCATGATAATTCAGCAGTTGTTGACTAACAAGAAATAAAATTAAAACAATTTCTTGCTATATATTCATCATTACTATGAGCAACTTTCATTAAACTCCATTACATGGTTCTCAAGTGACAATTATAAACACAGACGGAGAGTGACAGAATACCATCTTTTGCTCTTGTAGACAAGCTAACAAAATCCAAGCTTACCCAATATGGAAGTTGTTGCTGTATATGTTTTACTGGCTCGATATTCCTCCTTAGTTTTTTCATCGATAATGATGACTTTCATGTGGTAAGTCATGTCACTTTTGAAGGAGTCCGGTCCATCCACAGGAAACCAAGTACAGGAAGTTCTTGTCAAGTGACGGCACTCATACTGGCCACTAAAACAAAAATTTAACCTTTGAACTGAATGTCTGATTTGCATGAAAACCACCTGACAACAAGTACTAGAACCATAAATATTACTCCGAAGATAAACTTTGTGGTTTTTCACCTGTATAGATCTGTTACCAGTCGCATTCTCAACAAAAACTGTATTCACTGTCATTATTTAATTTCACAGAAACTATTCACTCGCGAATTCTGTAACAA
This sequence comes from Sinohyriopsis cumingii, assembly GCA_028554795.2. Classification (NCBI taxonomy): domain Eukaryota; kingdom Metazoa; phylum Mollusca; class Bivalvia; order Unionida; family Unionidae; genus Sinohyriopsis; species Sinohyriopsis cumingii. The sequence continues at coordinate 132,920,612 of CM068824.1, forward strand.
ATATAGTGCATGTGTGTGTGCGTGTGTGTGTGTTTTGGATTTTTAATGTAGCTTTAACAATTTTTCAGTCATATTGCTATGATGTCTGCAATGTGGCAGTTTATAGTGATGTCTAGCACTAGGGCATCATGATGCAGACATGCTGCATCATGTCCCACCCAGTCACATTATCCTGACACCAGGCTGACCAATCTTAACATTAACCTCTTAATGCTGAGTGCCTAGCAAGGCAGCTCTAAATACCATTTTTATAAGTCTTTTGTATGACTCAGCCAGGGTTTGAATCTGTGACCTCCGCCATCCAAGGTGTATGCTTTAGCCACTAGGTTACCAGAACAGTCAAAAACAATAATAATGAAGTGATGATGTAAATATATACAAAGTTTCAAAAAATGCAAATGACATCATCGCCGATGCCAAGTTTGACTGAAACTGGTCCAGTGTTTTTATTCTTCAAAAGTTAAAAATTACAATTATTGAAAGATAATGCAGACTCGATGTTGGATGGTGCACACCCAAAGCAGGACCATACCATAAGCTCAGCTGGCCTTAAAGCCAGGTGAGGCAGTACAGTATATATTGGTGACGTGAAAGATACATGTTAGAAATATGCTCAATGGTTCCCCTCTTATGGGACACATCTTCTGCAATGAGAAAGTGGTCAAATGAAATGGGTAGCCTCTCACGACAAGGACAAAATGGAAAATTATACTATTTTGGTGCTGAACAAAGTTGCCTCCAAATATGGTATGACCTATCCATTGTATTATTGTTTTTGCAAGCCTTTTTTGGTGTCTCTTATGAAACTGCATCAATTTTTTTCATAAAGGGACCCATAAATCTTGCAAGCAGTCAGGTTAGTTACACATATGTTTTACATTGTTCTTTTTATTTCTGCACATATTTTTAAAACAAACATGCACACACTTGTGTGCACATGCAATATGAAATAGTCCAACAATACAAACCCTTGCCATATAAAATGTCTGATAAATATGACAGTTTCTGTATGTGAGTAACAACACTGTATTGAAGAGATCTGATAACCAGCATCCTGAGAAAGCAGACTGGTCTATAATTGTAAAAGTTTAACTACATAAAAGTTTTATGTAGTGGGTACCAGTCAAATGAGAAAATGCTGCTCTATCACTCATCAGGTCAAAGAAATTCCATAATCAGGGTCTGGTAGCATAGCTTATATTCATTAAAAGTTATGAGTACAGAGAATATCAAAATTTCATAATTTTCATCTGGCCAGGCATTGTTACACTTCCTCCAGATCACCTGTATTTTCAAGACTGTGTAGCTTTATTAATATACTGTCACATCAAAGAAAAGACATCAGCAGGTGTATCAACATATAATTACTTTCCACACAAAAAATGACAGTAAACATTGTCAACTGTCTAAAATTCATACTAAATGACCATTATGGTAAAACCTCCATTCTAGAGAGCCATACACAGGCACCACAAAAAAGAAGATTATTTACTGACCAAACTAACTGAAACATTTCTAGGTCATTACCCCAGCTAGATCCAAAGTGACCGATCAGCTGCCGTCTTGACATTATCTGCTTTATAGATTACATTATGCATCATGTGAAAGTTGGTAGGAAATGGCAGGCTCTTGAAATACCCATTTTAAATGTAAGATGGCAACATTTTGCAAGGAAAAGTATTGCGTTCATGTATATAAATATTTGCTGACATCTTCTCCTATGGTATGACAAAGTATCAATAAAGCTTCAGTCTTGACAATAGTGATTACATGCAGCAAATGTAACATTGACTGACCAGACGAAAAATCACAGTCAACTGTAACATTGACTGACCAGATGAAAAATCAGTCAACTGTAACATTGACTGACCAGATGAAAAATCACAGTCAACTGTAACATTGACTGACCAGATGAAAAATCACAGTCAACTGTAACATTGACTGACCAGATGAAAAATCAGTCAACTGTAACACTGACTGACCAGATGAAAAATCACAAAGTTTTGGCATTATCTATCTCTTAACTTCTCACAGGTCTGACTTTAACGTTAAAGTTGAATGTAAGGAAAAGTTTATTACCATCAGATAAATGATACCTCAATTAGTATAAAGCGTAAATGCAAAGACCATTAGGAAATAAAGAGTTTGGTGCTAAACTAGTATGTTCATCATATCTTATGTCAAGTTTACATCATGTAACTGTGTAAATGAAAAACAGAGGTTTCCTACATGGCAATGTTCTAGACTGATAAACCAACAGGCAAATCAGGTTAAGTTATTTATATTTCATGCACACCAAATGTTAACTGGTGCAGAACTCCAACAACTGCTATAGGTAGAAAATTCATTCAGACTTATGGGATGAGACAAGATGACCGCTATCGCTTAACCAGCTTGAAGCAGCTGTTCCGCAGCTCTTCTGTTTTTTAGTGCCATTTTCATGATATTTGTGCTTGTTGCCTGTTTTCATCTTCATTATTGTGTTCATTATGTATGGCTAATAAATTCGTATGTGTTTCTTCATCTCCTTGTTTTGGAAACAAGAACAATTAGACTTTTTCAGCTGTTTTGCTCCACTGTTTTTGAACAAACCGCCATCACATGATACTCGCCAGTCCTTGGCTCTCCACACTACATTGTGCTCTAGACTAAACGAACTGGGAATACATTCATCATTACCTAAATGTAAACAGAAGCAAAAAAAGAAACATAGTTTCAAAGCTGGCCGGCGTAGCACAAGAAGAAGAATCCCATTTATCTCCCTTATTTCGGCACAACCATTAAAAAAAAAATTCGACTGTTAATTTAGATAACCTAATTCAAATCCCTATTAATTCGTCAACCTTTGTGTCAACTATCCAAGAAATACCTCTGTGCATTGCATTATTCAATGCCCAGTCAGTAGGACCACCGGAAAAGCGCACAGAAATAGTTAATTTTATCAACGACCAAAATGTTGACATATTTTTCTTGACAGAAACATGGCTAAAAACATCAGACGTTGAGCCCAAGTGTGCAGATCTAACACCCACTGGTTACTCCATCAAGTCGTTCCCCCGTAATTCTCACGGAGGTGGAACTGCTGTCATCACAAAGAACTCTATGATAAAACGTCTTAACTACACCACAACATTCAATTTCGACCACACATCGTTTGAACTAGTCCAAACCACACTCACACTGGAGCAAAGGTCAGTCCATTTTTTCTGCCTTTACCGCCCTCCTCCTAACAAAAAAAAACAAGCTGGCTGACTCACTCTTTTTGGAGCAGTTTCTGAATCTCCTGGACTATGGAAATTCGATAGGTGGCAACCTGATTATTCTTGGAGATTTCAACTTTCACTTTGACTGTCCCGGAAACTCAAATACATTAAAACTCATAGATTCCATTAATGTTTTCAACCTCAAACAGTCAGTTAACCAACCCACCCATAAACATGGTCACATTTTAGACTGGATTCTTCATAGACCTGATGATAACATTCTACGGTCCTCCCTGGTATCCCATGACCTTGCATCAAATCACCTCTGCATTATATGCCATCCTGATGTATCAGTCCCTAACCCTCCACCTTTATCTGCTACTACAGTAAAACCTGTTATGAGAGACCGCCCCTTCTGCCAATCAAAAGCGGTCTCTCAAGACAGGTGGTCTCTCATAAGAGGTGTGTGAAAATGGACTGGTTTTCAGGGTCAATAGTTAGCATTGTTGAAAAATAAATAATACCCATACTCACTGTACATGTATCATATCCTTTATTCATGAATCTTGTTAAATAATGTATGCATTCCTCTCAAAATGTCTTTATATAATAAAGATATACATCTATCAAACGAGAATAAAATTTATATTTCAACATCACATTAATATATACAAAAAATTAACAGTTGGATATGATGTATATATCTTATTTTATACACTTATTCACTTGTTTTTTTTAAAGAAATCCATTATACTTCTTTGTTGACATGTTTTACTCAGCTATTTGGTCTGAACATGTATCTCAATTATTGCCCTTTCATGAATCAACTTCCCACTTATGTTTTTACTCCTTACGACACAAAACCACTCCCATACTCGCTCGTTCAGATCTCCGTAAACTGTCCGTCGTGCCGTGGCATATTTCCTCTGTGCTTGTGCACCTTTCTGCCATTCGTTTCTAATGGACTTCTTGTCTTTGATTACATTTTGAACTTGCGTTTTACCGACGCTTAAGCTGACTGCTATTTCGCGAGTGGTCTCGCCTTTTTCATTTCTTTCAATGACATTAATCGTTTCTTCCAGTGTTAAAATTTTTGTTTTTTTTCAGCGGAGATTCTGCCGTTGTTATTAGTGTTGACGTTATAAAGACTATCGGTTTTGATCAGGTTTTGGGGAATTGTGGAATAAATATATATTATGTACCAATGAATGAAACCAAAAGACATAATTAACTCATCAGGAAACAATACTGTACATTTATTCTGAGACGAAGTTTAAATCAACAGCGTTATAGCTCGATAAACAAATGTTCCGACCATCTGCACCCACGTAAACAGATTGTGGTCTGGTGAAACACTAACAAAAGAAATAAAAAATAATTTAAAAAAAATCCGGAAATGATTCTCACTTACTAGTATTAAAGACAATGAGCTCATTCACCCTCGAGGCATTATGGATTAACTGGAAAGCAAACGACGTACTCAAACCAACACTGAAGCCCTTTCAAACGATTTCTCACTTGGACATAAGGACTACCGGCGTTTTGTGAGTTTTCATACAGATAAAGAAAAAATACAAACCTCTAAATTGACTGCGTATATCCATCATTACTCCCTTTGATGTTACTCTTACTGGCTATTCACATGACTTCGGCACTACAATGGCGGTTAGTGACATGTACTTTAGTCTGGTTTACTGCAGTTTACAAATGACACCGTACGCTGGAGTTGTAAATTTTACAAAACTGGTACTGTAGCAAGACAAATTATTTTTAAATACTTTATTAGAGCAATCTTTGCTATTTATGCAGTCTTTGTTACAAAGGATTAAATGATGGTTAGAGGTGTTTATCCCGATATATGGTTGTTCAACTATAGTGTTATTTAATGTGCACTTTGTTTGCATACTACATTTATCCCGAGCTCTAGTGTTTACAAAGGATTAAGTTAAGGTCAGTGGTGTCAATCTGTTTTGATTTTTTGGCGATGCGGTCGTTCATAGCAGTGTCAAAATGCATATTTTGCCAAGAAATCGCGGTCGCTGGTCGCGTTCAGCAGGTGGTCGTTCATAACAGAGCGTTTATATAGTAAAATCGATCCGTGCATTACGATTGTGGTCGGAAATGACAGGTGGTCGCTCATAGCAGAGGTCGCTCATGACAGGTTTTACTGTAAAAGAAACCTCCGTATGATAAATAGAACCAAACTAATGCACGACATCCAAGCTAACCTAACAACTTGCTTACCTCCTACCGCAGAACAACTCGATAACTGTCTGCGTTCATTACTTGACAAACATGCCCCAGCTACCAAGTGCAGAATATCAATTCAAAAGTGTTCTCCATGGTATAGCAGTGTTAGGGACCAGCTTCGCACTGCATAAAGAGACCGCCGTAAAGCTGAGTGGCTCTGGCTTTCCACCAGACTCACTATTCATAAACAAATCTATGAAGTCGCTAAGAAGAATGTCACAAATATAGTCCATGCAGCGAAATCAGCCCACTACACTACTAAGATCATGGAAAGTTCCAGCTGCAAAGAGCTCTTCGAGATTACTAACAAGCTAATGTCAAGGAACAGATCAACACCACTTCCAACTACCTTCTCTCCAGTCGACCTTCTGGTCATGTTTGCAAATTTCTTCCGTGACAAAGTATAAACCATTAGAGATAAGCTTGACACCACAATTTCAATTGACTTGTCATCACCATACAGTTAGGATACAGAATTTGAGCGGCAACCATTAGTAGCATTTGAACCTGTCTCTATGGATTTTGTACGTACAATCGTGATGAAGAGTGCACCAAAGTCACGTGAACTTGATCCAATTCCAACATCACTGCTGCTTGAGTGCTTAGGTCCAGTATTGCCTTCACCAACGTTATTAATACCTCTCTCTCTCATCCAGGGAATTTGCATCATTTTTCAAAACTGCCATTGTAAAGCCTCTGCTGAAGAAACCAACACTAGACCATAATGATTTAAAGAACTACCGCCCAGTTTCTAATCTCCCATTCCTATAAAAAATCTTAGAAAAGGTTGTTCTATCCCAGCTTGTATCTCATCTAGATTCAAACAGTCTTTTTAGCAATGTACAATCTGCATATCACCCTTGCCACAGTACTGAAACTACTCTAATAAAAGTAGTTAATGACATTCTCTCTGCATTGGATAGCGGAAGATTACAGTCCTCACCCTCCTTGATTTGTCTGCAGCATTTGACACAATAGACCATGATATATTACTTCACCATCTCCAGCATGTATTTGGCATTCATGATACAGCCTTACTGTGGTTCAAGTCCTACTTGGTCAACAGGACACAAATTGTATCTGCAAATGGAAATACACTCCAGCCCAGTTGATCTATGTTGTGGTGTTCCACAGGGGTCTGTTCTTGGACCTGTTCTCTTCATTCTGTACACTCAGTCGCTCTCAAGTGTCATAGATCATCATCCAGTGTCTCACCAATTGTACGCTGAAGACACCCAAATATACAAATCTAGCCACCAACTGAAGTTGATGCTACCATCCAAGGTGTAGAGAGATGCATTTCTGATATGAAATCATGGATGACATGTAACAAGCTGCAGATGAATGATGATAAAACTGAGGCCATTCTGATCACAACACAGACTTTCTCATTCACATCCTTTACCTCAAACAATAAATATCAGCAATGCCAACATTAAATTCACACAATCAGTATGAAACCTAGGTGTTAATCTGGACAGTACTCTCACATTGCACCAACATGTCATGAACATATGCAAGGCTGCACATCTTGAGCTGAGACACATCACCTCAATTTGCAAATATCTTTCAGCTGATGCCACTAAAACACATGTGTTCATTAGTACTTTCAAGACTGGACTATTGTAACTCAATTCTGTCTGGTTCATCTCAATATCTACTCCAGAAACTTCAAAAAGTTCAAAACACAGCTGCTCGGATCATACTTAGAGTACCACGATCAGAGGACACCTCCCCGCTGCTCTGTACCCTACACTGGCTATCCATCTGATCCAGAATCAAACACAGAATTTGTTCTCTGTGCTACGTTTCACTGTCGGACTCTAGTCCAACATACCTATCCAATCTCACCCATGTGTACACACCAGCAAGATACTTACGCCCCTCTTCTGACAATCATACACTCATTATTCCCACTATGAAAACAGCATCCTTTTGCATACCAGGGCCCAGCAATGTGGAATGAATTGACCACTGAACTTAGACACAAAGACACAGTGATCACATTCAAGAGGGCTCTCAAAACTCACTTATTTCAACTGCAAGAACAAACTTAAAGACCTAATAATGTTTCCTACCTGAAATATTCTCAGCATGTTTTTTTAATTTTTAATGTTTTTCTAATTTCACGGTGTTTGTTTTAGTAATAATATTATTTTATGCTTTTTATCTTATATGTGTTGTCTAATGTTGTGTAGCGCTAGGAGCTTCTAGAGATTAGGCGCTATACAAAGTCCTCATTATTATTATTATTATTTTCAAAGTGCAAATCTGCATTTACTTGATACAGGGTTGAGTAAGTAGTAAAGTTTTACTTAGACCAGTCAATTTTTACCCAGTCCTGAGTTTGAGAAAATGAATAGTTTTCCCAAGCCGCGACTCTAGGTTCTGTGCACAACAATTGTATGAATCCATTAAAGGGAGGTGTCCCTTGTTAATCCTATATTTACTCACTCAATAGCCCAGACTAAGGAGACTCCAATGTTCTCTGGATGGTTATAGTCCACTCCCAGGTCCCAGGTACAATTCATCATCTCCCAGTTGTAAACACGGCAGCTGATGTTCTCAACCCTCTTTGGCTCATCTGTAAAATGATGACGATAATAATTAAAATAAATGATGACAGGAAGACTTAAATCCACTGTAATACACATATTTATCTATCCCACCCCCACTAACCTAAATTAAAATACCAGTCCTGAGGGTAGTTTTTCCAACAGACAAATGGCTCTTGATTAGGATTTCCCTATGGGAAAGGTTGAAGTCTATTTTCTCCAAGGGAAATGTCACTCTAGGAATAACTTTCACCCTAAACAAGAATTTCCCAGCCAGGAGAAAGTTTACTATAGTGTCAATCAACTGTCACCACCTCCTCTCCTCATACCCCTTTAAAAGAATTATTTATCAGCTTTCATAAAACAAAAAAGATAATGCATGTATTTGTGCTTGCTGATGTATGTACTGAATACCATGTACTATAGTGTTGCGTCAAATCATTCATTAGTTGCACAGTCTTTCTTTTGCTACTCTGGCATAATTAATCTAAAGTGATTGGGGAGGGGAGTTTAGGGGTATAATTGCTTTATATTTGCAGAATGTTTTCAATGGATAAAAATGAACGAAGTTTAGATTTTTCTTACAACAAATATGGCTCTTAGAAGGCAGAAAGGTTGCTCTAGGATAAATTTTCTTCCAGGTGGAAAATCCATGCATGAGGGAAGAATTGGTTCTTTAAAACTGAACTATAGGAAACACAATCAACTTGTATAGGCAAACCATACTTTTGTGAAATTTTATTAACAACCTACATTTACCAATTAAAATATCTACCATATTAATTTCTTCTCAAAAATGTTGCATTAAGATCATTTGTGTACAATTAAGCTCACAAAATTGCAAATTTCCAGGATTTTTATTCTAGGAAAACACCGTTATCTATTTAACACAATCTGTACATGAAATATCTTGATCAGCAAGGTCAGGTAGAATTCATTGCAAACTGGTGCTCTGAAGAAAATAAATGTGAAATGGGAGGAATAAAATAATATACAGAAAACAGAATGCGATGAAAGTTCTACCAAATTTGTTCAATAATGCCAATCCATGCTAATTATGTCACAAGAGCTTGGGGACCTTGTGCAACCAATTATTATCGAATATACATTTTTAATGAATTTATGTACATGGATGTTGATGGTATACAATGAATATTCTGCCTAGCAAAATGACAAGGGAAATCTCACATTCCACTGTGACATATTGGTTGCCAATAATCTCCAGCCCTCCATTGGTCTTGTTCAGCTTGCATATGTAGTTATCCTCATCCCTTGGGGATGTAATAGGCATCTGAAGCCGGATGGAACGCATGTTCAGAATGCTGATGTACTGTTGTGGAATGGGCTGACCATTTCGCCGTGTGAAGTACATTAGATGACGGTCCTCTGGGTTGTACTTGGTGAGGTTGCATGTCAAGTTCAATAACTGTCCAATGTAAACATACGGGTTATTGGGCAAAACCACTGTGGAGAAGGAAAATAAAAGACTGTCAGGAGATAAGAATATAGCTATTAAAAGATTTTTGTCAAATAAAGAGTGACACTTATATGGATGTTACATAATACAAACTTGACCATACGGGTCTTTTAAACAACATTTCCTTCTATTGGAGAATAAATCACTGGCAATGCATAGGAGTAGTCAGTACATCACATTTAAGTACAACATTCAGAATATTTTGAAATGGAAATAGAAAGAATAAAAATAAAATGCAAATTAAGATAGGAATCATAACAATGAAATGAGAAAAGAAACAATAGGGAACATGCATACCCACCTGCTCACAAAATGTTGTTAATTAGTCTTTAAATTTCCAAGATGCCTCCATTTTAAAATTAAATCCAACATACACTTCAAATCTTTGATACTACTGTATTCAAACTTAATTACTGCATGTATTATATTATATTTAATAGACTGCAAAATGGGAAACCTTATCGTAAACACTGGAATATATGGTATCTAGTTTCTGAGTAGTCTACCTCAGTGGACACCCGCACTTAAAAATCTACATGTGTATGTACTAAGATCCATCTCTGGAGCTGCTAAACTATGGAATTCCATACCACGTTATATAAAGTCAGCTGACACATGCCAAGCTTTCAAAAAGCTTCTCAGTCAACATCTACAGAAACAAGCATTTGTTTGATTTTGTTTAATTTAGTACTAATACTTTTTATAACACTGTTGTCATGTACTCACCCATGTGTAAAGTTTGCTACAACTGTTTGCAAGAATCCTTTATGTACTTATCCTTAAAGTATTTTAGCAGCAGATCAATTGCTCCAGTTTTTAATAACATTTCCTGTCTAAGAGGCCTCATCTGGTAAAAATTGTGCACTATATATATATATACATAGACACATGTGTGTATCATTATAGAAGGCCTCATGAAAGAATGGAAGATTGGTCAGTTGACCGAATGAGCTCCTTTTTGAAATAAAATCATTATTATTACTATTATGATTATTATTACGATTATTATTATTATTATTATTATTATTATTCAGGAAATGAAGAACAAGATTATGGAAAATCTATAACAAATCAAGCTGAATAGAAAATTTAGTGGAATAAGGCAAGACAAAAGAGCACACTGCAAAAAAGTTCTGGGACAAAAACAGAAATAACCCTAAAGCTATCTGGAGAGTTATTACCGAATTTGGCACAGGGAACTGTAAAAGTAAAACCAAAATTTTCTTCTTCAATCATAAGGACATTAATACTGATGATCCAAGGACATCTGAAATATTTTTAATTCCATTTTTTTTTTATAACTAAAAGTGATTAAAAGCTTCATATGGAACTCAAACAGTTTTGTTCTGGAAAACTTCCTAATGAGAATTTAATTAATATAGGATTAATTGGTCATGGTTTGGTATTTATTGATGTGTAAATTTTACCTAATCCCTCACAAAGAAAATAAAGTCTGAATGTTTACTACATACCTAGCTGATAGTGCTAAAAGTATCTCTAACTTGTCACCTTTCTGAAAGTAAAAATATTAACTGTGGGGTACCACAGGGCTATATCCTTTACCCCTGTCATTTATTCTATTTATTAACAACTTACCCCTTATTATAAGAACTCAATTTTGTCCACTAACCTCTATGCAGATGAAACTGAACTAAAACTAAACTTGAAAATAGCTTGCAAGATGCTATCAACAGACTTAAAGCATAGTACAAGAAAAACGGTATGAAGATTATAAACAAAGAAAAAAACAAAAGCCTTATTAGTTACCAAAAAATAAAAGATCAAAAAGAGTAAGTTTAGACAGCAATAAACTCCAAGTTCTAATTCACAATGCTAACCTTTGTATGACCTATCTGATAAAATTCTTTGTGTATTCATACAAACTTGGTCTATTCATGTAAAACATGATTGATAAAAGGTTAATTCTTATCTTTGTCTGGTCAAGAAAATCAGAACCTTCATTCTTTTTATTATAGCAATCTTTTATAAAAGTTATATTCAGCAGCATAGGGACTACTGTAACGTACTTTGGACCAATGCCTCTATCTAATTCAAAAACAAAACTCTGAAGACTTGAAAAAAGGGCATGAAATATAATACTAGATCAATGTAAAGACAGTTTTCAGGATGCAATGAACTGTATAAAAATGTTAGCAATGTATGAGAGAATATACATTTGAGAGGCAAAAGTTCTGTATAAAGCATCCAAAGAAGCCATTCATGTCTATCTTGGTGCAGTTAATATCTTTCACCAAAGATCTACCTATATGTAGTTAATATCTTTCACCAAAGATCTACCTATATGTAGTTAATATCTTTCAACAAAGATCTACCTATATGTAGTTAATATCTTTCACCAAAGATCTACCTATATGTAGTTAATATCTTTCACCAAAGATCTACCTATATGTAGTTAATATCTTTCATTAAAGAGATACTGAGAGTACTCCAAATTTAAAGCCTATTAAAGGTAACAGTTACATTATACCAAAGCCAAAGAAGAAATAGTTGAAAAAGAGCATTCAATACACTGGTCCACTGGTATGGAACATTATTCCCAGTGACATAGCAGGCACCTGTCATTTCTTCTTTTCATAATCAATGTCTTAAATGGATGAAATCATAAAACTCTTGGACACTTCCTAGTGTTTTGAAAACCTGAACATGAACACCTATTATTTTAACACCTGAACACTAGTATTTTGAACACCTGCTATTCTCTACTTATACTGATGGACTGTGCAATACACGTTATTTGTATGTTCCCACTGATGCTTATCCATGCGTTGCAGGCTTGAAAACAATGCTTTTCAGATTATTTAGTGTTCAGTCAATTTTTTTTCACATTGTGCTGTGCACATATATATATATATATATATATATATATATATATATATATATATAGAGAGAGAGAGAGAGAGAGAGAGAGAGAGAGAGAGAGAGAGGGGGGGAGAGAGAGAGAGAGAGAGAGAGAGGGAGGGGGAATTTAACCGAGGTCCTTAAGTATATTAGTTCCTGTAACTAACTGTCACCTTATATAAATAAAGTAGTTATTATCTGTCAAGTCTTACCTCCAGTTCCAACCAGTAGTGCAGAAGTGGTGAGAAGCAAAATAGAGCTTAGCAGCAGTATACATTCCATTCCTTGCCTCTGGATAAAATTGTATTAGGCAGTCATAAAAGTAGATGCTCTTTGTTCAAATTCAGCTGTAAAAAAAATGTTTTCCAATCAAGTCCAACTGAACTTACACCTGATAATTAACTACATGTCAGTATTTTCAAGTGTTCTTTCAAGAGCTTAGACTATGGCTCAAATGAACATGTGTGTAAATTAAGCAAATGTATTGGACCCTGGAGTGCTTTGGATGTTACATCTACTAGAGGGAGTTGGTCCGAGCATTTGTATTCCTCTTTATTCCTGCTAAATATTTCACTTGACCCTGTTTAGCATGCTCAACATTCACCTGATCTCTGTTTAGCATTTACTTGATCACTACTTCAAATACTTGTTATCCCTGCTTAGAATCCACCTGATCCCTGCTTTGAGTTCACCTGATTCTTGCTTAGAATCCACCTGATCCCTGGTTAGTATTCACCTGATCCCTGTTCAGTATTTACTTGATCCATCTTCATATGTTCTTGTTCTCTATTTAGCGTTCACCTGATTCCTGCTTCAAATCACTTGATCTATGATAACTATTCACTAGATCTCAGTCTATTCACTTAATCCTGCCAGGGTTGAGAGGACCTGTCAACCAGAAGAATTAACATGGAAGAATACAATCAGGCTATGGTGTCAAGTTGTCCTCAAATCTTTAGTTGCCATTCAGACACAGTTTAACATCAATGAGGTCATTTCCAGTTGCTCCTTGTCCTACATTTTTGTTTTCCTGTCATCTGCAAAGACAAGGGAAACTATGTTAAATATCCATATCAAAGACTAAATACATCATTAAAATCCATCTTTTGGAAATAAATGTGCTTGCATTGATAAAAAGCTTCTGTTTCAATATATAATTTACATTTTTTGAACTTAACAAATTGCTATGTACGTAACACCAATAAAGGAAATTGAAGATTAATTGAGGAAGCCCCTTGTTGACTAGCCCAACTTTCATTTCACTGGAAAAAATGTACATTAAGGTTCTACACTGAGGGTAATCTAGCAAGCTGATGAGCACAAGAGATGATAAGACATGCACACAGATGCCAACAGAATTGCCATGTCAAGCTGCAGTCTCCACAAAAGGTCTTTGGTGACTTTCTCAATGTAGGAACTCTTCTGTTTTGCAGCCTTCTATAGAATTTACAAGAAGGCAGCTTGCAACCTGTGAAATAGTGTACACTTCATAACAGCAAACACGTCTTGTTTTAAAGTGAAATCTTACCAGCCATGCTAAGTATAGAGATCTACAATGGGAATGATACTTAAACCGATTTTTACAATGTGCAATAACAATGCTTGTCATTACATTTCTTATATCAATATATTATTTGGTTATCAAATAATTCACCAAACAACAGGATCAAGTGTTGGTTGTTGTTTGTTTTTAAAACCCTTATACATGTAACTGGCCTTTTTGCTTCTGATATTTATACGTACATACAAAAGTAATGAGTGTGAATTAATTGTACTGGATGGATTATTTCCTGAGTGACTCACTTCATGTGAAAATTGATAGTAATTTCATGTGTCATATCCGAGTCATCTCCTGGGCATGCCTCACAAATCATCAGTTTAGCTAAAGAGCATTTATAGCAGAGAGTGAAAAAATAAGGTGTTTTTTTTTAAAAGGAAGTATGTGTTTATTAGTTTCCTGGTTGAAAATCTCATCAAGCTAATTTCCTGGTTGAAAATCCCATCAAGCTATAATGAAACATGGTAACTGATATGCATGGTTGTTTACAAATTGGAAAACACTATTATATTTTAAAGGAACAATTAACTTTTACAATAAAACATGCAACCATAACACTTAACCACCATACAAGTAAATCACCAACAGGAAATCTACAACTTTTTATTGCTAGTTCCAATGTATATATTTATTAAACATATTGGCCAAGTTGCACAAGATTAGATACATACATATATAAATAATACATATAAAGAACCTGTGAATAATCAAACTACATGAAATTACTTTAAGTAAAACCATACAATAAAATGATTGGACTCCAAAATATGACATTTATGGCATGTCACTGCACATGTTGGTGTCCAGCTGGTAGGGTACTAAGAAAATTAACTGCTTGCACAGACTACAGATTCTAAACCACATGCTTTCCCCTTTCTGGGAGTTGTGTTACCAGTCTGTAGCTGCTTATAAGTTGAAACCAACTTCAAACTGCAAAGACCCAGCTCTGCTGATACACAATATGCTGACAGATCTGGGTCTAAGCAGTTTGATCAGATTAATAGGTAGAACAAACAACACAGACCCTGATCATGCTGGCAAATTGTGTGATGGCTGAACAAGGTCTCTGCAGTTGGGCTTGACTTTTAAGTGAGTACATATGGCAAATGATTAACATTGTAAACCTTGTTCTTGTTTTGGGTTTAATGCCATTTTTTTAGCACACAATAGGCATACAAGGTGGCCAGTTTATATGGTGGAGAAAGAACCATCAACCCATGGAAAGCTCCTGAAAAGCTTTCTCATAATCATTTGCCAAGCCTGAGACTCAAACCCATGAGGACAGAGATGGCAGTGATATTTCAAACCCTGTGAATATGCACTCATGTACTGGTGTAGATCAGTAACTGATTTATAACAGATATTTTGTTTGTTATACAACTTAAGTGCATACTGCAATTTTCTTAAGTATGGCAGTCTTGCTACTAATTTCTAGGCCATTATTGGGCATATCCTCTTCTTAAGTATGGCAGTCTTGCTACTAATTTCTGGGCCATTATTGGGCATATCCTCTTCTTAAGTATGGCAGTCTTGCTACTAATTTCTAGGCCATTATTGGGCATATCCTCTTCTTAAGTATGGCAGTCTTGCTACTAATTTCTGGGCCATTATTGGGCATATCCTCTTGGATTAGTCAAAATTTGACATCACAGAGTTTCTCTGTGCAGTTTTTGTTTCGTTTTTGCACAAGAGTATAAATTTTTCTTGCATTACACTGGTTTGACTTGTGGGTTCAATGCCATTTTTCAGCATGTGATAGGCTATACATGGTGGCCAGTATATTTTTTGTAGGAAAAACCTGAAACCCCCTGGAAATACCATGGAAGCTACTGGCAAGATTATTCACATACCCACACTGACTAGGCTAAGACATGGACAGAGGTGATGTGTCAGTGGTCTTAGTGGTCACTTGGGCAACCCAGGCCCAGGTTTGATCTTCAAATGAATGAAAATTATGCTTCAATTTTATGAGTAACAATTGATTATTCATACTTGTCTGACATCTAATTGTGTATCAAGGTTGAGTGGCACATCAGCACAAAACTGGCTATATGTTTACAATTAAAAGTAAACTTCTCAGAATGTAATTATATAAAGAATTTTCCCAAAACTTGTCTGGGGATATCAAAATGATCTGGATAAAAATAATTGTATATATATATATATATATATATATATATATATATATATATATATATATATATATATATATATATATATATATATATAGATACACAAGCTCATCATATACATTTATGGTGACAATACAAATGTTACAAAAATATCGACCTCATTAAATTAACAAAAATGTGCTCCCTTAAGTTATAAGTCAGATCCAACTGCAAACGGCATAGACCCTGATCTGTCATCACATAATGCACTGGTAGATCAGGGTCTATGTAGTTTGCAAAGACAAATCAGTAGAATAAACAGCATAGACCCTGATCTGCTGGCACATTATGGAACAAAAGATCATGTACATGTACTATGCTTGCAGCTGAATCTGACTTATAAGTGAGTACATACGGTAAATATAAACCATAATCGTGGTCAGATGAGCCAAGAATTATTATAATTAAGGTCTGGATCTTCAAGACTTTATTGTGTGTTCAGGCAACCATTCAAAGCATTGTACATCTGTCTGACATCTAAAGTGATAAATGAAAGTCTTCCCCATAACATAATCATGTTGTTTCAAATTTTCCCTTGAACTCAAGGTAGTTAGATCTTATGGTTTAATTCATATGCACTAAAAGTCAAGGATGTCCAGATTTCATGCAAGAACTTTACATGCAAAATATAGAATTTTACTTTGGTATGATCACTAAAAGTTTGCCTATATTTCTGTTTGACTGATAACAGTGCAATCATACATTAATAAATTTTACTTTGACCAAATGACCAAAGAAGGTTCAATTTTGCTTTGACTAAATGACCAAAGAAGGTTCAACTTATGGTAATGGATATTCATCCAAAAAGATTTTTTTAAAACCTACATTTGCTAGAAATGTTATGCTGAAAAAAACTAAAATCTTTTGGGATCTTGTGCATACAATGTTTCTTAATAGCCAAAATTGTTGAGACTACATGTAGTTTTAATTCTAACTGAAACAAATCATCAAATGAATTCTTTTGTTTTATTTCTTCTTTGAGTGACCCAGGTTTCCCACTGTAAAATAAAATATCCACCATAAAGTGGAATAAAATACTTTGCAAGATTTCTTCTGAAGAATCTTAAAATACTACTAAAGGGATTAAATACATGTACCGAGGTATACAGCTGTTTAAGATGAATAAATTACTTTTAGAAAAAGAAACAAAAAATCCCTCAGTTGTATTCATTGAAACTTCAAGCTTTATCATGATGAATCAGACTTTCCACACCATAGTGTGAGTTCAGATTAGTTCAATAGATAAAGCAAATCAAAAATATATCAGACATACTGAGTTCAAATTAAGTCAGAGTTTTATTTATTTATTTTAAAACTTATCACAATAACCTTTTTCTTTATTTAGGCAGATATAAATTAATGACATTTTGGTATCTCTATTTTGTTACCAAAACAAATTATATAGATAAGATGCAGATTGTAAAGCAACCATTGTATCTCAATATCTGAAAACGAAATAGTTATGCAACGTTATTAGATGCTTCCAGGTGATTCCTAACTTGTGTAAACAGGGCTATAAATATAGTATATGTCTACATGTCAGGTTGGGGGTTGATTCATTTGAGCAGTCATGTGAAGACCTGCAGCTTGGATCTGGATAAATTAACATTTTAACCCAGTCTTATCTTTAACGATATATTTTATATAAATTTTATATAAATTATAATCAAAATATTAAAAGCTGCAAAGTCATGGACTGGACCATTTACTCTGAAAATTGATGATTTTGCAAGTCAAACCTATATCTCCCACCAGCCATTTATTCAAAATTTCAAAGGACCCACTAGCTGTTCTCAAACCTGGTTGCTTTATTTATTACAAGTACATTAAGAATGATAGGGTCCTTTGCTTGTATGAACTTAAAACTGACTGCTTAATTACGTTCTGTCATCTTGGCCAGTGTTACAAATTCAAACTGTTACAACTATATTGTACCCATTTTTTAAAAAAAATCATTATGAACCAAAAATTCATAGAGTGATACAAATTTTAAAACAAAATCTTTTGTTTTAGAGAAAATACGCAAATTATTAAGTGTGGATATCTCTGATTGGGCAATTCGTCATTCATGATGAAGCTATTAATCATGTAACTTAAAACACTTTATTTGCCACAAAAATTCTGAATAAATGAATACAAGTAAAGAATTAAAAGGATCAGATGAGAAAAATTTAAACTGGACCAGCAATTATAAGCAACTATTCTATCAAGCAAGTTACCATAAAAACTATTCAAGCGAGCTCTAAAAAAGGAAAAGTCAACTTTTAAAAACAATGAATAACAATAATGCCAGTTGAGACTTTCTCATGCTGTACTTTCATTTTTATTCCCAAGAATATTTTACATACAAATTTGTGAAAATGTTGGTGTGGTATTAAATGGGATTCTTACAATCATCTGGTTCAATGATTCTAACATGAACAGTGAATGAGAAATAACCATATAATTAAAATTTAAGCAAAGTCAGTAAAGTGTGCGATACGAGCCAGTGACGTACTTTTGTGATGAGATGTAGTACTCTCACCAAGAATCATCCCCTCAAAAAGTTCCATGATTTCAGGTGTAAAAAAGCTTGATCTAAACAGAAAATTCTGCAAGAATGTACAAACAATACATATATATATATATATATATATATATATATATATGTAAAAGAAAAGCCTTCGTGACCCCTTCCTGGGAGATCAAAATACATAGAAAGTAACAACAAATGTTTAAAAACTAATATAACAATTAACAACACATATATTTTCATCTTTCAAAAGCAAAATTGTGTCCAATTTAGTGAGATCCCTCCCATGTCATATGACCCTAAGACCTTTAATAGGAGCTGCTGGAACATGATGTTGAAGCAAAATGCAACAATCTCTCAAGACTGACTTGTAAAGCCTGCCATTATGCCTTTGGCAAAATCAGTGAGTAGTGGAGTACAAGAAGGTCTGTACAATTACATCGTTTTAACTTAAAATGGGCGATTTTAATCTGGGTTTTGTCATTTTTGATCAGAAATCACAGGCGTGGGTGGGCGGGGGCTTGTTATTGTTACGGTGTGAAGCTCTGATATTGATCAAACTTCACATAAAATGACATGGATATGCAACCAAACAAAAGTAGTCTGCAGAATTTATCGATGTGTAAATAAAGTTCCAGATCTGAGTATCACATGATATCCAACAAAACTGTAGAGAACATGGTTAATTTATAAAAATCTGAATTATATATATATAGTCCTTGGGGTCATCTACAAATGTTAAAAACTAATATAAAAAGTAAATCCAGAAGATCAGTAGATGTTCTGAAGAACTAAGGAACTTTTTTATGTCAGTGTCCTTCAGTCCCAGGGGAAATTTAGTGAAAGAGAGAACATTGGTTTTCTCAATACACATCTAATCCCTGGGGTCCAAAGCATATAATTATCATTCATTACATACAGCCAATGTGCTAGAATCTATTATATATTATCTCTCTTGCTGTTGTATGACTAGAATGGATGCATCTAGACTGAATCATGAATTTATCCACAAAGAACAATAGTATCTCATGCCTAAACTGAACCCAATTTCATGCTAACACAATTTATCTTCATTTTTTTCCCATGCAATTTGCTTTTTTTGTGAGTGTGCATCTCTTTTCATTCCATTTCAGTGAATTCATTCTAGTGATGGACAACTAATAATGAATTAAGCACATGCCATACTGGTCAGTACTCATTAAGGCCACTCAATGGGTAGCTCTCCAGGACTGGAACTATGGCAATTCATCAGATTTAAGCAATAAAGTGGGAGTTAAATTATTGCCCTGGGGATGATACTCTTCAAATCTATTGATTTCCACAAGCATTGGCCATTTTTTTTTGCAAGTGCTTTTTATTTCCTAACACCAATGTGAAAATTATATGTTTAGTTAGACTTTAGTCTGTCCATCTCTTTGGTTGTTGATATATGGGTCCTTAATTTAGTCACATTGAAGATTTTTGCATGTATTAAGATTGTTTTCTTTAATTACTCTGCTGGTTATGGGGTCAATCCTTGTGCCTTAGGTACGTGTCCTGAAACCATCAACTACAGTGGTTGCAACATATGCTGTGGTACATTCATGTACTTGCTCATTTCAAGTCAGTATTCTTTTCATGGTTTCCAGTACACTAATCAATGGTTTCTGACTTAAAGACTACTATTTGCCAACATCAAAGCCATCATACTTAAACAGGGTGGGATCTCAAAAGTTATAAAGCTGTGACTCAGGGTCCACAACAATGGATTCCATCCCTTCTCAATCCCCACCCCAATCTAGAGATCTGGGTTAACAATTAAACATGCACCAGCTCTCCGACATATTCATTCATAATTTGGGAGTTACCAAGAATTTTATGGAAAAAATAAAAACACAACTTCAGCGCTGTTTCAAAATTTTAAAACCAAAGGTATGAAATCTCTAACTTCAACCGTGTAGGAGCCATGAAACATTATCTACAGAAATTTATTACTCTGCTAGAAATCATCATGGTTTGCAGACAGAGATCTCATGAAGAAATGCGGTGTGGAGATGGTAAAGGAATACTGTTTAAAATTCTCTCCATGCTCTCTCCATCCCAAACTTGATGCATAGAGAAATGAAAAATCACATAAGTTGTGCTGTAGCACAAATTCATCAGTATCAAGCAAATTATCACCTAGATGTGACTTCACTCATTCAACCACTCCGGTGGCCAAGTGTTTAGAGTGTCTGTCTTGGATGTGTGGGTTGTGGGTTTGATCCCCTGATGACTCATACCAAAGACTCACAAAAATGGTACTAACACTGCTGCCTCACTTGGCGCTCAGCATTAAGAGGTTAGTCTTAGGACTGGTCGGTCTGGTGTCAGGATAATGTGACTTGGTGGGACATGATGCTTAGTGTCTGCAGCATGATGCCCAGTGCTACACATCACTATAAACTGCCACACTGTAGACATCATAGCAATATGACTGAAAAATTGTTAAAGCTACATTAAAATCCAAGACACATACATGCACACACACTGCTTCAAAATGATTGCTTTACTAGTCATGTGACCCAAGCATGTGGATTTATTATGTGACTTTCATGATGTCACAATTGTCCCAGTTCAACAATGCATCAAATTATAAAATGGAGAGATTAATTGTAACTCAAAGTGCTCCAACACTGTCAAATAACCTGTTTTTAATTAATGCATTTTTATTGCTGCCCTCTAAAAATTGTCAGTTTTCTGGTGAAGGGGGGGTATGGACTTCCATTTTGAAAATCCTACAAAGCGCTCTGAGTATGACCAGTGTGGATGATAATGATGATGATAATGATGACTTGATTTTTTTTAAAAATCAATTTGTCAAATGACCATTCTTCCACGAGGTCTTCTACGATTAAATGTATATGTACAAGTTTACAAGATATGGTGTCTTTTATACAACAGCAAATAAAAAATGTACAAGGCATTAAAAACGAGTAAATACAGATTCATACAAAGATTATTAGTGAGCCTATGTAAGGTATTACAGGCAAGACTACATGAAAGAACTTTGTTTCAACGTAAAGGCAAACGATAGTTCCTGTCCATGTTGACCAAGAAGCTCCTTGAAAGTGTGTTAACCCTTTCATCATTAAGTAACTTTGCAGGCATAGTACCCTAAACACTAAGTAACTTGGAGTTGTAAAGTAAAATCACTTGTGGATTTTGAAATAATATAACTTTGCCAATTTTAAAGATGTCTGCTGGATTAGGTCTCAAAATAAAGGTTACTATCAGACTGCTGCCAAAATGATTTTTCATGCCAGCACCTGCACTTGCTTGCAAGGCCCTGTCATTTAATTTCAAGACATTCCAAATAAAGGATGTGGCCTGCGTGTACTGCTGATATATGTTCACTGTGAATTACATTAGTATGACCAAATTCTTGCTTTTGTGCCAGTTTACTGCCAAGAACATTCTTCAAGATCCAGAAATCAAAATAATAAATTAAAGTCAGTTTAAATCAACAACATGGAAATCTGAAACCCAAGATTCAAAATAAGTATATGAAATATAAAGACCAGCTTTATTAACAATTAATCAGGCCAGCTTTTTGTCAGATCTGGTGATAAACTCAAAAAAGTGGCACCTCACTGGTTTAATAAAATCTGACAAGAAAATTGCCAGTCTGTTCTTAGATCTGGCAATAAACTGGGACTAAACCTGCAACACACACAGGTATTGCTATGGCAATACTTTTGTGATACATTGGCATCACAGTAGAAAGTTCCGATGACTTTTACCTGCCATCTACACATATTTCTTATAAGCACCCAGTAATTTACCGATACACCATTCAATATTTGGTTCTATACCTGGGCCCTAGGCCCTTTTAATTCCCGGTCCTGGCTGAAAAATGTATGAAGCAAAAACTGTTTGCTCCAATCAAAAAAAAGCTTTATAAATTGTATGTACCTCCAACAACTAACTTGAAATCTAGTTCATTTTTCTGTAACAACACAAATGTATTGAAACATCTGTGCTACTTAAAAAAAATTCATAACACAAACGTATCATAAATATCTCTACAGCAATGTGTAACCTTTGAAGGCTACATGGTACTAATTGTATGGTAAAATAGGAACAAGTCTGGAAATGGGTGAAGATAAAATAAAGTGTATACGAGTTTGGCTGGCCAAGATTGGTTGATAATGAAAGATAGATTTTTTTTTAAAGAGATTCTTTTGAGAGCTTATCCTAGTTTTAACTGAATTTTTGAAGTGACATTGTTTTATTGATGGCATTTCACTACGGTCCTTTAACAGTCTTGAGTTTGAAATACTCATTACTGAAATTAGCACCTGACTCATCGATGTCATTTCAAAGCACATGTTTCAAATGCATGTAGGTCCAGAAAATGCAGCAGCCCATATCCTTTTCTCTATGCAGAAGCTGTCATCCAGGATGTATCTATACTGACAAATATGGGTTTGATTAAGAGTACACAGAAACATAACGTTATTTAATTGTTAATATCATGGTGTTTGCATAGATTTACTATGGAAACTCAATAAGTACCTTGAGTCCTGTAAAGCAATGTTCTGAAAATGACGAAGACTAAAAGATCTGCAGAATACCCCTGGAGTGATGATCATGCTGTCTGAATTACTTCATACAGACATTACTATCCATGCATGTTTAGTGTTAAAATGCCATTTGATAATTAACATCACCTACTAAATAAAATTAAAATGCTTACTTTTGTCCAGCAAAGTTTCCATAAGTAAAAGACAATCTGCCAATGCAAGTCCCCTTCTATGGTCGTTTAAACTTAGGACATTAAGAAAATTATCTCCTTGTATTCCAAACTTCCTCTTCTGTGTCCATTAAGATAATAAAATGGAACTGCTGTACAAACCAAAAATTCCTATTCAAACAGACTCTTATACAGATTTTCAACGGCTTGTACTGTAAAGGTTGTGGGTCAGCAAAGATCAAGAATGACTGAAGGGCCTTCACTTTGGTACTGTTTAATCACTCTAAAATTTCATATGGGGCATTAATCCCTTGATCAAATGCACACAAAGGGTCAATAACAAAGAAAATGACCACCACAAACACGTCACTGAAATCCTTATAGCACAATTTCATGGAGTGTGAGCCAAAAGAATGAGAATTGAACACAGAGTACTTTTTCACACACACCTACAGTCACCACACATACTTCTCTATAATGATTTCTGACAACTTCTGTACAGATGTTAAATGGTGTCCTCAGTCAATAGTGGCTAGACAGTCCCCAGTGTGACCAGACAGCAGCATATACCCCCCCTCCTTCCAATTATATTACTTATAATGTCCTTTGAGCAAGCCATAAATCAATTATTTCAGTTCTGGGTGGACTAGTGTAAGATTACACAATAGATCCTAAGTCTTACTGTAAACATAGCAGTCCTTTTATTATCCCTGAAGCTATACAAGTTAGTCCACATGCTGTGTCATACAGATGGAAATCACTATTAATTCTGCTTTGTCAATCTCTCATATTGAACATTCGTCATACCTTTTAGTCATGAGTTTTAAATGAGTAAAATTTTGTATGGTATGGTATAAAAATGTCAATTTCAAATTGCAATTTTAATGATTTCTGTTCCAAAGTATTCTTGAGTCTTTATGTTTATTGATTTTGATTACTCACTACAAAGAGCTTTTTAAACGATAATGCTTTGGAAAGGTGTAAAATCCCAGAACTTAAATCTTACCCTAGACAGCATGGGCAGAATGTTAGTGGGAGAAAAGAAGAATTAGTCAAGCGCGTGAAGGGGATTAAAGCATTGGGCCTACAAGATGTAAATTTGTGTTTTGTTAAACAATCAGCAGGGACACAATTCAAGGACAACCAAGAAACTGGTCACTCCTCTTGGTGACAAAATGCCATCGCTGTCATTTAAAAATTGGATGAAAGATCTATGTAACATTCCTAATTTTACAGACAATGGTGTTTACAATTATTTTGTTTTGACAATGAAGTCAAAGCAACAGTTGAAGAGTGAAGTGTTTTTTCAAGACTGGCACGTCCGCAATGTTAAATTTAACAATGTTTCAGAGGAATGTTCACATTGTTACGGGAGATGTCAAGTGATTCCGTCACTACAAAACAGTGATAAGGATTATATTGTATGGGTCAGTCTGTCCAAAGTCACTGGAAATGTGAATTCAGCAGACTGCACTTGTACAGCTGGGTAACTATTTCATTTTTATATATTTTGTCTTGTGATACTTGCTTTTTTAACAGTTAATGTCAAGCCCGGATGCCACACAAAATCTTTTTGTTAAAGGAAAAAAGACAAAGTTTCCTATCTTCTCAAATCAGCTTAAAATATAAATCTGCATATCCTGTACTTTTTGGTTGAGTTATTTAAATATCCATGTTCCAGGTTTAAAAAATACCCAAATATATTGTTTAAAAAATTATAAAATGTGCATCATACTTCATTAATTATACTTAAAAAATAAATTGGAATGATAGAAAAAATATATGGCTATGCATTTACAACACACTCCTACCCTACCCTACTCCTAGTTTAATTTAATCACTTATTACAATATATATTTAATTATACATACATAACAGTGAGGGACGTTGTACACCAGTTCTTTTTCTTGACTTTGCTTTTTGCAGTCTGGGTGAAGCCCGCAATAATATCGGGGCAATGTTATATGCACTGGTGGATATATCTGAAAAGAACGAAGATGGAACTAATGCTTCGACTTCTGCCAAATCAAAATGGGATAATCCCAGGAAATGACATCTTAGTCCTAAGAAATCAAAGGATCTTTCCTTTCACCGCTCACTATATAATAGTGAGAAGCCAACATTAAAACCAACTGTTAATGCTGAAAGGTTTAGACAAAAGCTTTTAAAGCTAAACTCCAAAACTGGATGGTTAACCAATTTTGAGAAGATCAAGGATGAAGAAGATATCATACCAGCTCTCAATGACAACTCTGACTTCATGTTTTCTGATAAAACAGATTTATCTTCTGAAAGCTCCACAATTCATTTCCATAATCACTTCAGAAACATATCCTGTTCAAAACAACTTGGAACGAGAGGTCAGCATACTAACAACAGGTGGATGGAATACCACAAAGGGAGAATTACAAGTTCAAAGTTTGGCCAAGTGGTAATGCGTAAAGAAACTACTCAACCAGACAATTTAATAAAAGTTATCATGGGCTATACATCATTTGATAACAAGTATGTCAAATGGGGTAGGGATCACGAACCTGCAGTCCAGAAAACGTACATAAATATCATGACACAATCTCATCAAGATCTTCATGTGACACTGTGTGGATTTTATGTTAACACACTTTTTCCTCATTTGGGTGCAAGTCTGGATGGGGCTGTTCATGATCCTTGTTGTCAAGATTTCTCAGGGCTACTGGAAATAAAGTGTCCAGCATCGGACAGATGGAAATTTAAATCTCCAAGTGAATGTTCTCAAGATTCAAATTTCTTTTGCACATTAGATCTCCATGGCAGTGCAATCTTGTAAAGGAAGCATGAATATTATTTTCAAGTGCAAGGACAAATGGCCATTATGGGCAAGGATTGGTGTGATTTTGTGGTTTGGACTTTGAAGCAACCACCTGAGGTGATTCAGTTTTTGCTATAAATAGTTCTGAAATATCTGAATCATCCTTGTCATCACTCTGGTGTTCAGCAATGTCACCTGGTTCCATATCTTCATTTAGCTGAAAGTCATTATTGGCATGTTCCAAGGTATCACTCTCCAGATTCTGAAATTAAATAATTATACAAATATAAAAATAATTTTTTTAAATAGTTGATTAATATTTACATATACATGTGTAGCATACACAATTAGAAGTTGGTGTTGGTGTAAGTTACAGCATTTTCTTTAAGAACTAGATGGGTAGAAAATCCATATTTATAGTGTAACTCACGGTGCACCCCTAGACATTACAATGCCAATGGCAACAGCAGATTTAAAGGCAATACAACAGTTGATAAAGGTCTTTACAATACCAAATTAGACTACAATGCAGTAGCAGACTACATGCAAATGCACAACTTTTGTTATCTCTGAACATCTGTATGTAACACATCACAGAAAGGAGTACACCTAATATGGAATATGGCTATTTTTTAAAAAGCATACACAATGCTATTGATTACAACTGACTAAAAACCATAGAATAAGAATAAATCCTACCCCACATCTCATTTAAAATGGATGGAGCTTAATAGTACTCAATGTAGCCACTTACCGACGTTTGAAACACCCTTGTTCGGGAAAACTGAAGGCACTGGATGCTCTTTTGATGGCCCACTTCTATTCACAAAATGATCGGAACACATTTGACTGTTAGCTGTGTAAGTGAAATCTTTCCATACTAGCTGTGACTGCTGAAGCCAAACTCTACACAGTTTACATCTTGCAGGAAATCTGTGCAATGATATTGTTTTCCCATCTACTTCCTTCCCTCTGAAATTGCTACAAATGCAACAATACTTGCGGGTTTTTGCCGCAGGCATTCTTTGACAGCTGATGAATGGATAGCCCACAGAAGTTGAAGCAGCAGCTAACGCATGCACAAAAGATGCACTGAAGAGTTCCTACTGGGGGAGACAACAACCCTTATTGAAAAGGCCATTAACCAATTGTTCCTGTAAAATTGTCTAGTCTAATTATCAATTTTGCATGCATTGACCTCACTAAGTTAGAGTAGGCACTACCTTCCCCTGATACCAATGTAAAAGTGATATAGCTGTGGAATAACAAGCTCTCTATACCAGAGGTAAAATAAATTTTGGAGATTTGCCAACAGATTAATGTAAAAATATTTATTTTAATGAAAGGATTGGAAATTATTTTTAAGCTTCCAAACATAACTTAAGCCTACATGTTAATTAGTCATGGACAGCTACTTGATATTCGCTGCTCAAATATCTCTTTTAAGTTTTAAGATGATGCAACTGTAAATTATACATTGTGCTTTTCTTTTTTTATTTAATTTGTTACCATTTCTTTTTGTATTTTCCTTAAAAACCATGTCAAAACAAGCTGGATTTTAATATCTGTCTAGATCTATCATGTCCATATCCCTTAAATTCAGCATTAAGAATGATTTCAGATCATTTAATCACCTGTAATAAGCATGTAATGAGTGTGACAAGGTGCAGCAATTGTACATACTTTAACAATACTTATCGTATGACCCTAGTTCAATCAATCCGTAATTACTGCATATTTACTCCTACTGTTCAGAGGAAAAGGACTTCTAAAATCTGACTATATACTGCACACAAGAACCATACTATTTCCATAAAAATAGCCAATTATCAAAATATTTTTCTAGTAATGGAAAGTTGCTTAATATTCTGCAGTGTGTCAAACTTAAGATAATAAAATGTTACTCAAGGGAGGTAAAGCAGTCAGTAATTTTAGCCACTTGACCTAAAATGCTAAATTTCAGCAACATGATTGGAATAAATTGTGCAGGAAAGTGGATTTTTTACCCCTGTTGGTCCACAAAAGTCAATAAAAATATACATACTGAGGATTTTCTCCATACCTGACCTTTAAACATTAAAGTCTTGTGACTAGATTGATTGATCACTGTAATCTATGAATTGCAAATGTCCAAATATTTACATAAGGCATCAGCGGCTTTGAGAAACTAATGAACTTAATCCGCATGGGAAAGTTGTATAGCGACTTATTTTCAAAGCAGCAAAACTTTTTTTCATGCCAGCTAGTTTGCAGACAAAATCTGATATACATGAAGCATGGTAATGCTTTATATTTTTTAGGCATGGTATATTCGAGATATCTAGATCACAGATTAGTATGAAAATCATAGCCCAGACTGTGAAGTGCCATTTTATATTATATTTTTTAATTTTTATCCAAAATTTAACTTTCATTATCGGAATAAATTCATATTTATCCGCACAATTCCAAGTTTGAATGATATTTTTTATATTCTGTGATACTGAAAATTTGATTATCCGCATGTGAAAACGTTAAATTAATGATATAAAAATCTATATCACACCATTAATCATGCTTTCATATGACATATTAATCTGCATTTCTTGTTCTTAAAATCATTACCAGCAATGCAGTAAAAATAATATCACATACTTGTGCTAGTGCGCATAGGTTTTAAATGTGATAGATGGGAGAAAATAATTTTTGTTGTGAGTTTAATGCAAAAGATAGGCTATAAATGTCAGCCAGTATTACTGGTGAAGGAAGAACCCAGAAAAATATGGAAAGGACCACTGACCCATGGTAAGCTAGTCTGGTGAGCTTTCTCACATACCCACATTGGCTGAGCCCAAGACTCAAACACAAGTGGACAGACGCAAAATATCGATGGCAATGACCGATAAAGGTGAGGAATTTAGACCGTGTCTTTGCCAACCATAAAAATATTTGAAAAGTGTCCATCAGTGGGTTAGGATATAAAAGTATTCCTTTGTTGTGGGTTTAGCCAGTAATATTGTTTAAATAAGCATTTTGTACCTTGTAACTAGACTTTGCTTAGGTTTGATGTTTACTTGCAAGCAACATAAGCAGATCCTTTTGTGCCAAGGCAACTGGCCGAAAAGTGCCTACCCCTACAGTCATGCTGATCTGATGTTAGGATTCAAAATAGCACTCAGCCATTCTGTTGCAAGTCCAACATGAAAAACCAATGTGACAATGCAATTCCTGAAGACTATATACATGTATTTATTAAGTGTAGTATTATATATCTATCAAAGTATTAAGTGTAGCAATTATTGAACTGAACTATATTAAGTGGCATACTAGAAGGAAAATAAATAGCAAACAAACTATCAGAATCAAGTTTAGATGTAAATAACCATTCTTTTAACATCCAAACAAAAACATTTTAACAGCACAAGTTCATTAGTACAAAAAATTCTGACTTCTTTCTGATGAAAAATATTTTTTTTTAATTGCAAGTTGATTTTAAAAAACCTGATTTAAAAGCGTGACTCATTTTTTGACATAACCAAATAAAGATTAGATCTGAACAGTTCAATTATTTTAAAACAAAATAAATTTCTGACATGAACAAATTCTGATATGAAAATTATGTCAACAATAGTAAAACTTAAAACTTCTTTAATAAAAAAAGTTTTTCACTTTCTCGTATCATCAACAAAGTGTTGACTTAAAGTTATGTGAAAACCAATAAATCATAAATGTAACAAACTCAAAATTATACAAAACAAAACCATGAGGCCATCCCTGTTACCTATGACAAATTTGTACTGTTTATTTAATGAAGCACAAATAACAACAACAAAAAAACCAAGCTTATATCAACAGTCTGTTGAACTTTACTGCAGAAACAATAAAACAGGAAATCAAATACTCCTTAAAAACGACTTGAACAATTAAAAAATGAAAACTGAATATTGTGAATTAATATTTGCATGTGGATTAATATTTTCATGCAGAGGAAATACAATGAGAAAGCAAGAACTATTTGATGTTGTTGTTGTTGTTGTAGGGTTTAATGCCATTTTTCAGCACACAATAAGCTATACATGGCGGCTAGTATTAATGGTGGCTCAGGAAGAACCCAGGAAATCCCCAGAAAGAACCACCGACCCTTGAGAAGCTACTGGCAAGCTTTCTCAAATACCCACATTGGCTGATACCGAGACTCGAACCCACACAGACAGGTGAGATGGCAGTGATCCGTAACAGAGAGCGCTTTAGACCACTCAGCCACTCAGGCCCCTCAAGAACTATTTGAAACTGGATGAACAGTTGATGAGTGAAAACTGAAGATTGTGGATAAATATTTACATGTCCAAGACAGGGAGCAGACAAATCATACTCTGATAAAGGATTAATTATGATTCCAAATATTAATGTTAAACATTATTATTATAAAGCATTCCTTTAAAGCAGAGGTCTCAAACACTTAGTCTGCCTGGCCATATACTGTGGACCGCAAAATGAATGGCGTCACAAGGTATCATGAGAGATAAGAAGGTAGTGTGGCCCTAAATGGGTCATCAAAAATGTCCTCATATGGCTCTCAGGGTGGTTTGAGTTTGAGACCCCTGCTTTAAGGCCATGAGCCATGCAAATCACCAGTTTAACTGTCAATCTGTCCTAATTACTTTTTCACAAAAAGTATTTAAAATAAATGATGTGACTGTCATCTTGAAAGAACAGTAAATATACTATGATTGAGTACCGTAGCTGTGAAAGAACAGTAAATATACTATGATTGAGTACCATAGCTATCTCCAGTCATGATCAACATGAGTAAGGAAGAAACAGATCCCAAAAAAGAGAAGAAAAAAACCCTGACCTTGTCAGATTGGCTGTTAGAAATGAGATCTGAAAATATTAAATCAGTTTGAAGCTTTGATAAACAGGTAATTTCTGGAAAAACAACAATTGATGAATCCAAGTCAGCAACATATTTCACTGTGGTTAGTTTTAATAAACAGGGACATGTAACAGCATTAGCATTTTCAGTCCAACATTTAAGACAGCACAAGCTGAAGAAAACAGTGTTAACATTCAATACCAGCTTTGGTCATTCTTCTCTATGATCCCAAGTTTCATTGTAAGTTTTTTTCAAAAGGACTCCTGAATAATATGAAAGTTGCAAGAAACGATACCAGATACATGATGTGAGGTTTGTTACCTTTAATCTGAATTGTTATTGAAATAAAAAGTACTAAATTTATATAAAATTATAATTTTTCTATTCTAGAGAGAAACCATAGAAACTGCTGAAATTTTATAAGCCTTTTAGGTAGCAGGGCTACTTTGTCATAACCTCCCCCCACCCCACCAGGATATTTCAGCCCA
Source organism: Sinohyriopsis cumingii (assembly GCA_028554795.2). Classification (NCBI taxonomy): domain Eukaryota; kingdom Metazoa; phylum Mollusca; class Bivalvia; order Unionida; family Unionidae; genus Sinohyriopsis; species Sinohyriopsis cumingii. The sequence continues at coordinate 132,952,042 of CM068824.1, forward strand.
TTTATCAACTTCAATTAAAGTCGCAGCAAGATTACTCTGGAATTTCATTACATTCCTCGTTGACAGAAACTAGAGAAGTACCAGTACAAAGTACCATGCAGCTCTCTCTCTCTATCGATAGATAGATATAGATATGTATGTATGTGTGTATGTGTGTGTGTATGTGTATGTGTATATATATATATATATATATATATATATATATATATATATATATATATATATATATATATATATACACATACATACATACGTACTTACACATGTACACACACACAGTGAAACTCCTCAAAATCGAAATCTCTGTATACTGGAATCATCTCAAGAGCGACAATTTTCTTTTGGCCCAAATTTTTCCTTCTTTAGCAGTAATTTTTTCCCCCAGTAAAAGTAAACCTCTCAACTTTCCAATACCGAAACAAATGTCAAAACCAAATTTCAATTTTATTCAAAAAAAAAAAAAAACTCAGTTCAAACTTGGAAATTTAATATTTTAGCTGCTAAATTCCTGACACATACTGGATTAGGTTAAGTATGGTTATCAAGTAGTATATTGTGAGACCAAGGATCAGAAATGTCCCAACAGCATGAATTGACACATGCTGGCAGATTAGGGCGCACAATACACTAATCTGAAGTGTTTGCATCATATGAAACAGCCAGTTGTTAAGGCACATTAATGATAACTAAATGCCTGTAGGTAAGATGTTTCAGAAAGACTATGTTTATTTGCCTATTATCTAACTGTAATTGATGTTATTTGTATACATGAACGATAAAACATTGTTTGCTTGTTTTTTAATTCAATATCAGGACTTTGTTAACTACCTCACTTTTGATGCTTTGCCAAATCTGGAAGATCTTTTTCAAATTTATCACAGTATGATGGAGTGTCAACCATGCAATGGCCCACTAGTTAAAATGTTTGCTTTTGGGACTGATCTCAATGTAGGGTGGTGTTGCTGTCTCCATTGATACAGTACATTCCAGTATGACTAATATGTCAATAAGGTGTTTTACAGTTTTTGTGAAAAATATCATTTACCCACTTGCTGATGCACTTCACAAAGTCAAGACTCCATCAACCAGGAGTTCTAAAATTAAGTTCTGCTGGCTGGTGGCACATCCTTTCCTGAAACATAGTTGCATTTCAGACATTTTGTCTTAAAAAAATGAATCACACTTCCAGTACACTACAATTAATGAAATGTTTTTGCGCATAAATGGAGTAAAATCTGAATTCAAAGACATGCTGCCACTAATCATGAATTAGCCAGTAATCTTTAATAAAGAGGGCTTAAACGTTAAGGCAACAAAGAATAATATTTTTGGTTTCTTCAAAATCTTTCAGATTGACTTGAAATGAATTGAGTTGTTCCACACTGTGTACTTTACCACTGCAAATTAACCTGATGGTTTCTTAACACAACATCACCCTTGATATTCATAGTCAATTAAGTAATCCATTCAAGGGTGGTTGTTTGCTTCTGACCTCTTTACCTTGTAATCACCTCTATGATAATCAACTTTATAAACTGTTGAGAACTAATTATAAACAGATCTGTTTATAAAAGATAATGGCATATATCACGGTGTCAACAAATGTCTGTCTTCCTCATTTTTTACTAATACTACTGAAAACTGTGGGGCATTTTCAAACATGATCATGCATTGGTTTGGAATGTGGTAGTAAAAAATTTAATTTGTACAACACATCGTGTTCTGGATGTATGCACATGTAAAGAACACTACTGAATAAATGAGACAATATGATGTATCATAGTGTTAGCTTGACTCATCAAACTTTTAACAAACCAGGACTTAAAATATTTTCAGCTATTAACTGTGACCTGCAGGGAAAGTGACTTTAAACTTCTGTTTGTTCTGCATTACTTTTACTCATTCTGCACCATGAATGATACAGAATATGCTTAGAATGCCAATTATTGTTTCTGATGTGCATCTTGAAAAAGCGACTAACCCTTCATCAACAACCAATGATAAATATGGACAGACAAGTGGAATTTCTTGCCCTGCAAACTACTTTAAAGATTCTTTTGACCATTAAAATAATAATAAAAGACTTTTAAATGTACTTTAATGTTTATCTCTACAACCATTGCCAAAAGAGTCAACAATCATGCAACCATGGCTACCTCTAGTTCGGTGGAACCTGTATTGAAAGACCACCCTTCAACCAAAAAATAATGGTCTCTCATGACAGGTTGTAACACTATAGAACCAATAAATCTATGCAAGGAGAACCAGGTTTCTCAATACAGGTGGTATTTCATAGCAGTGGTCTCACAAGACAGGTTTTACTGTAATATTACAAATATTGACAATCCAATTAAATAGCCCGTTCATGCGGGATTCTCTGCATACTTTTATACCTATTCACTTTTTACAAAATTCACTTTAAATCACATAAAACAATTAGCCCTAAAATCAATGTAGGTCATAGTGATTTACATTTTAATACTGGGTAACAATATTCTTTTCACCTGTTAAAATTTAACAATCATGATTCACTCCAATTTAAATGAGTTTAGCATTTTTTGTTGTACAATGGCTGGGATGAATCCAAGAAATGTGAAACAATAATGCATAGGCTTTGAGGTATATTATAGGTAGGTGTGTCAAAACTTGTTGAGGACTCATTTGCAAAATCGGGAAGAAAAATATTGTGGTGACACTAATGCTGCTGCTACAAATGTTCCTTACATATTTCTTTCATTCATATATCCAGTGCATTACTTACAATTCTTTATGCACCAAGATTACCTTACTTATGTTAGTCACACACCTTGACACAATATATCAAAAAGTTAGAATAGATTATTTTGCATTTTCTAAAAACAGTTGCATTTGATGAAATGACTGTACAGTTGAGTACATGTGACCTTTCTGGAACCAACTAAATCTATGTTTACTTGGTTAACCTATAAAAAACCCATAAGGCTGAACCCAATAAACATTTTTTTTCTGTTCTGACATAATTGTTGCTCTCTTTTTTGATGCAACAAACATTCTACAGGTTATCAAATCTCCAGGAAATCGGTGAAAATTATTAATGATTTTCTTAGAGACTACAACAGGCATTAATAAAATAGCAATTTGGCCCAGTTAATGTAGTGATGCCAGAAATAAATTAAACATCTACTGTGAATTAGAAAGTATATTTTTGTGGTTGTATTTCTGGAGAAATGAATTAAAATTTGTTTCCTGACTGCAAGAGGTAAATGAGAATATTGGGTATATCAATGACAGAACAATGATTTTGTGCAAGAATTTCTTTATTTTTAATCCACTACCCCTTTCACTGATCACACTTTGAATATAACAGTAAATTGTCTGATATATACATATTCATACATGTGTACAGACAGACATACAGTGATAAATCTATTACATGCATAAAAATTAAACATAAATGTAAATTAAAAACATCCCATAAATTTCAAGACAAATAAACATGTACCTGGAATATTCAAACAGAATTTAAGAGATGTAAATACAAGTGTTCAATGCCTTTTGACTAGTGCTATTCAAGCTAATCTCAGGATTTTTCTTATACAACACTGACAATGTTGTGGCAATACTTTAGAGTAATTTTTGACAAATGACATACCTAGGGGGAATAGGGCTGTCTCATTCATTACTGGTGTGTCACCTTAGACCATCTAGATTTCACGTAACCATCAACATGAATTAAAATCCAGCACAAAAAAAACTGTATCGTGTCTTAAACTGTACAAATGGTACTAGTAATATAATCATAACCTAAAATTAGGTTACAGTGACCAAATTCCAACCTGACTGAATACTATGCAAGGTAATCAGAACAGATATATTTTCTCAACAACAAAAACAGTGTAATACAAATATTAGAGATGGCAAGGATCAACGACATGTCTAGGAAGCATGAAAACCATGCTACACTGACTTTGTTGGAACCTGATACAAAGACATAAGATCTGTCCACATAGCAAGATACATGAGACCTGTCCACAAAGCAAGGTACATGAGATCTGTCCACATAGCAGGATACATGAGATCTGTCCACATAGCAGGATACATGAGATCTGTCCACATAGCAAGATACATGAGATCTGTCCACATAGCAAGATACATGAGGTATGTTCACATAGCAAGATACATGAGGTCTGTCCACATAGCAAGATACATGAGATCTGTCCACATAGCAGATACATGAGATCTGTCCACATAGATATACAATCTATCTACATGCTAAGATACATAATGACAAGATCTGTCTATATACTATGATACATAAGATCGGTCTACATTCTAAGACATGCAACATAAATAAGATCTCTCTATATACTAAGATACATAATATCTGTCCACACACTAAAACACATAAGATCCATCCAAATACATGTACAAACACACAAGATCTCTCCACATACTATGGTACACAAGATCTGTCCACTGACTAAAACATATATCTGTCCAAATAGTAACACACAAATCTGTTGACACACAAAAACACATAAGACCTGTCCAAATACTAATACATCTACATAATAAGACATAAGATCTTTTTTACCAAAATACACAAGATCTGTCCACATACTAAGTCATATGAGATTTGTCCACATATATAACATCTGTTCACATACTAAGGCACATTAGACCTGTCCACATACTAAGGCACATTAGACCTGTCCACATACTAAGGTACACAAGATCTGTCCACAGACTAGAACACAAGATCTGTCCACACACGAAGATCCACAACATGTGTCCACATACTAAGATACACAAGATCTGTCCACTTATATATTAAGATACATTAAGATCTGTCGACGTACTAAGAGACATAAGATATTTCTACATATTTAAGTTCCTACTGAAAAAATAAATTACTGCAGAAAATAAATATTACCTACCAAGTCAGACTAACTACAAATAGATGTAAGTAACCCACAAATATCACTGCCTTGAAGGTTCATGTAATCTTCTCAGAAAATGTCCCTCATAAGCTAAAGTCTTAACCACATACAAAACTCCTCGATTAATTCAGCATGACATATTCAAAGCATTAACCACATACAAGACTCCTTGATTAATTAAGCATGATATATTCAAACTCTCAACCACTGTAGTGACAAATGGATGAAACAAGTACTCAGTCTGAATTATGATGGTATACAACTATTTTCTGGGTTTCTAAAACCTAAATGCTGGTAATAATAATAACAATAACAATAACAACAACAACAATAGGTTTATCTATAGAAGGTCATACAATTAGTTTTGTGGAACCAATCTACCTTGTGGCCCATTTATTTGTTTTCACATAGATTCAATACCCCCAACCTCCACTCCTCTCTATCTCTTTCCCTCTCACCTTGCTAAAGTAAAAGCATATTCCCTAGTAAAATACAATGTTTTCAGTGACAAAAAGTATGTAAAGTAAATAGAAGACCATGCAACAATTGGGTTATTTACAACATTATTTATACAATTTAGTTAGGCAACAACAAAGAAGCCTGGTCTCCTTTTGAATGCTGTTTCATTTTATTTATCACATTTGTCAGAGAAGTGTGATGTTACTTCTATTAGGCTGACCATCCCTGTTTTTGATTATAGACCAAAGCACTTTCTCCCCCCCCCCCACCAAGAGTTAATTTTTTGTTTAATTTTTAAAAAATTCCTGAAATTGAATTTGTGCATATCATTGAGCCGGTTGTGCCCAGTACTTGAAGCACTAGTACGTTATATATACTAATGAATCTACTAAATATAATGTCAAAAAAGATTTTTTTAAAAACTTACCCTACCATATATACTCGCGTATAAGCCCATTTGCGTATATGCCGACCCCCCGCAAACTGAATAAGTACAAACACTAAAAAGTGCATGACCCACATATAAGCCGACCCACAATTCCAAGACATCACAAGATGCACGCGGTAAATTCTAAATGCATTTATTTAGGCAATCTTATATTAACAAAAACTACATGTATACTTATCTCGGGCATGGCATGTATGATTATTAAAAAGTAGAAACCATAAAAACTTTTCTGATGAAAACTCCCATGTCAGTATGACTTATTTTTCAGGAGGAGTAGTGATAACATGATTTTCCAAATGGTGGCAGTCATATTGGACATTAGATATTAGCAACATTTTCATTTAGGACCAACCAGAGATCAGAAGTCTTTCAGTGAAAACCCCATGTTGATATGACCATCCATTCAGGAGTAGCAATTACATTGAAGATGGGGTCGGTGTTCAAACGTAGCTTTGACAATTTTTCAGTCATATCCCTAAGATTTCTGCATTATAACAGTTTAAAGTGATGTCTAGGACTGGGGCATCATGCCACAGACATGTAGTATGATGTCCCACCCAGTCACATTATCCTGACACCAGGCCAACCAGTCCTAACACTAACCTCTTAATGTTGAGCACCAACCGTCAGGCAGCTGTTAGTACCATTTTTATAAGTCTTTGGTATGACCTGGCCAGGGATCAAACCCATTTGATTACATTTAGGACCAATCAGACATCAGAAGTCTTTCAATGAAAACCCCATGTTGATATGATCATCCATTCAGGATTAGCAATTACATTTAAAACCAATGTAATCATATCTAGAAGAACACAACAGACACAAGACCTTCCTACATTTCATTACATACCAGCTTCAAAATGAGTAATAAGTACAGATTGTAATTTCAGCTCAGAAGGATCCTAAACAGACTCGAGATGTCCCAAGTAACTTCATCACTTTTCAAACATATGTAAAAATTAGCCAGTGACAATAGCTAGGCACAGACACAAAAATAAAAATGCAGCGTTTGAAATGTTAAGGAACACTCTTTCCCCAGCACAATGACAGTGAGTACACATGAACATTTCCAAGCTAATCCCCTGGTAGCAGATGAAGAGAAAAGATATTTTTATTTACATGTATCAGTCAACAGGAATATTAATCTTTTCAGATGATATTTAAATAATGTTCTGGTTTCACTCAATCATAAGATACATATCGCTCAAAATCATATCCATAGCAAATGCAAACAAACCAAACAAAACCTGGTTGCCACTTCTGGAAAGAGAATTAAATATTGTATTTGACTGGTATTCCATCCAGCATTTGCATTTGACAGGTATTTAGCCCTGCAAGGCATTTGATTGGTATTAGCCCTGCAGGGCTTCGTGTTAATCCAGTCTGATCTCTGATTTGTTTCATCACCTTAAACTGATGGCACATATCAATAGCTTAAAAATGCTTTTGGATATATGAGCATATTTGCGTTGATGATAAAAATCTATCCTTTCATATATATAAAATATGAGTTTGTTTTATATTCAGAAATTTGTAACAATCAGCCTCAACTATCATTGCATACTGTATTGTCCAGTTTTATCCATTGATTCCTTGAGTTTTCTTTTATACATATTTTGCAACTATTATAGTTTAAATTTCAGATACGTGATATTTGTGAAGACTATTGAGCTGAGCTCATCCAAGAATCAGACCACAAATTATTAATTGATAAGAGTACTAATTTAATAGCAGAACACTGAATACTATACATATAAAACCTTTTATAACACAATTCGTTAAAACGCAATTCCACTTATAATGCGATGACAGCATGGTACCCATTTTTTAATTTAAGGTGACCTCTCTTCTTAACATCCTAAATTAATACTCTTGGAAAAGCCAATTATTCATATCCCTAGCAGTTTTTAATTTTAATTTTAATCCCGGCACTGCGTTTAATGTTGCCTTAACTTCCGAAATTTTCCAAAACAAATGATATATGATGAAGAGGTTAGTTAAAACTGATGACACTAAAATTTCAATGCACTTTTTCTATGAGGAAGTTTTTTAAAAAAAATTTTTACGTGATCCCGCTTATATAGCAGTGCATTTCTTTGGACCCCAAGCATCATGTTATAACAGGTTTTATCTGTATATGTGTTGTGAACTGGGTCATCTAGTGCACAAAATACTTTTATTATCTCAAATGTTAACACTGATGTCTATCAAAAGTGAATTCCTGGTCCAACATTTCTGTTGGGGAAATATATACCTTGTGCTGATAAGAGAAAGAAATATCTTGGTCACAGATTTTCTGTCTTTGGAAACATTTTACCCAGTAGATGAGATTTACTTGCTTTACATTACAGCTTTATCTACCACATGCTTGTAACATAATTCAAGAATGGAAAATCCTACCTTCCCTTGTCATGGAAATGACTTTACCCAAATGATATTCAGTCTAGCAGCCTCACAAGCCAACCCACATGTGAATGCTACCTTAATGTTTTGTTGTTGCTTATCTAAATGCTCATATTTTCGAAAATATTAGTTCTAAGTATCATAAAGTGTTCTTATCCATTTTACATGTATTTTTCTTGATAGTCCACTCACATGTATGAAAATCTTTAATCATTTATTGCAGTAGATTACAGTGCCCTCCATTTTGGTGGAAATGACTTTCTGACGTTTTAAAAACATTCCATCTAAGTCACACACTGCTTTTCTGAGTCTAGGCCTCCCTGCAATTTAGTGTATATTCCTAATGAACACATCTCTGCCTAACCATTACAATTTTCAAGATGGATGCCATGGTGATTATATTAGTCACTAAAATGAGCACCAATTCTTTTAGTAAAATCTCATGTTGATATTATATTCATCAGAGTAGAAGATATTTTCAAGATGGATGCCATGCATGGTGGCCATACTGTATGTAAGATTGTACAAGGCCTTCTAGTAAAAATACCCATCTTGATATGACCACCCATTCAGGAGTTGTAATGATAAAATGTTTGTCTAGTTGTGGCAGCCATTTTGGACATCTAAATGGCAACCTTTTCAGTCTGGCCCAACTTAGATGTCATAAGAAGACTTGCAGAGGAAACCCCATGTCATTATGACTTTCCTTTCAGAAGAAGTAGCAATAAAAAGATTTTCAAGTCTATGCAGTACAGTTTCATTTAGGACATACTAAACTATGGGATGAATATGCCATGTAAAATTTCAAGGCAATCCTTTGAACATTTTAGGACAAATGGCAATAAAAAATTTGTGCAAATGGGCATATTAAGTACAACAATGCATCGTTCTGTGCCCTATTCTGACCATAATATTCTATTCCACAAATCCCAGTTTCCAGCAATTCAAGATAAAAACATTTCTTCTTTGTAACTGCTGAATCTAGAAACTATCAGTGATATTGTTCAACTATAAGGTTTGCAAATTAACCATTGTGGCAGTAATGTAATATTGCCACCATTTTCATTTATGACCAATGAGACATCATTAGAAGACTTCTGCTGAAAACACCATGTGAATATGACCATTCATTTAGGAGAAGCACTAAAATGATCTTAAAGATGGTTGCCATGGTGGCCATACCGGATATCATATCAGCATCATTTTCATCTAGGACCAACATCTTGGTAAAACCTAAAGATGATCAGGAGTCACAATAAAAAGATTTTCAAGATGGCTGCCACCATTTTTATTCTGGACAAATTAGCTATCATGGGAAGTCTGCTGTTGAAAACCCCATGGTGATACGATTTTCAAATAAGGAGGAGTATTGATAAGAAGACTTTAAAGATGGCTGCCATGTTGGCCCTTTTGAATGTCAGACTGGCACCATTTGTATTAGGACCAACTAGATATCATAATAAGTCTATTAGTGAAACCCCATGCTGATATAACCATTCACTAAGGAATATCATTAATAAGATTTTCAAGATGGCCACACTAATGGCTATATTGGATGTTCAAGCAGAACCTGGCATTTTCAATCAAAAGCAATCAGGCATCATAAGAAGTTTTCTTGTGTAAACTCCATGTCAATATGACTTTTGATTCAGGAGGAGCAGTAATAAACATGATTTTCAAGATGGTGGTTGTGATCGATGGCCATATTAGATATCCAATTGGTGCCATTTTCATATTGGACCAATTAGGTATAATCTTTCTGAACATTCTCAAACTTTATGATCAAATGCCAGAATAAATCTGAGACGTAAATAAAGACCATTTTGAAATGTCCTCAAAACCATGGTTGCTAAGGCATCATAATAACTTTATAACATCAAAATGACCAGATTATGTCATTACAACCCCCCAACCCCCACAGTAACGTAAGCAATATAGTTTCAGGTTATTTAATCTGAGTGATTTCTTCATTTTTTCATTACAAAGTTGCAGAAATAACACTACAAATTAGAAATTTCATTAATTGCTGAAATGTCATCAAGTGTTATTATCAATACCTATCATTTTATTATATTGAAAAAACTACTTTAAGGATATCCAGATGTTCAAGCACCAAAATTTAGGATCTGAAGTATCACTCTGACACCCAACAAAGCATCAAAACTATCAGCCACATTATATGACACACTTGGAAGCAGTGCAACCTATAAAGTAAAGCTGGTACTTTCTCATTGACTCTCCCATCACTATCATCATCCAATCATTACTTACATAGGATTCTGCACTGACAAGGAGAATAAAAATCAATATACATGTACAAGGGAGAAATCTGAAATGTGACTAGATTTTCACATCAGTCTTTCAGCTCATAGCTCAACCAACACTCCCTTGTAATAATATAATACCCTGTTTAAGAGAAAACCATCTGACGGATATAAGTTAGTACTCCAAAGTGATGATGATATTAATCACATTACTTTATGACTCAACCCTTGGTGGAGTGCCAGGTCATGAAAGGTTAACTCCAAGTGGATGCTGTTAATCCAATTACAGCTGATTCTATTCGTTCGATAAAGAGAGGAAGCTTCACATGAAAACCCCTTAAAGAGACACAACACAAAAACAGTCTAAGACTGAGACAATACAATAACAAAAGTAACATGCACAGCACATTATATGCCTATTCCATGTTAAACAGTCCCCTATTTAGGAACTATAGAGCAGGACATGGTTGACTGATCACTGACAAATGCATCTCCATGATCAGGACCTTGGTCGAGTTACTGTGCAGAATTTGTTTTGGAGACATACTGTGATCCAAGAATCTTTAGGTTGTTTTAGCCATTTAAAAAGTTTTTTCAAGGAACAAACTTGTTCTGAAAAAGCATTCTTTGAGCAACGATGATCCCGACCATGACCTTTTGACCCCAAACCACACCAAACCCCCATACCTAATGTGCAAACCCTCCACAAGTTTGGTCAAGGTATATTTTCCAGAATTAAATTTATTATGTAAAAACATTTTTCTTCTTTCTGTGACCTCTGACCCCAAAATTGATTGGTGTCTTCCTTACTCCAAATGCAATCATCCACATAGTTTAGTTCATGTCTGTCATGTATAATTCAAGTTACTGTGCAAAAACCATTCATCTTCTTTCTGTGTAGTGTGACCTTGGACCTTTTGTTTCCATAATCAATAGCTTTATTCCTACCCAACATGCAAATCATCTACAACCTCTGGTGAAAGTATATGGTTGAGAACTGAAATTTTGTGCAGAAACAATGTTTTCACTGACCTTAGCTTTGTGATCCCCAAATCAATAGGCTTCTTCCTTACTGCAAGTGCAAGCCATCCATTACATTTGATCTAGATCTGTTAAGTTAGTGGGCAGAGACAATATTTCTTCTTTCAGTTACAGTGACATTGACCTTTGACCTATTGACTAAAAAGGTAATTTCATTCCTTACCTAAAACACAACCGATGAAAAAGTTTAGTCCTAGTCCATGATGTAGAATTAATGTTGTTGTGCAAAACTGTTATTATTCCTTAAGTTAAAGTGACCCTGACTTTAGACCCCTGGACCCCAAAAATCAATATGCTTTCTTATCCCAAGTACAAGTTATCCACTACATTTGGTGAAGGTACGAGCTGTGAACTGAAGACAAAAGACAGGGAGATAGCATAATGCTCTGTGACAGAATTATGGACATAAAAAATGAATGGTTTATCCCTTTCTGAATCAGTCTAACTTTAACTGGTGTCAAGAAAATTTTATCCTTATTAGAGATGCACAGTTTTATGAGCATGCTGGTTTATCGTGTTATTTTTTTCCCTGCGATATTTCAAGTATCTTATCATTTTAAACGGAAAAATAATTTCAAATTTATCAATGTTTTTACAGAACATATGTATTTGTCATAAAATGAATCTGGACTATAACAAATCCAATTCATTTTATAAACCTTGATTCACACGTACAACATGGGCCACGAATGCCATCATGGCAAGTGAAAGAGATGTTGTGAAAGATATTCAGGCCAAATCCAACTTTTGGAAAATTTTCATAATAAAAAAAGGGGGGGAAAATATCCTTTTTTTAACTTTAATTTTTGTTAGTGTACGTTAATGAGTTAAGTACATGTATTCCTTTGTAAGACTGAGAACCATCCTAAAATGTTCAGCACACCATTTGTTTTGTTCAAATTTTTTTTATTTCTCTAGCCCACTAAATATTTTCTTGTTTGCTGAATCAGTGTGTTACTGGCCATTTCTGATAAATGTCTTATCCAGATGTTGACATGAACTCAAACGTTTTCCTTTCCATAACATTATGGCATAGCTAGTAAATTACAGACTTCAGTGTTGACACTTTTTATTTTTAGCAAGCCATCTAATGTCAGTATGGTTTACAGGGTGTCAGCCATAGTGTAAACTTATTCATCACACTTTTTAGATGACAACTTGAGCATCAAGTAACATAGACATGGTAAATTCATTTACAATAAGGTACTAACCATGTAATGTTTTGAGGGGTATAGGTGTGATGCAATTTCTTACAAGCTGAGATATTTTATCTTCTTTTATCTCAATATAAGTATCTAAAACACAACGTAATGGATAATAACATGGTGTTATCTTTCTATAAATCAGAGCGAGATATTTTTCAGCTTGTCAGACCTGGAAAATATTAAAAACACAAAGTCCCTATGCCAGAAAATTAAATTATGTGTCTCTAATTGCAATATACTATGGTGAGTATCCTATGTTCAGAAATACTGCAGTACCAATTTTTTCTACTTCTTATTGTGAGCTGATCTGACATTAGAAACAACCTGGCACTGTGACTGATAGGTGACGTTTAATACCTTGTTTACTATACCCAACCATGTTAAATGGCTATAATGGGAGGGTAATTAGCTTACATTTCATTACACCAGAGTTAGACCCATGCATCTTTTCCAATTTAAGGTTATGACATTTACCAAAATGTCTAACATGTCCATGGTTTACAATAACCCAGTGAGCTGTTTAGTTGAAATGATTAGAAACTGAACTTTCTCCCTTCTATCTACCCATTAGGTTTATGGAACAGCTGACAGCTATCAGAATGTGTATGCTTTACCTCGCTTAACTTGCAATTTTTCCTCTGCATTAGTTTATTACCTTGTATTATGACTAGATTCAGTTTGTGATATGTCTTTTTGCTGCATAAAATATATATCTGACAGTTTCAGTAAAATTCAATGTTTCCCTTTACCCCCATTTGTTCTTCAGAGACTCCCAAATTTTTTATCTGACCCTCCGTTCTGACACCAAGGAGATTTTTTTTACCCTCAGTCTTGCACCCCTATGGGAAGCACTGAAAACATCATCAGGACTGTAGTGATATTGCTTCCTTTGTAACTGTTGCATATATGTAGAGAATGAAAAAAATATATAATAGAACTGAACATACTGACTCCAGGACCTGCACATATGATGCTTTCGCTGGAAATAAAATAACTAAGAAACTAAGTTTGCTTCAAATTTTTGAAACAATATATCTACAAAAAAATGTTACTAATCACAGGTTCTGATAACATGTTTTAAGGTAAATACTGTATTTTAAGTAATTTTTTTATCAGTAAATCAACTTGATATGTAATGTTACATAATGTACACTATAAACAATTCTTGTGAGCTGGTGTATTTTTCCCCAGCAATGCAACATTCTGATGTAAAATCATGGATACATCCTATGCAAAACAATTAACACAAAAGTCTCACTATAAACAGTTCTAATATGCATGTAGGTATGTAGTATGTATAATTTAACTGGAACCTGTGGTTCCAGCATTAATGACAGCCACATGCATGTTCGTTTACATGTTTATCAATTTTGTAAATGTTTACTGCTTGTTCTTACTACACCTTGGTCTATACAGTCAGGTCGTGAAGCAAGTCCCATCTATTCAATTAATTAGAATTTATATAAAGAATATGATACAAACCCCATATGGGCAACTGACTAGTTTTGGACCGTAGTCTTTAATTTAAATACCAGGAATCTTTGATAAAGGTAACATTTAGATCTGATCAATGCAATGAAAACAAATTAAGAGTACATACTATGATAGTGGTGCCATGATTACTTCTTGACAATGTGTCAATTTGCTATAAAAGTACACTTACAACATTCATGGTCAATTAATCATTTTCAAAGTATATGACAAATGGTAAAAAATGTGATCAATTATTATATACGCTTGGATAATTGTGATCATACACCTGAGTTAACTCTGCATCTCTAAATATAATTAAATCTACAAAATAAATGTAAAATAAAAGATCAATAGTTTCCAACAATAAATGAATCCATCTTTCATACTGTCAACTTTTTAATTCATATATAATGAATTTTCAAAAAAAGTTAACAGCATAAGAAATATATGTTCTACAATACAATTTTTAAATTCAAGAAGTTAAGTTTTTTTTCGTAAAAGTACTTCAGTTCCTGCAGCCATTGTTGTAACATTACTAATCAAGCTTAGCAACAAATTCAGCCTTAAGTGACATACAAAATGCTGGTCCCTGTGCTAGGGCATAACAGAAATTAAAACTGAAAATCCTTATCTATCAAGAGAGAGATATTACATTATAATGAGTTGATAAAGAAAAATCATTTTTTTCTAAATACAGTACTCATTTTAAAGAAATATAAAATCTGCTTTAGAAGCTATTTTCACTGTCTGCCCCTAGAAGCTTGAATTTACTGGGTTGATGTCCCAGGTTTTGAGTAACCATGGCATTACAGCTATTGCATCTTCGCAGACCAAGGATCTGACATGTTGTCTATAGAAAGGTTGACCACATCAGAACCTACACAAGTGACAATGCAGCTAGCATGACTACTATTACAAGCATAGTTAGACATCAGTTATTACCGTGACCATCACTACAGCTCACATGAATGGCACACATCTCAGTCTTCTAAAATCTACCCATTCCAATGTACAACATACACATTTAACCTTTCAAGAGAAACCTATTACAATATACAATACATAATCATTAATGTGGAAAGGTTACCATTGAATAAACATGTTTAGCTCACCTCTGTATAGTAGAGGTGAGCTATTGTATTACCCCTGCTGTTGGCCATAGACTAAAGCTCAAGACCTAGGTTCTTTGCACCCCATATATATATATATATATATATAGTTATATATATATATATATATATATATATATATATATATATATATATATATATATATATATATATATATATATATATATATATATATATATATATATAGTTATATCTAGATTTACAAAACTTGGTGAGAGCTATGCTCTCAAAGCAAAGGAGGGCCACTGTTAACTGTATTTCACACTTGAGTGACTTTGGTTTAATGCTGTGTTGGAAGTTTAAATCTCTAACTCTGTTCATACAATAATCATCAAAACAGATGAGTGTATGCATCTCTATTTGTACCACACCCATACCACAAAAGAATGTCACTCCAGGCTGAGATAAAGTTTTTGCATTTAGTTCATAACCAAATATGATTTCATCATCCTGTAGATATGTAGATACCTAGATTCATGAACATTGCCGAGGTGATGCATCTTAAGGAGAACTACACCATCATTACACAAGTAGGTAACTATGACCTATATTTCATTGTTCAATTACATGACCACAGATCTTTTTAGCATGCTCTGTACATACTTTCCTATATAAAACCATGAACTTGGGAATGCTTCTTTATGAGCACTATTTCCTCATTTCAGAGGTTGTAAACCATATTTAATGCTTCAGTGACCTAGGTTAAAATTGTATTTCTCAGGATTGTTCAACCTATAATCATGCATTTTATGATATACATATGTTACTACCAGACTCTTACAAGAGGCTCATTGTGACCAAGGCTCATTGTGACCTAGGCTCATTGTGACCTTGGCACATTGTGACCTAGGCGCATTGTAACTTAGGCTCATTGTGACCTAGGCACATTGTGACCTAGGTGCATTGTGACCTAGGTTCATTGTGACGTTTATTTCATCTTTTACTACCTTTGCTCAAGTCTTTGCATTTACCTCATGACTGCAAGAGTATTTTGCAAGTTATATGCATACTGACATAGATTTGTTAAATTTGGTGAGTTAATGCATCAAATAAAGGTTTATATTCTTTTTGCCAAAAGAAGTCACTGTGTCCTATATTTTATGCTTAGTGGCTTTGTTCAAATTTTGTGTCAAACATTAATTTCTAAGGTTCTGTTTAAGTTCCATTCATGAAACTTGACAATTTGATGCAGCTCTGATACTATAATAACTCTTAAAGACAATTGTGACCTACATTTTATGCATTAGTAAAACAAATTTCCCAGAATTCAAGATAAGACCATTTGTTAACCATTGAGTGCTAAAACTATATCTGAGATTTTTAGCTTACCTCAAATTAGACACTGTGGCAGCAATATGGTATGCTAGATCAGCACCATTTTCAATAAGGACAACCTAAATGCACCATAAGAAGACTTCTGGTGAAAAGCCATTCTTATACGGCCAATAAAGAAAATTAGAAGATTTTCAATATGTTCATTGCTGCAGTCCAACTGGATGCCTGCAGGGCACCATTTTCATTTAGGACCATCTATTCTTTGGGATAACACCCAATGTTGATAGGATCATCAATTCTGGAGCAGCAGCAATAAGATTTTTCAAGATAAACCACAATGGTGGTCTTACTGGATGTCAGATTGGCATCATTTTCATTTAGGACCAACTAGATATCATAACAAGACTTCTGGTGAAAAACGTATGTTGATACGAGCTTCCATTTAGGAGCAGAGACAAGATGATTTCCAAGAAGACTGCCATGATGGCCATATTGAAGGTCAGGTTTGGTATAATTTTGTATCAACTAGACACTATTAGAAGTCTTACTGTGAAAACCCTATGCTGATATGATGTCCATTCTGGCAGAGTAGCAATAACAAGATTTTCAAGATGGTAATTGTCGTGGCCATATTGGATGTCCAGGCAGCACCATTTTTATTTAAAATCAACTAGACATCACAGGAAATATTCCAGTGCAAGCCTAACAGTTATATGATCCATAAAGGTAGAGTGGCAATACAAGATTTTTAGAAAAGGCCTCTGTTGTAGCCATATTGGCTGTTTAAGCAGCACCATTTGTATGGAAGACCAGCTAGAGCTTGGGATAAGTGTCTAACCTTTCATGATAATCTCCAAGTAATTTAGGAAGAGCAGTGATAAGGAACTTGTGTTTAATAAATGAACTATCTACATGAATGACAGATTATGGACACCTCTTCTGGACTAGGATCAGCAAGAGATAAAAATGGTGGTGCCCATTTAAATGAATATTCCAGAATCTTCTGTATGTTTGGCTCACCAAGTTTCTACCAGGACATTGTGATCTCATTCAAAAGTGTTCTTAAAACTTTTTCAACTATTAAAACAGACTTAAAGACTGAATAATGTTAACTTCCTAAATTACTATCATAATGTTTTTGTTTGTAATTTTATGGTGTTTGTTTTTGCAATCTTATCATTGTACAAGTTTTTATGTGTTATCTAACTGCAAAATGCTTAGAGCTCTAAATATTAGGTGCTGTACTAAATCCACATTATTATTAGTACACATTATTGTTATTGTTATTATTATTATTATTATTATTATACAGAGCCTAATATTCAATGTGATTTATTTCATGTTAATTTGCTTAATGAATGACTGGATGAAAGTCTCATGTAAATAAACAAAAAAATGGAAAATATTGTCACCTTTATGTCACTTCTTTGTAATACAACAATCTTCAACCAAGTGCATCTAATTTAAGATGTCATTTTTTATTCAATCAAATAAATAGGACAACTTCTGAAAAATTGAATAAAAAGAGTTTCTCTGCTTTAACTGTAAAGTATGATATAAAAAATATTATTTTGTGTCTACAATTATCATGCAGTGTCTTAGATCATGTATGCAGCCAGTACTGGTAATGTAAGTATACACACTGTATATGCATACTTGCATGCAAATAACATACTGGAAACTTACCTTGTTACCCACGTACAAGTCAATCTTATCCTGCTTTTCTGGAATAATATGTCAATATGTTCAAAAATATAGCAAAAAGCATCTCCCAAAAATTACTTCAAGGTTTGAAAGTTAACACAATTGATCAATATTTATAACCTTGTTTTTAACAGCATGATGTGGATATTCCTAGGAAATGATTTCATTACAAACATCTTATAACTTCCTCAACCAATGAATTCTGTTTTAGTTCCATAAAGATTTTTTTATCAGGAAAGACCACATTGGAAAATCTGTTGTCTCTGAAAAGTGATACCAATTCTGACTGTCCATATCTCATAATGTCTTCTGACTGATCACTAGATGACAAGAAAATCACCATATTTCTAAGCCCAGTCTGTACATGCAGATATGCATCAATTTAGGTCCAGCATTGGATTCTCATTTTATGGCAACTTGATTATCTACTGCATTAACATAGCCCACATCTTCTAGCAAGCAATATGTACTAATACTGTACTACTGGACATTAATCTCTCTCGGCAGCCTTTGAAAATCATAATGCCAATGCTGTACATCATTCGACTTCAGCAGCTTATAGCGACTTCCTATATATTGTATGTATATTGCTCTCCAATGCACTTCACTCAAGAAAATTAATCAATATAAGAAACAGAACCTCCTATTTGATAGACTTGTATAGCAACATTAACACTAAAATGACAGGAAACATCTTTTGGTTAACAGAATGATAGATGCTTGTGTTTCTTCCATGTGCTGCCTTATAGATGCAACTCTTACCTGCCTGTAAAGTGAACTCAACAGCACACAAAGGGCCGTGTCATGAAATTGTTGGAGCATAAAACTTAACTCAAACTAAAACCATCCAAAATTAACCAGAATTTAATTAATGATTACATGGCTCAGCCCTACAAAGTTTCAAGTAATTTCCAGCTGCCACTGTACACAATCATTAATCACGCTGAAATAAATTCAGACCACAGCAATGTTTACAATGAAACGTTGGTCCCTGTGACAAGTCATAAAAGGCATAAAAAGCAATAAAATATAAATAATCATTCCGTAAGTGGATGAAGTAAAACGTGAGTGAGGCATGAACTTTGCATTTTGTCGAATGTTGCATAGTGATACATTGTCCAACCATACTGTTTTAAGTCTGTTATTGTTTGTTTGGAACGGAAAAAGTGAATGTTATTCATTTTATTTGTGTCTTATCCTTAATATCTTAATATATTGATGCACTGCAATTTGAATCTGTACCATATTGTTTTATAATCCATACTGCATACATTTTATCTTAATAAGACAAGAAAATTATTTTCTAATATGATATCCAGGCAGACATAACATTATGAATTGATAAGAACCAGAGATTAATTTTATTTGTTAAAGCACTGTTCTCAAAACCTGTTTCAGAAATTATTATCACTCTTAACAACTAAAAGTCAAAAGTAATTTGGAGTGACAACTCCTATGACCATTAGTACAAGCACAGTTCATGGAAAAGCAATTGGTTTAAAAGCCCCTCCAGCTGAGGCCACTTATGAAATACAATCAGTCCACTTATCTAACATTTATACTTGTTTACATTTACAATACGGTTAAACATGGCCAAAACTGATGCTAGCAAGCTATTTTTCTGCTAGTTACAATTAGTAGACTGCTAGTTAAAAGAATATTATGTAAAATTGTATAGCTGGTGATACTATGTATTCAGATGTCAGTTTTATTCAATGTGCTAATGGTCATTGAAAATATCTTGATTTTTGCTAGTTGAAAAAAATTATTACAACTGTCAAATTGCTACTAGCACTGCCCTGGTTAACCTGTTGTGTGTTACAACCACCACAATACTGTTCAATGTATTGTCATCAGTATGTACAGTTCACCACTGAATAAACATATTCATTTATTCTTCCAAATGAGATGGTCATAAAGGGTCTTCTGTATAAGCTAGGAATTTTGTTTATAATATGAACAAAATATACACAGCCATGATAAAAATATGTAGCTTATGCAAGTATGTACATGAGATGTCCTCTGACTCCTCTTACAGCACCAATGCAAGACACATTAACAAAGATCAATGAGTGGGGGTGCAGATTTTTGAAATTTTGCTACTGAAGCTTGGGGAGGGGTTAAGTTTCATAAAATTTTAAAAAAACTTTTGAGTTGCTTGTCTTATATATCTAAGAATTGGCATGTGTGATCGATGACCCACAAGTGACAGTTCATAAGTAAACTAGGACCCCTGGGTCCTGCCCAGGGACTATTCATACCACTCATTGCCTTGGGCATACTACTGAGATTCCCACCACCAGCTGCACACATTTTTTTTTGAGTATGAAAAGGCAAATTTACATGGGAACTGACATGAGCCATATAATCCAGGGTCCATCCATACAAGCCATGGGCTTATTGATATCTCTATCTTATAACTATATACATACATACTTATATGTACTATATTCAGTGTAATACCGATGCACACCTAATAAACACATTCACTCCTTTTTGAGGTAAAAACTTGCAAAATATATCTCTCATTAATCACACATTTTTCAATCTCATTGCCTCATGAGGGGGTCAAGCAGCTGCTAAAACCTGCTTATAAAACATATGATTTTTTTCATGACCACAGCAGTCATCAAAATACACACCATCTTTTTCTTTTTTTTTAGCACATTAACCCCTGCTGACAAGTTTACATGGCAGGAGGTAGTAGCCTACTGCCAAGCTCTGCAGCATCAAGGTCATGTAAGATACACTAAAGTGGCAGGTATTACAAAAAGGTAGACAGATGTAGCTCTACAATGATACCAAATAATCTGGAATATCTAGTTGCACTACAAAATACAGAGGGAAAAACCTATTTTTTTGGACCCAATTTTATTCCACCCAAAATTCGCCCGTGGTCGGAATCTGATTTTGTGTCTTGATTTTAGACTTTTTGGTCTCAGATGTAAGGCAGACTGGTATGAACTGTAAACAGACAGATGAACCTTTGCAAAAAGTAGGATAAGAAGGGCATTTGGAATAAAGAGTGGTCTCAATAGAAGATAATGGGTCCATTAAACCCCCCCCAAAAAAAAAAATACAAAGAACTCCAACTTTTACCATTTTGCTCATGGGCGAGCCAAACAGCCAATGAAAAACCATGTTTCTAACACAACTAGTCATTATGTTTTTGGAAAATCACCTGGAAGTTGCTTTCTTAGGATTATTTCAGAAATAGCTTTCAACTGTTAACTTAGGCCCTGACTTCAAATTATATATGACAGCTAACTAATGAGACATGATCATT
Organism: Sinohyriopsis cumingii; assembly: GCA_028554795.2. Classification (NCBI taxonomy): domain Eukaryota; kingdom Metazoa; phylum Mollusca; class Bivalvia; order Unionida; family Unionidae; genus Sinohyriopsis; species Sinohyriopsis cumingii. The sequence continues at coordinate 132,973,649 of CM068824.1, forward strand.
AAATTATGGCTCCTAGTCAAGATGACTGACAATTTGTTTACTAGTATGTCTTATTCTCATAAGACCTTAAGAATAAAAGTGTGTAATATTTTGTTCTACCTTCCTACTTCTTACAGTGAGAATATATCCTTTCCCACCCATAAAGAAAAGAGATTTCATTTCTACCTTAACACCTATCAGTACGAGCCAAGTTTATGACAAAGACCAAGCCATGCAGATATAATTGTATCTTTGCTTTCCATTCTAAAACCCAACAGTTTGCTATTAATATTTTTAAGAATTGTTAAATGTCATTTTTCCTTTATATTTTGTGCAAATTTCATTTTTATACTGCTTATCCAACTGGTATTTAGCATCAGAAAAAAACTAATGCATTGGAGCAAATGATTTCAAGGCTCATTACAATGGATTGATCAAACATTAATTTCAAAACTTAACTGCCAAATTGCCAGTTAAAGCACATTTTATACTAATCAATGCAAAAGACAAGGCATATAATTCATAAAATGGTAGAATTGGCCCCATTTCAATATGCCACATGTAACAATCAATGTCACAACAGTACTTGCAAGCAATGAACATTGTGAAGGAAAATTAGTGACCATTACAATGGCAAAAACAAATGGATGTCTAAATTGAGAGACAATTTATGAACAATAAGGGAATACTAGAGATCAGAGTTAAAAAATCTTTAACTGACTGCATTGTATTGCTTGATGCTGAAAATCGACTGTCATTGTGTAGATACTGTCTGATATGAGCTTGCAGTCTGCATGCAATACTGATATCATTCAATAAATTGTCGCCACCACCACCAGTTTCATCTAACATGAAGAGGATTGGCACATCTGTCCATCGACATAATACATGGAGCTCAGAAATTTTAATGTAATTTTGTGGAAAGCTTGAGAGAACTATTACAGTTACATATATTTCATAAGTCAAAGAACTCGTGATATTGATTTGACAGAGCCAGCTATCTTTATGTGCTTCTTTGTTAATCCTGATTTGCTAAAACCCTTGAAATCAACAAGATTATCACTGAGGGCTGGAAGCTCTATTAATTAAGATTTTACTCATCATCATTCAAATCATTTTATGAATTCCAGTTCTGAATTTACCCAAAACCCCAAGCTTCCTCCCATTTATAGCTGTAGTGTGATCAACCCCTCACGAGTTGTATTAACTACAGTACAGCATATATGATTCATGAACTATCTGGAATTTTCACTAATCTGATAAATTTATCAAAGTTCACAGCTGCACTGTACAAAGCTGGCTAGTAAATAACAATGAAAAGTTAAACTAAACCAGTACAATGGCATCTTTTGTAATATATCAGCATATAAATTTGTGGACTTCAACTACTATTGGAGTAATGATTTATTGTTTTGTCACTGTTACAAGTAATGGAAATAGGGAACGGTAAGTTTTTCAATGAACTTCTCTTAATTTAAAGTCTTGTTCTTTGTTGATTAATCCAATAAGGTTATTTCAGCCTTAAAAGCATTTTCTCCAGAGAGGAATGCCATACGCAAGATGTGAGAACTTGGTTATATTCATTAATCATTTATTTTATTCAAGTTTGAATGGTTATAGGCTGGTAATGTACATGTAAACTTGATCCATTTGAGTCATCTGTGTCAAACTACAAAGTGAGTATAACGCCAATGCGTGAGGACAAATGTGTATGCATTAAATTGTTACATTTTTTAAGAGTAGGAAAGTTCAGCCACAAAACATCCATTTGTATCAGCACAGGTTTGGGGAATGATTTATCAGACAATGTTGAAAGCAAAAATGTAATCCAAGAGACACTGATCTTTTTATGTCAATTAGTAAAAAAGCTGCTTGAAGTGTTCATATTACAGTATTATGGATTCATTACAATTACAGAAAATTACACTTTGTATCAATATTATCAGATGATATCAATTACTGATTGAAATATAAATGTAATTACCTCAATTCTGTTCAGGTGAAAAATATCATACTGGGGGCTATTACAAGTCACTAATCCCCTAGCCTAGCTTTATTTTCAAACAAGTGCATAGGTACCACTACATATACTAAACCAGCGATGTGTTTACCAAGTCAGCGTGTGCAAAGGACAGCTCATTATTACTCATATAGAAGAGTAAAAGCTAATTTAGTAACAGTATCTTATATACAGTAGGTAATCAATGAAATATGGAGAACAGAAATAGTACTGTCCTCCATTTATAGGTCATGCTTTTTAAGTGTATAGCTTTCTATACAGCTAAGCAGACAATCTTCATAAAAATGGATCCACAGCAAGGGGCCGAATATTAATAACGAAACTGTGTCTTTCAAGAACTTTAAAATGCTGGATTTTAATTGGCAAGCTCCAAGTTTCTTTCAGACAAATCAGATAACACATTTTTTTGTCAGGCCCAATGGGCAACACATTGAAAATACAGAAGGGTCCTATATTGAGTTACAGGGGTTCCCAGTGTCAGGCTATCCAAATTTATTAAACTCCTTAAAAAAGATAATAAAACAGAAATTCACAATATCAAAAATAGCTTAAAGATCATCATTTTATTTTAAGTGGTAGATACAAAAGTTTGTGAATTTAACTTGTGTTGTTCTCACATGAAAGAAAAAAGATAATAATAAAAAAAAATTAGTACTGTAAATCACCTTACTTAAGACTCATTCAATTTTAGCAAATCTCTGGCTTTGGAATTTGAACAATATAAAAGAAACGTGTGCTAAAAATGTGGCATTGTTGTTCTATGTATAAGAGTTATGTGCCCTTGCACATTACACTTTGTGAATGAAGACCAAGTAGAGTCTTGTTACAGATTATCAAACAAAATTAAACAGACAACTTATGACTGGGGGAATTTTCAAATAGTGAAACAAAACAATCACAATTCCATTTACTCACACATTAGTCTTACAACGATAGAAGAAAAAAATGTGGCACTAACGAAATGGTGGTTACTAATTTCTACAACCAATAGTTCAGTCTTTAAAACTTCTGGAATTGACAGAGTGTCCAGGTACTGTAGTTGTTTTCTGGGTAATAATTGTTAACGTAGCTGTTATCCGAGCCCAGTAATCATTGTTTGGGTTACTCTTTTCTGGGCTGGGTTGTCATTGGCCAGCTCATCACTGGTTCTGTAATTTTATGTCTGAAGTTAATTTCCTCATATGCTTTATGGCAATTTCATTATATAATTTAAGCATGAATAAAATTTTAGCAAACAAAAATTAGTAGTAGTGTGATGATCAATCACAATAACTGAAGATGGTTCAGAAAAGTCGAAAAGCTTAAAATGTTCATTTTAGTTTTCCATAACGAAATATAAACAATCACAGTTTTCTTTCAACTTTGTGTGTAGAAATCATCCAGAAAAAGTATAATATGAAAACAAGGAGAGGCTGTAACAATGAAAGCCAGAAGACCTGGAAGCTGTCTTCCAGTTCACATAACTTTTGCTGTTTAAAACAATCTAAGTGCCAACAAATTAGCAGGTGACAAATGTGTTCAAATAGGTATTATAATTTGCAAGCAACATAACAATTACCAAGTATGAGAAAATTATATGTTACCGCTCTCTGGTCTTAAACTAAGTAACAGAAAAGAGTAAAAGCCAACAAATTATGTAAAATTTAACAAATAAGTTATTTCCCAAGAATACAAGTTGAAAATTTAAAACAAACATACAGCATTGTGAATTAAATCCCAAACAGTCCTAAAAAAATCTATGAAAAGTCCGAATGTATTAAGTTTCAATTCAACTCCAGTGATGTTTCAAAACAATTCCCATACTCACTGTATTGATTTGCCTGTATCTCGAATGTGCTAATGTGCCAATAGCCTTGAATGTGGTAATGTGTTAACTATGGGTGAAGCGATTCACTGATACATCAATACTTTTGCTGTAGTGATAGACATATCATTACAAATGGAGGAAAACTCTGCAAGTTATTTTAATCTTCATAAATTGTCATTTGCCTTGTTATTCTTTCAACTGAGAATTCATCTGCAACAGCTATTGCAGCACATGCATCTGCTGACAGGAAATGCAAAACTACAGCACTGATGGTATTTGACTTTGAACTCACCTTTTTGCATTGTAAATCACATGACATAAATGGTTGTTAAACTAAATTTGATTGGCACAATTTGTGCCCTGGAACAAACATTATGTCATAATTGAACTTGCAACAAGGAAGTTTACAAATTTATGTTGGAAATGCAGGCTGCATTGAAACCAAAATGGCTGACTCCCAGAGCGATTCATCATCAGATGAGGATTTCATCTGGCAAATACTGGCTGATAATAGTATTTTTTAAAGTTATGAAGTAGATCAGATTACTACAGCTGGGAAAAGTGTTAATGGGGACACTGTACCAGTGGGTGATTTTGAGCTTGAAAATGGTATTAAATACAAGTCAGATGTGCATGCTGGATGAACAAAAATAAATGGCAGGCCAGCCAGTCACCCTTTCAGCAAAAGTAGAAAAGACAGAATACCAAGCCAAATTGAAGTAAATTCAATTCAAAAGTACTATAATGCAATTTTCATTTCTTTTCTCAAACAGTTTAGCCCTGTGGGATCATATGCTATAAACAAAGATAAACTGAAAAATAATGAAACAAAATAAAGACGTAAAGATAGTTTGATCAAAATACCTGTCTGGTGGCCACAGTGAGTCCTGCATCTGATTAGATGGAGCAGCCAGATAAGGTCTAAAATGTTGAATACAAATCACTGACATCTAACAGGTAGTCAGTTTGAAAGTATTTTTGTTGTCTTGTCATGGATATAAATGGCATATCAGTAGATGCTAAAGTATATGTCTGTCTGTAATTTACATTCTGGAAATGTGTCCAGTAAATTACACACATGGGCATCACCTACCACTGACAGAGCTTTTAAAGATGGAAACACCACAAAATTAATATGTGTATCAATAAAGTATTGTAGGCTGTGTATTATGAATCGTATCAATATGTAGCAAATTTGCATTGCTTCACCCCTAGTGTTCACAGTCCTATTGTGTATGTGTGTTGAATTTTAATCAGCTTCAACAATTTTGCAGTCATATTGCTAGGATGTCTGCAGCGTGGCAATTTATAGAATTTATAGTTATGTCTAGCACTGGGGCATCATGGCACAGACATGCAGCATGATGTCCCACCCAGTCACATTATCCTGACACCAGGCTGACCAGTCCTAACACTAAGTGCTTAATGCTGAGCACCTAGTGAGGCAGCTGTTGGTACCATTTTTATAAGTCTTTGGTATGACTTGGTTGGGGTTCAAACCCACGACCTCGTGCATCTGAGGCAGATGCTCTAACCACTAGGCCACCAATGCGGTAGCATAGTGCTTTTATATATTACAATAATAGAATCTGAAATGTTCTCGACTGGCTTCACTATAATTCCAAATTAATGTTTGAGTTCAATAATATTATTGATCAGTTTGTAATTCCAGTGAATGATAATCTAAATAAATAAATCTACCCTAATTAACAACTGCACATAACAATAAGACTGATTCTGCTTCAGATGTTAAGTCAAGGATTAGTAATATTTCAAGTAAACAACATTATAAATAGAGCTAAGACACATTATTATAACCAGGATGTAGGTCAGTCTCCTCTCTAAAACATACAAAGTTGTCAACAAATTTAGGAATTTCCAAGCAAAAAACTATATCCTTGACACATTCAAATAAACATGTTTACTTCCAGAAATAATCATCAAACTTTTAATCTTTACTCACAGAGAAATATTAGCTATTTATTATGTTGTTTACAAAATAAATGTCACTGGTCAGATACATAATTAATGTCATTTTGGACAAAGGTCAAGTACAAAATACAGATATACATATAATCATTTAAAAAATAAACAATAGAAATTAAACAGACATAAAAGATACTGTCCATGAAAAATATACAAAAGATCTCCAACTGATCCAAAAATGTGGTTCAAAGTTATGATGATGTAGGCATGTATGTAATTGTGTTTTACAGTACCACAGCATGAAAGTGACTAAGTAATTCCAAATAAAGGTAAAGTTTTGAAAAATTCATACAATGTATGAAACCAATCTGATTAAAAGGAAGACCTTTTGATGTAATGGAGATCTGATGGGCACTGATATGAGGCAAGATTTCCTTTGACTTTAGATTTACCAGTTTTTACATTTATGAAAATAAAAAATTTGGAATGCATAATTTTTAAGTCTCTCTAACATGAAATGCTACACTTAATCCAATAGGTTACTGAAAATAAGTGGAATTAGGAATTTTGCCATGTCAGATCATCTTACTGTAATTATGTAGATTATTATATCAGTTAAAATCAGATTGTGAAGAACCAATCTATTCACAACACTAAAAATTAGTTTGCTCACTGAATTCACAAAAAATGTTATGCTGGCTAATAAATGTCTCAATTTACATTATTCTTTTACAAACTATATGTAAACCAGAAATTTACAAAACTGTGTGCATGAAAGTAGCCACAAACCAAAAACATGTGTACCAGAACTGTACCACAAGTGTACCAAAACTGTGCCACAAGTCTGCCAGAACTGTGAGCAGAAAAATAGCCACAACCTAACAACCTGCCACAAATGTACCAAAACTGTGCCAAAAGTCTGCCAGAACTGTGTGCAGGAAAATAGCCACAACCTAACAACCTGCCACAAATGTACCAAAACTGTGCCACAAGTCTGCTAGAACTGTGAGCAGGAAAATAGCCACAACATAACAACCTGCCACAAATGTACCAAAACTGCCACAAGTCTGCCAGAACTGTGTGCAGGAAAATAACCACAACCTAACAACCTGCCACAAGCCTGCCAGAATTGTGTGCAGGAAAATAGCCACAACCTAACAACCTGCCACAAGCCTGCCAGAACTGTGTGCAGGAAAATAACCACAACCTAACAACCTGCTACAAGCCTGCCAGAATTGTGTGCAGAAAAATAGCCACAACCTAACAACCTGCCACAAGCCTGCCAGAACTGTGTGCAGAAAAATAGCCACAACCTAACAACCTGCCACAAGCCTGCCAGAATTGTGTGCAGAAAAATAGCCACAACCTAACAACCTGCCACAAGCCTGCCAGAACTGTGTGCAGAAAAATAACCACAACCTAACAACCTGCCACAAGCCTGCCAGAATTGTGTGCAGAAAAATAGCCACAACCTAACAACCTGCCACAAGCCTGCCAGAATTGTGTGCAGAAAAATAGCCACAACCTAACAACCTGCCACAAGCCTGCCAGAATTGTGTGCAGAAAAATAGCCACAACCTAACAACCTGCCACAAGCCTGCCAGAACTGTGTGCAAAAAAATAGCCACAACCTAACAACCTGCCACAAGCCTGCCAGAATTGTGTGCAGAAAAATAGCCACAACCATATCATTTACTGGTCTGAGTCTTCCGCATGTCCTTTTTACTGAACTAAATAAAATAAGTATCACATTCAGTCTCATAATACTTTTACATGTACTAAGATCCAACTTAATGTAGCTTAAGGATTGCTGTTTGTATCTCCCAATCAGTACACAGTCTTGAATATCAAGGCTAAATTTCACACCTTAAATATTTACTAATATGTACATTCTTTTGTAGAGTTGGGCTAAAAGACAAGTAAGAATGATGCAGAATGAACCGTCTTGGGTTCACAATGATTCATGCCATAAGAATAAATCAAAAGTGTTGAGGAAATGTGTTCTAATGAAAAAAGTTAACCAAAAGCATTATCAAGAGGCCTAAATGTCTCAGCCTCAGAGACCACTCACCTCTGCCAAAGAAACAAATCCATGAGCAGTTGGTTAAGAAATCTTGGTTAGCAGAGCACTTTCTATTTAAATTTTGATGCATGAAGATAGGTGACGTACACTGACAAAGGACCATGCTCACTTGGCCTTACAGTCAGGAAAATTAACAACTGTTCATACTAGCACCATTGCTAAAAAGCTGACAGCCATGCCAACACTTTCCACTAGCCTGGGCTCCATAAAAATTGCTATAAGGGTCTGAAAATCTGTCAGGTCATCTACACAATGACACAAATGTGTCTACCATATCTCATTTGTCTACATCAAGTGGTTTTTGGTTAACCATGCTTAGAAGGATATGTAAACTCTGCATACCAATAAAATCTGTTGAAAGTTTTAAAGAAAAATGGCTTACATGTCTGATCTATACATTTTGAATAAGTTGTAATAATTATGTGTTATTGTCATTTGCTTCACCATTGTGCATCTACAGTATATCACCATCTATTAGTTTCTGATGTGTTTTTGACATGGCTGATCCTCTGTTTCCAATTTAATGCACAACAGCCAAATTTCTGTTCCTACACTAGAAATTACTGATATGCAAATGGATTAGCCGAGGGTCTTAATGGAGACTAGAAACATCTGAAATTTGACTAAGCTGCCCTTTGAAAAAAATTATTATTATTATTATTATTATTATTATTATTATTATTGATGTTGTTGTTGTTATAAAATAAGTGTCTAACACATATTTATGGCTATATTAGTTTAAGAGGTAGTTTCTATGCTACTGTGCTAAAATTGATTTGGAACAGATGTATGGACATAGGGGCATTATAAACATACAGTGGGACAATAGCAAAACAATATTCGAAATGCAGACACAACATCTCAAAGATAAATCTAAGGCTAAAATCACAATATGCCCATGTCTACTATCTCACAGTGGAGATATAATAAAATGAAATGTAGACAACATCTCAAAGATAAATCTAAGGCTACAATCACAATATGCCCTAGTCTATTATCTCAGAGTGGAAACATAATAAAATAAAATGCCCGAGATCTATAACATAAATCTAGGGTCTCAGGCAAATAATTCAAAGCATATCTGCTGTGCAAAAATTACAAGCATTCATCAAGAGTGAATAACTTGGCTGATATATACTACTGGATAATGAGTCTGCTGCACGACATATTGGGGGCACCTCACACATAGCCAACATAGCAGTGGCCCAGTCTTGGGTGCTGCTCCTCCTTTACCCTATGAGACTGAAGAGGGTGCTGCTCCTCCAACATGGAGGGCACAACTAACTCTCTGCCACTTATTTCCTCCCTTAAGAGGCCTTATTTGTCTCCAAAGAGACTTTTGCAATCTTAATTTGAAACCCATAGGACAAAGCAATGAAAAAACAGTTCCTCCCTTGGGAAGGGCCCCATGGGCCTTGTGTTTCCTCTGAGAGTTCTCTAATTCTGTCCTGAGACCCGAGGTACTGCAAGGAAGAATAGAAAGATCCTTTTATCCTCCCTTTGCCGTGTCCATCTACTTTCAGTAAGGTCCCAGACCCTGACCAATCAGAAACTGAAAAATGGACAACCAGCTGTCCTTTTACAATTTGTACAAGCTAAACAGGTGGGGTGGGTATTCAGGGGGCTTTCTGATGCCCACACCTCCCCCTACTCTGGTGAACATTGCTTCAAATGAAAAACAAGAACAAAAACTTCTATTTGTGTGGATGTAATGTAAACAGCAAGATCAAACCTGTCAAGGTGTCTCTTTAATTTAATTAATTAAACCAGAAAACTGAGCTTTAATCATAATGGTGTGAGCAATATTTTGAGTACTGTAGACAAATAATTAGCAATAACTCAGCTGCATGAAAACCCCATGCATATTAATGAAACTATGGTTAGATGTGTGATGTGATTTGGATTTTTAAGGTAGCTTTAACAATTTTTCAGTCAGTTTATAGTGATGTCTCTCACTGGGGCATCATGCCGCAGACATGTAGCATAATGTCCCACCCAGTCACATTATCATGACACCAGGCCAACCAGTCCTAACACTAACCTCTTAATGCTGAACGCCCAGCGAGGCAGCTGTTAGTACCATTTTTGAAGTCTTTGGTATGACTCGGTTGGGGATCGAACCCACGACCTAATGCATCCGAGGCGGACGCTCTAACCACTAAGCCACCAGAGCATTCAGCTATAATTAGATACTTTTCTGTACCATAATGGGTTATGACTCCTTGGCTTTCGACCTTATCAAAAAGCCTTCATCAGAGCAATGACTTCTGGAATGGAGTCACATGATCAACTAAATGTTGACCACATGACAAAGCACTTCTGTATAATGGTGGATGTTCCAATCCAGATTCACAGCTCAACACTGGCTCACCCTCTATGATTTTTATTTTGAATTAAGTACATAATGCTAGAAAAGTTGAAACTTATTGCAGAAATTAATAAATCTATGACTGGATAATGCCTGTGATCATTGACAGCCTTCCTTGTAGGCAACCTTCCACAATGGGACTTGAGTTCCTGAATCTTGAGTAACCATTCTCCTCTTTTATTCATTTTCCACATTTATGTCTACATTTTTCTTCTCTGCAAATAAATGCAGCAGTGTTTTCACTTAATATTTGATCTTTTCTTCTTTTTATTTACTATTAGTGATCTTTGGGCTTTTACTCTAGATTGGTATTGATGCTTATCAAAACCATTAAGACATTTTAGCCAGTGTATACGATCCTCTTATGCTTCTTCTGCAACAAGCAAACTCCATTCAGTATGCTTTGGATGCAACCTGTTCAGTCAGAAATCAACTGACGCAATCTTTTGTCTTTATTTTCTTGGGTCTCTTTATGCACCCTTCAAGCATCATGGAGGGAACTTTCTTGCACCAAAAATGAAAAATAAGGGTCATTGGTACAAAAGCACAGCCTAGAATGAACCCTGTTGACGCAACAAAAAATTAGTAACACTGGTCTTAAAATGAACCCTAGTCATATAAACTTCTTATACAGGAAAGACCAAAAAAATGGATCTTGTTGACAACATTGAAATGATACAGTCCTTAAAATGTTCAATTGGATCTTTCACTTTACATCTGGAAGATTAATTTAATAGGGGATTAAATGAAATCCAGCCTGTTTAAATCTGTACCTTTTTACCCTGGATTTTTAATGGTACCAGATAAACATTTAAAGTTGGATCCATAAAAACTCTCAATGAAACTTTGACCCAAAATAAGTTCTAAAAGTATGGTCTAGCCTCTGTTTTTATATCAGTGCTTCCAAGTCAGGACAAATTAGTAGGTTCTTCTTAGCACTATAACTCTGTTACATTTCACTTCACATCTGTGTAATAACTTCTCATGATGAACTAACTGAATAGCAGTCTTTTTCTTTCATGAAAAGTTGTTAACAGTCCATTTAGGTGATAAAAATTGAAATATCAATGAGTTCAGATCTTTTAATGTTTCAGATTTAGGTTCAGAGGTTAGCAAATGTACATTAAGTAGTTTTTTTTTGTAATGGTAGTTGTCTCAAATAGGTAAATTAGAAAGGATAAATTTTTATGTTGCTTTAAAAGTTTGGAAAACTGTATATCACATAAATATCTTAACGTGGTCATGTCAATATGCAAGTATCAATGTAGTTAAAAGATTTGGCACTGTTTGCATTTTCCATCAATACACTAAACCATCATACACATCTAAGTTCTTTTCAACCCAGCACAAATAGGTACAGGTATATAAATTTCAATTTCCTGTGGTATATGACTGGGCAACATTTTCATTAAAGTTTCATTAAAATATTCCTATGGGGTAACAAAAATGATAGGGCAGTAAACATAGCAATGACTTACATTATATTACAATAAAAGGTGTGACCTTGACTATAAGGTTAGTTTGTAACTTGGTTTAACAGCAACTTCAATATTTTAAGGCTGTTACCATGTGAAATATGAGCCAAGGACACTCCAAAGCAGCTGACACAGGCTAGTCTGAATAGGTAATGAGCACATGCTCTTTGGATTACAAGCCTGACATCCTACCAATGACACTGAGGCAGGAGGTTAATGGTGAATGTGAGAGACCCTGTCCATATATAAGGTAAAGGTCACAACTGTTATTTTATGATAATGTAAGTCATTGCCCTGTTTAACGCTCAAGTTTTATTACAATATCTTCATCAGTTTTTAAAGTTACATACATATATGGTTGGAGGACACCAATGTACATTTCCCCTTTCTGTGGCCTTGACCTTGACACAGAGAATGTGGTTGTGGTATGTATAGTCACTATACACAGGTGATTCAAAGCTTCATTTAAATGTCAGTGGTTCTTATTTATACTCAACACAAGGATAAAAGTCCAAGTTACATTTTCCTATGCTTCAACCTTCACCTTGAGGCAAGGATGAGGTGATGGTGTGTGAGACACATTATATATATAATTGGCTAAAGCTTCATTAACTTTAAGTGATTCAAAAAACAAGGAGATCAATCTCAGAACTGCATTTACCCTTTACATGTACTTAACCTTGCGGCATGGGTCATCGACTAAGGAGTTGTACATACAACTAGCTAGGCTACTGTTAGCTGACAGACAGACAGACAACAACATAATATGTCCATGAAAGATGGGCATATAAAAATCACAACTACTATAGTTGGCAATGCATGCCTGTATCAAAAATAGGTGTGGATTCAAAAATTTACACAGAACACTTCCTACTTCTACAACTTTGCTTAAATTGATTTCTACATATATTCTAAACTAACATACTGTCCCAGCACATATACGAGTACTCATGGAAGAACAGGTTGATGGAAGAATGCATGTTTTCAAGGAGCAAGACAGTCAAGGGGTTGGAGAAGTTTGTTGGCATGCATGCATCCTCAGTTTATCCACAATAATGCAATTTATTTTAAATTAGCCCCAGTTTTCATACATGCTGGCTTTAAGATACATTGATCCCTCATTATAACACTGTTCAAGGAAGCCATGCAAGTGAGGTCACCTTATACTGTCCTGGACCAAGGACAACTGCATTTTGTTGGACCAAGGACAACCGCATTTTGTTGGACCAAGGACCATTGTATTTGGTTGGCAGGGTTTGAAAATGTCACTTTAAGCAAACTAGTATTTTGCTAGTTACAATTTATTCTGATATTGTTTGCTAAAAAAGAAATCAAGTAGAAGTTTGTTTATGGTGACATTTTGAAATCAAATTTCAATTTTATTGAAATATGCTAGTGGACATTAAAAAAAAGGCTAATTTCTGCTTGCCGAAAATATTATAACAATCATAATACTGCTTTTATTGAAAAAAGTTCATTTCAAGCCCTGGATACACATCCAAGAATGGTGTGTTCTCTCATTTTTGTGATTTCTCTAATTTTTCTCTACCTCAAAGAAAGGAAAAATATAATATACACTGACAGATGGACAGACAGAGAGATAGATATGACAAGCTGTTTAATCAGTGTTAAATAAATAAGACATTGAAAAAAGATGGGTGAGTCCAAAGTTTCAATAAAACATCTCAACTTTTCTTAACTGAAATTGTTTAAAATAATTCTCATTGTTTAGCTGACAACAATATATGTTTACTACAGTGTATTCTCTTATGATCTGACAGGCATCAAGAATGAAAAATATAAATCCTGAATAATCTTCAAAGTACCTATTTTATTTGAGGAGGTGCAAGAATTTCTTTTAGGAATTCACAAATATTCTTTCAAGGACAAAGAGCTCCGATAGATGCCACATTTGAAAACTCAAAGTTCTTCATCCTTTGTGCAACTTCTATATTTTACCATTTATCCCAGTATTGTTGTAACAATGCTATACAAGATAACTGCAAAATCTCAGTTCAAGTAGAAATTTTATTGCTTTTTGAGAAACAAACCTAAGCTCAACTATTTCCAGGAACACAAGAGGCTGAACCTGAAACCGACATGTTCAAATTCTTCCCTGAGCATTGTGACATATATTTATGTTTGAATTCTCTAAATGTCTGAAATACTAAATTCTAAACCATACAAGATCTTATTTCTTGCCATCTAGAGTCAAAACAGAGCTTAATTTAAGCATTAAAGAAACAAAATGATTTAAAAATACTTGTACCAACTTAGATATTATGAACATTACAACTATTACAATGCCAGAAAACAAATCCATACAGATGCTGACTAATCAAGTGTGTGATGTTTCATGCTTCTCAAGTAGGTCATTATGACCTACTTTCCATCCAAGGTAATCAATACTGATGTGTAGAAGTCTCTAGCCAAATGCTTGTAAGATAATTTGCCTATTGCCAAAGATATAACATAACCAATGCTTAAATCATTGCTTTCATATGTCAACACATGTGTGCAAAAAAATTATTTCTCACAAGGACAACAACAGTGGTAATAGCTGGAAATAGCAATAGGCGCTTAAGCTTTTGCTTTGCAAAGGTCAACTCAGAATGGGCCTAATTCCTGAAACAGGATGAAGTCCCATTCATCCTACATGAAAGCACTCTTCTAAATGGAGTCAGGACTAAGGTCATGACGGTTAATAATGGTGCTCTTCTCAATGGAATAGAATTAGGACTACTGTCAGGATGGTTAATAAACTGTAATTCAGTAATAATTCCTGCCTCTAACGGCATACTTATAGATCCTATGGATGGAAATAATATGTTGACTCACACGTTTCATTACACAGAGAACAGTGTACTTGAGGTAATATTTGGCAGAAATAATACAATAAATGGAAAGTCATGTAATCTGACAAAATGTGAACGAATAATATAATACCATGGTAATGAAGCTGCAATGTTCGTTACTGGTCTCCATGGCAGACAACTTTTATGATTCTGTTCCTAGTCAGGTTATGCTACAAATATGAAATCCTCTTATAAATCAGAAGAAAAGCACTAGCAATTAATAGTTTCAAAAATGGATAATTCTCCAAAGTAAATACCGTGTTGCAACTACAGGTCTCCTATAACTAATATCAATTGTTTCTTTAATAAAATAACTATAAAAACTTTCTATTCTCTAATTTTATAATACTGTAAACTACAATAAGATATTTTTGCATCACTGTTTCAAAATCCTTTATTTCTGCATGTCAAAGACATAACATTTCAGCAAGTTACAAATGGAAAGGGAAAGAACAATACTGATGATGTGACAGTCTGTGATCTTAGCCAGTCAAACTGATGATGTGACACCTTAGCCTTAGATGAACTAATCATGGCTGGATTACTCTAAAGAGCTTATTCCTCATAAAACTGGGTCAGTTTGACTTCAGTGTTTAAAGGTTATTGAGATGTCTAATCATGCATTATCTCCAAATGCACTGGGTCCTCATTATGCTATAAAAGTCCAAGACATTGCACAAAGAAAATTTCATCATTCCCATTGAAAGTCCAAGACATTGCCAAAAAGAAAAATTTCATCATTCCCATTGAAAGTCCAAGACATTGCCACAAAGGAAATTTCATCATTCTCATTGAAAGTCCAAGACATTGCCACAAAGGAAATTTCATCATTCTCATTGAAAGTCCAAGACATTGCCACAAAGGAAATTTCATCATTCTCATTGAAAGTCCAAGACATTGCCACAAAGGAAATTTCATCATTCTCAATGAAAGTCCAAGACATTGCCACAAAGGAAATTTCATCATTCTCATTGAAAATCTTCCCTCTTTCGAAGTCATAACTCCCAGCCAAATTTTGCAAATCTCCAAGTTTGTGTTAAGGTAACTTCTCTGTTCTGTCACATCTATAACATTTTCAACAGCAAATATTCTTAAAAGGTCACAAAGTCGAGTTGCACATGTCTAGAAAATCCCTGAACAGTGGATATTTAAGATTTTTGTGAACTAATTCTTCTGTCAACAGTGCTGAAGACTTGTAGTCTGGAGTATTTGTTTATTTTAAGTTGGTGAAAACTGCTCATTAAATTATTCATCATCTATTTAAAAAAAAAGAATCACACACAATGTGGTGTATGTAAACATTTGCCCTAGCACTCAGAAATTACTTTAAAACCTTCAAAGCATTCCTTGTGCTTTGGCAAATGGTTGCTCACACCAAGCTGAGTATTATCATACCCCTATTTTTCCATAATGCACAATGATCTTTAAAACGTATAATTTTATCAAGAATAACAAAATTTTATTGAAGAATTTAACTTCATACTCTACATGATTTATCAAGTCACGAAACTCAATATGCTTTGAAGTGAAGGCTGTTTATGCATAGTGTGCAATTTATTTTGAAGCAAAGGCTGTTTGGGCATAATATGTAATTTATTTTGAAGATTAAAGATCTGATGAATTCTGTGAAATAAGATGCAATTTTAACCAATATCCATACTTGTCAAAAAGAGAAACGTAAATATGTGTAATTATATATAAGTTTGCTCATTAAATATGCTAAAATTGTATGCTCAATAATATTTAGTGATCAACAGTCCATGCTTCTGAAATTAGTTATCCTTAAATTTTAAAAATAAATCTTTAAAAAAAAATCTGTAAATTACTGTTATAACAGCAATGACATCAGCACAGCAATTGTAACATGACTAAAGAACCACTGCAACCCTTTGCTAATATATAAAAAATCTGATTAAAACACACTTCTGGAAGCAGAAGATATAGCCAGTTCTTTACCAATTCACCTTAATTAGCTACACAACTATTTACCCTGTAGTCTAGATCACTTACACCTGGATCCATGATTCCTAAAGATGTGCCGTTTTGTACACCGGTTTATCTGGTTAATGTCTAGTCAAAGACATAAGATATTTGTCAAAAGAAAATAATCTGACCACTGTGACCTTAACCTTTTCACCTCTTATTAATAGTGTTAAATATCTTTACTTTAATGTCAATTCATCCACGGCAATAACGGACTGTACTGCCAGATCCAAAAAACCTGAACCACTGAGCACCAACTTAAAATCTAAAAAATATTTTCCTGCTGCAATTTTTCTATAATTTTTAAGTGCTTTCATTTAATTTTTTCATGCTTTATAGCAGAGCAACACAAGTAAGCTATTTAGTGTGATGGCTACTGGAGTAAAGTGCCTTGCCCAAGGACACACCACATAGCTGACCCAATCTGTTTTTTTAAGTGGGACTGATCTGTTTTTTAAACCATGGGGACTATGGAATTGGGAAATGTAGTGTGTAAATAACCTAAATTGGGAATACTGAAATAAAAGAAAAATTAAAGATCATGTTTCCTTTTGTCATCTATTTTATGCTGATAGTTGAAAAATTTCATTTTCTGTCTTTCTGATTTTAGAATAAACTTAAACATCAAGATCTCCATCAGTCAGACTCTCATGACTTTCCCTGCCTACCGTGACTTACCAGCCTACCTTGACCTTCCCTGTCTACCTTGACCTACCAGCCTACCCTGACCTTCTATGCCTACCTTGAAAAGAGCATTCTTGACACTGACTTTGTTTACTAGTTATGGTCTCAGGGACAGAAACAACCACCAAAGGTACATTTGGTTCTGTGATGTGACCATTGTCAAAGATTTATTTGGTTCTGTGATGTGACCCTTGTCAAATATTTGGAATGATAGCTGGCATTTCACAGACAACAGAAGCATTCTTTATCGTTTAAAACCTAAAAGATTCTATCTCCTTGATTTGATATTTCTTTGAATTTTCTTAACATATTATTTTGTACCATTTGACATGACATTAACACTATGTCTAGAACTCAGAGGTTGGTCCTTCCATATGCAATAACACTATAAAGCAATATTTTGGGATTGTCATATATCAGTGTTTTTATTTAGACTTAATTCATGGAACTTACCAGAAAGTAACCAAGAAAAATCAAGTTTGTTTTCTTATATATTAGCTGTAATAAATCTATGAATTCTTGATATGTCTTGCTTTTTTTTTGTTTTAAATTATCAAAGACTGAAAGCTGTTATACAGTATATATTTGCACAATATACTTGCTAAGAAGTTAGCATCATGCCTTGCAGTGAACTCTTCTAAAAAGGAATTAATGACAGGGATGTACCAAAATGGTGCTCAGTGGTCACTAAGACATAAAATGTTAAATCTGCAGCTGGCGTTCAATTATATGACAACATTTAGGGTACATGTATGTTCTCCATAAGATTTCTATATTCATCTAGCTGAACGTTAAACATGTTATATTATGGTTTATGTAATCTGTCACAAGTGAAACTGATCACTCTGGTGGCCTAAGTGGTTAGAGCATCTGCCTCGGATGCGGGAGGTCAGGGATTTGAACCCTGGTTGAGTCATACCAAAGACATAAAGATATGGTACTAGCAGCTGCCCCACTTGGTGTGCAGCATTAAGAGGTTAGTGTTAGGACTGATCGATCTGGTGTCAGGATATATGTGACTGGGTGGGCGGAGACATGATGCTACATGTCTGTGACATATGCCCCATTGTTAGACATCACTATAAACTGCTACATGGCAGACACTGTAGCAATGTGACTGAAAAATTGTTAAAGCTATAATAAAAATCCAAATACCCCCACACACACACATACACAACTGAAACTGCTGTGAAAATATAGATTCACATTATTTGTTCCTATTGCTACAATTTTTTTAAATATATCACAACTGCATGCCTTCAAATTAGAGTTAAAAGCAATGAGTGCATCACAAAGGGTTCCAGATGCTACAATTTGCATAGCAGGAATTTAAACAGTGGTATTTTGGAATCTTAAAATTTTGAGAATGCTGACATGCAATGGTGGACATTCAGCTCATTTAATTAAAGGCTTCAGCATGATAAAATGCGTTGAAATCAATCAGCTTCAGTAAAGTCATGATGCAGGGGCCATGGCTCTTCTAAATCATAATGATTATGTGGAAATCAGGGGCCATGACTCTTCTAAATCATAATGATTATGTGGAAATCAGGGGCTATGACTCTTCTAAATCATAATGATTATGTGGAAATCAGGGGCCATGACTCTTCTAAATCATAATGTTCATGTGACAATCAGGGGCCATGACTCTTCTGAATGATAATGTAGAACATTGGAAACTGAACTTGGTTGAAATCGACACTCAATGGAAAACCACTGCAATAACCAAATGTCAAGAGGATAGGCAATCAGAGGAAACAACTCTTATAACTGATATCATCAAATGCTGGAAAAAATAACTTAAAGAAGGTCTCATCAAGATGTAAAGCTGTAAACCAAATTTGGTTCAAGCACTTACAATCCTAAGGGAGAGTTAACCATCTGTAATGAAAGTTAGAGGAACAGAACAATGAAAGGGGCACAACTCCACTAAATGATGACAGATAATGCTGCTTATTGAAGTCTTTTGAGGTCTGATCAATACAAAACTACACTGTCAATTTGGTTAAAAAAAGCAACAATTCCTAGTAAAAATATCAGTGGAAACCATATTGTTGATGGATAGATGGACAGACAGACAGACATATGTATTGACATGCATTTAATTACTATAGAGTTCTGCCTACTTCAGTGAGTGACTAATTGTTTAAATAAAATCAAGGTCTACCAATAAGTAGGGTAAAATGTAGCATTGGAAAGTCTCCATCATTCAGTAATAAAGGTACTGGACCAGAAAGGTGTGAGTTCAGTTACTATCATCAAATCAGTATTGATTCGCTAGCATGGTGTGTCCTTGAGTAAGACTCTTCATTATTACTTACCTTGTCATGATATAACCTTTGTGTTGCTTTTACCTTAAACAGCAAAAACCTTAAACATCTGAAGAACATGTTGCTACTGTCATAATACTTAAGCTAAATTAAGTTCATACCAGCAGTAAATTCAGCACATAAATTACAATTATTTTAGGGGGCTCTGAGTGGCCGAGTGGTCTAAAGCACTCTTTATTACTGTTCACTGCCATCTCACCTCTGTCTGCGTGGGTTCGAGTCTCGGATTCGGCCAATGTGGGTATGTGGGAAAGCTTGCCAGTAGCTTCTCGTGGGTCAGTGGTTGTTTCCGGGGTTTTCCCGGGTTCTTCCTCCACCATTAATACTAGCCGCCATGTATAGCCTATCTTGTGCTGAAAAATGGCGTTAAACCCTACAACAACAACAATTATTTTACATTACCATTTTGCTGCTTACTGATGTGAATGAAATGTTTGTAAATTTAGTTTTCTTGTTCAATTCTTGATATTTTAAGCCCATGAAAACTTTGTTATTCCCAGAATGTATCATCACCTACCATATCCACACAAGGTCAAAATAACGATCTGGACCCTGATCTTCATGTATGAACTCTACATCATCTTCAATAGACTGTGTTCATTCCAGAACTGGGAGCAAATCTAGCAATGTCTTACTGTCACACCTAATTTGGGGCTGATACTATCTTCACCATGTCTCACAAAAGCCCTGGTATGGATGGCTACACAGGCTGAAAGAAGACCAAGATCCAATTTCCCTTCCAAGCCATCAATGTTCAATAAAGGCTTCAGTGCATTCTGATGGGAGACTTAGCCAAGCTTCATCTACAAGTCAATGAGGCTGTTTTTCTTGCTGATACTTCTTATTGTACAATTATCACTGTGGAATGGTTCACAAGGGTTAAATCTAGAAACTATGTCCATGTCAAACCCTTTGCTTTCCGAAAATAATCACAGTTTGGGGTCAAATTTAACAAATGAAAGCATGTGTGTGTGTGTGTGTGTGTGTGTCTATATATATATATATATATATATATATATATATATATGACTACTTTTTTCAATATATTACAAGTCCATTTTCTATTTGCCTAACTTTAAAATCTAGCTCGTAGAATCCATGACCAAAGTACAATTCATCTTTTAATTCTATAGATCAAAATGATCCTGAAGGTGATATGCAAATATTTTTGCTGTTGCATGAATTGTAAATACTTATCCATTTTCCAATCTTAAAATGCAGACAGATTCATAGCAATTCAGCCATGCCAAATCAGATGTCCTTGAACCAAAGATGGAAATGAAATGTAACATGAGACAGTCATCACATTAAGGGAGAGGATAAAACAGAAACTTTTCAGTGCCAGAAATGATATAGGTCTAAATTAAACTTTATTTCACTTGCAAACATATGGCACAGAAACTGTTATTACTAGTTGTCTGCACTGGTGCAAGTAAGCTGGTACGTTAAGGATATGCCTTACCATTAAGACATTTATTGCTTGTATGCTGTACAGGAAAGATGGGGTCAGAGTTAAAGTCTACTTGCTCCAGTGGCTGTTTGTCTTGGATTCGTGGCATGAAAAACTGACTCTGGAGATTCAGTGCAAGTAAAATACATTCTGATTATTCCCTGATGAATCAGCAAATTCAAATGATTGGCATTGAACAGGGGATATAGGATATGTAAGGGACAGAGAAAATGGCTTTAACTCATTCAGCCCCAATCCTGCCTGTAGGCGTGATGAGGCTGTACCCTACTTCTGAGCTCTGCAACATCAAGGTCATTTAAGATACACCAACGTGGGTGGTATTACAAAAAAGCAGACAGATACAGCTCTACAATGATACCAAATAATCTGGACATTCTAGTTGCACTACAAAATACAGAGGGAAGAACCTAATTTTTTGGACCCTTTTTTTTTTAATCAAAATTTGCATGTCATCAGAATCCGATGTTGTGTCTGGATTATAGAGTTTTTGGCCTCAGATCTAAGGAAGACCAGTCTGAGCCGCACACAGACTGGTGAACATCTGCAAAAGGCAGGATAAGGTGGGCATTTGGAGTAAAGAGTGGTCTCGATACGAAAATGATGGGTCCATCGATGTATTAGGATGTATTCAGAAATAGCCCCTAAAATGTGTTTCCTACTCGCATTTCAGGCGAAAATGACAAAAACCTCCAGGGCTTAATGAGTTAAGTGGGGCTCTGATGAATTGGTGCATCCAAATACTTCTGGCATTGAATAGGGGATTTATTATATGTAAGGGAGAGAGAATAGAGCTTTAAGTGGGGCTGGATCAATAGAATCTTCTCAACGTGAGCATATGCATGGACGCAACACTGGTTCCATTTCATAATTCTCCTCTCTAAGACATAAATGTTTTCTTGTAAATTATTAAAGCTTGTCAAGCATGACAGTTTTGGCAATTAAAAATATACATGTAAAATCCATAAATTAAATTCATGAAAATGTTTTGAACGTCACATTGATTGAAGCAACAAATAAATTACATATACAATACACACAATGCCAATCAGAAATGAGACCAAATATCATGTTGCAAACACACCTAATTTAAATCATCAAAATTTGATTATGCTAGTAATGCCTTTTGACTTACAATATTTGTCTCCTCTTGTGCTCTCATGAATGAAGAAACTCCTATTATGTCAAGTCCACTTTTATTTAGCTAGAAAGAAAATCAAAAATATTAACAGTGGGCTAATATATTTAACATTAAGTTTACTCTTGGGTGTTGATGTACAGATAGAGTGAGAAATGTGAAATAGTGGTGATAGCTTTAATCAAGCTTCTGGCAAGGTGGGCTCAACAAAAGGACCACAGGTACAAAGATACCTTTACAGAATAAATCACAGCTTTTATGCAAGTCAAATCTTAATGTTTCTCCTAATAAACTAATTGATAAAATAAAAATGAAACTATCTTCCTGTAATGTGTAGATGCAAACTGCTATGTTTTCCTCGGGCCATATACTGTGCTGGGCCATGTCAGAGAACCAATATACTCACTTTTAAATCAGGTCCTACTGCAAACTGCATAAACCCATATTTTTTTTTCCGCGTAATACGGCAGCAGAAGTGGGTCTATGCAGTTTGTTAGGAGTAATCAGTAGACCAAGCAACAAAGAACCTGATCTGCTGGCACACTATGCAATGGCAGAGTGGGTCTATGTTGTTTGGGGCAGGACCTGACTTACAAGTGAGTATATACAGTATAACGACAACAGGTAGGTAAGATTCAGATATAGCCCTGGGTCAAATACAAGATTACAGATAAATTAGACTAAAATTTCCCACTAGAGTTTAAAAAATATAGAGGAAAACTGTAAGGAAGTCTGGCTCAGTAGAATAGATCTTTGGTGAGAGAGGATGATAGCAACATATGACTTTTATTTACTAACACTCATGTTATTCTCAAATCCATGTTAACAGAACATAGGCTGTATAGTGATCACTTTCAAACAGGAGTGGTGGCACTATTATCATCTTCAAAAGTTATTTTAATTTTTTCTGTCAAAACTTTTTCATGTGAAGAGGCACTTGGCACACATATCCTGGCCTTCTAACTTAAGGCATTATTCTGCATTTCAATACATGTAATATAGAAAGTTTTAATTACTTTCTAGATAATGAGCTAAAAATGAAAACAAGATTTATAAATGTACCTTATTAACTAAATTATATTACAAAGACATTCAAAGGAAACAAAATGACTCATACTTCTATCAAAACTTTTAAAACAATTTTATGGTGAAAGACCAAGTTCAATAAAATCTGTTTTCTTGATGCATTAAACATGAATATAAATGACACCTGCTAATAAATGACAATACTGTATGATCACCAGTGTCCTTTATAAACATGTTTCCCTTTAATTCAGTTTTATACTGCTCAAACTAAGTTTCTCTGAGTGCATCCAAATGTAACTCTATCAGTCATTCCTCTCTAGAAAGCTAATGACCATGAATTATTTATAACCTTTTGATGCTAGTGATATGTCCTTTGATTATCTGACCCTAATCACAGGATGAGTCTATTTCCATTCCAAAAGGATAATTCTGCACGCGAAAATAAATAAGATCTAAAAATAAACTGTGCAAAAAAAGGGTTACTGTTCACAATGACAGACAGAAACACTGACAACAATGCTATGACTCAGTTACATTAGGCTAGGGAAATCTGACAAAAAAAATGTTGCCAAGTAACTGGTATTGCAACCAATAATTACAAATGTAATGGCCACTCACATAATGTTGTTCAAAACAGCTCACAGCCAGTGGCCCATGAAGTAAATCCTATGTTAACTATACGTAAAATATCAAACCTTGCGTCTGAAGCTGTTAATGGTGTTTCAAAATTTAAAGCATAGAAACTCTTTTACACTCTGTACAGCTTTTTTAACACTGCTTCAGAGATTTTAAACAGAATTGATAAACTCATGTTATAAATTAATATCACTCTACCCTGTATTTACAATTCCATTAAACCTCTGGGAATCAATACAAAGGCATTTTAAGAAACCGTAACTGGTTAATCACAATGGTTCGGAGAAAAAAAAATAAATGGAATGCTGTGAAGACATATTTACCCGACTTGCAGATATCACTTTCATTGAAGCCACAAACTTATTTCTTACAGTATATATTAGCTTATAAATCAAGCCTAAATAGACCCAGATCAGCCGTCACATAATGCGCCAGCAGATCTGGGTCTGTGCAGTTTATTAGGAGTAATCAGTAGAAAAACAAAATAGACCCTGATCTGCAGGCACATTATGCATTGGTAGATCAGGATCTTTCTTGCTTGCAGTTTGACTTGACTTATAATTGAGTACATAAGGTAACTGTTAAACTTTAAATATTAAAAATAAGTTTCTATGGTTTTACACCCACTTACATGAACATTAATTGTATGATATTTAAGAACTACCAACGTTCCTCACTATAAACCCCATCAGTATAGAGTTATTCCTCTTAATGTGAAATAGGGTCATAGAATCCATTAAATTGGTCAAAATTTGTTGTACTACTGCTACTTAATTCATTTTACTTTATTTTAGTTCTTATCTGCAAAAGAACCAATTATAATGTGGTTTCATATAACAAATAGTATGACAGATTTTTTTTTGAACATTCATCAGTTTTAGGCTCCCTTAATTGCAATGTTGGCGCCCATGAACAGCATTGTAAAGAGAGTGTGTTGTACCAGTATGTAATAGTTGCGGTGTATATGGCAAGGAGTAAATGTTCTAGGGAGATGTCATTAGAAACACTTTGCAAGCAATGCCCATGTGCTTGAATCATGACCTGAATATCAAGGAGTGATGTTAATACTTCTCTAACTTTTATATTCATTTCATTAGTAATAGAATTTCAAATCAAAAGACTGATAGAAAAGTCGTAATGGAAGAGGAAGCTTTGATAATAAAATATTTAGTCTAGGGACCACGAAGACATTTACGGTAAATGTCATACATTAAAACAATATACATTATCACAATGACTACACTGATAAATATTCATTACAGAGGTGATTTAGCATCTCCAATTTCTATTCTGTAACATTAAACTGCAGTTCTAGCACTAAAATCTTCACTGAATGTGAGTCATGGCAGCTCAACTGGTATTATGTCGGGCTCATAACCCATGGATCGCTGGTTCAGTACTCACCCACACAAGCCCAGATTGCTGCTTTGCTGTGTCCTTGGTGAAGGGCGCTTAGCTCTAATTTCCCTGGCATGATTTAGCCCATGTTTTAATAGTGCTGTTAAAACTCCACAACCAAACAATATTTGCTAAATCACAGGCTGCGTGTGTGTGTGTGTGTGTGTGTGTGTGTGTGTGTGTGTGTGTGTGTGTGTGTGTGTGTGTGTGTGTGTGTGTGTGTGTGTGTGTGTGTGTGTGTGTGTGTGTGTGTGAGATCTGTATATTTAATGTAATTTTTTTTAAATTCAGTCATATTGTTATGATGTCTGCAGTGTGACAGTTTATAGTGATCTCCAGCACTGGGGCATCATGTCGCAAACATGTAGCATCATGTCCAACCCAGTCACATTATCCTGACACTGGCCGACCAATCCTAATACTAACCTCTTAATGCTGAGTGTCAAGTGAGGCAGCTGTTAGTACCATTTTTATAAGTCCCTGGTATGACTCAGCCAGGGATCGAACCCATGACCTGCGCCCAAGGCAGATGTTCTAACCACTTAGGCTGAGCAGTTAATAATGGAGAGAGATCATTGGAAACAAAGTAAATCTGAGACTGGAAGACAACTTCTGAGAAGGCACAAACTACATATAAATTACAATGACTCAAGCTGGACGTTGTGAACCCATGTTTCAGCTTTCTATAAGAACTGGTCCATATAAAGAACACAAAGGTCTTGTCCGTTAATTGTTCAAAATAAGAAGGTCACACAGTGAACACTGTATACTGTGGAACTCCAAGCAATCTACTTCAAACCACATCTTCAATGTTAAGTTTGCCAGATTTTTAAAACCAGAAAACTAAAAGTTGTAGATAGATACATGCATTATATACATAATGAATTATAGAGTCTGCTGCAAGAACCTGTGTGTTTTTCAATAATAAAAAATGATGTCTCATGAATCAGGACTCTATTTATCTATTTATTCTGCTGTTTCACTATCCACTTTTCAGTGACGATACACATTTGGTGTCAAGCTGTCAAAAAATGGGTAGAAACAAAAATGTCTAGATTGAATAGGTCTCATCATACACTATTATGTAACCTCCATCTGGTGGGCAAGTGATTACCATAATTATTTTGATTTTGGTATCCTTTTCAGCCTATTAAAAACTGTGAAAAAATCGGTATCAAATTACTCCAGGACAGGCAATTCTGTAAATCCTCCCCATTTAAAGAATAAACCAATAAAATGAGCGGTTGAACATCAGTCATTCAACTGACTCTAAGCATAACGAAACCAGTAATAACAAAGCTTAATCAAATCATGTTAGTGCCTGACTTCTACGACAATCACCATTATGCTTAATAAAAAGTATGTGTGGTTCTGGTTCCCTGACCTATCCCATTTTTTGGCCAACCCTACAGTTTGTAATTTTACAAAAAATGAAAATATATGAAGAAAAAAGCTCTGAAAAAAATTAACAAAGGGATGTAACTACAACTGAAGTTAAATTTAGAATGAAAGTGAAGCTTTTTTTCTAGTTTTTGCTTCATTTAAATAAATCTGGACATGCCCACCCACCCATGCTTAAAAAAATTAGAAAAAGTTGCTATATGTACCAACATACCAAATCGATTTTTCTTCAATGTAACCAGAACCACAATTTTGTGTGTGACCTAATCAACCGCTTTCAACATGTGTGAATTACTTTTTGCAACTGAGTGATCAGATCCTTTATTTATGTATGGCCTGTAGATATTTAAAGCAATCTACCATTAAGGGATGCATTACAGAAATTAACTTTGTGATTCTATAATACAGAGAACAAAGTGTCTATTAATTAAAATATTAAACAAATCATGGCAGTTTTCTAGTCATTTCTTTCAAATCAAGGGGCCCCGAGTGGCCGAGTAGTCTAAAGTGCTCTCCATTATGGATCACTGTCATCTCACCTCTGTCTACATGGGTTCAAGTCTCGAATTTGGCCAATGTGGGTATGTGAGAAAGCTTGCCAGTAGCTTCTCATGGGTCGGTGGTTCTTTCCAGGGTTTTCCCGGGTTCTTCCTCCATCATTAATACTGGCTGCCATGTATAGCATATCGTGTGCTGAAAAATGGCATTAAACCCTACAACAACAACAACTACAACAACTTAAAAATAATATTTCTCTATGTATCCCAAACCCGGCTAAGAGACAATTGGTTTATTTTGGAACCCAGATGCTGTAACAAGTCACCACAACAATGGTCACATGACTTTACCACTAGCAATACCAGCTTCACCGGCATCATCAGTGACAAAGGGGTATATAAACTTCTCACAGACAGAAGAAAGTCATCAGTTGACTTATTCTGATGAGTTACAATAGTAACAAAATGGTCAGGGATGGGAGGGTGACTATACACCCAGCTGATGGGAGGGAATGCCTCCGCATATAATCAGTCGTCATCTTCCCTCAGTTTACCAAGTGCATTCAGTGATGTTGTAAAATGGGGCAAATAATTTTTAGGTTTTGGTAAATGGTGGTTATGTTTCTGCTGTTACATGCATTTTAATGCGTACTGTGTAGCACTACTGCCATAAGACATGATTACTGCAGCTGTGTTAATAAATAATTATAAATTTTATCTTTGTTCATTAAAAGTTATTTATCACATACAAATTTTTGGAACATACTATAATGGGCCAATTCACTGATAATGTTCTCATATAACAAAAATTACTCCTCCCCAAAGCACTGAAAATCTCCTTGTAAAAATAATGCCACCAAGTGCATTCATCCGTTGTGTGAATTATCTGGAGAAAACACCGCTGGTATTAAGTAAACTGGACAGTTATGAAACACACTCCAAACTACTGCCTAAGAGTGGTCAAGATGCAACGAGGCTCTACATGTGCATAAAACCTTTATAAAAGCAGATTCCTCTGGTAAGTTTGAGAGTGTGGTTGAGAAATCTATATTCTTCGACTGATTAATTTGTGATGATTTGAAATTAAATGATAGGAGTGACCATTCAAGGTCATAACCACAGTGCATGCTTGTGCATGGATATCGACCCTTGATCAAACACAACTAGGTGAATTTGATTCTGAATGCCTGTATGTTTTATTGAAACCCACAGACCAATATCACATACAAAGATGTCAGGATACCTTCCCACCTGTCTCTGTATCTATCTATCTCTGTATCTATCTCAGTATCTATCTCTATCTATCTATCATCTATCTATATACGTGTGTGTGTGTGTGTGTTTGCAACTTTGCCCAATATACTAGTAATCTTGCCTTTTTTTACAACTCATTTTTAAAGGTACCAGTGTACTTGATTTTTCTGTTACCAATATTTATACATAACAGCATTCTCATTATCAACTCACTGCTTGCTAATTTATAATCTACTTTTCATGCTGAGCCATTTACTTGCACAACAACCTAACATTTTTTTTAACTGTTTATTTGCATAGCCTTGTACTATTAATTTGAAGGCTGCAAATTTTAAAGCAAAATAATAATAAAAAAAATTGCTAGTGCATGAAAACAGGTTTGGTTTGGTGTTTTACAGAGCATCAACGTGCTTATTCAGTGCCAAGCAATTAGAGTAAATTCACCTAAACCATGGTCACATGACAGTACATATAGCCGACTGGGCGTAATCCAATGAAAGGATTCAAATGATATCACATCTTTATTTCTTGCTTCTGATTTTATGACCTAAGGATGAAAGTCTGATGTATTACCATGTTGATACTAAAAATACATTCTAATCAAAACCAATTAAAATAGACAAAAAAATTGAAAACTTGAACTGGAAAGTAAGCATTGGCTGATATGTGCCTATATTTTCCTTGATTTGCATGCACTGACATTTGTTTTGCCATCACTCTACATGACTGCAAAAGCTGAATAGCTGTTAATCATAACAAATGGCTACCACAGATTTTCCTCTGTTGCCTTTCTAGTGCTATCAATTGCCAGCACTAAGTTTGTCTCCATTATGATGCTCTGAAATCCATCCTTCCAAGTATATAATAGGGCAATTTAGAAGTCAAATAAGCCAAATTACTGTTAGTAATCGGATCACGCTATAATTGTTGTGCAGAGAGGCAAAGGCAAATTTCATTCAACGTCCTAGACAAAAGACCTCAATAAATAATTACCTACTTCCCTATGAATGCCTGACTTGTCTAAAATCATCTTTATTATTATTTTACAGTTTCAAGGAAACAAAGTGATCTATATACTAATACAATAAGTACAAACTATGACATCATACTAATACATTTAGTACAAATTATACTATCGTATTAGTACATTTAGTATAAACTATAGCATCATACTAATACATTTAATCCAACTAGAACATCATACTAATACATTTAATACAAACTATGACATACTAATACATTTAATACTAATTATATTATCATACTAATACATTTAGTACAAACTAGAAAATCATACTAATACACTGAGTACAAAATATAACATTATACTTATACATTTAGTACAAACCATACTAAGATAACTAGTACAAATTATAATAACATACAAATACATTTATTATGAAATACTGGCTGTCAGCAATTTTAGGCTATTGTTCTTCAAAGAGAAAACCATGTCAGACTGCAGTTGGATAACAGTAGTCGAGTTAAAGACCAGCAGCCAGCTGAATTTGCTGTTTATTCCAATTTTTCTGCAAACTATTTATTTTTCTGAAAAGCCATTTTTGAGTATAAATTCAGGGAGTTTTCTATTTTCAAAATGTGGCCTGGTGAACATGGAATTGGACATTTATGTTTCAAAAGATGATACTGAGAACTCCAGATTTCTTTTACACTGTTAATCCACAAACATTTACAAGGAAAAGATTCTTGAACATCTAAACAATTTAACAACCAAGGTTACTTTGCCTCTTTAAATCCTTGCTGCATTTATTTTAGTATTTTCTCTCCCAGTCAGTACAAGGTCATTTGGAATATTTTAAACTCAAATTAGAAAAGTGGACAATTTTAGGAATTGGTAATAGGCCAAATATCCACCTCAAAACGGACCCAGATAAAGTCTTGAAACTGCTTTTCCAACTGCATGCTCCAAATATTTTGACCTCTGTTCCAAACTTAAGAAAAAAAGACTATTTCTGGAAAAAGTATGCAAATGTCCATCTGTAATCACAACATCACTAAAAGCTTAGAAAAAAGACAAACTGTCTTGAGAATTTTAGGATAGTTTCAAAACATAAATTTTTCTACAGTTACAATCCCATATATAATCACTTACAAGTCTGATTCAACTGCAACCTGTGCAGCCCAGGTATGCCATCACAATTTGCTCCAGAACTAATTATATTCAGTTACAGAGATCTCGGAAACGCTTAATTACGCGACTACTATTTGGACGCCAATTTTTGATCTGGGACGCAGAAAATCACTGATGTAGGAGTCCTCTGTACGCATGTAATAGGTGTGCTGCAAAATTCAAAGACTTGCCAGTCCTGCTTCAGCCACCTGCTTTGTGATAAATGTGTTGATGAATTAGCTGTGCTGATATTTACAATGACAGAATTCAGTGACTAAAAGACCCCTTGATACATACATAAAAAAAAACATGATGCAATAGCTGGGCAGCAAGTTCAAAGGCTTTGACTGGCGGCCGGGTAGATAATGCAATGATATTTACAGTGATTGAATCCAGAGACAGAAAGACACAGAGATGCACATGTGATCATTTATAAGGATACATCAAATAAACAACTTTCGATTTCGTTATTGTGTTCATTTCCGAATGTAGCAGAATAAGCAGTGCACGTGACCTCAGAATCAAGACATGTTGAGACTTAGACAAAATGCCATTCGTAAGTAGGTGACAAGTCACCTAAAAATGTA
The DNA here is from genome assembly GCA_028554795.2 of Sinohyriopsis cumingii. Classification (NCBI taxonomy): domain Eukaryota; kingdom Metazoa; phylum Mollusca; class Bivalvia; order Unionida; family Unionidae; genus Sinohyriopsis; species Sinohyriopsis cumingii. Next base: position 133,004,695 of record CM068824.1, read on the forward strand.
AATTTCACCTTCTTCTGTTAGGAAAGCAAAAACGACTTCGCCCTGTGATTATTTAAGAGGTACATTGACTGACCATAGCATTTTTTTTTAAGCACCCCTTGCCTTAGCCTGGTTAGTTCAAGTGTTGTAGCAAAATGTATTCATCAAGGCACCAGTAGTTAGGCCTAGTTTTTATATCAATTACGTTGACAAACAAACTCTTGCCCATTCACAAGCATTATGTTTTGACAGCTGATTGACCATTAACCCTTTTCCAAGTAAAGGCAGCAACTGTCAAGTTCCTGCATGCTATCCTTTGATGATAAAACAAACTTGTGTTTTAAGATCAGAATTGGTGATCTGGATATATATTAACTGCCTCTTATACACTATTTCGTCATAACATTAGTTTGAAACTGTAAATGAACCAGTAGGCCTAATGGAAATAATGGTGGACTGTGCTAAGTCTGGGATGTACCAGTTTATTAGATTGTCTGTTTTCTTAAATCATCAGGCAAATATATTCAGAAAAAATATACAAATCATTGAAACCAAGCGTATGTATTATTTTATTAAACAATTAACTTTAAAATGCAAATTATGTAGGTCAGAAACGTATGGGACAATGCTATGTTGTGGAATTCGCGAGATGCACTCTAAGGTCTAAGCTGTTTTCTGACTTGACAGGTATTTGCGAAAATACAGAGAAAAAAGAACAGCAAATCAGATACTATTTATTTGCCTAAAATTACTACAAGAACGTATACAAATAAATAAACCATAAATTTGTGATCCTGTCAATGGACTGTTGTAATGAAGCTATATTATAGTTAGTGATTACATTATGAAAACCTCTCCATCTAAAAATAGATGCACCCACGTCTGTGTTGATTCTGTAGGAAAGAAGGGACTGCAACTTGTGATGGTGGGACTCCTATTTTTACCAAAATTGGAGTCCTGGACTCCTAGTTTTAAAATCCTAGCAAGACATAACTCATAAGCAGGCATAGACGGTAGTCTTGTCAATAGATTATGGCCTCAAAATTATAAACCCTCATCCAAGTTGGATTGTATTGGGTAAGTGCTTAATATGCAAGTAAAACCCTGCTGAATGGAATACTGTTCTCTCACTGGTTAAAAGAAAATGATGTCCTGCATTTATTTATAACTTATTTTCAGTTGGCCAATGGGAAGGCAGTATTCCATTCAGCATGTTTGTCTTGTATATTAAGCAGGCATGATCACGGCCATGTCGAGCAGCAGCACTGGAAAAATTTTTGGCATTCCTTACAGGTATGGTAGTAAGCCAAACTTTGGATACGCATACAAAGTCAAATGTCAGCTAAACATCTGCAGTACCAAATTTATTATGCTATGCGAAATGAAGCTTGAAATATCAGGATTTATTCTTGAACAGGTTTCATGAGAAAGGAGAGAAGTGTCTTCCCTTGTAGTTATTGTATAGTACATGTATGACAGGTCAATTGTAAGCAACGATACAAGCCCCTGTGCTCAGAACATGTGTGAATAATACTGTTTGTGTAACAACTTGAGATTCTCTCGTTTTCATTAGTTGGTGTCAGATGTGACTCCAAAAGATTGAAAAACTTTTGCAGTGAGTGAAAATGGCAAAATTCCAGGCACTGGAAAGCTTTAACTTTAGGAAGCCTTTGGAGTGAATTTTGGAAGAATAAACTGGAATTCTTTGGTCACATGATCAGCTCAGATGGCATACTCCCCAGTCCAGCAAAGGTTGTTGCAGTGAAAGAGCTACCTGATCCATTAAATATTAGTGAGCTTCGTTGCATCATGGGCATGATCAACTACCTTGGTAGATTTTTCCCAGACTTGTCTACAATAATACGACCAATTATGGACCTGCTGAAATGAGACACAGCCTGCTATTGGGGCCCAGATAAGGATTACACCTTCATGAAAGTCAAGGAGATGCTGACATCCACACCAGTCTTAGCATTTTATGACCCTGGCAAGTTAACAGTTGTCAGTACTGATGCCAGCAGTTATAGAATTGGTGGGGCAATATTCGAACAAAGTAACTTCTATTCACAAATCTGGTTCTAAGGATGATGCTGATAACTACCGACTGATCTCAATACTACCAAACTTGTCAAAATTGATTGAAAAACATGTCCATGACTCATTCATGTCATATTTAACCAAACACTTGCTGTTACACCCTAATCAATCAGACTTTAGACAGAACCATTCCTGTGAGACTTCTTTGATCTCCCTAACTGATAAATGGCTTCAAGCACTTGACCAAGGTAGAATAATAGGATCTGTAATTGGAGATTTCAGGAAAGCTTTTGACATGGTGGATCATGAAATCCTTTTTAAGAAAATGAAAATCTACCAGTGTGATGAAAGAACAATTAGATGGTTTACTTCTTACTTAAGTGAGAGAACACAACATGTTTATATAAATAATGTTCTGTCTGAACCTGAAACAATTAGATATGGAGTTACCACAAGGCTCAATTCTAGGTCCATTACTATTCATTTTATTTATTAATGACCAACCACTTTTACTAAGAGACTCAATATCATCTACAGATCTCTATGCAGATGACACAACATTGTCAGACATCAAAAAACACAAAGCATGAACTCAAACTTTCTTTACAGAATGCCCTAAACAAACTGGAAAACTGGTGCACATGTAATGGCATGGTGGTAAATACTGGTAGAACTAAAATATTACTTATCTCAACATGGCAAAGAAGGACAAAACTTGATAGTGATGAACTATGTCTGACATGGAAGGATACAAATTTGCAAATGGTCTGTCATAATAGACTACCTGGTGTTCTGGTAGATAATAACCTATCATGGACTGAACATATCAAACATATCAGTAAAAAAAAGTCAATTCAAGTTAATGGCTTCTCAGTAAGATAAGATATTTTCTCCCTGAAAGGCACAGAAAACTATTTTATAACAGTTACATACAATCCTATTTAGACTACTGTAATATGGTATGGGATAATTCAAATGATAAAAAATAGCAAAGCTGGCACATCTTCAAAAAAGAGCATTTGGGTTAATATCAATCCAGAAAGAAAGCAAGGAAAATTTAGCTGGTAGGTTAAAAATATTACCTATTAAAGACCGAATCTGTTTGAGAAAAGCCAAATTAATGTACAGGATATCTCATAATAGTGCTCTTGAAAATTTACAATCACTGTTCCAGTATAGGCTACCTGGTAATACTCCCCACCTGCGATCCATGTCTACCAAACAGTATAAAATTCCCAAACCAAATAAGGAATTATTTAAAAAAAGTTTCCAATACTCTGGAATAGTATTCCAGTTGAGATTAGAAATGCCCTATTTCCTTCTTCCAAACCCAATATATCCAGTGGCTTCAGAGATGCAGCTAAAATAAATAAATTCCTTTGTATGAGAACCTCAAGGTAAATTAGTTTTTAGCTAATTGTGTTACCCTCATTAAATAAGGTCATTATTATTATTATTATTATTATTATTACTATTATTATTATTATTATTATTATTATTATAACATGGAGAGAAACTCAAGCCAGTTGCCTTTTGTTCCAGAACACTCACCCCTGCAGAGGTTAAATATGCAGACAGAGAAGGAGTGCCTTGCATGTGTGTGGGCCTGTGAGAAGTTTTCACGATATCTTGTATGACTAGACTCATTAAGAATGCATACTGACCACAAACCTTTAGGGCTACTGATCAACACATATGATTTAGTAAAAGCTCATTTCAGATGTCAGTGTTTTTATAGAGTCAATGGAGGCATGCAGGCCAATTTCTGATATGAAATTAGAACAAATAAAAGAAGGTTACAGGAGTGACCACCATCTGCAGACTGCAATGACTTTCACCAGAAATGGATGGCCGGATAAGAAAAATAGCTGTCAACTCGATGTACATCCATACTTTGTATGCAGTGAAGTCTCAATTCAGAATGACCTATTTCTCTTCAAGGACAGAGTTATCATACCGAAAGTCTTAAGGCCCGGAATTCTTGATAAAATTCACGAGGCATCATCAAGGATTAGCCAAATGCCGTGAGAGAGCCCAAAGTTGTGTATGGTGGCTTGGAATCACAAGACCGCTCCAAGACAAAATAGAGACATGTGAATTTTGTCAGATTAGGAAGCCAGCACAGAGGAGGGAACCAATGAAGACAACCTCTCTACCAGACAGACCATGGCAGAAAATTGCAATTTATATTTTTGAACGAAAACAAGAAAGATACCTGGTAGCTACTGACTACTTTTCACACTATTTGGAAACTATGCATCTAACAAAAACAACCTCCCAGCAGGTAACTGGAAAGCTAAAGAGCACATCTGCGCAATGGGGAATCCCATAAATTGTAGTATCAGATGATGGGACCCTGTTCATTTCCTCAGAATTCAAGGAGTTTGCTGAGAAATACAACTTCAGACAAGAATTTACCAGTCTTCACTTACCCACAAGTGAAAAGTGAAGCAGAAAGTGGTGCCAGAATAGCATTTAAGTCCATACTTAAACAAGATGATGTATTCCTTGCCTTGATGGCTTATAGAGCCACACCAGCAGCTGAGACAGATGCCAGCCCAGCCCAACTGATGATGGGATGCCAGATGAGGACACCTTGCCCATTATTGAAAAGAAGTTAAACAACAAGTGGCCAAACCTCAAAATCAAAAGGCAGAGAGACCTTAAGACAAAACAAAGATATGAATTCTTTTACAACCGGTGCCACACTATGCATAATTTACCACTGATATTACTGACAGAGACAGCCATCAGAATCAAATGGCATGGAAATGATAACAAGTGGTCAACACCAGGCATAGATATTCAAGCTGACAAAGACCAAAGAAGCTAACTGGCAAAAACTCCCCAAGGGATATACATGCGCAATCGAATCCAAGTATAGCGGATGAAAAGCCCTGAGAATCTACTTCCAGTTAAAACAAGTTCATCTACAAGATTGCAACAAGGTCCCCACAGTGTCCTGTTATAACTCATTTGGAGTCCAGCGCAAAGTCTCTCGACAACATGGAGCCTGTGCCACCATCTGATGATTCTACCACCCAGCATGACCCAGTGCAGCCGACCCCCAGCAAGCCAGCTGTACCCAATGGGCCCAACAGTCCAAACCCTCCAGTGTGGATGTTAAGTGAGAGAGTCATCCGAAAACCAGCCAATTCAGTAATTTTGTCGAACAAAGTGACTTTTACAAATGTGCCAATGTGTAGTTTAGTATTCGATTTCTGAATTATTGCAATAGAATTGGACTTTAAGGTTTCTATAGTATTAAAATCAGACTATCCTGTGCAAGTTTACAGTAACTTATTATATAAATCAATTCTATCAAATTCTTTCAGTGGACAGTTCAGATATAAAGAGAGTAAATTCAATGCTTACTTATTTAATGTTTCATATTGGCGGAATTAATTCATTTTTTTTCCTATCTAGTCATAAGCAAAATGTTATGTTCAGATAATCTCAAAAAAGGGGAAATGTGGGGTATCATAGTTTAATTGGTAGTTCTAACTAGTAACTGCTCCCTCTTAGTAGCTGCAACATTAGATATGGACTGCTCCCTGAGGCAAGGGGCACGATGATCCATCATCTTGATGTGTACTCAGAACATGTGTGAATAAATACTGTTTGTGTAACAACTTGAGACTCCCTCATTTTCATGACAGGGTCAGTGCTACTGAAGATGCATGCATAAATTTGTATTTTCATGCCCATATATGGTAATAGTCTCAAATTATGACCTTGAGCTAAGTCCCCAAGTAGCAAGGAGGTAAGGAAAGAGATCAAGGCAGGACCCAGAGGTCCAAGTCTGACTTGTGTAGATATTTGTGTCATTGATCACAATGGCCAATTCTTAGATATTTGAAACAGAAAAATAAAGGCAATATTTCTCAAACTTAAATAAATTCACCTCAAAATGAGTTGACACATAAGACTATCACTGATCTTAGTGTGTCTTAAAAATGTACGAGTTCACAGAAAATGTACGTGTATATACATCGCATACAAACTGTATAACAATACCTGGGTTTTTTAGAGTGTAGGGATTAAAAGAGGAGGAAAAGGATCTTGTAATACAGGACAATCTTCAAATCATGTTCACCATGTAAAACAAACAAAAACTAACAAGTTTCCCACTTCACTGTATCTAGCATGTTAAATATTTCACAGAACCTTCCAGATACTAATCACACTGATACCCAAAAGTGTATTTATTATTATCTTAATTTTAATCTGATTGGAGTTTACCTTTCACCGCTATGAGTTCACCTAAGTCATTAGTATTGTGTGGAAACGACAAGGTTCAAAATAGAAATATACATGTACAAAAAAATCTGAATTTCAAACCTTGACCAATGCAGAATATACCAAATTGAAGGAATTGCACATTTTTATAAAAGTCAGCTTGCCCATGCTGGGCAAGCTAACTGGAAAAATTAAACTTGCCCTTGGCAAATCTGAGCTTGCCCCAAACATAATACTGAGTCCAACACGGGTTAAAAAATACAGGAAACTCATCTCATCAACTACATCAACAACAATGAAATCTAGATTCTGTAATGATTTTTTTATATTTTAAAATGAAGAATTGGTGAACTTTGCAGCCATAATATTGGTGACACAAAACAAAATATCTGACAAGCCGACATTTGAGAAGGAGAACACTTGTTTTTATCCATTTATATGTTTGCCAAGCAGTAAGTATATGTTGGTCCCCTGTAATTATCATGTACGCAACAGATCATAAAATCGGCTTGTGGGAACTACATTTTCCTCCCACTGATCATGCTATGAACAAAATCCTTCTGGAGATTAATCATTAAAGACAAGTCCCTTTTATTTCCAAACATATCTGTCAAAGAAATCTCCTGAGTTTTATTTTATTAAGAATTAACACCTACTCTCTGACAAGATGACAAGGTCACAAACCAGCTGAGCCTAGGTTAGGTCCTGGAAAAAGTCAGCATTTTCCAGATTCATATAAATAATAAAATTAAATTTAACTGACAAGTTAAAATATAAATATTTATTCCTTTTTTGTCAAAAACTTGCTTTAAATAGTAAATATTCACATTATCACATCTGCACACTTAAAATGCAAGAGTTTCACTGAAACTGACTAAAAGAAGGACATGAAATACAGTAGATAATGTGATCTGATGTGATTTGGGTTTTTAATGTAGCTTTAACAATTTTTCAGTCATATCTTTATAATGTCTGCAATGTGGCAGTTTATAGTGATGTCTAGCACTGGGGCATCATGCCGCAGACATGTAGCATGATGTTCCTCCCAGTCACATTATCCTGACACTAGGATGACCAGTCCTAATACTAACCTCTTGATGCTGAGCACAAAGCGAGGCAGCTGCTGTTAGTACCATTTTTGTAAGTTGTTGGTATGACTCGGCCAGGGATCAAACACACAACCTCCCACATCTGAGGCAGATGCTCTAACCACTAGGCCACTGGAGTGGTCATACAGTAGATAAGGGAAACTGGCCAGTTATGTAATAGAAGAGTGTGATCAATACCAAATAAGGGTGCTGATATATGTACTGTGACTGACCGCAGAGTATATAAAACTTGTAGAACATAAAGCATTACAAACAGAACACAACCCTTTTCTCCTCCTCACTATCTATTTATGGGCTTGCCCATGGGTAAAATCCTTGGAAACTTGAGCTTACCCAATCGAAATTTGAGATTGTCCCTGGAATTGGGCAAGTGGAATTGTAACCCCTGAAATTAACTGCATCTGAATACATGTAATTTGAACTATTATTGTATTGCTGTGAACATGTCATATGAATTAATGTTCCTGGTGTACAAATAAAAATAAGTATTATATTATTATAAAATCTGTGCATCTGTCAACTTATTTTTAAATACAAACATATGTCACTATTCTTGATTTTTTAAAAAACAAATATTATGATGTTTATGGATCACTACCTACCTAATTCTGATGAACTTTCTTCTTCACAATCCCTGATAAGAACTGAATCTGTTATATCCTTGGACCATTCACCTGAAATGTTTAATAAGAATTCTCTCATTTTCAAATTATAAATTCTTGGTAGGTTCACAATATCAATAAACTACGATACACCTAAAATGCCACCCTACTTGCATGTAATTTAATGGATCCATAAGATTTGGTAAGGAATTCACCAAATCTATTTTTAAAGAAAGATGTTACATGATGCAAGCACTTTATATTCTGATGTGCTCATGTTAATAGCAAAATTATCTGTTCAATCAAAAATAGCAATTAACATCATAGCTCAATACAACTATATTTTATTCTGTGATTTAAAAAAAAAATTATCATTTGCTATTTATTTAAACAAAACTTCTGGGAGGCTGTTTTTTTCTGTACACTATAAATGTATCTTTCTAGTGCCAGAAATGTGTTATCTTTCCTGTGCCAGAAACATATTATCTTTCCTGTGCCAGAAATGTATTATATTTCTCGTGCCAGAAACATGTTATCTTTCCCGTGCCAGATGGACCCAATGTGACCATGACACCTGACAGTTTTACAAGTAACACAAAAAGTAAAACTAGAGCACAGACAATATTGAGAATCATGAACTGCAGTCTAATTTGATTGGTATGATGAAAACTGTTGCAATAGGATATCACTTTGGGGCAGGTGGATGGAATCTAGCAAAAGCAACAGGTAAGTATAACACCATTAAAATTAGTTTACCTCAACACGTACATACTCACCATTCATATCAGTAATACACAACTGTTGCTACTGGATTGCTGAATTTGTCAGTTTTGTTGGGAGGGTGATGATCCCATAACCAGCAAATAAAAAACAAACACTTAGGCATACTCGCCCTCAAGGAAAAGTCAGAGACTACTTAGGGATGGAAAATGCATTGGGCCCATTTTTTGAGTGACAACAATCAGGCCCTTGGTGAGCCAGTGAGTCATGGTAAAAGGAGGAGAAAGCAGTGTGAGAACACCATATTGCAGCTTCCATCACATGCTACAGAGATTAATAAGTTATTTCAGCCCATCAGGCAGCAATGACTTGAACCTCATGGGCTTTAGTTTTCAAAAAAGGCAGGTCCCTATTGGTAAGGACTGTCAAGCTCTCTTGATAGTTAATGCAATCCACCTAGATATGGTGGAATCCAAAAGATGGCTGAAATGTAACACAGAGACAGAGAAAGAAGCAAGTGGTTTAAAGTCAAAATCCAATTTTGAATGGTCTGTGATGAATGACAACCATTAACAAGTTGTCCTTGAAAATGATGACTCTTTCTATCCATGGGCATGTGAAGTGCAATGTGTACCAATGTCTTATTGACAATTCTCCACTCTGTGAGAGGTCCATGTATTCACATCGAACAGACACAAAAAGTAAAAGCTATGCAATAGTGGCAGGTAAGTTATATAGCTGCTAATAAACACTGCCACTGTGACTCGCACATTACGGAGTTGATGATATTAAGATCTGCATTGTATATTTTAGACATATACATGGTCATAAATTTTGTTAAAGCCTCCTTTTTTAGCTGGAACTGGTTTACTTGTAATTAGAAAATGTTTACTTGACACTGGTGTTCACACCTGATATATGTATTACTTTTTAATTTATACAATGACATGTGAAATATGACTTTGCTTTAAATGCTGCAAATCATATTTACTAGAGGAATGATGTAAGGCACTGAAAAAATGAATTTTTATATTATGACAGAAATAAAATAAACACTGGACTAACCAGGACAACAAGTTACTGACTGTAAATTTTTATCTTATGACAGAAATAAAATAAACACTGGACTAACCAGGACAACAAGTTACTGACTGGCCTTCTTGCCTGGAGTTTAGATTTTTACACACATATTTGGATTTTTTCTCCATGCTCTATATACCTGTAATATCCTGGGGCAGGTAAACCTAACTGGCCCAGCAGAATATTCAGTTTGTCTTAGGCTGCTAGGCAAGTGATTTTTCAGTCACTGGTTAACAAATAACTCTGATCTGGGTTATGTTCAACCTACAGTAGGGTATTTTTTTTTATGGCACAGATTCAAGTCTTCATCACTTCTTTATTGTGTTTTTATCTTATACTTGCAGCGCTCACTCTTCTTGAGAATTTAATAAAGAGATTAAGACATTTTTAAAAATATCAGAAATTTTAGACATCCTTTTAGAAGGCATAAACAAAATATGAAATACAAGTTTACCTGAGCGACACACGAGAGACTGGGTATTTTCTCTGCCACTTAACCAAAATATTAAGTTTTAAACATATTTTTTATAAATCAAAATGTCAAAATTAAAACTGAACTTGTTAAAGAGATTGACTTATATTTATAGGTACATGTGAAGATCAATGATTACAAACATCTTACATCAGTGAAGCGTATCGTACAAAGTTATAGCCATGTTTAAAATGTTAAATCCTATGCCAAGATAAGAAAGGACAAGGTACAGGATCCATTTGTATACATTCAATGTTAAGGATTCCCAATTAAAAGTGATAAATGATCCATAGAAAATTGGCAAAATTATTTTACAAAGGTAGAAGGAATAACCATTAAAGTCAAATGAACTAGTCATTCAAGGTTAATAGTGTTAATTACACTGTGAAATCACTGACTTTGATGTGAGAAAGAAAAAGAAAATAAAGATGGCCAACTTTTTGTTCAGGTTATAACCTTTTTATATTTTGCACATTGTTGAATTTCTTAATAAAAGATAATCCCGACATTGGACCAATGGGATCATGAGATATTTAAATAAGAATCTCTGAACACTAATGTGCCTGCTTTTAATTTAATTTTTGGTTTAAAGTTCTCAAGAAAGTATCTGATGATGGAGGAGGTATCTACCTCAATATGATTATGGAGGTATCTACCTCCATATGATTATGGAGGTATCTACCTCAATATGATTATGGAAGTATCTACCTCAATATGATTACATGGTCTGAATTCAAAGCTATGCACTTAAGTTAATGGATTTTTAAATAAAAACAACAATGTGAATCAAATGTTAGGACTTCCAATCAGATTTTCTACTAACCTGGTCTAGTGAATGACAAATGAAGTATTTTGATCTCCACATGAGTGTATGTGTGAGAAGTTTGTGTGTGTGTGTGTGATTAGGATTTTTAACATAGCTTTAAAAAAATTTCAGTCATATCACTATGATGTCTGCAGTGTGGCAGTTTATAGTGATGTCTAGCACTGGGACATCATGCTGCAGACATGTAACATAATGTCCCACCCAGTCACATTATCATGACACCAGGCCAACCAGTCCTAACACTAACCTCTTAATGCTGTAAGTACCATTTTTGTAAGTCTTTGGTATGACTTGGCCAGGGTTTGAACCCATGACCTCCCGCTTCCGAGGCGGACGCTTAAACCACCAGGCCACTGGAATGGTCAAATTTTTGTGTTGGAACAGGGATAATTTTGGCAATCTCTGAGGCATTCTTGCTAGTCCACCAGTGGATTTAAACAGATATGGAGTAATTCCCACTTCAAAATTTTAAACGAAAACAACTAATTTTGGGGGAGGATGATAAAAAATTAAAACAGTCTCAGTATTTGGCAGTTTTCACTTCAAAGACTGAATATCAAACAGATGACAATGTCCTGCTTGTATTACTTGTAAGAAAGTGAAATTTCGTGAAAACTGGAAAGTAACATCATCCCCCACAGACATGTTGTTACTGTGGTCATAGACCCTAAGTGTGCCACATGATGTCCAAAAATATTACTATAAAAATACCTTATTAGATAAAATTTGCAAAGAAATCTCTGGCAGGTAAAAAGTTACCTGCACATTTTGTGTCACCTGTGACAATGATGCATAATGCAGTGGCTTTACCTTGTAGTAACACACTAACAATCATGTGACCTTCACCCTTATATTTTTAAGCATCCGTTGCTAAGGGTGTTTCATTTCATCAAATACAATCATATGTTATAAATTATGTCAAAAAAACAAAAGCAAGCAGGCTTATGTGAGTCTTAGATTACTCATCTGGTTCACATTTGCCAAATTAAAATGCAACTGTAGTTGGCCAAGAAATCTGGGTCAGTGGTGTGTGTGTGTGTGTTTTGGATTTTTAAAATATCTTTTAACATTTTTTCAGTCATATCACTATGATTGATGTCTGCAGTGTGGCAGTTTATAATGATGTCTAGCACTAACAAATCATGCTGCAGACATGTAGCATCATGTCCCACCCTGTCACATTATCCTGATACCAGGCCGACCAGTCCTAAAACTAACCAGTCAGTGCTGAGTGCCTAGCGAGGCAGCTGCCAGTACCATATTTTTACAAGTCTTTGGTAAGATTTGACCAGGGTATGAACCCATGACCTCCCACATCCAAGACAGATGCTCTAACTGCTTAGGCCATTGGAGCGGTCGGATTGCTTTATGGAGAAATGTTTTTCAATGCCGCTGATTGTATAAATTATGATTATCAGGTGGCACATCAACATCATTTGTCCACGTTCTGTTTAGCAGTATTTGAAAAGTTGCTTAAAGGTTTATCTATTATTAGAAATAGTGGCCATATTTTACGGCAGACCTGAATCATTGATGGCAGATCTGCATAATTTGTATGAATTTGAAAGCCTTATAAGCCATCATGCTTTTTCTCAGTGGAGTTTGAAAAGAAGTCACCTAAAGGTTTTGCTATTTTTAGCAAAGGTAGACATATTGTATGGCAGATTGGCACCATCTGCACAAATCTGAAATCTCTTTATTCCATGATGCTGTCATATTTTGTTCAGCATCTTATGGGAAGTCATTTAAAGGTTTTCCTATACAAGGACCCATTCAACCTATAATAATATTGACAGCCACTGGTCCAAGATACCAGTTATATTGGGAAGAATTTGTAAATAACAACTGTTAAGTAAATAATACACAATGAACATAGGACCGATTCCCACGAGCTCACTTGGTACTACAGCCAGGTGAGCTAAAATAAAGCCCTAATGCAATTATCACAGCATTATCAGAACAAAAATGTTAAGCAGTTACTGACAAATGTGATCCTGACCATTCACCTTTTGACATCCAATTGCCTTCAGGTGTGCTATATTCAACTGTACCTTATCTACAGCATCTGATAACAATTTATCCATGGGAAAAGTAGATATTGCTGTTTACTAGAAAGTTTTAACCACTACCACCAACATAACATGTCAACAATTGCTCTTTTAGACCTATGAGTTTGGCCTTTGAGTTCACTGGCCATCAATCTCGGAAATGTTTCTTCCATCTGATGCAGTGATGGGCAAAGTATTATGATAATTGTTAGTATCAACTTATACAAAAAAAATATACTGACCTTTAACTAAAAAACATCTACAAACAAAAGTTGATGCCTCTCACATGGATGAATGCAAGAGGGATGAACTGAAATTACAACTGTAACAGTACACTGTATGTCTGAAATTATAACTGCTACAGTACACTGAATGTCTGCAATTACAACTACTACAGTACACTGTATGTCTGAAATTACAAATACTCCAGTACACTGTATGTCTGAAATTACAACTGCTCCAGTACGCTATATGTCTGAAATTACAACTGCTCCAGTACACTGTGTCTAAAATTACAACTGCTCCAGTACGCTATGTCTGAAATTACAACTGCTCCAGTACAATGTGTGTCTGAAATTACAACTACTACAGTACACTGTATGTCTAAAATTACAAATACTCCAGTACACTGTATGTCTGAAATTACAACTGCTCCAGTACGCTATATGTCTGAAATTACAACTGCTCCAGTACACTGTGTCTGAAATTACAACTGCTCCAGTACGCTATATGTCTGAAATTACAACTGCTCCAGTACAATGTGTGTCTGAAATTACAACTACTACAGTACACTGAATGTCTAAAATTACAAATACTCCAGTACACTGTATGTCTGAAATTACAACTACTACAGTACACTGTATGTCTGAAATTACAACTACTACAGTACCCTGTATGTCTGAAATTACAACTACTCCAGTACGCTATATGTCTGAAATTACAACTGCTCCAGTACATTGTATGTCTGAAATTACAACTGCTCCAGTACACTGTATGTCTGAAATTACAACTGCTCCAGTACACTATATGTCTGAAATTACAACTGCTCCAGTACACTGTGTCTGAAATTACAACTACTACAGTACACTGAATGTCTAAAATTACAAATACTCTAGTACATTGTATGTCTGAAATTACAACTGCTCCAGTACACTGTATGTCTGAAATTACATGTAGTACAGTACATTGTATGTCTGAAATTACAACTGCTCCAGTACACTGAATGTCTGAAATTACAACTGCTCTAGTACACTGTAAGTCTGAAATTACAACTAGTACAGTTAACACTGAATGTCTGAAATTACAAATAATCCAGTACACTGTATGTCTGAAATTACAACTGCTCCAGTATGCTATGTGTCTGAAATTACAACTAGTACAGTACACTGAATGTCTGAAATTACAAATACTCCAGTACACTATATGTCTTGCCTTCTGCAACTTTTGTTGCAAGTGAGATTGAAAAAACAAAACAAAAAGCAACACAGCTAAGCCAAGTGAGGGACACAAAAATCGAATAGACAAATAAAAGATACAAATCTGATAAATTTATTTCTCCTACAAGCAAGCAAGGAACATTAATCAATTGAACATGAAAGTAAACTGAGACATTCATGATTTAGAAAAAGGGAGATGAAGAGTTGTCATATAGGAAAACAAACAAGTGCCTGATCTTACCATTTTCACGCCACCATCAGCATATTCCTGCCATGGGTAATCTGACATAAACTGATTAAGCAATGATCATACAAGCACCAGGACTGTGATCAATTTTGTTTTGAAGTTTCTTACATCAAACAAATGTCAAAAACTTTTAAAACATAGGTTTTTACTACTCCTCCAAAGAACACAGGTCAATATTTTTAGCTTTGAAATTAGTTGTTGTTGTTGTGGGGTTTAACGCTATATTTCAGCATACGATAACCCGGGAAAACCCCAGAAAAAACCACCAACCCACGAGAAGCTACTGGCAAGCTTTCTCACATACCCACATTGGCTGAATCCGAGACTCGAACCCACAAAGACAGGTGAGATGGCAGTGATCTGTAACGGAGAGCGCTTTAGACCACTCGGCTACTCGGGGTCCCTTGAAATTAGTAAGAAATGGGGTGAAATAATTTACCCATGACACGAATCAACACTTATTACGATACACAACATATGAAAAGGTACATGCAGAATCAATAAATGTAAAGAATGACGAGGCAAATAACTGGTAATTCTTCATGACTGTTGAAGATTAATTTTTATATATATATAGTACATATTCCAAATAATGGGTAAATAATCTAACAGTGTTTACCTATCAGGGAAAAGGTCTGTCTGATAAGACTGGAGGTAGGTAGTTATTCTACATAAAATTTTCCTATTATGAATGCTACTCATTCATAATTTCCATTATTGTGTATCATGGTTAAATAAAATATAGGAGTGCTTATGAGTCAGGTACAACTGCATACTTCACAGACTCAGATATACCATTACATAATATACTGGCAGATCTGGGTCTATGCAGTTTGGAGTAATCAACAGAAAGACAACAAAGACCCTGATCTGCTGGTGGATTATGAATTATGAAACCTTGTTATGTGTTTTGTTTATTTTGTGAGTTTTTAAAAAAATGGGATCAGTAGCAATTATGCACACAACTATGATGACAAAAGCTATAGTTGTTTTGGAAATGTGAACAGAGCAAGAAAAATATGAAGCTCTTGTAAACATGAAAGTATTAGAAAACAGTGACATTCAAGGGACTGGTCTGACAACTAAAATAACTAGTGGGAGAACAAGGGACTGGTCTGACGACTAAAATAACTAGTGGGAGAACATGGGACTGGTCTGACAACTAAAATAACTAGTGGGAGAACAAGGCTGGTCTGACAACTAAAATAACTAGTGGGAGAACAAGGCTGATCTGACAACTAAAATAACCAGTGGGAGAACAAGGCTGGTCTGACAACTAAAATAACTAGTGGGAGAACAAGGCTGGTCTGACAACTAAAATAACTATTGGGAGAACAAGGGACTAGTTTGACAACTAAAATAACTAGTGGGAGAACAAGGCACTTCTGTCACACTGAGGCTAACAAAAGAAAAGATGCACATAAAAATATTTGTTCTAATTTGTGAAATCTTAACCTGCAATAATTTAAACCCTAAAAAACATTATATTTTGTGATTGTCATATCACATGATTTTTACAAAACAGTTTAGTACAAAATGTATGCCCAATGCAGAGACACTGGAGATAAAATGAGTTCAAGTTCAAACCAGAGGAACCATAAGCAATTTGATTAAGTAAATATATCCCCCACTCCCACGAATGCTCCATGATGAAGACAAGTCTATAGTAAAGAAAAGCACATAGCAATCCTGAAAATAGTTACAGTGAAATAACTAGTCAAGGTGCACGTCTTCTTATGATGAACATAACATCAACTTAGTTTCACTGCGATCTAAAATTTGACTTGTCTTTCAAGAATTTTACAGGCATTATCGTTATCTTTCATTTGTATACATTCCAGCAGAAGTTTAACATTGTTATGTTTTATATTTATCTTGCTGTACTTCATGTTTACATTTATTTGTAAGGGTTTATCTTCCCAGAACATTATTTGGTGAATTTATGCATTTTAAGGCAAAAGAAAAGAAGTGCATCTTTTGCCATATGTATGTTCTTCATTTTACTGTGCAATGGCAAGTTTTGAACACGAATCAGATTTTGATGGCAAATGTTTGAATAATAATTAATATGAGTCGAAGTAGTGACAATGAACTGAAAAAGTAAGAGTTAGTAGTTCACTGCATTTTTTTACAATTCCACAATTTTGTTTAGCTTCCCTGCAAATTTATTCCCTGGTGTCCACTAATATTATCCATTGCAATTAAGTTTCACGTTGAACTGGCTCTCAACAGTATTTCATCCAGATTTCCCCTATGTAATTGTGTATGCATATATCTGGTTTTGTAAATTTGTTCCCAATATATCCTCTTAAAATCAGCTTTGCATGAAACACAATGAAACCGCAGGGCCTTTGTGACCTGCCTGGACAGATGTAAATGCTGATTTCCAAGCAATGCTGAACTTCTTGTAATATATTTTAACCAATGTTTTAAAAGCATAGGGAGAATGTGCACGTTTTAGCATTCTAACACAAATTGACTAAAGAAAGATAAAGCTTCCCAAATCAACTAAAGATAATGCATGCCTTCAATATTCCCCCTTAGGACAAATAGAAAAACAAAATAACAATTAAACAAAACAGAAAACTTAAATGCTTATGCAAGCATTTCAGAGGAAATAACTTTTAGATCAGTCTCCCCTTTTATATCACCTCTGACAAAGTTTGACTAATTTTTAATCAGCTGCAAATCATGATGTACCACATTTGGTTCCTTTATTATTTATAACATCTCAATCAATACCCAGCCTTTGGCCCTGAACTCTCCAAATTGCAACAATAACATAAACAATTTACAGCTTGCTGTGTACACATCAACCATTGTGTAATGATTTTTAATCATCAATAATCACTGAGCATGCATCAACTGCAATGGTCCTGGCACTGGTTTAACAGTTCCAGACCCAAGTAGACTGGCTAGGTTTGGATTCAGTAATACATGGATAAAATGCATATAAATACTGATTTTATATTCAATTATAAAAATTTTAAAAAGCAGTCTGGGTTCTCCATTTAATAATGATAGTCAGGACTCCTTCCTTGAAAAAAGTCAGTCTTAGGCCTATACAATGCGTCCCAATATCGAATCCATTTTCCTTTTAATAATTCAGAACATTATTTATATATTGTTGTGTCCCCCAATATGAACAATTGTCATATTGCTAATGCTCATTCATGGTGAAATGTTGTGTGTGTGTGTGTGTGATTTGGATTTTTAAAATAGCTATACAAAATTTTCAGTCATAGCGAGGCAGCTGTTAGTACCATTTTTGTAAGTCTTTGGTCACTTGGCCATGATTCAAAACCTATACCTCACATCCAAGATGGACTCTCTAACAACTAGGCCACAGGAGCAGTTGAAATACTTAGTATTATAGTAAAAGAATGAAAATCTACAGCAACTGAGAACAGTAATAATTGTCATTTTATGTGATGTGTTGCAACAAAAGTCAATTCTCAATATATCACATCAAAACAGGTGATTTTATGACGACTTAATGACAATTAGCATGGAAGCTTGTATTTGTGTGATTAGCAAGTCGCAAAATCTTGGCACTATATATGGCATGTGATAAAATACATGTATTCAAAACGTTGCAGAAGGATTAGATATACACCAAGAGGTGCTTATGAAAGGGTGGTCTCTGAGCGCATACGCTTGTAATTAGTATTTTGATCAAACTGTCAATTAAGCACTGACAATCAATTATCTAGTGTCTTAATCTCCTCATCTGCAAAGATCCAGCCTGTGCTGGGTCTACCCAATTCCTTTACAATCACTTTAATTCAGTTTGACAGCCTGCACACTAAAGGATTAATACTCTCTTAGAAAAGGATCAAATAAAAGATTCATTCAGCAATAAAATTTGATTATTGTGGACTCCACTATTGCAATTTTCATGCAACCAACATTAATAGTATACACAAATTTCAACTATAAAACAAGATGTGTGATAGACAGCCTTTAAAAAGTTTGTCCTGCTGCTGGCACAATCAAATGTATGTAAATTTGGTAACAAAATATTATATTACATGTCCAAGTTAACCTGTTCACAAGATACAAAACAAAATTCTTTGTCATGGCCATTAACCCTGAACCTGGCATCACAGATTGAATATTATTCAACTTGTCTCTGACAACAGTAAAAAATAAACTGACGTGCTAAGTTTGCTAAAATCTATCAATAATATTTTTGTGACATAAAACATGATTATTTAAATGGTAACAATCAAGGCATTCATCAGAAATATCTACAATATTGATCTGAAAAAAATGCATTTATACTTCTTCATGTTATAGTTACAAGCCAGTACAGCTAAACAAAAACTAAGTCATTATCTTTAATCTTCAATGTCCGAGTGCTACTATCAATATCTCCACTGGAAAAATAAAATATTAACAAAATCTGGTCCAAATTCACTTGAATATGTTCAAGTCAATGTGTTTGTAAGCTCAATGAAGCACAAAAAAATGGAACTAATGACCTTTGACCTGACTCTTGGATCAAGACCTTGCTTTCAAACCTGCTTTGTGAAACGTTCAAATATGCTGGTGGTCAGATCTGTGCCTTTTTCATTAAAAACCAAACAGATATTGTATTAAGTATTTTAGTGAAAACATCATGTCAATGCCACCACTCATGCCAAAGAGTGTGTGTGTGCGTTCTGGATTTTTAGCTTAGCTTTAAGGATTTTTCAGTCATTATTGCTACGATGTCTGCAGTGTGACAGTTTGTAGTGTTGTCTAGCGCTGGGGCATCATGCCGCAGACATGTAGCATCATGTCCAACCTAGTCACATTATCCTGATACCAGGCCAACCAGTCCTAACACTAACCTCTCAATGCTGAGGGCCAAGTGAGGCACTGTTGCTAGTACCATTTTTACAAGTCTTTGGTATGATTCGGCAGGGTATCAAACCTGCAATCTCCCACATCCAAGGTGAAGGCTCTAACCACTAGGCCATCAGAGTGGTTGTTTCATGTGAAGGAAATTATAAGATTTTGAAGATGGCTACAATGGTGTAATATTGGAGACAAGATGAACGCAATATCTATTCAGATCCAGTATATTTCGCTATAATATTGTTCTAGTGCAAACTCCATGCAGCAGAAATAAAGATTTTCAGATGACCATCGAGACAGCTATTTTGGACAGCAAGTCAGCATCATTTTAATATGGGACTTACCACATACTGCCAACTTTTAACATTCATGTGGCCTGGCCAGTGAAGAGATGTAACTGTAATGGGAGGTCTCACAGGCATCATTTTCATTTAGAACCAACTACATATAATGAGAAGTATTTCACTGAAAACAGAATGTTAATATGACCATTCCTTCAAAATGGAGCCCCATGTTCATATGGCCATTCTTCAAATGGAACACAAAGTCAACATGACCATTCTTCAAATGGAACACGAAGTCAATATGACCATTCTTCAAATGGAATCCCATGTTAATATGACCATTCTTTTGAATGGAACACCATGTGTGATCATTCCTTTGAATGGAACACTATGTTATATAACCATTTCTTCAAAAAGAACACAATGAAAATACAACCATTCTTTCAAACAGAACACAATGAAAATATGTCCATTCCTTCAAATAGAACACAAAGTTAATATTACAATTACTTCAAATGAAACACTTTGTTAACATGTCCATTCCTACAAATGGAATACCATGTTAATATGACCATTCCTTCAAATCGGACACCAAGTAAATATGACCATTCCTTCAAATGTGACACCACATTAATATGACCATTTCTTTGAATGGCACTCCATGTTAATATGACCAGTCCTTCAAACAGAGTGGTAATAAAAGATCTGTAAGATGGAAACTGCTGATCAGCACCATTTCTATATTGGTTGCCCAAGGGGTACCATTTTCAACTAGGATCAACTAATCATAATAAAAAGTTTTAAGATGACTGCCATAATGGACATATTGGATTTCACATTGCAACCATTATAATTTAGGACCAACAAGAAAGCATAAGAAATCTTTTACTGAAGAACCTGTGTCAATATGACCATTTATTAAGAAGAATAAAGATTTTTATGATGTCTTTCATGCTGGACACATTAGGTGACAGATCAGTACCATTTTCATTTCAAATCTACCAGACAATATAAAAAGTAAATTGGTTACAACTCCATGTCAAAATGACAATCTGTTCAGGATGAGTATCAATAACATGATTTTCAATGATGGCCACCATGACAGCCATATCGGATATAAGATCTGAACCAAACCTTACAATGAAAACTCCATGTAGATATGACCATCCATTCAAAAGGATTCACATTAAGAAGATTTTCAAGATGGCTGCTATGGTGGCCATATTTATCTCTTAGCTGCAGAAAATTGCTCTGAAACCAGTTACAATGGAAACAATCAAATATTTTGCAGGACAGAAGCACCCCAAACCAATCTTGTTAACCTCTGGTAGGGTTATAACTTTTCATTTAGCTGAGGATCAAATACAACTCAAATACAACTCTCCTCTGTTGGGAACAGAGCTATGGAGAAGTGCTGTTCCGCTAAAAGGCTCTGGGAAGCTACCAAAAAATCTTTCTCCCTTCAGGAACCAGAAGATGAAGACTGCTGTGGTAAGGAAAGTCAGCTAGCTAGAGAGAGCAATAACAATAAAATGCTTCCAGAGGACATCACACAGGCTCATAATGAGCCAGATAATGTCTCTGAACTGCAGGGAGTAATTAATGGCAGTGATAATGACATGGCAGCACTAATGTGGAAAAACAAATTGATTCAACAAGTCACAAATGCCAGCAAAAGTAAATGAATTATCAAAATAATGTGAATCTTTAAAGACTAAATAACAGTCAGCAAGAAATAAACATGAAACGCTTGCAGAACAACTATAAGATTCCATAAGGATTGAAAAGCCTCCGTAAAAACAAATAAAGCCATCAGATATGACCATAGCAAGTCATAAAGCCATTGTGGCATTAATACCTAGGTTTGTTCTGTCACAAATTGCTGAAATTAAAAATGGTTTTCAACAGTTTTCATCCTGACATTTTACCAATAATTCAGCAAGACATTACAAATATGAGGGATAAAAGATTTTAAGACTTGGAAACAGGAGTCTGACAAAGCTTATTAACAAAATTAGCAGGTAAATGAACACAAACAAAAACACCCAGAAATAAATTTACAACCAAATAGATCCAGAATACTGAAAACCCTCAAGTCACTCAAGCTACAGTATAAAACACTCAACTAAACATGTCACAAATAGTGATAAAGTGACTTCTCATCTTAGAGGTATTAACTTTGGATAAACTAATACAATGAGTTCTACTAAGACCAGAGCAGAAAAAAAATCAAAGGAAAAAATATTTCCTGAAAATTACAGGAAAAAAACTCTCTTACTCAGAAGTGTGACCTCAGTAAAACACTTTAAAGTTTATTTAAAAAGTAAAGCTTTTGCTATATATTTACACCTGTCCAGTTACATTTATGTCATACATGTACAACTGTCATGTAAGAGTTAAAAAACAAAGTACACTTTCTGATCTATGATAAAGATATAAAGATTTATTTACTATCAATTAATGACTTAATTATGTTTAGGAAAACATTAAAGTTTCAACATTAGTGAATAAACAATTTATACCAAGTTTCCTGAGTGACTGAAGGGAATATTTTATAGTATGCAGTATCATGCTGTGTTAATATGTATCCTCATTTGGATGGATAAAAGCATTTTATAAGGGTCTCATTGATAAATCAGCAAATTTAAATTATTTCATTTATTATATGCTCTTAAAAAAGAAATAAATAATAATGGCACTCAAATAAACAACCACATGCACACTCACATAGGTAAATTTTGTTCAATTAGCGTGACTGTTGCGGGGAGAAGGGGGTGCCAATGGCAATCAATGTAGTTGTTGCCAGACCATCAGAGAATAGAAAAAGAAAACCAATTTTCTGTAAACTTGACACCAATTATAAATAAATGCTCAAGTTTGAAAATGTTTAACAAAAATCAACACTAATGAAGTATGATTCAGGATTCAACTATTCCAAATTAAATTTTAAAAATAACAATCCGAGGTAATAAAAGGACAAATATAAACATGTATACACATTTTCATCAATGCATGCAACATTTTAACTGAAATAAGATATACAATTTGAACATAAGCATACAATTAGCATTAAAATGCATTCAAAATTTTCACAAACACAAATAATGTCATGATTTGTGCATTTATATATGAAATATAATTTACATATCACTTCTGTATGGATGCAAAATTTTGTAGAATAATCTGTCTGAAGTATAACATCAAGATTGATGTAATGGCTAGTCAGCAATAAAGTGTTGCCTACGAGGGATAGAATCTGTTCTGCATAGGAAATTAATTTTAATTAGGGTTCAGTTAGGAACAAAACAGGGTGTAATGTTAATGTACATACACTGTATAGCTGCTGGGATTGCTATAAACCAGAGAAGATTTTCAGGAAGTTCTCAGTTCACAGTTATTCCTTCCCTTAATTTCATATTATTTTATGTTATTAATTACTTAATCCAGGCAATAAAATTTTAGTCGATCATCCCCTTCATAACAATAACCAAAAACTTTAAGGAGTGGGGAAGATATCACAGATAGCAGCAGGGAGGGCGAACAGACCAAAGCAATTTTACCAGTAACCCCTTCCAGGAAAATATTCCTCGATAGAAGGCTTATTTCGACGAAATAAACCATTCTATTCAGACCACAGAACAAAAAAGAATATCTAAAAAAATTCGAGAAACGCTAGCGTGCGAGAAATGCTTCGACGCCAAGGAAACATTTTTATGTTAACCATATAATGTATCAAGTCCGATACGGTATCGTGTCCGCGGGTCGTGTAAATTTATTGTCACAAATCCGTGCGCGATAATTAAATCGCAGGTTATCAAATAATGGCAAATATCGGAGAAGCACTCACAACTAGATTGGCACGACAACGACTAGCCGCGATTAAAAAATTTATTCCGGTCCATGATTCCGTCAAAGAAAAATTAAAAGCAAGACAAGAAGCGCGAGTTGAGTTTGCAACATCTGCGGAGGAATTATTTAAGCCTATTACAGCAGCTACTGGTGAAGTCAAAACTGCAATTGTAGGAAAACCTGATCCTGCTGACCCTACCAAATCAAAACGAGGGTTACTTCAAGCAATAGAAGAACTTAAACAGCAACAGGCAGATGCAGGTGCCGCAGCTGATCCAGGTGCCGCCGGAGTAGTGACAGTTGCTAAGAAAACATTTATTGATAAATTTACCGAAGATGGTATTACTGAAATAAGAAATATTCCGCTTACTAGCGTGAATGAGCTTAGGGAATTTTCTACTTGGATTGTCTTAAATTATCCTAACCGGCATGATTTTCTAAATCCAGGAGCTGGCTTGGGTATGACCCAGGGTGAGTGGCGGGATTATGTTTACAAAGTAAACCGAGACATTCCTCGAATATCTAGCACTGATGATACCTATAATTTTATAAAAACTGGCGTAATTGGGGTTAATAAGGAACTAAGAGACAAACGAATGAAGGCAAAGGAGGAGGAAAGGAAGGCAAAAATACGGGAAATGGAAATGAAAAAGCAGGCAAGAATACCGGCGAAGAAAACACAAGCTCTAAAAACAGACCCCGCAATGACACTGCCTGATCCAGTGCCTGAAATTTCATCACCTGAACAAATGGGCGCTAGCGCTCCCGATGACAATAATGATTTTTCCACTCCTGTTTCGTCGCCCATTCCGCAACCCGATATGTCAGAAGAGGAAATACTGAAAGAGCAACTAATCGAATTAAAAAATGAATTAAAAAATTTAAACGAGGAAATACAAAATTTAAAAGAAATGAGGAATAAGGGTGCTCAAGCTAAGTTAGAAAAGGCAGAAAAAAATAGAAAATTTGTATTTAATGAATTTGTTAGAACAAAAGAAAAACTAAAGAAAATGGGAAAAGGTTACACCGGTCACGGATATAATAACCACATCTGTCCTGATAGCGTTGTCAACGATGTGTCCAGACTAGAAGTTCTCATCGGAGGAAGACGTGCCGGAAACAACTCCCCAGAAATTATAAATGAGGCCGCAGGTATTTGTCAGCGACTATTTCAGCGTGGCATTATGGATATCGGCGTTTACCGGGGACTCATTGATGAACTCGCGGATGGTTACTACAGCGACTAGTAAATTTAGTTAGAGAAACAATAATTAAATAAAATGATCGTGCACAATTCTCAACCTAGACACGCTAGCGTGTTACCAGTCCGCGTAGTGAACTCGCGATTACCAGTCTACAGAGCAACCTACGGAGATGGTCTCGGTGATACAATTACTGGTTTGTTTTCAAGAATAGCCCCTAAAGCGATTCCAATTGCAAAACAATTGTCGATGAAAGCTATTGATGTTGTCAAGGATAAAGTCCTTGGATCTGTTGGTGATCTCGCCGGGAAGGCATTTGCGTCAATCAAGGATAGACTGTTACAGTTAACTCGTAGATCAAAAAAACCGCCACCGGTAAAACTGGCCAGTACTGAACTTATGCCCGCGGACGTCAGTAAAGTAATAAATCAGGCTGCCAATCAAAAACTTGCAGAGCTTGTAACCCAAACACCCGAACAAATAAATACAAGCCTGATATCAGGAAGCGGATTTCGTTTTAGACGACAATAATTTTATATAAAATGTTCAAACGTGTATCTGATCCCGCGTTCGACATGGACGCACCAACACTCAAAGACGAATCCGTACGCGATTATCAGTATTATTCTTACGAGGCACGAACACCTGATCAACGGGGCCGAATTGAGTTGCAAGTCCAAGACACAAGTAGATATTTCTTGCCCGCGGAAGCATTTCTTGAAGTCGAAGGTATTATTTTAAAAACTGATGATACCGAATACAACCCTGATACCCAAGTTGGGTTTGTTAATAATGGTATTATGGCGCTGTTTAGAAGTGCCTCATATAGTATTGATGGCCGCGAGATTGAAACAATTCAGGATAATGTTGACGTTGCTACAACTATTCTTGGATTAGCACGATATTCAGATGATTACACTAGATCAGCTGGCCCAACAATGATGTTCGCTAAGGATAATAGTCAATTTCCCGATCAAAGAAACGTTATTGTAGGTACTGTAAGAGCAAGAGGAGGAGCAGCAGATACAACCGCAGTAATATCAACAAATCCTAATTATAATCTTGGGTTTTCTACGCGTAAATTAATGCTAACAGGAGCTCGCAGAGATTTTTCATGCGCAATTCCACTGTCTCACATTTTTGGGTTTTGCAGAAATGTCCGAAAGGTTATTTTTGGAGCCAAGCATTCAGTTGTACTCACCCGAAAAGGTGACGACAATGACGCTCTCTGGCATCAAGTAGCTGATACAATTGCTAACACGACAGCACTTAACGGTAAAGTAGTATTATCAAAACTTGCACTGTGGATGCCAGTGATGTCCCCGTCGCTCGCTGAAGAACAACGATTACTTTCTTTTATGGACCAAGGCGGCAAATCATTAATATCATGGTTAACAACAACAACAGATTCTGCTCAAGGTTCTGGCATTGGACAGTTTACTTGGCATATATCATCACAACAGGGAATATCAGCGCCGCGTCACATTTTTATTGCACTTCAAAATAACAGCCGAGTTGGTGAACAAACAAGAAATCACATGATATTTGATAATCTTGGAGTCACTAATGTTTCGCTGCGGATAAACGGTCATCAAGAACCATCCGAAGACATAACCATAAATTTTAGGAATAATCAAGTTGCTCGTGCATATCATCGTTTAATGACATTTATGGGTCGCGATCAGAATGTCGACACTGGTCTGCAAATATCACAGTTGGATTTTACAACGTTGTATCCCATTTACTACTTTTCACTCGAGCATATGGATTTGGCTAAACAAACTGTTGTTGATATTTACTTTCGAGCTAACGTCGCTGTGTTTCCACCTGAAATCATTGGTGCAAACGAGGCCGCAGGTCCCCCTGTTGTTCCAACTAGAATGGCAGGCATTGCTGGTTTTAGAGCTGTCGCGGTTGTACTTTCCGACAAAGCAATGCTACTTGAAGGTGTTGGTGGTCGAATGAGAATTATTGATGCACCAATCGAAAATCTATGAGATTTGTAACACAATTAAATCAATTCCGTTTTAAATAAATGTCGTACAATCACGTTAATGTTACGCTAACTCCCGGTCAAGTAAAGAAATTACAGTCGAAAAAAGCAATCTCAGGTACATCAATAACGCTTAAAAAAGGTCAACTCGGAGGCGGTCCAAACAAAATATCGGTAACTACCACTCAACTAAATCGCATCAACAAAGCCATCGCGGCATCAAAAGGAGCACGAATAGATTTCTCTGCTGGTGCAATCAAAGATATGACCAAAACCGGTGGAATATTTCCTCTTCTCGCAGCAATACCGGCGTTGATTGCCGCGGCAGCACCAGCCGTAGCAAAAGCTGCAGCGTTAGGTGCAGTTGGAACCGCAGCTGGAATGGCACTTAAAAAGGCAACCGGACACGGGTATAAGAAAAAAAAGGGGAGATCCACTCGCGGATCAGGGCTAAGACTACCGGGAACTCCCGCATCATGGTATCCAAAACGGGTTTAAAAACGCTTCGTGAGACGCAGTCTCCAATGAGCAATTTTGATTTATTAGATGCTGTTAAAAAATTGCGTATAAAACATTTCAGAGGAGTATTTATGCGAGATCAATTACCGACGCGGCCGAATAATCCAGAAACTGGCATTATCAATCTCGACAACAAAGACGGTCCTGGAACTCACTGGGTTGCTTACGCGATCGATCCACGTGGAATTATCTATTTTGATTCGTACGGTTTAGCACCGCCAGTTGAGTTTCTCAGGTATGTCCGCGGATTTTATAATGTTCCAGTGTGGCAGTCGACGCTACCAACACAAACATTAGTTGATCCGCCCATTTGTGGGAACGAGGTTTTAAATGTTCTTGATGCAATCTCAAGAAATCCAGCAACGTCTCCGCATCGAGTAGTGCATGAATATACCGCATCGAGAAACGCTAGCGTTTCCAATGCTAGGCATTTTCATGCTCGCATTTGAAAAACAGCAATAAGAATAATGGTGGATATTTACGGAAGACCTTTCACAAGAAAAGTCAAACCAGGCACAGATGCTGATCTCTCAAAATATGCGACCCGAGATGAAGTCGATAATCTTTTGAATCTAGCCGGAGTTGACCCAGATGAGGTTGCTGTTTTTCAGGACAAACAAGGAAAACTAAAAACTAGCAACATCAAGTGGAATGATTTAATCCGTAATGTTCGTACAGCTGTCCCTGGTAACTTTCCCGTTTTTACTGACCGTGGTAGCATCAGGGATTCAAGTATATCGAACAAAATCATCAAAGACATCAACGATGAAATTAAAAATTGTGTGAAAAAAACCGGTGACACAATGACCGGCGAACTCAGCATGAGCGGCAACAAAATAACCGTTCTAAAAAATCCGGAAGGTCTCGAAGATGCCGCAAATAAACAATACGTCGACGCGCAGTACCAACTCATTGCTGGCCTAGTCAGCGATAAAGTAACAAAATCCGGCGACGTAATGACCGGAGAACTCAGCATGAACGGCAACAAAATAACCGCGTTAGCGAATCCCGAATCCGACCAGGATGCGTCAAACAAACAATACGTGGACATCGTCAACGGTAAACTAAATACGCTGCGGTCAGAGTATGATGTTCACGTGAACGGGTTTAAAAGACTCCAAAGAAACTTCGTAAAAACTGATGAGGTCGTGGATAAGTTCTTTGGGACTCCTCCAGTCGTCGACACGAAACTTTCTGAAATCATACCAAATCTTACTAATAACGCCAACGATATCAACAAAATTAATACCCGGTTAGGTGTAGTCAGAACGGAAAAAAGTTTTTCAGATCAAGTTCAGATAATAGAAAATAACATTAACACGATCAAACAAACACAGCAGAATATCGTAGCGGGAATTCCTGAGATCGTTAACAAAACCAGTCTGATTAAAGTTCCCACTGGAGTTACTCCCGGGCATATCACCAACATCGTATTCACGGTATCATCGGGATTCGCAACATGGTCACGACAAAATAACACTATCAAATATACAGCAACAGCCACCGGTGTTTACAGGTTGTCTGTGTTTTCAGCCGCTAAATTTGAAATCTTCACAACATATCCTTGGAGATATTCCACCGATAAGTATTCCGGGGTTTGCACTGTAATACTAAACAGCGGAACCGAGGAAACATTTATGCTTGAAGCCGAGGACGATAGTTTAACAGCAACATCTTACTGGTTTTGTTTGGAATTCGTCGCTGCAACGCCTCAATTGGTTACCGCGTAATTGAAAATCGGCAGCGATTTTTAAATAAATGTCAACGTTGAAATCCGAAGGATTTCCAGATGCTCAACAATATCGATACAATCAAGTCCGTGAGTGGCAATCTGAGTTAAAAACTGTCATCGAAGTAACCAGTCAAAAAGTAAAAAAATACCGCAGACGCATAACAGTGTTAGACGTTATGGTTTATTCAGTATCTGCCGTTGTTGCATCCGCGGGAGTAATACTATCAGCGGTCACTCCGGTAACAGCAGTAGTCGCTGCCACGATCTCTGTTTGTGCGACCACAACCACGGCAGGAGTTTTCAGCATCATAGCAAAAAAAATATCCTCGTGTGCTAACACAAAATTACACGATTACACGACAAAATTAAATACAGCCACGACCGCATATCAGAAATTATCATCGCTGATATCATCATCGTTAGACATGCAATCCAGCGACGCTGCGTCAATATCAGATTCTGAATTCAAACTAATGTCAGATGCGTACAATGACTATTTGAAAACTAAACAAATAAATAATGTCAGCGGAACTGCTTCAGCAAATAGTCACAAACACAACGCCGGTAAGGACCACAATGATCTCAGTGTCCTCGACGACACCACAATTCAGCATTAATTTTCGAACTCCAATTCGGGTGAACGAAATCGCGTTGTCGAAGCTCAGTGTGTATCACAGCTGGCCCAATATCAGGTCGGAATCATTTGGCGGTCAGCAGCCGAATAATTCGTTTGTGTTCGGGAGACCCAGCGCGGACCCACAACAACGTGAACTTGAATGGGATACAATTACGCTACCCACTGGGAGTTATCAGATCGAAGAAATCAACAATGAGATACAACGCCAAATAAAACGAATCACCGGCAAGGAAGCCAAAATATCTGTGACCGCGCACGAACCAACGCTGTCTGCGGTCATTGAAATCTCAACACCGGGATACGCCGTGGATATTTATAGCAGCTCAATCAGGTCCGTATTAGGATGGCCACGAGAACGACCCGAACCTGAACCGGGCCCACCACCACCTCAAAAATCAGATTTCGAGACCACGAAGGAAGACCCACACGACCTCGTCGGGGATTATTTATTATTTGCAGATAAATTAATATCCGGAGAAGCCTGGTTTTCAACATCACCTAGAATTCCCGTAGATATAATAGAGGCAGCTTTCACGGGCGGGGAATACCGTCAATACCGGCCAGAAGATATAGAAGCTCAGTTTTTTAATCCGATCAAACAAGCACATAAACAACAGCTAGAACTGTTGCGAGTATATTTTCAAGATTATATTTCTGATTTAACAAGTGGAACTGCAAGCAGTTCGGGAACTGGAAACGCTAGCGTTTCTACAAGCAGTTCACGCGATAAAATTATCACAGCCATAGAAAAACTAAACAAACTCGCATCCGCGATGGAAATTATAAATCAAAAAATAATTCAGAATCTACTGAATCTCAAGGGCGATTACGGAAACGAAAAAAGATCCAAGTTCGCATCCCAATTTGGTATTCCGGTGAAGAATATTCCAGATTTTAAATTTCCGGGATATAACGCGCATACGCTGAGAAAATCAGTCTCTGATCTTGTCGCGGAATCTTTCGAAGATATTTCTGCCACGTACACGCGAACAAAACCACAACCTGTTATTTTAAGACACGACAACAGTACAGCATCCGATGGCAGACACATCTCACCCGGGATCGTAAATATCACAGATGTTATTGCGGTCAATCTTGTATGTGACGTCATCGATGGCAGTTACAGCGCAGGCAGCGCTAGCGCTGACACAACGACGGCCCAACAGGGGTTTATCCTGTATACGTTCACACCAAAAGACCCCCCTGGTTTTCTGATTGTGCAAGAACCAATCAATGTGGTCTATCTGCGGTGTAATAATCCGTGGTTGTCAACGATAAATTTCAAACTCACCGACCAACGGGGAAATTTGTTGGACCTGCGTGGCGAGACTGTCTCCGTGAACTTACTGGTGAAATCCTAGAAACGCATAGCGTTTCACAATTAAAAAAAAACAGTTGTGTATAATGGAACACGAATACATCCACGCACGAGTTCATATTCATGATAAGCAAATTCTTCACACGGCAATAAAAACCGCATTTGGAAACTCAAAGAGTCAGCCCCCAGAACAGTATTTCCCCGTTAAAATAATCGTTGACGTGTATGGCAACGAAGACTTCTTGTTAACTCCGTCACAATTGACGCAGTTACAGCAAAATCATATGATCACAGCTTGGTGTCAACGAGAACAGATTATGAACTATTCTCATTGTTGTATTGATGTTGAAACGCTTAAGCAAATCCTGGAAGTCTAAGGACTTCTCATGTAAAACATTTCCAAAATCTGAAAACGCCCTTGAGAAGTCCTTTGGACTTCCAGAGAAATGCTTTGAGTTTCCAAGGGCAAAAAAAATAATACACTTTTTTTTTACCGTGGAAATGTGCTTTACACTCCAAGCGGGGCGCTAGCGTTTCTCAGGTTCTACTTTCACTTTGTGCTGTGAGTCACACGCTATGCGGTTTATACTTCCTTGTCGGCCTCGTAGTCAGAAACACTAGTATTTTCGTCAGAAATGCAAGGCATTTCCGTGTCTAGATTCTTTATATAACCTTTTAACCGTCTCACCCTGGTGCTAATTAATTTTCGAGTCTCATACTCTTGTGACAATCCAAGACGAATCTTCTCAACTGCACGGCACAGTGGAATAAATTCAGATACCTGATTTTCAGTTATCCCGGCAAGTGATCTGTAAATGCGATCTTGCAAACCCTTAATGAACCTATAACGGGCGGGGAGATTGTTCTTCCCCGATTGTGATAGCTCATTCAAGGATTCAAAATCTGACATAATTGTTTCAGTGTCTAGTAAAATATTAAAACCTCGCTGTTGTAATTCTTTAATTTCAACAAGTATGGTATTTATGTTTTCGTGATTCATATTATTATATATTTTCATATTTTTAAATGCATGAAAAATGCTTTGCATGAGCGATGCTAGCATCACCAAAAACAAAAATAAACAGATAGATGATGAGCGGTTATCACTTACTGGGTACTCTTCACCGGCCTACGGTTCTTTCATGAGTCCTTTGTTAGGATTTTTTTTTCTTGGTCTTATATTAGACCTTCGTGTTGTGATTTTTCCCTTAGGCACCTCATGTTACCGTTTATTTTTGGCCAACACTCTTTCTGAATGTTTCTATTGGTGGGCACCCAGGTGACGTAGAGCTTTATGCATCCATCTATCTGTTTATTTTTGGGGGTCACTCACCCCATGAGGAACTTCTAGATCGTCAAATAACGGTCTAGAAGCTCGGGAGGGACGATACAACACAGAACAACCTTTAACCTCTGATTCGAGTGTCATAGCAGGCAAAGGCACAATGAACATGTAATCTTATCCCGAGACCTTATCCCGACGACACAAACATACACAGGTGGGTCATTTTCTACGGTCAGCAGCAGAGCAAAACCATCCATTGAATCGACCATTGGATGGTGCACAAAAGACACCCGCCATTGGCGGATTTAATTTATGGTTTTGCTTGCGCTGCTGACTTTCGATCGACCCAAAGGTCTTAGGGAGCGATTTCGTATATAACCCAACTGTTACTTGCGAGTTGGAAATTCGCTCTAGCAGTGGGCGGGACTTGTTTAAAATATTTTAATTGTATGTTTTCTCGAGCGCGGTCATATAACAAGCACAGAAGAGCAAAACAGTCGGATATATTCAGTAAAACGAGGATATTGTTTGTAAAAAAATATATATTCTACGGTAAATAAATGATTACATGTTATGAACTCGATAAAATATTTTATCAAGGTGGCTTTCTCAGGGGAGCAAATCCTCTGACGACGACAACTCTGCAAAGCGTTACACACTCTCGGAGGAGTTATCGTCGTTTGTGTCAGCGATAAGAGTTATATAACAGAATGAAATCTTCTGTTTGAGCTTCTTTGAAAATGCTGTTTTGTGGATCCCGGTTGCGACATGCTGTACAGAAGGTGGACAAATACCGAAATACCTACCGGCGGCGTTTATTGACTGGAATACAATTTCTTCACCTGTAATTGCGTTTATAGATTTAATAGCTCTTCTTGCAACTGTTTTACAACGCCCTGTGTTACCCAGTAGGCAGTTCTTGCTCTGAGTGACCACGCGAAGATTGTTTATAGAGTTATCAAGTATGTTACCGTTAATGTGATCAATGACAAAACCCTTAGGGATCACTCCAAAGAAACATTCATAGACGAAACGATGACATAAATACCTCTTTGAGCACGTGGCAGTAAATCTTGAATAACCACCATTATCAACTCCACCAACTGGTCGTCTTCGCGTGCAGTGTCGTACTATGCCATCTCGGTTTGCCTCATAATTTGGAATAGTTGGATGTGGAACAAATTCTTGTTCGGTAACAAATTCTTGTTCGGGGACGAATTCTTGATTCATTATACTATAAGCAAATCATTTGTCTAATTCATAATTTGTCTGAAAACTTATTTATGTAATCACGCTCCGAGAGAGTGTTCGAGGCTGGATATTTTTTATCATAATACCGTTTTAGTTCTCGATAGCGTTTCCCCCCACACGCTGAACATAATTGCGTTTTTCCTCGTACTCCAATGCCGCATCTGATACACGGCATCGGTCCTAGACTCCCGCCGCGGACCTGTTGAGCATGTTGTCCACAGTATTCGTGTCTGCAACGTCTGCTACACGGCGCTGATGAATTTAGTTTAATCCACTTGCATTGGTGCATATAATATATTTGTCTATTTAAATACTTGTCTTAATTATAATAATGAGTTTTGAAAGACTATCCAGAATAAAACCCGCAGGCGGTCGATTCGATCTTGACCGGTTAACCACTGATCGTCGACGAAGAGAGTTGGCAACGGTAATTGGTGTTATCAAGGATGCCAAAGAAGAGTTTCGTCGTGATGGTGCCGCACACACGTGGTCTTCGTATAAAATTATCCCCGGAAACGCGAGCGTTTCTCATGCTAGCATCGCTCATCGAAGAGTTTCCCGTGAAAACTCCTTGAGTTTCATCATTGATGGTACCATCAACGATACAATCGCGCGTAATATAATTGAGTATCTCGACGATAGAAGATATTTCGTGCAGATAAAATTTATTGTTGGAGTCGACGACGAGGGAACCCGAAAGTGGATTATCAGAGACAAACTAGACCCTGTTCTTGATCCGCGCGGAAAAACCATTTTGTTGAGCAAAGACTCAAACCCGGGAGTACTTGTTGGGATTGATAAACCATATTATGCCAGAGCGTATCCTGTGACCGCGGTCGTTTATGGAATTTATCCGATAAAGAAACCAAGTGTCGATAAACTCGCCCCGATGAGGGTGTCGCCGTTGACAGAGTCAAGGATGAATTGTGTAGCTGAGCGAGTAATGGAACATTTTAAAAATGCAATGCGAGGAAACGGCCTAACACCGCTAAGACAAACTAAAATAACAGCGTGGGCGACACACGTAGCGGATAAAGGAGCGTCAATAAATGATGTTGCTGAGCTAGAGCGATTACTAAAATTTCCTATAACGGTTTCATCGTTAACCGGTACGGTATTGTATGCGTGTAAATATGATTCCCGTGGAGCACCAATAACTATTATCGATCATAACAGTCACGCCTGGTCTGTCTCGGTTAGGATATTCCCGCGAGACCGTGTTGTGAAGTATTATCCGGAATTGCCGAGCGGAACCGCTAGCGGGGAGAGTGCGAGGCACTCCATGTTTGATTTTATTTATCAGATAAGTAAAACCGATCCGGTGTCTGTGTGGTTATTCAGAAGTAGCAAAGATGGAGAATATGATCAGTTTGTGAGACCCGACGGGGAAATATACAGAACAATGGCGTTACAGCACGAAATGAAAAAACTCGCAGAAAAATATCATGCGACGGACATTGATACGTTACTGACACACTGTTTTACTGTCCCGGGTGTTGTCGCGCATGTAGCCCGGGAACGAAATTCATGGAGACCAACTCCGAAAAGTTTTCTTGGGGATATCCAACAGAGCTGTGTCGAATACGGACACGGCGGTTTGTGGAATACTCGATATGATCACCGCGGTATGATATCCGTGGACATGACGGCGTGTTATCCAGGAAGTTTCCTTGGGCGTGGAGAATGCAGCGAATATTTTAAACGGTTTGGCCACGTTACAAACTCGATGACAAGAGTTGCTGTAAACGGACCATTGCCTGATTTTGACCTGACCGGATTTGCTTGTGTGTCGTCGTTTAAATTCGCTAAGGATTTACATCCTGTGTGTTATGTTTGGTTTGGCAGACATTTCGTTGAGAAGCGATGGGCACCGATAGTGTTATTGCGATACATGCTTGACAGTCGAATACTGTTGTCACTGACGGTCAGCGAAGCGATTATATGTTATTGTCGTCAAACCGAAGTTTGGTTGCCAACTCGGGGTACGTTAGAAGAAGTCATCGAAGATTGGTCACGAGAACATCCAGAAACTTCTATCGACGATATCATCAAGAAAGCTCCTGAAGTACTTAAAAATGACGAAAGCACAGCAAAAGATCTAGGACGAAGAATAATAGGGAAATTCACTCAAGGTGGAGCGTATGATCATAAACAACATCACAGTCGATTAATCATGGACAAGGCTGAATTGGATCTTGTTGTCGCTGATGCAGCCACGAACAACATGTTCTGTAACCGCGAAGATGTGTTTCTGTCAAACGGGGAAAAACTAGGGACTGTTTTTAGTTATATCGACGGAGAATCATCTCAGTACACACATTTGAGATCTTCGATGCTAGCTTATGTATCCATAAATTTGTTGTCGATGATTAATAGATTCCCTGTTGTCGCAGTGAGAGTTGCAACGGATTCATTTTATATCGATAAAAAACACTTAGCGGTGTTGAATAATGTTATATCGGATGATCCATCGTGGGGCTCGTGGAGAATAAAGAATGAAATGTTACAGGGATATTGTGAATCAGCTGACGTTGAAATCGTGGATGAGTATCGCAGCGCAGAAATGTCTTCGACGGTTTCGTCGGGGGCAACTTCGTTGCTGCCGCCGGTGCACGATCCTGTTACAAGACACAAAACAGTTTATCTAAACGGCCCTGGTGGTTCTGGTAAAACAACTCGGGCGATTGAATTATTTCGCGGTTCTGACTTGGTCGTGCTGACTCCCACACACAGACTTGCCAGGGAGATGAGACAACGGGATGTTAACGCGTGCACGTATCACAGTTTTTTCAAATACAGCGGCGGCACGTGGACACCTGAACGAATGGGAACGAAATATATTCCCGAGAAAATAATCTGGGATGAGATAGACACTGTGCCGTTAGATATATTAAAACAGTTTCTGGATTGGTTGCTAAAGAAAAATACCGCAGTGGTGATGTGCGGCGATCATGGTCAACCACCGCCATTTACAGGTGAATCTCCACACATGTGGCTGAAAACTTTTGTAGATTATTATGAGGAAATAACTAACGATGTTAGAGCACTCGATGAAACGCTGAAAGAGTTTAAGGCGTTGATCAGGCTACAAACCAATAAAGTCCAGTGTGAGATAATGCGTGAAATAATTCCAGAGACGGAGCTGAGCGACTTTTGGGAAACGTGGAAACCAGATGATTTAATTGTTGCAAGTAGAAAGATAGTCAGGGACACGCTTCAGCAGCAGTTATTTCAGTTACATCAGAAGAAATTTCCCATGCTGGCAGTGCCGTTGTGTTATAGACCAGCTGATACGCGATTGCAGAATATTGATGTTGATATTCCAGGAAAATCGGAAAAACAAAATTTAGTATTAAATGATATTGTTATCGTTGATGTTGATGCTGTCGAACAGGCACTGAAAATGAGCAAATCCCCGTGGACGCTAGGATACGCTATGACCATCCACAGTTCGCAGGGACTAACTATTTCAGATACAACAGTTTGGATTGTTGATGATCGCATCGAGTGGTCAAATTTAGTTTATTTAGCCGTGTCAAGAGTAAGAAGGATAGCTCAGTTACAAAGAATTGTATTAGATGATGTTATCAACGACAGCATCAACAGATCAATCGCTGATGATACAATAAGAAAGAAATTAGCCGGTTACAAACAGAGCGACAAAAAAAATGGTAACGAGTTTGATCTTGACGAAGCATTTATTATACAATTACAACAACAGCAGAATAATCACTGCGCGAGTTGTAATTGTTTATTGCTGTGGCAGTATTCGAAAAATAATCCAAGGCAATTTACCGTAGATAGAATAGATAGTAATCGCGGTCATACACGTGAAAATGTGATGTTGACCTGTCTTGAGTGTAACCGACGCAGAGGTGTTGCTGCAGTTATTTAAGTGATCGAGGTGGTAATTGTGTATCCGTGGGAATCACCTGAAGTTGCTCGCGTGTGAATCCACGCTGAGGAGCAGTCGAATCTAATCTGTAGATTGCGTTTCTCCCAGTTGATCTGGTTATGCTGGATATCTTATGTGTAGTAACACTCCATGTGGGATCGGTTGCTCTTTTTTTTCCTCCTTCTAGTTCGCCTGGTTCGTATAAATACCTAACGGTGACATTACCCAGCAACGGGGACGCTAGCGTCCCTGGCTGTGTTGAAACATATCTGCGTGTACTGACGCGGGGTATATATTTTTTTGTGATTGCATTTACAGGTCTCATGTTTGTTGTTCTGGTAATTTCATTATTCAGCGCGGCTATCACGTTTGGCAGTCTTGCAACCCATTCACGAGATCTCGTATCGTAAATGAATTCCCTCGCGTACTGGTATCCGAATAATCTCTCAGCGAGTGTTCTATTAAATCGCTCAACAATTGCCTGATCCCGATGAATTTCAGTATGCCCTCGTCGTATAACAACGTTATGCTGCTTTGTCAGTGATGACACCGCGCCCTGAAATTCTTTACCAGGATCAACTTGTAATAATCGGGGCCAGCTTAGAGGTCCTCGTTGATAAATTCGTTTAAACGCAGAGGCAACTTCAGCGGCTGTTTTAGTCGCTAACGGTTCTGCTTCTTTGTATCTACTAGCAACATCAACTACTGTTAGCGCGTATTTGTATGTTTTTCTACGGACAGTATCATGAGGCAGGAATAGTATGTCAGCCTGATGAACTTCATTGGGGGTACTAACATCAAAATGTGCAAAGTTGATTTGTCGAGGTGGTGGTAGGTAGATTTGCCATATTGCTTGTTTTGACAGCCATTTTTTGGCAACCTCGCGTGTTACTGATGCCGCGTTGGCGAGTTTATTAATTGCTGAGTTACCTCTCCAGTATCCGATTGGGGAATAATAAATCGCTTCCATTTTTATTTAATTATCCAGCGCCTAATGCTAATTTAGATTTCATCGCTGATCTTATTAACCAATTAGCGAGTGACTCCTTAAATGATTTATTTTTTATGGCGCTTAGTGCATGAATTAATTTCACATCCGCGATATGCCTGTCTTGTAGATCTTTACTTCGATAAGCAACATCATGTATGTGACACGCTGCGTCAATAGCGTTTATCGGATACTCTCCCGGTTTTGGTTTAGATTGTTCATCAAGTCTGATATCTAGTCGGGTCCCTGGACCGCAGTAATTGTATCCTGGGAGATGTTTTTCTCCGGGATACTTTGCCCAGGGAGTTCCGGGGAGCTTTCCAAGTTTGGCTGCAATGTCACCTCCGCTAAATTCTCGCTTTTTTTTTGAAATCTAAATTTTTTTGTGCCACATCGCGTACACTTACCAGAGAGTGCTTGTCTGTTATTTTTTGTTGTAATGGTTGTTATGTCGTTTGTAGGGGTTCGTGCCTTACACTTTACACAATATAGATCCATAATTATTATTCCTTATATACAAATGGAAATTACAGACTTTTCTGCGACGCGAAGGAAAGAACCAGTCAAGCATAATTCCGTGCTACCAAATTCTATCAGAATGATCATCATAGGACCGTCAGGATCAGGTAAAACGCAACTGCTACTGAACATGATAATGAAGTGGATGAAATGGGATAAGCTGTATTTGGTAGCACCATCTGTAGATGATCAGCGATGCTATAATGTTATAAAAGATTTTAATGAGAGTGCAAAAGCGCTGAGTGAAGACGGCGAGGAAGTAGTTGAATTTATCACTGATATCGAAGAAGCTCCCTCCGTGGAAGACCTTAACGGGGAAATAAATAACCTAGTAGTGTATGATGATGTGATGCTGGACAAGCAAAAAAATCCTGCAAGAATATTTTCACGGGGTCGTCATAAAAACACCGATGTCATTTATGTTACTCAACGTTACACACAAATACCAAAAGTAATCAGGGATAACTGTAATCTTCTTGCTGTGTTTAATGGAGTTGATGTTCATACGTTGAGAAATATTCATCAAACTTGGTGTAGCGGCGATATGGATATTAATAAGTTTAAGAATTTCTTTAGTCGCGCTCAAAGAAACCCGCACGGATTTGTGACAATAAATTTACACGACCCGCGGACACGATACCGTATCGGACTTGATACATTATATGGTTAACATAAAAATGTTTCCTTGGCGTCGAAGCATTTCTCGCACGCTAGCGTTTCTCGAATTTTTTTAGATATTTTTTTTTGTTCTGTGGTCTGAATAGAATGGTTTATTTCGTCGAAATAAGCCTTCTATCGAGGAATATTTTCCTGGAAGGGGTTACTGGTAAAATTGCTTTGGTCTGTTCGCCCTCCCTGCTGCTCAGATCATCCAAACCATACAGCCACCTGACAACTTCCAAAGCAAAAATATTTCCATCTTGCTTTTTGGTTTGAAAAAACAGACATTGGTCAAGATTTAGAACAGGGTCATCCAGCATTTTCAACGCCATTAACTAAAGTGCTAACGTTACAAGACTTATTACAAAATCTGCTGAAAAAAACTGACAATGGTCAAGATTTAGGACAGGGTCATCCAGCATCTTCAACACCATTAACTTAAGTGCTAATGTTACAAGACTTGTTACAAAATCTTCTGGAAAAACAGTTGATATTCAGGATTTAGGACTGGGTGGTCAAACATCTTCAACACCACGGGCCACAAGGACCATAAATGTAAAGTTTGTGGGCCATTCATGGTATATATTATAGTAATTCTACTATAATTAAAGAACCGATTTTTTTTTGTACAAGCAAAGGCCAAAAATATTACCTGCAGGCCTGTAGTAACAGACAACTCTGATTTGGGAATAGCATGATTTGTATACATGTACTGATATCGACAATATTAACTCAGATATCTGATGCCATTTGTCCAAGACCATCAAAGTTTAAAACTGTCTCAAATCAGTGGCTTAAGTATCAAAAGTCTCAAAACCTGCCATCTGAACATCCATTATCTTATTTCAAAATAGATAAGTGATTCTCATTTGCGTTAAAACAATCATCATATATCATGGTACCATTGGTCCCATATCTCTGAATC
Source organism: Sinohyriopsis cumingii (assembly GCA_028554795.2). Taxonomy (NCBI): domain Eukaryota; kingdom Metazoa; phylum Mollusca; class Bivalvia; order Unionida; family Unionidae; genus Sinohyriopsis; species Sinohyriopsis cumingii. The sequence continues at coordinate 133,045,389 of CM068824.1, forward strand.
CTAGATGGAACTGTACAGTTTACACATGACACAAAACAATGTCAATGCATAATACACATTTGAAGACAGGGTTAAATTATGTAAACAGTAAAAAGTATCTTTGGAAGATAACTTCAATTAAAATTGCTGTTAAGGCTGCAACATTTACCAAAATTTCAAAGCATACATATGGATTTAAATAGCCCAAGTAATAAACATCTAATACTGCTTTGAATCAAATGGAAGAATATTATCTTAACAGTATTATATTGAAATTGGAAATATTATATTAACTGAATGTGGTAAGAATGCAGGTACAAAATTTAAACAAATAAAGAAATTATTTTTTAATTTTTATTTATTTACATTGAATATTTAAATAGCATAGTGTGAAATTATCATTCAAAAATCACTTTTCTGTTTAAAAAGAATAGAATCCATACATATTAGCTGATAGTAACCAGACACAGTCCCTTCTGAAAATATATCATGGTACCCTAGGTCCCATATCCCTGAATCCTATATGGAACCGTGTACAGCTTACACACGACACCAAACAATGTTAATGCATAATACACCACATTTGAAAACATGGTTGAATTTTGCAAATGGAAAAAGGTATCTTTGGTAGATAACTTCAATTAAAATTGCTGTTAATTAAGGCTGCAACATTTACCAAAATTTCTAAGCATACATATGGATTTAAATAACCCAAATAATGCCATCAGAAACTGAACCCTTCCCCCACCTACCCACTAGGCTAACTGAAAAGATGACTGATACTACAATATGCATGCTACACCTTGTTCAACTTATGACTGTTTCATTTGCTGTGCATTCAGTTAGTGCATATTAGGGGCCAACCACACCGGTTTTTAATTCTAGCAACCATTAAACAACCTGATAACAAATTATCTGCCCTCACTAGTTGAAAAGGAAACATTTTATAACCATTAAATTAGTTTTAAAATATTAATTATCTTGAGGCATAAGGAAGAAAAAAATTCTGGTACGAAAGAGAATCAATCTCACCTTGAAGGCAAACAACAAGTTTATATTTTAAACAAACATTCTGATATGAACTTGTAAAGTTAGGTGTCCCACAAGGATGAGTTCTTGGACCATTCCTCTTTTTACATCAACGATTTGCCAGATAAATTTAAGCAGAGCTCCATCAAATTTGGCATTTTCATTTTAAAGTTCTTTAAAGACAATGATAAATTATTAATATCCAGCTCCTTGCTAATGCTCCATTTGTGGCCCCCCCCCACTCATAACTGTTCAAAAACTTTAACTTTGTATACAAAGCAAAACACATAACCTATGACTGGAAAACAAAATTATTACTGTTCCATATTTGACTGGTTACCTATAATTTTGCACTCATCAAGCTGTCCCCCTTGCTCAGGCTGACATGGTAATATGGTAATGCATCCCTCTGGTTTAATGTATTGAGCAGCACATATGCAATTGCTTGAAAATTAAGTCAAACTCTGTGTCACCTACAAAAAAGCCTCTAATACAATGTTTTCCACCCTAAAGGAGATAATTACTCTGTATTTTAATGCATTTAGTTCAAGGAGATGGTAGCAGCTGATTCTATTGATAACAGAGTGTCTACCTTATTGGTGACATATCCACAGTACAATCACAAAACTAACTACAAAACTTTAAGCTATTATTTTTACTGATTGCTTTTTGAAACAAAAGAACAATGCTGCTGTAAGTTCATTTCTGTTTTCAAGTAATAATGAGAAATGCTGAGACTTTTGCACCATTTATAAATAAAAAAAGATCCAGAATGGTCATCCCAACTGATGTATTGAAATACATAGACTGTAAACATCCCTCTGAAGGCATACAAAGGGAGATCACAAGAGCAGAGGTGCATGCCACAATTATTCAGACTTCATCACCTGAGCTTGCAAAACGTGTGCAATTGTTGGAAATCATGTAAGTTATGAGCCCAACAAATATAAACTGGATTCAGTCTCATGAAAATTACCTCAGGTATAAGGCCCAACGGATTAATTTTCGAAAAGTTGGGTGTGTCAAAATAACAGTACACGTGGCCTTGTCAGGCTTGAGGGTTTTTAGTCCAGGCAAATGATCTATTTTTAAGTCACTTGTATTGAACCTGTGTTGGAACAAAACAATTTTGTGAGCACTGTTCAGCTATCCACTACTAACATGTTCATTATAAAATGACATTAACATCCAATCAACTGGGCCATAAGCTTATCAATAAATTAAATCAGGATTTGGTAATGGTAAACAACTGGTATGAGCTTGAAGATAAACACCCCCAAGTGAAATGCGATGATCTTGGATATTTCAACCAAAGTATAAAAAAATAAGAAAGAAAACTTGCAAATAAACCTAAAAGGAGCAGATTATAAAACATTCTGAAAATGAAAAACTACTTTGAAAATAATGATTGACAATATTTTGCACTGGAAATTAGAGGTTGCTAAGGTAATTAAAAATGTAAGCTCAGAGGACTCACCCAAGGGTTTTTAAAGCGTCTTAGTCAACATATTTGCAGAAACAATCATGGGTATGACTTTGTGTAACTCAATATTACCCTTCTTTAACACAACCTACCAGTCTCGTTTCGATATGAAATAAATAATCAATGATGGCTGTGTACTGTATGTACTCTCTTATAAGACGAGTCCAACTGCAAACTGCAGAGACCCAGATCTGCCATCACATAAAGTATCAGCAGATCTGGGTCTGTGCAGTTTGTTTGGAGTAATCAGTAGAATAAGCAACATAGACCCTGACCTGCAAGTGTATTATGTCTTGACAGATCAGGATCTTTGACTCAACTTATATGCGAGTATATACAGTATATAATTGTACCTCATAAATATGAAATGAAATGCTGCATTGCTAAAAAAAAAAGGATTGACAGAACCTGGGTCATTGTTATCACAAAGACTTTGATGAAGTGTTGTTGTTGTAGGGTTTAAAGCCATTTTTCAGCACATGATAGGATACACATGGTGGCCAGTATTAATGGTGGAAGAAGAACCCAGGAAAACCCCAGAAATAACCACCGACCCACGAGAAGCTACTGGCAAGCTTTCTCACATACCTATATTGGCTGAATCCGAGACTTGAACCGGCGCAGACATAGGTGAGATGGCAGTGATCCATAACGGAAAGCGCTTTAGACCACTCGGCCACTCTGAGCCCCTTGATGCAGTGAACTAATCATGAATAAGAGCCATGACAAACATACCATAGTAACTTTTTTAAAAATAATTTAATTGTAAATGTGCTTGTCCACATTGCAAGCTTTGATTTGTAGTATTTTCCTGATAAATTCTTTTATTTCATTATAATTGGAAAAGAAAATTTGAATATAAATTTTAGTTGTGAAAATGTAAATAACTTTATGACATCATGACTCTTAACAAAGGCCCCATCTTACAAAAAAGTGCCCTAACCTCCCTCCCATCTGTCAGAAATTTCTGGATGGAACTTATCCAGGATCACAATCACATTTTTTTATATCAGTCATGCTGTATGTTCTATTGTGATACCAACTGTTCATCATGGATATATACTTAAGCAAACAATATCAAAATGATCAGATCCTAAATATGTTTTACCTGTATCTTCAGATATATTCTACAAAGATATGTCGTAGAAACTGAATCTTTCCATAATAACAAATAAAAAGCAATACAGCAAATGCAACTATGGCAAACATTGTCAGTGTTTTACATATAAGATAGCAGTTACATGTCAGCTATAAGCCGAACTTGCATATTGCGGCAAAAGCTGCATTCTACAAAGATATATTCTACAAAGATATGTCATAGAAATTGAATCTTTCCATGATAACAGATAAAAAGCAATACAGCAAATGCAACTATGGCAAACATTGTCAGTGTTTTATATGTGAGATAGCAGTTACATGTCAGCTATAAGCCTAACTTGCATATTGCGGCAAAAGCTGAAATTCATTTTGTTTGACAGCATAATTTCTGTTACTGTATACATGTATCGTGTATATGTTTAAAAATTCAGGTAAACATTGTTACATTAATGGCAATCTTTTGAAAACTGTAAAACTAATTGTATTCACAAGATTCTGTCATAAACTATATAAGGCTTCAATTAAAAAAGGGCAATAACTCTATAAAAAAGTTGTAGGAGCCCATTGATTTTTCACTATTTGCATCAACAGATAATAATTTTGATAGCATTACCCATGTTAGTAGTGATCCACTGAAATTTAAGAGACAAGCTGCATTCACAAGATTATGTTGAAATACTGCATTCAGCTACAAGTTAAAAAGGGCAATAACTCTTATGACTGCAAAAAGTGATTTGTGGATATGCAAATCTTCAGGTCATGACCCTAGTAGTTTTTTCTTGGTAAATCTAATTTTCTTTATACAATACTTACCCATCACCATTACCCATCACCATTGTTTACTTTTCTTTTTTGAGCCAAAAAACTCAGTGTCCATTTGATGTGAATTCATCCTCCTCTAAAGTGAAGATCTGTCAGTATGACATAATTCACTCATGCAACTCACCTTGTCCTTGGTATGGTCATGCACAGATAATTAATTCATCTTTTTCACATACAACTATTGCACCAGGACATAGAGCAGATAGGAGGAGGGCATTCGATAATATAATGGGTAAATACTCCATAATTAAAAATTAATTTTACCCACCAAAAAACTAGATTTAAAAAGTAGCAACACCTTACCCATCTGTATTGTTTAGCTGATTTTATAAATAAGGAGGGTTGGCTGATGTTCTGTTAAAATTACTGAAACTAGAAAAAATGGAATGTACTCAATGTTGATAGTGATGTCCATGTTATGGAATGGTGGTGTTTCTCTGGGCCACATGTGCCACAATGATGAAACCCAGAAAAAAATGCCTGTGCTCTGATGCATTAGCACTTGGAGGTAAAATGAGAAGGCAGCAGGGGAACGCCAAAATGCTGCCTTCATGATATCCTCCAAGGAAGAGTGATTAAGGTAGTCCTGGTAGGTAGCAACCACTTGAACCTCAAGGGGTTTTAGTGGTGACAATCCCTCATGAGAGTGGCAGCCCAAAAAGAGGAAAAGCATGTAATGTGAGGAAAAGATGCTTCCTGCCCTTTCTTTCTCCTTAGGATACTTATGACAGAAATGGAGTGCCCTCGCATGACATAAAAGTCCATCTGTATCATCCACACCATAATTCGACAGAGACAGGATTTCTACTGGTACTGGAGCTATGGAAGACAACTACTTTTTGGCTGCCAAATCCCAGTTGACAAAAGGAAAGAAACCAAATCATAATTCTCATTAAAACCGAGACAGTGTCAATAGATAAGGCATAAATCTCACTTCAGTTCCAATGGTTCAAAGGGTTTTTTAGTTAATGACCATAAAACAGATGAAATATTTCATCTTGGTACAAGACAGGCAGGTCTCTAAAGCTCAAACTACTTAATCCAAACCAACCGCCACGCCTTAAGAGAATTTAAGCATGCTTGAAATGGCAGCTCTATAGCCCTTAATAAGGATGCTGAGCAAATGTACAAAAGGAAATCAGCAATAGAAGGTAGAGAAGGACAGCAAGGATCTACAAATTTCTACAGCGCCATGCTTTCTACTCAATCAGCTCAGGCTTTCTACTCAATCACCTCATGCTTTCTACTCAATCTGCCCATGCTTTCTGTCCAATCAGCTCATGCTTTCTATTCAATCTACTCATGCTTTCTACTCAATCACCTCATGCATTCTACTCAATCACCTCATGCTTTCTAGTCAATCTACTCATGCTTTCTACTCAATCTGCTCATGCTTTCTACTCAATCACCTCATGCTTTCTACTCAATCTGCCCATCCTTTCTACTCCATCTGCTCATGCTTTCTATTCAATGTGCTCATGCTTTTTACTCAATCTGCATATGCTTTCTAGTCAATCTGCTCAAGCTTTCTACTCATTCGGCAAAATCCTATCATTGTACTTGCATTTGACATAAATAAATAAAATATGGTTTAAACTAGATTAATCTCAAGATTTGTCTTTTACATCACTGACAACATTGTAGCAACATTAGAGTAATACTTGACAAGCAACATACTGATGGGAAACAGGGATGTCTCATCATTTACAGGGTATTACCTTAGACCTTCTCTGAGTTTAATTATCAATCAGCATTAAAATCCAACAAATTTTTCTTCTTTGGATAAAAACTTTCTAGCCTTTAGTTAGTGACTAAATTCTTGCAATCATATTCTCCTAGTGCAGTAACACTACTTATGTTTCTCTGGAATTGTTACTTTTTGAGCAAAACTATCCTACTGTTGACAGTTTCCAAGTTAATCACAAATCAATCGTTAAATTACCAAATACTGGTGTAGTCACCTCATTTGTACACTACCATGAAAATGATTTTTGTACAGTACCAGTTATAACTTTACAAGAAATTCATATTTCACAACATTTCCATAGATTTCCAATATACTAAACATAGCATATTTTACTATACACAGCCAGAGGCACCAGATTTACACTACAAAGTCACAACCTCTGGAAAACCCTCATGTACTTTTGTTACTACACTGCGATTCTGGAAAATATACATGTAAGCTGTAATTACAGTGTGATTCTGTGCCATCTCCAACTAAATTCTTATTCTGTTTATCTTTCACCTAATTATGAATAACATGGCAGTTTTATTACCAAAGAATTGATATACAACAGAACAAGGTTCATAATTACTGGGGCTTAGAGATGCTTTTTAATTAGTTTATTATTAAATTCTAATCCAATATTACAGTTTTGAGGTATTTAAAAAAAAACCTTATCAAGTTTCTGAACTTACAACATATATTGCGTATATGTTCATGGTGATACCTACACTAAAACTAATATTGGATTTTGACTCTAATTGTATCCCACCAAAATGACATTCATGTGCAGATTGCTCTCTAATTATAGCAAGGTCTCAAATGTCAACAAGTTGATAGTGTTAGAGACCACCTGGCAATAACCAGGTTAAAATTTATAAACTGATGGATGAAATGTTTTATCCATTATTTATATCCTTGATGCCCTTTGTTTTTAAAACTGGCAGGGATACAAACAAATGGGAAGCTAATCGAATACTTTATTTAATTGATTATGCAGTGCATTGCAGTTTTGGTCTAACAAAACTGGTCTTTCATGTATTACAAGATAGATTTTAATGTATTCCTAAATCAGAACTCAGGATATGTGTGATTTGCCCAATTTTTACAACTCTGCATGTTTAGTTAAAATATGGAAGAGTGTTAGATTTCGTAGGCTTTTTTTTACAACTCTGCATGTTTAGTTAAAATATGGAAGAGTGTTAGATTTCGTAGGCTTTTTTTTACAACTCTGCATGTTTAGTTAAAACATGGAAGAGTGTTAGATTTCGTAGGCTTTTTTTCACAACTCTGCATGTTTAGTTAAAACATGGAAGAGTGTTAGATTTCGTAGGCTTTTTTTTACAACTCTGCATGTTTAGTTAAAACATGGAAGAGTGTTAGATTTCGTAGGCTTTTTTTCACAACTCTGCATGTTTAGTTAAAACATGGAAGAGTGTTAGATTTCGTAGGCTTTTTTTACAACTCTGCATGTTTAGTTAAAACATGGAAGAGTGTTAGATTTCGTAGGCTTTTTTTTACAACTCTGCATGTTTAGTTAAAACATGGAAGAGTGTTAGATTTCGTAGGCTTTTTTTCACAACTCTGCATGTTTAGTTAAAACATGGAGGAGTGTTAGATTTCGTAGGCTTTTTTCACAACTCTGCATGTTTAGTTAAAACATGGAAGAGTGTTAGATTTCGAAGGCTTTTTTTTACAACTCTGCATGTTTAGTTAAAATATGGAAGAGTGTTAGATTTCGTAGGCTTTTTTTTACAACTCTGCATGTTTAGTTAAAATATGGAAGAGTGTTAGATTTCGTAGGCTTTTTTTTACAACTCTGCATGTTTAGTTAAAATATGGAAGAGTGTTAGATTTCGTAGGCTTTTTTTCATTAAACCAATACATCTCAAAAGAAAAAAAATTCAACAATCAAGATATACTATTTGAAGATTCTACGTGAAGTGGATAAAAACCAAAAAACATCTCATTAGTTCTGCTTGAAATAGCCCCACCCACTCCCAGTTTTTCGTCTCTTAAACCATTAATTTTCATTGCAAACAGTGAGAGTGTTAGAAAGTCACCAAACAAATCAGTAAGCCCATGGGACTAATAACCAGAAAATGCTATTGGTCATGTCCATAATCGGTCCTGCATTTCATGACACCAAAATAAGTCAAAATGTGGTACATGATTCAGTGGTAACTGCAGGTAGACATGAATATCAGCCATTAGTTAGGTTATCTACGTAACAAAAAATGGAAAAGAAAAGCACAAAATAAGATATAGCACATAATCAGCTTTTATTAAATTAACATGACCACTGTTTACTAACCAGGACAAGCTACTAATTGGCCAATTATCCTAATATCACACGCATCTAGAGGCTAGGCAGCTGAATCTCAGGTATCTGGATTTTACAAGGTGCAGTGAAATTCGTGGAAGATCACTTAAAGTTCTATTATTTTGATCATGACCCTGTTGATCAGCCCAAAAATCCTAATGTCAAGCCTAATTATGCATACATCAAGCCTAATTATGCATATATCATCATCTACTTATACTTAAAAAAGGTCTCTATACTTAAAAAAAGGTATCTAAAATATAGTTCATGCTTCACCAACTTTTATTACATTCTGTGTTAATGTTCTTTTCTCAGGTACTTTTCATGCTCGAAGCATAAAATTTAGTATTACATTTAACTTTGTAAGTACAGTGGAATCCAGTTAACTGGGACACATCAGGATTGAAACACTTTGGCCCAATTAAGCCACTGCCCCAATTATGCAGAAGAATTAAAAGGTATACATGACATATTTTGTCTTTTAAGATTTGTCCCAAATAAACAGCTGCCCTGACTAAATGATGGTCCAATTAACCTGAATCTACTACATTCTTATGGGAAGAAGACAGTAATGTGATGTTATACTTCACGCTTTAATTACGCTGCTTACATTTCTTAAGTACAGCTCCGGACCACATTTTTTAATGGTCAATATAATACCAAGTTGCCTTAGGGTCAATTTGGGAAAATTCAGACTTGCAGGTGAATTTTCACAAGTTCTGTTAAAGCTGAATAAACCTTTCTTCCGATTAAAAGGGTTTTGTGCAATAAGCATTTACTTCCAAAATGTAAAAAAATGATTGAAACTGAAGGCAAATCAAAGGTCTACATGTACTTTATGTCATGTTATTTAAGCTGAAATCTCCATACATCTGTTTTGAAATTTATTTTTAAATTCATTCTTGGATGATATATTAAATAAAAGAATGTTGCATGTAATGATCTTAGCTTATTATTATATTTAAAATAAAAGCAGACGAAAAAAAAACAATTATGTTTTTGGTCTTTATTTTAGATAAAATTTTGTGCACAGAAATAATAGAATACCATTAATTGCTCTGTCCAATCCAACACAACTGCCCTCCAAAGTTCTCTGCTTTGAGTTTATAACCATAATCTGTTTAATAACCAATACCATGCTTAAATTATCCAATCAGACAGCCAGTACAATCACCATTTGGAATTATCTCTTTCATTCTGCATATCAGTTGTGATCTTCAGTGTGAGGCATGATCAGACAACAGGTGACTCTAAACCATGCATATTTTTTCCATCTAAATTTTCTCGGATTGACCCTGTATCATGGGACCCGCTGAATGACTGCCTTTATAGGGTGGGGGGTGGGGGTGACTTTTGTTTAATTTCAGTAGTAAAGATATGGAGAGTTTAGTTTGGTTTTCCTGCAGAACCTTATTCAATTGTATCATGCCAAGGAAATGGGAGCTACATGTAAGTAACTCTCCCAAGAACACATCAAGGTAGTCAACCCTAATTAATATGGCACCCATGACCTTTGGATTAAAAGTCCCAACACTCTACTGATTAAAAGTGCCAACACTCTACCGACTGATCTACAACAGTTCACTTTCTTAACTTACTTTTTAAAATGTCAGTTGAAATGATATAAAGGAATCTTTTATAAATCGTTTTAGGCAAATATTCTGACACCATTAGAAAAAGCATAGTAAATGATACTTTACAAACACTGTAATAAATGGAGGTAAAGATAAAAAATGGTAACTTCAATTTCAAAAGTAATGAACTGGGAAAAATGGCTGAAATTGACAAAAACAAAATGAAGGAACAAAGAAGCATAAAGTCAATTATGGAGATGAAATAACGGGATCAAAAATGGGATAAACATACAGCATAACATTTATTACATTATCACATATTAAAATATTTGGTAAGAGAATGACTGAGGGGAAAAAAATTAGTTGTCATTCCTACTGGATTTAGTGAATAAAATAATGAAGATAATTTTCTATAATATTCAACTTTCACTGAGTTTAAATCAAAGCATAATATGAATATGAAATAAAAAAATATGTTCGGGTGAACCTAAAATCAAAGGTAAGATCATCCTATATTATTTTAGGGTCACTCTAAATCACTGGCCGAAAGATGTAAGATATGTTATGGTTAGTAGAAAAGATTGCTTATAATTAGCATTGTGTCTCATATTAACGTCATCGTAGTCGTGGACAATTGGGGTAAAACGTTAAGTTTTAGGGTGACCACAAATACAAATTTTGGGCGACCCTAAAATAATAAAGGGTAGCTCAAAATAATGTAGGGTGGCTCAACATTCTTTACTTTTGATCTTATCCGAACGACATACTTTACATTTACAACAATGTTGTATCTGAACTTACCAGTGGGAAAAGAGATGTCCAAAATGGTTCAAGCTAATCACATCAATGTTACAATATTAACTCTTCCTGTAACCCAAATGGACCAGAGTTGCTATGATTCCCGGTGCCCTTATATAGCCACTTTAAGGTCTCTACAAACAAAGAAACCCGTGTACCGTCATTATACATTGTGGCGCCTAAATTTTGTGCCGGAATTTTGAACGTACGTTGCTGACAATGATATCACTGCACGCACATTCATATCCAAGTGCCGTGATTGGTTTTCAGACAGGTATGAATAGATCAACAACCCCTCTCTCGCCTGTCCACTCGTGCCTGTCTGATACCGTCTTGTGACTAGACCAGTAGCACAATACTAAATGAGAACACCTGTCTATTTATGCACTAAAACTTACCTTGCTCACTGATCGAGAGAACATACAATCAGTATTCTTACCTGTTTGTATTCGTGTTATGTCTAAATAATTTCAATTATCGCAGGTGAAAAGTACTGCTGGATACGAACCGAGAACAAAAACTCACTTTTACGACCGACCAGTCGGAGAAACGATACAAAGCCTAATGATCGTAGCGACTTCTATCTCTTAATCTTCTCTATTTGTCGTCTGCACCCGAGTAAGCAGAGTCAATGGGGAGCTTGATTGAGATTTCTTTCCACTGATGAAAGATAGCACTAATCAACTCAGACGCTAATAAATAAGCCATTATTAGTTTGCAATGCCTATGTCAAACTTCAGATGTTCCTTTTTGAGGAGTAATTTTTAAAACAAACAACAGAAACACTGAATGATTTGCCTTCGCATTATGCGACGGCAAACCTGCGTCAGTGTTGTTTATGGTTGGACCGGACTTGTAAGCGAGTACAGGTGTAATTAATTGTAATTTATGCTTGGAAGGAAATCCCCAGATGTTGATGATTCTTTTAGTGATAAAAGGGGTCCGTGCATTGTTGTTGTTGTTGTTGTGGGGTTTAACGCCATTTTTCAGCACGATAGGCTATACATGGCGGCCAGTATTAATGGTGGAGGAAGAACCCGGAAAACCCCGGAAAGAACCACCGACCCACGAGAAGCTACTGGCAAGCTTTCTCACGGGTCCGTGCATTGTTATATATATATATATATATATATATATATATATATATATATATATATATATATATATATATATATATATAACAAATGCTAAAGCTTGTAATGATTATTGCATTTTAATTTTGATTTATATACCGCAAGTCTGTCACCATTCACAAACAATACTCCAAAAATACTAGTACCCGCAGTTTTTTCTGGGGAGTAGGGAGGGAAAACGTGTAATGGTCAATTATTAAGTTTTATTTATGTAGGACAAAACAAGTTTAGAGGAGGGAGGGGCGCAAGTGCCCCGCACCCTTGTTCCTATGTGAGGGCTCCAATGGTAGCCGGGGCTACGAAAATAGCACAAGAGTTTTGTTCAGTGCGAAATTCCACTCTAGGAGTCAGGTTGTCAACCAAAATTCTGAGATTTTGTTATTGTTCTCCCTCTGTGAGAGATCACATAATAGAGAGACAATACGACAACATGATTCAAGTCAGGCTTCCGCTGTCTTTACGTAGTACAATGGAGATCTGATTTTAATCAGACTGGCTCATGCCACATACCCGTCCAGTACCCCCCCCCCTCCACAACAACAACAACAATGTTAAAAATAAAAAGCATCTCGGATATAAAATAAAATGCAAAATAATTTATTCGTTTCATTCATCAATTTAGAATTTCTACCCTGATTGTGCCAGGCAGGCCCGGCCCTAGGGCAAGGCAAACGAGGCAACCGCCTTGGGCCCTGCGCTTTCAGGAAATCAACTCCGCAATGCAGTTTTTTTGTGCTTGGGGCCCCACTCAACGCTTTTGCTGCCTTGGGCCCCGCACATCATAGGGCCGGGCCTGGAGCCAGGGGATCTCAAACACTGTCAACTTGTTGACGCTTCGAATGAAAGATTTTATTTAGTAATCCGACCACCATATATGAATGTGTGATTCTGTTTTGAAGCGACAGATGTGGTCTAATTCACTGTCTTTGATAATCTCAATAGTTCCATAAATTCTGGATATACGTATATTTGAACACACGTGACCAAGAGTTTCTCCTTTTTATATATTCTAGTTTGGGTTTTTTTCTTTCTTTTTTTTAGTTTTTTTTTGTAATATTAAAACACGCAAATTTGTATTGTATGTCGTCTTTTTTCCATGATTATATGTTATATACCGGTATATCTACATTTTGTGATCGACCTTAGTAATTGAGTTTAGGGCGCACCTGACTACTCACATCTTTTTGTCATGATATTTGATAAATAACATATTACATAGCTAATATTTGTCTATGATTGTAGATAATATATTTATATCATTTTTATTTGGAGACAAACGTGTATGTGATCTTTTGACCCAAAAAACATTCAAGAAACAAATTTTCTTTACAGTTTCATGGCAAATTCTATTTTAAGTTGACATAAACAGGTAAATGCGACAAGTGGAGAGGTATATCAAGTTGTTTACTTTAGAATTACTTCCTATTTTAAAGCCAGTTTTTAGAGGAATCAATTTTAGTTGTGTTTCAGTCGAGAGGATTTTATTTGTTTATTTATTCCAATTATTCATTAGAATTACAAAGTGACATCTGTGTAAACCTAGAACTAAATTACTATCTAGGAAGTATTGCGAATTCATACAGAGACATTTTTGGATTATATTATTGTGAGACATTAAAATTTTTAGCACACAACAGCATTCCAGGATTTTTGCACATCATCACATTCGATATAGGAATTCATTCGGGAGACGAGTGGAATTCATTTGGAACATTACACTTTTGTACTTGTGATAGAACTCTTAGGACTATTTGGGATTTAACTCGCAATACCGTAAGTTCTTTTTAAATTTTAATTTTGTATTCAAGGGAAATAAAATATTTGTCGAATTTTATTTAACTTGCTGGTTTCCGCTCTTTTTTGTTGCGAAGTTCAAGACCATAGAGTCATAACAGACGTCATTACCAATATTGAACTCAGACACATTTTTTAAATACTAAAATGGACTGTTCTAGAAACCAGAAAACGACAGTGAATAGTTTCTTTGCATCGAGAGCTTCCGTTTGGTTTCAAATGGTGACATTGTTAGGCCTGACGACAATCAGTAAGAAATGAGAAATTGATGAATAAAACGGCTAAGTTTCGATTATTGTATATATCCTTCATGTGTTATGTATATTTAATTTGTATTATTGTGTTGGCTTTTCGTAATGATTATATGTTATATAAATTCATATGTTGCACTTGACCTTGTCCTAAATCAAGTTCACTTTGTACCTGATAAGGGATATATTTTGTAAACAATGTAATACATTGTCAATAGAGAAGTTTGGATTAAATATTAGTATCATTATCTCACGTTAGAAAATAATATTATACATGAGAAATGTTATCTTTGTAAATTGTATTAAATACACTATTCTTGTTTTGTTTTTAAAAGAGGATGGTTTAGCATCTATTCAAGGAACAAAAACTATCATAAGCATTTTCGTAGGTCAGGATCTTTATCAAATTATGGCAGTTTAGAAATCATTATCATAATGAACAAATCATTTCGTTAATATTATCAAAACATTTTTATTGATTATTTGTACAGAATAAACTCACTTATAATTTATTCTCACTGTAAACTATATAGATGCAGATATGCCATCGCATAATGCACGGGCAGATCTGGGTCTTTGGAGTTTGTTACGAGTAATCAGTAGAACAAAACCAGATCTGCCCTCGTATAATGCACGGGCAGATGTGGGTCTAAGCAATTTGTTAGGAGTAATTAATATAACAAACAACAAATCTGATCGTCGCAGTTCAAGAGTTACTCTCTTTGCAGTTGGACTCGACTTATACACGAGTAGAACTAGTACATCAATGTTATTTTGGTTACTTACATGTAGTGTTATACGGGGATTCAGAAACATTACAACACCTGATTTGTGCAATGCTATGAGGCGCCGTAGCGGACAAAAGTCGCTCCAATGAGAAAGTTGCAGTTGAAATTTTGATGTCGTATGTCGAGAAATCCAATATCATGTGTGGAATCAAACTGCATTTCCTTAAAGTTCCATTTTCTAGATCGATATTTTAGATTTTATATGTTGAATTATACAATGGTGGTTTAAAGTTTTATTTCCTAAGTCGACGTTTTACAGTGTATATTTTGAACTACAAAGCGGAGGTTGAAATTTCAATATCACAGTTCGAGAATCCCTGATTCGCACGTTGTATGAAACTGTTTGTGATGAAAGTTCCATTTCATTTGGCGAGTATTTAGATTTCATCTGTTGAATTTAACAGCAATGAGAAGCAGCCTTCTTGTTTAAAAATAACACGGTCCGTTCACGAGAGCGACCTCTAGCGAAGAAATTCATGAGTAATTCTCGACCTGTGAGATATAACTTTCAAACTGTAAATGCATATGAAATGTAATGGCGCCTCATAATTGAATACATGAATGATGTATCTTAATACTCGATATTATTTTGAATTGTTAAAGTGGACATTGTGTAATGTTACTTTTAACACCAACACATCATTTCACAATATAAAAATATAAATTCTGACAAGCACAATAAAATGTCCAATCACCGCTGTGTAATTCAACAGATACAATCTAAAAACTCAACATATGAAATGGAACTTTCAACATAATCAATATGATTCAACATGTTAAAGTAAAGCTCTCGACATATGACATTAAAATTTCAACAACCGCCGTGTAATTCAGAAGATACGATCTAAACCTCAATATTGGACATCGAATTTTAACCAGCGCTGTGTAAGTCAAGGGATGAAATCTAAATACTCAACATATGAAATGGAACTTTCAACATAAACTCTTTGAACCAATACTTCAATTAGGAATTTTCGACGGATGACATTGAAATTTCAACCACCGCCGTGTAATTCAAAACGACACAATCTCAAACCTCGACATAGAAAATATAACTTTCAACTACTACTGTTTAATTCAACAGATACAATCTAAAATCTCGACCACAGAAATGGAACTTTAAGGAGAATAATTTTTTATACAACACGTGAAATTGGGATTCTGGACATATGACATTAAAATTTCAACTGCAACGTTCTGATTGGACCAGCTTTTGTCCGCTACGGCGCCTTATAGAATGCGCTCTAAAATGTTTCTTGGAGTCGGGTTTAGTGAGGATGATTTTATTTCTTGAAGTAAAAAAGTTCCCCATTCTTGGACCGTCTTTCTCAATTGAAGAAAAAAGGAAAACCAAAACCGCATCGTGGTGTACTAGGAATGTACGCAGTAAAATAGTCTGGGTGGCCGACAGTATTTTTCCGTCTTGCGTAACCAATCTGATTAAAATCAGATCTCTGTCCTACGTGAACTAGGACAGTGGACATCTAATTTTACTCAGATTATTTCGCAAATTCCGGCATGGCAAAGATTTGTTATAAAACCAGAATAGTGTACCCGTCAATCAAGCAGTCCGGTATATGAGGAGAGTATTTTTTGATCGATTATATAATGTCCCTTTTCCGCTTCCTGTGCGGAAAAGTAGAAAGCAGCAGTTTAAAGCAAAATGCGTTCTCTAAATGGAAACTAGCACTAATTTGCTTCGAATTTATTAATTTTATTTGCTCTATGGACATCCTTCTTCAATCATTGAGTTTATAGCGTCTGCGTGAATTCATCGGATACGTTACACGCTCGGCACAAAATAGAGTTGTGTAAATCTTCATAATTAATGTTAACAGATAATTTTAGGTCCTACGCTTCAATAAACACTGTTTTATAAGTATGCATTGTTATGTATTTTTAATTTGTGTTGTTTGTTTATTTTTGTTATTATTTCATTATCTGCTATTGTAATGTAACATTGTATGTTGAACGTAACATTGTCGAAAATAAAGCTGTTTTTCTTTACTTGACCTGAATTATTGATTTCTGTATTCTGTAAACAACTAATACATAGCTAAAATATTCTCTATATGTATAGATTTAATATTAGGATCATTATTAATAGAAGTAAACATGTTTATTTGTGTCTGGGTCTAGGTTATTGGGATTTCCTGGTGTAACTGACATATTTCAGGTTCTATATTATAATTTTAGTAACATACCTCCTAGTTGTAAAAAAACATTTTATCTTGTAAACATTTCATACCTTCCAGATTGAAATTTTCCATTTTGGTAAGTCTTTATTAGAAAATGCAAACAATGACTTGAGGTAAAGTATAGTACTATATAATCTTCTTACTTAAAAATAATATTTTGTGCTCTAAGATCTAGAAGAATCAGTTGTATTATTGTTGTGTACACTAGTCCATTTGGGATGGAAATTATTTAAATTATTTC
The DNA here is from genome assembly GCA_028554795.2 of Sinohyriopsis cumingii. Classification (NCBI taxonomy): domain Eukaryota; kingdom Metazoa; phylum Mollusca; class Bivalvia; order Unionida; family Unionidae; genus Sinohyriopsis; species Sinohyriopsis cumingii. The sequence continues at coordinate 133,062,626 of CM068824.1, forward strand.
TTCAAATTATTTAATTTAAGTGATTTTCTCTGGAAATACATTGTGCTTGTAAAAAGAATATTCTTTGACAGAGACATTCACTATGATTTATAGTGACTTCAAACCTTGGAATTATATTATTGTGCCTCAGTAAAAGACTGCTGTTACAACACCAGGATACATGCCACCACAGAAGCATCAACACTTCCGGCGTTGGATTTAATTTGGAATTTCACTAAAGTTTATTCAGAACTTTTATTATTAGGACCTGTGTATGCAATTCTAGGGTTATTTGGGATTTAACTCGCAATACGTAATTTTTTTGGGCGGGTGTTTTGTTTTTTTGTAGGGTTTTTTGGGTGCTTTTTTTTAAAAAAATACAAATTGACTTTATTTGTTGAATTTCACAAAGCTTGTTGCTTTTCACTCTTTTTCTATTACTTTTTTAAAAGACCATAGACTCGTAATACCAGTAATGTTACATTTAATGTAATAATAATAATAATAATAATAATAATAATAATAATAAAATTATTATTATTATTATTATTATTATTCCGTCCGGTTCAAAACGTCGACAAATTGTGAATGGTAATGATTGTTTGATGTGAAAAGGACGACACTCGCGTTGAAAAAAGGTAAAATTTAGAGGTATATAAGGGTCTCCCAGTCTAAAAATAGAGCATGACTACGAGTAATATCCCGCATGCTCGACTGATCGATATGGGGTTACGTTCCATCGGAACATCGCTCGGCCGTTTCCATCAGGTCGTGAAATAACCTTAGATGAAGTTGTAGGAATGCACATCAATTTGATATGTTTTGTTAATCGCTCCTAGCTGAATACAGCACATGTTATGACTGCAATGGCCGAGACTGCTTTGATTGTCACTTTGTGTCCTTTTTCTTTCTCACCAGAATAAAGGGTTCTTTCCCGACTGTACCGAAAGGGCCTTGGGTGTTCTGATTGGGATTTTGTTCTTTATGTTCCGACATTCCTGGCGTGACAGTGGGAAAATGCAGTGTTTATATGTCTTTGCAATCTGACTATTACACACATAGCATCTTCTTTGAAGTCTCCAGGCTACTGAAATATGTATTGCACATGCTGCATTATTAGATTTGCCAGACAGGAAACGTCCTCTTGATTCTCGCTAGCTAAGATGATGTAGCGAGGCTACGATCTGATCCTATACCTTATAATGGAGCAAATAAAACTGGTCAAAGACAAGAACAAAAAAATGACAGTAGTTTAAAATCTACTACCTAAGTAGAGTTAAGTGTTTCAGGAAGATTCGCTTATGATAACGTTTTAAGTACCGCTCTGGTGGCCTTGTGGTTAGAGCGTCCGCTTCGGATGCAGAAGGTCGCGGGATCGAACCCCGGCCGAATCATCCCAAAGACTTATAAAAATGGTACTAACAGCTCCCTCGCTAGGCGTTCAGCATTAAGAGGTTAATGTTAGGACTGGTCAGCCCAGTGTCAGGATAATGTGACTGGGTGGGACATCATGCTACATGTCTGCGGCATGATGCCCCAGAGTTAGACATCACTGTAAACTGTCATACAGCAGGACTGAAATTTTGTTAAAGCTACGTTCGTTCAAACTTAAAATCACACACACACCTACCTTATAATGGGGCAAGTAAAACTACACGCTTTATGAAGCTGATATAAAGTAAATTCTATTGGAAGGTTTACGCTAACTGTAACTTGTCCACCACGACAGATGATACGATCGCGGTAATTCGTTTTCCAAATAAAGCTTGCCATGCTATATTTGGATATTATTATATGCTCATTTTTTTCCCCGTTAACTTTACATTGTCAGAATCGTTCAGTATTTTACGATATTGCACACCTTCTTATTGCACTCACGTGCAGGACACGTGTGCCCAATAGTGTATTAGGAACTACTTTGTAAACAAATCATGTACACTCGTGTAGCAGACGCTTTACGTTTTGGTTGATTAAATTTGTTTCTGAATGAACTAAAGCAGATGTTTCGTATACTGCCACATACCAGCTGCTTTGCTACATTCCGCGTTAACGTTTTTGATAGTGTTTCGGGTTTTGGCGGTAGACGCCAGATTTCATAAAATTTCTGGGTACCTACAAATAGCATGCAAGTTACAAGGCATAAACGGTCTCCTTTAACTGGTAATAATAATGGCAAAAAACTATACTTAGTTTTACATCCTGAATTTCCTCAAAATGTACTTTCTTAGTTCTGCAAATCCGAATTACATGAGGCATGTCATAAGTTCTCAAGCTTGATTACACATTTCGAAATTGTACTGTAATTTCGACTATATTCCAAGTGCAATTACATCCTCCTTACTGCCCTCAAAATGAAATAAACATTAAATTCAATAGCGTCTTTTTGATAATTGCTATTAAAAGACTTCATATTTTCCCCACATTATGATTTCAAATAGTCATTGATAGAACAAACACAGTGCTGTTGTTTGGGCAGTTAGACCTCGATCCTTAAAACAAATATCAGGGTCTATATCTTACATTGTACGTCTATGCAAACATCATAATATTAAAAATTCAGTAACTTTAAATTTCTGAATGCTCAAACCTAGATTTATCTGTATGAATATATCCTTGATGAAGCTTCTATGGTAGGAAGACATATCAGTCGCAGATTTTTCTGGATCTACATGGGTTTGAAAAGCTTTAAATTCTACACCTTAGAGTACGGTGCTAATTTCAGTAATGAGTTTTCCACATTCAAGTCTTAAAAGAACTGAAATTCCATCTATAAAACAATGTCTATGTTTTTCAGTGACAAATAGGATAAGTTCTCAAAAGGTTATTTGTACTGAAATTTTACTTTCATTATCAACAAATTTTGACCAGTCCACAGGGGCTCGTAACGTTGCTTACAATTTAACTGTAAGTCATACATATTGTGCAAAATAATACTATATGTATGACTGACAGTTAAATTGTAAGCAACGATTCGAACCCCTAAGGACCCGACAAACCCATGTGTGCTCTATGTTATCTGTACCCATTTCTAGACTGGTTCCAATTCTTACATATTATTAGTAACGCGAATCCTACACCACTCCTCACTCAGAATAGTTTAAATTGTCAGAATCGAATTTTTCTGTTATTTGGTTTGGATAGATGTTCCGAATGTGCTGATTAAAAAACGAGAATGTCCTTGGTAACATGACTCCTCAGTGTCTGAAAGCTAATAGCAGGTATCCTTTCACGTTTCACGTTTCACGATAATTTCTGTGGTAATGGAAGCTGCTGTCGCTGATGGGATGGAATTGTTTTAATGCACGGAGATGTATCCTCACAGGAGTAACATAGTTCTGGTACGCAGTTTAGATAAATAGACATAGCAAGTCATTTTGCTGTGTAATGGGATTGTGGGACTGACTCAATGTGTTTCCGAATGAAAGCTCAAATTATATTTCTCTCTCTCTCTCTCTCTCTCTCTCTCTCTCTCTCATATTGTAATCAGCCACATGCAGAGGCCATGCTTGCTTTGATATGGTATTTTCGACGCTCTTTATGGCCTGTGGCTCAATTTCCTAGACTTACATGCATGGTTGTGCAATATCATAACGTACGTTACCGTTACTTGCTAAACTTAAGTACCACGGTTTTAAATTATGTTATAGGTCTATATACAGACGAAGAAGGCAACAAATCATCGAACATAATTTCCTGTTGGTTCTTTCTTAGACCTTCGAAATTGTGTCCAAGAAAGCGTGATAGATAGAAAAAATGTTTCATTTGGTTAGAATTTATTTTTCGTAAAGTGTTTCACTCGGTCCTCTTCGGTACTGTTCTAAAGCTCCAATTCTTGTTTATCAACAAAGATTATATTTGTATTTTACATTTGTAAAATATAAGAAAATGTACTGATGTAATTTATTTTCATTTTGTGTGCAGTTATTATAAAAAATAGTGCGATTAAAGCAAAACCGCTGATTTGATTGAAAATTTTGCTCATAAATGATGTGTTAATGATGGTTTGCTTAAAGTACACAAATCAAGATTAAAATCAAACGAACTTGCGTAAACCTATTTGCAGAGAAATTAAACTACTATATTCTACGTACATTAAAAATGTAACAATGATACTTTTATTTGAATGCATTTTCACTTTATCCCTTCTTTTTGTGCAATTTTAAAAAGAAATAACCACTCAGATCTGTGGATCGTTTTTATAGCATTTAATTTCATGTATTTTCAAACACAAATTGCTACAAAACTAGAGTGAGATGTACAGCAGGGATTTGACTCTCTAATGTTAAAATTTGAAGTGACTTTTCAAAGAATGAAAGAACAGTAATATATCATCTTCCATAGGTAATACAGAACAAATAACACAAGGCTGATGTTCCACTGACGATCCCCTTGATCTCAAATGCCGAAGCAGTGCCTGGGGGTTTCATGGACACGTAGATAGAAACTCAGAGATACTGATCCATATATTTATATGCTATCAAAATGATAGATTTACGAATTCACTTTTAAAAAAGCAAGAATTTTATGCGTTCACTTAGATAGTTTTAACAGAATGAGGTAAATTAGTTTTTGTCTCATGTCAACCATACAAAGAATGTTTGAAAACAATCATCGACCGTTCATCTCATAAAAGATATGACTTGTACAGAAAAATTCTAACGGATGGTGTCTTTGTCATAGTCATTATTATTTCATGTAAAAGATACTTGCAAGGAAAGTTTTAAAATATTGCCTTCCAGCTTTAAGAAAGACTTTTTCAGTCGAATTAGTCAGCTGACTATAAATCGGATTGTAATAACCATCTTAATGCGCTGCAATGAAATTTATATCAATTCATAAAATTAAAATATAAAAATTTGAATGAACATTCGTATGACCTAAATATTGTTTACTACCCCCATAACACTGCATTGTGTCCAACTGTCGTATGACCTAAATATTCTTTACTACCCGCATAACACTACATTATAGCATTCATCGAAAGAAGGTTTTACTTGTGAAAAGCGATTATAATCTTGCTTAATAAAAGATGTTTAAACAAAACCTTTATATCGTTTTCTCATGGACGACTTATAAGACACGGTTAACAAAGACAAATGTTGAATATCGGAAAGGGAGAGTATTATCTGCAATATTACTTTAAAAATTCAGAGAATCCTCTAATTCTAATAAGCATATTCCTCTCATCCCCAAAAAATTAAAATAAGCACTTTTTGCACAACAGCCGTTATCATTTAAACTATTACCCTCGGATCCAAGAATATCGTTGGTGAAGAGGGGCGGATCTAGGAATATCGTTGGGGGATGCGTAAACTAGTGGGCAAGGGGTCTGTAGGATAGAACCCCTAGTGGGGGCCTCGGGGGCTAAACACCGGCAACTCCTGCATTTTAAGAGTTTCTAATGCATAATTTTAACTAGATGGTTAAATGTAAATAAAACATTTTCTAGAAAAAGTACATGTTGTTTTGCTTAATACTTTTGGGGGCGATGGTGGCCCCCTTCCCCTGATCAACCCGTCCCCTGATCCTTAAGATATTTCTGACGATTTTGTTTTCTTCTAAATAATTTTTATTTATAATGCCATTATTAATCAAGTTAATTCATTTTTTTCTCACTCTTATAATAAAAGGAATGCACAAAAACCTGGACGAACAAACATATATGTAGATGTATATCAGTGGATATGTGAAATAGAAAACACACGAGTGAATGAATGAACTAACAAACATTACATGAATGGCCAAAAGAGACACAATGAGGAAAATTACTAAGTATATTAATTTACACATGAATAATAAATAATGAAGTGAAGACACAGTTAACCATTTCAAGAATATCAGATTATAAAGTCAAACTCGTTTAATCCACAAAATTACACTGCAGTTCACAATAGACATTTAACTATAGTGAAACATGAAAGGAAATGCAGTTGCAAGGTTGCAATTAAGTCATTGAACATATTTTACTTTGAGGGTTTTAGTATTTTTTATTAGATTGGGTAAAACTCGATCATTTTAAGCAGTGGCCCTCAGGAGAACACAATTAAACTGTCAACATAGCAGACAAGTTGACATCCCACCCACCCCCACCCCCACCCCCATAAGAGCACTACAGGACAATAACACGAGCCTTTATTTTATCTAAAATGCTACATCTCGTTTTTGGGACCCCGAGTGGCCGAGTGGTCTAAAGCGCTCTCCGTTACGGATTACTGCCATCTCAACTCTGTCTGCGTGGGTTCGAGTCTCGGATTCGGCTAATGTGGGTATGTGAGAAAGCTTGCCAGTAGCTTCTCGTGGGTCGGTGGTTCTTCCCGGGTTCTTCCTCCACCATTTATACTGGCCGCCACGTATAGCCTAGCGTGTGCTTAAAAATGGCGTTAAACCCTACAATAACAGCTTTATTTCTTCTTTTTTTTCCACACGGATTTGGGCAGAGCAAGGTAATTCAAATTAAGCCTTTTACAATTCTCATGTGACATAATAAATTGGCATCTTGGTTCAAGATACATTCGGTTAACCAAAACTTAATTTGCCTGTGATACATTCTGAGGTTCCATATTTGTTATTGTACTTCTCGCATGAAGAAAACATTTAAACGTTTGAAGCATACATTTATTGCGCGTTGCGGTAACAATTTCACAATGGTTCCGGAGTGACATGTTTGCCCTCTAAAATGAAACTCCCAAGTTCGTGCGTCATTTGAAGGACCATACGCATGCGCTGAGACCATTGGAAAGTCGTATAGTTACTTGGAAAAAAGAAATTCGTGGATCTGGTTGGTGTGCTGGAGGGTTAAATCACCATACGTATATTTTGATAATATAATTGATGTAGACAAACCTATGGATATGCATACTTCTTTTTTCAGCATAGCAAGGAAGCAATGGCAGAAGCATTAGCTATAATGAATAACAAATATGGTCGGATGTAATCCGTAATGCATTTATTTGTACAGGTAAGAAACAAAACATTACACAATATGTTTCCATTGTTTACGACACCGCTTCAAATTTAAGGAGAATATTAATTTTTAGGACAGAATGATTATGGTCATGTTGAACAGATTATGAGCAGTTTTTAACAATACACAACTGATTCCATAGCCGGATCCCAAACTACTTAGGGGGTTGGGGGTTTACGTAAACAAACAGGTGAGATGTCTATGGGTAGGAACCACCAGTGGGGACCCAACGGGCAATGCGTCCGGAAACTCCTGCATTTTAAGCATTTCAGGGGGAAAATTGTAAACATCTAACCATAATGAACACTGACTATAAGAAACGTGTCGGTTGTTTCGCATTCTCTGTGCTTTGTTGGGTTTTTGGGGTGGGGGCATGCGCGCCATCTGAGTCCCCCTGCATCCCATAGTGAAATTAGACTATACTGTTTTTCAAGGACGATATCCTTTTATTACCAAGTGACATCCCGATTAAAAATGGGATTATCCTGGATTTCTAATCCACCGAACACCACATATGATAGTCGTTAGGTCCAAATACCAAACCTTGCACGTTCAGAAACCAAACTTCATTCCAACTTTTGGCATGTTATTTTTGTCCTTACTTAGAAACGGCAAAAGTCAGTGTTAGAAATATTGCAAAATTCAGTATTCCCAGATCTCCACTGTGTTATCAAAGAAGAATGTTTGACCTTTGCGAGTTCAAGAAGTCCTCAACAAATCCTTATCCTTTTCCTTTTCAGCGTAAATTCAGCCGAACCAGAGCTTCCAGTCATAGCCATACATCCTGTATACAGTGGATTCGAAGGGTGGAGACAAAGTTTCAACACACGATGGCAACATCTGAGTTGGTTACCGGATAAAGCCTAAATGTTTGGATGCCGAAATTACAGCCATACTCAGACCTTTGAACTGAGCTTAAACCTCTCAAAAAACAAATTTCATCTTTTCAGATTCCCTTGCCACATTGAAAGCCTTGCATAATCTTAAACCTGACAACCCGTTAATATCCAGATATTACAGAAACGAGATTTTCTAACGGAATCTGGGAAAAATATTATGTAATGTTGACTGCTTAGGTACATTGGTATACAAGTCAATGAAAAAGCAGACCAAACAACTAAGGCTGCCCTGCAGTCGTCCGTTTCCGAATGGAAGATTTCATTTACTGACTTCAAATATTGTATAAATCACCATGTTCATAATAATTGGCAAAATATGTGGAATGAAAACGCCACTTACTCAACACAAAACCAATTATCGGCGAATGATATCCCCCCCCCCCTCCGAATGAATCGGAGATGAGGTGGTACTGTGCTATATAGTGTATCGGACACAATACCTGGCTTATGTATACCTCGGAAACATGGGCGCCCGCACATACGGACCTCTCCCCCACTTTGCCTTTAAACATGTTTTGGCCTACATCCGTAAAAATGATAACCTGACCACTACATAGTTGCCTCTCACCCCCACCCCAATAATTCTGCGGGCGTCCCTGCTTCGAAAGGCGAACCTTTACCGGATTGCGTGCAATGCATGTCCACTGGTGGTGGAAACTATTTTTCTCAAGTGTGTCGACTTCCACTGTGAGACAGAAGCATTATGATGTTAACTGCAATATGAAATTGTACGATGATGTGCCAACGAAGAAAATCTTGTATGTTTTGTCGGAATTGTGTTTATTTAATATATATTGACCGTGAATGATTTTACACGTTACCTATATCCCTTTTTTAATACAGAATTTTAACGTTGTTACATTTGATATTTTATCTTCTCGTACTTCACGTTGTCATTTATTTGGAAGGGTTTATCTCAGTGGCGTTAACAACCTCCCAAGAAACCCCTGTAACTGCAAGGGTGGGTGGGTGTCTCATGCCGAGTCGTTGTCCAAAGTTTGATTCAATCAACTTCTTTTGTTGTCGAAGGGGGACATCACTAAGTTTTGCGGGGGCCCGGAGGGGGGGGGGGGACGGGGAGAGGGACTTAATTGTGCTAATGTCCCGTAAAGCGCTGCTACACACATGCATAGTATCGATGGATACAACAGCAATTTACGAAAGTCCAAAAACTCGTTTAAACTTGGATTGGGCCGTACTCTTAACACCAGCATAGTCACGGACGGTATTCAAAAACTGTAACACTAAAAAATACATTGTGGGGCTCCGAGTGGCCGAGTGGTCTAAAGCGCTCTCCGTCACGGATCACTGCCATCTCACCTCTGTCTGCGTGGGTTCGAGTCTGGGGCTCGGCAAATGTGGATATGTGAGAAAGCTTGCCGGCAGCTTCTCGTGGGTCGGTGGTTCTTTCCAGGGTTTTCCCGGTTCTTCCTCCACCATTAATACTGGCCGCCATGTATAGCCTATCTTGTGCTGAAAAATGGCGTTAAACCCTACAACGACAACAACAACAACAACAAAATACACTGTAATGGGTAAAGACGACAAAATGTGTAAAACTAGTGTAAAGAAGAAGGATTATGATTGCTGCAGTACTAATGTCAGAATGCAGGAGCACGATCCAATACTCGTACGCTTAGATGACGCATATCATGAAGTGGGAACAAAGCCCGATTTAAAAATATCACCACCACCACCCAAAAAAACACTACAGAATCTAAAAAAAATCAAGTATATTGATACTAATGATTCCAGAAGTTCGTATAGTTATAAAACGTGTACTCATTTCTAATCGCGCTAAAGGCAATGTGTGTATTTTATATTGTATTGTCAGGATAGTCATTTTGTTGCCTTTAGTTCAACCCAAATCTGGCCAACAAACTGTGTCTACTCTAGCCAGTTACACACATAGGTGGCTAGCACTGATTTGTGATGTCTTACCATAATTATCACGTAGTGTTTTTTGTCTTTCGTTCTAGCGTTATTTCTTTCAAGTGTGTACTGTGCTTCATCACTGTGATGGTCATTTTTTATCTCTTCTTTCAACTCCTCAATAAGTTCTAGCTGAACGTTTTTCAGATCACATGGTGTGGGTTTGGCAACAAACAACGTGGTTTCAGCAGCATCCGGCGTGGTTTGTCTGCAGACATTTGTCAAGTTAACAACTTCTGTTTGAACTTGTGCAACTACCACATTGAAATTATCGTAAACAAGATATTCAATTGTACATGCAAACGCTTCACCACATTCTGCTATTTTCCAGTAATGGAGAAAGCCAAATTAGACGAATAAAACAAAAGATTCATGACCTTTGAATATTTCACAGAACTTCGCTTGCAGTGGCGAAAACATACTATGTACATAAAATAAGGAGCACAAACATAGGTACTACGCATATAACCGAAGCTTTATATAAGGAGAAACACAATAGCTGGGGAAAAACATACGAGAAATAAATCAAAACATTAAATTTATGTCAATGTTAGAGCTGCAAAAATATTAAAATCATTGTCAGGTGTAATTTCTATTGTGACATCAGTTATTAGAATATTTAATTCCAGTCGATAATTTAGAGAGTTTTCAAACTGAACTTAATATGCCTTAACAAGAGTTTACAATCTGAACTTAATGTGTTTTAGCAAGAGGTTACACATTGAACTTGGTGTGTTTTAGCAAGAGTTACACATTGAACTTGATGTACCTTTAGCAAGAGTTACAAACTGAACTTAATGTACCTTTAGCAAGAGTTACAAATCGAACTTGATGTACCTTTAGCAAGAGTTACAAATTGAACTTGATGTACCTTTAGCAAGAGTTACAAATCGAACTTAATGTACCTTTAGCAAGAGTTACAAATCGAACTTGATGTACCTTCAGCAAGAGTTACAAATCGAACTTAATGTACCTTTAGCAAGAGTTACAAATCGAACTTGATGTACCTTCAGCAAGAGTTACAAATCGAACTTAATGTACCTTTAGCAAGAGTTACAAATCGAACTTGATGTACCTTTAGCAAAAGTTACAAATTGAACTTAATGTACCTTTAGCAAGAGTTACAAATCGAACTTGATGTACCTTTAGCAAGAGTTACAAATCGAACTTGATGTCCCTTTAGCAAGAGTTACAAATTGAACTTAATGTACCTTTAGCAAGAGTTACAAATCGAACTTGATGTACCTTTAGCAAGAGTTTACAAATCGAACTTGATGTACCTTTAGCAAGAGTTTACAAATTGAACTTGATGTACCTTTAGCAAGAGTTTACAAATCGAACTTGATGTACCTTTAGCAAGAGTTTACAAATCGAACTTGATGTACCTTTAGCAAGAGTTTACAAATTGAACTTGATGTACCTTTAGCAAGAGTTACAAATCGAACTTGATGTACCTTTAGCAAGAGTTACAAATCGAACTTGATGTACCTTTAGCAAGAGTTACAAATCGAACTTGATGTACCTTTAGCAAGAGTTTACAAATTAACCCTGACGTGTTTTTTTGTAGTAAGAGGTTACACATTGAACTGAGTCTTGGATTCGGCTAATGTGGGTATATGAGAAAGCTTCTCGTGAGTCGGTGGTTCTTTCTGGGGTTTTCCCGGGTTCTTCCTCCACTATTATTACTGGCCGCCATGTATAGCCTATCGTGTGCTGAAAAATGGCGTTAAACCCTACTACAACAACAAGAACACATTGAACTTGACGTGCCCTTGTCAATAATTGTTACAATAGCTATTATTTTGGGAGCTTCCATCTGTTATGCAATTCAGTCTTTGAAAATCTTATCACCACTCCTTATTTACGGATGTTCGTATGATGCTTAGTTGGTAAAAACGAAAATGATACCGGTCTTACATCCAGTATGGCCGCCATGCTCCTATCTTAAAGCTGTTGCTACCGCCACTCATCCTGGATGAATGGTCACACACACACACACACACACGCAAAAAAAGAACAAAACAAAACAAAACCCCCAACAACTTCTTATCATATCAAATTGGTCCTAAATTAAAATGGTGCCTATATGACACCCATTATGCACATCATGTCAGCCATCTTTGAAAACCCTTATTCCTCGTGAACGCAAAGTCACATCAACGTATTTATTTAATTTTTTTTTTCTCCACGAAAAAACTTTTTGGGGTGTCTTATTGGACCTAGATAAAAATGGCGTCGATATCGCATCCAACATAGTTACTACCAAGGTCATTGTTAACCTCATATTTTCGCTACTCCTGAATGATTGACCGTATCAATGCACAGTTTTCATCTTAACATTTCTTATGATGTTTAGTTGGTTCTAAGTGAAAATGATGCCAGTCTTAGATCCAGTATGACCGCTACAGTGGCCATCTTGAAAATAGTTATTGTTCAAGAATATAGTGCATGGTTTCAAAGCTCGGCAGTTAAAAGGAAAGGTTTTTATCATGGATTGCAGTACATTCATTTAAGCCAGTAGAATGTTAGATACTTCGATGTGGGGTTTTTTTTGAGTATCTGAATATTTTGGTTTAATATAATTCCGCTGGGTTTCCTGTATCTAGTATTTGACTAATAAAAACATTTTCCTGCTGTTTAGAATCAGAAAGGTCAAGCGATGCAGCTGGTATGATGTGATCGTTGTATAAAACAGTCAGGTTTTGTAAACTAATACCATTTTACGATAAAAATCAATAGATAGAACACTGAGCAGTGTTAACATTGCAGCCAATTTAAAATCATCTCATAATACAGATAAAAGGTTCTTTTTTAGCCATGCTGAAAACTTGTTTTCATTGTGCTTTTAGTTCGTATATTGTATTTATATTACGTGTTCTCTGTTTAACGGTATTACTTATGATATTACTCATGATTTGAATGCTTTCTTTGATTTTTTTCTGAAAACAGAAGTGTTGCTATCATTTAGCCTGATGTACCCATTCTGTTTTTTTATGCAGTGATAAAAACAAAGTTTGTCAAACAATTACTGACTGTGCAGAAAGTTCATCACAATAATGATTGCACTTTCTGCGCAAGTATTTAGTCGGTGGCAAAACATTAACAATTTTATCTGGTAGTAACGCATTACCTATGAGGTATTTCACTGCAAACGAGCTAAAATATTCCTTTACGGTCGACCAATTGTTAACCTCAATAACTATTTCAAAAGCATGCTGTAGTCTATTGTAGGAGAAGCGTTTATTGAAAGCTGCATGGCAGAATGTGTTAATAATGTGTTCTTTGTAATATTTTGTTGTATTTTTCTTTTTTGTTTCAGTCGACATATATCCACTGTAAAATATTTATTTATTTTACTTATTAGTCAAAACGTTAAGCATCTGACAATATAAACTTTGCCTACATAGTATTAAAAAAAAAAAATCTGGTAAAATTCCATGTGCTATTGGGTAGTAGATTGTGAAATGTGTGGAAATGGAATAACTCGTTTTTCAGTTCCTCATTTATCTGTGTTTCTTAGTGGGTGCTCCCATTGGCATTTTAAAAAATAGATTCTTCAAAAGCTATCTGTATGTAGCTATGAGAGCAAATTTAATTTTTGTAGATAAAAATAGGTAATATTTTCTTCTGTTTTCCAAGCATCATTTGTCTGTAAATGAAAGTCATGCTGTTCATCTAAAGACAAAAGCTGCGTTTGCACACGTTCTTTATTAACTGGATAAATTAAAGTATTTCTGTGATTGGGCCCAATATATAAATATGCCTTCATTTTCTCATTCTTACTTTACTGAATGTTCATTGTTAAATCCAAGCTCTTTTACAAGTAAATTCTGCTTGTGTGAGGAAGGTTCGCCTTTGACACAGGTTTCGTGAAGTCCCTGTGAATTAGATTTCTTGTACTCCGAGACCAAATGAACAATATACCTAAAACAATACCAGCCAAGAAGCTCTGATTGAACGTTGGAAAAAAGGACAACTTTATGCATTCTTATCCTTTTTTAATACTAATTAGTACTTGCTGGTGTCTTAGAGACTACTCGTTCTTTCTTTAAACAACCAGTTTTGTTATGTTTCTTTGGTGTGAACATTTTGCTAATTGTCTGCTAAACTGAACTATAGACGAATCTTTCGGGTTTTGAGAAGTAACATTTTCAGGTCCTTCGCTAAACTTCGATTCGTCTTACTTTTGATGCGTTCACATTCCATTTAAAAACCAGGAAATTTGGAATGTTAGATAAGTATAGATTTTAATCAGGACATGCATGTTGTCTTTGAGCAGTGAACAATAATTTATCATTTAATTGGGTAAATAAATCAGTGGACGAAAAGCTATGTCTTAGATGATAAACAGAACAAAAGAATAATAAATGTGTTCAACATGAACAGTTTTTGCAAACATAACTATAAGAAAATAATGAAAAATTGGATAAACGAAGAAACGGATTCTGCAGAAATGGAGAAAAGAAACGAAATTATTACTTTTGCCCTAATTTATATCTTTATTTTGTTTTAAGTAGGAAGGCAAAGACAAATATTAAAACCATAAATCATATCATTGCACCGAATGTGCACATCACCGCCGGATATGGAATCCGCGCATACCAGAAGTATTATACAACAGTACAACATCTTTCCTCATACAATACTATTAAACCTACCACCACTTTAAAATTATAACACACACACACCATGTCGATGCTTGTATTAGAAATTTATGCAATGTCTTGGTGTTAAGGCCATCGGGATACCAAATATTTTTTCTGCATACACGGATTTAATATAACTACCTGGTACAGAGGATGCATACGAGATAGAAAGTGCTACAAATGTAGAAATACAGGCCGAGACTATTGAAACTGCAACCCCGAGAAACAGAACAGAATCCAATAACAGAAACCCTAATATCCAAAGAAGACGATGAAAAAATGGGTATAGAGCGCAATAAATGTGGCCATGACCCTAGAAGCAGCAATCATAGAGAAACTTGACAAATTCCAAGAGAGAAACCCCCACCACCAACACAAAACAACGATGAAATGGATACAGGGCAAACTGATGATGACTGGGTTGTTGTTGTAGGGTTTAACGCCATTTTTCAGCACATGATAGGCTATACATGGCGGCCAGTAGTAATGGTGGAGGAAGAACCCGGGAAATCCCCGGAAAGAACCACCGACCCTCGAGAAGCTACTGGCAAGCTTTCTCACATACCCACATTGGCCAAATCCGAGACTCGAACCCACGCAGACAGAGGTGAGATGGCAGTGATCGGTAACGGAGAGCGCTTTAGACAAATCGGCCACTCGGGGCCCCGATGATGACTGGGAGTGAAACAACGATGAAATGGAAATGATGGTTGGGATATTGAGGGCATGGAACGAATATTAGAAATTACAGAAAAGAAGATAATTAAAGATTACAAGAAGAAAGCAGAGAAGAAATTGAAAAAGAAAAGGAAATAACAATGAATATAAAAAGATTGAAAGAAAAACGAGGAAGAGAAAAAAGCAGAAAACGCAACAAAATAAGAAAAGGAAAATATACTAGAAGAGAAGAAATAACAGAAGAAATAAGACACAACCCCCCCCAAAAAAAACCCCAAAAAAACATGGAAACATGAAGTAGTAAAACGCTCCAAAGTCAGAGAAAGAATTAAAAGACTACATTTTAAAGAAAAAAGAAACAGCTGAGGATGTAAATGGCAGCTATTGTAGCAATTAGAGTCAGGCTAGAATAATCCATGCAATTATTGAACTGAATTAAGAAGATTACGTAATACGTCACAATGGAAAAAGAGACTTCTAACCAAAGTTACATAGAAATGAAAGGAAAAAAGAGGAAAAATTAAATAGAAAATAATTCACCAAGCGCGAAAGTACTAACCATTAATTAATATGCAAATTATTAAGCAGTCGCACGGTAGGAGAGGAAGGGGGTATACTCTCCCTTTAAGGGAGAGTACCTTACAAAGGAACTGGAATACCTAACAAAGGAACTGGAGTATCTAACAAAGGAACTAGGGTATCTAACAAAGGAACTAGAGTACATAACAAAGGAACTAGAGTACATAACAAAGGAATTCAACATCTCGTGATCTGCAGCTACGTTTTTCTTTAAAAACAGAATAAACATTATTTTTTCTATTTTTATCTCGGACCAAAATAAAAAACATCAAACTCTCAAGCGAAAACTGAATAATGCTAAAATTGCACCACATTTTTTCTCATTTCTTTTTACATTTCTTTTCCAGATTAACACCAATATTTGACGCCTCTTCTGCGATAACCCAAATGTCAATTACTCCTCCTCCAAGAACAACTATGCCACCCTCAACTCCAATTAATGAAATAGGATAGGAAAACAGCCCCCGTTGCTGACGAAAAAATTGACTAACCAACTGTGAGTGCAGCAAGGGCGAGAGGCGGCGGTAAACAAAAAGATAAAGAGGCGACCACGAGGCAAGAGGAGTAGAAAAAGAAAACTCAACCTACAGTAGTAGCAGCACCAGCAACAGCAACAGCAGCTCCATTGAAGGAAAGACTGCGGAATAAACAAAGTGGACAACACCAGCACAGGTGGAAAAAAAAAGTCAACTAGCGAGACAAAATCAGCAGCCAACTGTTAGACAAAGAGCACAGGTGGTGGACTACATCTTCGATCAAACTCAAGTGCAGGATATGAATATCCTCTTCAGTAACAATGTGGCGGCGCAGCAACACATAATCTGAAGACTAAGGAAAACAAAAAACAACAAAGCGAGGGCCGACTCAACAGAGCAACAAAGGCCCAGTTCATGTACGCCGCAGGGAACATCAGTTCACTAGGGGAACAAATACTGCATTGTCAAGTTCCCCCAGTGATAGTGATCACCAACGAACTATTAAATGTCCATGGCATCCAGGCGCAACCAGTCCCGTATAGACCAGAGTGGGAGGATCAGGTGATAGCTTATATGATCACCCCCAACAAGACTCAGTGGCGGATTAGACAGAAGTTTATGCCACCCGAACACATGAGGCCATCCCTGTTCCCACCACCAGAGGTTCGACCTCAACTCTTCTAAGGGCTACTATGTAATCTAGTATTTAAGGGTTCTAATTGTGGCTTGAAAAGCCAGTTTGATAATATCTGATATTAATCAAGTTCGATCCTTTTTCACACCTCTTCGAAAGAATACTTCAAATATACCCAACAAAAGCTGAACAAATTAAATGGGTCCCCACGACCGTGGATTTAGCTTCTTTCGGAAAATAAAGGCACTTTGCACACTAAATTTATATTTTAAACAGTGTAGGAAATTTTTAACTGTATATAGAGATCCTAATTGCAATATGTGGATTATACGCAACTGGCAGTAGGGAACAGCCCGACTTAGATAACTGGGAAGAATTAGACTTGTAAACTCGGCGTTTCAGAAGGTTCCTGTGACGCTTGGGGACTCCGGCCGGCCTTCTCCTCATCTGTCGCTTCCGGGCATGCGTGCCCTGTTGCGTGCGATACATACAGACAAAGACGAGTGCGTTGTTTTATTCCCACTTGTCCAAGTGAACACAATCCTCGAAGTACGTGCTTGCACCGGAACCGGGGTGTTGTCAGGTGTGTGGTTCTATTCCCA
Source organism: Sinohyriopsis cumingii (assembly GCA_028554795.2). Taxonomy (NCBI): domain Eukaryota; kingdom Metazoa; phylum Mollusca; class Bivalvia; order Unionida; family Unionidae; genus Sinohyriopsis; species Sinohyriopsis cumingii. The sequence goes on from CM068824.1 coordinate 133,080,015, forward strand.
CGTAACGATTAATTAAGTAGCACGCTTCGCCAGCAGTGTTGTGTCGGGTGGCGGCACTTGCTTACCACTCGACTAGAAACCAAATATCATATAATGTATGCATTAACCCTTTGTAAATGTCCGAATGAACGAACACGAAGTAAATTATAGACAGAGAGACAAACTAAAACACTATATACCTTTCCGAGAGAGAGAGAGAGAGAGAAACACGTGCGCAAACTAAACAAAACGACAACAAGTTAAACACCTTATTCCTATTCGCTTAACGTATCACTTTTTTGAACTTTATTCTTTCCAAAAGCTTTACTGTTTGATTATAGATAGAAAATTATCTAGTTAAGCCAGTCCTCTAACAAAAAGGGAATACACCAACAACAAAGCAAACACAAAGGCACCACACAAAAGGGGGAAGAACAGAGCATAAGTCCCTAGGGGCGTGGAGAACGAGCCCAAGTTCTTAAATATATAAACGGTTTTTAGACAAATCAATCAATATTTGACAGAACAAAAATACAGTAAGGTCGTACAAAATTCTTGTCTCCAAAACAGACCATACTATACTTTTTTATTATTATCTCAACACAGAACACACTAAAGGAAGGACAGGGAAAAACAAATAAAACATCGGACCAAATTTTGACATCTGAATGTCCTAACCAGCTAGATATGCTGGGAAAGGCTAGGGGGGTGCCTACATAATATAATAGTAGACTGTCGATATCGGTGCAAAGAATAGATTGTTATTGTGATTTTTAATGATATATTCGATGAACCTGAAAATAATATATTATATTACTTAAACGACCAACACGAAACGACGATTGTTTTTAATACTTGATGCTTTATACAATCCTGAGAAGTACATAAGTAAACTCCATGATGGAATTACTACTAACAAAGAGAATGATTTGTAGACGTTGGCTGCATAAAGTATTTTAAAAATTAACACAACTTCCAGTAACATATACTTTGTTTATTTTACTAACTACACGATTATATTGTTAGGATTCAATAGTCTGACAACCATCTAGTGATCCTGGTATATTTTTTGGGGCTGTTAAACATAAAATTGTATGCAAATCAATTAAAACTGCTTTAAACCTCAGTAAAACATTATGAGAAATTCGTTTGATCCTTTTTAATTTACCGATGAACTTACCGTAGTATTTGCACACTTTCTCTTTTGTTTGTACCTCCCTACCCATTTTAAAAACAAAAAGCTTCATGGATATAAAAATGCAAAACATTTAGTAATTTCATTCACTGATTAATAAGTTCTAACCTGATTGTTGCCAGAGGGTCCCAAACACTGTCAACTTGTTGGCATTTGAAATCAAATGTGAGTTTCATTAGTAACATGGTTGCCATATTCGCATGGGCAAGACAATGTTTCCAATCAACAGATGTGATATGATTCAGTCTTTGACAATCTCAATACCTCCGTAAATTTTGGACGTGCATCTCTTTGAGCATATGTAAGCAAGAGTTCCTCCATTTTATTGTTCGTTTACTTTATAAATATTAAAACTAGATTTTGCAAATGGACTTCCAGAAACCAGAAAATGACAGTATCAAATCATGAAGGGAAAAAGCTGACAATAAATTAGCAGATATTGTACACATTAATACTGAAAGAGCTAACAAAATCTAAGAACGTAAGAAGCATATATAATAGAGTAAAATATATTAGATGATACTATATTGTTCAAAAAGAAATACAGAGAATACATAGTGCCATAAAAATGTTGTAAGCTGTGAGATAAATAGTTGATGCACAAGGATAAGCGACTGATATTTAACACTTGACAACCAAATGAGCAGTGGACAAAAACAGTGAAAGTATCGTTTTTAGAAAGCAACAGGGATAAGATGAAAAATATAGTAAGACTGTATCATTTGGAGCAGTGACGTAGATACTTGAATAATACAGTCAACAAAATGTCCAAGAATTTAAAACTCTTATGAATTATTTTAGCAAAAAAAAAAACTACTGCATGAAGCAACACGATAACTGTCAACACTAATAATATTCGTTCTTTTCAAAACAATTGGAATTCAGCAGATAACACACACACACACACACACACACACAGAAAGAGAGTAAATGCAAATGAAAGAACAATAAAAGAGATTAGTTATCAATAACTGGTTGAAAATATTGGCGAGGTGCAAGATAGTATTGACGAACTAGACAAATGGATGAAAAATGTAAAACTGATCTATCAACGGAAACATATACCTGAAAACTGAAATAGTTTGGGGTTTTTATAAATACAAAAAGGCTAATGCATTACCTGATACCGTGTATATAGTTAAAACCAAACTAAACGAAGATATCGAAATATATAAAGCTAAACTAAACACGGGAATAGTCTTGCACTGAATGTTGGAATGGATGAATCAGAAAGATAAACTAATGCTAGCAAAAAGATGTTTAAAGAGATGATCGAAGGACTGATGTTGCTAAACGATCTTCGAATTCCAAAAAGTCCATCCGGAATCAAGTTAAGTGTCGGGCCAAAACAAACTTAAATTTAACCTCTTAAAGACAAACCAACTACTAAACAAAACAAAGGTTTGTTGGAAATGTTTAAATCATCATGTTTTCCTAAATAAACATAGGCACAATAGATGCTCCACAACAATGGGCAAATCACCGTGGCTTATATACAAGTAATGTGTAATTAAATAAACAAGATTTAAGATTTTGTTATGGGGGCGTATTTATTTTTATATTGGATTAGCGGTAAACACCCAGCGTGTTGCTTTTTTCACTTTGAACTTCAAAACACGAATATTCCGGTTTTCTCAGTGTAAAGAGACGAGACAGGTATATGCTATCTTAAAGAGAATGTGTATTAATAACTGGAATGAAAGCATGAGAGGGAACCCTTCTGCCATGATAGGCATCAAATCTGGAAGCAGTATCAACATGCGCTCATAGCCTAACCATAAAGGTTGTCACAGTTGTTGCCAAATGAAGAAGATTGATCTTAGCCGTTCGTCCTCACTATCGTTCTTTTTAAAAAAAAAAAACACCCCACTTCGTCCATGTATTCAACTCGGTATGCTTTAGATAACATATGCTGCAACAATGAAAATCCACTTCGTATTCCATTCTCAATCATTATAAATCAGAAATATATCATATTTCTCTTTCAACATCAGGCAATTTTAAACTGGCATAGTGAGCTAGTACTGATGCACTGTATCAATCATAGTCTAAATTGTTCTTCGCACAGACATATCTAAATTCCTCAAAAAGGTATATAGAATGAATGTATCTTACTTTATGTAATGGTCACTATCAGAGGTGGATATGATGTGAGATCCCAACTCCTTATGGTCTTTGGTTATTGTTATCTAAGAGATGATCGACCTCGGTGATGATACCCTAATCGAGTAAATTAAAATATGAAATTAATGGATGGAATAACAGAGATCTGAACAGAGATATAGAATAGAATAACACGAGCCACTGAATGTAAACTATAACAATTTAATCATTTACATAAAATGAAAATTGGACATGCGACCTGAATGATAAACTTACTCTTACAAAGACAACTACAAAATTTATGCGAAATGCAAGTAGCCGTTCTGTTATACCAATAAAACAAATTTCATCATATAATCGAGCGACCGATCGGACTAAAATTGCCGTCATGTCAGCATCACCTGGTTGCTTCTGGTCTTTTCCAATTCACTGTTGGTGATAGGTCGTCGTTGCCGTAAATCTCTCTCTCTCTCTCCTTTGAGTCATCAAACGTCTTGTTTGTATACTGTACACTTTTCCACTGTGAAGTACAGGTATGGAGCTATTTTTCTTTTAGGCCTTTTCTGAAACTCTCACCGTTTTCCATGAAGCCAGATTTCTCTGTTTCCGAGCCTGTCTAATTCTTCCAGCTCTTTATTTAACGAGAGATTACTTAAAAATTTTCTCAGAGTCCCTCAGACCTACTCCTTGGCAGAAAAACTTGGACTGCATAAATCTTCGTTGTATGATCCTTAAACCATTAAATTTTGTCTGGAAAACACAGTATCGTTGAGCTTAGCCATTCAGAATTACTTTCTCTAACTGCCAAAAAAATGTTAACACTCCCATTGAAATCAGAACGATTCTCTCTAGACGACCTTTATTAATAATAATTCTGGAAAATAACATTTAATGGCACCTGTTTCAAATGAACCAAGATTTCCCAAAATTTTGCCCTGGCTTTTCTCAGCTCTGTCATTCCCTACACTTAAACCTGCATTGACATATCTGTCAGACCGTTATCCCAGCATGTCCCAATCAAAATCCAATCAGGATCCAAACAGAACATATTGCATTCTTCGAAGGCAAATTTTATTGCGAGCCTAGCCCACGTGTCAATCTTAATGGTTACGTGTAACACTGATCAAGACAGAATGTACTGCGAAATTATCTCTTCAACATTGTGCACCATTACAGTCAAGTTGATCTCCAAGTGTTTAGGTCTAAATGACTGATGCTATTCTGAGCATTCATTTAAATATTTTGGGTCTGCAAAGAAGATTTAAACATTTCTATGGGTGGGAATGCTGTTTCATTAAATTAAAAATTGTCGATGTCAAATGTCTTTTTGTCATATATTTACATCTCATCTTTGCTGCGCTCTGCAAGTTCGACATCATATCGGCTCGCAAATCTGATCATCTCAGTTGTTATTTCTTCTTCTTTTCTGAATCTATCTGTTATAACATTCTTACTCATGAAGCAGATTTTAAACTGCCCTTTGGTGTGATTTTCCTTCTCTTTATATGGATCGTAATCAACAGATGCTTTAATGAACAACACATTGTCATTTCGGACAAGTAATGCATTAATAATTAGACATATTTTGAATATTTAAAATTCAAGTTGTAATCGCTGCACATTTACCTCTATACTGCACGTTACTACCGACCGGCCCATTTCAGTTCTTAGCACCTTTGGTACATGTTCTTTCTCACAGATAAGGCATACACTTGTTGAGTTTGAATGCAGTTTATTTTTCTCTGTGAGCACCCTAGGTTTTGAATATATTGATATATGTTCTTTACATACTAGTCTTTCAACTTTACCCAAAGCACCGTAAAATACTCAAATGCTATATATTCCTCAGGAAAGTATTGGTTGATATCTCACGCCGATTTATGTATCACACAAACATGTTTTTCTTTGTAACAATTGTCCAGCCGCTCAAAAAGTGCAGGATAACCAATGGCAAGAACTTCACCGTGAGTTCATCTTTGAATATACTTTAGATTAATATATGATTTATCAGGAATGGGACACACTGGAAAGTTCAGTACTGACCAGTGGCTGGACGAAGGTTCCTGGCGCCGGAAGCATTGTTATTATTATTTATTATTGTTCTTTAGTGGCACCCCTTATTTTTCTACGTTGAACAGTTTAAAGGCCCGTTATCTCCACCCCTTATCTACCTCCTAAATACAAATTTCCTGAAAAATTGTCCCCGTTAATCTAATGATGAAGGTGAGATACTATGAAAATTTAAGCTTCAAGAAAAATAAATCGATCGAACTTTTTGTTAAACATTCATCGCTGAAATATCAGAAATGACCTTTCAAAACATATGAAACCAGACCCAACGGTTTCTGCAGGCAGTAGCATTGTTTACGACGTCGTCTTGGGAGTAATTTCATTTTGTTCCGGAAAACATATTTGATATCAGTAACAGCGTTTTCCTAGATGGGGAAAATTCCTTCCACCAACATACACCGTTCTTTGTGTATTGCACAGGAAATGACCATTCTCTTTTACCTGTGCAAATTCTATGAATTAGGAAGAAAAAAAAACTCATTGAATTATTATTGTATTTGCCAATACTTTTCTATGAAATGACAGCACTTGGTGATCATTATTCAACTAACTGAAGCGGAAGAAAATGCAGACAAACCTACATCGTTTTAATTGACTTTCCGTTTGCCTGAGCCCTAAGCAAAGTAAAAATTTGAATATTACAAAAAAGTGAAAAACACCCATTTTTCACAAGATTGCTTCTTTCAATGCTAAATAAAAATGCCTCTACCCAGCAATTAATTATTGTGATGACAAGTCGGCAAAAATTTGCATTGATATAAAAGAACCACAAACTTTGACCGGCTCCTGATACTAAATAAAACCTTTCTTATACCTTCGTATAAAAGACATCAACTCACAAAGGACGCAATTTAAGAAGCCATTATCTTGACTTCACTTATATATACAATCTCCATGTATAATCTCTATATATAATCTCCATGTATAATCTCTATATACAATCTCCATGTATAATCTCTATATATAATCTCCATGTAAAGAACAAAATCTTACGGTCCCTTGACTATCGTTTATAGCAATGCTAGTATTATTATTGTTATTATCGTCATTCTTCTTTCTTCTTCTTCTTCATCTTAGTAGTATTAGTCATAGAAGTAGCAGTAGTAGTAGTAGTAGCATAGTACTTTTTGTTGTAATAGTAGTAGTAGTGGTATAGTAAATTTAAGTGACCGATTTTACTTCTCAATGTAACAAGTTTTGTCGTTGATAAATTGCTATAGAAACTATGAAAAAATACCATCCCAAAGCTTTGATGAGGTAATCTCTTTCTGGGGCTGGGGGTGGGTGGGACACAGTCACTCACTGGTTAGCGTGCCGGACTTGCTATCAAAAGGGGGAGGGTTCAGAGCCTACTAAAGGATCAGCCTGAGTCAGCTACAGTGGTGTGTCATTGGGCAAGGCAATTTACTCAATTGCGTCGGCGCTACGTGGCCTTCTTGTTTTGATGTACCATAAAACACCATAATCAACAACTTTGTGTGTGAGTGTGTGTGTGTATGTGTGTGTATGTGTGTGTATGTGTGCAGCAAAAACTACTCTTTATTAGCAAAATTCTGCAACATCTTAACCATTTAAAGAAAATCTCAAACCTAACTCTAACAGTTTCCACGGTAACTGTTCTCTATTGCGTTGAATTCGCCTGTTTTCTGATAATACTTTCGAAACTTTATTATTCGAACATAAATAAAATACGATCATATAAATGTCGTTTTAGGGAAGATTCATTCTTTTACTTTATTACCAAATCATTTGCAAATGGAATATAAGACTGTGGGCTGCTGTGAAATAATGACCCTATTTTTTTCTTGTACTTAATTAAACAGACATGTCAGGAAAATCGAAATCCGCAAAAACACCATTTATAACTGCATCATTAATGTTGGTGTTTCTTGGAGAATGGGTCTTAAAATAGTACAGTTGGTTGCTGCCGTTAACTCTATACGGCACATTCAGCACGATCTGTTATATTCTGTTGAGGAAATGAGAGCTGTTTGTCCTTTCCAAAGATACGCCAAGGCAGCCGGCCAAGGCAGGTATTAAACATATGACTCATTAACTAATAAAATAAAACCTGTTTTTATAGAACACCCTTCTGTCCGCACAAAAATGAAAATAAAAATGGTATTCCAAGACATATAGTCTCTTAAAAGAAGGCCCTCGCACTATATAATAAATACTTCATTGAGTTACGAATCTGCCTCAGTAGCCATACAATTATCTGAGAAAAGACACCGAATTTACTTTTAAGATTTGACTATCCATGTATCGTTCTCTCAGACTGAATTATTATTAGATTATTACGGCCAATCAGCCATACTGTATGAAGTCATAAAATTTGTAGTCTGGTACCCTGCATTCTTCACTTGATTTGCAATCGGAATTACCTTTTTCAACATCGCTCAATATTGGGGAGGAAGGAGACAAAACCACAACTATAATTTTGTCGTTCTGTTGTAATATACGTGGTGTACTCCGCCTCCGGCGAATCATAAATACTCGCCATATATATATATATATATATATATATATATATATATATATATATATATATATATATATATATATATATATATATATATATATATATATATATATATATATATATATATATGCAATCCTTCAAATATGTCCCTGAGCATGTCTCGACTTGAAACCGCTCCGGTGGCCTAGTGGTCAGAGCGTCCGCCTCGGATGCGGAATGTCATGGGTTCGATCCCCGGCCGAGTCATATCAAAGACTTACAAAAATGCTACATGTCTGCGGCATGATGCTTCAGTGCTAGACATCACTATAAACTGCCACACTACAGACATCGTAGCGATATGACTGAAAAATTGTTAAAGCTACGTTAAAAATCTAAATCACACACACATATCTCGACTTGACGGAAATGGTCCAATTGTTCCGACCAGTTTTCCGTATAACGACTAACTCAATATGCTAAAAATCAAAACCCATACTCAGGGTCCTGTAATAACTGATTGTTTTCTTCTCCATATATTGCTAGCACGAACAATAGTGAACTTTTAGTTACATAGCACCCATGTTCGAACGTCGCATCACATCCATCACGAGCTCTGTTCGGCTAAATGGTTTTTAAAGGGATTATTCGATTTAAATAAAATGTGGTGTGACATTTTCGAATTTTCCCTTTTTATTCCTGGCAAAATTCTACAGCTAGTATTTGTTTGACTGTCAGTTTTAGACAATAATTTCTGCTTCATAACTTCTGAGGACTCACATTAAATACGGTATGCGGATTTAAATTACGAGGACCCACGTCAGGTTCATGTTCTACCACTTTCCGGCATAATTTTATGAAATTACGGCTGAAGCTTTACCTAGAATTTTACATTTCAATTTCAGAGCAATAATATTGGAAGAAATCCGTGGATTGAAACCAAATTTGGTTTTATATTTCGAAAACTCGGGTCAGGTATCATTTTCATCGTTTTCTGCAAAACCTTTACGGCTGCATGACCTCTGCTTGACATTGAAATTTACACTCCCATGTTTCCCCGCATTAAGGCTTCTAGTTCCACTACAATTTCGTAGTTTACACTGAGGTTTTACTGAAAAAGAATTGTCCATGGTTTCATCACTGGTTATCCTGGTTATTTTTTTTTTCACACAAAGACTACGTAGATCTTAGTCACGGCTAAAATGACTTTGAATTCTCGTTATTTTGCTGTATGATTCAGGATATAATGTGGGTCATAGGGCATACAGCAAAGCCTTTTTGTACATCAAAGGTAAAATGGAAAAAATAACATTTGCATTTTTCTTTCAAAATAGATCTTATAATTCATTTATTAAACTTTCAAAAGTTCGTATAGTCTACTCACAAAGAATTATGGACTAGTTCGTGTTCATTTCTCGACCACGTGGGAGCAGCCATTTTGATCAGCTGACTCCTTTATACAACGCGTTATTGCTCTAATACCACGTTGGAAAACATTTCAGTCACAGTGCGTGAGAGCAGCATAAGGTGTGCTAACATTCTATCATTTGTGTTTGTTGCAAATGCACACAACTTCACTATATACTTGTTCCTCTTTTAGAAGCACTTTATAAATGTAGAGTTGAAACTGAAGTATTTTGTTGACTGATCTAATTTAGCATGAGGGAGCAGTTTTTCATTTAGACAAGCTTTATCGTTCCCCTATTGTTATATTTATCAGTATACACGAGCAGTTAGGTGGCGCGGTAATTGCTGTAGCGTCTGTCCATTTTTATTTTTGTTGTTGTTGTTGTTCTAGGGTTTAACGCCATTTTTCAGCACAAGATAGGCTATACATGGCGGCCAGTATAACTGGTTGAGGAAGAATCCTGGAAAACCCAGGGAAGAACCACCGACCCACGAGAAGCTACTGGCAGGCTTTCCCACGTACCCACGCTAGCCGAGCCTTGGACTCGAACCCACGCAGACAGAGGTGAGATGGCAGTGATCCGGAACGGTGAGCGCTTAAGACCACTCGGCCATTCGGGGCCCCTTTTTTGTTTTTGCATGATAAATTTAGTTTTAGACCACTTTCCGTACTTACATAAGGTGGACTGTATTCAGAGCGAGGGAGAAAAATATACAAACACTGATGGGGTCTAAGTGTGAATGTATACATGTCAAGAGTGACATTAAAATTCCTTGTTTGATATTTTATATTTTTTTCTATACTGAGAGTTGTATAACTTGCACGCAGATCACCACTTGTGCCCTGATGACGAATTTAAAATTAATGTCATGTGCGACCATACGACCACGTACGGCTAACCTGTATGATGATTTTTCAATTAATGCCGTGTACGGCCATACGACCATGCACGACAAACACGTACTATTCCTTGAACCAGGCATTTGATATCGGATAAAAACTAAAATGATGCACTTCTTAAGAGTTGTTATGTATATTTAATTTAATTATTTGTTTGTTAGTGTTTAATTTTTAAAAAAATTCTATTACATGCTATTATAATGTAACTTTGTTAACTGGATTTGGTATTGTCTAGAAAAGAATTCAGTTCTGACTGATTTTTAAAAAATATTTTTGACGTAAACAACTTTGTACAGACTTTGTATGTAATGCTGACCTAGTTCCTGACATCGATTCAGAAACTGGCAGTTCTGCTAAACAACCTGTTTTTGTTTTGTTTTTTGTTTTTTTTTTTAAATTCTTTCCCAGAGTAAGAAACGTTGATTTCAGTTACGGCCATACTGAGAGTAAGTGACGTTAGGCATGTAAAAAAGCTTATATTTTGTTCTAGAAAGATGACCATGTGACACTCATCCGGGCATTTATTTTGCGTTATAGTTAGACTTATTACTGAACACTTTAAATGTCAAGTTGTTTTATGTTGTGACCAGTTTTGGGCTAATTACGCCTATTTTATTTACTTCAAATTATTTGGATTTCAAGTAATTGTTTTCCCTGGAAATACTAGTACTTCAAATTAATTCTTGTATCAAGACATTTACCGAAATTTATACAGAATTCAAACACTCTAATAATATTTTCTGTAATTCAACAAGAGACTGTTGACACTGCATCACTTCACAGGTTACAACAGACGTCGTCTTCTTCCATTTTGGATTTCGTCGGAATTCGAACTCAGTTTTATTTAGGACTTATTAATAATAGGACTTCTATATTTTAATTCTTGGATTAATTTTGGACTTGATGCGTAAAACCGTAAGCTTTTTGTTCTCATTTTTGCCTTGTTTTTCTAGGGAAATGAACTATTTGTTAAATTTTACAAAGCTTGTTGCCTTCACTTGTTTTTGTTACGTTTTGCAAGAGCCTAAACACGTAATTAGAAAATCACTTCATTATTGCACAAAAAACAACATTTCTATCGTTGAAAAAAAGTTATTTCTGGATGACATATAAGTTTTAGATAAATGTTTAATGTTTTATTAAAATGTGAAAAAAGTTCACAATATTTTAATTTGTACATGTCTTCAAATCTACATTGGTATTCCCCAATGGCTCTTTTTGACGCTCAAAATGCTTTCAGTCAATATGCAGTGAAGGTACATACTATTTCAAACCCCTATTACTGGTACATACTATAATTCATAACCAAGTTACTGGTACATACTAATTCACATCTCGGACTGTTACTGTTAGATACTAATCCGTACCCCTGTCTGGCGATAATAGGTTCATCAACAGCCAACCAGAATTTATATTCGATGACTTACAGCTGCCTTGTGCGGTCAAGAGGTCAGCTAACAGTACCAAAACTTGACCAAAGTCTTGCTTTTGCTCAGTGCACAAGTGTGGACAAGCAATCTGACTGTAAAAATATGAAACGTCCTTGAAATATTGTTGTGACTAAGATAAAGAAGATAACGTTTTCAGTTTTAAGAGAATAAAGCAATATTATTTTACTTATTTCAGCTCAAAGTTATTATGTGTAGTTACCTCATATTACTGTCCATTTTGCGGGACCAAGATGAGCTCGTTATGCATGGCACAGGAATTGCAGAATTATTGGTGCCAGGCATCAGTCAATAGCCCATCCCTATTGACTGTTAAAAATGAGATTGGAATAAGCTTACTAATGTTTACTGATACATGTCATAATTATCAACTGCTTCAACTTTGCAGAATATCTGGCACTAAAACAATTATGATATCTTGCCACAAGTCACATTGCTTTTTAAAACATTCAAATTGCCGAATTTCTAAAATTGTCTTTTTACACCCTATCACTCTCCCTCCCCCACCCCCAGAGCAGTCGGCATTAAGCCGTAATTCCAAATGTGTTGTTTCCTACGTATTCTTGTTCAATCTGATTAAAAGCCAGATGTCAGACATAATGGAGATAGGGCGGACATCAATACGAAGTCATGTTCTGTAGACTTTTCGTTCTACCAATCAAATTACAGCTTTCACGTTTATGAAAGTTAAAATTTTACTCGGGGTATGTTGTTTTTAAGGCAAACTCACCCTAACACAAGCTATAACCCTTTATATGATTCGTTACTTAATACAAGTGGACAAGGGAATTCAACGATCATCAGAACACAAACGTGTTGGATCCGCTTATCATAAACTGATATTCATTTTACACAGACTGTCATTCTTCTGTCACATATCTAAAATTGGTCCAAATGTATTACAAGAATAGCATTGTAATTCAAATTTTCTTTATTTAAAACATGCGCTCCTGCCAGAACTCCAAACGGAAAAGCCATAATTATATCCCACTTTCATATGTGTGGTGGGGTGTGTACAATTGATATGAGATTTACTCCAGTGCTTAAGGTTTTTAGTTATCGTCATCTAGGAGACGATCGACCACGGTGTAATTGCCAAGAACAAAAATAACATAAAATATGAAATTAAGGGTTGGAATTAAGTGATCAACGCTTAGATATAGAATAAAATAATACGAGCCATTGAGTCTAAAATACAACAATTTAATTGATTACATAAACAAAAATGACACGAAAATGATTCGCCTTTCCCTCAGAAATATAGATAAACAATTATGCGAAATTCAGTTAGCCGTTCTGTTACTGATAGAACAAATTTCATGATATGATTGAATATCAGATCGAACTCAGATTGCTGGCATGACAACGTCATCTGGTGCTTCCGTTCTTTCCCAAATCACTGTTGGCCATCGGTCGTTGTTTCAGAATATCTCTCTCTCTCTCTCTCCTAGCCTCTTCCGGTCATGAAATTGTTGGTTGCGGACAGCGCTTCTTTCCCGCTTGCAGCCAGGCGCGTGTAGAGTTACTTCCTTGTGCTTTTTCCAAGCTCTCAATATCTTATCCTCAGAGAATTCCCCCTGTCCTTTTCTGGATACTGTCTCTAAAAGTTCTAGACCCCTTTGTTCTTTCGACAATTTGTTGAACGAGAGATTTTCGCAGAGTCCCTCAGACTTTCCCACTTGGCAAAATAAGTATTAAAAAAAAAACGAATTCCGTCTTAGCTTAGCCAGTCAGGATTACTACATTACCCGCCACAAATCTTTATCACTCCGAAGGAAATCAGAGTAACTCCCTATATTCCTCCTTTATTAATAACTCCTTCTTTATTAATAACTGTTCTAGAAAATATAATTTTATGACACCTGTTTCAAATGGACCACGACTTCCTAAAAATATATGGTTTGTCTCCGTTCTTATCACTTTACCACGATGAACTCGGGTTATCGTTATACTCTTCTCTATTCCGAACTGTTCAACAAGGGATCGCCTAGTTAAAACTCAATTCATGCCCCAAACAGACCAGATTAATTAGTAAAAGTTGTCAGGCTACAGCAATCAGAACCATTACAACAATCTTAATATTTACATGTCACGTTGACGCCAACAAAATGCACTACGAAAGAGTTGAATGTGAAATTTATACTACAGACGGATTATTCTTCATCGTTACAATAAGTTTATCATTTAGTTTGGTGAATTTTTACCAGCTGATCAAGAAATACAGTTTTGGTCAGGCAGACATATGGTGGATATTAGAATAACTTTTATGTTAAAAAGTGAAAATAATTACTATATTTATGCGATTATTAGGCTTAAAGATAATCCATCTCCACAACAAATTTGTCAGAAGTTTGACAAATATGTGCTATCTTTGTTTGGTATTAAGCCCACTACCCACTTTTGACCAAATAATTAATTAGGCTTGCCGCCTGGTCTCATAAATGCTTAGTAAATGTTGTCATACTCACCTGTGATGGACTGAGTTAGTTCGTCGTATTTAATCTCTGCCTCCAAATCATCTTTTCAATCAGATATCCAACCCATATTAAGACTGTGTATGGAGCCCTAAATCATCGTAAATAAATCAGTGAGTGTTGGTGGCATGCCACAATCAAATTGAACATGGCTTTAAAGTAAGGGCACATAATGACATTTTTCTGCAATCTAAATTTATGTTCCTGCAGAAGATAATCAGTCAATTAACCAGCATCAATGGCGTCCAATTTTCAATGCAAATAATGTCATCTAAACAAAGTTAACATATAAACAATTAGTGTTTGTATTACGAATTCCAACACGGCAACTTAAGGACTACTACAATGATATTCTTGTGTCATCAGTCAAGTCACAACATTTCCAATTCCGGTTGCCGGCAGAAAATTTATTCCAGCATTTATTGTATACCCATTATAACACAACTAATGATCAAAGCTGCTTTTTTTTAACCCTTGTAACAGATTTCGATGTCTAGCAATCAAAGATGACGTCACCGAACAATGGACTCGTGGTGGTACAACGTGGGAGTAACTGGATGGAATCAAATAAATTGGTAACAATAACAACATAAAAAAATTGCCGTTTTATTATGAAATAATTGTTTAGGGTACATAATAAATGCATCAGGAACTTGTTCTGCGTGCTTGTATCGCGTCTTGTTTGATGGCGGATATGGTGGCGCTCACCAGATAATATGTACTTTTGAGAGAGTGACGTATGTAAGGTGAAGTAGTTCGCATTTAAAACATGCACACTGGAGAGAATGTTTGCATACCTCTATGCTACATTAATGTAATGTGGATGATATTTCTTTTGGATATTGTACTTTTGGAAATTTTACATGATTTAAGCACACTGCTAACTAAAATGACTGCTCCCTTGTGTTAAAAAATCAGTCTGAATTAGTCTAAAGTACACTATACATAGCAGCTATTAAAATAGGGAAAATGAATTTTGCCAGACTAGACAATACCAGCGTCTGAAAGTGCAATGAATGAATTACCAAATATATAAAATGTAAAAAAAGTTATCGGCTCCTTTTTATACAATTGACCTCTGAAGTTCAGGAAGTGAAAATGACCAAGTAGAGCTAGCACTTTTTTGAAAGGTGCACATTTGAAGTAAGGCCAAGCTGTATACTCTACAACCCATAGTACACCCATCAATCATACACCAAAATAAAGGGAATTAAAGGTTCTTTGCATTATACCTAACATATACAAGGTCTTTTTTAAATAGCCAGTATAACCAGTGAGGAAAGCCGGGGACATTCTTTTTCTTTAAATTCCTAACCCTTATGCAAAATGCGAAACTGTATAGCGCCACTTATAGGATCACGGTGGACATATCAGGACAGTGTCTTGATATCGGTACTTGTATTATGTCTCGCGAGATCAGATGTCCTCCTGCTATCAAACTAGACACGGTGCTAACATAATGTCACGTTACTGTACTCATAATCTATTTTTATTCGATGATAAAGGGTTCGCTCCACAGTTATTATTTATGAATGAGGGACAAGTATAAGGTGAAGTGGTGTGCCCTGAAACAAGCAAATGGAGAGAATGTTGCTCATACCTCATTATTGTCTCCACTTTCATAGTATAATATGGTATTATGGAAACAAGGCTCTGTCAAAAGGAGACTGCGAAATGGTTAGTTCCGTGTGCTCGAGATATGAACTTGAACTAGTCTAAAGAACAGTAACTTTAGTGGAAAAATAAAATTGGACAAATAAATTTTGTGAGAGTAGACAATACTAGTTTCTGAACGTTCAATATAAGTGAAAATGAACAAGCGGAGCTAACAGTTTAAAAAATGCGCATCTGACGTAAGGCCAAGATATATACTCTCCTACCCAAATTGCACCCATCAATTATTTATCAAAATAAAGGGAATTAAAAATAATTTTAACAATAGCTAAGATATACAAGGTCTATTTAAAGTAAGCATAGCTACCAATAAAAAATACATCGGCAATAATCGTCCTTTAAAAATAAAAAAAAATGTGCAAACTATTAAAGCTTCTGAGAGAAACCAAATCCATGCTTGATGATAGGCACTCACCCCCAATGTACTGAAAATTGGCAAATATTTACTAAAGATATCTTCTTCCGGTTATACGCCTACCCCCTCCTTAAAGACACATTTATTAGTCTGTTCCACAAAGCTTACCATAGGAGAAATAGGGTGTACTGTTTTCTATGCTGTATATCTATAATCACTTTTTTGTGGCAGTAATTATCAATTTTTCAGAGAAGTCAGGCCAAAAATCCGATGACTTCCTATAAATGATGTAGTCTGCCACGAATGTTTGAAACAAACTGAAATTAACGTTCTGTATAATCATGGAAGGCAAACCAAGTATACACTACAAACATTGTACAGCCTATGCATTTGCGTTATCAGTACATACTTTTGACCGGTTTGTTGTGTTGCCAATCACAAATTGGGTTTCATGGTTTTTCTATATTCTAGAATGAACAGCTCCAATATTCATCAGTCTTTAGGTTTGAGCTCTGGTAGGGTGGTGATAACATATTTTCCCAAGACTTAGTGAAAAATTTAGTTCCAAAGTCAGCAACAAGAAAAAAACAACAAACCTTCATTTTTACATACCTACGTTGATGTAGATAAGAATAAAACAAAACTTCCACAAGTTTAACTAACCTCACATGGAACAAGCACACCGCATTGTGTTTCTTTCATGGATTGTATCCAGTAAATGTAGTGTAGTGAATAATTTAAAATGTACACTTTAGAATTGATGCATCTGCATGAGCTTATTCTTGTCTTGTCCAAATTGTAACATACGTTTATGAAATGTTGTATGGATGACATATCAATGTAGTTTTTGTTGTCTGGGTTGAACACCATTTTTAAGCGCATAATAGACTATACATGGCGGACACTATAACTGGTGGAGGAAGTGTGTGTAATTTCGTTTTTTAACGTAGCTTTAACAATTTTTAAGTCATATACGATGTCTGCAGTGTGGCAGTTTGTAGTGATGTCTAGCACTGGGGCATCATGCCGTAGACATGTAGAATCATGTCCCACCAAGTCACATTATCCTGACACCAGGACGACCAGTCCTAACACTAACCTCTTAATGCTGAGAGTTAAGTGAGGCACCTGTTAGTACCACTAGGCCACTGGAACGGTTTGGTGGAGGAAGAACCCGGAAGAACTCCGTTAAGAACCACCGACCCACGGGAAGATACCAGCAAGCTTTCTCACATACCCACATAAGACAAACCCGGGACTTGAATCATGCAGACAGAGGTGAGATGGCAGTGATCTATAAAGGTGAGCGCTTTTGACCACTCGACCCTCTTCCATATCAACAAGAATAAGTTAAGGTCAGTTCTGTGCATAACGACTCTTTCAGGATATTACAATATCTTTTGTATACCAGCAACTGATATATATATATATATATATATATATATATATATATATATATATATATATATATATATATATATATATATATATATATATATATATATATATATATATATATAATGTTATGTACATTATAACGGGTCATCTACCATAATCGGATCTCTCACAAGACCATGCACACAAAGCTGCTACATATCGCGTTTGATGTAGTATCATGTATGTTAAATGTGCATGTTTATTAGATACCTACAATACTGTACACTCTACTATAATCTTTTTCTTGTCGGTTGATGTTGAAGAAACTACAAAATAAAAATATCCATGTTTTTTGTTGTTGTGTGAATTCGAGATTGCGTTGGTACCAGCTAAAATATGAAACTATATTTCGCCCTATTACCGTATATACTCGCTTAAAAACCTAGTGCAACAGAGACTGCATATAAGGGTGTATGTTGTTTACAGTTGTATTTGACTTATAAGCGCGTACATACGGTATAAAACCACATCTTCCATCAAGGAAAGCCTCGGGTGGCCGAGTTCTCTAAAGCGCTCACCTTTACAGATCACATACTTATCGCTTATGTCCGCGTAGGTTTGAGTCTCGGTTCGGCCAGCGCGGGTATGTGAGAAAACTTGCCAGTAGCTTCCTGATGGTCACTGGTTTTTATCGGATCTTCTCGGGTACTTCCTCCACCAAATGTGCTAGCCACCATGTATCATGTACTGGCAAATGGCGTTAAATCCACAAGCCAGTCCATCAAGGAAAATGGCCAAAGCTTTATAGAATGACCATTGATTGTCCTCAAATAATGAGCAAAATCCACGTACTGAAGTGATGACACAACAAGATTATAATCCCTATGAAAAGGGCCATACTTGACCTTTGGCAACAGGTCGCTGCAAATTATTGCATAACATAAATTTCCAATAGACCGCTAACTAAATCAACAGACGTACCCTGGATAATCGAATTTTGCGATTTTCCCTATGGCAAGCAACAATACGGCGGTACAATTAAAGGATATTTTGCTACATGTCCATTGTACCGTGCGCAACCCTGCCCTCGATTTGTAAATGTAATTCAACCTCTAACGGATAAATATAAATCCAAGTCGGGACAGAGGTGCAGCAAGGTGTTTTAATTATGCATCATTTGTTTAAAAAATGTGATTAAGTACAGTTAAGTACATTGTTATAGTGCTAACTAAAAAGTGACAGAACGCAATAAACAAGTGAGGAAACGCACGTTACTCAGATGGGAGGTGGGTAAAATGGCGAGCGCAAATAAAAGCAAGTGAACGCGCAAAAGTAAGGGGAACGCCGTTCACTACGCGTTCCTAATTCACTGCACCTTTTGTTACGTAGGGATTAAAGAGGTCTCAAAGTTGGCGAAAAAAGTTGTAATGAAGATCACGTTCACATATTTAACATGAGATTCGAAACACACGATTTAATTATTATTTATTTCTCTCAGTTGATAAGACAGCTAATTTTTTAAATATAAATTGTATGAATTTTTGTTATTTTTTATACTTATAATGTGACAGTTCAAGTATCATCTGGGTTGAAAGTTTATTTTAAATCGATGGAAGATAATAACGTATGCATTTTGATTTGAATATATCACATTCATCATTGGAATGCAAAACATTTTGCTGAAATATTTAAGATGGATGGAAGTTCATGTTTACGCCACCATCTTTGAGAGAATCATAATACTACCAAATCAAGACCGTGTATCGGCCTGATGGAATCGTTGAAAGAATTTATAGGGACCGTCCGATACATGGCAAGAAAGACACATGCTTATCAATACATAAACAGAGCCATGTTAGAAAATAACGTATTAAATATGTAAGTCTGAAGCTATATTCTAAGCTAAGAACTGAAAAATACAAGGAAGTAGTTGGTCAACACTAAATGGACGGCGGTGACCGCTATTACGATTCATCAGTAGAATTAATAATTCCCTTTTTTATACTTAAATTGGCTTTAGCTCAGACAAAATTTATAAAAGCCATGTCCTGAGAGTATGTATGTATGTATGTATGTATGTATGTATGTATATATATATATATATATATATATATATATATATATATATATATATATATATATATATATAATATGAGTTAACAAAGCACATACATAGACATTCTTTATAAAACAATTTACAATTTTCGATAATGTACAAACACATCAGCTGTAATATCTTACTGCGTTTAACACGTCTATAATTTGTGCCATTGTAACATGATAGCAAGTTGGTGAATCCCACTCCGGGCGAAAACCGGAAAGTGTATATTGCCAATTAGCTCCGAATGTCTCGACATTCATATTTTGAGTTTTCAGTCAAATTGAACAAATTTAAAACGACTGTCACCTATGCATAACATATTCAATCTCATGTCTTTAAAGCACTCCATTTTCTACATCTATTTTCTTGAGAAGTTTCGCTCAATGCTTTCAAGAGTCAAGTGTCGTTTACAAGGATTAGTTTTGTAACAAAAATATCCCAAACAGCTTTTGCAGGAATAACTAATGCTGATGTTTAGATAGATCTGCAGTCTCCAGTGTAATGGTTCAATTCATCATATACATGCAGTAGCAAGGAAAGGGGAATTAAACTAAACAGTTTAGCACCCATGACAGAGAGGTGTAAAAAGCATGTAAAAATGGTTACTTTGCAAGGTTTTATATTAATTCCTTAAGCACAGCTTACATACAAGTTAAAAATGTACGTTATGAAGAAAGGTGAAGTTGTCAAACTGCTGTATATTTTGAGTGAATAAATTCCGAAGGAAATTAAAATTGCTAGGTTTTACTTGATCAGAGAATAAATTCTT
Organism: Sinohyriopsis cumingii; assembly: GCA_028554795.2. Taxonomy (NCBI): domain Eukaryota; kingdom Metazoa; phylum Mollusca; class Bivalvia; order Unionida; family Unionidae; genus Sinohyriopsis; species Sinohyriopsis cumingii. Next base: position 133,100,329 of record CM068824.1, read on the forward strand.
TCAGGTGAAAGAATTCTAGGCAATTTAATGGTAATTACATGTTTACTTTAGTAGTGTATACCATTAGATAAAAATAAATAATACTGCAACATTTGCCAATAAATTTGTAACTGTTATGTTCATTAATGTATGTTTTATTATTCAAATTGTGTGTTTAGACAAGCTGACCATTTAACACACTCACACACACATATATATCGCCATGTCGGCCTATTCTGCGCATCGGGTAATTCTGCGCAACGATACGTCATTTCTGTAATCATTTGATCACGTGCTATTTTGGGTTGAAAATCCATTTTGTATCCAGAAAGAAGAATCGTACATTAATTAAGAAAAGTGATACTCATAAAGTGTACAAAAATATCCCACATTTAGACTCAAAATGCACATAAAAATGTGATTTCTAAATGGCAACGTGAAGACTCACTCCATGACCTTCTTGAACCTGTAACCCATAAAATTCGATTTACTATGCATCTTTTAGAATCATACAAATAAATACATATATAAAAGATAGACATGTGTACCTTAAAACAAAACTGTATTTTAATCCAAGTTTCCAATCTTGCAAGAAGCTGTCCCCACACGTACAAAATCATCTGCTACCCAACATGTCTACTTGCCGCTAGAACATAAATTCTCAACAAATTCCCCGGCGTATAGTCTGTTTCTAAATTCTGTAGTAATTTTTCCCCATCAACAAGACGTTGTAAACACATTACATCCTATTCGTTGTTGTTTCTCTTCCACGTAATAGCTTATTTTTCATAAAATGTTGACCTTTACTAACATTTTTTTACAAGATCGGTTTAGTTTGCTTAATATCTCTTGCCATTTATTGACATTTTTACGTTGAATTTTGTAAAACTAGCTATAAACCTGACCTAATTACTCGACTGAACTGCGGACAGAAACAGTCCAAAGTAATATATTTCATATCTATAGCAAGATGAATAAACATTACATCTTTTCAAAGATATGCGCAGAATAGGCCGACATATCGCGAGTCAGGAAAACAGGGGGTGGTATCCCCTGTGTCCAAAATTAATATTATTTTGCACAGAATATTCTAGTGACAATTGCGTCTTTTCAAATGGTAAGCATTGTTGTATTTTATTTTTGTCAATCTCTCGAATTCGGCATGCGTTTTGCTTCAATATTGGAAACGAAAACCTTAGGTGCGCAGAAATGCCCGACAGCAGTGTATATATATATATATATATATATATATATATATATATATATATATATATATATATATATATATATATATATATATATATATATATATATATATATATAATAAGAGCACTCATTTCTATGATGAGATTAGCTTTATCAGTATAACAGAACAGCTAATTGCATTTCGCATACATTTTGTAATTCTATTTCTCACAGAAGGTGTATTATTCAAATGTCATGTTCAATTTCATTTTGTTACGTAAATGATGAAATTGTTTTATTTTATATACAGGGGATCGTGTTGTTCTATTTTATATCTTTACTCAGGCCTCTGTTATTCCATCCATTAATTTTTTATTTTATGTTATTAATCACTCAATCCAGACAATTACACCGTGGTCGATCATCTCCAAGATAAATATAACCAAAGCACTGTAAACAGGTGGGGGATCATATCACATCAACTAACTCACGGCATGATGAGAAAACGTCCTGTCTGTCGTACGTACATAATATAAAATTAGGTTTGTGAAGCTTTACAAACTAAAAACAAATAATTGGATTATTTAGTGGCAGTTTATTAAGTAGTGATTACCATTTTTCCGATCAGTTTGAATTAATAACAGTGTATAATTTATGTCGTGCTCATCTGAAGAGATATGGTAAAATATATCGTGTAAGTACCAACATTGTAGAGGGAGATTCAACATATTCCTTGGGAGTCTCATTTTCTTATTTTGAAACACCTATTACTAACCAAAAGATTTAAGACGAGACTTACTAAAACAGCGGGGGCCCCGAATGGCCGAGTGGTCTAAAGCGCTCTCCGTTATGGATCACTGCCATCTCACATCAGTCTGCGTGGGTTCGAGTCTCAGATTCGGCCAATGTTGTTATGTGGGAAAGCTTGCCAGTAGCTTCTGGTGGGTCGGTGGTTCTTTCCGGGGTTTTCCCGGGTTCTTCCTCCACCATATATACTGGCCGCCATGTATAGCCTCTCTTGTGCTGAAAAATGGCGTTAAACCCTACAACAACTAAAACAGCTGGGGCCCCGAGTGGCTGAGTGGTCTAAAGCGCTCACCGTTCCGGATCACTGCCATCTCACCTCTGTCTGCGTGGGTTGAGTCCAAGGCTCGGCTAGCGTGGCTACTTGGGAAAGCCTGCCAGCAGCTTCTCGGTGGTCGATGGTTCTTCCCTGGGTTTTCCAGGGTTCTTCCTCCACCAGTTATACTGGCCGCCATGTATAGCCTATCTTGTGCTGAAAAGTGGCGTTAAACCCTATAACAACAACAACTAAAACAGCGCTTATCTTGTTACAGCGCTTTAAACTCTTTTACACCGCGACACAAAGAGAGCCCATTATTTGTAAAAGGTTCGAAACCCATTTTCCGCCCGCTCGGAAAACTGGGCTGAAAGCTTAATTTATATCCCACCCTTTGAGTCGGCTCGGGGACAGTCGACAAGGTGCTTGCTTACACGCGATTCCCCTCCCCCGGTCCAAGCCAATATCCATTTGTCACAATCCTTATGTGGAGCCAATTTTTTTTTTTATCCAAGCCAGGACGGCGGGTTGACCATGCAAAATAAAGACTAGCATGAGTTTGGAAGAATCACAAAGAATTTTTGCAAGATTTGATGCGCTTGTCGCGGGCATGTCAACAAAACAATATATTCGTGGAGGCTCCTGCGGCTGGGTCAACCGCTGTGGATCCGCTGTGCATGTCGGAGATTCAGGTGGTTGAAGATAAAGGGATGGTAAAGCAAACTGGTGGAAAGTTTACTGGGTGCATTATTAAGCTTGTCCACATGCTGATCAAAACGGTAAACTATATGAATGATTACAGAAACAAGCGCTTAAGACCAATATGGGATTGAAGGTTGTAAAGGTACACAAGGCCCTAGCATTTCGCCAAAGAGCATTGATGACGCCATACACAAAACTTAAGTCACTGATTTAAGCGCCGAAGCAAAACCAGTCCTTGAAGAGGATTCCTTCAAGTTAATGACCAACAGCGTATTCGGCAAAACAGTGGAAAACGTGTGCAAAGGGATTCGGTTGAGATGTGAGGCCAAACGACGAGGAGGACACATTGAAGCGCTTCACTGCAGTACCCGGATTAAAATAGTGCTAAATACACTGGACAACAAATTTTTACAAAAGTCATGTTACTGAAATAAAATTAGTCAATTCTTATCAATTTTTATGTGCTGAACACGAATATGACAGTCAAATTGCAAAATTGGCTCTAGTTTTTTTGTAATCTGCAAGAAATTAATGTTTACATAACGAAATGCATTCCAATAGTAAAAGGTCAACTGTAATAGCCTACCTATAAAAAATCAAGTCATTGACTACATCTTAGATTTCTTCGCCTGTCTCTTGTACAGCTGTTCGGGAGCATCTCTGAGGAGTGTCCAGCAGTAGTCAGCCAGCATTGTAGTGGACCATTTTCCCTGGTATCTTTGTTCCATTGTTGCGATATCTTGATGAAAACGTTCGCCGTGTTCATCACTAACAATACCACAGTTGCTAGGAAAGAAATCCAAATGGGAATGAAGGAAGTGAATCTTTAGAGACATATTGCAGCCAAGTTTCTTATACTTCATCAACATGTCTTCTACTAGTTCCTTATAGTTTTCTGCCCTAACATTTCCGAGGAAGTTTGTAGAAACTAGGCGAAAAGCATTCCATGCTTGTTTCGCGTCACCTTCCAGCAAGTTGTTGAACCGGTCATCTTTGAAAAGCTCTCGAATCTGAGGACCCACAAAAACTCCCTCTTTAATCTTTGCTTCGCTGAGTCGAGGGAATTTTTCATGCAGGTATCGGAATGCTGGCAAAGTCCGGTCAATGGCTTTCACGAAGTTCTTCATCAAACCTAGTTTGATGTGAAGGGGTGGTAGCAAGATTTTCTGAGCCTCAACCAGAGCTGGGTGTTGGATATTCTTCTCTCCAATGGCTACATTCTGCCTGTGAGTCCATTCCTTCCTCATGTAGTGCATTTCCCTTGCTCGGCTATCCCACTCGCATAAGAAACACATGTATTTTGTATATCCTTGCTGCAGTCCCATTAAAAGGGCAACTACCTTCAAATCACCACAGAGGGGCCAGCTGTACTTGTTATACTCAATGGAATTCAGTAGCTGCCTTAAGTTATCGTATGTCTCTTTCATGTGGACAGCATACGCTACTGGAATAGATGGAAGAATGTTTCCATTGTGCAAAAGCACAGCCTTGAGACTCAGTTTCGAAGAGTCCACAAATAGTCTCCATTCTTGTGGGTCATGAGTGATTTTTAAAGCATTCATGAGGCCCTCAATATCGGAACAGAATATCAGATTACTTTCCTTTCTGAAGAAAGGCTCCAATTGCTGGTGGCGCTTTCGATATGCAGTAATTGTGACATCTTCTTCTAGAAGATTCCATTGTTGGAGTCTTGATCCTAGCAATTCTGCCTTGTTCTTTGATAAGTCCAAATCACGAATCAGGTCATTTAGTTCTTCCTGTGTTATTCTGTGTGGGGTTGATGATGCACCACAGTGAAAATCTGGATCACTGCATGCTGATGGACCAGGAGAAGAACAGGTCGACTCACCTTTGTCTTCGTCAGATGAATCAAGAGAATATTCTGCTGGAGGTTCTGGAATAGGAAGTCCCTCACCATGTGGAACTGGTCTCAATGCAGACGGAATGTTTGGGTAGACTATTCTCGACTTCTTTCGCTTCGTTATTCCGCCGGAAAGAGGAGGAACCAAGCAGAAGTAACAGTCATTTAGGTGGTTGCTTGGCTCTCTCCACACCATTGGGACTGCAAACGGCATTGATGACCTTTTGCAATTCAACCACTGTGAAAGCTGTATTGTACATGTAGCACAGCATATATGCGGAGCCCAAGGCTTGTCTTGGTCACCAACCTTGCATCCGAAGTAAAGATGATATGCCTTCTTCACTTGAGAATTGATACTTTTCTTCTGGTTGGCAAATGTCACTTCCCCACAAATATAGCAAAAATTGTCCGCGGTATTAACACACTTTCGAGGCATTACTGTTCTTTATTGTACGTAAATTGATAAAATAATAAGTTTTATGTAACAGTAGCTTGAACTGTCTCGCACAACGTCTAAAATATTTTAAATGCTGAACCTATCTGATTGGGCTTTATATAGTACACTGCTTACGTCAGCTTCAGCAGCCGCCTGGCATTAGTATAATAGGCCTACACATGTATAGTACACTGCTGACGTCAACTTACTTCAGCAGCCGCATGGCATTAGTATTGCATTGCATCAGAAAATGATGCAATCAACTGTGGATGATGTGAGCATGATGGTATTATGCAATGTTACATCATTATTCCGGATGTTGCTGCAGTCCTACTGGAGAAATTTACACAGTGAAACATAGAAAATGAGGTATATGAATATCTTCAAAACGAGAGCCAATACAAATTTTTCACGGTTATATTCGTGTTCGGCACACCAAAATACTACAGATTAGGGCCTTTTCAAGTCAGTAATGATTTCACTGTTGACCAGTGATATTTGACAACAGCATATTAGTCATCGACACTGCAAAGACAAACCTAAAGCTGAACAGGCCAGTTTGCACAGACATGGGTGTTCTTCATCGTTCGAAGCTCTTGATGATTAAGCACTCCAATCAGGTGATCAAGCCGAGCTACAGTGTCAAGGAAATCTGCAATCCACCGATACGGACAGACCTATGCTACACATATAAATTCCCGAGGACACGCCGACATGAAGGAAATTTTTTAATTGCACAACAAAAGCAGCTACCCAAAAGAGCACACACGTACAGCCTAGAAAACTGAAAGGTAGGAAATTTCAAAGACGAATGCTGATGAAAGCCCATTTCAAAGTGTTGTCCTACACCCGAACAAGTACAAATATCTTGTTGGTGATTGGACAGCAGATGTCAAAGATGTTAAAAAAAGCAATGAGCGTGGCCAGGCTAGTCGTGAGTAGAGTCCTAAGGCACTTTATGATGGGATAACCACGCTGACATACGGCCACAAGGATATTTAGCGCAGGACGGCGAAACAAACAGAGCTTGTGACCGAGACGGTGGGAACTGCGGCCGTCGTCCCGCCGAGCTGATTGAGTAGAAGCAAGCAGCCTGAACGCATTTATTTTTTTTCCTGTGCAGATACATGGCGCGCGCTTGAAGAGTATTTAGCATTGGGCATTGGGCACTGTCTCAGTGTAGAATCGATGATTGTTACGTTGACCAATCCTCTAGATTGGCTCGTGCCTTCGGGACAGGCTCTATATATATATATATATATATATATATATATATATATATATATATATATATATATATATATATATATGGTTTAACAAATCAGCGGACTCGGAGATAACACATTTACTTATGCTCTTGGATGGGCAGTTGAAACGGAAGTTATAATTCCTGATGGATTATATACTGTAAGAACCATGGAAACGTGTTTTCAGCTTTATATTCCATATTTTACCTTAACATATTTTAGAGGAAAGCGGCGAAACCCGCCTGGAAACAAGCGAGGACTATTCATTTTTATCAATGAGCAAGTTACTTGAGATTCTTCGGTGTTGCGAACGGTATCGTTCTGGTCCTAAACGCGGTACATTTCTTTGGCCTGGCAAAATTTATCAATATGCCTCGACCATTCATTCACGTTAGTCAAATTAACACAACAGAAAATATCCAAGATTGCAGAAACAGTACACCACTGCGACGTGTGGTGATCTAAAAACATCCAGTTCCAACCAAACATATAGGCGCTGGCTTCACGCGGACAACATTCATGAGCTCAAGGTGTGAATTTTCGGCGAAAAAGATCAGCTGCAGACTACTGTTATCCATGAAATCAAACAATGTGTCTACTTTTGCCTAGGTACGTTGATAGCATTGTATTCAAAACTCTCCATCCCGGCGCTCAGCAGGTGCGACCCGCAGTCAGCCCTGCTGATGGCTTCGCTTGCTGCTTTGCCGTAAGCGGAACTGGATACTTTCTTGCACGTCCACATTCGTATATTGTCTCGGTTTTTCTTTGCCTAAAATGTTAAGTTCGTACAGGACCATTTCAAAATTTCTTTCTGGCCCTTCTTTGGGCACGTTCTGACTTTTCTGCTGTATGATTGTCACATCTGCCGCAAACACAGTTCTTGACATGCATATCGGTAGCACACTACCAGCACAGGCACGACATTCCACCTCCTATTCTTTGTCTGCGAGTAAAACAATAGATCCCCACACTTCGCCTGCCGAATATTTTCATTATGCCAACAACAACCCAGACACGAATATGTTTCGCGCGCCACATGCGCATATTATGTAAATGCAATTTTTCTAATTTAAAATCTTTTGACCCAGATAATAGTTCACAGTCAAGAGGACGTTTCCAGTGGGTCTCTTCTCGCATCCCCCCCATTCTAACTTTTCATGAATATCACTTAGGTGGCGGAGAAGACCTTGCGCTGTCAAGAATGGATATGCTTACCTATCCATTCTCCACCATCCATGATGCCGAGAAAAATTTCGACCGTGTTGGACACCCAGGTGTACATTCATGCTGCCAGAATTGTGGACCGAGTCAGGATTCTAAAAATAGCTATATGGTTCCATGCCGGATCCGCCTTTATTAACTCTTGGACGAACACTTTTCAATTAGTTATGCCTCGCTCGACCTGTCTTGCCAAGCGTTCATGAAAGTCGTTGAATATATCAGGGCACGATGGGTCATTCGTCGCTAAAGTTATTCGCTTTTACAGTCCGTTCTACGTAAGCCTTGGTTGGTCTGTGTAGCGCGTTATCCTTTCTCTCTTATAACCCGCCCTCTCGGCTGGGGTAAAACCGATTCGGCCCCGAATGCGGCTTGAAACAAATCGATGACGGTGTTGGGGTAGTGAAGGGGAAGAGGTGGTCAACACTCTCGCGTGTAAGCAAGCGCCTCGCCGGCTGGCCGTGGTTGTTACGAATGGCGGTGTAAACAAAATTTCGGCCCCGTTTTCTGAGCAAGGGAAGAGTTATTTTTGTCCTGTTAAAAAGTATTGGTGTACAAATATTTTGTCCCCTGTTATGCCGCGGAATAAAAACGTTTCAGCACCTATAGCTAAATAAACGTTGTTTTAGTAAGTCAGCTCTTAAATCTATAAGTTAGCCACGTGTTAAAAAATATTCACCCCCCTCACCGATACAAATGTCTAAATCTCCCATTTCTCCTCTACTAGAATAGCAAAAGAACCTTAATTACACACTTGAAAAGTGCATTGAACCAAAGTTCCAGTGTTTAAATGATACGAAAAATGTAACTTATTTTTGTCACGGCTCGTGCTGAAAGTATGCTTTAGTGCGTGCTTGCCTGCCTCGGGCGCAGAGAGAAATAAACAAACCAGCACGCGTATCCGTGAAAACAAACGATATAGTGCTTAGGTGTAATCAAAAGCATATAAACAGATTTTATGGGCTGGAAATGAGTAATTTCGATGCATATTAAACCACAGGTGTACAAAATATAATCATCAAATGCATTTCCTAACTGGTAGTGAAGATAACACAAAGATCGCGCGTACTATACAGGTAAACGCTCAACACAATTGTTCTCAAGACGCCATGTGCTGAGAGGGTGGGTGGCTGGAATCGGCACGAGCTTCCGTTTAATAATAATAATAATAATAATAATAATATAAATAATAGTTATAATATAAATAATAGTAATAACATAAATAATAGTTACTTCTTAGGTCAGAACCTGTAAATGTTGTCATCTTCTCAACACCAAACCTCTGGCATAATACACATTTCTACTATGTAATTATCTATAATTAAAAGCAAGAAGAACTTAGTCGAACCTATTTAAAGCTAACAGTTTTTTTCTTTTGATCTTTATATATGAAAACTCTTTTTACAAATACCTTGCAGTCCATTTAATAGTACAGATTCATAAAAACTGTATTCAGCTATGTAATCTTTGTTTTGTTACTCTCAGAGTTCCGACAGCCTTGTTTGTCATAAAATTCGTTTTAAGGAACAAATTTCACTTTCTTTGTAAATGGACTCCAGTGTATAAAATGGACTCCAGTGTATAAAATGATCTCCATTGTATAAAAATGAACAGCATGCAATACATACCTAACTCTTGCTGCCTTAAAGTCGCTTTCTTGCTTCAAAACTTCCTCCTTTGCGATTCATCGTGACAATGATTCTTCTGGCATGATATTAAAATGGACTGTCACTGAAGTCAATCGATCAAAGAGTTGTCCCTGTCTGCAATTAAAATAATGCACCATATTACAAACATTGGACTTCATAACTCCCCTGTTTGTATCAGAGCATCTGTATTCAACGTTTGATGCCAATATCATTTTGCTACACCAAAACGGATTGGTTGACAGATGTATTTAGGTAGCAGACGACTGTAATATCCAATTGTCTAATTTCGCTATTGTGTGATATGCCAAGTGGGTTTTGAAAGTATGGAGTGGGCTGGCATGAGAATTATATGAATTCATTCAGTATGTTAACACACTGCATGTACACACCCCTACATTGTGTGCATGATTCAAATGACCAATGTGTGGACATCTGACCAGCGTCTAAAATTAGCATTATGCGTTAGATCCACGAGCCGTTTGTGACTTCAGGCTTGAAAATTGATTGAAAGAAAGAAAAGAAAATGATATCAATAAATCATCAGCTATTGTTATGTCAACAGAGACAAGCAAGACGTTGGGATGAATTGTAAAGGGTACCGCTACTGAAAAATTATGTCCGTCAGATCATATTCATTAAGTTATTACCTCACATTAAGCGAATGTAAAGCAAAGAAAAAAAGAAAAGAAAAAAAAGAAAAAAGACCCCTGAAAAGACGTGAAACATGTTGCAGTATTTTCATTTCGTATTTCTTCTGGAGAAAGCCTTTTAAGAGAGGAATATCACAGAAAACCAGATATGATGTAGACATTTCATGTTATTTCTACCAACATCGTAATAACTTTTGTGCTATGTCATTATTCACCATATCAAGCCACACCAACATTTTAACAATGTATGCAATTATATGAACAGATTCCAACATCCTACAGAAAGGACTTCACTACATTTTAATTATCTGTCTATCTATACATGTTTTTGCTTTTGTATTGTTGTTCTTGTTGAGTTTCACGCCAAATCTCAGCGCAAGATAAGCTACATATGGTGGCGAGTAAAACTAGTGGAAAAAGAAACTGGAAAAACGCTCCGGTAAAAACAACCTACATACGGAAAGCTACTGGCAGCATTCTCACACATTGGCCGAGTGCGAGATTCGAACACACTCAGGGAGAGTTGATATGGCAGTGATAGGTAAAGACGAGCGCATTAGACTATCGGGCCACCTATTTCTCTGTCTCTGTGTCTCTTGTGTCACGTTTGCTTAGCACCCAGCTAAAGCCATGTATAATCTATAATCTACCTGTCTTGGGAATATTACCATGACCAGTCAAAAAACCGGAAACTTGAGTCGTGGAAGGCGACCGCTCGTGTCACTTAACAAAGGCTTGCCGTTATCACACATATATGTTAAAGGTTAGTTCAAGGATAAAAAGGAAAGTCCACGGGGTGAATGGGGCGTGTTCTTATCCGTCCCTACGCGTTGACAGACAGCGAGAGGGACATTGTCCGCTAAGTTTGATTGGATCGGTTCACAGCTATATCCAATCGAAATTGAGATAGAGGGTGTAATTACGATTCGGACCCGAATGATACATGCCGAAATCGTAAAGAGTAAATAAGTATTGTCGTGGAAGGATTGCAGATCAACAGGGTTTACTCCGAGAAAGAAGCCACTCGTAATCTGGCGGCAGAACTTAGAGGTTGATTCTAAGGAAAGACAAAGCTTCGAAAAGGTCAGTAAGTTATTTACTCGATTTTAGCAGAATTTTACGGCATAATAATTATAATTATCTGTAGTATGTATACTTAATTACTAGGATCGTTTAGTATGTAGAATTACCTTTGTAGTATTTCATTTTCATGCGTATTTGAGAAATGGGCTTGAAACTTACGTTGAGAATTATTAGATGCGAGGCGGATATATGTACATTGTTAGCTTGTGGTCAGAATTAATTTTGTAATTCGCTATTAGGTTACTTCGTAGTAAACCGGTGCATTTATTAATGCTTTATGATAGAATTACACATGTTGAATTGTGAATTTGGAAACATGGTTGAAGTATGTTAGATTAGTAACTGTGGACGTATGCATATATCGGAGCATGGATATTTGAATATTTACGTACTTTGTATGAGTTATTGTGATATTAATTAGTATAAAGGGATAAAGTTTATGTACTGATGTGACGGAATTTATTGATGTATGTATTAGAAGTAATTGATACCGTGCTATATTATGACGTTTGTTTTACCATGCAAGAACGTATGGGTATCTTGATGTGAACGAATGCGTAACCGAAGAAATTTAATAGCCGTTATCTGATTTTAGGCTGTGTGTAGTGTGAGATGAGAGGGCTGAGGAAAAAGATTGTACCGTCCTTGTGTTTTCGCGGGAATTTTAAGGGGACAGAGAACTTCCGGTTCCATTGGGTCCCAATTCTTCAAGAGCTGGAAACGGAATTGAGACTGTAGCCGAGACAGTCAAAGTCGACAGAAGTGTAGTCGTGGGGGAGAAAGTGAAGGAGAACGAGTCTAGAGAAAGTGGAGAAGGTGGAGAAGGAGTCTAGAGAAAGTGGAGGAGAAGGAGGAGAAGGAATTTGGAGAAAGGTCGGGGAGGAAGAGGAGAAGGAACTGGGAGAAATAAGAGAGAGAGAGGATACAACCGATGAGTAGAAATACAAGGACAGGTGGAAATCCATCTCACACTGCTAATCAAGTAATGCAACAGGCTTATTAAAGGGTCGATTGGAAGGTGTGTAATTTGAAATTTGAGTCATTTGATTACTGAATTATTATTAAATTGTTATTAACTGAAATTAACTGAAATTCAACCTTTTTGTATATTTAACCACCTAACCGTCGACATTACTGATCGAGGGTTCGGAGCTTTACATCTATCTTTCACTAAATTTAACTTCCAACAAAATAAAGCCTGGGTGGGACTTCTATAATAGTTTAAATAAAATATTGGGAGCACCCCATCCCAACCATATAGTTCATCACATATTGTATGTATGTATGTATGTATGTATGTATGTATGTATGTACGTGGCACACAACAACACTGGAAGTGTGTTGCGCCACTCTGTGCGACAGTTTCAGTTAAAGATTGGGCTGTATTTTTATTTCTTGCGCTTGATCAGTTGCTCATATTTATTGCTAACATCATCCACAGTTCTCTTTCACACACACACACACATATCTATCTATCTATCTATCTATCTATCTATCTATCTATATATGCGTGCATGTGTGTGTGTATGCGCGCTTATTTTTAGTTGTTTGATAATGCTGTAATACGAATAGTATTGAAGTATAAAACGTGTACATTTTCCTATCTGCATCTCTTTTTAGTAAAGCTTGATGAAAACAAATATCTAATTAAAACAAGATGAACAAAATTATTAAATAAAATGTTGGATAACAGAAATCATGGCGGACATGAGCCAGAAATCCATTTACTAACGATTGTCATATAACAATATCGGTCGCATTTTACTCTGACAAATGAGAATGTCGGTCGGATTTTACTTTGTCACATGGCAATTTCGGTCGTATTTTGCTTTATCACGTGGCAATGTCGGTCATATTTTACTATATACGTATTTTCTTCTCTTTTTTTAAAGCGTGAATTTTGTGACTTCATTCCAAGAGATTGACAAATGATGATAATGTCTCATGCTTATATGAGAAATCAATTTCTGAGGGAAAGTGAACATTTAAAAAGGCATAAATTTCTTTCTTGGCGGAGTAGCATGTGGATGTGCCATGTGTGACTAGGTCAATTTTTTTCCAAGTAGCCAAATCTAAAATTCATACATTAATGGTATTGCACGCTACAACATCAAATTGGAATTATGAACATTTAAACTTCTTCGATATCAACGATGAAACACATCACATGAAAGGATGAAAATGAATTGCATACCATGATAAAATGAAGTAATAGTATCAATGTATCTATGCACATACTAGTTCATCTTCGCTAGCCAAGGTTCCAATATTACCCTGTAGATAGGGTGATCGGAACCTCGGCTAGCGAAGATGGTACTAGTTTTGTTGCAGAATGTATTCTGAACTTTGTCTTCAAATAAACTGTTATACATAGGAGACATTTGTAGATTTCTCGAATATAGGATAAAATTAAAAGGCTCCAGATTTCATGAATATCGCATATCAGAAGCTCCATGAAAGGCTTTTAAAAAAGTAGTCGATTTAGTGAAAGCTGTAGAGATGAGGCAAGTATTATTGATTGGACGTACTCTATAATAGACTTGTAATATGTGCATTAGCGCATTCCTCTGGCCCCAGGGCTCCATTAATTCCCTCCATAGTAACATTCGTCTGAAAGCTTTATCGCCTCAGTATTCATTCTTAATTACACGTCACAGACTCCCACATGCTTGGCACTAGTATTACAATTCTATGATGTTTAAACCAAGTAACAGAAACGACCGAAAAGCAACAAGTTTTGTAAAATTCAACAAGTAATTTATTTTCATTGAATACAAAGTGAACCGTTAAAAAGAATTTAAATATTGTGAATTAAATCCGAAATAGTCCTAAAAGTTCTATCGGAAGTTAAGAAGTATAGATCATTCCAAATGAATTCCAGTGGTGTTCCGATCAAATTCCAATTTTGAAGGTGCTGATGTGCCCGTAGTCTTGAATGTGCTAATGTATCAACGGTTTTTATGTATCACAATCATATAATCCAAACTGTGTTTGAATGAATTCACAATAATGCCAAATTAATGGTTTAGTCATAAATCAATCAGTACCTTGCAATTTCAAATAATAATTTAAATAAATGAATTAAATCCTAACACTAAGACTAATGTTAAGATATGGAATCAGTGGCGTCACTAGGGTTGGTGTCACCCAGTGTGGGAGCCGGGAACTCACGGTATCACCCCCATGGACCTCCTTCCTGCGCAAAAATTCAAAAATTGTATAGACATTCATGTGCGATAACTCACTGTGTCACCCCCATGGACCTCCTTCCTGCACAAAAATTCAAAAATTGTATAGAGTCATTTTGGTGTCACCCCCTCTGATGGTCTCATCCGGTGCGGTCCGCACTCCCCGCAACCTCCTAGTGACGCCACTGATTCTAATATAATCAACCTTGACATGAAATTCTACTTCACAATTTGAGGACCAAGAAGAGAGTGATATTAATGGAAATTTCCATCAAACTGTAAAAAAAGAGAATTGTTTCTAACAATTCTAAGGTTAGAATCCAGGCTGTATCTAGAACTCAGCCCTCAGTTAAAGATGAAAGTCAGTCACACAATACAGATTATATATATATATATATATATATATATATATATATATATATATATATATATATATATATATATATATATATATATATATATATATATATATATATATATATATATATATAAGATACAATCATGGACAAAAGCCAAAACTTAATGCAAATTAAATATACATAACACTACATCTAACTTACTATATTAGCTCATTTATAATATGTGTTAACCCAAACAGTAAAAATTAAGAGGTGCTGTCTCGTAAGATGGGATGGCAGATCAAAGTCTTCGTTTTTCGTTCAACATGTGATTTGATGTATAAATAGTCTCATTCAATCGCACTACTCACGTGGCTCTTTGAAATCTCCGCCATACACATGGCGTAGACTGGTACCCGTCTTGCCACAACGCTCCTGTGCGGAGCATGATCGGTGGTCAGATTTCCTAGTTAATATATGAGAGTGATCTCATTTAGCCATGCGAGATTTTGGAGGAGGTCTCACGGAACCACTTGAGAAGTATGGCTGAATGTGACTAACGTAAACATCATAGATCGTGATCTGTTGGCACGTTATGCGACGGCATATCTGGGTCCATGCTATAAGCAGGTGGGTACTCATAATAAACAAGCAAATATGACCAATTAGTTCTCGCTCCAGGCCCTTTAGTGAATATTAATACTTGTGTAAATATGGCAAAGCAACAAGAGCAGTTTTAAACTGCTGCCAGAAATACTGCAAATGTGATAGAGTAACCAGATGGTGACGTAAGGGCTTATGCCCATCCGTGAATATTTAAACCATGCCTCAGTTTACGTCTTTTAAAAACTCTTCCTAATTGATGTAATGGATGAAATGGATCATAAGCCAGGCAATTTTGAAAGAAGAAGAAAAAAGTAACCTCCTTCTTAACTGTATGAAAATTGTAGCTCTGGTTATGCTGTTTCTTTCAAAATAATTGTCTGGAGTTGTCGAAAGATCTTTCTTTAGTGGAACAATGATTTCTAACAATTCGATTTGAAGGAAAAGTTTGAGTCTTTATGTTTTAAAAGTTGTATTAATTCCGGGTTAGGTTTAATCAGCGATGCCGACTGTCTAAGTATATAAATAACTCAAGGTGGAAAGTATAACAATTGAATAAAATATAAAAAATGAATTAAATAATTCCCGTGACAATTTCTTAAATTAAAGTCTTTCACACTATTACAATCGATGACCTATTACAAGCTGGCAAATATCATCACATAAATTTAACGGTCTTAACAGAAATAGTGTTTTCCGATGGTTGACCCAGTTACTCATGTGTTACTCATCCTTTCGTATTTTGTACTCGGTTACCCTTGCTAATTTGCTCTCCTGGCACTTCTGGTGCTCACAGTCACGTGCTCCTTCTGGCACTGCACCTCAGCCTCTGATGTCACTATGGCGTCTTCCTCGTGCTTTCTGCGCCTTTTTCACGACCCCGCTCCTTGTTGCGTCTTACCTCCACTTCCATCCGGAAAGCTTCCTGTAGAGTGTAGAATTAGAAGTGACATATAGCCTGGTCTCTCTACTCTAAGGAAAATTCACAGAGAGCTCGAACTCAGATTGCCGGCATGACAGCATCACCTTCTGCTTCCGGTCCTTTCTAAAACAGTGCAAGTGATCGGTCGATGTTTTTCGTATCTTTCCTTTTCCCTCTCACTTCTACTACTAGTCTGTTCCGGTCATCAGACTCTTAGTTGAGGACGGCGCCCTCTTTCTAATGCAGACAGGTGTGTGTAGAGCTAATTTCTGTCCATTTTTGCCTTTCCGAGCTCTCGCTCGCTATCATCAGAGAATTACCTCCATCTCTTCTCTGGATACAGTCTCACAAATTTCCAGACATTCTTCTCCCATAGACCATTTATTTAACGAGACGAATAATTTCTACTGATCTCAGAGCCAGCTTCACCATTCGGCAGAAAACATCGGGCTGCTTAATAATACTACGAGAGGAATTATTATAAAACCCCTGAATTCCGTCTGGGGACCTCCCCGTTTAGCTTAGTCAATCAGGAATTCTACTTCCCTCCAGAATTCGTATCAGTCCCGTAGGAGTCAGATAATTCTTTATAGTCGGTCTTTATTAATAACTATTCTGGAAGATATCATTTTATGACAACTGGACCACTTCCTACAATTCACCCCTGGTGTATGTCACTTTGGACACTTTACCGCTATGACCTCACGTTAGCATCACCCCGCCCCTCCCCCGTGTCTTCTAACTGTTAACAAGCGGGTCCTAATTAAAACTCAGTTCATGCCCCAAACAGAACAGATTAATTATCACAAATTGCAAATATATTTTGCGAGCCTAACCAGTATATCAAACGCAATGGGTACGTGCCACGCTGCGATGACCTCAACAAAATGCATTTACGAAATCTCTAGAAAATTTTGGACCATTACAAGAAATATCTTCGCAACATCGACCCCCCCATAATCGAACATTGATCAGTACAAGTTAACAAAGGTATAAACAGAGACCTAAATACACACAGCACATACCCTGGGTTTATCACATCATGCATTGTCGACGACTGCTTCCAATGGTTCAATCTTGCTTGTTTCAACAACGACGTACTTTCATCTCGTCTGTCAGCGGATTAAAGACATGACGAATGCTATGCTCACGATTTTTGAGAAAATAAATCATATTCTTGTCGATTTCATGCAGGTGTATCTCGATGAAAGGTCGTTCAAGTGTGCTGGGTCAGCTAGAAAGCGGCTACCCCATGCAAACGACCAAATGTTGTCGGCGAATTCCAACTTTTCGATAGGGAATGCGCTCTGACCCTACACCCCAACATAAATGTCCAAATATCAAAAAATGGGGTGGCAAGGGTCCGAGGAAACTCGGACTAACCGAACAGCAACTCCGCAAAGTTGTCCAAAAGAGTCTTGTCGTATACAGGCGACTTGGATGGTGACTGAGAACCCAGCCCGGTGGTAGTTGTGTGCCAGGGTGCACAACCTACATCTTCTCAAGCTCAAAACGTGCATTTATATCATGCACTGCCCTTGATAAGCAGATAATATAGAAAAGCGTGCCGGTCTTAGCAACCGCATGCTCAAGATTGGACCACACAGGGTCGGTAGCGCGGCGTCGTCTGACATACTTGAAGCCAAGCGTCAATCCATTATGCGGTCCGTTTATTGACTGCTGCAACGCCCTTCCAGTGACCGCGCTGGCTGCTGCAGGAATATTGCTGAAAGCTTTGTAGCCATTGTACTTATTGTACGAGAACCAATTTTTAAAAAGGCTGAATCACTGACGAAATAACAATTAGATCTCATGTTTTGGCAGTACTAATGAAAGCCCATGTTGACATGACCATTCATTCAGGCAGATTACCGATACAATTTTCAAGATAGTTACATATTCCATTAATTTGGTTAAATTTAGTTCCATCATGGCTGTAGAACATTTTAATTTAATTTAGTTCCCATTAGAATAGGCTTTTTAATTGATTTTAGTTGTCATTTGGAATGTGTTTTCGCGGGTTCGATTCCCACCGTTAGATCCATCATGACCGTACTAATTTGGTGTCACTGGACAAGGCACTTTATTCTATTTGCCTGAGTTCGACGTAACTTTCAGAAGTGTTGTTCTAGCCATAAAACACCATACCCAAACCAAAACATCCACATTACGACCCCCTCCCCCATTTTTTTTTAAAAGCGCTCCGTCATAGCCCACTCTTGTTTGACGTCGGTTCAAAGTGGCATCGCTTATATAATATATCATGTGATTATGAGAGTAATAATCTGATATTTACTAATGCTGACGTTCAAGAGGGTAACAGCAATGGACTGATACAAAAGGCAAACTGCCAAACCCATAATGTATTTAGTTTAAAAAATTCAGTATATCTTATCTTTTGAAAAAGACCTCGAACATGCAAAATTGGAAAATCTATTATAACAAACAAAGAAGCTATAGCCCATACAAACAAAACAAATACACACCTGAATATTGTTTATTTAATTAATGCAATTGTTCACAATTATAAAACAGTCGATCGTATCATTTTACTGGATTCAATCTACCCGATACATGTAAATTGCATTCACTGTTGTACAAATCTGGTTGAGTAGCTATCGGTTGTGAGACACTATAAGGAAGTTAACTTTGAACTTAGGGGGTCATCGTAAACGGATTTAACCTAATTGCTTTCAAAGTTACATTTGAAACAATATATATTATGTGTTCTTCATTTTAAAGAAAACAAAAATTACAAATATGTTTAATAAATAGCGACTCCGGATAATTTTTTCAATATAAAACAAAATAAAACGTTCTATATACCAGTAATTCTCCCTTTACGGAATGAAACCTTAACCAAGGCGACAGAGCAGCCTTAAATGACATAAATTAAGCTCAAATTAGTACTTTGACAAAGGCGACGGTGCTAGGAAAGATTCACCCTACTTGAAAAATTGTTTTGATATCGGTGTAGATATGCTTATTACACATTGCACTAACTGCACAGCTTTTGTGCAAGATGTTAACACAGTCTGCCCGAACGATATTGTCGCTAGGGACAATTTTGAAATCTGAAACCTTTCTCAGATTCATTTTGCACATCAGTTTCTAGTCTGATTTCTTTCTTTTTTGATGATGCAATGCTCAAGCAATGTTTATAGATTTTTATGCATTTATTCCTTGAAACTTTACTGAACAAATACACTTTTCTTTAGTCTCGACATGCCCAGATTGAATCTGCACAATTTTTTTCCGTTTAGATATCAGTCTGGGGAATATACGATCAAAATGCGCCAGTAGTGAATGGGGCCACTAGAGCGACAATGGTAATCGCAGTCAAAATGTTCATGGGCTACTATAGCGACAAGGGGAATTTAACACGAGAACTTAATGGGCCACTTTGGCGACAAAGGGAATTTAACATGAGAATTTAATGGGCCACTTTGGCGACAAGGGGAATTTAACATGAGAATATTGGGCTGGTATAGCGACACAAAGTATTGGGCTTGTTTAGCGACAAGGTAAATGGAACAAGTGGGGTGACATCACGGTACTGGATATTGGCAACAATGTTGCAAGTGGCTGACCTCAGTCGTACCAAACAGTGATAGCGGGGGAAAAAAAGCTATAACGCTTAGCGGGTCGGGAACGAACTTCCGCGCGGTACTGACTAACAAACACAAACATCGCTTGGCGGGGCGGGAAATATAAATTGATAGTCATAGACAAATAAACAAAGACACAAATATGGCGAGAGACAGAGAGTAAATCTTTTCGAGGGAATAGAGTGGCCCTGAAAAGGGCCTTTGGTTTTCTTCTTCTTGTTCTTCTATTTTGTCTCCTCTCTTCTTTTCCTCCACCAACATCTTACTTTCTCCACAACATTTTCTTCCTTTTTCTTCTTTTTTCCTCTTTCTCCTTCTCCTCCTGCTCTTTTTCTTCTTCTCGTTTTCCTCTTCTTTTTCCAATTTTTCGTTCCATTGTCTCATTCTCTCTTTATCCTCCTTCTCCCCCTTTTTCTGTTTCATCAACTCTCTAAGTCTTTCCTTTGTCTTCTTTAAATTATTTATCTCCATTTTTAACCTATGATGACTATAAGCCCCGTACCCCATCCTAATTAAAAATTCCTCCACCATTCCCAGGTCATCGACTGCCTCTTGCAATGTCTTCATTTTATCAATTGTGTTAGAAGCCATCTTCTTAGATTATTCAATGTTGAATGGCGCGAATGTTCGTTGGTTCGTTGGAGTAAAGTCGTTTGCGCCTTTAAGGGCATGTATGAATGGTTAATACCACCACTGGGGTGGTGGTGGTGGGGTGCTGATTGATTGATTGATTTGTTGGGGGGGGGGCGGAATAGTGCCACATCCTTCAACCCATTAATGCACTCACAGAGTTCTGTTTGATTTTAGCCGACAGGTCATGGAAGAATAAGTCCCATACGACCTGTATGGAAGGCTATCATGAGTGGGAATGGACCCAACACACACTCATTGTGAATAATGTCTCTATACTACAGGTTAAGATGTCTCGCTGGGCACTGCTCTTATGACGTCACCCTGGTTCCGCTCTTCGGGGCACCTGATTTATAAACGAGTGGGAATCGCTTCACACACTCGTCTTTAATGTCCGAGCTGGCAGGGAGGGGAGGGACCCAGAAGGGAGACCACAAGTCGCCGGAACGCACTTGAAATACGCCCGAAACGTCAGATTTTATATTATCAAATTCATCCCAGTTGCCTGTAGTGCGGGTATTCCCTATTACAAATTTTGTGTTATCCACATTTGCAATTAGAGTCACGAATTTTAAATTTAAATTTTCCTAGCTTAAATTAATTTCAAAAGCACATAGTGTGCATATCTCTTATTTAAACTAATGGAAATGGTCTGTGAGACCCTTAAAAAAATTTAAATGTCGATTTAGAAATTATGGTTTTGATTTCGAACGGTGGTGAAAGGATCATATTAGGTTGTCAGTAGTATTATCAAGTCGAGATTTCAAGCCAAATTGAAATATCTTTTTAAAATGGCAATACTTGGTAGCTCTGCGAAGGGCTGAGGTTACCCCTCGGAGAATGGATACAGGCACGACTGGATGGTTTGTGGAGGGCTGAAGCTTGCCCTTCTTCTTGCGTATCCGTCAAAACCGCATAGATCTCCCGGGACTAAGAGTTTCCAATGGTGGTGTTTTGGAATTGGATTTGTTTGCACCCCATGGAATTTCAAAAGCTCATTTATCAGCATCGCCAGGATTGGTATTGGGCAGTCATAACATTGTTCTCCTTGAGCGCTGATGTCTACGATGGCTTCTTTTGCATCTTCATATTTATTCATAAATTTCTTTCCTAGTGATCCATCGTAGTAGATTTGTTGGTGAGCATATATTATTGTCCGGAGTGCATCAGTAAAGTATATAGCTACGTTGGCATTTTGTAGTAGATATGTAAGACCCCACTGATGATATTGTTCGGCCACATAGCTGTTCACGTCTTTTTGCTGGGTTGTGACTTGATCTGTCTTGGTTTGTCCGCGTCTTGTTTTGTATTTAGTGTCTTTTGTTTCTCTGGTGTCTTTTTTCGTAACTGGTATATGTTGTTTACTTTTATCTGGTGTTGTTCAGGTTTTTAGTTTGGCACCAGTAGTTGGCGACTTTGTTGTGGTTACATCTGTTGGGAGTGTGGTAGGTTTTTTTTTTTTTTTTGGTACGCTCACTAATTTAGTTGTTGTTGTTGTTGTTGTTGTTGTTGTGAGTTTCCCAGGATTAGTAGGTTTTCTTTCAGCAACTTTCCCGCTAGGTGATTTGGGTAGATGTTGTTACTACTGGGGTTGATGAACCCGTGCCCACATACTGGGTTATGAATGGCAATGCTGTTGCTACCGATCTTCTTAAGTTGTTTGAATCGTTAATGTCCTGCAATACTGGAATTGTTAAATGAATAATTTCCCCCTTTTTCACCTTTCTGGGTGACCTCTATTGCTATTGACTTCGTTCCACTTGGTCGATGACTTGTATTCACCTCTATGCCCCTCTCTTGAGCCTCTTTTCCATTTCTGGTTGGAATCTCAACTGCTCCTCCAATATCTAGTTGGAAAGTTGGAGGTGATTTGATAGTTGTTAAAGTCATTCCATGGGTGGGAACCATTATAGTGCCGACACCGGGAGTCACTTGTTGTAAAGTAGTTGTGGTTTGCAGGTGTAACCTTTGCTCCCTCTGTGGTGCCTCATTTTGTCTTCTATGCGTCGGTCTTCTTGGGGTGCATTTCTCCAATTACTTCTATTGGCACCTCTCCAGTTAATTCTGCTATCTTCTGGCCATTAACGGAAAAAAGAATGCCCTCAACCGATTTAAACACACAAAACGGGCTTCGGACTCTACTGATTTACAAACAAAAGGAAGTCAACACCAAAACTGTAATAAATAATATGTCCACACACATGGAATCTGTGCCTTGTAATTTCACATTATTGAATAGTGTTGTCTGGGCATTTCTTCTCATGAAGTCGACGATATCGTCCTCCAAAGGTGGTAATCCATACGAATCAAAATACTCCACACAGCCATCTTTAGGGAAGTAGACAGCTACCCAATGGGTTCCTGGGAGATGACTGTTGTCCATGTTGATGACATAAGCTTGGTGGTTTTTGCGATGAGGCAGTTCATCTTTATGATTCCAAAAAGTGGCGTGCGAACTGTTGTTTAAAAGGTAATAAAGTTCCTAGGTATCCATTTTTTTCTTCTGCTTTCACAGGTAATGATAAGTCATCAATTCAATCCTGACTTTTAACTGCTATTCAGACCAATATAATTTTCGGGCTGACCGTTGATTTCAAATTCGATGGAAGCTGAAACCGGCAAAGAGGAGACTGGATGAATTTCTACCCACTGGGATTCTCCATCATCATTATCATTTTGGGTGGAATGGCAAACAGATCCAGTTCCGACTTGGAACATACGCAAGACTATCGGTGCACCATTTTTTCTGTCTGTGATTTAATAATCAAAAACGTCTAATTCTCGGACGGTTCTTCTTTTCTTGATCTTTCTAGCTCTGAGTGTGTGAAGTCCTTTGGAGGGGCGTCTTCGTGGTCTCTTTCTGCCTTGTCCTTGCTGTGCCGTCAGGGAAGCAGACATGTCTGACTCCGCAGCGTCCATGACATTTATAGGAGTTTCTCGTCGGCCCAAAATATCTTTGCCAGTATGAAGCAAGACATTTTTGCCTGCTCTCAAGAAAGATTATTTGGGGTTTTGTTTGTCGATGATGACATTTTGGAGAAATTCTTTGCCTTGCGTCAAAGCGGCATATTTCAAGGCGTGCAATCCTCGCTTCACCATCGGTTTCAAAACGAGGAATACCGAACGAAAGGCCGATTTCAACATATCTCCTAAACCATGTCCTCCTTGTCGAGCGACTACTCGGTACACAAGATACATGACTTACAAGTCGTTAGAGAGTCTCTTTCGAAAATTGAGTTTCACGGTGACTCTCTCTTTAGTGAATGTAATATTTTGTCCCAGATCTCCTTTTATAGCAATGTTCACAGTGTCGGAATACGACTTACTGACGGGCAAATAGTGTGGGTGTTCAAATTCGCGGTGAACGTGATAGGTGTTTCCACCTTCCTCCATAGCGATTGTGGCAGAATCCACTTTGAAAGGAGTGACTCGGAATAACGGTACGGGGACATCTCGGTCAAACGAGGATTGGGAGGTAAATGCGTGGTCCGTTGTTCTTGCCAACGATGGAATTCCATCCATCATTTGTAAGGCACTAAAGCCAGTTTTCGTCCTCCCATCAGATTCCAAAGGTCACCTCTGAAATCTTTTGACCCTAGAGGTCCCTTTTATCTTCTTGATCCTTTTTATCTTGGATCCACTTGTGAAGCAGCTCCCATCATGAGTCCTGTAATCATTGTTCCCAATACTCCTTTTACCAAGGCTGCTAGCAATAGGTGCAAAAATCTTCCGCGTTGCATCAACAACTTTTTCTTTTGAAGGATGGGTATTTTCCTTTTAAATCATTTGGCGAAGAACGTGTCGATCTTTGGTTAAGCATATTTTCTGATGTTGAGACAAAGGTATCGTGCCTTTTAAGACATTCGGACAAAATTCGCACACGGTATCGATGACATGTTTGGAGGCGGTTTGGATCATTTGCTTTCGCTTGCGTGGAGGGGCTTTGGACAGGATGGACAACACGTCCCAATGTTTGGCTAAACGAGGAGGAAGTCCTTTCCTTTTCTTTCCTTTGAGAGTAGAAGAGGGATGACTTCTTGGGGTGACGTCTTTGTATGTTTGTTCCGTTGCACATACAAAAATACACTGACGTCAATGACTTGGCACTTTTATCTTAATTTTTGAGTAGGTCAAAGGTGTAGGTAACCATTCTTTTTGACGAACTCTTTTGACTATCAATTCGTCAAAAATGTGACAACTTTTTTCCTATATCACCAAACAATCCTCCTCTTTGGTTGCTACTCTTCTTCTTTGGACGAGTGTGTCTTTTCAGGGGTAGACGTCGATGCTTGGCTCAGCGCTTTTTCGTATGACGAAACTGTCCTTTTCCTTTTTCTTTTTGGACAGGAAAACGACGATGGTGCTGTGCACTTCTTTGAGGGGTCATCTTTTGGCGCTCAGGAGCACAAAAACACTGATACTCATCGTTGACCCCATGTCACTTTCATACTGGAATGCGTCACCATTGAATGTCTTACGTCGTATCAATTTGATGACATGCATGACGCGTCGTGGAGGGGCTCGCAACGGACTAAATCAGGACAGTTCTTGCTTGGATAAATCCAGTAAACTCTGTAACACGTCCGATCTTTCTTGGACTTTGATTTTGGGGACAGGTACTTTGCGAGTAGCTTCCGCTACAGCTAAAGAGGAGGGTATCACCACTGGAGGATGATTTTCGATACACGTGTTTCAATTTTTTCATCAAATTAGGAAGAACGGGTGTCATATTGGGTTTGGCTGGCATCACTAGGAACGGGGAAGTGGAAGAACCAGAGGCTACTGGAGACGCGGTCACCGTCGCTGAAGATCGTGGTTTGAGAATGTAAGGTTACGCCCGGACCGTCGTGCCTCTTTTGTGGGTAGAAGCTATTTTCTGGGGTCTTTTCAGAGGGAGCTATTCTTTTTCTTTTACTGGGGACATTTCCTCTTTAGGCTGTGACCTGGTCTTTGCTCTACTGCTCTTTTTCTTCTGGGTACCTTTAGGTCGGGGAGTGGCCTTTTTTTCTTGGGGACAGCCACGATCGATTAAATGATGTTTATGTTCGATCAAACGTTTGACAAATTTGGCTTTGCCTGATCGGCTGAGTCCAGCAATTAACATGTTAAAGGGATGGCGAAGATACAAGGCCTCCCAAATGGCACGATCTAAGTTTTTGTCAATGACTTTAAAAGTGGGAGAGGGAGCAGAGACAGCAGAGGTAGCCATAGAGCAAGGAATGTCACTTTTGACACGAAGACAGACAATACAGGAGTTTTTATACTTTTTATAGTTTCCTCTTGAACGAAGATTTGTTCGTGTAAACGATTTTGGTATTCCTTTAACTCTTCCGGTGGAATTGGTGTACTATGGTCACCTTGTAAGTAGAATGAGTGCCATCCAAAACTTTATGAATCTCACGTAATTCATCAATGTCCGACCAATGGAACGCTTTGAAATGAACCAGTCCTCTTATACCATTCAGGTACCAGTGGTTCCAACATCAGTAACGTAACGGATGCAATTGTTCTTTGCATTGTGGAGAGACAATGCCCTCTATGTTAGCTGAATGGTCTCTCTCTCTCTCTCTCTCTCTCGTCATATTTGTGTCTTTATTTATTTCTCTATGTCTATGAAGTTATATGTCCCGCCCCGCCAAGCAATGTTTGTGTTTGTGAGTCAGTACCGCGCGGAAGTTCGTTACCGCCCCGCCAAGCATTATAGCTTTTCCGTCCGCTGTCACTGTTTGGTCCGATTCAGGTCAGCCACTTGCAACATTGTTGCCAATGTTTAGTACCCTGACCTCACCCCACCTGTTCCATTTTCCTTGTCACTAAAGAAGCCCAATACTTTTTTGTAACTATACCAGCCCAATATTCCCATGTTAAATTCCCCTTGTCGCCAAAGTGGACCATTAAATTCCCCTTTTCGCTATGGTGGCCCACGATCTTTTTGACTGAGATTTCCATTGTTGCTATAGTGGTCCCTTTCACTCGCAAATGGTTTACATCAATCGGATATCTTCTGACTTGATCTCTTGACAAACTGATAAAACATTAAGTCTGTGACATCATAATGTGCATGAGTTTAAAACGACGTTAGACTAATACAAAACTAAATTGATCTTACAATATAATGAGTCTACAGTTGTATCGCAATCATCTCCAGTCTCAAATTTATTATTAATGCTGAAAACACAGATGCTTGCTGTAAACATATTACTGTTAATTAACGATATGCATTGCCGTGAATTGAAAACGGCTTTACCTGAGCCGAAATGGGATATCAAATCTATACGATACAGTATTGCCTATTCTTATTTTTGCCGATATTGCCATCGCTCAGAACCTGACTGCGATATATTGCATTGACGATATATCACAACATCACTGCTTGCTAATATACATTTTAGTATATTTCAATGGGCTAATTGGTACGCCTTTGTCCTAATTAATTTATTGGCCACCCGCGCCCCAAATTCAAGAACACATAAGTTTTATTTTATTTCATTTTTTTCTGCAGCACCGTAGTGGTCTATCGTGTTTGCTCTTATTCATCAAAGCTGGTAAACTGGAATTTTTCAAATAAAAATAACACAAACTTTGTACATTATACAGCATCCCGGAAATTTTGTGACGATGAATGGGTGCATAAATCAGAGTACCTTTAATGAAGAATATTTCCCTATAAAGAACAAATACTTTCACAGTATTTGACTGTCCTTTCTTCGAAAACAAAATGGTTTTGTGCTATTAGTTTCAAAGCAGCAAGTAACGGAAACCGATGCACAAGAACGCCAAGGCCTGCATGTTGATCTGAGCACATGAATTGCCGTAAAAACATGTGACCTTGATCCTAAGGTCAGAAGGAAATAGAGAGTATTCGTATAATTAAATGTCTTTGTTGTATAATGATTAATCCAAAAACTGAAGAAAATCCATCAAAATATAAGCAAATGAAAAATGCATTAACCTAAGCTGTAACACACATTTATTATGAGTGTGATTTTGACTCCAGAGTCAAGTGAGTCAGACTGCATGACACCAAACAAATTACCTTAGCTTCGTCTCCATAATGGTGCATTCCACGTATGAGGAAATTCCTGAAGATGTGTAGAAAATAAAGGCAAAATAATTTTGTAAAGGAAAATTTTAATTAACACCTTAATCATTTTTTTTACTGTAACTCTGACTCTCAGGTCATAGGGGTTACTAAGCGTCACGTAGAATGGATAATCGTTTCCTCATAATGATTCATCCCATGTAATGGGTTTATGCCACGAGCAGATGAATAAACGTTAATCAAAACCTTAATATCATTTTTCCACTGGGATCTTGCAGGTAGGGTTTTTTGAACCCCAGGCCCGCAAGGGATCTTAGAACCTTAGCCAGCAGGGGCTCTTAGGACCTTAAGCCCGCAGGAGGTCTTAGAACTCCAAGCCCTCATGGGGTTTCTGAACACTATGCCTGCAACGGGATGGAGCGTCATAGAACTCAAAGCCCGAGTAGGTCTCAGAACCCCGGGCTCGCAAGTGGGCCCTTGCGGCTGCACTATATAACATATACAATTTAAAATGTTTATAACATTGACATGTCCAGTTTTCATGAAATTTTAACAATTTAGACATATATATGTCCAGTTTTCATTAATTACTGTTTCGAAATATCTAGTCCAGTTTTCATGAATTTTTAACAATTTTGAAATATTTAGCCCAATTTTCATAAATTTGTAACAATTTCGACATATCTAGTCTAGCTTTTATTCATTTTTAGCAATTTCGACATATTTATGGTCCAGTTTTCGCGAATGTTTAGGAAGGTGGTTGAGGGTGCAAGGATAACGGCAAGCGGGTAATGCTCTGTTACTGCATGTATCTATCTGTTAGAAATGGACTCTACTGGACTTGCAATTTTAGAGTCAGCGTTAAATTACTTGATACATAATATGACAACAATTGGACTTTTGCTATATCTGAAAATCGACATTTAGTTTGACTGAGCAATTCTCAACATATGAAAGGTAATGAGTGATAATGATAGGTCCAACGAGGAACTATATATCTGCATGAATGGGTTATGATAAACACATGGACTGAAAATAAAGAGGGTGTAGGTGTGTAATGAAAATAGACGATCAATCTATAATTTAGGTTGATACGGTCATTGGGTTAAACGATGGGTGATTACAATTGAGGCTAGTACCACTAAAATTGAATCTGATATATCTGTGAATCAGATATTGATAGGGAAGATAGCAGAAGTGCAGCAGAGATAAACTACATCAAGGACGCCAGAATAAGTGGCTAATACATACTGGTATGCTAATTATAGTTCAGTGTGGCGGTCCTGAAGGTTGTGAAGAATGAGGTACCATTACGCTAAAACAAAAGGTTGCTAAATCGTAGCCATCACAGATATACATACATGAAAAGAGAAAATACTTTCGTACAAAAATACATAACTGGTTTTAGTATAACATTTATATTAGTTGCACCAATTATTTTTACTGGATCTGAGAGATGGGTAATACGGTTATGATTGAGGTTTAAGTCACCGTTGACTGACTACGGACGACATCTTTTGCGTCTGCTTTTATCTCAATATTTAAAGGAAAACATTAGGTACAGTGACCTAATATATATCATAGTAATTGAGCGTCACTGCTGTCATTTATCTGACATAAAAAATAATATACGTTACCAGCATTCTTGGAATCTGTTTCTTGTCCATCTTTATCTTTTATGCTGATATTGAATATGTTAATTGTCCTTATATTTACCATTATTCTGTTTACTATGTCACGATGAAACACAGTTTCAAAGGCAAAGACTCTGAAAATGTAGAATAGTTAGCCCTGAAATAGCTTTTCTATCATATTGATTGGTTTTAGACAATTGAATAAAAGAATGTTGTTTTGAAAACCCTACAAATCTGATCAAAATAAGTTATTATCGGTATATAATATATACACTTAGTTTAACACGATCACGTGATCACACGACAAGTCTTGTCTGTGTTCAAAATATTGGTACTGCAAGTCTTTTTTCCCCCCCATAAATTGCTGTTTCAGTTCGGGATTAAGCTT
This sequence comes from Sinohyriopsis cumingii, assembly GCA_028554795.2. NCBI lineage: Eukaryota > Metazoa > Mollusca > Bivalvia > Unionida > Unionidae > Sinohyriopsis > Sinohyriopsis cumingii. The sequence continues at coordinate 133,129,752 of CM068824.1, forward strand.
CTAAGAAGAGCAAGAACAACTCTGAAACATAATGAAAGATACCGTAAAAAATAAATTTACTTTAAGTCTAACTTTTTTTTATGAAGACTTTCGAACCAACGTTTAAATTAATCCAATTACCTAATGCGTCATTCACACACAATTCTCCTGAATGCCTTTTTAACACCTGCAAAGAGATTTCGGTAAAGGTTAATGATAAACATGTGATAAGAATTACCCAGGGTCGAAATCTCATAAGAAAACAGGCTTCAAATACAGTAGACTCCATGTCCCTGTCCTTTAAGAATGCATCTTACAATTAATCCTTGAAAATATAACAATATTTCCTTTCTTACGAATTATTGCATGAATGTTAAATGACTACATTTCACTAAAACTGGTTGACATCTAGAAGCACACATACGTACTGTAGATGAATAAGAGCGATGTACATCGACACGAATGCTGTTCCATATATAACATAATGTCACGTGGTTTTAAGCACCTAAATAACTAATGTTTATCAACTATGAAACTAACATTTGTGACGACATATTTTTATACACAAACAGATAAAGTCTGTGTTAAATTATAGTAGAATGCAGGGCAGGATCGAGGGGCGGACCCCCATACTATAACGAAAAAGAAAACGCACACACACACGTACAGTCAATTATCACGTGAAATTTGACCATCGCTTTAATTTTGAGCACGTTTATTGGGTGTTATGCACACTTTTAGTAAATAGACACAGAGTTTTGCTTTGGTGCCCTTTTGAAATTTTAGAAACCCGCCCAACCCCCACCAGCATTTGATTTGATCCTGCCTGGAATGCTCATCGTTTTAGGCCATCTTCTCCTTTCGGTTCTCATTGTCAGAGTTACCTATCGTCCATGGCATGTGTACAACTTTGTACGTGTTATTGTCTCGGGACGAGTAAGCACATTTCTCCCTAAAGCCAAATTACAATTACATTCGCACGATTAGTTGTCAGGTCTATAAAATGAAAACTTTTGACAGTAGATATAATCTTTCTCTATCTTAGCCTTCAAGTTGTGTCTTCTGTAGTTTGAGTTTTGAGGATTTTGTGTTCTGTAAAGATGAGATGTGGTGTTTACATAAGTCACTCCATTTCTGGTTCTTTGGCCATTAATAATATCTCTGGCGATCGCTTTGATAACTTTTGTATTGGCCAGACAACGACCCTCCTCCTAAAGCTTATTCTGCTTGATAATATATCTTGCAGCATCCTCGGTCCACACACACACACACACACACACACACACACACACACACACACGCACACACACAAGTTCTGTTATATGGATCTTTTTTGGGGTGGAAGGGGCATAACAAGGTGGATGATTCCAAGACTGATCATGCAAAGTGAACGACGCGTATCTGTCTCTTCTTTTTCTTTGTTGTTTAACCTTCGCAGTCTTCTCCTTTCCTTTTTAGTGAATCCATGTTTTTCCTCTGTTTCCTCACTCATGCCACTCACTGAAAGATTAAATAATAATAACAAATATGGCATATTATTTCGGTAAACGACGCGTTAGTGTATTTATACTGCCGGTCCTAAAGCCGTAAAGCAACAAAGTATCAACCACTGATTACTACTGGTAATACTAATTATATTCAAGTACATTATAATTAGTTACCAAAGATGCAGACATGTCAAAATCTTTTACTGATTCTTATGAAATACGATATCATTATATTGATTCACTTGCAATTTGACTTTCTTTATTTCAGAAAAATTTAAACATTTTGGCATTTAAGAATCGAGAGAATCAATTGATTACCATTATATCAATACTACCAATACAAATAAGAGCCCCCCCCCCGCAAAAAAAAAAAAATTGTAAAAATAGTCATGTAAAGTTTTGCAAACACAACGGTTTTTCTGTTTTATTTGTCTTGTCTCTGTTTTGTATTTTTTCTTTGGAAAAAGACTCATTAAGAGTCGAAAGCGCTCAGGCTAGTTAGATACTAGTTTTACACTGTTCGTTGTAAGTTTATTGCATTTATCTTAATCAATCCCTGACACACGTGATCCCTTGCTGGCTCCAGTGCACTGGAAAGGACTGTTATTCGCCATATGATTTGTATTCTTTATATGTACATATAGTGTTGATTTTAATAAAATGAAGACTTACATTCCTGTATTTTTGTAACTTGAGTAATAGTTGATTCTATATATAAAAAAAAACATTAATTCCACCAAGAACCTAAGAACAGTCCGATACAAATACAGTAGTTCTGAGTTGTTTATTTATTGAAGCTGACATTCTATTTCCTGAAGATCACTCTAAAGATTCTGTTTATTTCACCAAGCGAGCTGGAATGATTACAAGAAAAACTGATTGCAAAAAGTACAACATTGCGAATAGCGAAATACTGAGGTTAATTTATGCTAGACATGAATTTTCTGACGATATTGTTATCTTACCGATATTTTACATTCGCAACTTCAAGGTCAGTCTTACTGATAATACCGCGAATGGATGCCTGTAATTACAAATCGCTGCCGTTCGGGCTACCTTGGTTATTTACGAAGCAAGGATTGACCGGGAAGTTGCGAATGCATCGAACTATTAACAAGACAACTTTTCGGTCTCTCCCATGGTTAATCCAGTCGTCCAGATATCATAGGTAGTCCTAATAGACTGCTGTTTCGCTTGTGGTAAGAAATTTCCGGCGAACATATAATGTATAATTTTCTGTAAATTACTTCGCAAGCATATTTTTGTCTCGCAGAAATAGTGGAGGTTGTGCAAATAAGATATTTTACATTGTATTGAGTATGACTTGATCATATTGTGGATATGCAATGGTTAATATGATACCACTTGACACAAACAATTATACAGCTGGTTAATAATAATAATAGTAATAATAATAATAATAATAATAATAAACTTTTAATTAGAAGGATAACTCAGTGTTCACAGAAACTAATCCCCTTTGTGGTCGTCAAAGACGAACAGATAAAATCCTGCCAGTTACAAAATGTTAAGTGCAAAAGGGACGGAGCAGACAGCCCCTCTCCTCCAATATATGCGAAACAACTGGAATATTTTTATTTTCTTTCCAGTTAGATGGTTAAAAAAATTCATGGAAACACTTACAATGCAGGGGGGTCTGCGGGTCCTACAAGTACGCGGACAATTATGAGAAGGGCCACTTGGGAGACAGACAATTGGGAGTGGGAGACAGACAATTGGGAGACAGACAATTGGGAGTGGGAGACAGACAATTGGGAGACAGACAATTCTACATACAATGCATGCATGCTCTTCTGCATAACAAGTTAGAAACAACGTAAACAACGCTGGTGCTTAAACTAACGGAACTCCAATCAAGATTAAATCCTGAAGAAATTTATGAAGACGTTGAGTGATCAATAATGAATACTGTTAAGAATACTTTCAACATACTGATGCACTGATGCACGGCTGTCATTTCCATTTGGTCAGTTTATTTGGCTAAAGGTCCAGTAGCTTGGGTTTGCAGACAGCTACATCAAGAATGTTTCATAGTGTTTGATTACTTTAATGTTATACGCATTCAGTCATATGTTGTCGTGGCTTCTTCGTACAAGATTCTTATTTCCTATTACGTACCCATGGTAACACAAATAAATAAATTAAAGCGTGTTTTTTTAAAAAATGTGAATCTAGTTAACAAACCTTGCATTCATATTCGACATTTCCATCTCTGAGTTCATCGCTCACGATCTCCAAATTTGTATGTCTTCGAAATGTGCTCGCTCCGAATCGTCGACTCTCCGAAATGTCCGTCTCCTAATTGCCTAGAACCCTCCTACTAGGGGTTACATCCCACATATGCCGTTCTTACCTGTTTACGCCCATCTAAACGCTATTTTTTCCAGGATCCGCCCCTGTACAAGTATTTACAAATAATGCTACCCCATGAATACAAGCTGTTTTATTTGTTGTGTTGCTTTATTATACATGATTCACACTTAATACATCAATAATAACTAAGTCATTGCAAGCTACATATACTATGATTCACACTTAATACATCAATAATAGCAACGTTATTGCAATTTACGTATAGTAGTTATAGGTTACTGCATTTGTATGGGAAAATATGAACGAGTTTTTTGGATGGATTAGCACGACCTTGGGAGTGTAGTATATCCATCCAACAAAAGGAGTTCATATTTTCCCATACAAATGCAGTAACCTTTATATTATATGCTCATTTTCTTATTCTACCTAAGACTTAATTATATAAACAAAATACACTACAAGAAACAAAGTAAATGAATGTATGCCGTATTCCAGACTAAATACACAAGCGCAGATTCATCATTACACAACAACAACATTATTAATGCGCACATAACTCCGCCCAGATAAATTTTAACTTGTCGCGCGCTAGACATAACTTTCGAAAGAAAATAGCGTTTTTGTCTACTTAAAATTGAAATTTGGAGTCATATTGTGAATGAATGCGCATTGCAACAAGTTTTCCATTTGATCTGGAATGAATAGAGTTTGGTATTTTTGTCGATTCTACGAAATGTCGTGATTATGGACTGGATTCACCTGTGCAAATTGTACATGAAATACATCGGATTGAAGCAGCGCTGGAGAAGCGTGTTGGCATGCAAGTGTGTGTGTTCTGTCATTGACTATTTGAAATCATAATGTGTGAAAAATATGAAGTCTTTCAATTGCAATTATCAAAAAGACGCTATTGAATTTAATGTTTATTTCATTTTGATTGCAGTAAGGATGATGTAATTGCACTTGGAATATATTCGAAATTACAGTACAATTTCGAAATGTGTAATCAAGCTTGAGAACTCATGACATGGCTCATGTAATTCGGATTGCAGAACTAAGAAAGTACATTTTGAGGAAATTCAGGATGTAAAACTGTAAGTATATTTTTGCCATTATTATTACCAGCTATAGAAGACAAGTTTATGCCTTGTCACTTGCATGTTATTTATAAGGACCCTGTCTGACATCTACTGTATAGCGTGTCTAAATCCGAAACATTATATCAAAAAAGTTAACACGTAATGTGCCAAAGCAGCTGGTATGTGGCAGTCCACAAAACATCTGCTTTAATTCATTCAGAAACAAATTTCATCAACCAAAACGTAAAGCGCCTACTACGCAAGTGTACATGATTTGCTTACAAATCAAAAGTGCTGGCGTCTGCGTCCATTGTTTGATGCAATAGTAAGTAGATCCCTTATGCACGTGAATGGAATATGAAAGTGTGCAACATCTTAAAGGTCTGAATGATTCTGAGAATGTAAAGTTAACGGAGAAAAAATGAGCATATAATAAGATTCGCTCTTAATACATCAAGGATAATGACGTAATTTCAATTTACGGATAGTACTTATAGGTTACTGCATTTGTATGGGAAAATATGAACGAGTTTTTCTGATGGAAATACTGCCCGACCTTGGGAGTGAAGTACATCGATCCGACAAAACGAGTTCATATTTTCCCATACAAATGCAGTAACCTTTTTATTATATGCTCATTTTCTTATTCTACTTAAGGCTTATGTAAACAAAAATACACTAGACGAAACAAAGTAACTGAATGTATGCCGTATTCCAAACTAAATACACAAGCGCAGATTTATCATTACACAACAACAACATTATTAATGCGCACTTAACTCCGCCCAGATAAATCTGAACTTAATCGCGCGCTAGACATAACTTTCGGAAGAAAATGGCGTTTTCGTCTACTTAAAATTAAAATATGGAGTCATATTGTGAATAAATGTGCATTGCAACAAGTTTTACATTTGATCTGGAATGAATAGATTTTGGTATTGTTGTCGTTTCTACGAAATTTCGTGATTATGGACTGGATTTATGTGCGAATTCTACATTAGGTACATTGGATTTGAGCGGCGACGGAGCAGCGTGTTGAAATCTGCAAGTGTGTTTCTGTTCTGCCATTGAACGTTGGGAAAAATATGAAGTCATTCAATTTCAATTATCAAAAAGACGCTATGGAATATAATTTTTATTTCATTTTGAGTGCAGTAAGAAGGATTTAACTGCACATGGAATATAGTCGAAATTACAGTACAATTTCGAAATGCGTAATCAAGCTTGAGAACCCATGACATGGCTAATGTAATTCGGATTTGCAGAACTAAGAAAGTACGTTTTGAGTAATTCAGGATGTAAAACTGGAAGTGAATTTTTTTGCCATTCTTATTACCAGCTAAAGGAGACAGTTTATGCCTTGTAACTTGCATGTAATTTGTAGGTACACGCCAATTTTATGAAATCTGGCGTCTATCGCCAAAATCCGAAACGTTGCATCAAAAAAGTTAACGCGGAATGTAGCAAAGCAGCTGGTATGTGGCAGTCCACGAAACATGTGTTTAAATTCATTCAGGAACAAATTTAATCAACCAAAACGTAAAGCATCTGCTACATGAGTGTACATGATTTGTTTACAAAGTAGTTCCTAATACACTAGTGTGCACACGTGCCCTGCACGTGAGTGCAATATCAAGGTATGCAATATCGTAAAATACTGAACGATTCTGACAATGTAAAGTTAACGGAGAAAAAAAAAATGAGCATATAATAATATTCACTCTTAATACATCAAGAATAACGACGTCATTTCAATTTATAGATAGTACGATTCACTCTTAATCCATCAATAATAACGACGTTCAATTTACGGATAGTACGATTCACTCTTAATACATCAAGAATAAGGACGTCAGTTCAATTTACGGATAGTAAGATTCACTCTTAATACATCAAGAGTAGTGATGTTATTTAAAATTTGGGAATATTACTATCAACAAGCAATACATCACGAATGGTAACGTTGTTTCAGTTCGTGGATAGTATAATTAACACTTAGTAAATCGAGAATAGCGACGTCATTCAATTTACGGATGGTACGGCTCGCTTTAAAAAAATGAAAAAGAATAAGGTTGATTTAATTTTTTCGAATATTACCATTAAAAAGCAATATATCACGAGTGGTAGCGTCATTTCAGTTTATCGATAGTATCATTAACACTTAGTACATCAAGAATAACGACGTCATTTCAATTCAAGGATAAAATGATTAACAAAGCTATGTCAGGAATAGTGATGTAACTTGGATTTAAGGATAGCATGATTAACACTTAACCCATAAATAATAGTTACCTAATTTCAATGTAAGAATAGAATAATTAACAAGCAATAAATCAATATACCTAAAGAAATTTGCAGATTACACGAGTAGTCATCACCCAAACGCGCCAGTTTATTTATTTCAGTAGTTTACGACGTGTCATTGTAATTTTTTCTTCTTCTCCCATTGAAATCACAACCGTAGCTAGATGGGTATAGTTATCTTATCCAGATGTGCATGTATGTAACAATTGAATTCAAGTATCTGAAATTGGGATCATCTGACTGGGGGTGGGGGGTGGGGCAGAGTTACGTTTACGTGAAACTAAATTCACTAAAATCAATAACTGACGTCTCCTGAGTTAGCCCCAGTCTGACTGAAACTAGTCTACTGGCGTTACTTCACAAAATTGTTTGCATAACTGTAACGCTGATCATATTTAGATACGTCTTTATAATTACGAAAATTTTAGATTGTCTTATTTAGATTTAGAAAGGGCCAGAAAGATAAACTTAATGAGTTTTTCTTATTTATTACATGGTATTGTATCACAGTTCATTGGCTGCAAGCACTTCTTAGATTCACGAGACTACCACGTTCAGTGGTTGTGCCATTTTATTTCACATTCGCTTCTTCGAGGTCAGTCGTACGTATGAATCTGATTAAATTCAATCTGCAGTCCTAAATGGACTGCGGAGATCAGTCCTAAATGGACTGTGGCGATCGGACTTTAATCCGATTGTCTTGCTCATCTTATAAAACTGTCACAGAATCAGATTTTGAATGATCCATATTTATTTCCTCAATGATTTAAAAAATACATCTTCTAACGATAAAAAAAAAAATTGGTTTCATCATTATTATTCCCCTACCCCCAAACTTGCTGACAGATCATAATTTGAATCCCATCTAAAGCCTAATAGTTGAAGGGAAGAATTCTATAATCTGTTTTTAAGTTATAATCTGTTTTAAGCTATAATCTGCTTTGAAGCAACATACTTTAGCACAAGCTTGAATTTATTGTCCAGTCCTTTAAACTAAATTGCCTGCTGATCACAAGACCTTGAGACCGAGATTGAGTTTCCCCCGTATCAGCCAATCATAAATTGACTTTCAAAAGTAATATCATTTGTGATTGGTAGAAACAAAATTTCAAGCTCAAGATTTCCGGTTGACAGAAAAGCCATTGCCATCACGACCTTTCTTGCTCACGAAAATATAGCTTGCATTAATGACCTTTCTTGGCTTTATTTAGATATTTTAATGAGTTTGCATAAATGTTAGAATGAACTGAGAATAAGCCTCTTAAATAACCATATCGAACCTCATTATCTTACGTTTTTGTCACAAATTTAAGGCAAAAATGACAGCTATGCAAAACATGGCTGATCCTAGATCTCAATCAAACGTATGTGAAGAAACGATCTGCATGTTTCCAATGCCATATTAGGCGTCGTATGCCCATCTTACGCATGCATCACAACTGTGATTTCTCACTAAATGAGAACCCGTTTCACCGAATTTAGAGATGTCTCTCAGTATTTCTCCTTGAAACTTATTTCTTAAAGTAAAATAAATATCGAATGCGGAAACATTTTTTCATTTACACTCGCCAACAGACAGATTATCCTGTCATAACGCATGTCTGTACTCTTATTAACATGAGTTCTACACTGTCTGTTGTTACCAGGTTTTGTAAATAGTTTGCATCTGAGGCAAGAAAGAAATGTGTCAGTTTTGGATTCAAAAGGGCAAAGGTCAAGATCACAGTGCCTGACAGAAGGAAACCTATTTCCACAATAAATGGGCTTGATTAACAGATGCCTTGACTAAACTTTGCAAATGGCTTATACTTGAGATTTGAAAGAAATCTATTGACCTTGGGGTCAAATGGTCAAATGTGAAGGTCACAGTGACTCCAAAGAGAACAAGAAAATGTATTCTGCATGATATCCTGATTTTTAGATCAGACGCCTATTTGGAGTCGATAAGTCAAAGGTCTGGTTCAAAACGACTGAAGGAAGACGAACAGATTTCCATAATGTACATCCAAGTTGTACCAAATGCCTTGTAGACGGCTAGCGTTGGAAACAAAACAGACGCACATGGTCCCGAAGGACCCCCAAGATGAAAAATAGTTTCCACAAACAAATCAAGTCTTCTGTAAAAAAAAAAAAAAAAAAAAAAAAAAAAAAAAAAAAACCTATGACGACACTTTGTGGATGGCTTACATTCAATAGTTCAAAGGTCCAGAAGTGAAAAGGTTTCCGCAAAGTTAAGTTGTTTTTGCCATGAACAAATTCTGTAAACAATTTGCAATTGCGACAAGACAGACCCTTAATGATTTCTGATTCAAAGGGTCAAAAGCGATGGTCATACTGACTTCAAGAAAAGTCACCTATGTGGCATCTATACATACCAAATCTAAAGTTCACTGGTAGCTTACATTTTGGAAATTTTTGTGATTGGCTTGCATATGTAGAAAGGAAGCGACCTATAGATTTGGGAGTCAAAGGTCATTGTCATAGTGGCTCAAAGTAGAAAATGTTTCCATATCAATTGTTAATTACTAAAGCACGTGATTTGAGCATACTTTCTGAATTGCTGTCATTTGATAATATTACTATTTATTTCATGATCTTCGTTTCCTTTCCGTACCGTTTGAAAGTTTTGAAACAAAGACAGGGTAGGTAATGATACTTACAGTTTGATAGCTGAGTTACTGTCATGGACATTCCGTTACCTACAACTACCGTTATTTACATTTTTAACCATATTTATGTGAATCCATTCCTTGTATTGCCCCATACCTACCTATATATTGGCTTTTCCAAAAATATATTTTATCTCCCCCTCATTTGGAGCTCTTCAGTGTCAATGCGCATGAGTAGGATAAGGTGGCTCTATATTAATATGTCAGAATGGCTTAGCCTCGATGATTATTTCAAGTTCCTATGTAACCCAAGACATAGATCAGCTTTGACAAAAGTTTGAGGGTCTTCACATAATTTTACAGTCTAAACTGGGAGATATGGAAACAATAGAATGAACAGAAGACAAAAATATTGTATGCTCTTTGATAATCATAATACCGAAGATATATATATATATATATATATATATATATATATATATATATATATATATATATATATATATATATATATATATATATATATATATATATAATTTTTCTTTTAATGCATCCAGTATATATACTAACTAACGTAGCAGCTTAATTTAAAAGTACTTATGGAATAATCTATCCGTGTACAAGTTCCTTCAATTACTAACTTATGGTAACAAGTAAACAATAAGCATCTTAGCAAAATTTGTTTGTCTAGCGTCGTTTAAAATAAGATATTTCCATGAATGGTTGGTGATGAAAATATCCGTAAGCTTACTGATTTGGCAACAAACTAGGGCAGCCTTTCTTTCCACCGTGTCCTCTATACATGTTTACCTGTACTGAACTTTCTAATGTGTCAAATCGGTAATAATTGTGAACTAAAATCTTTTAGGAATTTTTTTTTCTTTCTTCTTTGGAACAGAAAAGGCGTGTATCTAGGATGAAACAGACGTGTCTGAAATATTGCTGTAAAGTTTCAGTGAATTGGGTAGTTATATGAAATTTTTGAACATAACTGATCACGAAGAACTAGGAAGGCCAAAAAATGCCCAATGTAAAACATTCAAGTAAATTTTAAGTTTGGTTTTAATATTTGATTTAACTTTTTATGAACAGTTTCAAAAATACCGGTTTATAACTTGTTCATTAAGGTAACATGATAAGTTCGTGCAAGCAAACCGATTGTGTTTCTTAGCGATCTTTTTTTTGTAGAATACATATCTGCGCGCGCATGTCCACACTCATAATGTCGTCGCTATTTTATACTGCAATGTATACGAAAGAGACACAATGATAAAATAAACGCCAGATGTGGCGGAGCAAATAAGACACCAGATGTTGCAAATTAAATGAAATAAAGGTTTGTTTTATTTTCTCATGCTTTCTAATAAGCGATATTAGTGCTTGTCAGCTATTTTCGAAATGTATTGTGTACAGCCAATGGCAACAAGCTAATACAATTGTTTTATTCATCTGTCTAATGAAAATACAGATTACTTATTAAATTATCAACTGTGTTTAGCTTCCTTTTGTTTATTCTCACATCCTGTATTTTGTCATTCAAAAAAACAAAACCTCAACATCTATAGTAATAATTAAATTAATGCTCTCTCTCTCTCTCTCTCTCTCTCTCTCTCTCCACAATAAACAATTTTGTTTTCCTGTTCAAACATATAATTTATGCCATTAAGAAATATTGATACATATGTTGTAGAATTCATCAAGATGCGCCTTTAAGTCCACTGCACGAAACATTTGACAGAGACACTTATACATAAAAAGAATTTCTTAAATTATCTTTTGCACTTTATTATTATTATTATTATTATTATTATTATTATTATTAGTGGTAGTAGTAGTAGTAGTAGTAGTAGTAGTAGTAGAAGTAGTAGTAGTAGTAACGATCCTATGGTCACAAACTAAGTAACAGAAAATAGCAAAAACCAACAAGTTCTATAAAACATAACAAACAATTTAATTATCAAAGTTTTAAATGAATATGTGAGAGGAACTTACAGTATTTATGAAGTGAATCCAAACTAATCCTAATAAAGGTCAAAGAAAGTCCTAAATAAATGAAAAGTTCCTTATAAATTTCAAAACCGGAAATGTACTGTCATCCAAAAACAGTGACGTCAAAATTTGCCCATTCATGTGACTTAGCCCAACCAATGGTAAGTTACTGAATTCTTTCATAAACGTCGAAATCACACCAGCCAACGAGAAATGAAGCCAAAGGCGCCATCTAATTCTTATTATCAAGATTTTTATTATCATTAATTGGCAACACATACGTCAACCTCTATTTATAGATCCTATGCAATACTAGCAGCCATGAAAAAATTAAAACATTAGATAAAATCATTACCAGAAGTTTAAAAATATATAGATATACACAACATAGACAAGATGCTATAGAAGAAGACCATATGAACTCTTCAAAGTGACACATCAGTATCCCAGACTGGAACTTCTTATAACGGCAAGGGCAAGTGAGTCAGAAAAAAAACATATTCATGATTCCATTATGTTATAAATTATTCAGATATTCAGTACCACAGAGGATAGAAATGGTGCCTGAGGAGAGGGGTAGAAATCTATTTCTATTTAACTTTAAGACTGCGTTTGTTCCTAGGTGTATAACCTGTTTTCGATATATCTCAAATGACTTTAATTAAGCATGATGTCACGAGGTGTATGTCATCTAGCCTAAGCACACAATATTGTATTCTTCATCTAATATGGTGTTCTTTTCTAAAAAGTTACAAGTTTTTTTTTATTATGCCACCACTCCTGGGAAAAGAGCATTGTCCATGTTTAGTACATTTATTTGTGAAATAAGTTATTTTCTCACCATTCACCATTTCGTTACTTTGTGAACTTTGTGTTTGGTTTCAATAGTGTGAAATTACGATGAACTTGCATAAACTTTAGCTAACCGGACTGGGGTAGTGCGTTCCCACCCACTAGCATGTCTTTAACTATGCTAGCCATTACAGATGAACGCTTAAACATAAATAATTCCTGGAATCATTTATTGTGTCAAGACTGGACGCTATGATGGAGATCAACCACGGAAGAAGTGGTGGCAATTACTAAATAACATAAAGAAGGTGTCTGAGGGACTTGTAATTGCCACTAAAATATACATATTTCGGAGCATGACTCAAATATCAGAAACAATCACTCGAGGAGAAACTGAGAGCCATGCAGTCTCATTTGTCATCTTCTCTGGTGCCCTGGCAGTCCTGTTTTCGAAGACAAGAGTTTTCCTTCTGATGCAATGCAAAATGGGGTTCTTTTGGAAGAGTCACTGGCTAGTGAGAATATTACTGAGTTCGTTAAGACCAAGAGGAGACAAGAACTGTTTCAATAAACATTATCTTTGAAATAACTTTAGAAACAAGTCAATCTACACTGAACACTTGTGAGTAGTTAAGTGGGGCACATTAGGGACAATGGGACTTAGCATTAAAAAGACCCCTGGGTCAGATTAGGGACAATGGAAATTTAACATGGAGAGAAATCGTGGGTCACTTTAGGGACAATGGGAATTTAACATAGAGTTTGGGTCTGTCTAGGGACAAGGGAAATTAACATGGGGAATAGAGTTTGGGCTTTTGGGATTTTTTTTTTTTTTTTAAATTTTTTTAAATTTAAATTTAAATTTAAATTTAAATTTAAAAAAGGGGTAGGCAATGGAAAGGCTATCTCTTTTCGAGAAATATGGCTGGCCCTGAAAAGGGCCTTTGGGTTTATGTTAATGTATTCATTAACATAAATGGTACCGCATTGGTCTTCTTCTTGTCCTTAGGCTACGTCTCACTGTTGGTCCGTAAATCAGCACTCTTTTCAGGCATCCTTGTCTTTCTACGTAGATCCTACGTATCCACAGGCTGGTGTTTGTCCTGTGGACAACGGTCCACTTGGATCGGACATACATGGGTATGTCCGTCCGGAACATCATGGAAGACACAAACGTAGAAGATTGCACATCGGTCCACATCTTGAAGCGACGAGAACAAGTGAATCAATGCACTGAACTGCGCTTATTTATAGGTAGAGGCAGGATTGAAACGGATTGAGTTCATTCACCAATCCAAACACGCGTTACAAAATTCAGTCAGCCCGCATCCAATCCGAAGAGAGTAGTCTGTGACGTCAGTTGGTCTATATAGATTCGCTAGCGCTTGTGTGCAGTCAATCTATGCGACAGTGATTCAACATGACGGAAACTCAGAAAACGATCCATTGGGGTGCACCAGCAGGGGAGACTGCCCAAGGGAACCCGGACTTACTTTCAGAAGAGGTACATTTACTTTCAGAAGAGGTACATTGGGATTTTGTGGATTTTCTTACCTCGCAAGAATTTGTTCCGGAACCTTCGTTACCTTCTTCATTACCGCAAGTGGAGAATTTTAGACAGAGACAGAAAGAAGAATTGGAGAAATTTATGCAACGACAAAAGGAAGCGGAACAAGCTTTTCTCCTACAGCAACAGCAACAGCAACAAGAAGAGGTAAGAAAAAAAACAACAGCAACAACAGCAAGAAGAAGTAGCAGCAAAGAAACAAGAGGGTGAAAATCAAACGGCTACGGTACTGTTGGACATTTTAGCGGAGTTAAGAAGTCTGAAACAAATGTATCAGACTTCTTTATCACGACCGAAGAGAATACGACCTTCCCGAGCTAAACACGCCAACCCTGTGACTAAGCCTGTCGTACCACCCTTAGTGATTTCAACCCAATCATCAGAAGTAGGCCTTGGCCGTGGCAAAGGCTTAAGGCAGTTAAAGTTGATTGGTTAAACTCACCCCTACACCAAAATAAAAAGGCCCTTTTCAGGGCCACCCACATTTCTCGAAAAGAAATACAATTTCAATTTGCCAATAACTCAAAAATAAACCCCACCCATTTTACCCTTATAGTACGTGTCTGTGTATGAGTGCGTGAGTGTAGCTTCTTATTTTAAAATCAAAACTCAAAGACACTTACCTTATATCATTCATGTATTCTTTTATCCATTTTTTACAATCCAATTCACAATTCACCACAGAACACTTTAATTAAAAGTTCATTGACTTCTTCTTTCTCCTTGTTTAGTCTCTGTTTTTTGAATTTCTTCACCGTTTTTTCCTCATTTTCTTCCCTTCTTCTTTTCTTCTCCTGTTTCTTTGCTTCTTTTAAATAGAATTGTCTTCTTTCTTCCTCTTCTTCCTCTGAAGAATCCCTCTCTTCTTTCGAAGAATCCCTCTATTCTTCTGAAGAATCCTTTTTTTCTTCTGACTCCTCTTGTTTCTTTTTTGGGCAATCTGGAGACCAATGTCCTTTTTCTTTACAATAATAACAGGTATCTTGACTTTTGTCTTTTTTAGCCCCTGTTTTTTTTTCTTTTTTGACGGTCTGGACACTCTGAAGACCAATGCCCTTTCTTCTGACAGATATAGCAAGTATCCTGACTCTTATCTCGAAAGGAAGGAGAGTAGTCTGTCGGCTGGTCTGAAGAGAATTTTCTAATGGCCCCTCGCAAAGCTCTGACGAAACGTTCCATCTGGGTAGTCTCTTCCATCGTTCTCCTCGGTTTGAGAGTGAAATGAATAGTGAAAGGACAAGACACACCCTTTTTATATACGCTGGTTTGCCATGACTATAAATTAGTCTATGGTGTTTGAACTTGAGTCTTTTGACGTTTTGCACTCAAGATGAAACGATCATATTCATTCAAGAAGAAAGAAGAAGAAGAAAGTAAGAGGCAGAAACGTGATCTATCGCCTCGTACCAGGGCTGAAATCTTGGCACAAATTCATGCCAGTGATTTTGAAGAGGACATGAGTGAACCAGAATCCGAACCCTCTAAACCAAGTTCACCACCCTTAGTCAACCCTGAAAAGTACTATTCCATTCGAGAGACGGAAAAGCGCTCCTCTAGAAAATTTAGAACCACGGCTTACACCTACACGGTGAAGTTTAAAGATTTCAAGGCCGACGTACCCTTGGAGAAAGCAGAAGGGTTTATCACCGAGATGTGGGATTCTTTGCTCACCGCACTCAAGCGACAATGTCAACCCAAAGAAGACGATCGCTTGACACTATCCATAGATCACGACGGTTTGAAATCCCCTGTTTGGATCGAGTTTAGCAGACCCGCAGAACTAACCCCTTCCAAAGTCATGGACAAGATTCAACACGTACAACAATCTAATGACCAGTTTGACATCACCGATGGTAAAGTCACACTGAAAATGGCTCACGTCTCTCTTCCTCAAGGGACAGGACGCAAAAAGGTCCTACTGGTGAACGACCTTCGCAACACCAAAAAGAGTCTCGTCCGAATTAACAACCCTCAAGACTAGATGTGCTTAGCCCGTGCCATCGTGGTGGGACGAACCTATGCCAACAAGAACGACACGGTAGAATGGAAAAGAACCTGGGAGAACATTCGAAAATCGAACCGAACCAAACAACGAAACGAAGCAGAACTCCTGTTGCAACAAGCTGGCCTGTCCAAAGACACACCCTGTGGCATTCCTGAGATGCAAAAATTGCAAGATGCCCTAGCTCCACGCTACACCTTGAAAGTGCACCCTCAAGAAATGCGCGGGTCTCTGTTGTTTCGAGGCCAGGATTTTAAGGACGTAAAATACATTCACCTTTATTATCACGATGACCATTTCGATACCATTACCAGTATCACCGGATTCCTGGGATACAGTTATTATTGTGAGAAATGTGATTATGGTTATAACAATCGAGAGCAACACAAGCATTGTGGATTGAAATGCCCAGGATGTTTGGCCTCTCCACCCTGTCTGAGCGAAGAACCAGTGCCTTGTTTGACTTGTCTGCGCACGTTTGTCAGCCCTGCCTGTTACCAGCAACATTTGAAAACACAAGGTTCACAGAAGAAATGTGCTTGTCAACTCCTGAGATTGTGCCCTACGTGTGGACAAAGCATACTTACCAACAATGCCAAGGCACACGTATGTCGAGGAAAGAAAAAATGTCACATTTGTCACCACATCGTGGACTTGGAACACCAATGTTACGTGCAAAAATACCAACCCCCACCAGAGAAAGAGGACGGTCACAAGAAGAAAGGCAATTTCATCTTTTTCGATTTCGAATGCATGCAAGAGACTGGCATTCACATCCCTAATTTCTGCGTGGCTCATCGAGCGTGCGAGAAGTGCATTCAAGAACCTATCTTCAGTCATTGCCCTCACTGCAGCAAGATTCCTGGAGGACGTGAAAAAAATCTTTCGGGGACCAAACACGTTAGCCGATTTTGCCCAATGGGTCTTAGACCCCATCGACAAGACGTGGAGCCAAGAGGACATCGAACGTTACGGAGATTGTCATCGTCATGCCACGGTGATGGCTCACAATTTCTCCGGATACGATGCACAGTTTCTTTTGAGGTACTATGCGGAACAAGGCACCGAGCGTCCTAAAGTCACTTTGAACGGAGCCAAAATCATTTTCATGCAAGTGGGACAAGTACAGTTTAAAGATTCGATGAGTTACTTGGCCATGCCTTTGAGTCGAATGCCTAAAACGTTTGGAATGACAGAAATGGTTAAAGGGTACTTTCCACACTTTTTCAATACGGAAGCCAATCAACATGCCGTTCTACCCCATTTACCTGAGGCTCACTATTACGACCCCGACAACATGCGTACCGAACAACGAGAAGATTTCTACGCTTGGTACCAGGCTCATGCCTCTGACCCCTTCGACTTTCAGGAAGAAATGTTAAAGTATTGTCGTTCCGACGTGGACATTTTACGACGTTGCTGTGGAAAATTTCGAGAACTGTTCATGGAACACGGAGGGGTCGATCCTTTGAAAGAAGCTTGCACCATTGCCAAAGCGTGTTCCTTAGTGTATCGACAACGATTCATGCCTGAAAACACCGTGGCTGTCATCAGTCCTCAAACGACCCACTATGTCAAGCGTCAATACTCGGTCAAAGCCCTACGTTGGTTACATTACTTGTGCGACAAGGAAGACAAATGGATTCAGCATGCCCGCAACGGAGGAGGCGAAAAGACCATCGGAACGTATTCGGTAGATGGCTGGGACTTAGAAAACCCCAAGATCGTGTACGAGTTTAACGGTTGCTTATTTCACGGATGTCCCGTCTGTTACCCTGACCGTGACACTAAAAATCAGTTTTTGCAACGAACCATGGAAGACTTGTACCAGGACACTTGTCAGCGACGCCTAAAGTTAGAACAGCAAGGATACCAAATGGTGGAAATGTGGGAACACGAGTACGATCACCGTTTGAAAACCGATCCCGAGTTTAAACGCCTCGTGGAAAGTTACCAGTTCATGGACCCGTTGAACCCGAGGGATAGTTTGTACGGAGGAAGGACCAATGCCACCTGTTTGCTGTACCAAGCCGACGAAGAGAAAGGAGAAGAAATCAAATACTTGGACGTGTGTTCGCTGTATCCCTACGTGTGCAAATATTGTCGCTTTCCTGTAGGGCACCCGCAATTGTTCACGGAACACATCGACCTGAAAAACATTCGACAATACGAAGGCTTGATCAAGTGTAAAGTTTTGCCTCCCACGAACGTATACCATCCCGTCTTACCTCACCATTGTCAAGGCAAACTGATGTTTCCCTTGTGCCGTACTTGTGCCGAAACGTGCAACCAGGACCAACCTTGCCATCACAGCCAGGAAGAACGGGCCTTGACGGGAACCTGGGTCAGCGTGGAATTGTTCAAGCTCTGGACATGGGATACCAACTGTTAGAAGTGTACGAAATTTGCCACTTTCCCAAGACACAACAGTACCACAAGGGTGACCCTACTCAGAAAAGCATTTTCGCCGACTACGTGGATGCCTTTTTGAAACTGAAACAAGAAGCCAGCGGCTATCCTTCCTGGTGTCACACTCCCGAAGACCAAATACAATTCAAAGAGAAATACTACGCACAAGAAGGCATCTCTTTAGACCACATCGAAAAAAACGAAGGCAGGCGATCGTTTGCCAAAGTGATGTTAAATTGCTTGTGGGGTAAAATGGCACAACGACCGTGTTTACCCAAGACGGAATATTTGACAGAACCTTCCCGCTACTTCCAGATGATTCACGACAAAACCAAATACATGAAACACGTGGACGTCGTTCGAGAGGATTTGATCTTGGTCAATTACGAAGAAGATCTGGACTTTGTACAAGACAACCCTTTTGGAAATGTCATCATTGCGGCTTACGTGACAGCCCATGCTCGCTTAAAATTATACGAAGCTTTAGAACTGTTAGAAGAACGCGTCCTGTACTTTGACACGGACAGATGCATTTACATCCATCACCCGATTCAACAGCACCCTGACATCGAAGGAGACCGTTTAGGAGCCTGGACAGACGAGCATCCTGACGACAAGATTCTAAGTTTCGTCAGTGGTGGTCCCAAAAATTACGGCTACGAATACCGTGACAAACAAGGAGAAGTGCACACGACGTGCAAAGTGAAAGGACTGACTCTGAATCATCGTACCAGTCGAGTGGTCAACTTTGGGGTATTGAAAGAAGCCTTGCAATCGGGAGAGGATGGAAACTTTAAAGTGACCACCTATCAACCGAACAAGATTGTACGTTTACCCACTCACCACATCGTCAGTCGACCCTTGGAAAAAGTCTATCAAATTGTATACCAGAAGCGAGTGCGACTTCCCAATCACTTCACCTTACCGTACGGTCACGTCGGTATTGGTCTGTATATGAAAAGGAACCCTAGGCAAGATCGATAGTTCATTGTTCATTGAAGTAACTTACCATGTCGTTGACGAAGAAGAAACCAGATTGGTTAGGAGTCAAATGTTGGACATCACCGAGACCAGGGTTTTGAGGCTTGGACACAAGAGGTGGCCCAGTATGCACGAGAGTTATTCAAGGAAAAAAGTTACTTTTCAACCTGTGTTAGTGACGGTGCCAGAAGAACCCGTCACCCAGGACAGGACTGTCGTGGACAGGCCTGAAAGACCCTTTCGGGAGGACACTTGTGTGACCTTACCCCTACTATAGAACTGGTTAGAACTTTACCCAAAACATGTTGTACAGACACTTGTGTTTATTCCACGTTCATGGTTATCATGTGCCTTTTATTCTTGTACTTAAGCCTTTGGCTTTTATGCATTTTTGTCTTTCGTATTCATGTTTGAAACATTCAATAAACGTGTTCTGAAAAAGTATATAAACTCTTGTCTTGTTTGTTTTTCGTGTCACAAGTGACATTTCTCACACCATGGCTACCTCTGCTGTCTCTGCTCCCTCTTCCTCTACTGTCAAAGTCATCGACGAACACTTAGATCGTGCCAGTTGGGAGGCTTTGTATCTTCGCCATCCCTTTAACATGCTCATTGCTGGACCTAGCGGTTCAGGCAAAACCGAATTCGTCAAACGTTTGATCGAACATAAACATCATTTGATCGATCGGCCCCCTCAACGGATCGTGTGGTGTTACAAAGAGTGGCAATCGGCGTACAGCCTCTTGCGAGAAAGTCAAGGCGATTCCATCGTGTTTGTGGAAGGCATTCCTAAAGAAGACGACGGCATCGTCTCTGACTCCCGTCTAACCCATTTGGTCATTTTCGACGACATGTTAGGAGAAGACGAAGAAGAAATTAAACTGTGGTTCACGCGCAAAGGGCATCACCGTAATGCCAGTGTCGTTTACATCACCCAAAATTTGTTTCAACAAAGTAAAGCCCATCGCACCATCAGTCTCAATGCGCATTACGTGGTCTTGTTTAAAAGCCCTCGAGATAAATCGCAAGTGCAAGTCTTAGCCAAACAGTTAGGAACGCCTTGGCTGACTCAGGCGTACGACGATGCCACTCAAACTCCACACGCCTATTTACTCGTCGATTTGAAACCTACGACTCCCGAGGATTTGCGATTTCGTACCCACTTGTTTCACCACTGGTGCCAAGACGGAGGGCCTGTCCTGTACACGTCTCCGTCCTCGACTTCATTTCACTCCCCATAAAAAAATCTATAAAAACCTCAGACCCTTTTTCGTCTGTCTCACTCTCAGTGCGAACATGACGTCCCTTCAGTCGCATCTTCCCGTCAAATTGATTCGTGCCTTGTATGGCATCAGTCGAGAAAAAGATCCACAAACACGAGCTCGTGTCTTAGAAGCTAGTCTCAAAGAAGTCTTACGATGGTTCACGGTGACGGCACGTCAATTACTCCAAGGAATCATTCAGATTCCTCATCAAACCAAACGCTTTTTCGATCGAAACAAAGTCGCTTTGGTCCAACTGGCCGATCCCCGCATCGACACTCAAACCAAAAAACAAATCATTTTGAAACCTGGAGGGAGCGGTACTCTAGGAGGGGTCATCATTCGCTCATTCTTAAGATGGGATCCTAATGCCCCCAAAGTTATACCCAAGACAAAAGTCCAACGAAGCCCCAAGAAGAAAAAGACCAGGTCCCCAAGGAGAACTTCTCCAGTGGCAGGACCCTCCTCTGACCAGACACCACCACCCCGGAAAAAGAAAAGAAGCCCCCAGAAAAAGAAAAGTCCACAGAAAACTAGCCGCAAGAGAGGCACTTCGGCCAGGACGCAACCTTACACTCGCAAACCACGACCTGCCACGGCAGTGACTGCGTCTCCGGCAGCTTCACGTTTGTCCACTTCTCCGTTAATGACACCCAGAACTGAAGAGTACTTGGAGACGTTGATCACACCAAGAACTTCTCCATTGATGACCCCCAAAAGAACTTCCCCAGTGGCAGGACCTTCCAATTTAGTGGCAGTGGCTGCTGCTCACAAAGTACCTTCTCCCAAAATCAAAGTTCAAGAAAGATCGGACATGTTACAAAGTTTACTGGATTTGTCCAAGCAAGAACTGGCTCGATTTAGTCCGTTACGTACCCCTGCACGACGTGTCATGCCTGTCCTCAAACTAATACGACGTCAAGACAATCAGTGGCGACGCGTTCCAGTATAAAAAAGGCCTGTGACCAAGTCGGGTATCAGTGTTTTTTGGTGCTCCTGAAGACTCAAAGATGTCACCCTCCAGAAAACCCCAAGGAAAGAAAAGGAAAGGACTGCCACCACGTTTAGCCAAACATGGGGACATGTTATCTGTCCTGTCCAAAGCTTCTCCACCCCTACGAAAAAAACTCATTCAAACAGCCTCCAAAGAGGTCATCGATACCGTGTGCGAATGTTGTTTGAACGTTTTGAAAGGCACGATCCCTTTGTCCAAACACCAGAAACAATGCTTAGGCAAACATCGTCACGTTCTTCGCCAAATGGTTCAAAAGAAAATTCCCATTCGTCAAAAAAAGAAGATGTTAGTGCAACGTGGAGGTATTTTACCTCTCTTGTTAGGCCCCATACTGAAAGGAGTCTTGGGAACCATGTTGGGAGGACTGGTGGGAGCAAGATAAAAAGGCCTCGGAAGTTCCAAGATCTCAGAATCGACCCCTGACAACCCCATGGAAGGACGAAAACTAGCTTTAGTGCCTTACAAACGATGGATGGAATACCATCGGTGGCAAGAACAACACACCCCGCATTTACCTCCCAATCCCAATTTGAGCGAGATGTCCCAGTTACAACACGAATTGCAGTCCTTGATGGATCGCCAAGATTTGTCCGAAACAGAAAAATCACAAAAGTACGGTCAACTCCTGCAACGACTGCAACTCTTTCACCAGAAAGCTTTAGACGAAACAGTTCTACCCACTCTGAAAGATTTTAAGACCTTGATGAAAAGTCCAGCACCAGTACTAGTACCAGTACCAGTACCACCAGTACCCGTGACCAAGACAGAAAAAGGAGAAGAAGAGGAAGGGTTTCAAACTCCACCCGAAAAAGTACGCAAGTTAACAACACCACCTACCTCCAGAATTGGATGGATTAAAAAGATGATGGCCACCCCTTCTTCCTCACAAGAGAAAAAGAAAGTGAAGACAGAAGTGAAGACAGAAGTGAAACAAGAACCGATATCCCCCGCTCAGACATCCTTCTCCTATTCGACACCTATTGCTGGCCGCACACGCAAAGCATTGCAATCCAAGAAAGTACCCCAAGAGAAAAAGAGTAGCATCCTCCAAGAGTGGGTGTCTTATTAACACACCAACCAACACAAAAAAAAATATGGAAAAAGTCTTAGCCAGCATTTACTACGATCCCTCCCATCCTGCAGGTTACGCAGGAGTTCAAAAATTGTATCGTGCTGCCAAAACGCGACTGAAAAGTCTCCGTTTACCTCAAGTGCAACGATGGTTACAAGAACAAGCTACCTACACTTTACACAAACCCATTCGACGCAAGTTTGCCAGAAGTCGCACCCGAGTGGAAGGCATCGATCATCAATGGCAAGCCGATTTAGCCGATGTCTCTCATTTGGCCAGCTACAATCGTGGCTACAAATATTTGTTTTGTGTAATCGACGTCTTTTCCAAATTTGCCTGGGTCGTGCCCTTGACTTCCAAATCGAGCAGCGAGTTAGTGCGAGCCCTGCAACGGGTGTTGAAACAAAGCGGTCGTCACCCTCTTCGATGGCAAACGGACAAAGGCACCGAATTTCTGAACCAAGCTTTCCAAAAAGAATTAAAGAAACGTGACATTCATTTTTTTACCACCGAGAATCCCGAAACCAAAGCCAGCATCGTGGAACGTTTTCAACGCACTTTGAAAGAACGCATGTGGAAATATTTTACGCATCACCACACTCTGAAGTACATCGACATCTTACCGCACCTGGTGCAAGCGTACAACCAATCTTACCATCGAAGCATCGGACGTGCCCCGCAAGACGTGACTCCCGACAACGAAGTGTTTATGTTTGAGCGTCTGTTTGGTACGTCCCCGACGAGGGCTGTCCCCGAGAAAAGTGGAGAGTTGGCCGTAGGAGATTAGGTGCGCATTGGCAAAACCAAACGCACTTTCGACAAAGGTTACTTACCTAACTGGACGACCGAATTGTTTCGCGTCACTGGACGAGTGCATGGTCGTCATCCTACCGTCTATAAATTGGAAGACATGAACGGAGAAGTGCTCAAAGGAACGTTTTATTTGCCCGAGTTACAACGTGTCACCAAAAAAGAAGACGACGTGTACGACATCGAAAGCATTCTCGAACGCAGAACCCGTAAAGTGGGCAAACGACGTGTCAAAGAAGTCAAAGTACGTTGGAAAGGATATCCACCCAGTTTTGATTCTTGGATCGACGCTTCGCAAGTCATCGACTATAAAAAGAAGTGACCATCATGCCCTTTCACACAGCAGACGCAGCTACGTCGACCACTCCTCCTTCACCTAGTTCTTCTGTGCAAGATTTACAAAAACAACCCTTGTGGGTGTGGTGTGGAGAACGTGTGCCTAAAACGCAAATCGTCTTTTTCTGCCAAATCTTCGTGGTGTATTGTGTCATCGGGGCAGCCATTGCCAATTTGAGTTTGCAACAAGGAGACAAACAATTGTGGACCATTTTATTGAGCAGTTGCATCGGTTACCTGCTTCCTAATCCCTCCCTGAAATTCTCCTCGAACGGGAACCCCGGGAACCTTGTGTCCAGTGCCAGTGCCAGTCACCACTTCAACCAGAATCAGAACCCCATTTTAGACGGAGACACGCCTCTGACGTCCAGTAATATCCCCTCGGACAGCCACAGAACTCTGGAATTATGAGTCACCAAAACCAATTTTACTTAACTTTACCCAGTGACAGTTCCATGGAGGTGTTTCCCAAGAACACGTTGTGCTGTTACACGGCCAAATTACCTCAAGCCATCCAGTTAGATCACGAAGCCCATTGGGAAGTGGCTTTAGTAGAAATGATTCACCCGACCCAAGTCCTCAATGTCCTTCCCAATCAAAATTTTTTTGATGTGGAAGTTCATGACGAGCAAATGCAACAGTGGATGGATAGCAATGTCAAATATGACAAGAAAACCCGTACACAAAAGTACACCACCTATCACTTGTTCATTCCCCCAGGCTATTATTTTAGTGGTCAACATTTGGTCAGCACCATAGCCTCCAGGTTTAATGTCGTGTTTCTGAAAGCTTTGGAGCATGTCAACAAAAGTGTCACCATGGAGTACCACAAAACAGCTCGTCGCTTCTTGATGAAATTTGAACGAAGTAAAATCGTGTCCATTTTATTTTGTCCTGAATTGTTTGACATGTTGGGCGGAGACATGGACATGAGAAAGGCCATGCTCAAGAAAAACGAATTACCCATCGTTTACGACAACGAGTCTTTTAGCAAGTTATTTCGTGCCCCGGTAGAACTGAACCAAGGACTGAATTTGATGTTCGTGTATTCCGATGTGGTGGAGTACAACGTGGTGGGACACACCTCCGTACCGTTACTGCGTGTCATTCCTTTCAAAGTAGATTCTGCCACGAACGCTGACGAGGAAGGTGGAAACACTTACCACGTCCACCGCGAATTTGTACATCCTCACTATTTGCCTGTCAGTAAGTCGTATTTGGACACGGTCAACATTACTATAAAAGGAGATCTGGGACAAAATATTCCATTCACCAAAGGAAAAGTCACGGTGAAACTCCATTTTCGAAAACGGTTCTCTCACGACTCGTAAGTAAGTCATGTATCCAGTGTACCGAGGGGTTGCTCGACAGCGAGGACACGGCTTAGGAGATATGTTAAAATCGGCCTTTCGTTCGGTGGCCCCGGTGTTGAAACCGATGGTGACACGCGGATTGCACGCCTTGAAAGATGCGGCACTGACGCAAGGCAAAGAATTTCTCCAAAATGTCATCATCGACAAACAAAACCCTAAAGAAGCCTTCATGAGGGCAGGCAAAAATGTCTTGCTGCAAACGGGCAAAGACATTTTAGGCCAACGAGAAACACCTATAAATGCCCTGCACGCTACCGAGTCAGGCATTCAGCAAGGACAAGGCAGAAAGAGACGACGAAGAAAACACCCTTTCACCAGACTTCAAGCGAGAAAGGCCAAGAAAAGAAGAACCGTTCGAGACTTAGACGTTTTCGATTATTGAGAAAAGAGACAAAAAAATGATGCACCGAGAATCTTGCGCTTGTTCCAAGACGGAACTTGATCTGTTTGCCATGCCCCCCACGATGATGACGATGCAAGAATCCCAGTGGGTGGAATTTCACCCCGTCTCCTCACTGACCGATTCCGCTCCCATCGAGTTTGAAATCAAAGGACAGCCCGAAGATTACATCGATCTGAATATCAGTTACTTGTACCTGAAAGTCAAAATTCTAGATAAGACTGGAGGTGCTATAGACGATGAAGCAGTAGCTCCCGTCAACAATTTCATGCATTCCTTGTTCAGTGGAGTGGACTTGTACTTGAATAACAAACTGGTCAGTAGCAGCATGGATACTTACCCTTATCGTGCCTACCTGGACAATCTCTTGACGTACGGAATAGATGCCAAGAACACTCATCTCAATGCCTGTGTGGTATGGGAAGCTGACGAACCTACCAAGTTTGAAATAATGGAAACTGATGAAAAGAAAGACAACAATGATGGATTTGTAGAACGAAGAAAGAGAATCACGGGAGCCGACACAAGTTTAGAACGGATGGATCGTTTGCATTTGGACATGTGGTTGCAAGAAAAGTATTTGCTGAACGGGGTGGATGTCCGCCTGAGACTGAATCGTAGCAGTGCCGCTTTCCATTTGATGGCTGATAGTGACGGTTACAAAACCAAAATCCTAGAAGCCAGACTCTACGTACGCCGTGTGGAAGTGTTACCTAAAGTGGGAAACGACATCAGTCAGACGTTGAGCAGAACGACTGCCAAGTATCCCATACGACGCGTGGAAGTGAAAACCTTCACCATTCCCAAGGGACAGCGATCCATGATCGAAGATCATCTGTTCCAAGGACAGTTACCCAAACGTTTGATCCTTGGTATCGTCGAGAATACAGCCTTCAACGGAGCTGCCGAAAAAAATCCTTTCTACTTTCAACACTTTGGCGTGTCCAAAATCGAAGTCAGTCGCGATGGCAAGACCTTGTGTACCCGACCTTTCGAACCTGACTTTAAAAAGAAGAATTACTTGAGATCGTACTTGTCCTTGTACGAAGCCACCGGACAGTTAGGAACCAATACCAGTCACGGTATTACGTACGAGGATTATGCAGGAGGCTACGCTTTGTGGGCTTTCGATTTCACTCCAGACCAAGGCAGCGACGAGGGACATTTCCACCCTATAAAATCCGGCCAGATTCGTGTGGAAATTCAGTTTAAAGACCGAGACCCTGATGAAACGGTGAACGTCATCCTGTATGCAGAATTCGATAATACCATAGAAATCAACAGTTTGAGAGAAGTCATCCTAGATTACTAGAAACTATGGAAGACTGTTATCCCTCTTTACCTAGTGGAGAAACTTTTAGTGTTGCATTGTTGTTAAAAAATGTTAGAGTTGTTGTTGTTTAGTGTTAAGTGATTTTTGAATAAAAAATGTTGTGTTTTAAAAAAATTGTTTGATGTTATATTGTTGGATTATTGTTAAAAATGTTAGAGTTGTTGTTTAGTGTTAAGTGATTTTTGAATAAAAAATGTTGTATTTTGAAAAAAAATGCCTTTGTCTTTTGTTTAGCTATAAGAATGTTGGATTGATGCTCTTTCATTTCTTACTATCCCTCTCATGACACTCACTAAACGTTGCGACTCAAAAACCGTGTGGGGGATGTTTTCCTTCACGTCCGCGCTTTGACTTTAAGAACCGGGTTGTTTCCAGTCTAACCATCCATTGTCGACTCATCCTCCTAAGAAGATGTGCTCCAAACTAGCTAAACTCAACGAAGCCTACGTGAATTTGCATAGGGTCAGACACAGTCTGATACCGAAGCCAGAAGAAATAGAGAATGTGAGAATGTTAAAAATCACTGAAGACCTGATAGAAGAGCTCTTCAGAGAAGAAATGAACAGGGAAAAAGAAGAATGGACAGAGAAGTACAGACTTCAGAGACAGCAGCAACAACAACAACAAGAGCAGCAGCAGCAACCTGAAGCAGACAGAGGCTTTGTCGATTGTCGTATCGACACCAAAGAGTTCTTCTTCTCTTTTCGAAGAAGCAGACCTATCGCCAGAAAGTCTATCCTCAGAGGACATCGCATTCTTAGAAACTAAAAAGAATGCCATAGCAAACATAAAAAAACAGCCCTTTTCAGGGCTACCCAATACTCTAGAAAAGAAATAACAATCGATTTGCCAATGTGTGTAGGTAGAGTAGTGTGAAAATAAACACTAACTCTTTTTTAAAAAAAGGTGAGGGTATGTGTTTGTGTGTTTGTGTTTGTAAGTGGTTAAGTAAGTTGGTATGGATAGTAGATTAAAATGATGTCTTTTTTTTGGTGTTTGAGGTGTAAATTTGGGGTTAGATTGGATTGCTTTGCGTATGTGGATAGTCTATTGAAGTGATTTATAAAAAATTTTAAAATAGTGATGGGTAGCATAAAAAGTGAGTGAGTGTTTCTTTTAGGTCCACGCGTTGTTGTTTTTTGGTCATGATGTAGGTAAGATCAATTTTATGTTTTTAGGGGATGTTTTCCTTCACGTCCGCGCTTTCACTATAAATTGAAACTCGTTCGGCAGTCCAGCTACCCTTGTTGATTGATCAACACCAAAAATGAACACGAGACTGGAAAAACTGTTGGAACTTCATGTGCATCTAGAATATGCCAGGCGCATATTAAATGAACTGGCCGCGGAAGCCATTGTGGAGGAGGGAAGGATAAGAGAGGAGGAGGAAAGAAGAAACAAAGAAGAGGAGGAGAGAAGATATAAAGAAGAAGAGGAAAGAAGATACAAAGAGGAGGAGAGAAGATACAAAGAAGAGGAGGAGGAGGAAAAGGAGAGAAGAAGAAGAAATTTCAGAATCCCAGAGAGCGAAAATTGGGATTCTGAAGCGACATATCCTGCCTCTGCTCTCTCCCCCAAAAAGGTAAAAAGTAACTGGGGGACAAGATGTGTATGCGGCGCCAGGCCTGGAAGGTGCCACCATTAACCAGGTGTCCATGAAGTTCCAATAAAAAAACAGCCCTTTTCAGGGCTACCCAATACTCTAGAAAAGAAATAACGATCGATTTGCCAATGTGTGTAGGTAGAGTAGTGTGATTATAAACACTAACTCTTTTTTAAGATAGTGTGAGGGTATGTGTTTGTGTGTTGGTGCTTGTAAGAGCTAAGGTATGTTTGTGGGAATAGTAGATTATGGGTTTCTTTATTGTTTCTTAGCGTAGGTGAAGAGTATAGTTAGGGTTCTGTAAGCGCTCACGTACGATTGTGTGGATAGTAGATTATGGATTAGTTTATTGTTCTTAGCGTATGTGGAGAGTATAGTTAGGGTTTTGTAACCGCTCACGTACGATTGTGTGGATAGTAGATTATGGATTTGTTTATTGTTTCTTAGCGTATGTGTTTGTGTGTTTGTGTTTGTGTGTTTGTGTTTGTGTGTTTGTGTTTGTGTGTTTGTGTTTGTGTTTGTACCCGCTCACGTACGATTGTGTGAATAGTAGATTATGGATTTGTTTATTGTTCTTAGCGTATGTGAAGAGTATAGTTTGGGTTTTGTAAGCGCTCACGTAAGATTGTGTGAATAGTAGATTATGGATTAGTTTATTGTTCTTAGCGTATGTGGAGAGTATAGTTTGGGTTTTGTAACCGCTCACGTACGATTGTGTGGATAGTAGATTATGGATTTGTTTATTGTTTCTTAGCGTATGTGTTTGTGTGTTTGTGTTTGTGTGTTTGTGTTTGTGTGTTTGTGTTTGTGTGTTTGTGTTTGTGTTTGTACCCGCTCACGTACGATTGTGTGAATAGTAGATTATGGATTTGTTTATTGTTCTTAGCGTATGTGAAGAGTATAGTTTGGGTTTTGTAAGCGCTCACGTAAGATTGTGTGGATAGTAGATTATGGATTAGTTTATTGTTCTTAGCGTATGTGGAGAGTATAGTTTGGGTTTTGTAACCGCTCACGTACGATTGTGTGGATAGTAGATTATGGATTTGTTTATTGTTTCTTAGCGTATGTGTTTGTGTGTTTGTGTTTGTGTGTTTGTGTTTGTGTTTGTACCCGCTCACGTACGATTGTGTGAATAGTAGATTATGGATTTGTTTATTGTTCTTAGCGTATGTGAAGAGTATAGTTTGGGTTTTGTAAGCGCTCACGTAAGATTGTGTGGATAGTAGATTATGGATTTTGTTTATTGTTTCTTAGCGTATGTGGAGAGTATAGTTTGGGTTTTTATTATATGAAATGAGAAAGTATAGTTTGGGTTTTATTATATGAAATGAAAAAGTAGGGGGATGTTTTCCTTCACGTCCGCGCTTTTCGTATAAGAACCCACAGTATTCGTCGTTCAAACCATTCTGCAAAGAATAAAAAAAGAAGATGGCTTCTAACCAAATGGACAAAATGGAAAAATTGCAAAACGTCCACGACAATTTAGGAATGATAGAGCAAATGTTGGTTAACCTAAACGAGGATCACTATTCTTATAGTCCCCATCGAGTGAAGATGGAGATAAACAATTTACGAAAAATGAGGGTAATCATCAGTGATCTGTTGAAAGAAATAAAGGAGGAGAAGGAGGATGAAGAGGAAAGGATAAGGATGAGAGCATGGAATGAAAAAATTGAAAAAGAAGAAGAAAATGAAAAGAGGAAGAAAGAAGAGGAGGAAGAGAAGAAGAAAGAAGAGCAGGAGAAAAAAAAGAAAGAAAAGAAGAGAAAGAGTGTTGGAGATAAAATAAGAACTTGGTGGAGAAAAAGAAGAAACTAGAAGCAGAAGAAGAAGAAGAAAACCCAAAGGACCTTTTCAGGGCCAGCCATATTTCTCGAAAAGAGATAGCCTTTCCATTGCCTGCCCCTTTTTTTAAATTTAAATTTAAATTTAAATTTAAAAAAATTTATAAAAAAAAAATCCCCAAAGCCCAAACTCTATTCCCCATGTTAATTTCCCTTGTCCCTAGACAGACCCAAACTCTATGTTAAATTCCCATTGTCCCTAAAGTGACCCACGATTTCTCTCCATGTTAAATTTCCATTGTCCCTAATCTGACCCAGGGGTCTTTTTAATGCTAAGTCCCATTGTCCCTAATGTGCCCCACTTTACTACTCTTGTGTGCATTTCGAGCTCTGTCAGATATTACTGTCTGTTTATATCAATATGTCCTTATATAGATGACCGGATATATATACAGAGTAGTCTTTCTTGCGAGTTACAGTTTTTAGTTCAGTTGTCTTCATTCACATGTATAATTTTCTTGTCAGAAAACCTGCAAGTTGCAGATTTAGAACGTTCTGTCTTTAGATTCTTTTTAGAGTTTTACTTTTTCTTTCTTGCAGCTAGTGTCCAGCCTTGTGTTTTATTTGATCTTCTAAAATGTTTTATCAATTTTCTATCAATAAGATCGACATTCAATAACGTAAAGACGTAGAAAGGTGATAATCAATCTCAGCCAAAATCCGGTCAATATAAAGCTGTCTTCCATACTTGGTACAAATCTAATTATAAATAAAGGAAATGTGCTGAGATGAAAGTTGGTGACACTGTAAATCAGGGGCTATAACCCCATTAAATGATAACCAAGAATTCAGACAATCAAATTCATACAAGGTATTATATTGCTTTATACCAAATCCAATAATAATTAAAGGTGTTAATGAGCAGAAGCAAAAGTGGGTGTGCAAGAAAATTATGGGCCATACCTCATTTAAACGACGACGCATAATCCTAGCAATTAAACACAATCAAGGTCTCGTCAATGTCAAGCAGGATTCAACCAAATTCGATTCAAATCCAGAAATAATTAAGGGATTTATTGTGCGGGAGTGAGAGCAGCTATGAATTTTATGACGATTACACAGATGGCTGACAATGGAACGAATTCAAAGGCTCGGCAATATCAAGCTGCATACAAAATTTGAATGATAAAGTTAGTTCTTATAGAGAAGCAAAAGTGGGTGGGTATGATAATCGGTACACATGACACCGCTGTTAATGACACAGAACACTGAAAACTGACTTTGTATATTCAACATTTAGCAGCATACCAATGTTTTCATTGAAATATATTAATAATGAAGGGAGTGAATAAGAGCTCTTTAACTCTGTTTAACAATGTAGTTGAATGCTGACAACTGAAATCGGGCACGGCGTAAACAATACTCAAATACTCGGTTTTGGAGCCGCTGTAGCATACATACATACATACATACATACATATATATATATATATATATATATATATATATATATATATATATATATATATATATATATATATATATATATATATATATATATATATATATATACATACATACATACACACATACAGGTAAAACCCGTTATATACAGATGAAACCCGTTATAACGCGATGTTCGGGTCCAAAGAGTAACATCGCATTATAAGCGGGATCACGTTATAAGAAATTCGAAAAACTTCCCCGTACAAAATGTGCATTGAAATTTCGGTGTCATCAGTTTTAACTAACCTCTTGATCATATAACCTGCTAGGTATACGAATAATCGGCTTTTCCGAGAGCGTGTATTTAAGATATTACAAAGAGAGGTCACCTTAAATTAAAAAAACGAGAACCTTCCTGCCATTGTGTTATAAGCGGAATCGCTTTATAACGAGTTGCGTTATAACGGGTTTTTACCTGTGTGTGCGTATGTGTGTGTGTGTATGCAGAGGTATCCGCAAGAAGATGAAATTATTAAAAGATGTTTTATAAAAGTTCGCCTCCATGAAAGTTATATTATACACGGAGATATTTGCTAAAGATGGTTTCAGCGTAAATTACATTTAGCAGGCACATCTGTAGCCCTTACAGTGTCCTTAATCCAGGCTGTTTCTTTGCTCCAGACTCGTTAAAATTTCAAGTGAAACACTGTAATAGTATTGAACCTAACAACAAATCATACTTCCACATACGCGACAACTGTTAGCAATTCAAACAATACTTATGTCTCATTGGTATCACATATCTGGATGTAATGAACGATGGTCTTGATTACAAACTACCAGGTGAGATATGTATATTTCTCCTAAGAAAATTAACACTTTGTATCAGCACATTTAACTTTTTACATTATCTGAAAGTCCATCTCAGAGAAGCACACTGTCGTCATTACTAGCGACCTCTGTTTGAGAGTTCAGTGGTTTCCAGTACAGCACATACATTTGTAGCGGTTTAATTTTGGTTACACTGGCAATAAATAAGTAAGGACCAAAATTAAAGAACACCAAACAACGAACATGTAGCTCAGGGGCCAGCCTCAAAATGATTCATACAGAGGTGGGTGAGCTTTTAAAACAGGCAAATATACTTTTAGCAAATATATTCATAATTGTGTCAAAGTCTGGAGTGATATAAAAATCAAGAATTAGCTCATCGTCAGATAAAAATGGTACTAAATCACATGATTCCAACTGATTCAGCAAGATACTTTTCTGCCACTTTTTATTATTTTCTAATGTTGCTGCCATGTGAGAGAATTTAGCGGTGGACTGTCCATCCGATAGAAATTCTTGATTTTAAGAGGCTCATAATACATTAATTTAATTAATGTGGACTGACCATTGTACAAGGGTAGCAAGTTAAATCGCTTTCCTTTCGATCCACCGCATCGTTTTTGTCCCCAAAACGCCACGCCTCTCGGAATTAACCACCATCCAGAAACATTGACGTTGATTGTAGGATAACAGTCTCTCATGCGAGAACTCAAGGATGGTAACGATGGTTTCACTGTAGCAAATTGATTTTTGCTAACAGCAAATAAACAGAGTTGGTTAAACACATTTGGGACAGATAAATCCACCAGTTACGTTCTTAAATATCCAAATACGAAGCTGCTGTCTCCATACTGACATATGCAGGACATTTTGAGAAGAATTAGAAAAAATAGTGTGTAGAGTGATAGCACTGTGTGAAGCGCTATATCGCTCTGTGTATCATTATATCACTTTTTGTAGCATTATATCAGTGTGTGTATCATTATATTACTCTGTATAGCATTATATCACTGTGTGTAGCATTATATCACTATGTGTAGCATTATATTACTGTGTATAGCATTATATCAGTGTATTGCATTATATCACTGTGTGTAAAATTATATGATTGTGTTACATTATATCACTTGTGTTGCATTATATTGCTCTGTGTAGAATTATATTACTCTGTGTAGCATTATATCACTGTGTATTGCTTTATATCGCTGTGCGTAGCATTATATCAGTGTGTAGCATGATATTACTTTGTGTAGCATTATATCACTGTTTTGCGTTACATCAATGTGTTTAGTATTATATCACTGTATATAGAGTTGTATCACTGTATGTATCATAATATTACTCTATGTAGCATTATTTTACTCTTTGTAGTATTATATAACTGCGAGATGCATCATATCACGGTGTGTAGCATTATACTACTGTGTGTTGCATTGAATTGCTCTGTGTAGCACATTATCACTGTTTGTAGCATTATGTTACTCTGCTCTGTGTAGCATTATATCACTGTGTAGAATTATATGACTACGTAGAATTATATCACTGTGTGAAGCATGATATTGTTGTGTGTTGCATAATATCACTCTCTGTTGCATTATATCACTGTGTGTAACATTATATCACAGTATGTAGCATTGTATCATGATGCGCAGCGTTATATTCCAAGGAATGTCATGAAATGATAAAGGAATTAATTTTTTTCGACATAAACCTAAAAGGTTTAACTGTCCCAAATTTAGATGTTCGACCAAAAATGTTTGTAAATGCGCTAGGCACGGAGAGCAATCCCGTGTTGGTATGTGTGACCTTGATGTTGAAATTTGGACTTACGGGTAAACAGAAACGTGCATACAGTATATCGCCCATGATAAGCCTTGAAGGTCAGCCAGTTTTTTTCCAAACGGCACAGGGTAATCTTATTATCTTATGGTACATGTTTAGGCTCGAATAAACAGTAACACAAGAAAGAGTGAAAACAACAAACTTTGAAAATTATAATAATTTTTTTCCTTAGAAAAAGATTGTAAAAATGAAGAAAAAAATATGAACTTACGGTTTTAAGAATCAAATCCAAAATTAATCCAAAAATAATCCAAGAATAAAATTTTAGAAGTCCTAATAATAAAATGTTCTAATGATTTCAAGTTCAAGTACCGACGAAGAATCCAAGATGGAAGACGATGACGTATGCTGTAACCTGTAGTGTGTTGAAGTCTACAGTTCCTTGTAGAAATAAGAAATATCACACCGGTTTTGGAAATCCGAATAGATTTTCATAAGAGCTGTTTTTGTTCAAGAGTTTCATATGAGCACACGTATTTTCCAGAAAAAAAATTAATTAATCCTTTTGAGTCCAAGTAATTTGAAATAACACCAAACAACACAACACTTTCCAGTGTAAAGAAAAAAGTCCAGCTGAGATTATTTCTCCAAAAACAAAGGTCATATCGTATTCTAAAACGCAGTTTCGAAAATCCTCAAGTTGCGAAATCGAAAGGGGGGGGGGGGGGCACGTAATCGTGTTTATATCACGTACGCCTAACATGATCCTGACGAAAATCAATCAGTTTACTCTAAGAAATAAAACTTTAAAAAAATGTTTACAACTTAAATCACGTAGTCCCATCATGACCTTGACAACAACCAATAATTTTAAAATAAAAATAGAACTTATTTACGTGGCTGCTACTAATTTTGAATCAAGTTTAAGATCCAGGTCAACACTAGGTGTTTACTTGAATGAACAGTCAAGGTGAAACTATTTTCTAGAAAAAGTATCATCTCCAGTGAATAAATTTACATTACAATAGCATGTAATGAAGAAAAAACTGACAAACAAACAATTAAATTAAGATAAATATATACTAAATCAGATGTAATTAAATCAAATATACATGACAATTATCAGACAAAACTATATTTAGAAAATTAATCCTAAAATGTTCTAAAAATGGGCTTGATTATCATTAAGCAAGGGGTTATCGTCAGATACATACATTCTTTTATAAGCACTTATAAACTACATTTAATGGGCAGCAACAACTTACCTTTTTGTCCAAGAATCTATAGGTTTCATTATTACCCTAAATGCAAACCATTCACAAAGCTTATAAATGAACTTACTGTAGAACAAAAGTAACTCTGGACTTTTTTGTTATAATGAACCTTGATCTTTGACCCCAAAGGCCACTTTCTTACCTTAAGAGCAAGCCCTCCACAAACTTTTATCAATGTACATAATCTTGAACTGAAGTTATAAATGAAAATAAATACCCACCATTTGTATTCTTTGAGTCTCAGTGACCATGACCATTGCCCCCCAAATGGATAGGCTTTTTCCTGACTCTATGCTCAAGCCATCCACAAAGTTTGATCCATGGATTTGATTCAAACTAATATTACTGTGCATAAACCATTTTTAGTCTTTTAATCACAGCGAATTGATAAGGTTCTTCCTTACCCAAATTCAAGCTATCTACAAAGCGTATCAACTGTGGATGACACAGAACTCTATTGAGCGTAAACATTTATTTCATTTCAGACAGAGGGATGGAGTTTTTTTTCTTATACCCAGTGCAAGCCTTCCACAGAGTGTGACAACGGTAGATATTATACAATTATAATTGTTATGTATGTGCCACTTTTGTTCTTTCAGTTGCCGCGATCATGACCTTTCAAGTCTGAAATCATAGTTATTCCCCCCCCCCCCCCCAAGTACCATACATAAATAACGTTTGGTAAAAGTAGACTAAAGAGAACGTAAGGTATTGTGCGGAAACAAAATTGGTACCAAATAGATGGACGGACACTCTCAAAACATTAGTTATGTATTAAGGTAGACTATACAAACTTCGAAATATGTAAAGACTCTTTTTTGAAGAAATCATATAACAAATCTTTTCTAGTAATTGCATGTAAGAGACACAGTACCTCTGGAAACACGTTGTGAAACACCAAAGTCATATGAATAACACTTGTAGTTAAAACGCAAATTGCTGAAGAATACCATACTTACGTCCTAACAACATGCATGTTGTCTTTAAACGTGTAATGTCTGGAGGTCCACACATAATTTAAATCCCCCGCCCCCATTAATTATGATTGCTATTATTTAGAACACAATCATGCAAAGGTTTAGAAAAAGAAAAGTGTTTATATATATATACATATATATATATATATATATATATATATATATATATATATATATATATATATATATATATATATATATATATATATATATATATATAGACACATTGCTTTTAGAAAAAAACGTGTGTGTGTGTGTGCGCGCGCGCGCACGCGCGACTAGATTTCGAGATTGCGATAAGTACAAAAAGTAACTAGTAGCACCAGGAACTAACAGTACATGGTTTATAAAATGTAAATCTTGATGAAACTGACATGTGAGAAATGTCATTTAGGTTTAAGTGGGAAGGATACAAGATGAAATGTCATGGCGTCGCGTTGCTGTTGCTCCATGCGATAAATTATGGATCGCTGGGGAATACAATACATTCTAACAAAACAAACCGTATGGAAGTTTTAACTATTTATGACACAGTGTTATTCAAAATTGTTTCTGCGTGTTGGAACCGTACCTTTTTTACCAATTTTCCCTCTTGTACGTAAATTTTAATCATCTCCTGGATAATTCCATAGTTTGAAACCCTCTTAAATTTTAAGGTAGAAAACACGTGCCTGAAATCCTGAGATTATCAAGATGGTAATCTTAAAGTGGCAAAAATATCGAAGCAAATGTGATTATCTCCCGTAATTATTTTACCACGACTAGTGTATTAAGTATTATCTTCCATATTTTTCTTTTCCTCTGAAATTTTGCGTTCCTCAAATTTGGAGAGGGTTGGGCACATTTCACAGACCCTTCGTAACCAAGGCAAAACACTGCAAACCTTCACAAATAATTCATTGACCTTAAAGAAAATGGATGCCCAAAAAAAAAAAAAAAAAAAACTGGACAAAGTTTCAAATGGTTATACGGCTGTTTTAATTTT
This sequence comes from Sinohyriopsis cumingii, assembly GCA_028554795.2. Taxonomy (NCBI): domain Eukaryota; kingdom Metazoa; phylum Mollusca; class Bivalvia; order Unionida; family Unionidae; genus Sinohyriopsis; species Sinohyriopsis cumingii. The sequence continues at coordinate 133,167,567 of CM068824.1, forward strand.
AAATCATTTTTGTGTTCAGTTTGTATGTAAGGCGAAACAGCTTATGTATATCTAAATATTGGCTGATGTTACGGTGGTGGTAATGATCCATTTTTCCACTTTTCACACTTGTCCGTTAATTCTAAGGTCTCACTGGACTGTTTTTTTCTGGTGAATTTCCATCCAACAATGACCTATTGCAGAAAAATGAGAATAATTTTACACTGATGATACAAATAAAAACAAACTAATGATTTCTGCAAAAAGCATACATGTGAGATTTTGACTGCAGCAGTCAGGTAAATTCCTGATGCAACTGGTGGCTTTTATACTGAACCAACATTGCCACCAACCCCTAAATTTTAGATTAATTTTTGACAGGAAAAAGTTATTTTGAATATTTTCCTGTGATAAGGCAGCTAAAAGAATCAATATGTGCCTTATGCATGAATGAAGTTCACTATTGCTATAACAAATTAGCATACTTTTCATCACCCCTCAACCATCCAGATTTTTAGATATTTATATCTGTAGCAGACTCACGTAAAAACGTAAGCCAAGTCGGCTGCTCATTTGCAGCCCAAGTTACGCATTTGATCTCCAATGCTCATCTAACTGTGACAGGCAGTCACCAACAAGCCAACCCATTTCCAAGCTCAACTATAAGTAAATCTAAACCACATTACATATTTAGCTTATGTGTGAATTTATGTGAATTTATGTGTGAATAATTAGGTTCATGCCTTCTACCTTAAAAATTGGGGGGAGGGGGTCAAAATACGAAACTATCCAGTGAGACCTAAGGTCTCACTGGATAAATCCATATTTGACACCTCCTTATTTTTTAAGGTAGAATGCATGCGCCAGTAAAGCACAAGTTTCGTGTTTATAAATTCACACATAAACTCAATCTGCAAGTTGGCTTACATTTACTTTGAGTTAGGCTTGAAAATGGGTTGGTTTGTTTGGTGACTACCTGTCACAGTTGAACTAGCATTAGTGATCAAATGCATAGCATGGACTGCCACCCCCACCCCCACCCCCAAAAACACAGTAACAACCCCCCATACCAGCCGACATGGTGTACGTGTTTATGTATGTCTGCTACAGCTGTATATACGTCAAAATCGAGATGGTTATGGGGTGATTAGAAGCTTGCTCATTTGTTATGTTACCAATGAACTTTAAACATGCACGAGGCCAATATTTATTGTTTGAGCCGCCTTGTCACAGGACAATATTCAAAATAGTTCGTCACTGTCAAAAGTGAACGTAAAAAAGAGAGGTTGTTGGAAGTGTCGGTTAACTTTAAAAGCTATCAGTTTTACAAGGAATTACCCAGAGTATCTTAATTAAAATCGAACAAGACTGATTTCCACAGAAATGGTTGGTTACTTTTAATTTGTATATTTAATGAAAAATTATTTTCATATTTCTGAAATATATTTTGTTAGATGAAAATTAACAAAAAGAACTTTTTACAGTACATACCTTTTATATTTTCATAATGTAATGATGATTAATTTAATTTCATATCTTTCCATTCTTATCTACACAAGCGGCAATATTTGAATCCATATATTTCATTATATTTACAGACTTTTAAGTTATAATGGCCTACACACAAACCAGCAATCTAGCACTTGCTGAAAAGCAACATTTTCAAGTAACTCTTAGTAACAAAATTGTCACATCGAGCACATATACAATTCGACTTGGACCCGAAGGTTCTGTTGACTATTTGGTGTTAGAATGTTACACACGTAGAGTTGGAAAGCTACAAACAAATTTGATATTTTAAGAAAGAAAAATAATGGCAGCATTATTACCAGTCTTCTAGTTTAAGACTGCATTTTTACTGAAAGAGATCTCTTTGTAGTTTGCTTGTAGACCTAACGGTTATGTATAGCACACCTGCCAACATGGTACTTCTAGCTGCAAAGAACATCCATTTTCCTCAGGAACCAGCCGCAGAAGTTGCCCACGAGGTTTTACAAGCAGGCTTTTACGTATCGGATGTGTTCGATTCTCAGATAACAGTACGGTATGATGGCTGCTCCTTTTTAAGTGTTCATGAATGCAGCGAATGAGTGCATGTATGCCTTGCTTCATGTATACTGTTTACACACAGTGCCAGATTAAATCCTTCCAGGGCCCTAAAAACTAAAAATATTATGGTGCCCCCCGCCCCAAATGTGAAACTATAAAATAGAAATATTAAAAGTAAAAAAAGAAAATACCAGTGTTACCATAATTCCAATTCTAAAGGTGGATAAATACCAGTGTTGCCATAATTCCAAATCAAAAGGTGGGAAAATACCAGTGTTGCCATAATTCCAAATCAAAAGGTGGGAAAATACCAGTGTTGCCATAATTCCCAATCAAACGGTGGGAAAATACCAGTGTTGCCATGATTCTAAATCAAAAGGTGGGAAAATACCAGTGTTGCTATGATTCCAAATCAAAAGGTGGGAAAATACCAGTGTTGCCATGATTCCAAATCAAAAGGTGGGAAAATACCAGTGTTGCCATAATTCCAAATCAAAAGGTGGGAAAATACCAGTGTTGCCATCATTCCAAATCAAAAGGTGGGAAAATACCAGTGTTGCTATGATTCCAAATCAAACGGTGGGAAAATACCAGTGTTGCCATGATTCCAAATCAAAAGGTGGGAAAATACCAGTGTTGCTATGATTCCAAATCAAAAGGTGGGAAAATACCAGTGTTGCCATCATTCCAAATCAAAAGGTGGGAAAATACCAGTGTTGCCATAATTCCAAATCAAAAGGTGGGAAAATACCAGTGTTGCCATCATTCCAAATCAAAAGGTGGGAAAATACCAGTGTTGCTATGATTCCAAATCAAACGGTGGGAAAATACCAGTGTTGCCATCATTCCAAATCAAAAGGTGGGAAAATACCAGTGTTGCCATCATTCCAAATCAAAAGGTGGGAAAATACCAGTGTTGCCATAATTCTAAATCAAAAGGTGGGAAAATACCAGTGTTGTCATGATTCCAAGTCAAAAGGCGGGAAAACACCAGTGTTGCCATCATTCCAACTCAAAATACTGGCAGATCGAAATGGGCATAGGGGTCGTTCATTAATTATGTCAACAAAATGGGGGGGAGGGGGTTTGAAGAAGTTTGACAATTGTTGACATGGGGGACGGGGGAGTTCAAGATAAATTGACGTCAACAATGTTATTTTTTACAATAAATTTAATAAATAAAAAATAGGAAATTAGTCGGTGCGTTGGTATGGCACACACTCGCTCGCCCGTCAACAGCCCACCAGTTTAATCCTAAACCGGTTGAGCTCTTGCCAAAGAAGTCATAGTCTTGCATCATCATATTTTGTTTTTATTCAATGTGGATTGTAGACTGTAGACAGATTAACCACATATGGTATTAATCTGAAGAAATTAATGAATCAGCCACTATGCCCATTATAACAATTGAGGAACATTTGGCTTCCCCATGGGAAGATGATAGAAGCTAGAATATAAAGTCTCGATTGTTTCATGAATTCAAAGTGTTATAGTCAATTTGAAATCTGTTAAACAAGTAAAAAAAATGTATTAAAATTTATTTGTAGACCTTTTAATTTCCATAATTATATTTTTAGCATAAAAGCCAGCCGTATAAAATATTGTTAGTTTGGGGGTGGGGGGTAAAAAAAATTTTGACATAATTTTATTAGGGGGGTCATTGAAAGTTTGACAGTTGTTGAAAAGGGGGGGGGAGGGGGGTAAAAAATTGCCTAAAAATTGTTGGCATAATTAATGGACGTCCCCATACATAATTCATTGAATTTTTTCATCAACAATTATTTTTAATTTTTTCTGGTGCCCTAAGCACGTGCTTAGTGTGCTTAATGGATGATCCGGTACTGTTTACACACTTCAGTATGCACATTTTGCACCAGTACTTTAAAACAGCAAAATTCCTTTCATATATTTGATTGGCTACATTTTGAGATTGCTCAACGATTTTTGCTACTTGTTTTGCACTATGTAATTAATAGTACCAGGTTCTCATATTGCAGTGTTTATAAACTATGAATTTCTTTTAATGAAACAGTCATTGAGAAATGTAAGATTAGTTTTAAGTGGGAAGAATAAAAGATGAAGCGTGATGGTGTCTCGTAGCTATTGCTCCATATGATAACATATGGATTATTGGGGAATCCAATAAATTCTAACTAACAAACCATTTGGAACTTTAAACTATTTACGTCTTGGAATTGATCCTGTTATTCCACTTGTCACACTTGTATGTAAATTCTTACAATATCACTGGGGTGTATTTTATGTTTCGTATTTTGACACCCACTTCATTTTAAAGTAGAAAGCATGTTTATGAAAAGTACAAGCCTTGTGTTTATTAATTCACACAGAAACTATATATGCAGTTTGGTATACACTTACTTTGAGTTAGGCCTGAAAATGGATGCTAGGTTTCCTGACTGCCTGTCATGATTATACTGGCACTGGAGTGTGTGTGTGTGTGTGTGTGTGTGTGTGTGTGTGTGTGTGTGTGTGTGATTTTTAACGTAGCTTTAACAATTTTTCAGTTATATCGCTATGATGTTTGCAGTGTGGCAGTATATAGTGATGTCTAGCACTGGGGCATCATGACGCAGACATGTAACATCATGTCACACCCAATCACATTATCCTGACACCAGGCTGAACATCCTAACACTAACTCCTAATGCTGAGTGCCAAGCGAGGCAGCTGCTAGTACCATTTTTATAAATCTTTGATATGACTCGGCCGGGGTTCGAATCCGCGACCTCCCGTATCCGAGGCGGACGCTCTAACCACATAGGACACCAGAGTTTTCTACATGCCTTGGAGATCAAATGCGTAACGTGGGCTGCAAATTAACATCCGATTTGGTTTACGTGTTTATTTGTGTTTGCTACAGGGGTAAAATCTCAAAACAGAGACGGTTAAGGGGCGATTAGAAACATGCCGATTTTTCATATTACCAGTGAATTTAAAACATGCATGAGACCGACACAAGCCGCCTTGTCACAGGAAATACGAACGTTAAAAAGAGTGGTTTAGGAGTGTCGGTTGTTATGTATATATGATTTGCATTATTTGTTGGGTTTTCTTAACATCATGTCGATTGTCCCTTGGCCTGCGCAGAATCCACACTGGCTTTCTTGGAGTAGACCTTGCTTAAGAAGTTGAATGAGGCATGACGGGAAAAAGTGTCTTGCTAGCGATGGACATTATGGAGATTCCTTTGTGGTTGTCGCAGCGCTGACGGTACCATTTCATAGTATAGGTGGACTACGGAGGCGACCATAAATTCTTGTGGGACAGAACAGAGATGGGAAGCATCAACGAGGGGACACAAATGGTAGCTTACCAGATTTAAACAACGCACGTGACTGATAAAAAGAAAAGCAGGAACGTAGTCCGATTTGATCGTTTGTTTCTTGTTTTAACTTTTTCTCAAAAATGGACATTAATTGTAGCATGAAAAACGTCATTCTTTTATGAAATGCATATATGCTTTTTTTAAGGCATGAACTTTAATTTTTAAAAGTAGTCTTCTAGAACCAAGAAATAGATAACTTGTGAATAGGTTTGTTCCATGTCCAAATTTGTATGTATTAAATGGATGGTGGTAAGATCAAGGCACATGCCCTAGAGCCCATGTATACATTTGAATAAATGTTTTGCACCCATGCAATAGACTTTTCCTTTTGGAGTCTCTATTCTGTCTGTGAGTCTTTCTTTGGGCGGAGCGGGACATATAACTTTATATAACGCCTGGCGGACATTGATGCCAATGTCAGTACCCTGACGTCATCATTCATATTTTCCATGTACAAACCCAGTATTTTTTGTCCCTATACAGGCCCAATATTCCCATGTTAAAGTCCCATTGTGCCCAAAGTGGCGGTCCTGTATTCCCCATGTTAAATTCCCATTGTCGTTAGACAGTCTCAATCAATTGTTACTCTACATACCCATGTTCATTCCCTCTTGACGCCAAAGTGGTCCATTCAATTTCCACATGTTCAATTCCCCTTGTCGCTATGGTGGCCCAATACCTTTCAATAACCCTTCACGCTATAGTGGCCCACGACCTTTTTGACTGGGTTTTCAATTGACGGTTTTTTTTTCTTCTATATGTCTATTTTGCCCCTATCAACCCTTTGTTCCTACATATACATTTCATCCTATCAAAAGTTTTGAACCTATGAAGCCCATGACACCACCCAATGTTCAATTCCCATTGTCACTATACATCCCTATGTTCAATTCCCCTAGTCCCTATACGAACTCAATCCATACCCTTGTCCTTACAGAGGCCCAATATTCTCCATGTTAAATTCCCACTGACGCTAGAGTTGCCCACGACCTTTCAAAAACCCTTGAGGCTAGAATTGCCCACAGCCTTTTTGACTGCGATTTCCATTGAGGCTAGGGTGCCCCCATATACCACAAACGTCCACATTGTACACATTTCATAACAAAAATGTGCTTAGATTTTTTTCTTTATTTCGTATACAATTCATTTATATTTTGAACAAAATGATCAGGAATAATATCAAATAAGGATCACCTACCGTATCCGACATAACGTGGTGTTGGATTTTTTGTTTTGTTTACAATGGTGACGTTGTCAAATCTTATGTTCCATTTCTCGGCTGAAATCAGTTGACCCACTTATGTCGCCGAATCAACATCGGATTAATTGATATGCATATGAAAAGTGGCCACGTTTCTCAGTTCGAGGGACAAATTACGCGGCTCATACTGTGAAGAATCGTGGATATGATCTTGTATTTAAGGAACCCAACGCTTTTTGGGACGGATATCTTTCTATATTCAGCATTATTCATGTCATTTGGCATATGCAACGTTTGGACGTAATGGCGGCACTGGGACTTTGATGTGGAGTTATTCTGATTTTTCTGAAACATGTTCTAGTCGGATGAAAATAATCAAAGAGAATTTCTATTGAGGCCAGTTGTGGGTTTAACGCCATTTCTGAGCACATGATTGCCTATTCATGGCAGCCAGTATATATAGCGGACGAAGAGCACGGAAAAGCTCTGAGAAGAACCACCGACCCACATTAAGCTGCTGACAAGCTTTCTCACATACCCAGCCTGAGATTAGAACCCACGCGAACAGAGGTGAGATATCGGTGATCTGTAAAGGCGAACGCCTTAGACCACTCAGCCGCCGCCCCCAACATTAGTAAGAATGGATATACAAATGTATTTGGTTTATCTTATCTCCTCATATGAGTGAGTAAAAGCACCCAAATCGTAATTGAAATAAATGCTTTGAAACACAGTATACAAAAAAAAATGTATATTTTGTATTAATTTCCTATTTGATATTTGATCAATAGATTCTTAGGGTATTTCAGAGTTTCGTAAGATGAAGACTAGAATCGTGTTCATGGAGCACTGATGCCTCACCACTGTCTAAAGCGACATCAACGCAAACCTTAAAAAAGGCATATATTTGACGAATTGATTGATGTAAGGAGCTACCATGGTAACACTATTTGCGCAGTTGTGGTGTATACAAAATCACCTGGAAAATTGTTTTCATTTTCACCTAAAATGGGGTTAGAAGACAGCGTTTTCTTGTTTATTTTGATCGAATTCAAGCAAGTATGAGTCAGAGTGACTTTCGTATAGCCAGATGCTTACATACCAAAAAAAGGAAATGTTTTGTTTTGGATTAGCTATTTCACCAGTACATGAACAGAGGTAAGTGAAAATTATACTTCTGCTTGCTTGGGGTTTTATGCTTCATACCCGTTTTATCCAGATCTCAGACTCACCCTACTTTTGCAAGGTTCGTCTGTCAGTGTACCATTTCACCTGATCCAAATCTCAGACTGGTCCTACTTTTTGCAAAAGTTCGTCTGTCGTAATATTTCAGCTGATCCAAATCTCAGACTGGCCCTACGTTCGTCTGTCAGATTACAAATTGAACTGATCAAAATGTCAGACTGACCTACTTTTTACAAAGTTTCGTCTGTCAGAGTAAAAACTGAACTGATCAAAATGTAAGACTAGTCCTACTTTTGCAAAGGTTCGACTGTTGTTCTGTCTGTGCACCATTTCGACTTATCTGCTTTGGTCTAAATGAGAGGAAGTCTAACACCCAGACACAAACTCTGTTTCTGGAATAGGCATTGTTTAAACTGTTTATTGTATTTAACGAAATCTGGTGTTAAAAATTCAGATTTTTCAGGCGTATTTTTTAAAGTCAGACGAATGTCTACAATACATGTCATCTTTGTAAAGCTACGTATCTCCTCTTTTCTCAATTACCACCACTCTGGTCTATCGAGAACTGCGACGACTCCGGAGACCATGGAACAAAGATACTCACCTTATGACGCAAACAGGTGGCATTCGGGGATAATGCGTTAAGGAGGAAACAAAACGTATGATCCATATTTAATCTATGTTTTGTATACACAGTTAATAACAATACCTGTATCATCATCATCATCATCATCATCATGCTATTTCCTACCAGTGAATAGTGGATGAGAAGAAAGCGTACACTCATATAAATATACAAACTATGTTACAACAAGTAGTAAAGAGGGAAGAACAACATGTCTAAAAAAATATATAGCATTTTCAAAATGATACTGTCATAAGCTTCTATTCGAATGATAAGCCCACGTTTGATGATAAGCAAGCCTCTTATTTCTTCCCGTATTTTTTCTGACCAGATTTTTAGGCTACAGGCCGTATCATGGGGTAAATAATGTGACAGCAGAAATCTAACCAAAACTGTTCCGAGAACAAACGAGTCTGAACTGACAAGGCCAAAATGTGTACGAGCAAAGATCTAGACTGAGCGAAATAATGCACCTGTCTTTGTTGTTTCTTTAGAGAACAAGAAAATATTTGGTGTTGCTAAAGCCTTGGTCTTTTTCATCTGCATTAACCACAGTTTGGAACGAAATAGGCGAATCTATTCACTTTACTAGCCAATATATAATACATGTACTGACGGTGAAATGCTTTGAACAAACGGTTTTTATGACGACTTTAATGCAGTTTAAATATCTCATTCAGTAAGAAATGAAAATGTATGCCCTTAACTTGAAGGTTGTTACGAGGATGTATGCCCTTAACTTGATGGTTGTTGTGAAGATTTGGACGGTCTTCACAATGATATGAAAATGTATGCCCTTAACTTGATGGTTGTTACGAGGATGTGGACGGTCTTCACAATGATATGAAAATATATACCCTTAACTTGATGGTTGTTGTGAGGATGTGGAAGGTCTTCACAATGATATGAAAATGTATGCCCTTAACTTGATGGTTGTTACGAGGATGTGGACGGTCTTCACAATGATATGAAAATGTATGCCCTTAACTTGATGGTTGTTACGAGGATGTGGACTGTCTTCACAACGATATGAAAATGTATGCCCTTAACTTGATGGTTGTTACGAGGACGTGGACGGTCTTCACAATAAAATAAAAATGTATACCCTTAACTTGATAGTTGTTACGAGGATGTGGACTGTCTTCACAATGATATGAAAATGTATGACCTTAACTTGATGGTTGTTACGAGGATGTGGACGGTCTTCACAGTGATATGAAAATGTATGCCCTTAACTTGATGGTTGTTACGAGGATGTGGACGGTCTTCACAATGATATGAAAATGTATGCCCTTAACTTGATGGTTGTTACGAGGATGTGGACTGTCTTCACAATAAAATGAAAATGTATGCCCTTAACTTGATGGTTGTTACGAGGATGTGGACGGTCCTCACAATAAAATGAAAATGTATGCCCTTAACTTGATGGTTGTTACGAGGATGTGGACTGTCTTCACAATGATAAGAAAATGTATGACCTTAACTTGATAGTTGTTACGAGGATGTGGACGGTCTTCACAATGATATGAAAATGTATGCCCTTAACTTGATGGTTGTTGTGAGGATGTGGACTGTCTTCACAATGATACGAAAATGTATGCCCTTAACTTGTTGGTTGTTGTGAGGATGTGGACGGTCTTCACAATGATATGAAAATTGATGCCCTTAACTTGATGGTTGTTACGAGAATGTGGACGGTCTTCACAATGACTGATTGACGGATCACCTCAAAATACTTAAATGAAGTTTTGGGGTTAAGTGAAGAAGTTATGGCCGTGTATTTATTAAAGTTGTGTGTGTGTGTGTGTGTGTGTGTGTAAAAGATAGAGAGACAGACAGACCGACAGACAGACAGACAGAGAAAGAGTATGCGCGTGTTAAATATGTCTACCAAGCAACAAATGTGTGTGTGTGTGATGGATGAATGCTATTAAAATTCATATCCTCCAATCTCCTGCAAAGTCGGATATGGTGAGTTCATACACACCACGTGCAACACTTTCGTAAGTTGTATGTGAGTGACTACATGTTATTGTATGTGAGTTTAATAAATGTTAAAAGCTAGCATGATGCTTTGCCTGAACATTATAATGTCTACGTGACTGTTATTATATTGTTACGGCTCAATGGTCTTAAACTAAATAACAGAAAAGAGCGAAAACCAACCAGTTTAGTTAACTTCAACAAATACTTTATTTCCATGCAATACAAAGTGAAAATTTCATAAAAGTTTTATCACAAGTTCAAATGTATTAAGTTCCAAATGAATTCCAGTGGTATTCCAAATAAGTTCCAATACTGAATGCATTGATGTGTCTGTGGTCTCGGACGTGGTAATTTGCAAAGGTCCTGGAGTGAGATGATGTGCTAAGTCTTTTGAGGTATAACAAATAATATAATCCAAAATGTTATTGTCTAATCTCACTATACTTCCAAATTAATGTTTCTGTTCAAGAATATTATTAAGAAGCACGGTTTATTTCCAGTGAATACTAATTTGAGTAAATAATTTTACACAAATGAAATACCGAGCATAACAATACGAATGATGCTGCGTTAAGATGTTAAAGCAGCAATGAACAATTTTTCAAGTAAACAACATTATATAAAAAGATAAGACAATAATAGAATCTGAATGATGGTCAAACGTTCATTTTTAAAATACTTTAAGTTGTCAGCAAACTAGGGTCTATTACTAAAATTATAACAGAAAATGGCAAACATCAGGTACACCATGTCGACTCAGATTAAGATCAACATGTTTACCTCCATTGATAATGATCTTAATATTTAATCTATCATCACAGATAAATATTTGCTATGTATTATGTTGCTTACAAAATAAATGTCCCCGGTCAAGTACACAGTGAAACTGATTTGGGACAAGATCAAGTACAAAATACAAATGTATATAGCATACAACCATTAAGAAAAGACAACAAATAATACTAATTAAATACATATAACAATATATCACCATATACACTTTGTACAACACTCCCTTACTTTATAATAATACGTTTACTGTTATAAGGCCCTTTATTATAACACACATACTGTTATAAGCCCGTTATTATAACACATTTACAGTTATAAAGCTCTTTGTTATAACACTTTTACTGCTATAAGATTGATATAGTCATCGATCCCAATATATATATATATATATATATATATATATATATATATATATATATATATATATATATATATATATATATATATATATATATATATTGTGTACTTCATTATAAGGCTGTTTCAGTATAAGGTGGTAGACTCCATGGTTCCCATTAACAGCATTATAATGAGGGAGTACTGTATGCAACTAAATGTGAGGGGCATGAAAAATGATGCTGTTATATATGGACCTCTTGATATTAAAATATAAAAATTTGGCTTGAGTTTTCCCAAGGAATGAAAATATTTTCGTGATATGCATTTTCTCGCTGAATTAGCTGTCATTGAATGGAAAGTTAACTGTATATAAATTGAAATAGTCATACACTTTTCAAACAATTTTCGGTATATTTTAATCATTCGTATATTTTGTTTTGGGATCATTGCCAAAGGTAAATCATTCATTTTAACTGGATAATTATCAAAGGTAAATTAATCATTAATTTTAATTGGACAGTTGTCAAAGGTAAACCATTAATTTTAATTGGACGACTGTCAAAGGTAAGCCAGTCTTGGGACCTTTGTCAAAGGTAAATCATTCATTTTAATCGGACGACTGTCAAAAGTAAGCCATTAATTTTAAATGGAAGACTGTCAAAGGTAAGCTATTCATTTTAATTGGACAACTGTCAAAAGTAAACCATTAATTTTAATTGGATGACTGTCAAAGGTAAGCCATTCATGGAACAATTGTGAAAGGTAAACCATTCATTGCGGACTATTGTCAAACGTAAGATAAACTCTTTGATTCGAAAGTTATCTCAATCAAAATTATAATGTTTTGGTGCATGGTTTTGTCGGCACAGCAACACATGTAGGTTCTAAAGTACCGAGGCAATTAGAGTAAAATGTCATACCCAATGACACACCATGTTAGTCGACCCGGACTGATCGGATGGTATGATGCGAATCCGCATCCGTCCAGTCACGAGTTTTAATAATACTGCTTTTGTCAAAGTTCGTTTTTCCTATCACCAGCTTTGTTATCAGATTGATTAATGTATGCAGTTGATTGCAAAACGGTGATTTTGTAAGTCTATAAAGTATCGCCATGTGTTCAGTCTTATAAATAGTATTTGATAAGAAAAATTGTCCGCTTCGGTGGTCTAAGTCGTCAGAGCGTCCGCCTCGGATGCGGAAGGCCGCTGGTTCGAACACCGGCCTAGTCATACTAAAGACTTATACCTAACTGGTACTACAAACTGCCTCGCTAGGCGCTCAGCAATAAGAAGTTAGTGTTAGGACTGGTCGGCCTGGTGTCAGGATAATGTGACTGGATAGGACATGATGCTATATATCTGCGGCATGATGCCTCAGTGCTAGACATCACTATCAACTGCCACACTGCAAATATCGTAGCAATATAACTGAAAAATTGTTAAAGCTATGTTAAAAATCTAAACCACACCCACATATGAGTAAGATTGACAGAAATCCCTGTCGCATTTGATATTGTGTTAATATTCAACGGTTGTTTTTTTATGGCAATTTTCAACGTGTATCGTCGTTCAATATATATTTATTTATTTATTTATTTATTATAGTTCTTCTGAATTTAATGATAACTAGTAGTGGCTATTTGTAAAGGTGTAAATCGCAAAACTTTTCTAAAGGTTTTTCAGCTTTATGATAAAAGGGAGGTAATAAAAACTTAGTGCTATTACTGGGCTTCATTCATATCATAACCGACATCACGACTGTTTGGATGATTGCTCTTTCGGTTAAACTATTGTAAACTATTTTAAGGATCTTCATACATTATTATCAGAAATAATAGGTAGATAAATAAATTCTGGATTATTTTAATTATGAAAAAAACGTGTGTGTCATGTAATTAGTAAAGGCACTGCAGCACTGTTACGCGAACAAAAGCTTAGAACTACCGGAAACTTTCTTTAGAAGTTGTACAGTTGTTGGCGCTGTTGTAGAAACGGGCCAATAACAATATGATTTGAAGTACCATTGCAATAAATATACTAGTACACAAAGACAAAGAAGATAATGCCACTAATCCGTATCTAAATAGGACAGGCCTTCCGTGTATAATGTTCTAAAACTTCTTTCATTTACACATTACGAGAGAGAGAGAGAGAGAGAGAACAAATAAGTTTTTCTTTTCTTTCGAAATTCAACCTAATATGTTTGCTAGAAACATTGGCCAAAATAATATGTTCACAGATTTTAAGGCTAGCAAGTTTGTAATTTCACCAAAACATATCTTAAGAAAAAAGCAAAACGTGCCAGTGAATGTATTATATTACATATACAGTGGATGTATTGCATATACTATAGAAATATTGTATTACATGTACAGTGGATGTATTGTATTACATGTACAGTCGATGTAATGTATTGTATTACATGTACAGTGGATGTACTGTATTACATGTACAGTCGATGTATTGTATTACATTTACAGTCGATGTATTGTATTACATGTACGGTAGATGTTTTTTATTACAAGTGCAGTGGGTATTACATGTACAGTGGATGTTTTGTATTACATATACAGTGGATTTATTGTATTATACGTGCAGTGGATGTATTGAAGTACATATACAGTAGATCTATTGTATTACATGTACAGTGGATGTATTGTATTACATGTACAGTGGATGTATTGTATTACATGTACAGTAGATGTATTGTATTACATGTACAGTAGATGTATTGTATTACATGTACAGTGGATGTATTGTATTACATATACAGTAGATATTTTGTATTACACGTGCATTGGGTATTACATGTACAGTAGATGTTTTGTATTACATATAGAGTGGATGTATTGTATTATACGTGCAGTGGATGTATTACATATACATTGAATGTTTTGTATAACACGTGCAGTGGCTGTATTGTATTATATGTGCAGTCGATGTATTGTATTACATGTACAGTGCATGTATTGTATTACTCGCGCAGTGGATGTATTTTATTACATATACAGTAGATGTATTGTATAACAGATACAGTGGATGTATTGTATTACATATACAGTGGATTTATTGTATTACATGTACAGTGGATGTATTGTATTACATGTACAGTGGATGTATTGTATTACAGATAGAGTGGATGTATTGTATTACATATGCATGGCAAAGCCCTGTATAAAGGTATGCAAGTTCTACAAAGTCATTTTTATTGCATTTTAAAAAAAGGTCTATTTAGTTTTAATGATGAGGTTTATATTTCCTTTGTTTATATTCCACCTGAACACTCACCAATACATAATCTTAATTTCGATTTATTTGGTAAACTACAGACAGAAGTCAATCATTACAAACATAAGGGGAGCCGTTTTAGTAGCGGGTGATGTTAATAGTAGGACCAGTCTAAAGGCTGATTACATAGAAAATGCCTCTACCTCCATAACTCACGACGAAGTCAATACAAATGATCTTTCCAAGTCTATCTGCTAATCATGACCAAAACAGTAAGTTTTGGAATCACCTACTCGACTCGACTCTACTCATTTGGAATCACCTACTCGATTCTACTCGACTTCTTTGGAATCACCTACTCGACTCTACTCGACTTATTTGGAATCATCTACTCGACTCGACTCTACTCAACTTATTTGGAATCACCTACTCGACTCGACTCTACTCGACTTGTGTAAGTTGCACTGGTATACCCACTGTAAATGAAAGATTAGATGACGATGTGGATAAAGGTCAGTGCACATGTTTCACAGCAAATGTATGTGTGCGTGTGTGCGTTTGTGTATGTGTGTGTAGTGATCTAGATCTTTAACGTAGCTTTAACAATTTTTCAGTTATATCGCTACGATACCTGCAGTGTGGTAGTTTATAGTGATGTATAGCACTGGGGAATCAGCCGCAGACACGCAGAATCATGTCCTACCCAGTCACATTATCCTGATACAAGACCGATCAGTCCTAACACTAACTTCTTAATGCTGAGCGCCTAGCGTTGTAGTTGCTAGTTCCAATTTTATAAGTCTTTGGTATAACTCTGACTGGGCTAGATTCACAGCAAATAGAGAAATTACAATTGATAATATTTATCCTTCGTTAAAAACTTCCTAGTTCACAGATTTACAGAATTTTCGAATCATAGCCCATTGTCCTTCTCGTTAAAAGTCGCGAATAATCCGCAGAATTTCATGAAATTTAAAACATAAATGGAATCCCTATTTTAAAATTGCGTTCCTTGCTGATATACAACGAGACATTCGGGAGTTGGAAGAATACTTCAGTGATACCTATATTGTACTCAATAGGTTGGCGTGGAATTGATAAAAAGCTGATTTACCGACGCTCATTATTGCATACAGATGCTTGGGAAAGAACGGTCCATTTTCAGGATAGGGTATTGAACTTTCCTATTAAAGATAATGCCCCTTCGTAAAATGGCAAAAGTAAAGGAGAAAAAAACTGAAGTGTATAAAAGTGCTTTGATTAATTAATTCTTTCAAAATTAGATATAAAGAATTGCATAATAAAATTATGTTCTATTTATCGGGTAAATTGCTCTGAGGCAGATCCAGAGGGCAACATTGTGTAATTACGAAAAGGAAATCCACTTGAGCTTTTGGAACAAATTTTTAATGTTCGTAACATTTCAATAATTATTTGAATGATTATGATTTTTATAGACATTTTAAGAACTCGTAACAATCTTACCAGAAATAATGTTGACCAATTAGAACATAGTATAAACATAAAAGACGATGGTAGAATTGGCTATTTAAGAGAACCAGTAATTGCAATGCTGGTTGTTCAAATTAAAAAAATTGAAGAATTTACCTCAGCCGTAAAGAATTCAACAATAATAAAAGACCGAGTCTTGATACAGTTTGGAAGGGCTACATTATTGCGTCGTTTCCACTTGTAGCAAATTACACGCCGAAACTTTTTAATATGATATTTAGCAGAGGTATTTATCTTCCAAATTGGAGCAAGGGTCTTATTATACCAATTTTGAAAATAGGTGATCAATCCGATGCAAATAATTATAGAGAGATAACACTGCTTAGCTGTATGGGAAACGTTTTGACTAGCATATTAAATGATAGACTCTCCTCCTTCGTCATTAAATGATATTGTTACTAGTGCACAATTTTGTTTTAAGAAACGCATTGGTAAAGTAGACAGATTTTATAGTAGATTTCTTTATTAAAAAACTTCCATTTGAAAAGAAAACGATAAGTTTGTCTTTATTGATTTGTATAAGGCATTTGAATATGTAGAAAGGAAAAGTATATGAATAAAAGTAGAAAATTGCGAAGTGACTAGGAAAATATCAACGATAATAATATCTATTTACAAATCACTGCAGTCATATGTGAAGCACTTAATCGCAAACCCACACTATTGTCATTGTTCACCTGGGCTTCTTCAAGGAGATAGCCTGTCTCAGTGTCTATTATCTATTGATATTATTGATCTGGAACTCGCATTACAATCAAATACAGAGACGGGTGTCATTTTAGAAGAAATCTCTCCAGGTCCTGTTTGCTGACGATACAGTGATATTTTCAGATACAGCAGATGGACCACAAGCATCACTAGATAAGTAACATGCCTACTGAATAAGATCAAATAGACTTGTAAAGGTTGATAAAACAAAGGTTATGCTCTTTAGCAAAAACGTTTAGAAGACCAGACTTTTTTTCACATTGTGGATAATTTTAATAACTTAGGAATTGTTTTACCGAAAGAGGCTCGTTTCCATGTGCTACAGAGAATATTTCTGGCTAATTGTGTCAAGAGCAGTGAACGAAGTTTTGATTAATACTAATAATCTACGACGTGCAGTGAATATAATATGATTTATTCTATTCCATGGTACTTCCAAGTGTGTCCATATGTTGTGAAATGTGAGGATTTTTGAAAGTTGAAAGTATAGAACGGGTACACAACAAATATTGCAAGTGGTTCCTATATGTCAATTATCTACCTTCAGTATGTTTTATACAGAGAGTTGGGACTATATCCCCTTTGTGTAAAAAGATACGTGCACGTCATTAAGTACCGGTTCAAACTTGGAAATAGGTGAAAACACGGACTATGAAGCCACACATGTCGCTCGGTAAGAGACCTCTCGTGTGTAACAGCAGTATACACATTTACCTAGATTGCATTTTCAGTCGCTGAATCTTCATTTTAAGTTATTGTAATAGCACGATATCACATGCGATTCGTGTTCGCGATTGCTGCATCACACCTGTAGCATAGGTAAGTTACCTTTAATAATAATAATAATAATAATAATAATGAGATTATTACTGCAATAATAGTATTGTCACACGTGTCGACGATGTTTTTTATTGGTATTACGTCACTACCGCACTGACACGAGCTCTATTATAACTGAAAAGTATTAAAGATTACAAAAGGTGTGGTCTGTGTCCAAAAGAGTGTGGAATCAAGACGAAGAGACACAACGAGGTAGAGAGAAAAGTAAAATTAATATATTGAGGAGCTTTGTTCTACTATCATGACAGCTTAAATACTTTTAAAAATGATGCTCTTGAATTACCAGGTATAATTTTAATGCTTACCGTGATCCTCCAAAACTTTGCAGATGCAAGTAATATACTGCTGATAAAACCGAGTATATTTTGATGTTTTCTTTTGCCTTTCTGATTGATCCCCTTTGATAGTGGTACTGTTTGTTCTTCTGGTATTGGCTCTCGCTGGGGCGACTTGGGAGCTGCTTTTGGCAGCGGCAGCTCGCCAACCATCTATCTCTTTCGGCTCATGTAAACGCTTGGTCAACTTAGCGCTGGCCGATGGGACCTATGTGTGGCTAAAATATTTTACACTTTGGGATCGAATTGGGTGGTGGCTGGGGACGGCGTGAGTTATCCAGCCCGACGCCAGGGGCTGGTGTTCTCTCTCTCTCTCTCTCTTGGGCTGCTAGTACCGCCTCAAACATGGCGTCGTTCTAATTCAGTGTGATCTGTCCATTGCCGAATCATTCGGTCGATTCTTGTCATTTTAGTCCCTCGCGTGTATCTATCGGGGGTAGTGGAAGTGCAATGAAATGGCCCACAACTTTTTTCTAATGGAAATTAATTTTAGGTAGCATCTCGAGGTCGGCACTCGTTGGTGACACTGACGTATGACGTGGTATCGCAAGGCACAAAACGTTTGTCCAAATAAAAATGTATCACCGGTTGTTTCCACTCGACTACGTTACCGGCCTTAACGTGTGAAAAGGAGGTGTGAAAAAGCTCTAATGATGACCCCAAAGACTTTTGTGGGGTATTTAGTCACCTAGTGCCTAATAGTGATAGGCTCCGGAATTTCCAAAAGGACATCACAAACCGTTTTCAAACCTTGTTTGCTATGCGTCGCAGCTTGTCTACCTGGTGCTCCCCTACACAGCTCTTACAAAGTCCGTGGGTGGCGGTGGGAAAGGAGACTGATTCCATATCTGAATCCTTGGGCGTGCACTAAACAATACGTGCTGTTTCATTTGCATCCACGCGGCGCCTCCTGGCCTAACGGTATCCATAATTGTTCCCCTGCGGCCCATTTCAATGATGGTATTACCCAGAGAATTCCCGTCCCCCGTTTCCAATCGGAGGCCGGTTGCTCATTCCAGTGCTTACATTAGTCGCCGGAGATTTCGGACATGCATCACCGTAATGGCTGCAGGACGTGATGGGGACATTTCTGCGCAGAGGCGTAGCTATGATATTTTGCGCCCGGGGACGAACTATAAAATTGGCACCCCAGCCCCCTCCCCGTTTAATCACATTTTTGAATATTACCCTTGTTTACTTATTATAATGTAACGTTGTAAGCCTCATTTTGGCGCCCCTGTACCTTGGCGCCCGGGGACATATGTACCCCCCTGCCCCCCCCCCAGCTACGCCTCTGTTTCTGCGACCTGCGCAGGCTTCCTTCTATTGCTCGTTCTTTCGTGCGAATGAAATAAGGCCATTTTTGGAGTTCAGTCCTTCCATCTGCTGCTAGTAGCTGTGAGTGCGTGCAAGGTGAGGCCAAACCGCCATATTACCACTACTAATGTATATACTTTGCCACACCTTATAAATACAATTCATTACATACCATCATCTCAAAAAAGCACCATGTGAAACTGTTTTCATGCCTTTTTTCCTTTTCAGTTTTTCTACAATGCAGTTACCCCCATAGCACATGTAAGTCTGATAATCAGCTTAGATCCCAGCCCCACATTTCCAGTATGGTATAAATATGCATCGTCTTCTAACGGTCCGAACAAGAGCTGTACCAAGTTTTTCAAGTACATTTCTCTTTTTGCTAGTCAGGTGAATATATTTTACCAATAAATACCATTTTAGAGTTGTTTTTATATTTCATATATATTTGTCTAACTTACTAATACATTTGGTGGAGTGTAGCCAAACAGTCAAGTTACCCAAGACAAACAACAATTTTAATGTCTACGAGCCCCCCAGGGGTAGGGGCTTGTAAAAACACAAATTAACATGAAGCAATCCCACAATTTGTAATCTAAAGACACCAGCCATGGCATGGGGGTGGGGTATGGGCTATACTGCCATTTCACAAAATCCGAGACACCTCTTTCACATATGGGTATGCATATGTAACCAGCTCCCATTTTACATCTACTCTTAGTTATTTTTTTTATGGCTTTGTTCACTGAGACTTCTATATGAATCTGTGTATATAGTTTCCCTTGCTTTTCATGATTTCATTTTAGAGTAAGCCTTTATCTCCTTTTGCACACAGCACATACTTTCCACTCCCCATTTTGCAAGTCTACTAAGACACTCTCTGCTGAGATTCCTCAAGCTGTAAGGTTAAAAGGCCTTGGCACTGTTACAATTCTACATGTTCAACATTTAGGAGTCGACTCCCGGATTTTCTTTGGGTTTTCAGAACCCTTTAACAAACTCCCACTGGCTTTCAGCACTGTTACAATTCTACATTTTCAACAGTTAGGATTTAACTCCCTGATTTCCTTTAGGCTATCAGAAACCCTTTCATCCCTCACCCCTCCAATGATTTCAACTTCACTGTCAAAAAAGTACCAAACTTTATCCCTCCCAAGTTGTGGCCAATGTGGGTATGTGAGAGTGTCACGGAAATGTATAAATCCGTTTATTTATTAAATACATGTACTCGGGGTTTATTTTTATTTTTTTTTGTACAACGATACCTGAGGGTGATTTATGTATATTGTATATGGTTAATCCTATGCTGCATGTGCGAAGTGCTTTCGATGAGAAAAACTGATTCATCTTGTGCACAGACAATGTAGGGCTACATTGTCTATGTATAAAGAACTTACTGCAGGTCAAAATCTTTACATTACGGAACGTCTTGTCAGTGAGCAGTCTACTTAAGGACTTGCAAATCTTCATCTGTAATGTGAGTTATTTACTAATTTCTTATGAATATTATATGTTGTAACTATTGTACTGCCATGTTTATATTTTGTATATTTTCTAGGTAACTCTGGCTTGCATAGTATATTGCAAATATTTTCTTTTCTTGTATGTGACTTAACAGAAGATCTATATTAGCAATAAAGTTGCCTTTTATTCAGAAATGTTTAGCACCATAGGATTCTTATCGGACACAGGTAGGTTCACTTCTGAACCAATTTATTGCTTTGTAATGTTGTGCTGATAATGTAATTTGTATAGCTTACTGTATATAACCTCATTACGTGTTATCATATGTGCCCATGTGATTCATAGTACACAGTGTTAGATTTATTTTCAGCTGATCAGAGTTGACGATGTACCAGTTTGTAGGTGATTGGGCGTTGCTGACTGATTGGTGGGTGCTGATTGCTTGATTGACCAAGGAATTGCATGATGGTCGGTGACTACCCATAATAATGACTACTTGATTGACTTGTGTCACTGGTAGCCATGTATGCTAATGACTGAGTGTTTTGTGTAACTCCATACATGTAATCTTTAAGCCGTAGGCTAATTGTTTTGGGAGTGTAAAGATATTTTGTAAGATATCGGACCCATTGTTGTATCATGTTACTAATCGAGTAAAGTATATCATTTTTTACTATTTGAGTAAAACACATCATTCTTTTCATCGTGTGACTTTACTGTGAATCATTAACCTTTGTCCTTGTATTGTGTTAGGTCATTTACTTGTATTAACATTTATGTTACATTATCAGGTTCTTGCAGATTGTGTCAATTAGTCCAATATTTGGATCTTATACACACACAAATTAATCGTAATTCTTCATCAATAAACATTGTACTTGTATCGTCATCAAAAGTGTTGTTATAAATCTGAAATCCAACCTGGTTATCTTGTTACAAAAAGCTTGCCAGTAGCTTCAGTCAGTTTTTCCCTGGTTCTTCCTCCACCATTACTGGCCACCATGTATAGACTATCCTGTGCTGAAAAATGGTGTTAAACCCTATAACAACAACAAAAAATAAACTGTCCAAAATTCTTAATTCAAGAAAATATCTTCATATGAAAGAAAAACAATGCAATATCAGAGGATTCAGCAGAAAACTGGAAGTTTTATTACAATCTGTATCCCCTATCACTATTACAGTTTGTCAAACACTATCTGTCTACTGAGATAACGTAGACTGATCATAAACATATATAAATATAGACATAATTCAAAAAGTATGCAATTATTGCAGAGTCATATAACAAAAGAAAAGATAGAATAGATAAGTGTGGATTTAATTTGTTATAATCTGAAAAACATTTTGATGATTTTATAAAGGTTCACACTGACAAATATATGCATAATAATTGTATCAGAACTCATGGAATTGCTGATTTACTGACTTGGTAAAAATGTGAAATACACATGCTGTACATTTTTGACATTCTAGTACAAGGTGTTCAGCTGTTTTGATATATCTGCATGTACATTAATTATTGATGGAAGCATGATTTAAGAATCAATAGTTATTTCAACCACTACATTTGGTTCCCGATACTGGACTTAGAATATCTGATCTCCCATGTTAGAACACAAAAAAGGAGCACTGTTTATCCTAGTTTAAAATTTTTGAATAGATAAGTGTTCAACAGTCGACTATTAAAAGGCATGAGTGAATTTTGACACAAGGTAGCTGTACACAGTATACAATGATCACACGGTGCTTGCCTTGGGGAAACAACAAATGATCTAATTACGTCTTTTAAGTAGTCTACAGCAAAACCACAGTTCATTTCATACGACTAATCAGATTTTGAGCCCTCTCTTCATTAGCAATAATCTTTACTAAGGTAATATGACTGACACAACAAATGAAAGACAATAAACAGATAAATGCAAAAATTTGATACTAGCCGTGTTGATTAGTTCCAAGTTTTTCTTTCTATCACAGATTCTGATAATGTTAAATAATATTATAAATAAATTAGATTCTTTAGCCAAAATATAGTATTATTAAGGTTCACAAGGTATTGGAATTATATTATCTAAAATTTGATGTGGCAGTATATATCTTACATTATATTAATTAGAACTAACATTTCTATAATTACATGTAACTTTAAAAATGATCATGTTTTTTCAATTTCAGAAAGTAAGCAAACTGCTCCAGAAAGAGAAAGCATTCAGTAAGTTTCAGAAATGGTGCTTTTCATTCACTTTTGTTCAAAATGTGAATGAGTTTGGTTTTTTTTATATAAAAAAATGGATTGATTTGTTTTTAAAATTGCATGAACTTCAATGGAAATAAGTGCATCATGAATGCTCATATAAGCTCCACTAACAAGGGACTGAAAAAACCACCAGAAATTAAGAAAATTCCTGAAATATCTAAAATTAGTAAATTTTATGTGTCATTCACAATATGTTTATATTGCCAAGAAATTTATTTGTAAAATAAAAATTTGTTAATTTATAAGGGCAACGATGATGATAAAACAGTGACTCATGGCGTACTCTCGCTCTTTCTCTCTCTCTGAAATTCTTTATCACATACTTGCATGGTTCCTAAACAATAAAAAGCACAAATATTATCAAAACAACCTCCACTCCACAGTTACCATCTGATGCAACTGTGTAAGCTATTCTGTGTCAGAAGCCAGGACAACTCCATCAGGCAGATGGTCAAGATTTTCTTTCTTCATACTCTTCATGCCCATCACAATGCATGGAGAAATGAAAAATCATGCAAGCTGTACTGTAAATCAATGGACCAATGAAAGAGCCCCTTACATACGTTGGTTGTTGAAATAGGACAAATTCCATGATGTTCATATTCCTTGTCTGTAGTGATTATTCACTGTCTTCATATACAAACAGAACAAGAAATCTGATTGGATCAACTTCTTTCAGCTGCATCCAATCATATGGCAAAGTATTTGATGTTGTTTAGGCTATATATATATATATATCTATATATCTATATATATATATATATATATATTCATGTATATGTATGTGTGTGTGTGTATATATATATATATATATATATATATATATATATATATATATACCTAGGGTTGATGCAGGATGAAGCAGATCAATGACCCTTGGTTAGCAAAGATGAATCGCATTATGAATGTGACACAGCATTACTGTACCCTCTTCTAAGTCAAGTCCAACTGCATAGACCTAGACGTGATGTTGCATAATGCACTGGAAGATATGTGTCTATGCCTTTTTTTTAGGAGTAATAAGTAAAACAAACAACATAGACCCTAATCTATCAGTGCATTATACAACAGCAGATCAGGTCTATCTTGCTTGCAACTGGACTCAACTTGTATGGCATTTAAATGAGAAGAAAAAAAAATCTCTTATTTCAATGCTATAGCATTTGCAAAGATAAATTCATTATGTAAACACCAAGCTCTTTAATCACTATAAGCTGAGCGCTACATCATACAGTTCTATGTCATACAAAGCCTGGGCAAGATCACATAATCGAGCTTCACGCCCTGTTTTCCTGATCCATTTCTGCAGTGACTGCCATGCTTGCTCATAAACACTCTCTGCCACATAGTCAATTTCTATATTCTCAATTTCAGGATTTCTGAGTCCAAGTCTGGCGGCTAATTTCTTCCAGCTTTTACCAAGACTAGTGCAAACATAGTCTAATTGATCCTTTGATGGAGGTTCCACAGATGCTGAAATATTTTAGACTGTGCTGTACATTATTGAACTTCGGTCCAAAATGAATGTATACTGACTCTATTACATCAAAGTAAACAATAAAGTATAATTTTATTATATTTATTTTTGTAAAATACAAGGTGTTTCTCAAAAGAATAATGCTTTGCTAACCATAATTTGCCCTGTAAATTTCAACTAGGCAACCATTTATGTTAAAAGGAGGTTGTTTTTATTAGCTTACAATATGGAATTAATCATGACATAGTGTGAGTAAAAATGTAACTAATTCATGAAAGGTTAGTAACAGTCACCTAAGCTTGGTGATGTGCAATTTTTACACATGCATCCACCTGTTAAGTGTGAGAACTATCAAAATGTTATAATAGTAGTGGTATAGACCACAGTAATGACTTTTGGTTTGATAAATGCTAGGTTAGGATTCACAACTCAGTCTAATCTATCTTAAACTGATTACCAGAAAGTAACTGAAACTGTTCTTTTTTCTAAACAATTATATTAAAGTGGTTCTGTTCAATCATTTCACACCACTGGTCCTGCACCAACCAATCAAAGACTGGGCTTATTCAACCAATAGAATATAAACAGATGGATATATAAGCAAGTGATCTGGAAATTTTATTCATCCCAATGTTGGCTGTATATGAAGAAACATAATGAAAGAAGCTAAGCCAGGGGTGGGTAGGTACAAAATACTACAGGGTTGTCTGAACAAGGCTATATGTTGTGGACATGGAATATTATCATTTACAATAGTGATCACTGGTATCTTTTTGGAATTGTGAATGCATAAATATAGCATGGATCACTGTATCTCCTTGATCTACTGTGGTTAATTTAACACATTTCTCTTAAAATGTTGCACCTGCCTGGACGTGAAAAGAGATAAAACAAGCTCTAATGATATAATTTTTTGGCTTTTGTGTGTGGATATTTGTGAAATGCAGCTAACAGGAATCAGACTGAATCATCCTCCAGATTTGAGCAGGTCTAGCAAACATCACAAAGGAAAAAGAAATTAACAAATTCTGTATAATGATAATGTGGTGGCTCTACAGATTAAAGATATTTCAGTCCAATTTTAAATTATTTTAATAAAACACATTTGATTGTTTTAACCATTCAGTTCTCTCTGAGTAGAACAGCAAAAACAAACACACACACCCTACTCCAGGTAACAGACCTTCCTGCTTCCAACCAACCTGTAAATATTATTATTATTGGGCATGCAGACATACACACATATATATATGGTAGTCAACCCTCTTGAATGCCAGAGAAACCTAGAATGAATGTAACGACCATGTCAGCATACTACAGTATGTTCAAAGAAACTAATGCACAGAATGCTGGTCACTGTTATGTATATATATATTTTGTATATATATATTTTTTCTAACTCTTTACGCATGACTGCATCTATATTATATGTAATTTTTGTTCATGTCTGTAAATTGTAATGATCATCTATAACCAAAATTAGATAGCTAATTTTTGTACATGGGTATAAATTTCTATTTTAAGATATTAAGAGTGTATATTGCATAGGATCTATAAATAGATGTTTATGTAGGTGTTTACAATCATTAATAATAATATTATTAATAAAACCTGTTTACTAGTTTGGAGCTGTTTTCCGTTGGATAGGTCATTCATGTGGGTTCTTAGAAGAATTAGTTCTTTCCCATTGGATGGGTTAGGTCAAATGGGTTCTTTTACGATGTGGGATATTTGCAAAATGTCATGCAGCTTGAAGTAGGAGCCAAATGTATTTTCACCACTTCTGCTTGTATATAAGGAGGTAGGGATGAACAATATTTTCTTATTTCCTACATTCTTGTTGAACATCAGTATGCAGATATATTTACTGTTGTATTCAGATATTATCTGAGAGGACACAGCTGTTTCAATTATCCACTGGAACGACAAAGTTATAATTGGACTAAAATTTTATTCTAGGACTACTGTGAGTTATTCAAAGGAGTTCTGGACGATGCCATTTTGACACATCAGGATTGCTGGTAGACCAAAACAGCTGAAGATCTGAAATTTATTCAGAACATTCAATTCTTACTTGAATAGAGGTTTTTGAGGATTACTTTGGATTCAATTCAAAATACTCCAAGTTCCTCTTAAATTTTAATTTTTTAACTTACATAATTAAACTATTTGTTTCATTTTACAAAACCTGATGGTTTGCTTCTTTCTGTTACTTAGTTTATGACCAAAGAGCTGTAACAATAACTGTGAACCAAATGTTGCATAATGCTTTATGACTCACAATCAAGATACAAAGGTTATGAAATTGTAGGATCTGTAATTCAAATTCAATGCTTCTGGATAATTTTGCAAAAACAATATGCCAAATCCTAAACTATTTAGTGAAAAATGAACATTCTTATATACAGTGTGTGTTACACTCTAGTAGACCTTTAACTCATTAACCCCTGGAGGTTTTTGTCGTTTTCGCCTGAAATATGAGTAGGAAACACATTTTGGGGGCTATTTCTAAATACATCCTAATACATTGACTTCCAAGAGATTTCTCATTAACCTATTGCCTAGTTGTGCCAGAAGCGTCATTTTTCATTGGCTATTTTGCTCGCGCATGAGCAGAAGGGAAAAAGTTGGAGTTCTTTATTTTTTTTGCTTAATGGACCCATCATTTCCATATCAAGACCACTCTTTATTCCAAATGCCCATCTTATCCTACTTTTTGCAAAGGTTCACCTGTCTGTGTGCAGTTCAGACTATTCTACCTTAGATCTGAGGCCAAAAAGTCTAAAATCCGGACATAAAATTGGATTCCGACCACGGGCAAATCTTGGTTGGAAAAAAATCGGGTCCAAAACTTCAGGTTTTTCCCTCTGTATTTTGTAGTGCAACTAGAATGTCCAGATTATCTGGCATCATTGTAGAGCTACATCTGTCTACCTTTCTATAATACCACCCACTTTAGTGTATCATCCATGACCTTGACGCTACAGAGCTCAGCAGTAGGATACTACCTCCTGATGCATAAATGCGGTGCCAGGGGTTAATGAGTTAAGCTGCAGAGATTCAATAGGTTTTGAGCTGGACTGACTTTCAACACAATTCCTTTCTGATTGTGAAATTACTAGCTTCTATATTAAAAGTGATTACCTTTACATGTGAACAAGTCTGGCTCACATCATATAAATACAGTGTTAGCTAAACTGACAGGCACAGCTCAATGACTAGTCTAATGTACAATTAACCACACTGATGTGGCAAATGCAGGCAAGAAACAAATACAGAGTTACTGTCAGAAGAACAGTGATAGATATAACAATATAAACTATTACCATAACAAAATGAATGTTACGATCCTTTATCAGTGAAACATAACACCATGTCAATATGTTGAGAAATAGTTAAGAAAACTCTGAACAGCAAATTTCAATAGCTGGTCTCAGATAAAAGCAGATGACTGTTAATAGTCATGTGAGACATAGATCTAATATTATTAAAATATTTTTAATAGTTCTGTCAGACAGAAAATAAAAATAAAATTTTTCAAAAATTAAAGAAAATTCAAAAAACCTTATGCTTGTTTTATGATTACTCTTTAGTTTTCCTTCACTGAAAGCTTGACATTCTGTCTGTAGTTCCCAAATATTTGGGCATGGCAAAGTAAAGTCTGAAATGGCCGCTACAGCTTTTAAGTAGACATCCTATTTTAATTCAAGTCAACCAGCCATCACTTAATGGAATCTTTGTTGCCTTATTTACCAACAAAACTGAAAGTAAAGTGACGAAACTTACTTGTAAGACCTGACGCAGGTGGAGCTGTCCTATTTTTTGGACCAGAATGCGCACTGCCAATAACAACGTGGGTGCCACTTCCTATCTGAATACCCCTCATGTGGTTAATATGGACTGTCTCACCAGTTGCAACATCTGCAAGTGTAGAAATGATATCCTAGCAACATGATGCTAAAATCCAGTCCATATTCACAGGGATACATTTCATGTACAGGCCTGGAAAATGAAGTTCAATGTAAACAAGCAGCGCAAAATATTCTTGCAGAAAGTTGTCTGTAAGTGAGAAATGAGTATATTTTTCATTATAAACTTACTTTTTAAACTTTTATTTTTTTCT
This sequence comes from Sinohyriopsis cumingii, assembly GCA_028554795.2. Lineage (NCBI taxonomy): Eukaryota > Metazoa > Mollusca > Bivalvia > Unionida > Unionidae > Sinohyriopsis > Sinohyriopsis cumingii. Next base: position 133,196,332 of record CM068824.1, read on the forward strand.
CTTTTATTATTTCATTTGTTTAATATGGTAACAATTAGCCCTAATTCACCAATTTTAGGACAAAATCATTTGACGTCCAGGCAAATCATCAAAGACTTGAAACATTTACCTTGCAATTACCTATTACCCATTAAAATTCAACACATAACTAGACGAATGAGGAAGGGAAGGAGTGTGCTGGTGATTAATAAACTATCATCAATTCAAAATACATGTACAAGGATTCGGTTTGAGGATACCAGAGGCATTTAATGCCATGAACCTCCTGTCAGAGTTGTTTCCCTTTTGGTTATGATGCCCTATAACCTTTCAACAGTTGTAATTAGCTATCACCTACAAAGCAGGCAAGTCCAAATGGAGATTCACAGTAGAAGAAATAAGGCATCATACTTGTTGTGTATTCCACTCTTTCTCCATTTGCATCTGTGATGACAGTTGTTGATGTTCGTGTATCAGGATGTCTGTGACTCCTGTATGCTGCAGCATGCGCATAAAAATCATCATCATCACTGCTACTGCTGCTGCTGGCCCTCTGTGCATCTGTCTGTACATCTTGCCATGCCATTTTATTTCAGCTGCATTTGGTTGACATCAGACGAGATTTTCAGTCTTCACCTCTGAAGAAAATCAGAATCATCATGTACAAGGCAGCCTTATTTATCATAACCCTGACTTAACAAAACCTGTTTTCCACAATGTATTGGACCATATTTGGTCTTCAGTCAGGTAAATCCATAATTCATCACCTACGATAATCTCACTCAAACATATCTAGTCACTCTGTTCATATCTGGCAATTTCAACCTGAGTTGGTTTCCGATCAGCCATCAACAAATGCAGGACCCATCTTGCAAAAATTGTTCCAAGTTTCAAATGTTTCTTTACTGTATATTAACAACAGCTAACAAATTAATGTCTTTGATTGAATAAATATCTCTCATTGTGAATTGATCATCTTCATTGATTCCACCTTCACAACAGCCACTTATGCTCACTTACAGATTATTTATGGAATGTTATTTTCTCTATCAATCAACATTACATTTTTATTGGCAGGATCCAAAAAAATGAAGATTATAACAATATATTCAAAAATTTTAAAATACCCCTACTTAGTCTTCAGCTTTCAAATCATCAAGTGCTACTGGGTTATGTACATTGGAGACCAGCAAGTGCTAATGGTTTATGTATATTGGAGATCAGCAAGCGCTAATGAGTTATGTACATTGTAGATAAGCATGTGCCACTGTGATATGTACACTGGAGACCAGCAAGTGCTTATGGGTTATGTACACTGGAGACCAGCAAGTGCTTATGGGTTATGTACACTGGAGACCAGAAAGTGCTTATGGGTTATGTATATTGGAGATCAGCAACTGCTATAGGGTTATGTACATTGTGAATCAGAAAGTGCTTCTGAGTTATGTACACTGGAGACCATCAAGTGCTAATGGGTTATGTACATTGTGGATAAGCAAGCACCACTCGGTTATGTAGTTTTAAAAATCAATTATAATGACATAAAATGAAAAAATACTTCTCTGCTTTGTACTGATGGCTTCTTGGAACAAGAAAAAAAACCAGATTCTGAAGCAGGTTTTGAAAGTGAACTAAAATCAAAGACAATATTAATATTAAAAAAGGTATCGAAATTCAGCTGCAAAAGAAACAATTATTCTAAGCTGAACAATTATTTGTGCCTTTGCAAAACCAAGATACTGCATATAATGGTTTATAAATTCAGACAAATAGCATATAAATCCAGCATACTGATTCTTTATCTGTATGATATGAATATTCCTTTCAAGTTTAATATAAAGAGTTTTAATTCACAAAGAACTGCCTGTTTTCATGTATTCATTTGTTATCTTGTGTGACATCACATAAAATTAAAGTTAACTGGATAAGTAGGATAAGAATTTAGCTAATGTAGTTATCAATGATGTTAACAAACGAAAACAAACTGTACATAATGTATAGTATGTTTGAATAAATAATGCATTTTATTGTACAACACTGACAATTAAATGTACCCTTCCCAAAATTGAATAAGCAGCCCTTAAAAAGTATTTAGTCTAAATGTCATTATTTATTTATATGATAGAACAATTTTGTGTATTGGGTTAATCTATATATAATGAATCCATCAGCAACAGTTTCTTATAAACTTTTATTTTTGCGAAGCGTGTCATACTCAAGTCATATATGCTGAGTAAATAACGCAAATTTGTTTATATTCGAGCACACCCAAATATGCCTTTAATACCTAAAACTGGCAATATAAGCATGATACTTGTTATTTTTGATAACATAAAACAAAGAATTAAAAAAGAGATATTGAAAATTTGTATCTCATTAGAAACAATTTTTAAAAAACAAAGAAGTTCAACGAGATTTCATTCGTATCAGTAGTCCTACATATAAGGCCTTGACGATGATATTTATGTTGTGGGCGGCACTAAAACAAAACCAACATATGCTATGTCTTACACTGTAGGACTAGTCCTACATGTAAGACATAGCACATTTTGATTTTGTTGAGGTGCTACAAAGTATACAAAAAGTTGAATAATCTCATACTCAGATAGTTTTAGAAACATATTCTTGCTCTGATTTATCGAGAATAAAGACCATTATATCCATATATTAGTTGAAAATAATGTATCTCGAAGTAAATGATAACGACGCCCTCAACATATATATCAGCGTCGGGTCTTACAGATAGGACTAATTGTAGGACTAACGTATCTATAGTACACATAAATGTGTTGAAACAAACCATCGAAAATCCTAGCCGTCTAATAAAATTTTTCTACTTTCCTGATATTTTCGTGCAATATATGAAACCCGAAGAACATATACTTTCTATATTACGCACATGAAAGGTACATCCGTCAAATGATTTGGAATATCTAGGTGGATTTTCGTGTTTCATGTAAACTAACAACAGTCTGAGAGATGTAAGCATCTACTTGTATTTCCAACTCTTTCTCTAATTTACTCACTCAGTCTCTCTGCACTTTTGTCACTAATACTGGTTCGTATGTGACACCTCTATAAAGTTCAATCTGAAGTCACGATGCATTACAACGCAATTTTCTAAAATCGAAAGTAGTCAACACTGTTGACAACAGGAAGGTCCATTTAGTCTGGTATCCTGAAGATTATTGAGCAACATTGAATGAAGATCGAATAAATTTCATTATGTAAGAGCACCAGACTGGGGAAAAAGAAGAAACAAAATATACTAAATACTGGTCTGGTTCCCTGGCTCATATGTTCCAAGCGTTTTACTCCGTCATACTAACAGAGGAGTGCAACATACGGTGAATACCTATCATGAAACCAGACTAAATAACCCAAACTTAAGCGCGTCTGTTTGAGTTTAATAATCTCATACTCAGATAATTTTAGAAACATATTCTTGCTCTGATTAATCGAAAACAAAGACCACTATACCCATATATTAGTTGAAAATAATGTATCTCGAAGTAAATGATAACGAATATCTTGCTGTAAATAAAATCTTAAAGCCTGGCTGAAAAGAAAATCTCAGAGCCCCACCTCGAACATAAAACTTAAGAAGTTTCGTTGTTTTTTTATTATGTTTTTTTTTTTTTTTGATCTTTGAAACCCGATACTCTGGTGCAGAGTGCTAGAACATTATATGGTCGATCCCCAGTCAGAAAATCGCTAGGCCGTTTCTAATAGATCCTGAAATAACGCTGGAAGTTTTTATAGAAATGCACCTCAATTTGATGTATTTCGTGATTCGCCTCCACCAGAATACGCCACATACACGTTACGACAACAAATGCCGAAGATATTAAGATTGTTATTTCTCTCCTCCAGTGATATACAGGGTGTGACCGCTAAAATTGTTCTTATAAATTACGTACGTGCATTTCTTCCAGCTGAATTCATACAAACATTCCAGTGACAATAGGATTCCTATAGGTGACAGTACCATTATAGTATATTCAGTACTGAGAAACAAGTGTAGAGACTATATAGGAAAAATAGGCCAGACATACAAAAGTAATTCAGATTATCGTTCTCTATGGCGATGGATTATATCCGATGATTCTTTCTCAACTTGAGGAAAAGGCCGAGAATGGTCCGATTGGGTAGGTCTCTAAACCGAATTACTGTCGTACCAATGATTAAAAAAACAAAAAAAAAAAAAAAAAACGCCCGAGAAAAAGAAGGCGGGGATGAAAGAAATGTGAATTAAATGTATCCTATTTAATTCGGGGATAAGGAGGGGGATTTCGTAAGCACCAATGTACATTATATTTCATGCACACACACACACACACAGTCAGACAGGTACTCGATTCAAGCGGAAACTAACGATAACACCATCCCCAATTAACCATTATCGTCACTAATAATGAGATTAGAAGTCAAAACTACGAACGACTTAGCCTTTTCTATAAAACTAGATTTGCACTCTGGTGATTTGGAAGCCCTTTGGTTTGATTTCGTATTACCCAAATGTAAACCTAGAGTTAATGATACTTGCTGTGGACCTCCAAAGTAGACTGACTTCCCTAACGAATTAGGGGTAACCGTAGTAAAAGTTAAGATCAGATTATGAACTCCAAAGTTTTGGTGAAGTTAGTATTTGTTTTTTAATACAATTCTAGCAATATGAAAAAAAACATACCAGAATTTTAAAAATGTTTATATTAACGTCAAATTATTAAGGTCTTTACAAGAATTACCATATTATCTTCAACATTATTAGATCATATGTATGTAGTAGCCAATAAAAATAAAGAAATCTGTAAATATGGGACAATACATACAGGCATTAGTAATCTTTTTAAAGAGCATGCGAGAAAACAAGACACCATGAAAATCAGAATTATGAAAAACAATTTATTAGCAAATTGTTACAGATCAACTGGCCAGAGTTTGTTCAGCTTGTGTGCTTATACTAAATATATCAACTTCAGATATGAATTTGTAACAGTTCTCAATGAAATTGCTGCAATGAAATAAATTGTATTAAAGAAGTTATATTACAATAAATCACATATGATGTGCAATGCCCAAGGGCTCACAGACTTTAACCAGGGATCAATTATTGAACTTTTTGGGAACAAAATTAAAATATACCTAGGGATCAGTTATAAAAGATCCATACGAAAGGCACAAGTAATGATAAATAGTGTGCAAAAACATTTGCCAGGTTAGATATTAAATCCAGAAAGATGTTGGAGAAGCAACATTCTGTTTGATATTAAGAGAATAAAAGCAACACCAAAATAAACCAAATATATTTAGGAAACAGTTAAAAGTCCGTGATCCCTTGGGTGTTGCAAATAATAATAATAGTAATAATGAGGACTTTGTATAGCGCCTAATCTTTAGAAGCTCTAAGCGCTTTACAACATTAGACAACACCTATACGACGAAAAACATATAATGATATGATTACAAAAACAAACACCATGAAATTAGATAACATAAAAAACATGCTGAGAATATTTAAGGTAGGAAACATTATTACGTCTTTAAATTTGTTCTTGCAGTCGAAATAAGTGAGTTTTGAGAGCACTCATGAATGGGATCACTGTGTCTTTGTGTCTAAGTTTGGTGGGCAATTCATTCCACGTTGCTGGGCCGTGGTATGCAAAAGAACGTTGTCCATATGACTTTGTTTTCATAGTGGGAATAATGAGTATACGATTGTCAGAAGAGGAGCGTAAGTATCTTCCTGGTATGTACACATGGGTGAGGTCGGATAGGTATGTTGGACTAGAGTCCGACAGTGAAACGCAGCACAGAGAACAAATTTTGTGTTTGATTCTGGATCGAATGGATAGCCAGTGTATGGTACAGAGCAGCGGGGAGGTGTGCTCTGATCGTGGTACTCTAAGTATGATCCGAGCAGCTGTGTTTTGAACTTCTTGAAGTTTCTGGAGCAGATATTGAGATGAACCAGACAGAATTGAGTTACAATAGTCCAGTCTTGAAAGTATTAATGAACACACAAGTGTTTTAGTGGCATCAACTGTAAGATATTTGCGAATTGAGCTGATGCATCTCAGCTCAAGATATGCAGCCTTGCATATGTTCATGACATGTTGGTGCAATGTGAGAGTACCAACAGTATTAACATCATCACTAATGTAGTATAGACTCTCATAGAGAAATAATCTAAATCAACATTTTAAAACGTACAAGTTTAAGAAATAATGATAATAACACATTCCAACTTCAACCTAAAAGTGACAAGTTTTGGTACCATAGTAACCTTAATCCATATAAAAGTACAAACCTTCACAATTTGTAAAAGATGGTTTCAGTGTTTTGAATATTCCAATACCGTTTACTGTTCACCTGTCTATATCAAGTGGTATTGTGCTTGACATAATGAAATTAGCTAGGGTTCGAACCCTTTACAACAAGAATAGAAAGACTTATGCGTACAATTACTGGTCTGATAGTAAACTCGCTATTGTGTCAAAAGAAAGAACAATGTAACTTACTTTATGAACTAAATAAGGTTTGATGGGGATATTACTAGTAAGTCTTTTGAACATATTTAGGTTACGTTTATACACTAGAATGATTATGCTCACCTTATAAAAAGCTTTGAACGCAGTAAACCACGGAATAGTGTGTACAATAATTTCTAGGATTATGCGTGACGTCTGTTGAATCATATCCCAAAAACTGACAAGTGATTAAATGTTTTTACAATACATAATACAGACCGTCGGCACTATGGTGTGGCGTACCTCAGGGTAGAATTTTAAGACCTCTCCATTTTGTGCAATGTGAATGAAACTTGCATATCTCTAAGTTTTTATTATAAAAGATCACCGCGCTTTTCTGTTTTCACATCAGTATCATGCTTATATTTTTTTAAATACAAAAAAGAACTATAATCCAGCGATCTGAGGCTCACAGACATCAAACTGTTATTACATTTGGGTTCGACAGAATGCGTCCTATCTAGCTCGAAGTGATAACTAAAGCAAAATTAGAACATTTAGAAAATATGTATTAGACAATATATATTTGGGCCTAGAACATTTGGAAAATATGTAATGGTTAGACAATATATATTTGGGCCTAGAACATTTGGAAAATATGTAATGGTTAGACAATATATATTTGGGCCTAGAACATTTGGAAAATATGTAATGGTTAGACAATATATATTTGGGCCTTCATATTAATTAATTACTCTATGGCGAATACATAGTTAACACTATTGAACTGGACTAAACTAAGTGCAACTTGATCTAGTGAAGACACAAGCAAAAGTACCTGAATTAGATATTTATTTGTAATCCATATTGATGCTGCAATCCCTGACACCGTAGCTCAAAGCCTTATTTCCATCTCTCACAAGCTAAACAACAATAACTTAAAACAATACCCTTCAAATTAACACCAAGTTCATCAACGGATAGATCAAAATGGTATCGTCCCTCAGTGGATACTATAAAAGCACAGTTCAGCAACAAATAGTTACAAATGGTATTATCTGCGAAGGGATTTGATAAAAATATGACTTTTATCAACAGAAATGACTGAAGTGTGGATTTATTAACTGATATGATCACTGTAAGGATTTATTTTAAAACAAATGCGATCAATGTATGGATTTAGCAAAATATATTATTAGAGCCTTGTTCATCAACAAGGATGATGGTAGACTAGATGATTGTCATACATATAATGAAACTGAGGTTTTGATGGAAAGTTTAATACATTGTCCACCATCAGATATGATGCTGTTATCTCTTGAATCTGGTTGGCGATTATAACATCTCCCAATCTACTGCTCCCATTGAATGGTTGCGGAATGATCTTTTGCAATTCACTCCTCCCTGCCTTTTGAAGGACTCAAAGGGAACTGTCCAATGCACAGACCCGTCGGTCCAAAACCTTTTGTTCCCTTACACTGAGTTGGTCAGTGTCTTTCGTCAGACCAAGTTACCATTAACTAAAGTATCCAGTTGAAAAGTCCAGCGAAGTTCAACGACATATCACAATTGTTTTTATGAAGAGCATAGCTAAGCCGTGTGTTGATACATAACCGGATTACGGTTACAAAGACGTCATCAGCCGAGTTATCGTCCTTATCTCAATACACCCTCTAGATGACAGGGTGACAATGTTGATCAGACACTTACCCATCTGCCTTTGCTGACAGTTTGTTTCATCACATCTCAGCCAGATCCAACTTGGTGCTCTTTCTGCTGCCTTACTCAGTGCTTGTTTCTGTATGTACCCTCTTATTCCTAGTGCACTGAGCATCCTCCAGGTTGACTGTGCATGAAACTCCCTGTATCCTACTTCCACCTACAAGAGTTAAATTTTATATCCTTTTGTTTTAAGGCTCTCTGCTAGTACCTGGTACTTCTCCATCTTCGTTTCATATACCTCTTCCGTTAGTTCTTCACATGGGACATTAAGTTCTACCAAGATAATTCTCTTTGCTGTCTCAGGTCAAATGACGATGTCTGGCTGAAGGCATACTCTCGTCTTCATTGATTTTGCATCTTGGAATATTCAAGCATTGTTTGTTGTTGCGTGCTTCTTTTGTGCCTCTGTAAGAAATTGGATTAACCGCGACCTTACCTCTATGGGTTCCGGACTTTCCATTCTTCTCTCTTCAAAATATCTGACCTCTCTCCCAAGACTTGTCTTGTCGCCATCTATATCGTCCTTGGGCCAATTCATCCTGACATGACAATATAATATGCTACAGTGTTGCTCTGTTCTGTAATAATAGGCCCGTGAATTCTATCGTTTCAGAGTTTCTGGCGATATGGGCAGAGTGTTCACGAATCTAAGCCAAATGAATACGCAGTGGTCAGTATTTCCAACGGTCTCACCATGTGAGTTTTTTATCTGTCAGTCTTGTCCATATTTTGTTGGACTGCTCCCGCTGACCTTTCATCATCTTCACATAGGCGAATTTCTTCCTGGACCATGGTACATCGGTTGGTTGGGCTTGTTACATTCCATTTGTAAGATTTTCTTCAGCAGAGCCCTTCTCTTATCTTACAGGTATTTGTAGTCCTAACGATGTCTCATTACTTCGGTTTCATCTCAACTTCGTTCACCTTCTTGCTCATAAATCATTTTCTTCCTGTCCAAACATCTCTTCCAGCACGACTTATTTTTCTCGTTCTTTCACGGGCGCCCGCACATGGGGCAAGGGCGTGTGTGCTCCACCCATCCTGGATTTCACCTTTAAACATGTTTTGACCTGCATCTGTAGAACTTAATACTACAAGTTTGCCATCCCCCACTCCCGAAAATAATTATGTGGTTGCCCCTGCGTCCTTTGAATCCTCAAAGTTATCAGGAGTCACCTTGTATTCCTCAACCAATGATGTTAAGGGCAACTGTAGTTTGCATGACCTGCTGTAAAGACCAATAATGGTGAATGATGGAGTAACCTCTAGCCATCTTCTCGGGTGTTTGTTGATGACCTGTTCCAGTTTCGTGACTGTGATGATAGGGATTTTATTCACCCCTAGTGACAATGTGAGCTTTGGAAGAAAACCACATTCCAGGAGAGACAGGGTTCGTCAATTTTCCGCATACTCTCTTCCAGCTGATGTTTCAGTCTCTGTCCACTTTTCTTGTCTGACAAGCTGGTTACAATCCACTCTCCTAGGCACTTGACTGAACCATCTGTTATTGATTTTATGTCTACTCTTTGTATCCTTAGTTTATACTGGTTTGTGACAAGACCCTTCTGAAAAACCAGGCACATCGACGCCTCTGATTTTAATCTCATTCTGGCCCATGATACTGTATCATCTAAGACTACTAGAATCAACCGTGCCTAAATATGAGTTGTGTTGCTACAGTCGTGAATTACACGAGACACGTTTTAGTGCGAAGAAAGTGATATACATCATAAACGTGTTTACGTTAACTTAGTTACACCTTAAATTCATTTTTTGTAAGAACGGCTACACGAGATTATTATTTTAATAACCACGTGCATACAAGAATCTGTCTACGACAAAAATTAAAGCACTGCATTATCAAAACTCAAACGTTCCCCATCATCACATGGGTACAACACATAATTAAATTTAAATTGTCTGCTCAGTTAGAAAATTTTGAAATGAAGAATACTATAATCTATCCGATAGCATGGTATTATGTGAAACATTCAACATATTAAACACCTGATTGCAAAAAACGAATAGCAAAAAAGAATGAAGTTTTTCATTATCCTCTACAGCTGAAGGTTGCTAACAAGGCTCATTTTCATTGTTGCAAACATTCATCACCCACTCGTCCAGTCACCAACTGCCTGCGCTTTGTGCATGCTGCAGTAAGGAACAGAAACAGTATACTGAACACGCCAGGGCTGGAAACATACACCGTAAGTAATGCAAAGAAACCTAAAGGCAATTTAGGGCACACAATTCTGTGACGCACAAAAAAAAAGTAAATACAAGGTTAAAGTTTCTCTATAGACAAGTTCAGAGTTTGTCACTTAAAACTAAATATACTTCATGTTCTAATTAACTACAGTGTAATTTGTACTATTTCTGTCACAAACTGGTAGACATCATAAAACAAACTCCAAATAGTATATAATAAAACTTTACTATTTATGAGTAACCTTGAATCCGTATCAAACATCACACAGTTTGAAATTGAAAGTGCCAGAGCTAAAACCAGATAGCACACTACCGTTCGCATGTAATCGACGGTCGGCGTTTGGTATGTGACGTTGGGCCAACTTCGGAATATTCTTCAGCAGCTAACATCGGAAAAGCACTTGCCGGGACAACGTTTGTTCAGCGGCTGTAATTCAGATCTTAGAAAATCTCTAGTTGGACCAACTTTATCCCGTGGTTGTAATGCCGACGTTGGGATATATGCCTTGGTACAAGTCTTTCCAAATTTAAAATGTTCTACCTGTTAAATCACGTGACGAAACTTGAAATTGTATCTGCAGAACATATACGTAAAGCAGAATGCTTTTTTGGGCGGTTTAGGACGTGAACGGTGTGTGTGTGTGTGTGTGTGTTTGTGTGTTTCTTTTGAACTTTGAGTCTACAGTTATTAGAATATTTTTCATATTGTATAAGGGGATTTGTTTGCAAAAAAATGTGCATTTGTATGTCTACATTTATTTGATAATCAAATTTGGCACCAAAAATGCCCCCCCCCCCAAAAAAAAAAAAAAAATTTGTGGAAATCACGCGCCATCGTTTTATTCAAGTATAATTGTGGTGGTTAAGTTTGATAGTTGAAATAATAATTTAATAGATTTGTAATTAGATCCAGCTGTGATTATTCTTTAAAGCTTCATTCTTGTTTCTTTTCGGGATTAAATCAGCCGAGATAAAATCCTTATTTACAACATTACACATATCGATTCATGTAAAATGTTACATGCGAGACATCGCAGATGACTGTAGAACGTCATTTTGCTCATAAGCCCTACGTTGGGCTAATGTTGGCCCAGTGGATAGAAACTTATCTCTAACGGCGGCCCAACTTGTCTAAATGACGTAGAAAAAAAACGTATATTTTGCTCATTGTCCTGCTGTTCGGTCATTGTTGGCTCATTGGATCATCATAAAGTTGTGATGCTGGACCGACGTCGGTTCAACAATACTCGCAATTGGGACAACATTGGCCCAACATGTTTGCTCATAAGAGGGCCAATGAGCAAAAATGACGTTAACCCAACATCATGTGGTCACATTGTGCCAAAATTGGATCAACGTTGGCCCAAAGTGGGTGAGCCATTTCTGAATGTGGAGCATAGAGTTAAATAATTACGACTAAATCGAGCTCATACAATTATTTTTTAATGAGAAATATCCATCTTACCGGAGCCTAAGATTTTCAAAACCATGTTGTCATCACATTTTTGTCAGTACGAGTAGTTATTTGAACTTTGTTACACCGTGTGTTACTCGCGTGCAGTGCCAGATTAAAGATTTCCAGGGCCCCAAGCACTGAAAAGATTATAGTGCCCGCCCTCCCCCCCCCCACCTCGCATGTGACACTAAAATAAAAATATTAAAAGCTTAAAATAAGTGGGAAAATACCAGTGTTGCCATAATTCCAAATCAAACTACTCGTGCATGCAGATTGAAATGGTCATATATAATTCATTCAGTTTTATCATCAACAATTAACCTGAATTTTGTATGGTGCCCTTGTTGGGCTAGTGCCTTAAGCACGTGCTTAGGGTGCTTAATGGGTAATCCGACACTTCTCGCGTGGCTTCAGCGACTTCCTCATAATAAAAACTTTTGTGCAATTACTTTTCTTATTTTTATTTCATTATGGTTGATGTTCTTAGCAAAACGGTACATTCCTTCTACAAAACAATGCAAACTAAAACCTAGTATTCAGGTTTATAACCACGATTATAAACATTGGTAATTTTAATATACAGCTCAGTGATACCATTAAAATCAAAGCAGATCAAGAGAACAGAGATCAATGATATTTTACTTGTTATAATAGTGTTTTAAATATTATTTTTTAAATTTTTTTTTTTGTTGCGTTGTTTATTATAAGTTTGAATACGTGATAGTTGTTTTTTTAGTTTAGTCGAATATATAAATTTTAGTAGCAAAATGTGCGCTGTCCCAAAGTCTTGATCCATCAGGACCGCAATGGAAATAAACTTCTGGAAACTTGTATGAGGCATTCCTGGCGCATAATACTTGTTTTTTTCTTTTTTCATATATGTTTGTACTTTTCATACTGTGTCAGGGTTTTGTGACCTATTTAGATTACTACGTGTGATATTGTTCAATCCCATATAAATAAAAAGAGTTATTATTATTCTCGTACACAAGATGGCGAGACACACAAATATATGACTGGCTTTTTATATATATGTATATATAGCTGATTACTAAATATTACAAACTGTCAAAATTGGCAAGGTAATATCACACAAAAAGTATGACGCACTTGTCAACGAAATTGTTAACTTGATTGCATGGTGACGACAAAAATGCTGTTTAGTTAAATAAAGTCCACGTTTTAGCCCCAGTTCTCGTCCGTATTTTGAGTTCGCATTCGTATTTAAAACCAACGTTTTCTAACAAGCTACAAGCAGCGTGAGTGCCAAGGTGATTTCTTGTGTAAATTCTAAGGCACTGTAGAGAATCACCATACGTAAATAAGCCATTGAGACTTCTTGTCAGGGACCTCTACACTATGTTTTTGGATGGAGGCACATGTAGCGTTCAGCTATTTTAACTAAGTTTAATGGATGTAAGACAAAACATATTTGGAGGTGAAATCGCGGAGGGGGGTGCCTCACCCCACCCCTTATGCGGACGCCCATGTTTCTTGTGTAAATTCTTAAGCAGTATAAAGAAGCACGATAGGTAAAAGCCAAGGCGATTTCTTGTGTAAATTCTAAGGAAGTAGATTGTCATCATAAATTCCCGGCAAAAAATTCCTTGCATATAAATTCCCAATAATGCAAACCTGCTTCTTTTAAAACCAATAGCAAAAGAGCTCTCTTGCACTAAATTTTTTTACAATTATTTTTAATGGTCTGGTCTTGAATTTTTGAGTCCTGAATCTTGCTCTGATATGTAGGAAAAAAAGAACTCCATATATCTGTTATTTTATTTGACGAACAAAATTATCTTGAGGTACATAAAAACTATATCTTTGTTTAAAAGAAAATCCTGAGCCCCCATCCCTGAAAATTTTGAAATTAGAAAATTAGAAAATTAGTCCCAAATATGCAACTGAAGTTTTTTTCTTTATACACGTGCTATTTTCCTGATCATCTGAGGGAGGAGTTCCTAATTGTGACACTAAAACTTGTTTCCCCACTCCCCCCAAAAGAGAAAATAACGGTGGAAATCTCCCAGAAGCTATTCAAGAATTTTCCTTATTTTTTTTATGTTCCAGAAATGATGAAAAGTCTTCCTGAGTTCCCAGAAGCATCACATCTATGGTTTTGTTTAATCTTGCCTCCTGCAATGATTGCTTTTCTGTGGCTTCTTCCACAGATGAAGTATTTAAAACAAAAAACAACCAATTTCCTGTTTACATGCTGAAAATTCGTTTAACCTGTATCAGATAGACACTTGACCATATTATTTATTTAGAGTGTCAGTCTTAAAATTGTCAGTGTCCTTCCTTATTGTATTTATTTATTGTAAGATTTGCAATTAAAAATTTTACAGCAGAATGCCAGAACTGTAGGCAAATTAAATTGACTTACTTGCTAGTTTTTTTAATATATTTCCTTTCCACTCATTTTATTTTCTTGAGTCTTTTTCCGGTTTTCATAAATCGGATGAAAAGAATTGTGGTTGTTTTTTTTTATAATGTTGATGATATGTGGCAAATAAATAATGTATTCATATTCCTCTTTACATTTCAGGTGATGTGGCAGTAACTAGTCATTGATTGGATGTATAAAAAAATTAATAAGAAACCTGTCAATTACAAATATGTGGCAAATAAATAATGTATTCCTACCCCTCTTTACATTTCAGGTGATGTGGCAGTAACTAGTCATTGATTGGATGTATAAAAAAATTAATAAGAAACCTGTCAATTACAAATTTCCAGGTATATGCAGTCAGATGTGGGTGATTGTCATTGTTTTAAATACAGGTCTGTGACATGACCAGGAAATCCCGTGGGGTAAATAAATTTTAAACAGGAATGTACCTATTCCCTGGGGATATTTACCTGGCTGTCTACAGAATGCATTGAAGAGGCTTCCAAAGGTTAAATATGGTGTTATGATACAGGGGATATATATTCATCATTTTTAGTGTGAAATAAAATTTTAAAAGTGGCTTTAAATTTTATCCAAAATAAGTTTAAATGTTATCCAAAGAAAAGTAAAGTCCCTTCTGTACGTCTCAGTATATTTTTAACAATATATGTTTTAAAAATCTATGACATGAAATCAAATGGTATCAAACTGATTCACAAATCTTATTTGTTAATTTAATATAAAAAGAGAAAGAAATGGATAAAGTGAAGAAAAAAAGTATTGAAATAAATGTAATATTACATTCTGAATGCATGTAGAATATAACGGTACTTGTTTCATCCCCCTAGTGCTGATGCAATAAGAGTTATGTGTTTTAAAAAAATACTTTATACAACTGACAAATTTTTGAGTCATCTGTCAACAATTGTAATGTAAATAGCTATATTTTCAAGTATTTTTATGTATAACTAGCATACAACATTCAACATAAATTATTAGTAATGAACAAGTCAGGTGGTGCAAAGCAGTGTGTCAAGTGAACACCAGGTGGTGCTGACACTGATGTTTAGCGAAGCAGGGAAGCTCTATCTCCCTATGTAATTCTAATCCTAGTCACAAATGCAAGCGCTGTGCAGATATAATAGCCATTCATTCATAAATGGTGGTCACAGTGGTATGATGCTAAATCAAAGAGAGTATGAGAAGAAAATGAAGAAATAGTAACAGTTCTGAAGCTGAGAAGGAGATTCTAGTATTAGTTTGCAAGAATGTAATTTTTTGTCCATCCTTGTTTTTGTATGCCCACAAGAAGGTCAGGAACAAATTATGTTCTGCTGTTGTCAAAGCCATCAGTCCATATATTACCAATATTTTCACTCCAAACTACAATTGTCCCCCTAAATTTAACAACTCACCATATATTGATCATTATAGGAGGACAGAGGTACTGTACATAAAAGACCCCCTTGACAGCTCAACCATGGCGCCAACACTGGCACATCTAACTTGAGTTATCCGCCATACACAGTTACACTTACCAAGCTTTCAGATACCAGCTTTGTGGATGGCTTGCACTGGAGGTAATGAAGTGGCCTATTGATTTTGGGGGGTCAAAAGGTCAAAGGCCAATGTCACTGTGAATGAAAATGAAGAAAATTGGTTTCTGCATAACAACATTATTGCAGTGCTATGATTTAATCACACACTACCAAATAACTATAGTTATAATGCAGTAAAATTGATATGGATCTTTGAACTTAGTTGTCAAAGTGTGACCCTGAATGTGGTACCTAGCACATACTTGGCCATTAATACCTTCATTCTTCCCTCAACTTCAGATGGTTGTAGAATTAGCAGAAAGGAAAGAAAAGTGAATTTAACCTTTGACTTGACCTGAGAGTGATAGTTACACATAATAACACCAAGTGTTCTAGCTCTGTCTTGAAGGGTATTAGACTAACATACAAGGAAAGGTAAACAACGGTTCCACAAAGCACATTGGATCATTTTTCTGCATGTATTGATGTATCCTTCCCCCATTGTTTCTGAATTTCACAAATACCTAATACAGACCTTCAACATTGATGACAACATTGCCAACAATGTTGCTGTCACAAACATGATATCTTATGTAGGTAAGACAATAAGTGAGTAACATTGATCAGTGATCATTTGTTAAAAATGATCTTGTTTTTTCTTTGTGACACTCTGTCATAGAAACATATGAATACATTTTGAAATATTAAGCAGAAACACTCAACAAAAATCCTTTACATATGATATGGAACTGTAACCTTAATCTTGGAGCAAGAATCCAAAATGTGTTAACATGATTTATCATCTAAGGACATGCGATTATACCAAGTTTCATTTACCTTGTTTCTATTTCCTCTTCCTTATCTATATCAATGATCTACCATTAAATAATGAATCCACAAATACAGATTTATTTGCAGACGATGCAACCTTGTATACATCTAGTTCTGATACTGAAGTTATCCAAATGATATTAAACTCAGATCTTATTAGAGTCCAAAACTGGGCACAACAAAATAGGATGATAATTAATGAAGGTAAAACAAAATGTATCATTCTGGGGACATCACAAAAGCTACACAAGTCAGGGAAATCAGAACTATCTTGCAATAAATAGTCATCAATTAGAAAATGTCAAACATGTAAAGCTTGTAGGTGTGACCATAGATAATGATTTATTATGGAATGACCATATTGATAAGCTTTGTAAACACTGTCATCCAAAATTGCCCTACTCAGCAGTATCAATAAATATTTGCCTATGGAAACTCAAAATCTATACAAGTCATATATTCTTCCAACAATGGATTATTGTTCACATGTATGTGGAAACTGTGCTAAATCTGAGCTTGACAGGATTTATAAACTTCAGAAATGAACAGCATGTGTAATTTTAGATGCATCTGTTGATCATCTCTCAAAAGCATTATTTACAGACCTCAAATGATTCACAATAAATGACAGGATAGCTTTTCACGAGGCAGTTTTTTTGTATAAATGTCTACATGGAACTGCACCAGAGTATCTTCAGGACTTATTCATGCCTTTTTCAACACAATACCAGTTGAGATTAATATTACATTGAAACCTTCTAGCACCAAAACCAAGAACAGAGCAATTTAAAAAGAGCTTCCAATACTCTGGTACAGTTCTGTGGAACAGGCTTCCACTACATGTAAAATCTGCTGAAAATATTAGAGTATTTAAGAAGAGATATCATGAGCATGTATGTGTTTCTAATAGATAACGGAATTTAGTATTTTAATACTAAACATGTTAAAATAAACAGTAATTATTGATATCTTAATATAATGTGCATTGTTTTCCTCTCCTTAAGAGGGCCTCAAGGGAGAATAGTCATTGACTAATGAGTCACCCTCTATAAATAAAGCATTATTATTATTATTATTATTATTATTATTTATCAGATCGACAGTTGGATGCACAGAATTGTGAATTGTATGTTCATTGCTTATAAGAACAAGAGTTCGATAAATGGTCATTATACATCCACCCTATGTTTAATAATTCACTGTGTTGGCACTAGTTGGACATGGTTGACTTTGAAGATTACTGATCAAGAAGTTATGATTACATTGACCTTTGGTCAGTGGTGCAGTCTTAATTAAATTGACTGTAAAAGTCATTATTGTCTTTAGACTTACCATGAACTTGATCAGTTATCTTTCAGCTCCAGAATCAATGTTTCTTTATGACCATGAGCGACAAACATCCACTAATTTTGTTCAGCCACAGTAACTGTGACTGTTTACTCTTTGACTTCAATATCAATAGGCTTCCTTCTTTTTTTGTGCAGAAACAATTTTTCTTCTTTCAGTCACAGTGACATTGACCTTTGACCTTTTGACTACCAAATCAATATGCTTCCTTACCCCAGATGGAAGCTATCCATAAAGCTTGGTCCTAGTATGCACTTGTATATTACTAGAGAGTTATGTTGACCAGCGTCTTTGCCATCCTGCCTTTAAGGTCAAGGTCACAGATCAACATTTTTTTTGTTTGTTGTTCTAACTTTGTAACTCTGGACCATTTGAGATATAGGAATAGAGGTTTCTTATGCTTATATTACTGCAACAAACAGTGATGTTAACCATTTAGGATCATGCCTTTTAGATCAAGATCATGGTAAGAATTACTTTTCCCATCTGCATGTCAAACTCCAGCTTTGTCAAAAAGGTCAGAGGTTACTATTTGATGACCTATTCTAGGTAGAAAGAAACTAAGCATGGGCTCCTGCACATAGGAGCAAGGATTTCACCTCCAAACATGTTTTGGCCTACATCCATAAAATTTAATAGCTGACCATTACATGATTGCCCCTGCCACCCAGAAAATAATTCTGTGTTTGCCCATGGGACTAAGTTACAGTTTATGTACCTTTGATTATGTCCCAAAAAGTGAACATGCAGTTGTGAAGTTGAAGCTACTCATCCATAACGTCGGTGACTATCATGGTTTGAATAGATGAACACTGTGATGTGAAGAAACTTGCACATGTGGATTTATAAGGGTTTTGAAATGTTTTCAACTTTTTTCATTTTCTAGTGAAGTGTTTTAGAAGCTAAAAGAATTAGGTTGCCGAGTTAAGTTTCTGCTGAATAAATATTTTGAAAAAAGTAATTGTAATTATAATATTGCAGTGTAGGAACTTTTACATGATTTATTGACCAGGAAGAGCACACAAACTTTAATTGAAATTGCTTGTTTCTTCAATAAAATGCCCTTGGCTCTGTTGAAAAACATTTTCAGAATATGAAATGGGCTTGTAATTAGATAAAACCATGATATATATCATGGCATGAGCTAATAATTAATTAAGACTGATATATATAGTATGACATGGGCTTATAATTAAATAAGACTGCTATTTAGTATGGCATGGGCTTATAATTAAATAAGACCCTGGTGTATTGTATTATTTATGGCATGGACTTATAATTAAATAAGAACCCTGGTATACCTTATTGAGTTTTTTTTTAACACTTTTTGCAAATTATTGTTTTGGGCTTTGTTTTAAGATGCTGGTCAAATTTGATTATCACCTTTATTTCTTATAAGTTTGAGTTGCGACCACTGATGAGTTAAATCTTTTTCATTTGCCCTTGTAACTTTGCTTGTTAAAATTTTTTTAAAACCATATTGGTGGGAATGTCTGTGTCATATCGACATATTTCTTGTTTATACACTGTATATAATTATATTCTAAACAAAATCTCTGGTTTATTAATCTAAGCTTACTGATGTGCATCTTTTCAATTAACACCAGTGTTAGACTCACATTTCAACGCATTCAGTTAATGGCTTATTTTTAGATTTAATGATAGAGAAATATACCTTCCATAACACAGCATGTCACAATGAAAACACGATTTTTGGCTTCCACTCCCCTTGACACAATTTTTAGTACTCTTCGAAAATAAAACAGGGAGAGAGAAATTATTGACTACTTTGATACATGACCGTATAACGTATTATTTCAATTTTATATAAATGCTTACCTTAAGAAGCGTGTTAAATTTTATACTTTAAGGAAAGATATATGTAGATAATATCATGTGAATATGACGAATATACAATGAGAAAAGCATATTTGGACAGGTTAATTGCATAAAAATAACCAGCAATAATCTTTCCTGGTGCTTTATGCGCTGTCACTGAGACATACATAATACAGGCAAACTAAACTAAGTACATTTACAAAGGATGTGTGCTGATGTACTATCATGTGTCTCCTGTGGAGAGAAAATATATTTAAAAAGTTAAAATAGATGGCAGTCATTGCTTAGATGGATACATGTATATATATTCACTGTGCTTCAACTTCCAATATAAAGCATACATTTGACCTATTTCTATGTATTTAAATTGTTTGCGTTCTCTTGTAATCTTTGTGCATGTTTAAGAATTTTTTTTTTTAAATTCTTGCTAGGTCATTCAGGGGATCCCTCACAGTATATAACTATTTACTGGTATATTTACAATTTATGTCCTAAGGGTATATTTTGTGAAAATGGTATTTTGTCTTTCAATACAAGGAGACTTAGAGACAGGCAAAAATGAAACGATGTATTTGAATTCGTAAGAAAAACAAATGTTCAGTATTGTGTTTCTAAGATACTCATTTCTAAAAACAAGCAAACTAAATGTTGAATCAGAGTGGATATATAAATGTTACTTTAGTTCTGGTACAAGTAGGCATCATGGTGTGGCAATATACCTCTCAAATAATATAGATTTTAAAGTGTCTACATGCTTCCGGGATAGCAAAGTAAATATGACTGCCATTGATATGAAGCTGAGAATCACCAAATAACACTTATAAGTTTTGCCCAAATCAAGATATTTCACTCTTTTTTATGTAGTCAAGTCAGTTATCAGGGACTACAAAAGTCTTATCAGTGTCATCTGTGTTGACTGGAACTTAGTTCAGGATTGTAATATGGATGTATATATTTACAGAACAATAAATAATCTGAAAAAAGGGAATGTGTACCGGATCTAAAACACCAATTGCATCTCTGTGATCTAGAGATTTTATAACCCTGAGATAAAAAAGTTTACTTGGAATCTGAAAATCCATTTTTTTAATACTTTTTCTTGATAAACGAAGTTTTACTGATATTAAGAATACATACTTATGTCCCAGTTATAGATCTGACCATTTTCTGATGACACCTTCAATTTACATAATTTAAAAAGGGACCGGTTTTCTGGAAATTCAATAATTCATTGCTAAAATACAACGTATGTTTAGAAAAGGTGAAGAAAAAAACAAAACTAAGTTTACTTTATACTACTACTGTTTCTACTAACATACGCTGGTTGTATCTGAATTGCACAATCGAAAAGATAGAAACGTCCAAGAAATTTTACACGAGAGTGTCTGGAAAAACAGAACTATAATGATTAATAACAAACCAATTTTGTATCTATCGTGGTTGTTGAAGGAATTAAAAGTTATACAAGATTTCTTTGATGAGAAAGGCTGTTATTTATAATAGTAAGGGGAAGGGGTTTATGGGAATTGTATGATTTTATACCACAAGATTGCAAAATATTATTGTATTATAAGTGCAATCAGGCTATTTTAAGACTAATTTTGCAACATGAAAAATGCACAGAGAATATTGAAATTCTACTCTGGAATCTACAAAGATGCAGAGTGGTACACAATAGTTTAATATAGTCATTTTTGTCATTGTCCCAGAGGTCAAGAAATCTTTTTTTTAAAAAATAAATTGAACATTCAAAAATCCATAGATTCCCGGAATAAGGTATATTCGATTCCCTATAAAATTACTTTTGGATGCACAATTACGGAGGCTTCAGTTTAGAATTAACCACAGTATACTGACTACATATAGTTTCTTATTAAAAACTGGTTTTGTAGCTGATAAAGGGTATTCTTTCCGTAAAGAGGAGAGGAGTTAGGAACGAACGATGAAACATTTATTTGCAACTGTGTTGTTGTGAAACACTGATGTCGGATTTTACATTTTTGTAGAACCGAGATCGAGTGGCTTCTGAGATTTCAATAAATCTTAGTTTATTTATAGATTTAAACGAATTTGGCCAGTCAAAATGTGTAAATCTGTATTATTACTAGCAAAATCTATTATATTTAAATATAAATTTCGAAACAAAAAACCAGGTCTGCAAAAACTCTACTTGGAATTGATATTTCATATTAAATTTGAAGCTAATAAGTCTGACATGGGAGATTAAAACAATACAAAAATTATTTACTAAATGGAATCCTTTGAAAACATATTTGCTAGGGAAAGAGATTTGTGACTATGAACGTTGAGCAGTTGATAACCGTGAATAATTTAATTTTTTCTTTAAAGTGATAACTGAATGAAATGACTTCGAGAAAATAACTCCTACTCTCTCGCTCTTGTTATCGCATGTATATCTATGTAGGTGCGCGCATATATATATATATATATATATATATATATATATATATATATATATATATATATATATATATATATATATATATATATGTGTGTGTGTGTGTGTGTGTGTGTGTGTGCACGCGTATGTGCATGTTTTTGTACATGAATCAAATACCAAAAAAACAATACAAAACAAATAGAACCAATGACCACAGTTGCTAATTACTATCTCATCATATAAATTAAAGGTCCTAAGTGAGAGTGTTTCCCTTCAGTGTTGTCTGTTACTCATCTGCCTGCCTCTTGTATCTCGTTTGGTACTTCCCGTACCCTTGACTACGTGCTCTCCTGGCACTTTCGGATTCGTCCTTTTGACATTTCCGGTACTCTCTATCAGGTGTTTCTGCCGGCACTGCGCGTTTACACAAACTGCTGACGTCACTCTAATGCCTACCACGTGCTCTCCACGTGTCTTCCCTCGAATTTCAACTATACACCCACTCGGAAATCTTTTTCAATAAGCCTCTGTCCGCAAATGCAAACTTAGAATTTCACTAGAATTCCTTCCCGACTTTTAACGAGCGCACATCTCAGAGTACAGTCTAATGTCTCTCAGTTTCTCTACGGTCCACCTCTGGCGACGTTCATACATGTACTGATTTGAAAATGGATTTGGCCGGAACCTAAGCGGCTGCTTATTGGGACTCTGCCCTAGATTTAAATCTCTCAGTTTTGATTGGATACGGTCTGGTCTCTTTGAAAAGTGTGCTCGAGTAATTTAGTAGTTACTTGTTTCTGTCGGGTTTCCTGTTCCTAAAAACCCGAACTTGCTCCATGCCGATCGTGACATCACTGACTGATTGCAAAACAAAGGCGTCTTTTCCCGGTCGGTCTGGTGGAAGAATTCCCTTTGAATTGACCACAGACGAATCGTTACGTAATAGCTGAACAAGAGACAGACGGTTTCTTGCTTCCAGAATCAGTCTATAGTCATAATCTTACATAATACGTATTGACATTATCACAGGTGCTCGTAACTGTCGTAACTAATTCGAATTAACTTAAAGATGTGTATACACGAAGCATGAAGCATCAGCAAATTTTCTCCACGTGAGATATATATATATATATATATATATATATATATATATATATATATATATATATATATATATATATATATATATATAGGCACACACTGTTACAAGATATGCTATATGACATCCCAACACCCAACTTTCCTTACAAGCAGTATATGATTGACTATTACCAGTGAAGGTCGGGCCATTATGACCATCCGGTAACTAAATGCTGACAGAGCATTTTAAAAGAATATGACCCCGTTTCTAATATAGATGCTACCCAATGAGGTCACTAGCAGACGATATTCTGCCCATTTTACCTGGCAGTTTCTTATAGATGCGATTACCAAAATTTAACATTTTTAACAAGGCACTCTGAAGCAAGGTCAACTTATAATTCACAAATATAGGTACTAAGAGAAAGCCTAAATTGCGTTCTGTTTATGTATTAAATTTCTTAAAGGTATCTAGAGATTCAATGAATTTATTTCAACTTCCAAACACCTATATAAAGTCAACGGTCAATCTGCCAAATGACCACAAATATGGCGGCTGATGACGTCAATCGGGAACTATCTACTGTCATTGATTTCATTTCAACTGTCCCCGGTGTTGACATGTTTTAGAGACATCCTTCCCACTTGACTAGTTGCTAATTTGAAACGTGAAAATAGGATTTTGATATTGTTATTTCCGATCATCCTGCCCAATCTAACCAATACTTCTCACATTGTCTGACATTCAATATCATCACGGATAAGGGAGGGCTGATTTATTAGCTTACTTCTCACATTAAAATCCTTTTGTTCATTATTACAACACCACCTGACTGTAACATCAAGACAAACCAGACCATATTCGTAACAGTGATTGGAACAATATCCATTTGTATAGTTATTATTGTTCGTGTTCGTTATCTTAACCACGTTAAAATACCAGCTATTAATCAACCAATGTTTTGAAGGATGATTCTAGCTATGAAATACATTGACTGAAAGACAATAATAAGCACACGATCGTATTTACACACATGAAATATGTTGATACAGAAGTTGCGTTATTACCTGTACTGGACAGAGGCGTTTATTGTGAATCCCGAACAAGCTTAACAAAAAAAATTGTCCCATTCCGCCTCCCCAAATTAAATTGTCTGTTCCGAATGTGATTTATTTATTTTTATTTTTGTTTGATTTTTTTTTTCTACAGAGACAAGCATATTTTTATGTATTGCTTTCAAACTACATTGTTTGACAAGGCCAGCCTTACGATTGGATATACAACACCATTTTTGACCTGCCAACGTTGCTTGGCATTATTTATGCTGGAGTTTTCTGGAATAATAGAGTCGGACCATCGGCCGCTCGCTGGGTATTAATAAATTTGTAATGACTACATTTATTTCAACAGCCCTTTGTATGCGGATGGTAAGCAAAATGCCTGTTCATTTGACCTATGACATTAAATCCTTCCGAACCCTCAATGTTTTGCTTGTTTTGATGAATCCGTATCAGAACTGAACACCTATGTATCCATCGGTTCTTGGCATGAAAGAGTGTAAATTGCTGACTCGTGCGTGGAAATGAGGGGCCCTAAAGTCCGTTAGAAACAAAGGTTGAAAACTCCAGCACAAAAGTGCTAAGTATTGTTTGTCTTCGTCATCGGTAATTTTTTAAAACTTGTATGTGTATAAAACACATTATTTTAAGTCTCCCACACCCCTCAACACTTCCTGGATATATGAGAGGTACGGAGAATTTCCCATTTGTATTGGAAGTTGTAACGTTTTTACGCTTTTTCTGCAGATTCGGATTCTTATTTTTAAAAATGATTAATATTCTGCCATTCTTGAAAAGTAATAATTTGGAATTGTTGGTAGAGGGATGCAACTTAAACAAATTAGTTTATGTTGTATAAATCAGTAGCCTCCCCTGGTTGGCATTTCTAGCATTTTTCAAGGAAATTTTGCAAATATATACATAATGCTACTTTCTTTATTGCTATGGATACGATTTATTTATCTTCACAATCAGTCTTGTCATATATATGTTCATAATTCAAAATATTAATTTAGTTTTCGATCCTGACCCTATTTCATTTTTTATTCCAAAAATGAAAGATAAAGAAATTCCCCAGCTGTCTCTTAGAAATTTTTCTTAGGATCTTTATGGTCCCATAATGAGCCCATATCTTAATGTGAAATATTTCAGACGCGTTCAGAACTTAGAATATTTTTCTCAAGTGGTATTTATTTTATTTTAAACGACGGGCCTAGGTCAAGTTTCTATAAACGATCGGCTCGGGTCCAATTCCTTTTAACCTGAGTAAAATGAATCATGAAATTGTAAGCAAACCATGTCACACGTTTAATACAAATAAAGTAAAAGTTTTGTTAGTTGAGTAAAATGCATAATGATCAACTTATTTGTATATTAGTGCGATGTCATTTTGTGCCATTATGACACCATCAAGTTGATGATGTTTACAGTTTCTTGAGGGATGAAGTTACAAAATGTTCATTGATGCTCACAGCCTGCAAGGGGTCGCAGTTTTGTCTGTAATTTCTCTAGAATGTAATTTCCTATGCAGATACAGGCTGAGATTAACACGAGGCTTCTTTTGATGCTGTCCACTGCCGTAAATGAATAAAGAAAGTGGCCCGATGGACATCAGAGTGGCAGTAAATTCCGCCATAGTCAAATACGGCCACGATAAAAACATAGTAAAGTCACTGATGCTTTTAGGAGTAAGGCAATGCAAGAAGGAATTGGTACTTTTAAAATTATCACAACAAAATGTAAAGTGATTCTCAATCAGTGCCATTAGATGTTTGCTTTGTAAAACGGACTGGGTTTATTATTTGCAACACTTTGTAAAACGGTCTTGGTTTGTTATTCGCAACACTTTGTAAAACGGACTTGGTTTATATTATTCGCAACACTTCGTAAAACGGACGTGGTTTATTATTCGCAACGCTTTGTGAAAACAACTTGGTTTATTATTCGCAACACTTTGTAAAACGGACTTTATTATTCGCAACACTTTGTAAAACGGACGTGGTTTATTATTCGGAACACTTTGTGAAAACAACTTGGTTTATTATTCGCAACACTTTGTAAAACGGACTTTATTATTCGCAACACTTTGTAAAACGGACGTGGTTTATTATTCGCAAAACTTTGTAAAACGGACGTGGTTTATTATTCGCAACATCTTGCCAAAGACTAAGTAAAAGAGTACTTTAGCTATGAACAACAGACTGGTTGGTGCAAAAGCAAAAGCAACCCAATTATCTTTAATCAACTATAAAAATGTGAGAAACATTTGACTTATCTGAATTAGGTTTGACTATTGAACACAACAGATGCATCATTAACAACCAATATTCAGTGCATTAATTAAATGACGGATAGTTAATTTCATTGAGTGTGGAAATATTGCAGATCCCACAATACAAAGCAACCGCCTTGCTCGCCTTGCCCGTAATCCTGTAAATACTTTACTGGAATGAAGAAAGATATTTTTAATGTAAGTTTTTTTGCATTCCATGTTATAAACTGCATAACGTGAAATTACTAAGCAGGTTGGTCCA
Organism: Sinohyriopsis cumingii; assembly: GCA_028554795.2. Taxonomy (NCBI): domain Eukaryota; kingdom Metazoa; phylum Mollusca; class Bivalvia; order Unionida; family Unionidae; genus Sinohyriopsis; species Sinohyriopsis cumingii. The sequence goes on from CM068824.1 coordinate 133,223,188, forward strand.
AATATATTTCATCAGTTCTTGATTTGGGTCAAGTACCTAACTACTTTCACTGGGTTTTCGGTACATTGATGTGAATTATATTGTTGCACATAAAAAGAAGTTAAAAGTGCCTAGGCCATGTCCTATATATGGTGTATGTCAATAATAGTTATCAGTATTTCCAGCTTCTCAAGAACATTTGATCAGTTTAAAGCAAAGCTTGGCAGAGAGCATCCCAGCTGAAGGCCTTTCATTTTTTTTTTTTTTTTTTGTATGGATGATGCTGATCTACTATCAAATATGGCCACCATTACTAATAATAAACAAAATTTAAATTAGATCTAAAAATCCACAAAACCACAATTGAACAAATTTGGACCAAAGCATCCTTACATTTTTTATAAATGTTGCCGAGATCTCATCAGATATGGCCAACATTACTAAAAATGGAAAGAAAAGACATTTGAAACAACTTATTTAAAGAACCAAGCATCGTTGGACCACATTTGTCAGAAAGCATCATGGCATGAAGTCCTTTCTAGTTTCAGTGCAAAATTGACCTAATAGAATTTAACCTAATATGACAAAATTCGTTCGAGCACAAAGAAGAGTAAGCAGTTTCTCAGACAGTTGATCATAGAAAAAAACTGACCAGAATTATACTATATTGTAAGCAAGGCCTTAAAAATCTGTTATGGAATGTTTAAAAGAATAATTGTGAGTATGGTGGAGATTTCAAGGGGTGTCAGGAGGGACAGGAGACAACCCTCATCTTGGGAGGAAAACCCTTTAGGAGGTTCACATTATGTTTTATGCCATCTGACATGATCTGCTATTTTAAACATCTTTAAACATTCCACTGTACCAATTTCAGCCACATTTAACAGAGTAGCATACTGGCATAAAGAGCTTCCAAGTTTATAAGATAATGATGATTCGCCATCAAATATTGTCAGTATAACTGAACTAAAAACATCTCTAAATGACTTTTAAAAAATGCATAACATGATTTATCTTTGCATGAAGAGTTTTTACATTTGTACAAGTGCAGACCCATTCATCCAGCATTATTGCTGTGTGTCGCCTCGGCCATATGGGGATTTGATAAATATCTATACAGATGATTGTAATACTCAAAATGAGGCTTACCAAAAGTAAAAAGTCACTGATTGGTTGACCAAAAGTAAAAAGTCACTGATTGGTTGACTGACTAGTCAGAATTCTTAATAAAATGTTAGATCATGTAAATAAAATCTTAGATCATTAAAAAAGCACACATTTTTCATAATTTTGTTTATATTTTGGACAAAACATGAAAAGTATGTATAGGTAAAACCAATATTCTCTTCTGCTTGAAAATCTTGCAGATCACCAGACTGTATCATTGATTTTCTGAATGGGGGTATGCATTTCATGTTTTTGCACTAATGGATTCTACCATCTCTTTCAGTATATTATATTTACTAATTATGCATATCTTGCGCTAATGGACTTTGCAGTATTAATGGTAAAGTTTTAGGACAGAAGAAACAAAGACAAAAGAAATGAGTGACATATATTGGTATTACAATTAATTGTACATACCTTTGCCAGACTCTCAATAGGTATATATTTGAGTCTTGTTGAATGAGACTAGACAAATGACGAAGAAGGCCATCAAATATGGCTGCCATTACTAAAAATAGTAAAATCTTTGTGCAGCTAATTTTCAGAAACTGCCCAACAGAATTTGACCAAATTTAAAAGACAAAATATATGTCTTTCGGTTTTATATAAAAATTGATTTGCTATTTAAAAATATGACAAAAAATTTAAACTACTTCTTCTCAAAAATTAGTAATTTAATAATTTTTACCAAATTTGATAGAAAGCATCCTCACATGAAGGTATTAAATTTCGTAAAATGATACTGATCCACCATGAAATATGGCCACCAGGTGATTACTGAAAGTAGAAAGACATTTAAACAATTTCCTTAAAAGAGCAAATCAGAATTTGTATATCTTTCAAAAGACACTGTGGAAGAAATGTATTTCAGATTTATACAAATTATGTCTATCAACCATCAAATATGGCTTCCATTACAAATGTTATATTTAATTTGTATTGGGTGATTGACCTTTGTCCATAGTTGAGGGTAGAGTTTGGGCCTGCCAGACAAAGGTTCAAATATGTTCCCTTGGATCTGAATTCGGACATTAGTTTTCCCTTGGAAATTCCTTGTCTACCTGATATTTGTCATGTTCTTTACTAAAACTGAAGTAAAAGGCCTGACCTTGTTTACAACTTAGAATGTTCTGAAATGAACTTTTGATCCTCATCCTGGTTCTCTTATTGTTTATTAGTATTCATTCCTGTCTTAAGATCTGTAATAAAATCTGTTTTTTGATAGTTGTTTTGGGTTTGAGGATTTATTTATTTAAGTTACTCTTTGTAATTTCAGAGTGCTCTTTGACTTTTCAGACTAAATCACTGTTTGGGGATTATTGTGAATTCATTTAAAGACAATCTGGATTATATCATTGCGACAAATTAAGGCTGCTAGGACATCAACACAGTCCAGACTGTTGGCAAATCATCACAATCAATATTGAAACTCATTTTAGAACACCACTAGAATTCATTTGAAAAACTATACTTTTGGGTAGAACTTTTAGAACTATTTGGGATTTAATTCACAATACTGTATGTTTTGTAAAAATTTTCCCTTTGTATTCTATGGATATAAATCGTTTGTTGAATTTTACAAAACTTGTAGCCTTTTGGTCTTTTCTAGATCATACAGTTGTAACACAAATAAAACAAAACAGAAAAACCTTTTAATGACTTCGCAATAACTGCTTAAAAGAATTTTCTAAAATTTGACCAAAGCATTGTGGTCTTAAGTTTGTCCAAATGATGCTGATCTGCCATCAGATATGACCAAGTTACTTAAAATATAAATGCATTTAAACAGTTAGAAAATTCTCAATGGACCAACTTTGACAGAAATCATCCTGGTATAAATGGCCACTAGATAAATGATGTTAATATGCCATCAGATGTGGATAAAGATACAAAATAAATAGAGAAACCTTCCAGCAATTGTGTTAATAATGTATAAATTCAACAGCATTGGAAGAAATTTGTACAGAAACATTCTGCAGATGCATATTTCTAGGCCAGTTGCTTTTGCATTAGGATATAAGGCAGATGTCATCTAGGCTCAGTTTGGCTTCATTTAAAAGAAATAATAATAATTATAATAATTAAATTTTTCAGAGAGTAACTTTTTTTAGTAACAAATAAAAACTAATCTATTTTGAGGTCCTCTATTATGGTCCTAAAGGGAATAATAGCACACACAACACACACAATCATGCATACACACACAATCATGCACACACACACACATTGTTATGTATATTTAATTTGCATTGTTTGTTAGCTTTTTATTCATTATTTGCTATGGACAATGGTATTTCATACTTTACCTTGTCCAAAATCAAGTTCATTTTCTACCTGACCTGAATCATTGTTTTTGGTTTTGTAAACAACATGTTTATCTCAATCTTACTCCAGAACATTAGAAATTCATCATAAAATGCCAGGTTTTCCTGTTGTTACCACATATTATATTATTATTTTAGTAAGAGCGATTATTTCATATACAACTTTGTGAAACCAACAAGCTTTTACAACTTGATCTAAAGTGGGGAAATTTATTTATTCCTGACTATTTCCAATTTAATGAGAACCAGTCTAATTCTGCTTTGAATTTAAGTCAGTTCTCAGTGTTGTCCAATTGAATGATTGTTATCATTGTGTAATGCTTAGTGATAGGTTATAGATCAAGGTTATGGTGAGGTCATCCTACATACTGTTAATGTGAAAAATAAAATTCAGTTTGATAATACTGATCATTCCCATTGGATAGGGGTATTATGATTAGTGTACTTTTAGAAAAGCCTTTAAAAAAACTAAACATTCTGCAAATGTAGGTATACATATGTGCATTTTAACTGTAGATGTATTATAATGAATGGAATCTTATTTAGATGGTACGTACTAGATCTTTGTTAAATATCCTTCTTGTTTGTTCACCTGTTTAATCTTTAAGATAGAAATGTTAATCAAAGAGCTGATAATTGGCAAACACAATAGTTTCTACTCTATTCCACATTTTTTATTCCAACTTTTGAAATAATGCTGTCAAATGTTTATAGAACAAAACTGAGGATGAATACTAATGCACATCAAAATAAAAAGTACATGGTGGGAATAATGCATCCATTATGCACAGTTTGAAGGGCATAACAAGTCTATGAAATGAAGGTGACAAGTCATTCATTGGGTTGACACATTTTTCATTGACAAAGTTCTGTTACTTCTGGGACAATTGGCTCCAGCTGCAGTACCACATTTACCATTTACATATATGTAGGAAAAAACAAGCGACATGAAAGATTGAGAGAAGGATATCTTTGAAACTGTTCACACAAAAAATTAATTTTCAACAGCATTTTTGAGTGATAAATAAATCCTATAAATATAAAATAAAGCCAGTGTCCTGAAAAATGTGAAAAGGGAGTGGGGGCACCTCTTGGGGCAAGGTTATTTAATTGGGTAAATAAGCTACATATACATACAGAAAAGTAGGGGGAGGAAGTAGATAGTACTATTAAGACTTTGAATTCATTCATTTAATACATCCATTGTGAAATGTTGATGTACTATAAGATTGTTTTATTTCTTTTGGGATATTATTCCATATGGCCCCAGAGAAGTCAAGAACTGTTTTCTGATAGTTCTGCCCTTGGTTTTAGAATTAACACTTTCATGGATATCATTGATTTAAGACTTGGATTGTTGCTGGATTGAAAGAGTAATCAGTACTCAAGTAAACTGGCAGTCCTAACAAACTTTTCACATCATTTTGGCTTTTGAAGATAAAGTCATTCATAAAATGTTTCCATTGTTTGTGAATGTTTACAGTTTGACCAGCTAGTATTATTTTATGTTTTTTACACTAAATAATTTTGTTACGATTAGTACAGATGTATTTTGATCTATTATATTACTTTAGTCCAACAAGGCTGTATTAAGCTCATGTAAAAGTGACATGGTATCATTGTGAAATGAAATACTTATTTTTTTTAAATAGCTAAAGATTGGAATCAGTTTTTTTTTGTCATAAAACTGTTATGATCAGATCAAAAATAAAAATAAATTACTGTCATCAAGACTGTGAAAAATATTGTTCTAGGATATGGTTCACATCATTGCTTTTTTTAATCGTGCTTGTTTTTGCTGTGTTGTTATTAATGAAACCTAGGTTTTGTTTGCATTTACTCCCATACCATCGTCTTGCATTTAAATAGCTAAAGATTGGAACAGTTTTCTGTCATAAAACTTGTATGACCTTGTGTTGTTATGAATTAAAACTAGGTTTTATTTGCATTTACTCCCATGCCATCGTCTTGCATTTAAATAGCTAAAGATTGGAATCAGTTTTCTGTCATAAAACTTGTATGACCTTGTGTTGTTATGAATTAAAACTAGGTTTTATTTGCATTTACTACCATGCCATCGTCTTGCACAACAACTGAAGCCAGTTAAACGATATTTGACTGGCCAAATATGCTAAGTAAGCTTATGTTATGGCCCCGTGTTTTCTGTGTCATCCATCCATCAAAAATTGCTTGTGTCTGCTCTTGAGACAATGTTTCAAAACTTGATTTATGTCACAAAAATCTCAGATATTTTTGTTAATGAGCAAATTTCACATATATTAATGAGGTAGGTAATCTTGCATCTAACTTCCAGAGTTTGTTATCCCTCTGGAGGCCATATTTCTGAACAGATTTTGATCCAGCATGGAATATGGGCTTATATCATCAAGATCTTGGACAGATTCAATAATGAACATGATCCATGCATGTTAATAAGATGAGTTGCATCCTCTTTCAAAACCAGGTCACTGTGACCCCTATTTCATGCTTCACTGATGTTTATTTTTGTATTTCAAGTTTATTTCTATTCACGCTAGAATCATCAAGCTAGATAGTTTTATCTTTGTTACTAGCACACACTTGCAACTAAGTAGGTCATCTATGATCTACATTTCTGGAATGGTCTCAAAGTTGGAGAAATTCATAATTTTGTTTAAGCATGTCAAACAATAACGTAGATAGTAAGAAACTGGTCAGGACAAGTAATTTTTTCAAAGTCACATGTCCTGGACAAGTGAGAAACAGAAAAATAAAATACTTGTGCATCCCTGATGCTATAGTTAAATAAATTTACTATCTTGAAGCATGAATTTGGTTACAGGATGCACTTTTGCAGAAGTAGGTTATTATAGCTTATACTTTATACTTCACTGACTTGGGTTACATTTTGTGTTTGATATTCATTTCTTGGGTACTGTTCATGCTAGAGTCATGAAATGTGGGATGATATGCAGTTTTGTAAGGACCACACCCTTCACAACAAACGATGCTCATTCCAACTTCTATTTGTCATCTTTTTCTATCATTTAACATGGACAGGAGATGCATCTTAAGTTCTACACCTTTAATGCAAAAAGAAGTCTCTATGACTTTATTTCATATTTCAGTGACTTTTTAAAATTCTTTTCAAAGTTAATTCATTGGTGATATTTTTGTTTTAATCACAAAACTTGAAAATTAGGATGATTTTTGTCCTACACTTTATAACCAAAAGAAGTTGCATTATATTTTATGCTTTCCTGACATGGGTTTCATATTTTTGTTTAGCTCATGAAAACACAGATTTGTTATGCTATAAACATCATAGCCTAACATAATTCCTTTTTTGACCAGTGAACTTGGAAAAAGAAATAAATATGTTTATTCAGGGGTAAACTTTTAATATGACTGACTCTACAGTGTATATTGTGACAAGGTACCCTCAACTGGTTAACTGTGTATTGCATATGTGGATGACAATATAAATTAGATGGGTGGACTGCATGAAATTTCATCTGGCCTATTCAGGGTAATTACTGATTAAACTAGGCTTCTAATATTTATCACATTGACTGTCACTCCAAGGTCACTGTGACTTTCATCCAGTACGACCTGGTTTCTAAGGGTGAACAAGAATAGCTTCTGAAGCAGATTTTAAAAACAATAATTGGAAAAACAAAATTTCTCCAGGTTTTAGATCAACTGGTCATGAACAAGAAGAGCTTATGGAATCCATATGTTGTCTGTTATAAATTTGTTGTCTGTCATCCATTTGTTGTCTATCATCCATATGTTTTCTGTCATCCATATGTTGTCTATCATCCATATGTTGTCTATCATAAATATGTTGTCTGTCATCCATTTGTTGTCTATCATAAATATGTTGTCTGTCATCCATTTGTTGTCTATCATCCATATGTTGTCTGTCATCCATATGTTGTCTATCATCCATATATTCTATCACCCATATGTTGTCTGTCATCCATGTGTTGTCTGTCATCCATATGTTCTCTGTCATCCATATCATATCATTCATATGTTGTCTGTCATCCATATGTTGTCTTACAGTCAGCCTTATCCTGTCTATCATTCATATGTTGTCTATCATCCATATGTTGTCTGTCATCCATATCCTGTCTATCATCCATATGTTGTCTGTCATCCATGTGTTGTCTGTCATCCATATGTTGTCTATCATCCATATATTCTATCATTCCTATGTTGTCTGTCATCCATTTGTTGTCTATCATCCATATGTTGTCTGTCATCCATATCCTGTCTATCACCCATATGTCTGTCATCCTTATCCTGTCTATCATTCATATGTTGTCTGTCATCCATTTGTTGTCTATCATCCATATGTTGTCTGTCATCCATATCCTGTCTATCATCCATATGTTGTCTGTCATCCTTATCCGGTCTATCATTCATATGTTGTCTGTCATCCATTTGTCCATTAGTACAAGTTTGTTTTTGCTACTCTTTCCAGTGGTTTTGTCTAAAAGATTTAATATAATGTCTAGTTGGTTCTAAATGAAAATGATGTTAATCTGACCTCCAGCACAGCAGCCATCTTGAAAATCAATCACTGCTACTTCTCCTGAATAGAAAGTCATATTTGACACAAGATTTTCACCAGAAGATTTTTTTTTGATGTGTAGTTGAATATACATTAATATGGTTTCAATCTGACATCCATCATGACCACCAAAGTGGTCATCTTGTTATTATTAAAGCCTTTCAAATGTATACAAATGATGCAGATCCCTGTAGAATATGGCATAAAGGCCTTTCAAATTTATGCAAATGATGCAGATCCCTGTAAAATATGGCATAAAGGCCTTTCAAATGTATACAAATGATGCAGATCCTTGTAGAATATGGCATAAAAGCCTTTCAAATGCATACAAATGATGCAGATCCCTGTAGAATATGGCATAAAGGCCTTTCAAATGTATACAATTCTGCAGATCCCTGTAGAATATGGCATAAGGGCCTTTCAAATTTATACAAATTCTGCAGATCCCTGTAGAATATGGCATAAAAGCCTTTCAAATTTATACAAATGCTGCAGATCCCTGTAGAATATGGCATAAAGGCCTTTCAGATGTATACAAATTCTGCAGATCCCTGTAGAATATGGCATAAAAGCCTTTCAAATGTATACAAAATGATGCAGATCCCTGTAGAATATTGCATAAGGGCCTTTCAAATGTATACAAATGATGCAGATCCCTGTAGAATATGGCATAAAAGCCTTTCAAATGTATACAAGTTCTGCAGATCCCTGTAAAATATGGCATAAAAGTCTTTCAAATTTATACAAATGGTGCAGATCCCTGTAGAATATGGCATAAGGGCCTTTCAAATTTATACAAATTCCGCAAATCCCTGTAGAATATGGCATAAAAGCCTTTCAAATTTATACAAATGATGCAGATCTTTGTAGAATATGGCATAAGGGCCTTTCTAATGTATACAAATTCTGCAGATCCCTGTAGAATATGGCATAAGGGCCTTTCTAATGTATACAAATTCTGCAGATCCCTGTAGAATATGGCATAAGGGCCATTCAAATGTATACAAATGATGCATATCCCTGTAGAATATGGCAAAAAGGCCTTTCAAATTTATACAAATGTAAGAATAATGTTTATCCATCTTCAAATATGGCTGTTGTTGCTACAAAAATAAAAAAATTGACTTCTTCCCAAAATCACTCAACAGAATTTGATAAAATTTAACAGAAAGCATCTTGGGATAAAGACCTTAAAACTGGGAGCAAATGATGTTAATTTGCCATTCAATGTCGTTGACATTAGTAAATATAAATATAGCCTTGTTATATAGGGTTCTGCAGAATAACTGCTGATAGAATTTGGTTAATCATGACGGAAGGTATCTTTGCATGAAGACCTTTCTGCCAACAAAATTAAGGATGGAACATAGACCAACATATGTCTTACCCAGACAGAAAACATATGGTTGAATAGATGGCAGTCAGATCTCAAAACAACTTTGATTACTCAAAGTATAGCCTGCTTTCCTCTGACCCTCTCAGCTTTGCTTTTTATATTTTTGTTGGCTGAGAATTTATTTTTCTGAGGAATCACCATAGTTTTGCCACTCAGTTACCTCCTCTAAGCAATTTCTAGTCTTGAATTAGTAATGCAGAGAGGACCAAAATAATTTAACTTTCAAAATACGTACAACTTTAACAATCAAAATGTTCATCCTTTCTTATGTGGATCTCAATTTTAGAATTAAGGCCAACCAATTTTGTTTAGCATGCTATTGTTTCTGCTTCATCAGCACATGTTGAAATTTAGGATGTTGCTCTTGCCAAGAAGATAATTCAGTTGAAGACGTCATTTGTCTTCACACAAATTGGCCTTTCTGAGCACTTCTTTCCAACTGCAGTATCATTGCACCCAAAAAAAAGAAAAAAAACAAAAAAACAAATACCACAATTGCAGCCAGTGTTCTTTTTGGTAAAATAACATGAAAACGTTATTATCCAAGATTTCTTTATTTGAAAACAAGGATAGAATACAACTAACGAGGTTTATCTTGCCTAATTCTGACTGCCATTAATGATTGAACATACCAGGCAGATCATCAGAGCACAAGAAAAGTATTAATTTTCCATTTGCACACCAAATATTCTGAATAGTTAGAAAAGTAACTATTTTTTATGTCTGGATATTTGGAGTATTGCCAGTACCTTGAACTGAGCTTGTTTTCCAAGAAACGGCACATAAAAGACGCTGAGTCAGCAGCTGTTTAATTCAGCTCTTTGGGGTTTCTTTTTGGTCCGAGTCATACTCAATACTTCAAACACTTTGACTAACTGTTGCAAAAAACAAAGCACTGCTAAAATGAGACATGTATTCTGGATTCGTATGACATGGGATGATGAGATTATCTCTCACCCTTTTTTCCAGTAGCTTTCTTTTCATGGATGTATCAGTATCGAGGATAGTTTGATTTCTATATTAAACATGTGTCTAATAAAGTGAACATTTTGATTTCTATATTAAACATGTGTCTAATGAAGTGAACATTTTGATTTCTATATTAAACTTGTCTAATGAAGTAAACATTTTGATTTCTATATTAAACATGTGTAAAATGAAGTGAACATTTTAATTTCTATATTCAGCATGTGTCTAATGAAGTGAACATTTTGATTTCTATATTAAACTTGTCTAATGAAGTAAACATTTCGATTTCTATATTAAACAGGTGTATAATGTAGTGAACATTTTGATTTCTATATTAAACATGTGTCTAATGAAGTGAACATTTTGATTTCTATATTAAACTTGTCTAATGAAGTAAACATTTTGATTTCTATATTAAACATGTGTAAAATGAAGTGAACATTTTAATTTCTATATTCAGCATGTGTCTAATGAAGTGAACATTTTGATTTCTATATTAAACTTGTCTAATGAAGTAAACATTTCGATTTCTATATTAAACAGGTGTATAATGTAGTGAACATTTTGATTTCTATATTAAACTTGTCTAATGAAGTAAACATTTCGATTTCTATATTAAACATGTGTATAATGAAGTGAACATTTTGATTTCTATATTCAACATGTGTCTAATGAAGTGAACATTTTGATTTCTATATTAAACTTGTCTAATGAAGTGAGCATTTTGATTTCTATTAAATTTGTCTAAAGGAGTGAATATTTTGATTTTCTATATTAAACATGTGTCTAATGAAGTGAACATTTTTATTTCTATATTAAACTTGTCTAATGAAGTGAACATTTTGATTTCTATATCAAATTTGTCTAAAGAAGTGAACATTTTGATTTTCTATATTAAACATGTCTAATGAAGTGGACATTTTGATTTCTATATTAAACTTGTCTAATGAAGTGAGCATTTTGATTTCTATATTCAACATGTGTCTAATGAAGTGAACATTTTGATTGATTTCTATATTAAATTTGTCTAATGAAGTAAACATTTTGATTTCTATATTAAACATGTGTCTAATGAAGTGAACATTTTGATTTCTTTATTAAACATATGACTAACAAAGTGAACATTTTGATTTCTGTATTAGACATGTGTCTAATAAAGTGAACATTTTGATTTCTATATTAAACTTGTGTCTAATGAAGTGAACATTTTGATTTCTATATTAAACTTGTCTAATGAAGTGAGCATTTTGATTTCTATATTGAATTTGTCTAATGAAGTGAGCATTTTGATTTCTATATTAAATTTGTCTAATGAAGTGAACATTTTGATTTCTATATTAAACTTGTGTCTAATGAAGTGAACATTTTGATTTCTATATTAAACGTGTCTAATGAAGTGGACATTTTGATTTCTATATTAAACTTGTCTAATGAAGTGAGCATTTTGATTTCTATATTCAACATGTGTCTAATGAAGTGAACATTTTGATTGATTTCTATATTAAATTTGTCTAATGAAGTAAACATTTTGATTTCTATATTAAACATGTGTCTAATGAAGTGAACATTTTGATTTCTTTATTAAACATATGACTAACAAAGTGAACATTTTGATTTCTGTATTAGACATGTGTCTAATAAAGTGAACATTTTGATTTCTATATTAAATTTGTCTAATGAAGTAAACATTTCGATTTCTATATTAAACATGTGTCTAATAAAGTGAACATTTTGATTTCTATATTCAACATGTGTCTAATGAAGTAAACATTTTGATTTCTATATTCAACATGTATCTAATTAAGTGAACATTTTGATTTCTGTATTAGACATGTCTAATGAAGTGAGCATTTTGATTTCTATATTAAATTTGTCTAATGAAGTGAACATTTTGATTTCTATATTAAATTTGTCTAATGAAGTGAGCATTTTGATTTCTATATTAAATTTGTCTAATGAAGTGAACATTTTGATTTCTATATTAAACATGTGTCTAATAAAGTGAACATTTTGATTTCTATATTCAACATGTGTCTAATGAAGTGAACATTTTGATTTCTATATTAAATTTGTCTAATGAAGTAAACATTTCGATTTCTATATTAAACATGTGTCTAATAAAGTGAACATTTTGATTTCTATATTCAACATGTGTCTAATGAAGTAAACATTTTGATTTCTATATTCAACATGTATCTAATTAAGTGAACATTTTGATTTCTGTATTAGACATGTCTAATGAAGTGAGCATTTTGATTTCTATATTAAATTTGTCTAATGAAGTGAACATTTTGATTTCTATATTAAATTTGTGTCTAATGAAGTGAGCATTTTGATTTCTATATTAAATTTGTCTAATGAAGTGAGCATTTTGATTTCTATATTAAACATGTGTCTAATAAAGTGAACATTTTGATTTCTATATTCAACATGTGTCTAATGAAGTGAACATTTTGATTTCTATATTAAATGTGTCTAATAAAGTAAACATTTCGATTTCTATATTCAACATGTGTCTAATGAAGTGAACATTTTGATTTCTATATTAAATTTGTCTAATGAAGTAAACATTTCGATTTCTATATTCAACATGTGTCTAATGAAGTGAACATTTTGATTTTTATATTCAACATGTGTCTAATGAAGTGAACATTTCGATTTCTGTATTAGACATGTGTCTAATAAAGTGAACATTTTGATTTCTGTATTAGACATGTGTCTAATAAAGTGAACATTTTGATTTCTTTATTAAATATGTGTCTAAAGAAGTAAACATTTTGATTTCTATATTAAATTTGTCTAATGAAGTAAACATTTTGATTTCTATATTAAATTTGTCTAATGAAGTAAACATTTTGATTTCTATATTAGACATGTCTAATGAAGTGAACATTTTTATTTCTGTATTAGACAAGTGTCATCAGTGAAAAGGAGGAACATGTGAGGCTTTTGTTAAGTATAATTTCAAAATTTGTTCTGTGTGGAAATGTATTTTTTAAACTAAACCTTCTCTGGCAGACATTTTGTTCATTGACATTGAACTAATGACTGATAATTTTAGCACTTGGTAAGATCATGTTGGTCATGTTATAATGTCTCATTTAGTACTGGTAAGTTGGGCAGAGAATTAATATTAAAAGAAATTTCATTAACCAAAATCTTAACATACAAAACTGTTGAGAATGCTGCTACCTCCAGGTTTTAAACTTAAAAATGTAACCTAAATAATCATTTGCAAGTCTTGGTCATCTCATGTCTAACATTAATTGTTCTTTAATGACTCGAAGAAACGCATGCCAAAAGAAGTCAGGAATAGGCTAGTAGGGCATGCCAGATGTCTCTTTACATATCTGTGAAACTGGACAGTATATGGGTGATGTTGGACCATTTTATTTTTGACATGACAGAGGTTTGTTTGTGCACGTCAGAACTAAATATGTGGCAGAACCAGGATGTATTTTCAACTTTTCTCTTCCATTAAAAATATGAGGGACAACGTTATCTTTGATAACTAGGTGAGAAGAATTTTTGCAATCTCTGAGTCTGGAAACATAACTTTAACCTCTTTACCAAAGTGATCTGCAATGAGGAACGATAAATTGTTCTCTGACGTAAAATCTGCAAAGTCATTGCAAGTGCCACTTTATTTACTTCTTTCTAGTCTCAAAGAATGCCATCAAAGTGGGTATGTTTGTAACAGAAGAATCAGTGTCCCTTATGCCATGTTCTCTACACATATCTGGTCACATAATTTCTTTGATCAGACAACTGTCTTAAAATTCACTTTGCATGAAACACACAATGGAGACTCAAGACCTTCACTACTTGTCTGCACAGACTTAAACTCTGATTTACAAGCATTGCTGGACTTCTTGTAATATTTCTTAGTGGTTGGTTTGTTTTTTTAACATTGAAAGAAAGTGAATATTTTGGCATTTTGGCATGAATCAATCCCAGAAAGGTATGTGCTGTCCGTAAATATTCCTCTTAAAATGCTTGCACAGGTGTTTATGTTGAAGTAATGTTCTGGTTGGTATCTCTTCTTTTTATCTCACCTCTATGAAAGGTTATCCAATTTTTACTTAACTACTCAAAAACCAAATTCTGGGACCTTTGATCCCTGTATTACTTATAACACCTAAAAGAAACACCCCACCTTTGGCATTAAACTCTCCTAATTACAGCAGTAGGGTAATCAGTTTACAGCTTCTTGTGTAAAGATGTTTGCTGTGATGGTGCTCCAGGGGTTGCACTGATGCAAGAATTTCATTCATCAGAAGACTGGTTTTTGTCTGAATTCTGTAATGTGTGTCTAGAATATATGAAAATAGTTCTTATGTTTTCAACATTGTCAAACGAAATCTTTCAAAAGCAGCAGATTTCAACTACAAATGTGGCATGTACAACTGATGGCCTTTAAAGTGATATTTTGTTCAACCACCAGTAGAATCACATGTATCAGTACAATCCATGTACCATGAGGTAGATCATACAAGCCATTTTGAATGCCATGATTAGCATTAGATAAGTTAGGCAGTGCATATTAAACAATCCATTTACCAGGAGGAATAGTCAGTACTGTCTCATGTATCATCTGAGAAATTTGCAATGATATTTGGACTGTTTCATTTAACACTACAGTTTCAGGCGGATGGTCAGGCTGAACTGTCACATTTAACACCAGAGTTGATTGACAATGCATATGACAACATTCCACTTACCACAAAGAAAGTAAGTGGTCATACTTGACTATCTCATTTGAGAGAGTGGTGTTTGACAATACATATCAGAGCATTATATATTTGCTTTAAAGTTGCAGGTTGTCATCCTGTGTTTTCTCATTTGGGGGCGCTCACCAATTAATATGTACTTTAGAGAGAGTGACATATGTAAAGTGAAGTAGTTTGCATTTAAAACATGCACAATGGAGAGAATGTTGGCATACCTATATGCTACAGTAATGTAATGTGGTTGATATTTCTTTGGATATTGTACTTTTGGAAATTTTACATGATTTAAGCACAATGCTAACTAAAATGACTGCTCCCTTGTGTTAAAAAAATCAGCCTGAATTAGTCTAAAGTACACTATACATAGCAGCTATTAAAATAGGGAAAATGAATTTTGCCAGACTAGACAATACCAGCTTCTGAAAGTGCAATGAATGAATTACCAAATATATAAAATGTAAAAAAAGTTATCGGCTCTTTTTTATACAATTTACTTCTGAAGTTCAGGAAGTGAAAATGACCAAGTAGAGCTAGCACTTTTTTGAAAGGTGCACATTTGAAGTAAGGCCAAGCTGTATACTCTATAACCCATAGTACACCCATCAATCATACATCAAAATAAAGGGAATTAAAGGTTCTTTTAATTATGCCTAAGATATACAAGGTCTTTTTTAAATAGCCAGTATAACCAGTGAGGAAAGCCGAGGAAATTATTTTTCTTTAAAATCCTAACCCTATGGAAAATGCGAAACTGTATAGCGCCACCTTTAGTATAAGGGACGTTTGATATTGTATATCAGAACATTCTATTTTCCACAAGGGAAGGCAGGTAGTCATGCTGGATTGTTTCATTTAATATAAGGGATGTTATATATTGTATATCAGAACATTCTATTTTCCACAAGGGAAGGCAGGTAGTCATGCTGGATTGTTTCATTTAATATAAGGGATGTTTGAAACTTTTTGTCAAAACAATGCCTTTACCAAGAATTTTAGATCATGAAAGTTTGGTAGTGCATATCAAAACAATGGATTTACAATGAGAAAAAGCAAAATCAGAGCATGCTGAACCTTTCCAATTTACATCATAAAAAGTAAAATACTGGTAGTGCACATCAGAAGATTCCATTTGATGATATGAACCTTAATATGACCTCTCATGATAATATTCTTGGTGAATTTGTAGATAACAATCTAACTTGGGTCTCTTCACATTAACACATTTCAAAGATGGTTAATTCTTCTCTTTGGTTACTTAAGAAAATCAAAACCTTCATTCCTTTTCAGTATAGGGTCATTTTTGATAAAAGTTACAGTCAGCCATATCTGGATTATTGTAATGTGATTTCAGGTAGACATCAAATTCAAATTTTACAAAACTTTTCAAACTCCAAAAGAGGATATGCCATTATATTCTAGATCAATTTATTGACAGTTTCTAAGATGCAATGAATTATCTAAGAATTTAACAAATACTTGAAAAAATATTTCTTAGAATGGCCAAATTTATGTATAAAGTGTCCAGAAAAGCCATTCCTGTCTATCTAAGCAATATCTCTCACCAAAGAGATGCTGATGGTACTCCAAATTTAAGGTTTGTTAGACGTAAAAATTGCATTATACCAAGGCCAAAGAATGAATTTTTTTAAGATAAAATTTCAATATACAGGCTCATTGGTATGGAATATTATTCTCAGTGACATACAGCAGGCACATGGAATTTTTTTTATATTCGTTGTCTTTGGTGGATGAAATCTCAAGACAGACAAAAGCTCTAGTAATATAAACACCTACTACTTTTCTCTGCCTATACATCTTTCTCACAGATAGTTTTTCAATACAGTATGATATTTTATGCATGGTTATGTGCTTACTGCATATATATTCTGGGCCTGAAATATTGATTTTCAGAATAACTCTTCTATTTAGTGCCAAGCCCAATTTCTCATCTTGTGCTGTGTATTCTGTATATATTTGTCAGAATGTGGAGGGATGATTTGTGAGCTCCCCCAGTCCTAATGATACTTGGTTATTGTTATTTAAGAGGTGATTGACCACGGTGTTATTTCCTGGATCGAACAAACAATAGAATAAAATATGAAATTAATGGATGAAATAACAGATCTGAGCAGAGATATAAAATAGAGCAACATGGCCACCATATGCAAAATATCACAAGTTAATCAAATATATAAACAAAATAAAAGTGAGCATGACATTTGAATGATACACTTAGAAATAGAGTTACTAGATTTATGTGAACTTCAATTAGTCATTTAATTATACCAACAGAACAAATTTCATCATATGGCCGAGTGACTGATAAAACTCAACTTGCTGAGATATCAGCATCACCTTGTGCTTCCAGTCCTTCCAAATCACTGCTGGTGATAGGTTGGCATTGCTGTATTTCTTTACCGCCTTTCTCTATCCTTTAGACTTTTTAGGTTATCAACCATCTTGGTTGTAGGCTGCTGTTTTCCCACTTTGCAATACAGGTATCAGGCTACTTTTCCCTTCAACACTAAATACATGATACCCAACCTAAATACATATCAGGTTCTTTCCTTATCTTGGGATCAACAAATATTCCCACTCTTATACATCAGATATCATCTATCGCAATTCAACAGAACTAAGCTATTACAGTCAGTTTGCTTCCTAATACACACTCACCCTATTATGAGAAAATTAATATCTCTCTAGCCACTACTTGCGTTCATAGATGAACAGAACATGAACTCTAGATAAACTATTACACCCTGTGACACTTAGAATTTACCAGCTGAACTATGTGTAGTGACACACACTCCTAATGCTAACCACATCAGTTCATGGTTGAAAAGAATTCATAACTTAATTGCACAAATGAATTAATGGAGTTCACTCCTTGTCCTAACTATGTTACTTTGCTAATTAGTGATTCAGTGACATTCATTTCCAGACAGAAAAATCAGTTCTCAGCATATATGATACAGATCATTTAAGGACTTTACCTTCTCACAATTAGCATCAGAAGAAATGCATGAAATCTTCATGATTTCTAATACAGACATGCAACTAAATCCAAACTCATTTATATAATGTATAATTCATAAAACATTTGAGACAAAATGCATGCAACCAATTACTTCTGAATTCAGGAAAAAATTTATATACCAGTTTAAAATGAATAAATTCAACAAATAATTACAGAACTTACATCAGTGAACCATTGTATGCAACTGAGATTAACCTTTGCTATATTTAAGACTTACACATTTCTATGTAGTAAAATCTCTCTCATTTCATGTCTCTCACTTTCTGACAAACATCCCTTAGACAATATAATGAGAATGTACTTTTTACTAATTCTCAGAGCTAAATTCTGTCTTGCCTCAGAAACTTAGACTGACTAATTTCACAAGGTAAATTTCTTAAAGCCTTAATTTGGTCAGAGAACACCCCCTCATTTAGCTTAGCCAGTCAAAGTTACTTTCTTTAACCACCCAAAATTTTATTACTCCCATCAAAGTCAGAATAATTCTCTTTAGTCTGCCTTTATTTATAACTATTCTGGAAAATATCATGTTTTGACACCTGTTTCAAATGGTTCAAGTTTCCCAAAATTTGCTCTGGTTTGTCTCAGCTCTTGTCATTTTCTGCTACTGACCTTATGCTGATATTGGCTACTTCCATATCTCTGACAATTATTGAAAGTACTCTAATAAAAATTCAATTCAGGCCCCAAACAGAACTGATCACATTCCTCAGTAATTTATGGCGAGTCTAGCCCATATGTTAAACTGACTGGTTATGTGTCACGCTGACCACGACAAAATATTATATGAAATTATATCTAAACAATTTTTGCACCATTACAATACTGTACATAACAGAGGGCCTCAAGGTAGACTACAATAGTTCTGTAACTAATTATGCTACCTTCTCTAAATAGAGTAATTATTATTATTATTAGTATTATTATTAACCTTACACCTCAATTCTTAGTTTGCAGTGCTTTCAAATTTGGAAACCCCCGCCGTGACGAAGAACAAAGGATTTTTATCATGGATGTTATCTGGTCTGATGTGATCAGAAAATAATTTGTCCAAAATTTTTTTGAATATGATGTTTTGATATGTTGAAAAGAAACAGATTCTCTCTGAAACAATGACACAAAAAACATTATGTCCTGTTACAATCACAAAAAAAAAAAAAATTCTGCTCTGTTACAATGACCAATATTTCATTGTCCGATCGCTTTGGTTTGGATTTTTGTATGCATGATAATTAATGATTACAGTGGCTGATGGAGACTACTTAATTATGTATTTTATTTCTCCTGTAATCGCCACGGGATCCCACGAGATGGAATTGGTCACGTGATGAGTCAGGGAGTGGTCCAGCGTCAAGGTGTCGGTACTTTGTGCTTTTCTAGAGTTCTATATTTTCGCGATTCCAGTAATGTACAGCTGAACTTCCATGCAAATTTAAAATTAGCGCGGGACAGAAACTTCCTCTACCGTTTTAACGGCATTATACAATCATAACTGTACCGTACTTCATTGTTTCATCGTTTTTAAGTGTCGTCTCTCGCACAGCTTTGCACAATGACGGAATGATAACCCTGTAGCAAAAAATCAAGAAATCCTGCATCCACAGATAAGGGGACTATGCCATGAATGACAAGAGTTTGTCGCGTGACTCTTAAATCACGAGAGAGTCGGTGATAGAAAACGTGACATCTGCACAACAATGGCGGCGCCAAGGTAATAGTCTTGTTGAACGACAAGCGACACACAGTCAAGTGATGTGAGACTGTCAGCTTGAATTATTGACAAATTTGTCAGATACGGTAACAACTTTGAAGTCACAGGTTGAAAGTCTTAGCAAAAAACCCATGGCTGATATGCCGAGATTTGATGGATTGGCACGGAAACGTGTACAGTACGGACGGAAACATGGATAACAGGGCCAAAGTTTAAAATTTCATCTCGGGCTAATAAATATGGTATTTTTGAGGTCAAAGCATCAGAAATAACAAATTAGCAAATAAAGTATACTCCTTCTCAGGGTTTTTGCTCAAAGCAAGTGCAAACAACTTATTTTCTTGCCTGCCAAAAAAAAGAAATTCTCCAAAAAGTGAGCATTGCTTTTACAGTGTATATATTGAAAACAGATCCAGTAATGGAAATTTCTTTTTTTTTTGTTTATTAATGAAGCAGTCACTAGAGAATATAACCAGACTGTTCTTGAGGCATAATGTACCAATGGATGTGTTAAATAAAATGAAATTTAAGGAAATGTACCTCAGCCAATCCAGAATTTGCAGTTTTAATTTTTCAGAATTTACGATTATGAGTGTATGTCCAATCCAAAAGCCTTATTATGTGTAAAGCATGTTTTTATTCATGTGAAATTGAAACACAAAATTATTTGATAACATTTGCTTCCTTACTTTTCAAAAGAAATATATAAGGACAATGTAATAACAAAATCCAGGTATTTATTCCTTTTAAATGTATACCTATATTATAATTTTTTTTAGACTAATTCATCTAAAAAATATTTAATTTTTCTCTAATATTTCCTGTGAAAAGTTAAATACGGTACTGTATATACTTTTTATTTTTATTGACTTATTTATTTATTTTGCAGTTGCTTTATTGCATAGTTGGATTGTGCTGGTTTTTGTTGTCATAATAATATTAACTTATTTTTTAAACAGTGTACAACAGCCTGAAATGTGAGTAACATTTAAAACTGAAAAAGTTTTTTTTAAAATTATTACGGGGTGTGTGTCTTATTCTTCAAACAGAAAACAATCACCACTCATCTGTGAACATACAAGTATAAATTTGTATTGATCTTTGTTTTACTACTAGATTAATTTCATATCCAAAGGTATCAAACATGTTTTATACTATTTTGTAGCAGTAATAATAAAAACAAACCTGGTTACAGGTAGCGGTAACAACGATATTTATATTTACTGAGGATATAGTTGCTACTAAAGGATTCTGACGTTTTGTGAGTTGTTGTTGTTGTTTTAGGGTTTAACGCCGTTTTTCAGCACAAGATAGGCTATACATGGCAGCCAGTATAACTGGCAGAGGAAGAACCCTGGAAAACCCAGGGTAGAACCACCGACCCATGAGAAGCTACTGGCAAGCTTTCCCATGTACCCACGTTAGCCGAGCCTTGGACTCGAACCCACACAGACAGAGGTGAGATGGCAGTGATCTGGAACAGTGAGCGCTTTAGACCACTTGCCCCTACCCCCCACCCCATTTTGTCAGTAAAGTACCTTACAATAAATCACTTGAATGCACTATAAACATATGTATATTTATTATGCTGATAAGGTGGTTTTGTGTTGTCACAGATTTTGTTGTACTTTATTGATAAAATGTCAGACTGTGGTTAATATAACTACCAGATGCTCAAGGGAGAGAACTGACACATTTCACTTTAAAGATAAGACAGAGGGTATGTTATAATACAACCTTATTCCCACAAAACTACGATAAGTACCACAATATTCTTGGCACATCCTATATTTAGATACATAAATAAAACCTCTCCTGCGTGAAACCCTCCATGATACACATATTTTGTGGATTTTTCATGAAAATATTCTCCGAGCCTTATCAAATTCTTACCAATAATGTATAGTTTAAAAGAAAAGCCAAATAGTTATCACATAAAATTTTCCCACTATTCATGACATTATTCGATCAAAGTTAACAGAATGGGAGCCCCATAAAGAGGTGTACCCTCTCTGTACAAAAATAGTAAGATTTTGGCTCTCGGCCCAACTGAAGCACCTTCTAGTTATGTTGTTATCGCTATATAATGAGATGAGTGATCTTTCTAACACTGGTGCGGAAAGTGAGGAAGATATCGGTGACTTGGAGCATGGCCTTCGAAATGTAATATCACCACCAAATTTACCCTCAGAAATTTAAGGAAATGACATCCTGAAAGAACTCTCCAACTTTTATGAAGTGGACGAGCGTTGTGGGCCGCCCATTTAGGAAACTAGCTTGACCAAAGTTGTGAATGCAGGATTTAGGGCCCAAATAGCACAGGATAAATGTAAGAACTTGAGCAAAAAACATTTAAGGCCACAAAATTGCAAAAATTCAAGTGTGCCTAAAGTAAATCCCGAAATTTAAGCAAAAATGAACAAAGTTACAAAAAAAATGTTGCTTAGCTAGTGTTTCCTTTCTCAGGCTCTTGGATGAATTACTAAATAATAAGTTAGATGGTACACCTGCAAATATAAAATAAACTGCTTGCAGATGCTGGTGATGTATTGCAGATGCTTTCTTCTGCATTTTGTTACATGTCTCATGAAAGGAAGGAACTGATCAGGCAGGACCCAAGTCTTTTTTTATTCAAGATGGGGGCCAGGTCCCAGCCATATCAACAGCAACCATACCAAAGGGACACCGCACCTCAAAAAGAGGACACCTTATAACCCCTGTCAAGATTTGTGAATAGAGGCAGTGTTGCATCTTCCACAAAAACTGTTAAGTAACAGCTGTCCCATTCATGAGAGCAGTTTTTTTCCCAGCCTTTTATCAAAAGCCAGAAATTTTGTTGCTAGTAAAGTTAGTTGGTGTGCTAACAAATGGCAGAAGATAACCTCTGATGCATGGACTTTATCCAATCTGAAAGGTTATAAACTCAAACTTGATTATTAGCAGCCCAGTCCAAACTTGTATTCCAAAACAGAAAATTCTCTGACAAAGAATCCACTGTAATTACAACTGAAATTGATAAACTGCTGAAAAATGGAGTATTGGAGAGAATAAACTTTACTTGTGTAAAGTACTTTATCTAATATTTTCACTGGAGAAAAGCATGATGGAAGCATCCAAGTTATTCTTAACCTGCACGTTTTCAATGTGCATGTCACGCCCGTACAAATTTCACTTGTTCACAATAGCTGCTCATAAGCTGCACATGAGAACCTTGTTAGATGTTGTGAGCCAGGGAAAAACCTAACTTAATTCTTACGTGTGTGGATGTTGCTCACATGAGAATTTGAATGTTCATAATCATCTTCAGAAGAATATGGTGTTTCTGAAAGAAAACTTTCCTCCAAACTAGAAGAATAGCCATAACTGTTTTCTCCATCACTTTGCACTGCATCATCATCTTCATTGAAATTTACTCGACAACTGTCATGAAAATTTCCAGTCAGAATGTGTTTATTTGGAACACTTGATTGGCCTGCTGCAATGCTACTGCTGTCTCCCATCAAATTCAGTACTTGTTTTTCACTGAATGATCCAGATGCGAGCTTATGCATGTCTTTCTGGAAATAAGCAGGTGTATTCTCAAGTGAATCTCTCTCTGTTAAGTATTAGTGCAGTAGATATGACCAGTCTTTCGAACCCTTTTTGAGGGTGGAACTTCATTCAGTTTTGATGGTCCAGGGTTTGTTTCAATGCCTCCGATCATCAAAAAATTAAAAGGTTAACGAAAAATTGTAAAAGACTGTTCGTTACATGACAGGGACCATATCCATAAAATTATATTCATACTATTCATCATTTGTTTTTCTGCAAGTGCCTTAAAAACGTACATTGTTATGTGCCATAAAATCTTTCTAATTACTTAAAACTACAAACAGCAATGTTCAGTCTCCTTTTTAAGAACCTCCATTTTAATGGTCTTTCATTTCGAATATTAAAGATGAGATCCAAATGTCCATGTTGAGTCAATGTGCTGCATTTTACTGCTTCATCTGACATCCAGTTTTGAAAAATTTGTGTTTCCAAATCTTCTGAAAAAATAATAAATAAATAAATAAATAAATAAATAAATATATTTTCTTCAGTAGAGTTATAAAAGTAATAAATTCATTCATTACTATAGTAATGTAAATATGTAGAAATGCATCCAATGAAGACAAATACCTGTTACGTGCAGATATAGTATAACGCCGCAGACATGGGTTTCAGTATCATAGTTGGAAAAGAAACCCATGGTAAACTCGACATATTTAATGTTGCAACTGCATTTCAAGTGATTAACAATACTAAATTGAAGCAACATAATATTGGAGTACTGCATCTGAACTCAGCAATCCAAGTAGCAGATGGAATTAACAGAAATTAGGCATGTGCCAATTCCATTATGTAATGAACCCTGAATATATTAGCTATACATTAGGGCCTAACTGGAAATCGCCTCGGACATTAGCCTTGGCCGAATATCCTGTTTTTCGGTACTATTTGGAAGTATTCGCCTCGGCAAATAATATGTGCACAAATGGTTACAAGTAAAATAATTCAGTAAATATCGAACTTTTAAAAAAAACTTTTTTAATACATAATTTAGTTAAAAATAAATTATAATTATACAAACAATTAAAGTTTAAGCTTTGCATACGATAATGAAACAAACGGTACTCTCCAGAGTCACACCTACTACTCGGTTCGTGCCTGGATCTGGAAAATAATACATCCAAATACTCGGATTCAGTACTCGGTGAAAATCATCTACTCAATTAGGCCATACGATACATTTAATTTGGAAATATGACTTAATTAATAAAATAGTGAATATGTGCAAAAACGTATTTTGTTGCATGTTTGTAGTCTTTAAATCCTCCTTTCACCTTCCGCATAATGCACCAAAATTCCCCCAAACTATTACAAACATTGAACAAGTTTTGAAAATAATGCTCTCACTTTAATATCTACTATCTTAACATAAAACCAACAGCATATGTTTGCACCAACAAAAATTTTGAGTAATTCTGCCACGATTTTTAAATATTGTGACTGCTTGAAGAGTGTTTGTGAAAAATGTCGCTGCTTGTACAACAACATTATGATGCACCCTGGAAATATTAAATTTATTTATAGTTGGATGAAACAGCAAATCGAGAAGACAAGTTTGCAGGGTTGGATCCGATCAAGTGTTGGGTTTTTTCCAAAATTTTAAAGGATCCCTGACTTTCCTCAAAAGGACACAAAGCAAAAGTCTGTCTTTTTACTCAAATTAGCATAATACCCCCCAACAAAAAAAATGACGTGCAAGAATAAAACGATGGTAAAATTTCAAGTGACAAGTTAATGAACGTTTGTGTGTGCAGTTTGTTTTTTTGGGTGGTGGGGTGTGTTTTTCTGGGGTGGGTCTAGATACCCCAGACCCCTTTCCCCAATCTGGCCCTCAGCTTGTATGTATCATGCAACTACGATTTGGGTATCACAAATTTCCACCATCCATACAACAGTGAGACGTTAAAGGGCAATAATAATAATAATAATATACCAACCTTTAAACTGTATGCTGCTAGCAACTTTTTCTCTGTTGAAGATGTTATCCCATTGTGGACAAAACATACAATTGTCATCGGACAGTAACTCGTCATATGCCAAGCCAAAACTCAGTACCGTCAATATAAAAGTCTTCATTTTGCTAACCATTCAAGGAGGGTAACATAAATGGTGGGCAACTTTTTTTAAATATATTATTCCTCTACCATTAACCTATAACACTGGACAACAAATTTTTACAAAAGTCATGTTACTGAAATAAAATTAGTCAATTCTTATCAATTTTTATGTGCTGAACACGAATATGACAGTCAAATTGCAAAATTGGCTCTAGTTTTTTTGTAATCTGCAAGAAATTAATGTTTACATAACGAAATGCATTCCAATAGTAAAAGGTCAACTGTAATAGCCTACCTATAAAAAATCAAGTCATTGACTACATCTTAGATTTCTTCGCCTGTCTCTTGTACAGCTGTTCGGGAGCATCTCTGAGGAGTGTCCAGCAGTAGTCAGCCAGCATTGTAGTGGACCATTTTCCCTGGTATCTTTGTTCCATTGTTGCGATATCTTGATGAAAACGTTCGCCGTGTTCATCACTAACAATACCACAGTTGCTAGGAAAGAAATCCAAATGGGAATGAAGGAAGTGAATCTTTAGAGACATATTGCAGCCAAGTTTCTTATACTTCATCAACATGTCTTCTACTAGTTCCTTATAGTTTTCTGCCCTAACATTTCCGAGGAAGTTTGTAGAAACTAGGCGAAAAGCATTCCATGCTTGTTTCGCGTCACCTTCCAGCAAGTTGTTGAACCGGTCATCTTTGAAAAGCTCTCGAATCTGAGGACCCACAAAAACTCCCTCTTTAATCTTTGCTTCGCTGAGTCGAGGGAATTTTTCATGCAGGTATCGGAATGCTGGCAAAGTCCGGTCAATGGCTTTCACGAAGTTCTTCATCAAACCTAGTTTGATGTGAAGGGGTGGTAGCAAGATTTTCTGAGCCTCAACCAGAGCTGGGTGTTGGATATTCTTCTCTCCAATGGCTACATTCTGCCTGTGAGTCCATTCCTTCCTCATGTAGTGCATTTCCCTTGCTCGGCTATCCCACTCGCATAAGAAACACATGTATTTTGTATATCCTTGCTGCAGTCCCATTAAAAGGGCAACTACCTTCAAATCACCACAGAGGTGCCAGCTGTACTTGTTATACTCAATGGAATTCAGTAGCTGCCTTAAGTTATCGTATGTCTCTTTCATGTGGACAGCATACGCTACTGGAATAGATGGAAGAATGTTTCCCCATTGTGCAAAAGCACAGCCTTGAGACTCAGTTTCGAAGAGTCCACAAATAGTCTCCATTCTTGTGGGTCATGAGTGATTTTTAAAGCATTCATGAGGCCATCAATATCGGAACAGAATATCAGATTACTTTCCTTTCTGAAGAAAGGCTCCAATTGCTGGTGGCGCTTTCGATATGCAGTAATTGTGACATCTTCTTCTAGAAGATTCCATTGTTGGAGTCTTGATCCTAGCAATTCTGCCTTGTTCTTTGATAAGTCCAAATCACGAATCAGGTCATTTAGTTCTTCCTGTGTTATTCTGTGTGGGGTTGATGATGCACCACAGTGAAAATCTGGATCACTGCATGCTGATGGACCAGGAGAAGAACAGGTCGACTCACCTTTGTCTTCGTCAGATGAATCAAGAGAATATTCTGCTGGAGGTTCTGGAATAGGAAGTCCCTCACCATGTGGAACTGGTCTCAATGCAGACGGAATGTTTGGGTAGACTATTCTCGACTTCTTTCACTTCGTTATTCCGCCGGAAAGAGGAGGAACCAAGCAGAAGTAACAGTCATTTAGGTGGTTGCTTGGCTCTCTCCACACCATTGGGACTGCAAACGGCATTGATGACCTTTTGCAATTCAACCACTGTGAAAGCTGTGTTGTACATGTAGCACAGCATATATGCGGAGCCCAAGGCTTGTCTTGGTCACCAACCTTGCATCCGAAGTAAAGATGATATGCCTTCTTCACTTGAGAATTGATACTTTTCTTCTGGTTGGCAAATGTCACTTCCCCACAAATATAGCAAAAATTGTCCGCGGTATTAACACACTTTCGAGGCATTACTGTTCTTTATTGTACGTAAATGGATAAAATAATAAGTTTTATGTAACAGTAGCTTGAACTGTCTCGCACAACGTCTAAAATATTTTAAATGCTGAACCTATCTGATTGGGCTTTATATAGTACACTGCTTACGTCAGCTTCAGCAGCCGCCTGGCATTAGTATAATAGGCCTACACATGTATAGTACACTGCTGACGTCAACTTACTTCAGCAGCCGCATGGCATTAGTATTGCATTGCATCAGAAAATGATGCAATCAACTGTGGATGATGTGAGCATGATGGTATTATGCAATGTTACATCATTATTCCGGATGTTGCTGCAGTCCTACTGGAGAAATTTACACAGTGAAACATAGAAAATGAGGTATATGAATATCTTCAAAACGAGAGCCAATACAAATTTTTCACGGTTATATTCGTGTTCGGCACACCAAAATACTACAGATTAGGGCCTTTTCAAGTCAGTAATGATTTCACTGTTGACCAGTGTAATCTAACATGGACAGTGTGTGACCCAGGTTATCAAATTACATGATGGAAGAATGGACTTCTTCAAAACATTACTGCCCTGTGGGGCATTCAGACTGTATAAACATAAAAATTAAATACGACAATATTAACTAATTTATCAATGATATTAGTTAGCTTTCGTATATCAATTTTTTTAACAAAACATCTATAATGAAAACAATAAGACTTATCTGAGTAAATATGCACAAAGGCATGTATAGTATCTATGGTGTCTCAAATAAACTCCAGGCATGCTGCATGCTGACCTACAGTGTACACGTAGAACAGCACATTCAAACCCAATAGACAGAGATTCGCATGCGAACCACATTTAGCAACGACTATAATAAGCTGCTTAGAAAGTCATTTAATATACTTCTGCAACATGTTCGCTGTTGTATACTTATATGACAACAAGCGTGTGGACATTGTGAACAAAAAGAAAATAAGATCAACCTCCAGTCATGTCTACGAAGGACTGGTTATTTGTCTTGAAAAATGTAAGTTAAGTTTACTCGTTTCTTTTTACTATTTTCGCATATGGAATACTCAAGGTAGATAGCCAGAATAATAAATTTTTATAAGCTTAAGTTCATTCAATCATATAAAAATGGACCAAGGTTTTGCTTCTGGAGTTAAGTTACAAGATATAATTGAACCTTTTATTCTTAACAGTGATAACGATAGCACTCGATGAGTGCATCTTTTTACTCATACTCAAATTTACTCCAATACATCATTTTAAACATTAATAGTATATGTATATTCTGTTATTGATGTATTTAAACAAAAATTAAGGTATGTTTTGTCAAATAATATTAATATATATATTAATAATAATCTGCAAGTTTCAGCGTTTTTCTGATCCTTTGACGATGGATGTACATAGTTATCAAATTAAATAAAGTTGATGCCAGCAGTTGAATCCGTGTGTACTGATTTCAATATTTAATATATTTTTCTACATGTTAATAATATTCTTGATGTTTAGCAATAATTTATTTCATTACACCCTGCTATTAGAACTTGAATTTTTATGTGCGTATGCATGTTTATCAGCTACTTTCTTAAGCAAGTGTTTTAAAATATTCCACGACAAATGGGGCCATATCAGAGATGACCCATTATCATTCTCGGCATATAACAAACTCAGAAAACCCAAATCGGCTTTTAACATATTTGGCCCTTAACATAGTCGGCCCAGATATAGTAATACGAATGTAATGTACTTTTTTTCAAGAGTCACTTAACTTTTTTAAATCTTTGTACTTTTCTTTGAACGCTAATTAGTTTGCAATAGAAGTTTAGGGAAAAATCGTAATCCCAGATTAATTTACTTGTACTGTATAATCTGAGCATTGTGAAAATGTCCTTGTCCTGTCGCTAATGCTGTTGTCAATTGAGTTGAAGGTTGCATGTGTATACTCTGCTACTCGTCATTCTAAGATAATTTGTGAAGACACTTGTGAATCTGATTACCTGTTGCACTTCCAACATGTGTACCGTAAAGTTTGGCAACAGTAAATATATTCCAGTATTCTAAGTTTAGAACATCTCTGTCCAATGTAATCTAGGCTGCAATGATAATGGAGTTAAACATTTCTTTTTATCTTTTATTTTTTTAAATGATAAGCAAAAAGACAACACAAACATTTATATTCTTATGCTTTTGTTTTTGTAACTTACTTACTTTTTATTTAAAAATTTATTATTAGTAGTAACTATTCAACATGCTCTTTTTTTGACCCAATTTAGTACCTGTGTAAGTCCATAGAATGAATCATTTTCATATGGAAGCTTTTTTAATGATATTTAAACAGTGTATCCCCTAGGTGTGCAAGACTGAGGGTCAAAAATCTCCATGGTGTCAAAACTGGGGGTCAGACTGAGTAAAAAACAACAACTTTGATATCAAAACTTGGGGTCAAATTAAAAATTTGGGGGACTCTGAAGTGCAGGTGAGGGTAAAGGGAAGCACTGTTTAAAGTGCTGAGCATTCAACAATCATGATTGAATTCATCTGGTTGTTAAGATATCTTAGTATTGATAAAGGATTTATCTAATTTAAGTCTGTAGTCAATAATTTTAAAATTTCTCTCTAATTGGAAATAATTTTCAAAAAGCTTTAAAAAGTTTTCTACTGAATCCTGATATAGATTATATTGTTACAATGAAAATGTTTTCTTGAATAAATACTACTCAGATGAAGTGGGGAATGGAAGCCATGATTAAATCATAATAATTTGTCTCATTAGTTTTACAACTGTACCACAGTCTTCAATTGGAAATGATTGTTGAGGTAACCATTTAAATTCAGTGTCTTTTGCCATAAAAACAGCAAACAGAAAACAAGCACCAAAAAAAATGGTTCTTTGTAAATTTGAATGTGACCATCTAATTCATGTACATATTGATAAATCACTGTGGTCTCTTAATTTTTGTAATATCTTTCCATTTCGATCATGGATACATTTAAGTGTGTGACGGCTAGAATGTAGTGCTAGCTTCTACTCTTTGCTGTAAAGTGTATTGCTTTGAAGCTTATAAGTAGTTCAACATCCCTAAATAAACAACCTTTGGAATGGTTGCAGACTCTATTTTACTGTAGAGCCATTGCCATTTTTGGGTAGGGGTAATGATAGGTGGAAAAGAGTTGAGTATAATTACAAGGAAATTTTGCGTGTCCTTACAACTTAATTATAGTCAGAGCTTTACTGCTTTCATAGTGCAGGTTCAGCATCAAAATACCTGATTGCGTGATTGTTATGCAGGAACTGTTGGTTTTCTTTAGGTCACTTCATTAGAACAAATATTAATTCACTAAGCGTGTAATTAAGCAATATTTGACAATCTACATCTACACGTACACTAGCTTACGCTTGTCGTATAAATTTTATTGCAGATAAAGCTGATGCACAGTCCTTTTTATCAGCCAATGAAGGGCAAATCCTTGATAAAGGAGAACAAGGCAAAGGTGGTCTTATTGCACAGACAAAAGAACTTCTAGCAGCCAAAGACCAGTGTCAAGGAAGAAAACAAAAAAAAACAAGCAAAACTACTCAAAATGGAAAGTGAGTTGTTAGAACAGTGCTGTCCAACCTGCAGCCCACGGACAATTTTAAATGGCCTGCCAGAGCTCAAGCAGCTATATAGTCGTTGCTTTTCAGTTTTCTGCTGTGGCCCTCGGCGTCAATAAAAATTAATTTCAGTGGCCCATGGTGTCAGAAAGGTTGGACAACACTGTGTTAGAAGCTCAGGAGATCTCGTGACAGTGAAGCTCTCTGAAAAAGAAAGCAACAGAAAATAAACCAGAGAAGACACATAATAAAGTGGAAATTATAGCAAAAAGATATCTGCAAAAGGAAAAACTGCAGAAACACAAAAAATTTAGATCATAGAATATTTCAGGAAGAAGAAAGATGTTGTTTGTTTGTTTTTGTAGGGTTTAACGCCATCTTTCAGCACAAGATGGATTATACATGGCGGCCAGTATAACTGGTGGGGGAAGAACCTGGAAAACCCAGGGAAAAACGACCGACTCACGAGAAGCTACTGGCAGGCTTTCCCACGTACCCACGCTAGCCGTGCCTTGGACTCGAACACACGCAGACAGAGGTGAGATGGCAGTGATCTGGAAAGGCGAGCGCTTTAGACCACTCGGACACTCGTGGCCCCAGAAAGATGTTGTAAGTTCCTTAAACTTAATTACTTTTTAAAAAAGTGTGTTTCATGTAAGGCCCCCTCAAAATATGTTTCCTTTTTCCAAGTTGGTTTTAAAACATTATGGTAAATTTTATATATATATATAATCATTAGTATAGTACATATTATACCCTGAGGACTTTAAAGTACCAGGTTAAACAAGCTCAGTTATATGCAACATGCAATTACGGCTAAAAAAAAGTTATATTAATTTTTTTTTTTATGGGATGGAGGGGAAGTGCTGGGTCAGGAATGAAAAACAGGGCTGGTCAGCATATGGGAAACATATTTTTCTTTTGGCCTAACTTTGTTAAAGTGCAGATAAAAGCATCGTGTCCATTACTTTGATATGAGATTATTTTGTAATATAATTCATATCATTATTTTAATAATTATATTTTCCCTACAGAACATATACTAGTATTAGCAATTCCCATCTGCATATGGCACAAAAGCCATCATTTTTGAGAACTAACCTTTGAAGTTTAAATTTAAAGAAAAAAGGTGCTAACCCAAGATCCAGCAGGTTCTTAAAGTTAATTTGTAAAACTGGCATTAGCACAGAACTTTATAATCTAGATTCCTATGACTGATTTGCAGAGTTGTATCCTCAGGTAACTAAGCTAGTACAGTACATATTAAGAAAACTAGATCTAATTGTGTTACTCTTCAATTACTCTGCAAAAACAGTTGTATTGGATCACATGAATGTTCCATTTTCCTATTTAGCATTTGTATATTGTCTTTTAAAGGATTACACTTAATGTTAAAATGGGGGGGAAAAAATTATTTTAAAAAATCCATTTCTGTAGGCAGAGAAAAAGGGAACTGTTGCAAGTACTGCAGTAACCCCACAAAAGGTTCATGCAGTGTTCAACACCATTCCAAGAGTCATCACAATCCCATATAAGTGTCACCAAACAACACCAAGAACACCAAGAAGAAAATCCCCCATATCCTTATCATCATATGAAAATATGTCACCATTACAGATCCAACAGAGACGGACATCTCCAAGAAATTTATCCAAGTCTCCAGCACCTATGCAAGATGGTCTGACACAAAAATATCAACCAGAAAATCATTGGAAGTTGCCTTCAACACATATCCATCACAATTAAGCAGCTTTCCTTCCAATGACAGTAGAAGCTTGGAAATACCAGATGCTTCAGTGGATATAGGTATTAGCACATATGGGGGCCCCGAGTGGCCGAGTGGTTTGAAGCGCTCTCCGTTACGGATCAATTCCATCTCACCTCTGCCTGCATTGGTTCGAGTCTCGGATTCAGCCAATGTCGGTATGTAAGAAAGCTTGCCAGTAGCTTCTCGTGGGTCTGTGGTTCTTTCCGGGGTTTTCCCAGGTTCTTCCTCCACCATTAAAACTGGCCGCCATGTATAGCCTATCATGTGCTGAAAAATGGCATTAAACATTACAACAACAACAACAATAACAACAATTAGCACATATGTATTTGTGTACATGTTTTTTAGACTATGAAACTTTGATGTAATTCATTTGAATAATGTGTTGGCAGAGAAAACTGGCCTTTTTCAAATAGACTCGTCTGTTTATTTTTAAAATTTGCTTACCCATATTTCAGAGATTATATGTTTGTGTTTCATTTTTTATTTTACATACCTTTTAACCAGTTTGATATATTTACTTTATAACTTTCATTGTCTAAAGACTACATAATTGGTTTTAATGGATTTTTCTTGCCATTGTTTTCCCCAGGGCCATTTAGTGTTTTTGTAGTTAGGATAAACCAAGATAAGTACTCACTTGCTTAATGGTTATCATTTGTACCTGGCCTTACCCAACTGCTTTTGTTCTCACTGCTTATAAATACATCAGTCTATTAGGAAATGTGCCTGTAACTGACTCCCAATATGAAAATTGCCCAAGGGAAATAGGACACAATGCTTACAAAATGTACAAGATATTCTGCTTCAGTTAATAACATATTATCCTATACATGTATATACACTGAATTTTACATTTAAGTTTTACTTCACCGCTTTCAGAATTTTATTTTCAGCTCAAGTGGTCAGTCAAGGTTACAGCACATTATATGGCTGCAATAACATTGTCTGTGAAGATAAAACAAAACACCTTGAAGAAGAAAATGAAAGGCTAAAGAAAGAGTTACAATTAAAAAGCAGTAATGCTTTGAAAGGTGAAGGTAATTGAAACATTTCTTGGCATTTAAGATGTTCATGATCATATAATGAAATGGATGTATTCTTTTCATAGTTTTCCAAAACACTCATGCAAGTCTGTTCTTTCTCTTTTTTGACCTATACATATTATACCTACAAAAAAAATAGTTCCTCCAATTTTGATTTGTTGTGGATTCTCTTTAGTTTCATTCATTCAAAATGTGCGTCAACTAAAGCAATTTTCCACCATCACTTTAGCTGGCGATTAAGTAATTCCATCCTTGGTTATTTTTATATACCCGGTATGCATATAAACATGCATATCTTTACAAAAATAAACAAAGATTTAATTGAAAAATTAGAGAATCAAACCATATTTTTCAAAAAGATGATGATCCACTTTTGTTTATCCTATGACCATTATATACTGGTTACATTTTCGGATCGGGCACCATTGCTGATCTGCCAGCTGAGAACTTTAATAGATAGATGGGAGAGGGAACATCAGGCCATAGACCAGTATCCATCTGCAAATAATAGTTCATGCCAAATTCCAGACACATCACTGGCCAATCAAGATTACTGTGCAGCAGGCATCCCAGTATTCATGGTCCCCAATGCAGGCTTACCAGCAGTCATTGTCTTCTGTTTATTCATCCCAGCAGTTGCTGCCTTTAGTGCAGGCATCCCCACTGTCACAGTCTTCTGCGCAGGCATCCCAGTGCTCATTGCTTCCAGTTCATTCACAAAACTTGAGTCACCCAATGTCATTGTCTCACTCCTTGTCTCCACTAAATGCCAGCAACACAGGTACAAATGTAGCCAAGAGAATGGATACGAATGAATGTGATTTCTCACTTTTCTTTCAAGAAGGAGAGGGAAAGATATATTTCAATGAATTTGTGGTTTCAGTAATAAAGCAGTAGTTTAAGTATTAAAACAAAAGGCCATTGGTGTTTAATTGTATTCCTACAGCTGCAAAAGCAAATTCATATGACACAGCTTCTAAATCACATTCACTAATTACCAACCTTCTGCAATTATTATTCTCATTGCTCTATTCATTTTCTTTAAAAGGCACAAGTGAGATTTGTCAGGATTCATTTATAAAACCTGCAAGATGATTACCATTACACACTTGCCAGTTGCCACAATGGCTGTTGTGGGCATGCTACCAATCTCATAATCCATTGGGTAAATATTTAAATAAATAAAAAAACCAAGCTATGGTAAAAACAACATACAATTTAGTTGTCCTGTTATCTCGTTTACATTCACTTAATAAGTGTTTTGGGCACTCTTTCGTCAACCAAATATTTTTCCATCTAGTGCATTCTGCACAGATAAAAATGATTGGTTATGCTAAACTCTGATGTTCTTTTTACAGATTAAATTTGCTGAGGGCCACAATCTTTTTATCAATGCAACAAAGTTGGCACTCATCAGGAAAAAATGCAAGAAAAGTGACAGCAAGACTATGAAGGCACTGTTGGATTGCTATTTCACACCAGCTTTTCATTCACATCATTCTGCCACAGGGGAGAAATCAAAAAAAACTACCATTACCTGGGGAAATTTTTAACCTGATAACAGGTGTGTATAAAATTCTTCAAATTTTTAATGCAATACACATGATACATATGTGATTTAGACTCTAAAAGTTTGCCCCCAATAATTTTGAAAACAATTTAAAAAATTGGAAAGCAAATAAAAAATTTCTTTATGTATTGCAAATGTACATATTTTTTTTATAAATTGATCCTAGAAGCATAGAAGAAGCCCTCCAGAATCTGTTCCAGAAGTAGTAAAATTTTGGAATATACAAATATGAACTCGTGCAAGCATCTGGGCAATAACAGAATTTACATTTTGCTATTGAACTATGGTAGTTCACTTGGTAGAGTATTAGACTCATAATTCAAGGGTTCATTTGCAGACATGGCCATTCATCTGTCTAAGTAATGTGTTAAAAGTGCAATTGAAACCAAACAACAGTTATGTGTTTTGCCTTTGCCTTGTCAAGTAAATCTACACAAATTCCTCTTACAGAATGTCTCAAATGCTATGAAAAGACCCCAAAACGCCAACTGGTACAAATTTTTCATTTTCATTTCTGATTCTGCTAGCCTAAATTCCATGATCAACAGGAAATGCCTAGATTCAAAGAGAAGAATCTCAAAATGAAAATAATTTTATGGCAGACTGTATTTTTTCATACTAGTTTTTTTCTTTTCCTGTCATTTGAGAAATCTCAAAAAAAATCCATGCATAATTGAATGCTCATCATCACTGGAGTTTAATTTAACCCTGAAAGTCTCTTTATAGGCGTTAAATGACAAGTTTTATGATTAGAAACTTTATTCTTTTTTTTTTTTTAATTCTTGTAAAAAATGTATGTATTAAAATTACAAATAAAATGCTAGAGTTTTTTTTGTGGTTTTGCTCATGTGAGCAAGATCTTCACATAAGCAATTTCCCTGCTCTTGCAATTGTCACATGTGCAGACTTGCTCATGTGAGTTTATGCTAACAATTCCTGCTTACGTGATTTTCATATATTTGTTTGAATCTGTTGCTCATGTGAGTTCTGCCTAATTTGCATGTTAAAATGCACATGAGACTAACCTGAGTTAGACATTAAAAACAACACTAACCATGGTTCGCAAAGATTCTTATTTTGCTTCTAAATATGGTCCTGAAAGATGCAATATTACTCTCTTCCAGGTGACATTGCTTTTCGCAAATGTTTATGCTTTCACTGGAAAGGACATTTTTATCAGTACACCTGGTTACCAAATGGACTGGCATCTGCACCATGAGTAATATACACCAAAATAATGAAGCCTGTTTTTTCTTCCTTGTGTAAGATGGGTTATCTCAATGTTGTCTATTTGGATGATAGTCTTCTTCAAGGTTTAACATACTTAGAGTGTCAAAACAATGTGTACCATACTGCTGCATAATTGGATGATTTAGGATTTTACAATACACCCAACTAAATCCATTTTGCAACCTACACAAACTATCAGCTTTGTGGGATTTCTCATTAATTCAGTAAATGTGACGGTTAGATTGACTAAGGGAAAGGCACCAGCATTGATTGAGTTCTGTGAAACAGTGTTGAAGCAGAATCATTTGACTGTTCATGAATTAGCACAATTAATAGGCACAATGGTTGCTAGTGAGCCAGGCTTAGAATATGCCCCTCTCTACTACAAACCTTTGGAAAGGGAGAAAGACAGATTACTGAAAATGCATAAGGGCAATTACAGTGCATCAATTTCTCTTTTCAGCAATACTAAAAATACAGTTAAATTGTGGATCCAAAATGTTCAATCAGTTTTTAGCCTATTTGCAGAGGTAACCCAGACATTATTATCAAAAGTGGCAGTTCTCTTATAGGATGGGGAGGGATAAATGAGACAGACGATGTTAAAACTGGTGGTTGCTGGAGTAGTACTGAGAAAATGAGCCACATCAATGTTTTAGAATTGCAAGTCTGCTTCCTGACATTAAAGTCTCTTTGTGGATACAGAAATAACTTACACATTAGGATCTTCATGGATAATACTGTAGCTGTTGCCTACATTAACAAAATCTGAGGTAGGAGGAGCTTACTAGATCAGATAGCCTGTGATATTTTGTTTTGGTGTATAGAACGACAAATTTGGTTGAGTGCTTGCCATCTTCATGGGAAGAATAATGTAGAAGCAGATCTCCTATCTAGGAATTTTAATGATGATGCAGAGTGGATATTAAACAAAGCAATCTTTAATGCAATTTATGCAATATTTGGACAGTTTGATATTGATATGTTTGGCTCTAGATTGAATCATCAGATTCACAAATATGTGTCATATAGACCAGACCCACATACATGCGCCATTGATACTTTCTTTATCATGTGGTCAGACCTAATTTTATATATGTTCCCACCTTTCAGCCTGGTGGGACTTATTGTTCAGAAGATAGTAGACGACTGTGCAGAAGTGGTTCTTGTAGCACCATTGTAGACAATGCAGCCCTGGTTTTCCTGCCTTTTGTGACAAATTGTTCAGCAATCGTACATTCTTCCACAGATTTGTTTCCAGTTGACCTTGTCTTGGCATCCACTCAAGGAATATCAACTGCGGAAAATCTGGCTAGCTGTGTTTCACTTATCAGGAAAGCCTAATTGTTCCATAAAGGCATATCAGGACTCGACTCGTGGAGAGAATCTACAAGGAAATAATATTGGACACATCTCCAGAAATGGTTGCACTTTTCACTTGGGAAACATTGATCCCCTTGATCCACATGTAAATTTGGTCCTGGCTTTCCTGACAGAGATGTTTGACTCTGCTTTAGGTTACAGCTCCATCAACACTGCCAGATCTGCTATATCTAGTTTAGTTAAATTGAGTAGCAATGTTGACCTAGGTAATAACGTGCTCATAAAAGGATTTTTTAGAGGAGGTTTTCTACATAGGCCCTTGGGGAACATTACTTTGAAACATGTGACTCAGAAACTGGTGATCCTGTTGGCCTTAGTGGCCAGAGGTGCCAAACTTTGCATGTCATAAATATTGATGATACAGTAAAACCTATTATGAGAGACCGCCCCTTCTGCCAACAAAAAGCGGTCTCTCAAGACAGGTGGTCTGTCATAGCAGATTTGTGTAAGAAGACCAGATTCCAGTGTCCAGTTTTAGAACAATTTCAAGAAAAATAGCTATAGTCACTGTACATATATTCTATTCTTTATTAATAGTTCTTGCAAAACTATTGTATGCATTCATCTAAAACCAAAATTATACAGCAATAAAGATATTCTTCTATCATTAAACATGAAATTACATTTACATTTGAAGATCACATATTTTAGCATATGAAATCGTTTCTGAATTACTTTCCTTTATGACAACCTAAATTTGTTTTATCAACATTTATACCACTTTTTGCGAGTGGTCTGTACATTTTCACTTCTTTCAGTTACAATAATTATTTTCTCCAGCCTTAAAATTTATCTCATTTTAGTTGGAGGTTCGTCCATTGTTATTTTGGTTCTAGTTGTTAAAACTATTAGTGCTCAATTGTAATATCGAATGTAAAGATGGTTTTGACTGGGCCGTGGGAAATATGAAAAATCTTTACATGTGCATTGCATATCTAACAATTAATGAAATAAAAAGAAACAATCTTCTCATCCAGAAACAGAACCATTTACTCAGAGACAAAAGTCAACAGCTTCATTCAAGGATGACATACAGGGATTAATTCTATAAGCAAAGTGTGTAACCCGGTCACACCACCTTGAATAGACGACAGCTTTGTGATTGGGATGTAATCACTTAACATAGGGGGAAATAAAACAAACATCACAAGTCTTGAACACTATGAATTGAATCCCGCAAACGATTCTCTCCTGCTGGTTTAATAGACAATGACCTTATTTACCCCCAGCAATACGGATTAACTCTATAGACAAACAATATATACAACCACTATGTTTACTTTGGCACTACAACAACAATTTATGACATGTACATTAGCCTGGTTTTCATACTGTAGCATCTATCACCAGTAGCAACAATCTTTTTTTTAATATTCCTTTTATGTTTGTTTTTGATCAGAACATCACTACTAATCAAGTGGTCGTTGTAACAACTGATTACATACAGGTCAGTGGTGTCTCTGTTCTCGCGATACAGTCATTGATAGGGATGCCGGGTCCTACAATAATGCCAGGAAGCAGGCTAAGTGTGGAAATAATTAGTCTGGTTCCCCGCTTTTTTTAATGCATCTTGCATTGCTCACCCCTATATGAGTAGCGGAGAACAATGCAGGGAGCATACAAAACAGGGAACCAGACTAGGAAATAATCTACATATGCTTTAGTCTGGTTTACAGTTGATACTATAAAACACTACATGCCTAGCTAAAAAACATTCAGACATCAGTAGCCAGCCTATTTTTTTTAAAAATTTTAAAAATTTAGAATGGTTCTGGTTTTTTATTTGCTTTGCTGGTTATAGACCAAAGGAAGTAATGGGAAGGCATGTTGTCTGTTCTTCTGTTTGCACAAGCTTGTTGTCACTACTCTTCAACTTGGGGGATTGCCGTGAAACTTTACAGACATATTCTCCACAAGTTTTTGTTGTTCCTAAACAAAAATAGTACTGGTCAGGCATCTAATATAGCTGCCACAGTGGCCTTTGTGAAAATCTTGTTA
Organism: Sinohyriopsis cumingii; assembly: GCA_028554795.2. Taxonomy (NCBI): domain Eukaryota; kingdom Metazoa; phylum Mollusca; class Bivalvia; order Unionida; family Unionidae; genus Sinohyriopsis; species Sinohyriopsis cumingii. The sequence goes on from CM068824.1 coordinate 133,263,305, forward strand.
TCACCAGTCCTCCTGAATGACCACCTGATGGCCCCCATCTTGAAAACCTTGTTATCGTGACTCTTCCCAAAAGATAAGTCATACTGATTTTCAGCGGAAAACTTATTATGGTGTCTGGTTGGTCCTAAATGAAATTGATGTTGATGTGATGTCCAATACAGCACCCATGTTCATCGTCTTGAAAATTTTGCTACTGTTACTTCTCAACATCAGGGTTTACCAAAAATCTTCTTATATACCAAACATGACCCAAATGAAAATAGCACCAATCTTAAATCCTGTATAGGTGTCATGATGACCATCTTGAATTTTTTTATATAACTGTTCCTGCTGAATGGTTTATCATATTGCTAGGTGGTTTTCACCAGAAGACTTCTAATGATGTCTAATTGGTTCTGTATGAAAATTGTGCTGATTTGACAACAATCAATATTGCTGCACAGTGGCCAATTTGAAAATCTTGCTATCCTTTGATGATATTAGAGAGTGTTTCAATATGAAGCTGTGAACAAGAAGGAACTGTCTCATGTTGCATTCCTGGACATTTTTTGGGGACAGTAGAGCATGAGTACCTTTTAGCTTCACGTATAAAAGGTTCACTGTGACCTAGTTTCCTCTGCAGACTGGTCATGTACATTGGTTTCATCTGGTCCTACTGGCTAATTACACTTCTGTGTAATGGCTTAGAATCTCAATAAAATGGCCAACATTTTTTATCCCAACAGTGTCCATTTTAGGGGAGTATAATTTTATGTACCTGCACAGTTATCAGAACTTCTGATTATGATATCATGATATTTTAATGTACTCCGATGAAGATTAAGTAACTCGATGCTGCAACTGTTCCTATCCTGTTCTGATCTCCTATTGATACTTTAGTTTTATCTTGTACCCTTTGTAGCGTGTACCATTATCTATCTATATTTGACAAAGTAAAAACATGTTGTTGTTGTTGTTGTTGTAGGATTTAACGCCATTTTTCAGCACAAGATAGGCTATACATGGCGGCCAGTATAACTGGTGGAGGAAGAACCCTGGAAAACCCAGGGAAGAACCACCGACCCACGAGAAGCTACAGGCAGGCTTTCCCACGTACCAACGTTAGCCGAGCCTTGGACTCGAACCCACGCAGACAGAGGTGAGATGGCTGTGATCCGTAACGGAGAGCGCTTTAGACCACTCGGCAAGTAAAAACATCAATATCTGAATGAAAATGTTTGAATTTTAGACCAATTGTCTGTATTTCAAAAAAAAAAAAAATTAAATCATGTTTGCACTTCAAGCAAACGGTTAATATGGTTAATCCTGTGATACCCAAATAGTCCAGGTGACATGGATGCTTGATAGCCAAATAGTCCAGGTGACACGGATGCTTGATAGCTAAATAGTCCAGGTGACATGGATGCTTGATAGCCAAACAGTCCAGGTGACATGGATGCTTGATAGCTAAATAGTGCAGGTGACTTGGATGTTTGTTGATTACAGTGATCCTCATGTGCTTCTAGTTAATAATAATAATAATAATGATAATAATAAAAATAATAATAAAATTTCTTTATCTAGAGAAGGTTACTCAATTTTGAATGGAACTATACTATCTTGAGGTTGTCTCCTGTGTTACTGGTACTGTATTTATGGCATAATATGACAACAGTTTGACTTCATAACACTAAATAATCTGAGTTATTCTGAAAATCAGCTTCAGGTTTGGCGTAATAAACAAGCATCAGTGAGCACATAGATATAAATAAAATATGATATTGTATTGAAGAATTCATCTGTAAAAAAGATGTATTAGTAGAGAAAAGCAGGAAGTATTGATATGACCTGGTTTCAAGTGTCTTAAGATTTCATCCATTTAAGACGTTGATTATGAAAAGAAACAGTGTTAGGAGCCTGCCTTATGTCACTGAGAATGTTGTTCCATACCAGTGGATCAGTATATTGAAAGGTCTTTTTAAATGATTCCTCCTTTGGCCTTGGTTTACTGTAATTTTTACTTCTAACAGAATTTACATTTGGAGTACTGTTAGCATCTTCTCTGTTGAAAGATAATTCACAGGTTACAGACAGGGGTTGCTTTACTGGTCACTTTATATATAAATTTGGCCTTTCTAAAGAATATTCTTTCAGATATAGGTATTGGTAAAAAAATATATATAATTCATTGCATCCTGGAAGTTGTTAATATATTAGTATGCCCTTTATTATGGAGCCTTAATAGTTTTGTTATGTTTGAATTAGAGGCATTACCCAAATTACATTACAATAGTCTAGATATGTCTGAATGTAACTTTTATAAAAGATGACCCAATACTGAAAAGTAATGAATATTCTGATTTTCTTAAGTAGCTGAATATAAAAGAAAACCATTTCTGAAATGTATTTAACGTGAATATACTAGATTCGATTGTTATCTACAAATACGTCAAGAATTTTACCATTACAGGTCATATTCAGATTAACATTGTTAAATAGAACTTGGAGTTTGCCAGTGTCTTGCCTTGCTCTTTTTTGAGACCGCTCCGGTGGCCTAGTGGTTAGAGCATCCGCCTCAGATGCGGGAGGTAGTGGGTTCGATCCCCAGCTGAGTCATACCAAAGACTTAACAAAAATGGTAATAACAGCTGCCTCGCTTGGCACTCAGCATTAAGAGGTTAGTGTTAGGATTGGTCAGTCTGGTGGCAGGATAATGTGACTGGATGGGACATCATACTTCATGTCTGCAGCATGATGCCCTAGTGCTAGACATCACTATAAACTGCTACATTGCAGATATCATAGTGATATGACTGAAAAATTGTTAAAGCTACGTTAAAAATCCAAATCACATCACAACACTGCTCTCTTTTTTTATTGTAACTAATAATGCTTTAGTTTTTTCTGTATTTATATTCAGACTGCTTTCCTTGCAGTCCAAATTCCTTCTTTTCCTTACTTCAAATGTGTTCAGATCATCTTGTTATTTTCGAGTTAAGTTTTTGGTTTTACCTGACTGATAGTGTAGTGTAACCTGCATAGAGGTCAGTAGAAAAAATTTATTTTCTATCTTAAAGGGTCAGTTATTAATAAATAGCATAAATAACAGATGTCCACAGATAGAGCCCTGTGGTACTCTACAATTTATATTTTTCTTTCAGGAATGTGACCATTTAGAGATTTTTTTTTGCACTCTTTCTTTTAAGCAATAACTTGAAACCGGTTTATGGAGTTTAAATTACATTGATGGATTTGCAGTTTTCAAGCAAAATGTCATGGTCTAGAGCAGTGTTTTCCAAACTTTCAACATTTGCCTACCCATTTTATGACATCTGTCTTATTGGTATACCCCTTCTTCTAGTGCTGTAGTGTTCATGGTCTAGAGCAGTGTTTTCCAAACTTTCAACATTCACCTACCCGTTTTATGACATGTCTTATTGGTATACCCCTGCTTCTAGTGCTGTAGTGTTCATGGTCTAGAGCAATGTTTTCCAAACTTTCAACATTTGCCTACCCATTTTATGACATGTCTTATTGGTATACCCCTTCTTCTAGTGCTGTAGTGTTCATGGTCTAGAGCAGTGTTTTCCAAACTTTCAACATTCGTCTACCCATTTTATGACATCTGTCTTATTGGTATACCCCTTCTAGTGCTGTAGTGTTCATGGTCTAGAGCAGTGTTTTCCAAACTTTCAACATTCGCCTACCCATTTTATGATATTTGTCTTATTGGTATACCCCTTCTAGTGCTGTAGTGTTCATGGTCTAGAGCAGTTTTTTCCAAACTTTCAACATTCATCTACCCATTTTATGACATGTCTTATTGGTATACCCCTTATTCTAGTGCTGTAGTTTTCATGGTCTAGAGCAGTGTTTTCCAAACTTTCAATATTCGTCTAGCCATTTTATGACATGTCTTATTGGTATACCCCTTCTTCTAGTGCTGTAGTGTTCATGGTCTAGAGCAGTGCTCTCCAAACTTTCAACATTCATCTACCCATTTTATGACATGTCTTATTGGTATACCCCTTCTTCTAGTGCTGTAGTTTTCATGGTCTAGAGCAGTGTTTTCCAAACTTTCAACATTCGTCTACCCATTTTATGATATGTCTTATTGGTATACCCCTTCTTCTAGTGCTGTAGTGTTCATGGTCTAGAGCAGTGTTTTCCAAACTTTCAACATTCGCCTACCCATTTTATGACATGTCTTATTGGTATACCCCTTCTTCTAGTGCTGTAGTGTTCATGGTCTAGAGCATTGTTTTCCAAACTTTCAACATTCATCTACCCATTTTATGACATGTCTTATTGGTATACCCCTTCTTCTAGTGCTGTAGTGTTCATGGTCTAGAGCAGTGTTTTCCAAACTTTCAACATTCATCTACCCATTTTATGTCATGTCTTATTGGTATACCCCTTCTTCTAGTGCTGTAGTTTTCATGGTCTAGAGCAGTGCTTTCCAAACTTTCAACATTCATCTACCCATTTTATGACATGTCTTATTGGTATACCCCTTCTTCTAGTGCTGTAGTGTTCATGGTCTAGAGCAGTGTTTTCCAAACTTTCAACATTCGTCTAGCCATTTTATGACATGTCTTATTGGTATATCCCTTCTTCTAGTGCTGTAGTGTTCATGGTCTAGAGCAGTGTTTTCCAAACTTTCAACATTCGTCTACCCATTTTATGACATGTCTTATTGGTATACCCCTTCTTCTAGTGCTGTAGTGTTCATGGTCTAGAGCAGTGTTTTCCAAACTTTCAACATTCATCTACCCATTTTATGACATGTCTTATTGGTATACCCATTCTTCTAGTGCTGTAGTGTTCATGGTCTAGAGCATTGTTTTCCAAACTTTCAACATTCGTCTACCCATTTTATGACATCTGTCTTATTGGTATACCCCTTCTTCTAGTGCTGTAGTGTTCATGGTCTAGAGCAGTGTTTTCCAAACTTTCAACATTCATCTACCCATTTTATGACATGTCTTATTGGTATACCCGTTCTAGTGCTGTAGTGTTCATGGTCTAGAGCAGTGTTTTCCAAACTCTCAACATTCGTCTACCCATTTTATGACATCTGTCTTATTGGTATACCCCTTCTAGTGCTGTAGCTTTCATGGTCTAGAGCAGTGTTTTCCAAACTTTCAACATTCGCCTACCCATTTTATGACATCTGTCTTATTGGTATACCCCTTCTTCTAGTGCTGTAGTGTTCATGGTCTAGAGCATTGTTTTCCAAACTCTCAACATTCGTCTAGCCATTTTATGACATGTCTTATTGGTATACCCCTTCTTCTAGTGCTGTAGTGTTCATGGTCTAGAGCAGTGTTTTCCAAACTCTCAACATTCGTCTAGCCATTTTATGACATGTCTTATTGGTATACCCCTTCTTCTAGTGCTGTAGTGTTCATGGTCTAGAGCAGTGTTTTCCAAACTTTCAACATTCGCCTACCCATTTTATGACATCTGTCTTATTGGTATACCCCTTCTTCTAGTGCTGTAGTGTTCATGGTCTAGAGCAGTGTTTTCCAAACTTTCAACATTCGTCTAGCCATTTTATGACATGTCTTATTGGTATACCCCTTCTTCTAGTGCTGTAGTGTTCATGGTCTGCAAAATCAAAAGCTTTATGAAAATCAACCATGATAGTGCCAAGTATTTTTCCTTTATCTAATGCTTGTAGCCATTTATTAATCATATGTATGAGTTCAGTTTTTACACAAGTGATTCTATACAATAAATGAAAAAGATTTTGAATGACATGCATGAAATGGGACCCAGTGACAGAATTGTACATGTGAAAATTGCTATGAATTAAATAATGTAGATAGGTTTCATTGCCTATGCTTGGGGGTGTATTATTCTTTAGAAATATTGATACATGTTTGTTTTCTGCTGCATGCATCAAGTGCCAGCAGAGTGGAACCCAGTTGTTGTTTTTTTTAACCCAAGTTCTCTAAAACCTATGTTCTCTGGCTGTCAGTTTGACTATGACTTGAGTACTTATAGTCCAAACAATAACAATTACTAAAAATTAACAAAGCATTATGCAAAGCCTTTGGCACAAAAATGGTCATTTGATAGTAGTAGCTGATAGAGGTCTCTCAAACTCACATTAAAAAGATTACATTCTGATGACCAAGAAGAGTTTGAAAGTTGAAAATTACAGCCTTTATATGAAATGAATCAGTATTGTTATTGAAAGCTTATTAAGCGTCTAATGAAATGCACTTTAAAATTAATCTTCATTTCATCAAAATTATTTGATTGATAAAGCAGAATGGTTACATGATGACATGAGATAATGTATAAAAAAATACCAGTGACACTTGAGAGGAGGTTTCATTGTGTTTATTGGTTTTTAGATGAGAACTTGATAGCTAGGGCACAGTATGCTCCTCCATCTTTTACACAATGACTAATGGTAATAATTCATGCCTGGCATTGTGAACATAATGCACATTTGACTAAGTGAGAATGTAATGGTTCTGGTCCGCACAGTTTTCGTTTGGTTGGTTTAGTAAGTACAAAAAATGACATTTATTTTACAGAGAAGTGTTTCTGGTCTGTGTTTGGTGTAAATTGCTTTTTATCGTGGCAGCCATGTTGAAAATCTTCCCACTATTAATGCACTAAACAGTTTGCAGTTATGGCTGTGGACATGGAAGAAGCTGCCTAACATCAATATAAAATGGCAGAACAATGCTGATCATTTCTTAGAGTTACAAAACCCACCCCCTTGCTCAAAAATTGTAATTTTCAACCCAGTAAAGAATCTGTACTAAGCAAAATTGGAGATATTTCATAATTATAAGGCAGTGACATTTGTATCCCAGATATATTACTTCACAGACAAAGAACTTGGAGAAGGAAATATCTGATTTACCAAATAATGACTATGAAAATTATTGCATCATAAACACACTAAAACACAGAAATAGACAAATGGACACATCATAGGTCAAAACTAGAATTGTCCCTTTGTACATGCAACATCAAATCATGCATTCATGACACCATTGTAAATAATGAAGGAAACATTGTAATGTATGACTGTCTCTTTAATAAAAAATTTAACCCATGCCCAATCATATGCAACTTTTAAGTGCTACCTCCCCCTCAATAGTTGGTCATATCCATGTGGGTTTTTCACCTCAGGATTTCCTATGATCTTAAATAAAAATAGTTCATGTTAAGCATCCAATATGTCCACAATAAAAGTTTTGTTATTGATGATCCTAAATGGATGGTCATATTGACAAGTTTTTTTTAATAAAAAAGTTTATTTATGAGGTCAGGTCATGATTCATAATGAGGAAGGTGTTTTTATGAGGTCTAGTCATGATTCATAATGAAGAAGGTGTTTTTGAGGTCCAGTCATAATTCATAATGAGGAAAGTGTTTTTATGAGGTCTAGTCATGATTCATAATGAGGAAGGTGTTTTTATGAGGTCTAGTCATGATTCATAATGAGGAAGGTGTTTTCATGAGGTCTAGTCATGATTCATAATGAGGAAGGTGTTTTTATGAGGTCTAGTCATGATTCATAATGAGGAAGGTGTTTTTATGAGGTCTAGTCATGATTCATAATGAGGAAGGTGTTTTTATGAGGTCTAGTCATGATTCATAATGAGGAAGGTGTTTTTATGAGGCCTAGTCATGATTCATAACGAGGAAGGTGTTTTTATGACATCCAGTATGATCATGACGCCATTCATGTTGAAAATAATCTCTTCTCCTGAATGGATGGTAATTGTGTTGACATGGGGTGTTCACTAACAGACTTCTTATGATGTCTAGTTCATCAAAAATGAAACGGTGGACATGCCTTCAGGCATTTCATATTGCTGCCACTGTGGTCAGCTGGAAAAATCTTGTCATCGCTCTTTTTCAGTGGCTGGTCATATTGACACAGTTTTCACTACAATATTACATACGAATCGTTGAATTGGTTCTAAATAAAAATAATGTACTGATCTGACATCCAATATGGCATGCACCAAATATCCTTGAAAATTTTGTGATTGCTAATCCTCCTGAACAAATGGTCATAATAGCATGTGGTTTTCACTAAAAGACTTCTAATGATTGTGGTATCTAAATGGTCATAGTAACCCCTCTGATGTACAGTACGGCCACTATAAGTACGGCCACCATGGTGGCCATCTTGAGAATCTTATTGCCGTTCTTCAGAATATGTATAGTTAATGATCAGCATGGGGTTTGGTTATGTTGGAGTTTCCCAAGAATATTAGATCTTTTTACAACTCAGCAGTTAAAAAGAATAAAAGCACTGACAAAACAAACTTTGGCTTTCTGGAAAATGTTCTGCCCTATAGCATTGGCTGCTTTGATGGTGTTTTGTCTATAGTTTGATGTGAGGCATTTGTTTTAGTAGTTGGAGTCATAATGATGGAGCATTTCAGCCATTCTAGTGATTTTCACCATCTTTTTCATTCTGTAGATTTACCAGGACTCATTAATTCTTAATCATAATTGATTTAAATTTTGGTCTTAGAACATATTAGAGCATGCAGAACAGATATAACCAAGGAAAATAAGAAATTTTTCTGGTAATTTTTATATCACAGTATGTTAACAGTAAGTGGTTTGTATATTGGCAAGGAAAGAAAGATTGATTTGCTAAAATTAAGCTAGTTAAAGTGTGGAAAGCATGTGTGGAGTTATAGGTATGGTCGGAGGTACAGGGGACATAGATTACACATTGGCTTTGCTTTCATCATTCACTTGACTTTTATGTTTCTTGGTAGCTGAGGAAACCAAATCTAATTCATTAATAGTGAATAAGGTTTCAGAGTAATTTGCACCATTGAACCAATACTCTAGGGACTTGGTTCCTGGCTTGTTTTGCAATATTTCTTCATGTCCATTGATCAATTTATTGCCAGTGTTAGTAGCAATAACCAGTTTTGGAAGCTATCTGGTGTTGACATCATATGCCTAGATATAATATCTACTAATCTCTCCTACCCATGGGCTAGGAAGTGAGGTATTGGGGGCAGGGTTATGCCTTGTATATTTCTTTTTAAAAGTGGGGGATGGCCTTATCATTGGTAGAATGATTTCTTAAATAAAACAGTTATTAAAATTATGTAATCATTGATTCTACTAATTGCTCCTAACAAACTTCAGAGACCCAGATCCAAAAGCACATTATGTGAGATCATATCTGAGTTCATACAGTTTGTACTTGGGTCCTACTTGCTTATGGTACTTTGCTTTTTCAAAGTGTCTTTGCTTAGATTAAAATCCAAAATGTCAGCACCTAAAGTTTTATTGATATGTCAAAAGTTGGAAATTAAACCCATCAGAAATAAAATATAAAGAGAACATTAGTGTGCTGTCAAACATTTTTAAATTTCATATTGCCCTGTAATTGGAAATTGCTACAATTCAAGTGCAGAAATGGTGCCTTTCATGGTGCTATGCTGCCGAATGCCATTTTGTACTCATTTATAAGTCAAATTCCACTGCAAACTACATAGACCAGGATCGGCAAATACATAATGCTGATCTGGGTCTATACAGTTTGCTAGGAGTAATCAGTAGAACAAACAGACCCTGATCTCCTGACACAATATGTGATGACAGATTAGTGTCTATATTGTTGGCATTTGGACCCAACTTACAAGCGACTACATAGAGTAGTTCAGATATAAAGCTCCTTTAAGTGTTTATATGCAGGGTCTTCTGGCTGTTATGTATTTTAAAATGTACAGAAGTTGATATGCAGGGTCTTCTGGCTGTTATGTATTTTAAAATGTACAGAAGTTTATATGTAGGGTCTTCTGGCTGTTATATATTTTAAAATGTACAGAAGTTACTTTTTCCTTTAATAAGCTGCAGACTTTCAAGAAGATGTCCGTAAAGGTTTTAGGTTGATACACATCCAACCTGTACAGGACTCTCTCCTTACCATCTTTATTAGAGCAATGACTGCTGGGTTATAATGAGGTCAACTTATACTGAGATGAGTAAAAATAATGGTACATACATGCATGCATACACACGCACGCACACACACACACACACACACACACACACACATACATACATGCATACAAGGCCAGCCTTAGTCTTATTGCACTGATTGGGCCCTGTGCACATTGGTAAGTTTAAAAAATAAATTGATATAAAGAAAGTAATTTTAGTGCGATGTAAGAAAATTTCAAGTTCAGTATGATATAAAACTTGTTTAAAAGTTTATTTCCGAATGCTGTGCTCACAGGGGGCCCCACCAAAATGATCCAGATTTGCTAAGGCCACTACTGCACACACACACACACACACACACACACAGTGGCCTTCCATTAGATTTAAAGTTGGAGGATGAGTTAATTGCCAAAATATGCAGGAGTTTGGGGGACCGTCTCAAGGGAGATAACAGTTTTTTTTTGTTAAGTAGCCAGGTGTAAGGTAAGAGTTGCCGGGTAAATCATCCAGCTCCCAGCTGATATGGAAAGCCCAGCATACACTGTTATAATTGATTCTCATCAACCTGAAACTAACAACATCGAATGAATGAAATAAATAGCAATAACAAAACTAAAGTTATTTGTACTTGGTCTGTCTGAATTCATTCCCATACCTGCATCAGATAAATGGGGTTGTTACATTAGTATACTTTATAGTGAGGGACCTCTATATACAAGTGAACTGGTGCTGGATTTTATATCAAAATGTTCACTATATTAATTGTTGGGATGTTCTAAAAGGTTCTTTACGTCTATGTTTTGCACAAGATATTTCTACTACATAAAGTGACCTCCATACTACTTTATATTAATAAAGATTTGATTTGGTTTTTTGATGTTTTACAGCACAACACAAGCATAATTTTTAGTTTCTGCTCTACAGTTTGCATAGAGAAGATTTTTAAAGAAAGTTAATTTCACAGGTTTTCTTCACTGGCTATCCTGATCATTTAAAAAAAGACCTTGTATATCTTTGGTATTATTAGAACAAATTTTAATGCCCTTTATTTTGGTGCATGATTAATGGATGTAACTTGGGATAATATAGATTATATAGCTTGGCCTTACTTTAAATGTGTATCACTGTATCTTTAAATGTGTAGACTCGAACCCATACAGACAGAGATGAGATAGATCCATAATGGAGAGCGCTTTAGACCATTCGGCCACTCAGGGCCCCTCTCCAAAGACTGCTAGCTCCTCTTGGTCATTTTTGCTTCTTGGACTTAAAAAGTAAATAAAAAAAGAAGCTGATAACATTTTACTTTTTATGTATTTTTTAAATCATTCATTGCACTCTCAGAAGCTGGTATTATCTAATCTGGCATAATTTATTCTCCATCTTGAATAACTACAAAAGTTAGTGTTTGTTGGACCAGTTCAGTCTCATTTTTGAAGCACATTCAAGGAGCCATTTTGATCAGCTGTCTGCTTTAGATAGTATATGGTTTCCATAATTACCACATGTAAAGAAACTTCAGTCACAATACATGAAAGTAGTATAGAAGTATGCCAACATTCACCCCTTTGTGCAATGCAAACAACTTTACCGTATACCAGTCTCTCTCTCAGAAGTACATGTAATAACTTTTGAGTGGAATCTTAATGCCTGGGAAGTTGGAGTACCGCAATGTGCCTTGCCCAAGAATGCACCACGGTAGCAAACCCAGGCTGATCCAGTGGTATAATTTGAACTCGGATCCTTTCAGTCATGAGTCTGGCATGTTACCACTGAGTCTGTTCCATTTCAGTCTCAGTAAGTCACCTCTTATGACATGAAGTAGGTCACTTTGGATTATATCATTGTGATACATCAATACATTCAAGAATATCGGACATTTGGAACATTCTGTACTTTTGGGCTTGGGATAGAACATTTTAGGGTTGTTTGGGATTTAATTCACAGTAGTGTGTCATTTGAACTTTCATTTCATATTCTAGGGAAATAAATTAATTGTTGATTTTACTAAACGTGCTGGTTTTGCTTTCTTACTGTTACAATTAGTAAAAGCTCTTTACAGCAATTATCTGTTAAATAATATAAGGAACAAATACTTATTAGAAAGCTCATTGTGGAATGGGACTGAATTGAGTATTATATAAAAAAAACAGTTTCGGAGATGGTATTAAAAAAGGGTCCATATCAAGGAAAATCGGATTCAGGTCAGGAGAAAAGTTAATTCTGCTTTAAAACGGAAAACAAGAAAAGAATCTTGTCTGAGGGCAGTTAAATCCAATTGAAGTTCAACAAAAATACAAGAACAACAACAACAACAAACATTTTAAAAAGAAATATAACATGGTAAGATGTGAAAGAAGTTATTGTTCCCAAAATGAACAATAAAATTACAGCTATTAGAAACAGGAAATTTTAAAAAAATGTTGCTGAAATTCATTCAAGCTGTACAAGAAACAAAAAATAAATATTATTATATCTTATTGAATTTTTTAAATTTAAATGTCAGTGATATTACAATCACAAAATATCACTATATTTTCAGAATTTTAGGCAAACTCTCAGTGAACTTTAAATTAAATTCTCACTGATATTTCCAGAAATGTTGGCAGAGTCTGTGAAATTTTAATCACAAAATTTCACTGATATTTTCAGAAATTTTGGTTAAAATCTCCTAAAATACCATAAGTTTAGTTTTAAAAAAGGACATTTGAGTGAATGTCAAAAAATGTTCAGTGATTTTGCTGAAATTTCAGTTACATTTTCATTAGGGTATGACTTTTTTAGAGCATATTTTGATAGCAAGCAAATATAACTTATTTTTCCGAGTAAACATCAGATCAAGCCAACAGTCCAAAGATTCATCTATACTTGTAGTTCTTTTGATAAAGTTCAAAATTACGCTTAACATTTCTGCTAAAATTAGTCTAAGTCTAAAATCCATCTTAGAGTAGGAAAATGAACTTGATGAAAATGACTTGATGATCAGAACTTTTCTGTCTAACAGCTATCCTTTAGGAGGAATATAAGAAATAGTATGCTTAACTGTTAGACGATTTCAGTCTATCACGTAGCCATATTTCCAGTCTGCCAAAAGTCCATCTGAAATTTGTTTTTTTTAGGCGGAATATGCCCTTAATCCACCTAAAATCAAGGCAGAATCTGCTTAGAAATTTCACACAGGCAGTCATAACACTGGAAATACATCGTGATCGTTAGCTGGACACCACAAGATACATGTTTCCTTATTGAATCAATATTATTCAGTAGCGCTGTATGAGTGAAATCAATATAATTCAATATCACTATTTGAGTGAAATCAGTATTTATAGGTTACTGCATTTGTATGGGAAAATATGAACGAGTTTTGGCATGGAATACTGCACGAACTTGTGAGTGCAGTATATCCTTCCGACAAAACGAGTTCATATTTTCCCATACAAATGCAGTAACCTTTTTATTGTATGCTCATTTTTTTATTCTACCTAAGGTTTAATTATATAAACAAAATACACTACAAGAAACAACGTAAATGAATGAATGCCTTATTCCAAACTAAATACACAAGCGCAGATTTGTCATTACACAATGACATCATTATTAATGTGCACATAACTCTGACCAGATAAATATGAACTTAGTCGCGCACTCGACATAACTTTCGAAAGAAAATGGCGTGTCTAGTTAAAATTGAAATTTGCGGTCATATTGTGAATGAATGTGCATTGCAACAACTGTTCTATTTGATCTGGAATGAATATATTTTGGTATTTTGTTTCCATTCAACGAAAGTTTGTGATTTTGGACTGGATTCATCTGTGCAAATTATACATGAAATACATCGGATTGAAGTGGCTTGGGAGAAGCATGTTTACGTCTGCAGATGTGTTTCTGTTTCTGTCATTGAATGTTTGAAATCTTAATGTGGGAAAAATATGAAGTCTTTCAATTGCAATTATCAAAAAGACGCTATGGAATTTAATGCATATTTCATTCTGTCACACTGCAGACATCATAGTGATATGACTGAAAAATTATTAAAGCTATGTTAAAAATCCAAATCACACACACACACACACACACACAAATATTTTCCAGCATCAGCAACAAGTTGAAATAAACAAGTTGAAACATAATAAAGTTAAAGGTTTAATTCCTGTAGAAACAGCCATGTACAGTTTTGCAAACATAACCGTTTTTCTGTTTTATTTGTTTGTGTTGTCTATGTTTTGTATTTGCCTTTGAAAAAGACCTATTAAAGAGTCGAAAGCACTCAAACTAATTAGATACTAGTTTTGCACTGTTTGTTGTCAGTTTACTGCATTATATCTATAAGGTGATTCACCAGAAATGTACAAAATTACATATAATGTTCCTTGATTTGTTGCTGGAATGTGGCTTATGTTCACTTAATGAACAAGTTAAATTGTGGTTTTTTGTTAGTTCTTTGAATAATAAATGTAAGAAAACATGAATTAAAATTAGGGAACAGTGAATGCCCAGTTTTGAAGTAATGTAAATTTGTAGTCTTCTATTTACAGTTGATGCCTTGAAGGTAAGTTGATACTAACATGCATTATTATGGTTTAGATAAGCAGTCATAATTGCTGAATGAGGAGTGTCATGAATGATGTCACACTAAGAACAGTAACTCTATCAGTCTTTACTGAAACTCAGTTGTGTTTTCCTTGCACAGATGGCAGTCACTATTTAAAATTCATGCTGAAATTACCTGTTTACATTTAATACATGATATGGCAAATTGGATGTATTTATTAATATACTAAATTTATATTTTGGCAAACTGTACTTCCTAAAATTTGGACCCTTTAAGGGAAACAACAATTAATAAGGGATTGAGTATAGATGTTTTGTGCCAACCATTAAAAAAACATCAAATGGAAAATAAAATCATTTATGAAGCATTTCATGTTTGTACACATTTGATTGGTATTGTTTGAGTCTTTTCTGTGTTTATAAGTAATATTGTTGGAACCTGAGGTTAGCAAAATATATATTGTGGAATATGAAAATTTATTTTAGTATTATTACATATTTGGTACACTGTATAAAATTGTCGCATATCATCTTCCTATACAGAAATGCTAGTTGTACATTTAAAAATTTACCAATATCGCAACAGTTACACTGATAACGAAAAAATAATTAACTTTGATTTAAAGGATTAAGACTGGTCCTCATTTAGGCATGTGAGGCCATAAGCAATAGGAAGCTGTAGAGGCCCTATTTGGTAAGAGTCAGCAGTGAATAAGGCTGTGTAACAACTGAACTTGTCATTTTTGTGCTAATTATTACAATGTATATTATGTAATTTATATAAAATATATTGCATAGATAATAATAATAAACATATTATGCAAAAGTCATGGTTTAAATTATTAAATATAAATTAACAACTGTAACAAATATTTAAAAAAATCTGAAATTTTGAGAGGCCTCTTCAGACTGAAACCCTAAAGTGTAGCTTGTTTAGCTTATGCCTAAATCCGGCTATGGATTAAATGATGCAAATATTACATGCATATCTGTTTTGAAAACAAGGTAATATTCATGATTATTTTGCTGATAAAAGGAACATGAATCAACTTTAGATTACAATTCAGCAAACACTAGATTTAATTTTTAAAAATAATTTTTTAAGTGATATAGAAACTCAGGCCTGCCCTAAGGAAGATATCAGTAATGTGTGTTTGTTAATGGTAGCTATGGTATTTGTGATAGTTTCCTTGAATTTTGCTTTCGGAACCTGAAAAATGGTGCTTAAAATAGTTTTCCACTCATGTTTTTTTATATAAAAAAAATGAGAATTCCATGCAGGAAAAATCCATGCCTCTTAAAAAAAATTCCTGGAGCTGTTGATCAAGTTTCTGATTTCCTTAAATAATTTCTTCTTGTAATTTAAAATGTTGTACTATCTGATCTCATTGATCTCATTAGCTTCTTCGACCATCATCAGTTACAGTAAATCAAATTATTGAAAATCATTGAATCTTGAACCAGTTTTTGTGACAGTTGTATATATTTTAAATCTTTTTTTTTATTTATTGTGATGGATATTATTGGATTAAAAAAATTGGAAATTTGACTGTTACCATCACGGATAATGTGTTGGATTAGGAACATTTGACTGTTGCCATCATGGATAATGTGTTGGATTAGGACAATTTGACTGTTGCCATCATGGATAATGTGTTGGATTAGGAACATTTGACTGTTGCCATCATGGATAATGTGTTGGAATAAGAAAAATATGTTACCAAGATGGATAATGTGTTGGAATAAGAAAATTTGACTGTTACCATCACTGGTAATGCATTGGATTAAAAATGTGACTGTTACCAAGATGGATAATGTGTTGGAATAAGAAAATTTGACTGTTACCATCATGGATAATGTGTTGGAATAAGAAAATTTGACTGTTACCATCACTGGTAATGCATTGGATTAGAAAAATTTCACTGTTACCAACATGGATAATGTGGTGGAATAAGAAAATTTGACTGTTGCCATCATGGATAATGTGTTGGAATAAGAAAATTTGACTGTTACCATCACTGGTAATGCATTGGATTAGAAAAATTTGACTGTTACTAACATGGATAATGTGTTGGAATAAGAAAATATGACTGTTACCAACATGGATAATGTGTTGGAATAAGAAAATTTGACTGTTACCAACATGGATAATATGTTGGAATAAGAAAATATGACTGTTACCAACATGGATAATATGTTGGAATGAGAAAATTTGACTGTTACCAACATGGATAATGTGTTGGAATAAGAAAATTTGACTGTTACCAACATGGATAATGTGTTGAAATAAGAAAATTTGACTGATACCAACATGGATAATGTGTTGGAATAAGAAAATTTGACTGTTACCAACATGGATAATGTGTTGGAATAAGAAAGTTTGACTGTTACCGACATGGATAATGTGTTGGAATGAGAAAATTTGACTGTTACCGACATGGATAATGTGTTGGAATGAGAAAATTTGACTGTCATTATAAGATGATGCTACAGACCATTAAAGAGGCTACTTGCTGGGTGATATACTTTATTCCTAGTGGATGATCTTATCACCATGACACTTCCTAGGGCTGAATGATGAAATATTGATCCAGCCATTGTAGTTTTCTGGTAAATTGTATGATTCTCTTACTTTCAATGTAAGCAGCGTATTTCATTGATAGAATTGTTCCGCTCCACTTGGGAGGAAAAGTCTTCAATATATGTACTCCAGCTCTCTAGGTATCCAGCCTATACCCTTCTCAAGCTGTGAGAGAGACAACATTACATGGGGCAGCGTAACTCGGCTGTACTTACACCATGAGTAGAGACTCCAGTGAAATGTTTTTCTTTTGTGTTATGCAGTCTTGGGTATTATGAAAGTGTGAGCTTGTATTGGAATTTGGGATATAGTATATTTGTATGTACTGAAATAGTATCATTATTGGAATAATATTCTTCACAACGACACATCAGGAAAAACACAGGTTCCTAGCAGACGACACAAAATGGCTTTAATTCTGCACTTGAAATACGCAGAAAATTTACGTGGAAAATGTGAAAGACAAGCAAAAGTATCCTTCAGAGGTAAGTCTTTTTAAATTTATACACATGACACGATATTTAAATTTGAATTTCCTGTTGAAGATCATACCTTATAGAAGTGACATGCATTAATAGCGATAGTTCATCTCCAAGTGTCATTAAATTGTCCATGTTTCCACTAGGAAACAATATGATTGACAGGAATTAATCAATTATTAAAAGTTGGTTGATTGTAAATATTTTTGAAACTTTGGATAGCATGCTGCATGCAACCATTAATTTTCAGAGGAAGTGGTCCGTGATACAGCTCATGTAATTTATTCCTCTAAATTTCAGTATGGACTCTGGCAAAGTTCACATTTCACAAGGATATATATTTATATATATATATATAATATATATATATATATATATATATATATATATATATATATATATATATATATATATATATATATATATATTTGGAACATTATAACAAGAAGTAAGCAGAAGGTATTCCTTGTGTGGACATATACATGTGTATCAAAATACCTATGTATCAAAATGTATGGGGTAGAGAAGGGGATTTAATACACACAATGACAGTACATAGAGAATCACTGAGGCTTGTCAAGAAGATTATGGTGTGTACTGGAGTAAAATCTAATTTCTTGACTTTATGAGTCATTATTTCAAGCATTGAAAAATAAACTTAAGGCTCAAAGTGAGTTCACAAGTGGATTGTGTGAGAGTTAGATGGATGAACCATTATTGGTAATAATCTAGCAGTTGTTTGACAGAATTTTTGCTCTGTCTGCGTGGGTTCGAGTCCAAGATTCAGCCAATGTGGGTATGTGAGAAAGCTTGCCAGTAGCTTCTCGTGGGTCGGTGGTTCTTTCCGGGGTTTTTCTGGGTTCTTCCTCCACCATTAATACTGGCCGCCATGTATAGCCTATCTTGTGCTGAAAAATGGCGTTAAACCCCACAACAACAACAACAACAGAATTTTTGTTTTATTTTATTCATATGCAAATTCTATGGTCCTGGTCAGTTTAGTTCTCTATCAAGGAAAAGTATCTATCAGGATTTATGTTTGTTTTTTAATTTATACTTTGAATTTGAAGTTAGGTACATCATCAGAGAAATTTGATGCTAGATTTTAATTTCCTTTATAGAATATTGTATATGTGTATTTCTAGTTTTGTTGATAAATAACATAAGGTAAGCCCCATCTCGTTCAAAAAGGACAATACATGTAATTTAATGATACTTCTAAATTTGTGTATGATGCAATATGCCTTTTCGACCATCTTCCAGACTGAATTTAGTCAAATACATTTCTTTCATGTGCTGCCAATTCTTCAGCTGACTGCACCTGTTGTTGTTGTTGTTGTTGGTTGTTGTGGGTTTAGTGCCATTTTTCACTACATGATAGGCTTAAAATGTCAGCCAGTAAAACTGGTGGAAGAAGAACCCAGGAAAAAAAAACCGATAAGAACCACTGACCTATGGGAGGATACTGGCAAGCTTTCTCACATACCCACATTGGCTGAACCCAACATGGACAGAGGTCAGATGTCAGTGATCAGTAATGGTGAATCATTGCACCCACAGATTTGTGATATATAAGATAAGATAAGAATTCTTTGTTTCAGACTACATAGTCCATACATCTAAATTAAAATATAAAGTAAAAACACTGTAAACATAAAAGAACATATATATCATATGTACAAGTATACAGATACACCTACAACAATTAATTGTGCCATGCATTGTTAAGAATGAAATTAAATGGCACATGTAAAGAGTAATTTGTTCCATCTACTAATAATATGAGAATAAATGAATGTCATAGTTCCAAAGAGATTTCAATATACAGTTCTTACTATTAGATATTCTTGTCATCATTGAGAATACATACTTTCTCATTACTTCATCAAAACTGAGTACATTATAATTTACAAACATGTTGGAGGCACTGTTCCATCTAGGAAGACCTAATAGAAAACGAAGACTATTATTATAACCAATAACTAGTTTTCTTTTCATACATTCACTAAAGTTTGTCCACAGAGGAGCACAATACATAGTGCAGCAATAAAATTTGAATAATCTAATTTTGATATTCAGTGAACAATTCTTAAATTTATGTAGAAGCATGTTTGTTCGAGTACACAGAAATCGGTAATGTCTCATCATATCTTCATTATCAGACCTATTGGATTTCAAAATATGACCCAAATAGGTATAACCATTGACATACAAAAGAGCATTGCCATTAAGATGTACAGGGGGAGGATAATTTATATGTATATATGCATCATGCAGAGGTTGCATATGAAATCAGTCCTTTAGTTTCAGACCATCCATGGTTTTGTAATTTTTGTGTTGTATGAATTAATTGTACATGCCAGATTCTACCTTGTAATCCACAACAATAACCCCAGGACAGTAAGTCATTGATTATCCAGGCTAATGCACAAACACAGATTTTCTCAAGCTAACTCGTTGTCCAGGTAAAGGACAAACATAGACAAACTTGTTTACCTGTTTAATATAGCCATAAAATCTGCACAAGTGGTGACTGTCGGTATCATCAAGTTTTGTACATTATATACTTAATGTCAAGAAATTGTTGTTTGCATGATTTTCTTTTGAATTAGTCTGATATTGTTTCTCACCATTTCTTAGCTCTAGGTACTTCATGACCCATCAGGGATGGAAATGCAGTGATCTTTGCATACTATTTGTTTAAATTACATGAACTTAATGGTAGTTATTCAAAAACACTCCTAAATTCAGTTACAGTCCTGAGGATCATATTTCTTAATTTTATTCACTCACATCAAAAGCTTTTCATGCTGTTTTCAACAACAGGTCATCAATGAGTACATTTTCTTTATCAGATTAGTGAGGTTGTAGAATAAAACGTGTGTCAGACACACAGGAGAACTTTAGCGTGGACAAATTTAATATACCTTGTGATAGACAGTGATCCCTAAAAATAAGTGTTAAGTATGTAATTTGTGAGATAGGTACTACACACACACACACACACACACACACACATATACAGTATGTAAGCTTAAACTTTACTGATATATTCTAGTTTTATTAAGAAGGCAAGACAGAATCTGCGTGGCTGTTGACAATGCTGCCATCTAGGAAGAAAAAATGTGTGAGTGGCTAATAAAATACCACTGGTTATTATTCAACTATCTAGTGTACAATCAAACTATATGGTTGGTGGTGGGGGGGGTTAATATCTTAAATGTAAAATTTTGTGCAAATACAAAGCAGAACAGAGTCTGTTATTTTACATTTGGGTACTTAGTAGATGCTGCCCTTCAGGTTATTAAGCATAATTTCTAGCCCCTGGTTATTAAGCATAGCCTCTAGCCCCTGGTTATTAAGCGTAGCCTCTAGCCCCTGGTAATTAAGCATAGCCTCTAACCCCAGGTTATTAGGCATAGCCTCTAGCCCCTGGTTATTAAGCATAGCCTCTAGCCCCTGGTTATTAGGCGTAGCCTCTAGCTCCTGGTTATTAAGCATAGGCTCTAGCCTCTGGTTATTAAGCATAGCCTCTAGCCCCTGGTTATTAAGCATAGCCTCTAGCCCCTGGTTATTAAGCATAGCTTCTAGCCCCTGGTTATTAAGCATAGGCTCTAGCCCCTGGTTATTAAGCATAGCCTCTAGCCCCTGATTATTAAGCATAGCCTCTAGCCCCTGGTTATTAAGCATAGCCTCTAGCCCCTGGTTATTAAGCACAGCCTCTAGCCCCTGGTTATTAAGCATAGCCTCTAGCCCATTGTTATTAAGTGTAGCCTCTAGCCTCTGGTTCTTAAGCATAGGCTCTAGCCCCTGGTTATTAAGCATAGCCTCTAGCCCCTGGTTATTAAGCATAGCCTCTAGCCCCTGGTTATTAGGCATAGCCTATAGTACCTGATTATTAAGCGTAGCCTCTAGTCCCTGGTTATTAAGCATAGGCTCTAGCCTCTAGTTATTAAGCATAGCCTCTAGCCCCTGGTTATTAAGCATAGGCTCTAGTCCCTGGTTATTAAGCATAGCCTCTAGCCCCTGATTATTAAGCATAGCCTCTAGCCCCTGGTTATTAAGCATAGCCTCTAGCCCGTGGTTATTAAGCACAGCCTCTAGCCTCTGGTTATTAAACATAGCTTCTAGCCCCTGGTTATTAAGCATAGGCTCTAGCCCCTGGTTATTAAGCATAGCCTCTAGCCCCTGATTATTAAGCATAGCCTCTAGCCCCTGGTTATTAAGCATAGCCTCTAGCCCCTGATTATTAAGCATAGCCTCTAGCCCCTGGTTATTAAGCATAGCCTCTAGCCCCTGGTTATTAAGCACAGCCTCTAGCCCCTGGTTATTAAGCATAGCCTCTAGCCCATTGTTATTAAGTGTAGCCTCTAGCCTCTGGTTCTTAAGCATAGGCTCTAGCCCCAGGTTATTAAGCATAGCCTCTAGCCCCTGGTTATTAAGCATAGCCTCTAGCCCCTGGTTATTAGGCATAGCCTATAGTACCTGATTATTAAGCGTAGCCTCTAGTCCCTGGTTATTAAGCATAGGCTCTAGCCTCTAGTTATTAAGCATAGCCTCTAGCCCCTGGTTATTAAGCATAGGCTCTAGCCCCTGGTTATTAAGCATAGCCTCTAGCCCCTGATTATTAAGCATAGCCTCTAGCCCCTGGTTATTAAGCATAGCCTCTAGCCCGTGGTTATTAAGCACAGCCTCTAGCCTCTGGTTATTAAACATAGCCTCTAGCCCTGGTTATTAGGCATAGCCTATAGCCCCTGGTTATTAAGCATAGCCTCTAGAAAATGGCAAGAACAGGTGAATATTAAATAAAAAAATGGAAGAGTCTTTGTTTTAATCTGAAATCTATAAAATACATTTTTTAACAATATAGATTTATGAAAATAATGAAATATTGCCTTTGGTCTTGTTTTGCAGTATTTACAGCAATATATTAGTTTTTATATATTAAAAGTTGATACTTAACTGATTCATTATAGCAGTATCATTTTTATAAGTTACTATATAAGTACAGTGTAGTATAACTAATGCAACTCTATATTATCTGTCTTTAATATGACAGACTGTGGTGTTTTAATTATACTGGTCATGAAGCAGAAGAGCTTTAATGGGATGGCCTGTTGTGTATCATCTATCCTTCCACTGGCAGAAGTCTGTTACCATGACTCCTACTACTACTTGTGGGATTGCCACAAAATTTTACACACACATTCATGACAAGGTCTAGTTGGTCCTAATGAAAATGGTGCTGCTTAAACATCCAGTATGATCACTACAATCGCAAGCTTGAAAATCTTGTTCCTTCACCTGAAAGGATGATCCTATCAGCATGGGTTTGTCACTAAAAGACTTCTTATGTTGTTTTCTTTGTCCTAAATGAAAATGGTGCTGATCTAACATACAACATGGCCACTGTTGCAGCCATCTTGAAAATATTGTTTTTGGTGCTTTTCCTAAACAGAAAGTTGTATCATCATGAGGTTTTCACTTGAAGACTTCACATGGTGTCTTCTTTGTCCTAAATGAAAATGGTACAGTTCAGACATTCACATTTTCTTCCTTATAAAGTTGTCTCACTATAATGTAATATACTCCATGGCTTACATGGACAGCATTATAATGAGGGTGTACTGTATGATCATTGAAGCAGTTACCTATTTGGGCCACTGTTCAAGTGATCCCAAAAATTCATTCCAAAGACTATGGTAGGTGAGATTTATTCAGACTTCTGCTTCCTCTGTTAAGTTAGTGCAACTGACCGTGCAGTTTTTGATGATTTGTTATAAAATTTCATAAATGTAATGGTCATCACCTGAAAATGCCTTTACAAAAATCACTTTACTCCTACAATTTTTGTGTGAGCTGTTGCTCTTTTTGTCTTGTAGCATGCTGCAATCTTGTCAGTGCAGATAATCCTTCACTTATTGATGGATTCCCTGAAATTTGGTAAATACTGTGGTCATTACATATTGACTCCAGCAATTGTTAGCTCTGTGGGACATAGACCTGAAGAACTTATGGGATGTCCTATTGTCCTTCGTCCATATGTCCATTATTGCTACTCCTTCTAAAATACCAAGAGGATTGGCATAAAACTTTACAAACACGTTCATCCCAGGGTCTATTTGGTGCTAAAAGTAAATGGTTTGACACTTAGACAACCAATATGGCAGCCACAGTTGCCATCTTGAAAATCTTGATATAGCTACTCCTTCTGCATGGCAAGACATGCCAAGATGACCTTTTCACCTGAAGACTTCTTACAAAATCGAGTTGTCATAAATAAAAGTGGTGCTGATCTTGCATCCATCATGACTACCATGGTGGTCATCCTGAAAATCAGATCCAAGATGGATGATCATATCCAAATTTGATTTTCTCCAAAAGACTTCTTATGATGTCTTTTTGAATCTAAATGAAAATGGTACCAATCTAACATTTAAGATGGCCACCACTGCATCCATCTTGGAATCCTGCTATTGCTACTTCTGTTAAACAGAAAGTGATATTGAGATGGGGTTTTCACCAGAAGACATTTTTAGGTGTCTAGTTGGTCATAATGAATCATGTTATTGCATTCTGTCTTAAAGTTTTATATGGATTGCACTGAAATTTGTTACATATTACAGTCATCATTTACAGATGCTCATATTAACATTTTTCTGTGCCACTTTAATTTTAAAAAAAAGTTATTGCCCTTTTTGGACCTGTCTCTAGATGCAGTGTTTAATATAATTTTGTTCAAGCAGTTACTCTTGCAGTGTTCAGTGGATAGCTGTGAAGCATTGTTTTATGGTCATCATCAGAAGATATGCCTGTTGACTGGTCATTTTGTCCACATTATTTTCACAAGTGTGACACTCTTTTTCTTTTTCCTATAGACTCGCCTCCACCATGTAGTAAGGGTAGAATTTGGGAGAGGCATGGATATGTTTATGTGAGCTAATTGTCCATTCCACTAGATTAGCATTGTATAAATCTTGACCATGGAGACATCCACTAATTATCATTTGTACTGCCCTTAATCTCAGTGTGTTTTTAGATTATTTTATGTGGGTATCTATTTCCCACTAAAGTAAACCATGTCAGAAATGAGTCAGAGAAATAAGAATGTAAACATTCCCCTGAACATCTTGATACTCAATGTAGAGAGATGCATAGATCACAGGTATCTTATTTTCATATCAGGGACAGGCTAGCAGATTGTATTTACCTGTGATATTAAATTTACATCATGAGAAAGACTCCTTTTATATATACAACATATCAAATGATTATTTTGTGGTCAGATTTTCGGAAAACATACACGCATACTGACAATTCATTTTGAGGTAGTTCAAATTCCTGTCAAAGTGTAGTCTTGCAAAAGTTATGGTGATTGCCTAGGAAAAGGCAATTACAATTATTAGATTACTAAATCAATAAATTTAATTTACAGCATGATGTTACTTAATTTACTCTGTCATACATTTGCTGAAAGAAAGATTTTAGCATCAATGTTCATTCATTACTGCATAATTAACACCTCTAAACTTGTAGCTATCTTCAGGCATGTCTGTACTTAATTAATTCAAAGTTTTCTGAATAGTGATCCTTACATCTTAATAGTGATCCTTACATATGAATAGTGATCCTTACCTATTAATAGTGATCATTACATCTCAGTAGTGATCGATCCTTACATCTGAATAGTGATCCTTACATCTGAATAGTGATCATTACATCTCAGTAGTGATCCTTACATCTGAATAGTGATCCTTATTCCCAGCACATTTTAGAATATCACTCGAAGCTTTGCAAAGTTTAGAGATGTCTTTCTGATAATATTCACACATATTGAAGCAAAAACCATCGAGTTTTTTAATCTTCTTGTCTGCTGCATTTTTGTAAAATTCAACAAAAAATTTATTTCATCAGACTACAAAGTGAAAATTTAAAAAGAACTTACAGTAGTTTGAATTAAATCCCAAATAGTCCTATAAATTCTATCACAAGTCCAAATGTATGAAGTTCCAATTGAATTCCAGTGATATTTCAAATAAGTTCCAGTATTGAATGTGTTGATCTGCCTATAGCCTTGAACGTGCCAATACACCAATGGCCTGAAGTGTGATGATGTGCTTAATCTTTTGATGTATGTAGTAATATAATCCAAAATGTATTTATCTGAATTCACTATAGTTTCAAATTAATGTTCCAGTCCATGAATTTTATTAAGCATGTTATAATTGCAGTGAATAATAACTTGAAAAAATAAATCAAAATAAATGAAAAACTGAATGCAACATTAAGATTGGTTCTGCTTCAGATGTAAAGGCAAGAATGAGTAATCTTTAGATTAACAAGATTTTATACCCCTCTTCTTGACCTCGGTTGCAATTACCATTTTCTGAAAATACTCTATAACTTAGTGGAATATTCCATTCTAGAAGATCCTAAGGTCAGAATCAAGACTGCCTTTAAGCTCAGATTCAGGCAAACATGTTTACATTAATAATTCTCTCAATATTTCATCCACACTCATAGAGAAATATTAGCTTTGTATTTATTTTGTTTACAAATTAAACGTCACTGGTCAGGTACACTATGAATTTGATTTTGGACATGGTTATGTAAGACAGATCTGCATAACATACATTAAGAAAGCTAACAAATAAGACAAATTAAATATATGTAACAGTAGTTCATGGTACATATATAAGACTTTGTGAATGCAGTTCTTGGTATGCATTTAAAATTTTGTGAGTGTAGTTCGTGGTAGTTCATGGTATATATAGGACTTTGTGATTGTAGTTCATGGTATAGATAGGACTTTGTAATTGTATTTTCATTTTATATAAAGGACTTTATGTTTGCACTTCATGTTATCGATAGGCCTTTGTGATTGTAGTTCATGGTATATATAGGACTTTGTGATTACTTACAGTTCATAGTATATATCAGATATTGTGATTGTACTTAATGCTATATTGTTATAACTTTATGATCTTAAACTAGAAAACAGAAATGAGCAAGAAACCAACAAGTTTTTGTAAAATTCAACAAATAATTTATTTCCCTTGAACACAAAGTAAAAATTTAAACAGAACTTACTGTATTGTGAATTAAATCCCAAATGATGCTAATAGTTCTGTCTCATGTCCAAAAGTTCCAATTTAATTCCAGTGGTGTTCCAAATAAGTTCCAATATTGAATGTGTTGATGTGCTTCTAGTCTCAAATATGCTTTTGATGTACCACAATAATATAACCCAAAATGACCTTGACTGAATTCACTATAATTTCAAATTAATGATTTAGTCCAATAATATCATTGAGCACTTTGTAATTCCAGTGAATAATAATTTGAATAAATGAATCCACCAAATTAAAAACTGATCACAACAATAACACTATTCTACTTTGGATGTTAAGGCAAGGATGAATAATGTTAATGTAAACAAGATTACATGCTCTCTACATGAGCTAGATCACAATTACCATTTTCTGGAAACAGTCAACTTAATATGAATATTACTTTCTGGAAGTTTGTGAGGTCAGAATCAAGACTGTATCATTAACTCAAACTGATGTAAACATGTTTACATGTAATAATGATCTGAATATGTAAAGCACATTCATAGAGAAATATTAACTTTGTATTATGTTGTTTACAAAATAAATGTCACTGGTAAGGTACACCGTAATTTGATTTTTTGGGACAAAGGTCACATAAAACAGATACAAATATACATAATATATAATCATGGAGAAAAGCCAACAAACATTACAAATTAAATATACATATCACCACATCTCATAAAGATAAAGAAAGATTTATTTTTTACATATTAGTCAAAATATACATGTGATTAAAATTATGTAAGATAAAGTCTAATGAAGGACACAAAACATACATGAAGCATGATAATACTTCTATACATGTGAAAGTCCATCTGCAATTAGAGTTTTTTTTCCCCTAGATGTTCCTGATATCAATATTGTATTCCTGAGACATCAGACTGCACCTTAATCATCTATGATTTTTGGTTTGCTAATGAAAATAAGGGGGTTGTAATCATTGAATACAATAATTGGAGAAGGAGCTGAACTAATACACACATATACTTAAAAGTATTGCAAAGCCAGTATCAAAGCCAAACATTCCTTCTCGATTGTGGAATAATTTCTCTGATGCTCTTTTCAATTTTTCTTTCAAAATAGCACATTGGATAATCTACACCATTCTTGTATTCTTGAATAAATACTGTACCAACCCCAACATCACTTGAATCAACATACATCTTAAATGATTGACTGAAATTTGGAGCTGAGAGTACTGGCTATGTTTATGTTGTTTACAAAATAAATGTCATTGGTTGGCTACATCATTAACTTGATTTTGGACAAAGGTCAGGTACAAAATGCAGATATACATAACATATAATGATAGAGAAAAGTCAACAAACAATACAAATAAAATATACATAACAATATAAGATTTTGTAATTGTACTTCACGGTACAGATAGGTCGTATGATTGTATTTCATGGTATTTATAGGACTTTGTGATTGTAGTTCATGATATTTATAGGACTTCGTGATTGTAGTTCATGATATTTATAGGACTTCGTGATTGTAGTTCATGATATAGATAGGACTTTGTGATTGCAGTTTATGGTTTAGATAGGACTTTGAGATCCTAGTTAATTATATATATATATATATATATATATATATATATATATATATATATATATATATATATATATAAAATAAACAACACCAACACGTAGAATGTGTGACCGGTTTCGTTTTAATGCTTCATCAGACTGAATTCAAACTGAATTCAATATCTTGCTTACGTCATTAATATGACATAAACAAGATTACGTCATAGTTTACAGTTTTAACGTAATTTAACGAATAATTTACATGGATATTGCAAAATTAATTTTCTGTATAATATAATTAATTATTTATAAAATACTTCATAGCAAACGTTATGAACACCATATTTGTTATACATATTTTTATTATATAAATTGAGTTCTTACCCTACTTAATAGCAGAAGAAATTATATTAGTATATATATATTTTATGTATTTATCTAATTTTATTTTTATTTATTAATGTTATTTCTTTATTTTCTTCTTTACTTTATCTTTTCTATTGATTTATTTTCTATACCTCTAATAAGTGTGCATTATACATAATATAAATGTTACTAAAACTGTTTATCTCTATTTATTAATAAATTTATATATATATATATATATATATATATATATATATATATATATATATATATACATACATACACACTTTGTGATTGCATAGATAAAACTGATTGTAGTTCATTGTCTTTATAAGACTGATTGTAGTTCATTGTCTATATAGACTGATTGTAGTTCATGGTCTATATAAGACTGTGATTGTAGTTCATGGTCTATATAAGACTGTGATTGTAGTTCATGGTCTATAGAAGACTGATTGTAGTTCATTGTCTATATAAGACTGATTTTGTTCATGGTCTATATAAGACTGTGGTTGTAGTTCATGGTCTATATAAGACTGTGATTGTAGTTCATGGTCTATATAACACTGATTGTAGTTCATGGCCTATATAAGACTATGATTGTAGTTCATGGTCTATATAAGACTGTGATTGTAGTTCATTGTCTAAGACTGTGATTGTAGTTCATTGTCTATATAAGACTGATTGTAGTTCATGGTCTATATAAGACTGTGATTGTAGTTCATGGTCTATATAAGACTGATTGTAGTTCATGGTCTATATAAGACAGTGATTGTAGTTCATTGTCTAAGACTGATTGTAGTTCATTGTCTATATAAGACTGATTGTAGTTCATGGTCTATATAAGACTGTGATTGTAGTTCATGGTCTATATAAGAATGATTGTAGTTCATTGTCTATATAAGACTGTGATTGTAGTTCATGGTCTATATAAGACTGTGATTGTAGTTCATGGTCTATATAAGACTGTGATTGTAGTTCATGGTATAGATAGGACTTTATAATTGTATAAATAATAAGACATTGTGATTGTATTTCATGATACTGCTCTGGTGGCCTAAGTGGTTAGAGCATCCTCCTCAGATGCAGGAGGTCACAGGTTCAAACCCTGGCCAAGTCATACCAAAGACTTATAAAAATGGTACTAGCAGCTGCCTCACTTGGTGCTCTGCATTAAGAGGTTAGTGTTAGGACTGGTCAGTATGGTGTCAGGATAATGTGACTGGGTGGGACATCATGCTACATGTCTGCAGCATGATGCGTCAGTGCTTGACACATCACTATACACTGCCAAACTGCAGATATCATAGAGATATGACTAAAATTGTTAAAGCTATGTTAAAAATCTAAACATTTAAATCAAAATCTAGTTCAAGGTATATATAAGATTTTGTTATTGTACTTTAAGTTTTACTCTAATAAAGTTTTGAAATTTTGATCAGATAGTTAGGTTGTCACAGCTTTTCACATCATCCTCATGCACTGACAGTGGAACACATTCTAGATTGTTTTATTGAATGATATGATTATTATTGGAGCCATTGTCATGTTCTGAAAACTGCAATGAACATCAGTAGTCAGCCTTTAATTGTACTGTAATTCTTGGATGATATAGGCCAGGTCACTTCCACCAGGGTGTGGGTCAGATAGTATAGGCCAGGTCACTTCCACCAGGGTGTGGGTCAGATAGCATAGGCCAGGTAACTTCCACCAGGGTGTGGGTCAAATAGTATAGGCCAGGTAACTTCCACCAGAGTGTGGGTCAAATAGTATAGGCCAGGTAACTTCCACCAGGGTGTGGGTCAGATAGTATAGGCCAGGTAACTTCCACCAGGGTATGGGTCAGATAGTAATATTAAAAGCCATACATTATGATGTAAATGTAACCAGATAAATCCAGGTTGTGAGATGGGTGTATTCTGTGGGCCATAGGTTACATGTGAGAGATGTAGCATGAAGGAATTTCAGATCACTTAATGGATGATGGTAGTTTGAGGAGTGAAATGTGCTGCACCCAAAACTTTTGTTATGGTTAGAAAAATCAAACATTTTAAGAAAACACTGTCACTTCTTTATAATACTGTTCACTGAAACCATAAAAATGACTGGTTTTGTATAGCAGGGTCAAATTATGATAAGGGAAGTTTGAATAAGAATGTGTCATAACAGTACACAATTTAAAACTCAGTTTATAAGGTATGTAGTGATATGAAACCACACTAAATTTTGTCCTAACAGCCAATAAGTTATAAACAAAAAATGGGGAATAAATCAAATAACAAAAATAGAACAAAATTTAGCAGTATTCTGTGGAATTAAAATGGAAGGAACATTGGAATCCATGACCATACCTTCTTTAAAAAGAGTTAAATTCTGAAGTTATTTCTCCACATATTTTACTAACATATCTTTAATGTATTGTACAGCTACTTGAACACATCAACTATCAATCACCTTTGAGAACATCAAAGACAGGTTTTTCTCTGACAGGTGCTTGCGTCTATTTGCTGGTTTCCACAGTTAATAGGTCATTTTTTATGTTATGAACCAGGAAATAAAATGACTCTTCAAGATGGATAATTGAGTTATGAAAGACACCTTACGGCAAGCTTTACTATATTTCTAATGAAAACTTGATTGGGTTGAGTTCCTGTGTCACATCTTTTGTCCCACTCCTGGCTAAATCCAGAAGCATTGAATTTTTCATACCTCCTGCTTGCATTGCTGAAGGAGACATTTTAGTTTGGTCTAGTCCATCTACTGCATCAAGCCTCAGCCTAAGATTGCTGTCCATCCATTGGATCAAGACTAAAATTGTTATCAGGCTAGCCTAAAAATCTGTCAGCACAGACAAATTAAATTTAGTTACCATACCTGTTTGCATATCTTGAGTAGATTTTATGGGGGAATAAGGCAATGTTTCATTTTGTTTGTTTTAAATTTTTGTACTTTGACTTTTTCAGATCATTACTTGAAATTTTAAATTTGTACATATTTTGTAAATTGAACTTGAAGCTTTTTTCTTTCAAAGTCCTTGCTAGTATGATTGAGTAAAAACTAGGTCATATAGACAGATTAAGTTTTATAGGTGTATTAGAGTTTATATGTATTTGATCAGGTTACATTTTCAGACCTTCATAGCTAATTTTAAATGTTTTTGACCATTTTTTTAATGTTGTCAATCTATATCAAGGTAAAACCACCCGAGTTAGACAAATTAAATTTTGTGGGTTTATTTTAATTCATTTTTCAATGAACTGGTTAGATTTTAAGGTCATTTGTGCAATTTTATGCAGACATGTTTTTCTTTCTGCATTTTTGGTCTTGGACTTGCCATTACTTTAACTTGTTAGCACAATCAAGCCAAAATCACAAGCAAAATTTAATATGCATAACATGTGTGAATCGTGTGATTAAATTTTAATGCATACATGATTTACAAACACAAATCCTGCCTTGCTTGGCGCTCAGCATTAAGAGGTTAGTGTTAGGACTGGTCGGCCTGGTCTCAGGATAATGTGACCGGGTGGGACATCATGCTTCATGTCTGCAGTGTGATGCTCCAGTGCTTTTCACTATAAACTGCCACACCACAGACATTGTAACAATATGACTGAAAAATTGATAAAGCTACATTAAAAATCCAAATTACACACACACACACACAAATCTACTTATAGGTAAGACGATCAAGACAACTGATAAGTATGTAATGGTGAGATAATTGAATGTTATTACAGAAAATGCAGCATAAAGGTATCTTTTTTAAGGATGGAGTAAACCCAGGTTCTAAATTTGATGTCCCGTACTAAATTGGCTGTTGGTACCAACCAGCATTTAAATGAGCAAACTATAACGTCACAGAACCAATGGATAAAATCAAACAAAATCCTCCCTCAGAAAGTGGTGAGGGCATACAATTATAATATGACAGTCTAATCCCAAAATTATGAATAAACATACTTAAGTCAGATTGAACTAAACATGAAATTTAACATATACATACCTGCATATAAGTTGAGTCAACTACAAACTGCAAAGACCCAGATCTCTGTCACACAATGCACTGACTGATCTGGGTCTATTAAGTTTGTTAGGAGTAATCAGTAGAACAAACAATATAGACCCTAATTTGTCTGATCATTATGGCAGATCAGGGTCTATGTTGTATGCAGTTGGACTCATTAGTCAGTATATGCATGGTATATTTGTATACATATGTGGATGACCCAGTTAGGCTTTCAAGCCATATCAGCAATTTGTCAATATATTTGTACACATTTTAAAACCTTTCTTAAACGAAATCCTCATCAGCATGATTAAGCAAAAGCCATTTAAGTTAGAGAAATATAAATTGGGATTTTGATAAAATTATCCAGTTTTCATCCTTTGTCTCCAAATAATTTGTAACATGGATAATATGATCACCAATATTTAATATCTCATGGAAAGATGCCAAGGGTTCCTGATTCCTATCAAACTTCCATAAAATATTAAAAGCCATGTGTTTACCAATACAAGGTGACGATTTAACATGCATCCTTTATGAGCAGCTACGCCAGGCAAATACAGATTAGGTATGTTTTCTAAGTGATCTAACAAATTGATCCATATTCATTTTGCTTACGTAAACAAATGAATGTTTGCACAATTACATGTATAATTTTATAACTTTGGGTTTATGAAATGATGGATGGCTAGGCAAGCTGCATGCAGCATTTATTGATAACCATAAATAATTGATGAGACAGTATAATTTGGCCATTTAAATGCTGGTTGATACAAACAGTCAGTTTAGCACCGGACATAATATATGCCTTCTGGTATTATTTTCTATCTTTATCATAAAACCTGCTGCATTTTTTTGCAATAATGTGCAAATTATCTGACCATTACAAACTTGTCAGCCATGTTGATCATCTTACGCATGAATAGATTTGTATTTGTCAAGCATGTATGCCCCACTGCAGACATGCAGAAAAGAAAACCCAAGTTCAAAACAATCAAAAAATGTAGAAATACTTGATTAGCGTTGCCTGATATGCCTACATTATGTGGTTTCAGCTTAATCGTGTTAACAAATTTTGGTGAAAACAAGTCTTAGTAAAACAATCTTAGAAAATATGTATTAACAAATTGAAATTTTGCTAAAAATGGCCCTAAATTAAATAGGTCATTGAGATATTAATATAGATGTGCCGGCCAAATTTCACATATCTGCCTCAGATGGTTTTCGTTTTATCGTGACAACAAGGTTTGCATCAAGAAAAAACTGAACATTTGGATATTAACAACTCTAAGAGTCAGATACCTCGACACCTGAGATCTAGGACTAATCTCCCTTGTGGCAATCTAGGACTGTTCTCTCTTGAGGTAGTCTATAACAAAATTCACATGGGTCATGTATGTACATTTCATCATCATCATCAGTCCTGTGGTCTGGTAGCCGTTGGGGCACCACACAAGACCGAACAACCAACTTCCTCCATTCCTCTCAATTTTCTGTCTTTCTCAGTGAGTCACTCATTGTCAAGCCTGTCCACTCTCGAATGTTATCTTCCCACCTCTTTCATTGCCTGCCTCTCTTTCATCTTCCTTGTACAATGCCTTGTAGGATTGCCTTGGCAAGTCCTGATGATTGTGAGACATGCCCATACCACTGCAGTTTATGTTTTTTCACTGTGATCAGGAAGTCATCGTGAGGCCCAATGGCTTGTCTTATCCTTTGCCATATTTCTTCATTGGGGACACAGTTTTTGTATGTGACGCAGAGGATCTTTTGGAAACATCTCATCTGTGTGGCCTGTATCCTTTTCTCTAAGTCAGCTGTAATGGTCCATGATTCACAGGTGTAGAAAACTATGGAGATCACCAGTGAGTGCATCAGTCTGACAATTGAACTGAGTGCAATGTTCTTGCCATTCCAGATGGGCTTCAGTTTTGTCAACACTGCTGCTGTCTCTGCAATCCTGGAGAGTACTTCAGGCTTTGATCCTTCATCTGTTACAGTTGCCCCAAAATACTTGAAGCTGTGGACTCTTTCTTAAGCTTCATACTTTGGACCCTGATGTCAGTGCTGATGTACTTGTTATTGGTCATCATTTTGGTCTTCTCTGCACTTATTTTCATGCCGTAAGCTGCAGAGGTTTTGTCAAGGCTCTCTACTAAGCTAGCTAATTCTTGCTCATTTCCTGCTAGTCCATCAATGTCATCGGCAAAACATAAGTTGGTGATTGTTCTGCCTCCAGTGCTGACCATCCTTTCATGCTCTTCAAGCGCATCTGCCATGATTCTCTCCAGAAAGATGTTGAATAGTGTGGGAGAGAGCAGACAGCCGTGTCTGACTCTGACTGTTTTTCTGAACCAGTTCCCTATGCTGCCGTTGAAGTATACTGCACTGGTGTCCTTTTCATAGAGGTGTTCTATTACTATGACAAGGTTGGCATTCATGTTGTAATGTCTCATGGTCGCCCACAAGGCTGCATGCCCTACCCTGTCAAATGCCTTCTTGAAATCCATGAAGACATGGTACAGATCTTGCTGGTGTTGGAGGTACTTCTCACCCAGTATTCTGAGGTTGAAAATCTGCTCTGTTGTGCTGTGCCCTGTTCTGAACCCTGCCTGTTCCTTGGCAATGAACTTATCGGCCTGTGGCTTTGGTCTGTTCAGCAGTATCCTCAACATGAATTTGCTTGGATGGCTTATAAGACTGATTGTACGGTGGTTTTGACACTGTTGCAGGTTGCCTTTCTTGGGGAGGCTGATGATCAGTAATTGGGTCTATGGCAATGGACATATTCCTGTTTGCCAGATCTTGTTGCAGATGTTTGTTAGGGTGCTAATCATTGCTTCTCCCCCAGCTTGGATCAGTTCTGTTTGGATGTTGTCCACTCCTGCTGATTTCCTCATTTTCAGCAATCTCACTGCAGCTTCTACTTCATGTAGGATAGGGTGGTTGTCGTTAATAGTTGCTGGAGGGACGTTCAGTACCTCTGGATCTATTGTGGCTCAGTGGTTGTAAAGTTCTGCACAGCACTCAGTCCATCTTTCCAGAATCTTTTTCTTCTCTGTCCATCTTTCCAGAATCTTTTTCTTCTGTGAGGCAGTTTCTGGCTTTGGCCTGTAAGTAGGTAACCCGCTGTTGTTTTGTGCTTATTAGCACTTGGACCAGTTGTTATGCTTCCTGCTGTTGTTACTTTTCAAATTACCCTCAATATCTTTTGACTGTTCTTCTATCCAGTTCTCTTTTGCTTTTTTCATGCTTTTCTTGACTTCCCATTTGACTGCTTTGTACTGCTCTGCCTCTTCTGCATCGTTCTTTTTCTTCCTCAGTTCCTTCCTTTTGTCACACAGGTTCAGGACATCAGCTATGACCCAGGGCTTCTTGACTGGGCGATGCCTACCAAGGATCTTGCTGGCTGTTTCGGTCGTTGCTGTATTGAAGGTGGTGATCAATATGGCCATGTTGGTATTGTCAGCATCGAGGATGGTGAATGGTGCAAATTTACCACCAATCATTGCCTGGAAGGCTTTTGCTACATCAGGATCCTTCAATTTCTCAAGATCAAATTTTATTCTTGTGTGGCTATCTTTCTTGACCTTCTTTAGATGTAGCCTGAAGGTCATCATCACCAGATCATAGTTACTTCCTATATCCGCTCCGGGGAAGCTTCTAGCCTTGGCAATGTTTACACTTGATTGTACACGCCTCTATACCTTGATGTAGTCGATATGACTGTGATGGTCTCCACTTGGACTGTGCCTTGTCCATCTTCTGGATACTTTCTGTTTTCACCAAAGGTGTTTGCCAGCATAAGGTTGTTGTAACTAGCGAATTCCAGGAGCCTCAGTCCTCTCTCATGCATCTGTGCATTGCGGCAGCGCCCACATGTTCATTTCCAGTTCATGCAAGCGTCCTCGCCTATCTTGGCAGTCCAATCACCTTGCACAGCCAGAATGTCTTTTTTTGGTGTTTTATCCACAAATTCTTGTAGCTGGTGATAGAAGTCTTCCACATCCCCATCATCATAGTCTGATATTGGGGCGTATGCCTGTATTAT
The DNA here is from genome assembly GCA_028554795.2 of Sinohyriopsis cumingii. Taxonomy (NCBI): domain Eukaryota; kingdom Metazoa; phylum Mollusca; class Bivalvia; order Unionida; family Unionidae; genus Sinohyriopsis; species Sinohyriopsis cumingii. The sequence continues at coordinate 133,299,926 of CM068824.1, forward strand.
GCTGATACTGAATGGAGTTACCCTGAGGTGGATGGTGAAGAGATGGCTGGAGACTGGCCGATATCCCATGACAGTACTCATGTTGTCCTTGTGTACCAAGAATCCTTGCGCGTGTTTGTCTTCTCTGCCACTGAAGTACAGTTTGTGGCCTTCCAAATTAGTTGTTTCTCCAATGTTCTTCTGTTGCATCTCACAGAGTCCTAGGATGTTCCAGTGGTATCTATTCATTTCATATGTAAGCTGCTCAAGCTTTCCTGTTGCTTTCAGAATTCTGTCATTCCATGTGCCAATGGTGATGTTGTTCCTGACACGAATCTTGCTGCTCTGAGCACCAGTCATATACTTTCCACCTCTGCCCTGATGCACAGCAGAAGGCATGGCCCTTGTTGAACTGGGCAATGACCAGGCTGGCATGAGATGGGTAATGGTTGTCATTTTTCGTATGGTAACACGTGTCTAGGACAGCTGCTGCCTGGTGGAGCTCAACCCTCTCCAGGCCCAACCACAGCCAATTTCCTCCAACTTGGTGGCTCGCCTTGGTAATGAGCATGTAGCTGTTGAGCTGTTTGGTAGTCTTTCTGCTTGGCCATTGACTTCATCTCAGAAGTTCTTACACCCAGTTATGCCGCACTAATATCACACTATTTATCCATGGCTGGAAGACTCGTGAAGGGTGGGAGTGTCTACCTTCCCATGCAAGTCTGGATGACATGCCCATGCACATTTAATCATTTTAAATTAAATATAAATTGTTCATCTAATATTTAACAACCTTTTCTTTAACCAAAGTCTGTTAAATCATGATTATTGAATATTCTGCACCTTTACTGTCATCAAGAGACTTCCTGACAAAAATTATCTTAAGAAGAAACAAATTAACAATCTTCCTCATACAAAAGGTATTAATAATTATTGTTTATTTTAACGTGTATTTAGTAGTTTATATCCTAAATTTTGTTATAATCTATTGCAGTAAAACCTGTCTTGAGAGACAACAAATTTGAGAAACCACCAGTCTTGAGAGAATGGGTTCTCCATGCATAGACTTATTGATTATATAATCAAATTATTGATTACTGATTATATAGTGTTATGACCTGTCATGAAAGACCACCTGTCTTGAGAGATCATAATCTTTTGACAGAAGGGGTGGTCTTTCAAGACAAGTTAAACAATAGTAATACATACACACAATATCTCTTCTTAATATTCTAATATTTTCTGCAGATTTTACATGCAGTGGAAGCTTGTTTCATTGAACTGTACAAGAGTAGTGAAAGCGTTTCTTAAATTGCTCTGTTCTTGGTTTTGGTGGATGTAGGTTTCTATGTAATGTTGATCACAACTGGCACTTTCTCAAAAAAAGGCCTGAAGAAATCCTGGAGATACTCTGATGCAGCTCCATGAAGACATTTATTTACAAGAATTTATGACAAACAGAGGGAAATTTCTTAACAGAAGTAGTACAAAAAATAGATGTTCCATTTGCTAAATCCATTTAGATTCCCATTTATCTTCCTGTGTACATTAACTTGAAACACTGTTGCTGGAGCAATTCACTTTTTTGGCTTCTTGAATTTCACTGTAAATTATTGTTGAAGTTCACTCAGTTATTGATGTTGCTATACTGTTACTGCTTGAGATTTTATATACTGTATTATGTCCTTTTTTATCCACCCAATCAAAGATAGACTTAGATATATAGTGGTAGTGAGTGATGTCTTTCCTTCCATCCATAGTCAAGGTGGTGCCTGCAATATAACTTTAGTTTGCATTTGTCTTTTTGTGCCTCTTACATGAAGAGTTTTCAGCTGACATCATTGGTAACTCTTATTGCTTCACAAGGCCAGGGGTCAAATATCAAGGTCACTATAGCATAAACTGCATTTTTTATTGCACATGATATTTTATCCACTTTCATAAAGTTTTCTGCACACATTTTTATCAACTTCACATTGATATTACAGTTGAGGAAGCACAGCTTGCTAATGGGTGTGAAATCAATATATCAAAGGTCTATCATGTAATGCTATGCAAAGAGACACCCCAGGGTCTGATTGTACCTATTATTCCTCAAGGCCTTACACAAAGAATCCAATCTAAGAAGTAATGCTATGCAAAGAGACACCTCAGGGTCTGATTGTAACTATTATTCCTCAAGGCCTTACACAAAGAATCCAATCTAAGAAGTAATGCTATGCAAAGAGACACCTCATGGTCTGATTGTAACTATTATTCCTCAAGGCCTTACACAAAGAATCCAATCTAACAAGTAATGCTATGCAAAGAGACACCTCATGGTCTGATTGTAACTATTATTCCTCAAGGCCTTACACAAAGAATCCAGCCTAAGTAATTCTATGAAAAGGGACACTTCAAAGTCTGATTTTAACTATTTTTCTCCAAAGGTTTTACACCAAGAACCTAATTTAAGTATAAGTGTCTGATGGAATACATCTTGGTCAATTTGGAACTACAATTCCCCTGAGGCCTAACACCAGGAATCCAATTTAATTGGGTCTATGCAGAGTCTTGGGTGTAATCAATAGAGCAAGCCACACACACAGTGAAATTGCAAATTTTTTTTAAAGCTGGTGATGGTGAATTAAACCATTCGTAAAAAGAAAAAGAGTTTGGTTTTTTTTTCACAGCAAAGAAGACCTGTTGATTTTTCATTCATTTGCAGATGACATTGAGGAAATGCAAGACACAGAAAGAGGAGAAATTATACTGATATTTGTTGGGTATCAGATAAGTCCTTGTGAATCTTAGCAATACTGTATATACAGTCATATATAAGTCAAGCCCACCTGCAAACAACATAAACCCTGATCTGCTATCAGTTAATGCATTGGCAGATCAGAGTCTGGATTCTTTGTGTAAGGCCTTGAGGAATAATATTTACAGTCAGACCATGAGGTGTCCCTTTGCATAGCATTACTTGTTAGATTGGATTCTTTGTGTAAGGCCTTGAGGAATAATAGTTACAATCAGACCTGGAGGTGTCATTCACAAAGAATTACTTGACTAGATTCCTGGTGTGAGGCCTTGGAGAATAATGGTTATAATCAGATCCTGAGGTGTCTCTTCAAATAGCCATATATTGGGTCCTTTGTGTAAGACCCTAAGAGAAATTGTGGTTAAAATCAGACCTTGAGGTGTCTCTTCAAATAGCCTAACTTACAGTAGGTCCTTTGTGTAAGACCGTAAGAGAAACTGTGGCTAAAATCAGACCTTGAGGTGTCTTTTAAAATAGCCTTGCTTTGATTAGATTGCTGGTGTATGGCATTGGGTAACCTTAGTTAATATCAGACCTTGAGGTATCATTTCAGATAATCTTAGTTTGTTTAGATTCCTGGTGTAAGGCCTTTAGGAAATAGTAAGTTAAAATCAGACCTAGAGGTGTAATTTCAGATGGTCAAACTTTGTTTAGACTCCTGATATAAGAAAGATGGCATGAAAGTAAACACAGCCATGTTTCAAGTAATAATTACTAGAATGGAACTTTATAACAATTTGCAATGGAATGAATATATTCCAGTATTATGCCCTAAAGTCAATTCAATGTACTTTCTGTGGTCTTCATGCAAGTTAAGACCATATCTGTCAAGCAAACTTAGATTGGTATATCAGAAAGGTTATATACAACCATACCTAAACCACTGTAATAATTTTTAAGGAATCACTTCTATCAACCAGTAAGGTTTCATTTAGAGAAACATTTCTACAAACCAGCCATGGGTTGGCATGGTAGAAAGGTTACATATACCATACCTAGATTACTGTAATGTTTTCAGGCAAACACTTCTGACAAGAATATTTTGAAAATTATTCTGCTTGTAAAACAGAGATTGCAGATTCATTTAAGATAACTAGATGATGCTGAAAACATTTGAAATGCAGTGAATGATGTTACAATGTTATCAGTAAGTGAACAAATATTTTTTGAAGAAAAACTAAACTTGTGAACAAATTTTCAAACAATATGGCTTCATTTGATCTCCAGAAATTATTTCATGCATTAAAACAAGGTAACACTCCCAATTGAGATCAGCAGACCATTCAAAGCAACAAAAAAAAGAACTCATTAAGAAAAGTTTTCATTCTTTTGGCCTGTAATTTGAAACAGAATCCCAAAGGAAATTACAGAAAGTGCCAATATAAATACATTTCCTGATGATCAACTCACTGGATTAAATGTGGAACCTGTTTGATTTGACAAATTTATTACAACTTCTGGAACCTGTTTGATTTGACAAATTTATTACAACTTCAAAGTAATCAATTACACTTTGATGCCTTTCTATTTTTATACTGTATATTCCTTGCTGTTGCATGATCTTACCCCATTTTCTGTTCATGAAGTTGATGCCTAAATTTACCTCACTATTACTTACTACTGCAAGACTCCAAGGTTGAGTCTGAGAGTTATGCCCCTCAAATATTTTGAAGATTTGGTGTTAAATGTTCAAGAAATTTGGTCTTGTAGCATGGTTGAGATTCCACCTTGCCAGTAAAATGACCAAATGTACATGTACTTCAAAGCAATACCTGCATTAAAAGGACACATGAAGGACTAGATAATCTCTTCATTAATAAACAAATGTCCTTTCAGGAGAGGTGAACTTTGTCAGTACATGTATATGTCAATTTATGGGACTTATTGTTTGTCTGCAGACCTTTATTAGGCTTTGTCTTCTAGGACAAATTTATACGTATCTTTAAAATATAAAAGTTTCGTAGAAGTACAGATATGCTGCCGAAGTATTGGAATAATATTAATTGTTGCTCTGTCAGAATGTTAAAATGAGTCGAAAAACATTGGATGAGCTTATCAGAGGTGTGATAGAGCAATGAAGATGTAGTGGGAACATTAACTGGGTGTAAATGTGTGTGAAGAAGGTGTACTTGTATTGGCTTGGGGAGAATGCTGACTCAAAATGGTAGAATATCGGTAGCACATTTATGTTGGTGTTTCTGGATGATCAGTATCATTAATTTAAAAATGATATTCTAAATACACTATGACTATTACATCAATCAATCACTTAAATTTTAATGAGATTTTAAATACACTTTGACTATTACATCAATCAATCACTTAAATTTTAATTAGATTCTAAATACACTATGACTATTACATCAATCACTTAAATTTTAAAGGCATTCAATGTTTTCTGTTTATAATATAAAAACTCGTGTATTTTAGAAACCAAAAATTGTTCTTAGTAAAGTTCTCCGTCACTGTAAGTTACCTCAGTATAAGATAGTCCCATTTATAAACAGGAATGGTCATGGTTCACATTTATAATTTAGTTGCAATATTATGTATACAGTACCTCAGTATAAGGTATTCCCAATTAATATGCAGGAATGGTCATGGTTCACATTTATAATTTAGATGTAATATTATGTATACAATACCTCAGTATAAGGTAGTCCCATTTATAAACATAAATTGTCATGGATCACATTTCATAATTGTAATATTATGTCTAAAATACCTTATTGTAATGGAATTTCACCTTTAAAGCAGTCTACTTCATTCCTTATTGTGAGGGAATACTGCATTTCACACTATATTCTGCTGGGGAGTGGGATGACATAAAAAGTTAGCCATGTCCATCCAATACATCCAATACATGCCTGTATGACCTTCATATCTGTTGATTTGATTTGTCACAAGATTTGTTCCAGTTAATAAATAGCTTTTGATGAACTCTTGGGACTGCAAACAAAATATTATAAGGTTTTGTTTTAAGATGATCAACATCATTGTTTATCTGAGAACTTTTGCCTTACAAGAAGATATTTTTGGTGGGGAGAGGATTGAAGGAGACTTTGGTCAAACCCCATCCACCTTTTCCATTAAGAAAAGGTAATTTTTCAGTGCAAAAGCTTAAATATGGCCATTTTAAGAAACTGAACCAATGCTCTAAACTTGTAATTCCTTAGAAAAAAACAAAAAAAACTGAATCTGTCCATATTTGTATATTGAAGCAAAGTTTCTTCACTTGCACCATATTTTTGATGATGTGCTTATTGTATGGATGCATTTCTTGTTAGATAGGCATACAGTAGAATATGATAGTCCTAAAGTAGGATTTGATAGGCCTCAAGTAGGGTTTGACAGGCCTCAAGTAGGATTTGATAGGCATACCATAGGATTTGATAGGCATAAGGTAGGATTTGATACGCATAGGGTAGGATTTGTTAGGCTTAGGGTAGGATTTGATAGGTATACAGTCGAATTTGATAGGCCTGAAGTAGGATTTGATAGGCTTCAAGTAGGATTTGATAGGCATACCATAGGATTTGATATTCATAGGGTAGGATTTGAAAGGCATACAGTAGAATTTGATAGGCATACCATAGGATTTGATAGGCCTCAAGTAGGATTTGATAGGCATACAGTAGAATTTGATAGGCCTAAAGTAGGATTTGATAGGCATACCATAGGATTTTATAGGCATACCATAGAATTTGATAGGCATAGGGTAGGATTTGATTATTTGACATGTTAAAATCTCAGTGATTGATAGATGCATCATCATTCTGTATCATTAAATATCAGTTATATAATTCAGCTGCATTCAGTTGTATGTGATACTGATGTATTTACTTCTTTCTTTTTGACTGATTGATTATTATTTGGCCATCACATTTGGCCCCAAGGCACAAATCATGAACACCACAAATCAGAAGTCTGCTCTAATTCCATTTGTAAGGTTTTCAGAGCTATCCAAGCTACAGCAGTGAATATTGATAGTTACTTACATTTCTTGGCAGGATATTAAAAGTTTAGGCTATTTTCTCATTTTAGTCCAATGGCTTTAGGCATTAACCTTTGGCATTGTATTTACCAATTTATAACACATATCCAACTGCAGACAGTCTCATTACAATTGGCATTGCATGCAGAGAGAAGGTTGGTACTGATGAGCTGAAATCATAAATATAATGACCAGTCTAAAACCTGATTTGTCTGTGCATAATGAGCAACAGCAGATCCCCAAGTGATGTTGTTTGCAACTGGATGTGAGTTACACACTGGTAATGTTGCAAGTCAATAGTCGTAAATTGCTAGATTTTCCTAATTCATATACTCTGTCACCAGTTATGACATACAATATGTCAATCAATTGTCTTATCATCAGGCCCTAATGCTCAAAGTGCTTATGGCATGGCACTGTATCCAAGGCCCAGTGTGCTTATGGCATGGCACTGTATCCAAGGCCCATTGTGCTTATGGCATGGCACTGTATCCAAGGCCCAGTGTGTGTATGGCATGGCACTGTATCCAAGGCCCAGTGTGCTTATGGCATGACACTGTCTAAGGCCCAGTGTGTTTCTGGCATCACCCTGTGTCTAAGTCGCAGAGTGCTTATAGATGGCCCAGTGTGTTTTGATATAGCCAAGAGGGTGTTAAAATGATGTTAACACCAGCATAAGCTAAATACAATGAACCACATGATATATAAAGGTTGGAAGTCAGTTGCTAACAGTTTTTTTTACAGTAATATGCAAGACTGCTAAGCTGCAAAATGGTAAACTGTTATGTTCTTACATGGTTCAATTATACACAAGACTTCTGAGATCAGCTGTCATGCTACAATAATACACAAGATTGCTAAGTGAAATTATCATCTGTAATTCCACAGTAATACACAAAAATGCTATGCGAAATGATCAGCTGTCATGCTACAGTAATACACAAGAAAGCTATGTGAAATGATCAGGCATCATGCTACAGTAATACACAAGACTGCTAAGTGAAATGATCAGGTGTCATGCTACAGTAATACACAAAAATGCTATGCGAAATGATCAGCTGTCATGCTACAGTAATACACAAGAAAGCTTTGTGAAATTATCAGGTGTCATGCTACAGTAATACACAAGACTCCTAAGTGAAATGATCAGGTGTCATGCTACAGTAATACACAAGACTGCTAAGTGAAATGATCAGTTGTCTTACTCTAAGTGAAATGATCAGCTGTAATGCAACAGTAATAAACAATACTGCTAAGTGAAATGATTAGGTTTGATGCTACAATAATACGCAAGAAAGCTATGTGAAACGATCAGCTGTCATGCTACAACAATACACAAAAAAGCCATGTGAAATGATAGCTGTCATGCTACAATAATACACAAGACTGCTAAGTGAAATGATCAGCTGTCATGCTACAATAATACACAAGAAAGCTATGTGAAATGATCATCTGTCATGCTACAATAATACACAAGATTGCTAAGTGAAATGATCAGCTGTCATGCTACAATAATACATAATACTGCTAAGTGAAATGATCAGCTGTCGGGCTACAAGATACACAAGATTGCTAAGTGAAATGATCAGCTGTCATGCTACACTAATACACAAGAAATCTGTGAAATGATCAGCTGTCATGCAACAGTAGTACACAAATCTGCTAAGTAAAATGATCAGCTGTCATGCAAATTTTGACAATGTCAGTTTAAAACTTTCATACTGAGAAACAACAGCTGGAGAAATACAAGCATAGAACACACACATAGACACTATCTCTCTCTGTCTCTGTCTCTCTCTCTCTCTCTCTCTCTCTGTGCCTGTGGCACCCATAGTCAAATCAATAGCACTAAACTTTTGTGCCATGTAAAGTGGAAGGACCTGTAGCTAAGATGTCAAGATGATTGACCAAGAGGATTGTCACGGATAACAAAGTATAAAAGAGCAGGAATACATTGAAGTTGTCCTATAGACTTTTCAGCTACTGTTTTAAAGTGTGTGGCAATATTGTGTGACCTTCTTCCACTATAGTACTAATGTTGCCGTGCTTGGTACCATAGAAACTGTGTCAATACTATTTATTTGTACTAGTATACATCACTGTCAACAATATTTGGTAAATTGATTACACTGAAATTTCATTTTTGTTATAATTGAACGATTTTCCACACAATTTCATCTGATGAGTTCTTTCATAATTCATCAGATGATTTTAGTTTCCTCATTTATTTCGTCAAATAGCATAAAATAGTTTATCTCCTACAGAATTACTTGTATAACAAAATTAGCAAAAATAAGCTGCTTTTTCAAAGAAGTTGTTGAATAAAACAGTGTTCTTTCACATTGTTTCTTCAGTTTTGATGAGGTGGAAGAAAGGAATCCTAACAGACTTTTAGGCTTAGTTAGGGTTTTACATTTTGATTTGGCAGCTTTTGAAGGAGGAAGAAAGGGCAGGAAGTGTTGTTTCCTCCTCCTCAAGGCTAATGTCCTGAAAAAGAATGATAGCAAATGTGCATTGGTTGGGGACATGACTTAGACTTGGGAACTTTCTTTAAGTCACCCTATGGGAGGACAAATTCTTATCATATGATCAATGGTATTTTCCATCCAGAAAAGAGTAAAAGGTGTGCAATAGTAACAGGTAAAAGTATTACATCATTAAAGTTAGTTCACTCACCCCCCAAAGCAACATTTACCTTGCTTATAATGTTTATGATAGTGATTGGATTTCATCAGAGATGGACAAATTATTCTGTTGTATATATAAAGAAATGTTATCCATTGAAAAACCATCAATTCTTGGAGACCGTGTTTTGTTGATTGAAGGATTGGTCACACTAAACAGATTCAGCTGTTTTCTGTACAGTAAAACATGGAAAACCTGATATGGAAAATTACATTTTTCAGCTGAACAACTATGCGGATGCTAGGTGTTATAATAATGGCTTCCTTTATGACCAGCATTTCATGCTGCAAGAGCATGCTAATAAGAATCAAAATGTTCATGATAATAGTGACAACAACAATAATAACAGTAATAATAAGGACAATGATATCAGATGCTAATATCTGAAATGATGTGAGGAGGAAAATGACATTCATGGACATAGAAGCCTTTATCTGCCATTGGGAAGTTACTAACAGTGAGAGAGATATGTTGTGAATTTGGGCATATCTTGTTGTTTCAAATTGAGTTTGGGCATATTTGTTTGTTTCAAGTTGAATTTGGGCACATTTGGTTGTTTCAAATTGACTTTGGGCTTATTTGGTTTTTTCTTCAAATTAAATTTGGGCATATTTTGGTTGCTTCAGATTGACTTTGGGCTTATTTGTTGTTGTTTTAGATTGACTTTGGGCTTATTTGTTGTTGTTTTAGATTGACTTTGGGCTTATTTGTTGTTGTTTTAGATTGACTTTGGGCTTATTTGTTGTTGTTATAGATTGACTTTAGGCTTATTTGTTGCTGTTTTAGATTGACTGTGTTGACTTTGGGCTTATTTGTTGTTGTTTTAGATTGACTTTGGGCTTATTTGTTTTTTGTGTGTTTCAAATTGACTTTGGGCTTATTTTGGTTGTTTCAAATAAACTTTGGGCATATTTTGATTGTTTCAGATTGAGTTTGGGCTTATTTTGGTTGTTTCAAATTGACTTTGGGCATATTTTGGTTGTTTCAAATTGACTTTGGGCATATTTTGGTTGTTTCAAATTTACTTTGGGCATTATTTGATTGTTTCAAATTGACTTTGGGCATATTTTGGTTGTTTCAGATTGACTTTGGGCAATGTAAGCTGAGTTGCTCCTATCTAATACATCAGCGCCTGTGTATCTAAAATAACTTTTAAATAGCCCAGAGAAGGGCAATACTTGTACTTCTGAGTACCTACATTAATGTTTTATTAGTCCAGAGAAGGGCAATACTTGTACTTCTGAGTACCTATAATAACTTTTTTTTAGCCCAGAGAAGGGCAATACTTGTACTTCTGAGTACCTACATTAATGTTTTATTAGCCCAGAGAAGGGCAATACTTGTACTTCTGAGTACCTTTAATAACTTTTTTTTAGCCCAGAGAAGGGCAGTTATTGTACTCCTAAGTACCTTTATTAACTTCTTATTAGCCAGGGCAGGGCAATACTTGTACTTCTGAGTACCTACATTAAAGTTTTATTAGCCCAGAGAAGAGCAATACTTGTAATCCTGAGTACCTACATTAAAGTTTTATTAGCCCAGAGGAGGGCAATACTTGTACTTCTGAGTACCTACATTAATGTTTTATTAGTCCAGAGAAGGGTAATACTTGTACTTCTGAGTACCTATAATAACTTTTTTTTTAGCCCAGAGAAGGGCAGTTATTGTATTCCTAAGTACCTATATTAACTTCTTATTAGCCAGGGCAGGGCAATACTTGTACTCCTGTGTACCTACATTAAAGTTGTTTTAGCCCAGAGAAGGGCAATACTTGTACTACTGGGTATCTACATTAACATTTTATTAGCCCAGGGCAGGGCAATATATACTTCTACACCAGATCAGTAGTCCACTATCTGAGATAACTCCAAATGCTACTATTGCTTAAATGTGCTGAAATGACTGTATTCATGGAAATTGATTGGTCCTAAAAATGTTTGAATGTTTTACTTTTATAAGCTACAGCTATGCATCATGAAAAATGTTGTGCCATGGTATACTGCAGTATTTCTGAAGATACCATGATTTTCACCACTGTATACTGCAATTATATTATGAACCCACAATTTGATTGTCTGGAACAGGGACTCGGGATTTAAAAAAATAATTTCCAGATTTGACAGCTGAAACATATATTGCTTTGATTTATAGCAAGATAACACCTTGCTATATCTATTACATTATTTGAAAGAAAAAGAATTATCTTGCGATAAAAGAAAATAAATTATCCCATTTTGAAAGGAAATACCTCCCCCCTTGAAAAGTACATGGTCATTACCTGATTTTAGATGAATTTGCCATTTGCAACGTGTATGCTAATTGATGTTCAAATTGTCATCTAAAAACTGTGATGATTAAGTTTACTCTATAGCTGACACTTTGTAAAACATACTGACATTAAAAATTGTTGATAAAAAAAGAAACATTGACCCTGAAGCCTATAATTAAAAAACTACACTATTATATAATAGAAATGGAAACTTTGAGTTTATGTCAACATTTGGGTAAGACATTTATCAGAAAGGACCATTAGTACACTGAATCAGCAAATGAAAAAACATTTCATAACTGGAAAAATTAAGGAAAATTCATCCAGAAAACAAGCTGTCTTCTGAATACCTTAGGATGATTCCCAGTCTTGAAGAGGACTACATGTACTTAACACATAAAAATCAACTAACAAATAATTTTTAAAAAACAAAACATTTTTTCTCCTTTTTTTAATCCACAATTTTTCCCAAATTTGGATTTGGCCTGAATATCTTTCACAAAATTCCTTTTGGTCGCCATGATGGGATACATGACATGTGTCATACATGGGATTCAAGGTTTGTAAATATAATTGTATTTATCATAATCCAAATTCTGAAAAATACAACTATTTTGTTAAAACATTAGTAATTTTTGGAATTATTTTTCTGTGAAAAATTATTGATAATTTTAATATCATAAAATTCCTGATAAGTTTATTCAGGAATTTCCATACATTCCTTACTGACAGAAACTGCAAAAGTACCAGCACAGTAAAAAGTACATTGGTATGTACCAATGGAAAATAATCATGGTACACTGGTAATACTGTACACCTGTAATATAAGCTTAAGCATTACTATCTAAGAAAAGTCCTTCTTATAGTCACCCAATGTACCACTGAATTAATAAAATCTCATGGCTCAATTGTTCAATTTTCAGTCCCCTAATGACTCCTTTGTCCTCAGACAATCTCATTTATTCCAATAATGACTGGTCTTCATTCTCATCTTACAGAACAGTTAAATTGCAGCTTGCAAAATGAGCAGGAGAAGCATCCTATTATTACTCATAAATTGTGCAGCTACACCATTGATACCATTCCTCTGTATGATATGTAGTGAGAGAGAAATTTGATATTTGTTCTCTTTCTAGTGCACAGAAAACTAAGAAATCATAAAATTCAGACAGCTACAACATTTAAAAAATATAAAGCAGTCATGTAATTTCCTTGTCTTTGGGAATTGACAGAAATAATTGGATTCACTTACAAGAATTATGGCAAATTCCAATCTACCACATGAAATATTGTGAAAAAGAGTAGCGTCGTTCTGGATGAAATAATTTTCAAACCCAGAAGAAGATGACTAGTAGCGTAACAAAATGAAAATGCCAGTTGTAATAAAACAATCTGGCAAGTAATCATACAGGTGAGAAACTGAATTACATCAATAGAGAAGGAAAATGATGTTAAGGCTTTCTACTCTCTTATAAAAGTACTTGTAATGAACAGGATATTGTTATCAACCTTGTACGTAATATGGGGCTGGGGAGGATGATGTAGCTATCACTTGTCTGTCTATTTGTCTGTGGGACAGTAAATATTTTCATTTTTGGAGCATGACTTACAAACTGATTCAGGTATCTGCATTAAATTTGTACATGTTGGTCCTGATGTGCCTTGAAACTTGTACACATTGGTCCAGATGTACCTTGAAACTTGTACACATTGGTCCAAAATGTGCCTTGAAACTTGTACACATAATATTGGTCCAAATGTGTCTTTTGCTTTTCACAGTTCTTCACTTTAAATATTTTTGATGTCTTCTCTGTTTTTCTCTCCATGCATCCATTCATTATCCCAACTTTTGTTTCTGGGGCTAAATTCCATCCACATTTCTTCAGTTCCAATATTTTTTTGTTGTTTTTATCCATTTTCTGTCCAGCTTCACATCTATTATCCATGTTTTCATTTCCAGAACATAATTCTCAAACCAGTTAAGGCATTTCTATGAAACACTGTAACAATTCTGGACTAGTCACGGTCCATATGCACATTGTTATTCAGTTTAAATATCTTTTTACAAATTTGTCTGTTTTTCTGTTTTCATCCATTCATTGTTTATCTACACTTTTGTTTCTGGGGTAAAATTCCAAAACTGTTTAATAATTTTCATTAAAATTTGGCACACATATTTTAAATGTTGATCATGTGTCTTTTGCTAATCACAATTCTTGAATTTCAATATTATATATTAGACTTCTGATCCAGATTATTACACTTCTGATCCAGATGTGTCTTTGGTACACATATTACACTCTGATCCAGATGTGCCTTGGTAAACATATTACACTTGTGATCCATATGTGCCTTGGTAAACATATTACACTCTGATCCAGATGTGCCTTGGTAAACATATTACACTCTGATGCAGATGTGCCTTGGTAAACATATTACACTCTGATCCAGATGTACCTTGGTAAACATACATGTATTACACTTCTGATCCAGATTTGCCTTAGGTACACATTCAAATTCTGATACAGATGTCTCATTTGCTATTTACAATTATTTAGTTAAATACTTTTAAAATTGTTGTTGATTTGTCCAGCCATACTGGAGATTAAACAAAAAACACCAAAAAGATGGAGTCATCCCTATCACCCAACATAACAAAAGGTCTGCAGGAAGAGAATCTAACAAAATGTCTGCTAGGAGACAAAATGATTTTTTGCAGATTTTATATATAGGAAGTTTGTATTATTAAAAAATATGTAAGTTATAAGCATAATTGAGTTTTGCCCAAGAATGAAAATATAAATGAATAAATAACAAAAAAACAGGCAAAAATATTACAAATATTAAACTGAAATGTCCATAACAAAAGAGCATCTTGATAACTAGTGTTATATGTGTAATAAATTTCAGAAAGAGATCTTCAGTGGTTTAAGAGAATTTTCTCTGGAAATAAATTTGTAAATAACTGGATGAAGAAAAACAAAAAAAATTGAAACTAAAGAATTGTTAATAGCAAAAGGTACATCTGCATCGTTTCCCAGTATGTAATACGGGATTGGAATATTTATTGCTTTGTCTATCTGTCAGTTTTTCATTCACTGATTAAAGTGACAAGTTTAGATTGTCAGCATTGCTTGGGAGTGCTTACTTCTGTACCCAGTTGCCAGCAGCACCCACTCACTTGCTGTACAAAGTACCGGTATGTGGTGAAGATTTGATGAAAATAAGCTGGAGAGATGTTGAAGTTTTAAAGATTTGGAATAGTATGTTTTCTTATAAAAGTTGCATTTTTCAGTTTGGCAACCGACAAATCATGCATTCTTTGAAACTTTTAAGTACAAGCCATGAAGAATTTGCCACAAGCGTTGCTAATAGCAGGCTATTTTTATTAATGATGTACAGCTTATAAGTGTACAATTATGTTTTCCTTGCCTCAGTAGCAAAAATAAAGAAAACGGGAGAGAAATTAACCAAATGAGTTTAGAAGAAATTGAAAATATTAAATGTGCCACAATAATTGTAAATTGGTAATACCATACCATATATACTCACTTATGCGTCAAGTCAAACTGCAAAAACAGTTTGTAAGCTTATGAGTCAAGTCAAGTCAAACTGCAAAAACAGTTTGTAAGCTTATGAGCTAATATATACAGTACCACTGATGAAACTATTATATGTTACTGTGACACGTTTATTTCTTTATGTCCCCACTGCATTGTTTGGTATCATCCATTGGTTCATACATACACCCATATGTCCACATGTCTTTGTGTTCATCCATCCATCCATCTGTTCTGAAAAGCTTGTTGTGTGAACAAATGAAATTTGGTATGTATATTTATATTCATACAAATATATCCTGATTTTATTTTCAACCCAAGAAAGTAGTTTATCTGTTTTGTAAAAAATCTTTTGATCTTTCTCGGCATGTACTTGCTTGGTGAAAACTGTTTAGCACATCATAGTGTGAAACACTTGACATAGACACATAAAATTCTATAGGCATGTTTGTATCGATATGCAGATGACCTGATTAATTTGTCATGCTACTAAAAGCCATTTTTCTATTTGTTTACAAAATAATTTAAAACTCTTTGGACTAATTTTGTTATCTGCAGTGGGGGCATTTGTGCTTTGCAAATTTCTTAGGTGTATGTGGGTGGAGACAGCATATTAAAGTTGAGCATTTAAAGCACAGCATATGGTAATTACAGGTTCATAATTTTCAGCTAGCAGTGACCCAATTCTGCTTTGTGTAAAATCTTGATTTCAGTCAAACTCAGATTTTGCTTTGTTGCAGCTTAATTTGCAGTCACTGAATTTTTGTAAATAATAATAATATTAATACTTTATTTAGTAATTTAGGTCACTGGCTGATATAACAAAATACATGCAAATATAATGTATGCCATGATGTCAAGAAGTTAACCATGGTGTTCATCATCATGAGCATACATACATAATTTCCTATAATTGGTGTGTAATATTATGAAGATGTTACTACCTCTAAATATATTATTCACCATTTGTTTGAGTTATCAAAGATTGTCTCAGCTGAAAAGACAAATTGGATACAAATATTTCTACAGAAGGATACAGATAATAAATTTCATTAAAGTATTCCTTTCTTAAAAATGGCAAAAAGCTGGACAAACACAAGCAAAATGGAATTATTCTTCTACTAAATAAACATTACTTTTCTGGCATAATTGACAATTCCTATTATTTTCCTCAGTCCTGTTATGCCTACCTGTCTCTAATTTCAGCATGTGCACTGAGCCCCTAAATTTAGCAAGTAACATGATAATCCACATTAAGCAATTTACTATATTCTGCCAAATTTGTAACAAGATAACTTTCAACAATGGTATTCTGATTGTTTTGTACTATCAAAACTTTAGTTTGAATGGGTACTGAGGCTGAGGTCATTTTCATGAACATAGGGTCAAGGTATAATACAAATCTTGAAGTTGAGATTCTGATTTGGCCAATCACAAATGACTTTACTTTTTGAAAGGTCATTTCTGGTTGGTAGATAGTGGAAACTCAGGCTCAGATTTTTATGATCTCGAGACCAGGATCCAAAGTGAACTGCTAAACCTATTCTGCCATAGGGGTGTGTTGATGGGTAGCCTGATATTTTCAAGATCTTGTCCTGTCTGATTAGAAATGTGAGAGCCCCCAGGGGGGAGGGGAATCTTCAGAACTCACTAGTCATAAACGGACATTGTTTTGTACTGACCAAACACTAAAATTAAAACCTTGTGGAACTGCAACCACCCAAATCTGGCATCTTTTGAAACAATCCATGTATAATACCTGCATGGGAACACCAGATAGCTTGCCTGTAGAGCAGTTCATGTTGAAAATTTGGGGTCTTTTGGGAAAGGCATTATGGCAAAAACTATTTTTGGGGGGAAAATGCAACATTAAAAAAGGGTCAGGTATTTACTGTAAAACATATCCATTGAGATTTTTTTTATGGCAGTGCCCCCCACCCCCAAGGCAACATGTAATGAAAAATGTATGTTGGTTTATCCAGTGAAATGTGTGCATATTCTACTCAAGTATATACAGTTTGTATGCTATTCAAAAGTTTTTGATTATTAAACAAACTGGAAAAATACATCTTCCATCTGTAAATTCCTTCATTCTGTAAATTTGTATGAAGGTAATTAGTTATTGATGAATTTAAAATAAACCAATTTCCTGTAAAACCATTTCAAATAAAAGCAAAACCTATACAATTTTAAAGGAAAATAAAAAAAAAATAACATTTTTATTTGAATGAAAAAGTCAAAGATGATAGCAAAAGTAACTGTCAATTTTTTCCCAAACTCCCAGCAGATAGTATTGTTTCATTACATGGCATTAAAAACTGCCAATTATTCTGTGCCACTGTTTGGGTTACAACTCCTACCATGTCATATAGATTTACTGATGTTCGTTTGAAAGTATGACATGTTCATGTTTTATTCAGATAATTGGCACCTTGCTGATAGCAATTTTCATTGACATTATTATAGGGAAATTATAGAGAAAGCCCATTCTGCCCTAAGTACTCAATTATATACTTGGTACTAGCATTTGATAACGAGTTCACTCACATCCGTTATAGCACTTCATTCCTTAGCACTTGAGAGCTACAGGACAAGTCTAACAATTGGTCATGAACAGGAATGGGACTTAGTCTTAACACATTAACCCCTGAGCCAAACAGCTAGGCAGTCCCCTGAAGCATACTTGCAGAGATCACCTAGAGCAGTGTTAGCCTTTCCAGTGCCTGTATCCCTGAGACTAGCTGACAGCAATTGGATTGCAGATTTTTATAAGAGGGGGCTACTTACAATAAAATTGTTATTATTTTATTTGCATTCATTTAATTCAGCTGAAATTTGGCACGGCAGTTCTCAATAAACTTACATACATAATGGTATAAATTTCATGCTACATGCAGAAATAAAATTAATGCATGATGGTGAAAACAAATGATGTACTTGCCAATTTGCTTCTCTTGCCGTGAATAATCGATAAAATCCATTATGAATTCACAAAGAATTATTAACACCATCAACACATGAAATAATTATATTTTATGTACACAAAAATTCCACTTGCCGTCTCTTGTAAACTAAACATCCTGTGAATACTGTACACAAATGGGCATACTTTACTTGCTCTTTACTTACCTTTCTTCCTAAGAATTCTCACTGAAATTTTTAAAACTAATAAAACACTTAACAAACCTTGAACTATGAACACTCATGTTAACAACGTATATTTCCCAAACATTTATTTAACGATTATTCAAAAGAAAAAGAAGCTCCACGAAATCAAATGCATTTACATCAGGGTCTAAATCCGTTGCTGGTCCTTGGTAAGTTGGTATAGCCTCTTGTCAATGTGTGTTTTATCATTTACGATCATCGATCAGCTCTACTTTCATTTTCTTCTTCTTCTTCAACATTCTCATTTTCCTCACTACCGCTGTTATTTTCAGTAGCTTTTTCGATGTCACTATCAATCTCGTCTAATTAAAATCCAGAAAATTGTCCATCAGAATCCGTCAAGAAAAAGTCTGCTCCTAGAGGCTGATTCTCATCAATTTGCATCATTTTAAAATCGAAATATTTTCACTAAATCAACTGATATCGAAGTGAAAAAAATTTCCCGCTGTTCAGCAATGTGCGCTCTATCTATGTAAGCTAAAATTTGATTGGTTAAACTGCCTGTATTAGTAGGAAATGGCTTTAAATCAACCAATGGTTTACGCCGAGTTAACTCGTCGTGCGGGAGAAAGGCCTTGCTAAATACTGCCTCTTAAACTCGGCGCTCGGGAGACAAGCTATGCAAACTCAGCCACTTTAGCGAGGCTCGCGGGAGATCAGGGGTGTAAAGTACGACGAGTATACTCGTCGCCAGGGGTTAATGTGTTAACTAAATTCTCACTTACAGTCTGGTAGCTGTCTTTATTGCTTTGGTTCTGAAATTCAGTTGCCCAATGGAGAAAAAAAATTAGACTGTCCACCTACTCTTCAGTATATGTATTAATGTTGGGAACTAGTTGAAAGGTCAAGATTGATCAGTTATTCATGAAAAACACAAAAATTCATCAGAACGTCCAAAAATTTAACAAAACATAAAAAAAAATCATCAAAACATCCAAATATTTATCAAAACATCCAAAAATTCATCAAAAAATCCAAAAATTTATCAAAACATCCAAATATTTATCAAAACATCCAAAAATTCATCAACAAATCCAAAACTTCATAACAAAAATCCCAAAATTCATCAAAACATCCAAAAATTCATCAACAAATCCAAAAATTCATCATAACATCTGGTCATTCATCAAAACATCCAAAAATTTATCAAAACATCCAAAAATTCATTCAGAAATTCAAAATTTCATTGAAACATCCTACAATTGATCAGAACATCCAAAAATTCATCTAAACATCTAGTCATTCATCAAAACATCTAGTCATTCATCTAAACATCTAGTCATTCATCTAAACATCTTGTCATTCATCAGAACATCTGGTCATTCATCAAAATATCTAGTCATTCATCAAAACATCTGATCATTCATCAAAACATCTAGTCATT
This sequence comes from Sinohyriopsis cumingii, assembly GCA_028554795.2. Taxonomy (NCBI): domain Eukaryota; kingdom Metazoa; phylum Mollusca; class Bivalvia; order Unionida; family Unionidae; genus Sinohyriopsis; species Sinohyriopsis cumingii. The sequence continues at coordinate 133,319,765 of CM068824.1, forward strand.
CATCTAAACATCTAGTCACTCATCTAAACATCTAGTCATTCATCAAAACATCCAGTCATTCATCAAAACATCTAGTCATTCATCTAAACATCTGGTCATTCATCAGAACATCTGGTCATTCATCAAAACATCTAGTCATTCATCAAAACATCTGGTCATTCATCAAAACATCTGGTCATTCATCAAAACATCTAGTCATTCATCAAAACATCTAGTCATTCATCAAAACATCTGGTCATTCATCAAAATATCTAGTCATTCATCTAAACATCTAGTCATTCATCAGAACATCTAGTCATTCATCAAAACATCTGGTCATTCATCAAAACATCCAAAAATTTATCAAAACATCCAAAAATTCATTCCGAAATTCAAAATTTCATTGAAACATCCTACAATTGATCAGAACATCCAAAAGTTCATCTAAACATCTAGTCATTAATCAAAACATCTGGTCATTCATCAAAACATCCAAAAAGTCATCAAAACTGATCAGTCATCAGATTTAATGAGATTTTTAAACAAATATTGTAGATAATGTCATTTCCCATATTTATGAAAGATCTGAAGCTGCTTGCATATTCCAGAAAAAATTAATTATCTACTGCCACATTGGTTTTGTGTCATATTGTTGGTGTCTTAAGGCTGTTCTAAACATCGGAAGGCTGTTTTTTAATGGCTGTTGTTATTCCTATACTTTTCTGGAGTATTTTATCCCAAAACATCTAGTTGTTTAAGAAAAAGAGAGAAAAAATTATGTTTTTATTCAATTACGGAAAATCATTGAACACTTGGTCATTTGACTTTCAGACCATTCTTCAATTAATACCTTTTAAACTCCTATTTTTTTTATCAGTTCCTAGTAAATGATATTGTATTTTTATGTATACAAAGAATATATTGTAAAAATTAGATGAATATTGTCAAACTGTTGTGTATTTATATTATAAATTATACATTCTTTGCCCTATTAGGCAGGGCAACATCTTGTTTTGGTCATGTAATAATATAAATTATACATTCTTTGCCCTACTAGGCAGGGCAATAAGTAACCTCTTGTTTTGTTCATGTTATATTATAAGTTATAGATTTAAGTGCCCTACAATGCAGGACCATGTCTTGTTTTGGTCATGTTATAGTATGAATTAATACACTGGTTGCCCTACAGGGCAGGGTGACCTCTTATTTTGATTGCAAGAACCCAACCAGCCCATATGCAAATGCATGATGATTTATACAAATATTAAATTGGTCAGCCATCTGATACAGAAATTAGCAGTTTCTTCTTAGTAATTGAAAAAATATAAGCCAGTCAACACAGATAGTATTTTAATAGGCATTTTAATAAAGCTTAAAATTTAATTTCACCATCTGAAAAGACTGCCATATTGAAAAAGCTACAATGGGGTTCATAAAAAATAAATAGTCATTTCTAATAGTCATTTTGAGTGTGATTCTCCAACACTAACCAAAGTTTTGACTCTGGTCATCTTTGTATGTATGTATGCATGTATGTATGTTGTTGTTGTTGTAGGGTTTAACGCCATTTTTCAGCACAAGATAGGCTATACATGGCGGCCAGTATTAATGGTGGAGGAAGAACCTGGGAAAACCCCGGAAAGAACCACCAACCCACGAGAAGCTACTGGCAAGCTTTCTCACATACCCACATTGGCTGAATCCGAGACTCAAACTTACGCAGACAGAGGTGAGATGGCAGTGATCCATAATGGAGAGTGCTTTAGACCACTCGGCCACTTAGGGCCCCATGTATGTATGTATGTATGTATGTGTATGTATGTATTTATATATATGTATATATATGTATCTATTATAAGTGGCTATATGATGCATATTCAAAGGTAAGTTCTAAAAATGTAATGTTAATTGTTGAATAAAAAACCCTTCAGGAAGACATGCCAAATATTTGAAAATCATAAACATTTGGCACATAAATGTAAAAGTTAAAGATGTGTGTGTGTGATTTGGATTTTTAATGTAGCTTTAACAATTTTTCAGTCATATCACTACGATGCAGTGTGACAGTTTATAGTGATGTCTAGCACTGGGGCATCATGCTGCAGACATGTAGCATGATGTCCCACCCAGTCACATTATCCTGTCACCAGGCCAACCAGGCCTAATGCTGAGTGCCAAGCGAGGTAGCTGTTAGTATAATTTTTGTAAGTCTTTGGTATGACTCAGCTGGGGATCGAACCCATGACCTCCCGCATTCGAGGCAGATGCTCTTACCACTAGGCCACTGGAGTGGTCTATGTTCAGTATGTTAAACTGTCTACAAGCTACATAAAACTATAGAAGGATTACTCCTAACAACTGCATAGACCCAGATCTGCCAGCATAATGCGACAGCAGATCTGGGTCTGTGCAGTTTGCAGTTGGATGTGTCTTATAAGAGTATGTATGATAATAAGTACCATGTGATACAGGATCAACACAGTGTGTGGTTACCAATAAATAAACTACACCATTTTCCAGGCATATAATTTTATATCAAGCTCAGGTGTTGTTTGATTTTTAAACTACTTTCATGATAGGTTGATATCAAAGTTACACCATTAACATGTTTGTTAAAAAATAATTTTTTATATTGCTTCAGATATTTTTACAGCCAGTTTTGTGTTTCCCTGCTTTCAAATCTACTGGTCAAAGACTAGAAAAGCTTACGCAATAGCATCATATCTGTTCACACTCCATTTGGCATCAATCTGTATGCTAACACAAATGTAATAACACTACTAATTAAAACTATTTTGAGGACTAGAATGAAGATGGTGTTGCCTTTCAGATGTTCAGTATGTTTACCAGTCATCTTGAAATATTGTTATTGCCACTCCATCCACTTGAACTGAGAAGTCTATTGACATGGTGTTTTCATTGGTAGACTTCTTATGATAGCTGGTTGGTCTTGTATGGAAATGGTGACAATCTGGTCTCAAACATGGCCACCATAGGTGCCATTTTGAAAACTGTAATGACTACTCCCATCCATAGCAAATAAACACATTGTCATTATTTTTAATTAATTATTAATTAATGGTCTAAAGTACTCACCGTTATGGATCAATGTTGTTGTTGTAGGGATTAATGCCATTTTCAGCACAAGATAGGCTATATATAGCAGTCAGTATAAACAATGAAGGAAGAACCCAGGAAAACCCCGGAGAGAACCACGACCCACAAGAAGCCACTGGCAAGCTTTCTCACATACCCACATTGGCCAAATCTGAGACTCAAACCCACACAGACAGAGGTGAGATGGCACTGATCCATAATGGTGAGCACTTAGACCACTCTGCCACTCAGGGTCCCGTAGGCCCATGTTATGTACACCTATGACCCATATGCATAATGATGTTAAAGGTAGATGTTAGAAATTAGCTGGTCACTAGAAAGGGATAGGTAAGTATTATAAGATACAAATAAAATTATGGTTGTTGAGGTATAATTTAATTGTTTTCAACAAGGTTAAATTAGAATCTCATGATGTACTAAATAGTAGCCTCCCTCTATATGCAGTTATGCCCCTTTAAGACAGGTTTATCTGAATTTGGTTTTGCAGTATAATATTATGCTTTGCTAGATTTCTGCCAAATTTCACATGTTAGCTTTTCATTGACAAGACCTTGAATAATTTCAAATTTAAACTCCAGAGTTTTATGGCATCATGGGTTCTGCCCCATGATTGTCAGGCTTTTTGAGCTTGGTTTCCACAGCTTAAGTTTTCAAAGTTTTTTGGATTTCAACCAAATTTGGCATACAGCTTTATATTGATGAAGCCCTGAATTAATTTGAATTTCAGTTTTCTATGACAGCATTTATGTGTCTGATTTGTCCATCCCCCTGACTTTTTGTTTGTGTAGCATTACATTTTCATGGACTGTTTGACTTGTAACAGTATACACTATTATATCAGTAAAAATATGAAATTTGACATTTTACAGTATCCCACAATGTCAGTTACTGGAGTTTTGTCCTGAAACTGCTATATTCAGGTTATGCTGTCTGCAGCATAATTTTTCCAAGATTTACTGGATTTGAAGTGACGCTGGTTATACTGCTACTTTACATTGATAAAATCTTGAAAAAAATTGAATTCAATATTTCCATGACATCAGTTATGAGAATTGTTTACTGTAAATTTACATTCTCTTTACCAACAGTTGTAGGTAAATCAATCAAACTTGGCATTAAGGCTTATATTTATGACGTTTTAATTTTTTTCTCACATTCAAAAGTGTTAAGTTGTAGGAGTTATGGTCCAGCATTTCACATTGACATTTAGAGGAGTTATAACTCAGTTCTTCTAACTTGGGTTGCTCAATATAAATTTCATTTTTTCATTGTTGCCAAGCAAATTGTATGTGAGGCCTTATGTAATGCACCCATTGCAAAAAACAAGTAAAATGATGCACTCTTACAAGAATTCATATTCAGAACTTACTTGTATAATTGATACTTAGAATGTTCCTTCTAATTACATGTATTGAACATAATGGGAATGACAGCCCTGCAGATATGCATAGTAAAGTCACTAGTCTGGCAGCAGCAACTCAATTGTCTAAAAATAGCTCAGGATATAAAGCGTAAAAGAGAAGAATGATGAACTGTATGACTTATTGCATACATTTACTCATCGGACTATAAGCCTAATATGTTGATCCCTCAGTTTAAGCAGCATAGATACACTACAGCTGCTTGTAACATGGGGTTTGATATATGTATCCCATTATATTGTTTTCTAATTTTGAACATAATACTTAATCCTGCTTGCTTTATACCCCATTATAAGGTGATCTGCACTTAAAAACATGTTATTCTTCATATATGGCTTCTTTTGACAGCATTTTGGTTGCACTCCACAGTTTCGCCTTCTGAAAAGAGTTTCCCAGGTTTTCCTTACTGGTTATCCTGGTTATTTAAAATAGGCCTTGTACATCTATGGTATTGTTAAAATAGGATTTAATTACCTTTCCTTTGATTGTATGATTGATGGGTGCAATGTGGGTTATAGAGTATACAGCTTGGCCTTGCTTCAGATGTGCACCTCTCCAAAGACTGCTTGCTCTGCTTGGTCATTTTCACTTCCTGAAGTTCAAAGGTAATTTGAAGAAAAAAAGACTTGATAACATATATTCTTTTTATACATTGTATGATTCAATCATTGCACTGTAGGAAGTTGGTATTGTCTATAATAATAAAGTTGAAGGGTAGAGTTTATGAAAAATCCAATAACTCATTCTCAAACTTATATTTTTCTTCCTAGTTTGTTAATATGTAGATTTGTAATATTACATTCATGTTTATTAAATGATTTAACTGAATCAGCAAATAAAATATGAGCAGGAATTGAGTTCCATATCTTTACCCCTAAAAAATGTAAACTTATTTTGAATTGTTCAATGCAAAATTTTGGTAGTTTTCAAAAGAATTCATATATCATCTTAGATTGTAGGGTGCATAAGTGTTGTAGAATAATTTAGTCATGAACTCGGGAACATTTTCTTTGATATATTTAAAAGCCATAACTGCTTTCAGAAAGTCTATTCTCTCATCTATTTGCAAGCATTTTATTTCTGTGAGCAATTCAGATGATGTTGTATCAGAGGGTACGTACAGAATCAACAGAGCTGCTTACTTTTGTAGCTTGTGAATTCTGTGTGGTTGGTAACTAGTACAATTTGCCCTTATCACTGAATAGTAACCAATCACAGGAAGATAGGGTATATAAGCATTACTGTAAAGATTTATGTCCTTGACTCTATTTAATTCTACTAAGCAATGAAATTTTCAATAAGATCGACCGACAGTGTCCAGTTAATTTTCCCACTTATGACTTCTGTCAATAAATGATTACCACTAAGGGCAGTATTATTTAATATGCAATAATAGATTATTCTTTCCTAACTTTGAAAGTTTATTTTAGATGTTCCCTTGTGGATGCAATTCAATTACTATCTTATTTTGTTTTGATCACTCATCAGTTCACTTAAGGTCTGAATTTACTTTGCATTCTAGGGTACAGATAAATGGTTTACAACCCCCAGGTTGGGGCCCAAATCAGGGTTGCAAGGACATTCTGGAAAGTTGTGGAGGGTTGCCAGAACTTTTTTTAGTGTGGCAGAACATATCCAAATGTTGAAGTGGGGTTGTGAGGCTCATAAAAACTATTTTTATGGTCATGGCTTAAAATGATTGGGAACCACTGGTATTATAAGTGTTATAACTCTATGGTCATAAACTAAATAACAGAAAGAAGCAAACCCAACAAGTTTTGTAAAATTTAACAAATAATTTAATTATCAGTGTTACAAAAAGGAAACATTAAGAGGAACTTACAACATTATGAACTGAATCCAAAATAGTCCTCAAAAAGTTCTATTACGGTCCAAAAGAAACATTCCATATAAATTTCAAATCTAAGAATATACTGGTCCATCAGCTGTCCTTATGTGTCAAAATGGCATTGTCCAGAACTCCTTTGAATAATTCACATTTGTTTCAAAATGTTATAATTCAATGAGCACTTTGTATTGCCACTGAACAATCCAAATGAATGTCTTTCCTCTCAAATAATATCTAAATACAACATAAAAATACATCTGTAATGTTCGTGTTATAATATGAACACAAGAAATAAGAATGAGAAAATTGACCAACAACAAAAAGGTAAAACATGTATTCTGCCCCTACTTCTTACATGATAAATTGCAGATCTCTAACATTGTAGAAGAACTCACATGACTTAATTCTTCCAATGGGAGTTAACTTAAATCTTATAAGATACTGTCTGACCAACCTGTCCAGTGGGAAAAAGCCTGAAACTCGTCAACACATTTATTAATAACTTTATTATTATTAACTAGAAACATGTACAGATGCATCTATTTATAGATCCTATGCAATTTTATGTTCTTATTATCTGAAAATAGAACCTTTGCTCATACACCAAATCCAACTATAGATAATCACTACAATTTACAGTCATGAATACAATGTACAGAAATGACAGATATACATAACGATAGACATTGTTAATTGATGAAGAGGTTGTTTCGTCATCTGCAAACATGTCAGTATTAATCACTGTGGACTTGTTTCCTGTTGTATTCAAAATATCATAATAACTTTGTTAACATCCCATTTTTGTGGTTAATGTGATGGACCTGCAACCAAAAGGATGCAGGTTGATTCCTACCATTGAATCAGCCTGGTTTGGCTACTATGGTACATGATTGTACAAGGTACTTGACCTCATTTTCTTCAGCACTAAATAACCCACATGTGTTCTAAAACAATAAACCAAACCAACGATCATTAAAGACCAACTGTCAAGATTTGAAGCAGTTCTACATTTGGCTGATTTTAATCAGACATTAAATAAATGCAACTTACAAAGAACTACAAGGATTATACCATTGGAACTTTGAAATATGGGATAAACACTTCTGCTTATTCAGATTTTATAAATTTCATTTTAAAAAGGCAGTAAAAGCATTTAGCAGAGGAAGAAAATATTCTTGGATTGAAGCAGTAGTGGTTGAAAGATGCTTTAGTTTACAGTTTTTATGTCTCAAAATTAAGTTTGTGCATTTTTTGACAGCAATTGAGTAATAAACATTTTCTACTTTGTCCTTAATAAACCTGTAAAATCAAGAGTCAGAATCCTTTTACATAAGAAATGATGGTTTCTTAACACTCAGCATTTTCTGTCTTCTTCCATCTTTTAACTTTTGCTAAGTCTTGCAAGACTTGGTCATTGTGTTATGCATCTCATAGGAGTATTATGATATTGACTGAGAGTTTCCGGTCCCTTGCATGAACCAATCCCTGGTTTTCATATATCGCATTTTCTGCTCCAGTTGAATTCAGTAATTTGTTATCCTGTTCCATCACTGCAGCTTGGGATTTTTCCCTCTTGTTTGCTGAAATCATTTGACAGGACATGGAATGACAAATTGTTTATGTAATCAGTATGCATTTTATCCATGATTTTAATCATCGTTATGAAAGGTAATGTGAAACAATTCAATGTATATTAGCATAAATTGTCACTTTTGTACAAATTATTAGGCATTATATGAAGTAGCATTGTGTTTCTCCTAATCATTTTTCACTGCCCATTTTAATTAATGCTAAAACCATTATAACAGTGAAATATTTTTTGTAAAGTGTAAACACTTATTAGACTAGACTCTAGTCCTTCAACATGGAAACACTGATTAGACTCTAGACCTATAACATGGAAACACTGATTAGACTCTAGTCCATCATGGAAACACTGATTAGACTCTAGTCTTACAACATGGAAACATGGATTAGACTCTAGATCCACAACATGGAAACACTGATTAGACCCTATTCCTTCAACAAGGAAACATTGATTAGACTCTAGTCCTTCAACATGGAAACACTTATTAGACTCCAGACCTAGAACATGGAAACACTGATTAGACTCTAGACCTACAACATGCAAGCACTGATTAGACTCTAGTCCTACAATATGGAAACACTGATTAGACTCTAGACCTACAACATGGAAACACTGATTAGACTTTAGTCCTTCAACTTGGAAACACTGATCAGATTCTAAACATACAGAATGGAAACACTGATTATACTCTAGTCCTACAACATGGAAACATTGATTAGACTCTAGACATACACCATGGAAACACTGATTAGACTCTAGTCCTTCAACTTGGAAACATTGATCAGATTCTAAACATACAGAATGGAAACACTGATTAGACTCTAGTTCTACAACATGGAAACACTGATTAGATTCTAGACCTACAATATGTAAACACTGATTAGACTCTAGACCTACAACATGGAAACACATTAGATTCTAGACCTACAACATGAAAACACTGATTAAATTCTAGATCTACAATATGTAACCACTGATTAGACTCTAGTCCTACAACATGGAAACACTGATTAGACTCTAGACTTACAACATGGAAACATTAATTTGACTCTAGTCCTTCATCATGGAAACATTGATTAGACTCCAGACCTACAACATGGAAACACTGATTAGACTCTAGACCTACAACATGGAAGCACTGATTAGACTCTGGACCTACAACATGGAAACACTTATTAGACTCCAGACCTACAACATGGAAACAATGATTAGACTCTAGATCAACAATATGTAAACACTGAGTAGACTCTAGAACTACAACATGGAAACACTGATTAGACTCTAGACCTACAACATGGAAGCACTGATTAGACTCTAGTCCTACAACATGGAAACACTGATTAGACCCTAGACCTACAACATGGAAACACTGATTAGACTTTAGTCCTTTAACTTGGAAACACTGATCAGATTCTAAACATACAGAATGGAAACACTGATTATAGTCTAGTCCTACAACATGGAAACACTGATTAGATTCTAGACCTACAACATGGAAACACTGATTAGACTCTTGTCCTTCAACATGGAAACACTGATTAGACCCTAGACCTACAACATGGAAACACTGATTAGACTTTAGTCCTTCAACTTGGAAATACTGATCAGATTCTAAACATTACATAATGGAAACAATGATTAGACTCTAGTCCTACAACATGGAAACACTGATTAGATTCTAGACCTGCAATATGTAAACACTGATTACACTCTAGACCTACAACATGGAAACACGTTAGATTCTAGACCTACAACCATGAAAACACTGATTAAATTCTAGACCTACAATATATAAACACTGATTAGACTCTAGTCCTACAACATGGAAACACTGATTAGACTCTAGTCCTATAACATGGAAACACATTAGACTTTAGACCTGCAACATGGAAACACTAATTTGACTTTAGTCCTTCAACATGGAAACATTGATTAGACTATAGACCTACAACATGGAAACACTGATTAGACTCTAGTCCTTCAACTTGGAAACACTGATCAGATTCTAAACACACAGAATGGAAACACTGATTATACTCTAGCCCTACAACATGGAAACACTGATTAGATTCTAGACCTACAATATGTAAACACTGATTAGACTCTAGACCTACAACATGGAAACACTGATTAGACCCCAGACCTACAACATGGAAACACTGATTAGACTCTAGTCCTTTACATGGAAACATTGATTAGACTCTAGACCTACAACATGGAAACACTGATCAGATTCTAAATATACAAAATGGAAACACTGATTAGACTCTAGTCCTACAACATGGAACACTGATTAGATTCTAGACCTACAATATGTAAACACTGATTAGACTCTAGATCTACAAAATGGAAACACTAATTAGACTCGAGTCCTTCAACTTGGAAACACTGATCAGATTCTAAACATACAGAATGGAAACATTGATTAGACTCTAGTCCTAAAACATGGAAACACTGAATAGATTCTAGACCTACAATAAGTAAACACTGATTACACTCTAGACCTACAATATGTAAACACTGATTAGACTCTAGATCTACAACATGGAAACACTAATTAGACTCTAGTCCTTCAACTTGGAAACACTGATCAGATTCTAAACATACAGAATGGAAACATTGATTAGACTCTAGTCCTAAAACATGGAAACACTGATTAGATTCTAGACATACAACATGGAAACAATGATTAGACTCTAGTCCTACAACATAGAAACACTAATTAGACTCTAGACCTTCAACTTGGAAGCATTGATTAGACTCTAGACTTACAACATCAAAGCAGAGTGTAGGTAATGAAGTCTGTGGCCTTTTGACCTTTTCACATTCCGTATATTTAATGTTACCTTGGAAACAAAATGTGGCATAAATAGTGTATACATAGAGAGTTCCGTGCCACAGGCTATACTAGCATTTGTGTGGAGCTGGGCAGATATATTATCTTTTGATTACTCTAGACAAACATATCTTTTATCATTGTTCTTTCCTTTTATCAGGGAATCAGATTAACTAACTAAAGTTCATGTTTTTGGTTCCTGCTGTTTTATAGTGTTTCAGTAAGTGACTGACATGCCTAGTAAGATTGTGGGGAAGCTGTCCCTCCCATTCACTCTAATTTAGGATTTATTCATAATTGTTTTCATTGTGGTAGCAATCAAAACTGGAAACTTGACTTCGTCATTGCAGCCTTCTGGATCCATCCTTGCTTGTTAAAATCAGTTTCAAGCTTATGGAATTAATGTTGCTTCCTGCAATTAATACACATTTCATCATGTCTTTTATTGTCCTAATAAAAGATATTTTACAACAATCAGAATTAATATTGGCATAAATCATATTGTTTTTTAAAATGTTTTCCTTATTGTATGAAGAAGCATTGATTGTTTCCATATTGGATATTTTGCTAAATCAAATTTCCGTTCTCTTGAAAGAATACTTTGAAACAGTAAAAGCAGAATTTATGTAAGCAGATGAAATTAAGTGCCTGGTTCAATTCGTAAACATGTGCAATAAAGCATATATAGTTTTTTGCCCATTCAGTTAGCAAACATATTGTTATGACTTTATGAAAACATATTGTTATGACTTTATGCAAACATATTGTTATGACTCTATGCAAATATTGTTATGACTATGCAGACATATTGTTATGACTTTATGCAAACATATTGTTATGACTTTATGCAAACATATTGTTATGACTCTATGCAAACATATTGTTATGACTCTATGCAAACATTGTTATGACTATGCAGACATATTGTTATGACTTTATACAAACATATTGTTATGACTTTATGCAAACATATTGTTATGACTCTATGCAAACATATTGTTATGACTCTATGCAAACATTGTTATGACTATGCAGACATATTGTTATGACTATGCAGACATGTTGTTATGACTATGCAATCATATTGTTATGACTTATGCAAACATATTGTTATGACTTTATGCAAACATATTGTTATGACTCTATGCAAACATTGTTATGACTCTATGCAAACAGGGGTCCCGAGTGGTCTAAAGTGCTCTCCATTACGGATCATTGCCATCTCACCTCTGTCTGCGTGGGTTCGAATCTCGGGTTCAGCCAATGTGGGTATGTGAGAAAGCTTGCCAGTAGCTTCTCGTTGGTTGGTGGTTTTTTCCAGGGTTTTCCCAGGTTCTTCCTCCACCATTAATACTGGCTGCCATGTATAGCCTATCGTGTGCTGAAAAATGGCGTTAAACCCTACAACAACAACTATGCAAACATATTGTTATGACTATGCAAACAACATTGCTATCACTCTGTGCAAAGATATTGGTATGACTCTATGCAAACATATGACTCTATGCAAACATTATTTTGACTATGCAAACATTGTTATGACTCTATGCAATCATATTGTTATGACTCGATGCAATCATATTGTTGACTATGCAAACATTGTTATGACTCTCTGCAGACATATTATTATGACTATGCAATCATATTGTTATGACTGCAAACATATTATGACTATGCAAACATTGTTATGACTGCAACATATTGTTATGACTGCAAACATATTGTTATGACTATGCAAACATATTGTTATGACTATGCAACATGTTGTTATGACTGCAAACATATTGTTATGACTCTATGCAAACATGTTGTTATGACTATGCAAACATACTGTTATGACTCTATGCAAACATATTGTTATGACTCTATGCAAACATTTTGTTTAAAACACAATTTGTGTGATCATTAAAATATAATGACAGTGGAAAGTCACTTCTTAACAGGATGCCATGAACTGCCTCTGCAGGTACAACAGCATCAAAGCAGAATTTAAGAATGAAAATCATACTTGCATGAAGATTGCTGAAGTACATTAAATATAGTGACCCACTCACTGTACATTAAATACAGTGACCCATTCACTGTATATTAAATAATGTGTCTCCTTTAATAGTCTCACTGTACATTAAATACAGTGGCCCACTCAATAAAGTCACTGTACATTAAATACATTACCCAGCTCAATTAACAAAATGACTGTACATTAAATACAGTGACCAGCTCAGATAAAAAAATGACTGTATTAAATACAGTGACCTGTGCAGATAATAAAGTCACTGTACATTAAATATAGAAACCTAATCTAAAAATAAACTCACTTTACGCTAAATATAGTCGCCCGCTCTGTTAATAAACTTGCTATACATTAAATATTGTGGCTCACTCCATTAATAATCTCACTGTACATTAAATATTGTGGGCCACTCAAATAATAAACTCACTGCATAGAGTATTTTGTAAAAGTACTTTTTTCAAATCACTTTTGATAGCAAACTAATGGAATTATTTCATTGAGTTTTATAAAAACAGAACAAAGTTAATATTCTTATGTGAGATGAGAAATCACAGCATTTTAGTTTAATCAACCACAGAATTTTGTTGAGAAGTGTCTTTTACATAATTGTATATTGTGTTGTGAAATGTCTTTTACATGTCTGTATATTGTGTTGTGAAATGTCTTTTACATCTCTGTATATTGTGGTGTGAAATGTCTTTTACATCTCTGTATATTTTGGATGCCTTGCACATAGAAGTTCTTTGACTTGAAAAAAGTTACATGACATCATCTTTGACTATATAATGTAATAATATAATGTAACATAATGTAATAATATAATACAGCATAATGTAATAATATAATGTAACATAATGCAATAATGTAGTATAACATAATATAATAATATAATTTGACATAATATATTGTAATATAACATAATGTAATAATGTTATGTACCATAAAGTAATAATGTAATATACCATAATGTAATACTGTAATGTAACATAATAATAATGTAATGTAACAATGTAATGTAACATAATGTAATACTACACATTTACAATCAAAGATAGAAAATGACACAGCGATGTCAGGTAATATGAAACTGACACAGCAATGTCATACAATATGGATATGAGACAGCAATGTCTTGTGGTATGAAAATGACACAACAGTGTCATGTAATGTGAAAATGACACAGCATAAAGTAATAATGTAATAACAATGTAATACTGTAATGTAACATAATAATAATGTAACGTAACATAATGTAATACTACACATTTACAATCAAAGATAGAAACTGACACAGCAATGTCATGTAATAGGAAAATGACACAGTAATGTCAGGTAATATGAAACTGACACAGCAATGTCATACAATATGGATATGAGACAGCAACGTCTTGTGGTATGAAAATGACACAACAATGTCTTGTGGTATGAAAATTACACAACAATGTCATGTAATGTGAAAATGACACAGCATTGTCATGTAGTACGAAAATGACACAGCAATGTCATGTAATATGAAAATGACACAGCAATGTCATGTAATGTGAAAATGACACAGCAATGTCATGTAATGTGAAAATCACACAGTAATGTCAGGTAATATGAAAATGAAACAGCAAAGTCATGTAGGGTGATATGACACAGCAATGTCATGTAATATGAAAATGACACAGTAATGTCATGTAGGATGAAAAAGACATGGCAATGTCATGTTATATGAAAATAACACAGCAATGGTATGGAGGATGAAAAAGACACAGCAATGTCTTGTAATATGAAAATGACACAGCAATGTCATGTAATGTGAAAATGACACGGCAATGTCATGTAATATGAAAATAACACAGCAATGTCCTGGAGGATGAGAAAGACACAGCAATGTCTTGTAATATGAAAATGACGCAGCAATGTCATGTAATGTGAAAATGACACAGCAATGTCATGTAATATGAAAATGACACACCAATGTCATGTAATGTGAAAATGACACAGCAGTGTCGTGTATTATGAAAATGACACAGCAGTGTCATGTAATGTGAAAATGACACAGCAATGTCATGTAATATGAAAACAACACAGCATTGTCATGTAATTTGAAGATCACACAGTAATGTCATGTAATATGAAAATGACACAGCAAAGTCATGTAGGGTGATATGACACAGCAATGTCATCTAATATGAAAATGACACAGTAATGTCATGTAGAATGAAAATGACATGGCAGTGTCATGTTATATGAAAATAACACAGCAATGTCATGGAGGATGAAAAAAACACAGCAATGTCATGTAATATGAAAATAACACAGCAATGTCATGTAATGTGAAAATGACATGGCAGTGTCATGTAATATGAAAATAACACAGCAATATCATGGAGGATGAAAAAGACACAGCAGTGTCTTGTAATATGAAAATGACACAGCAATGTCATGTAATGTGAAAATGACACAGCATGTCATTTAATATGTAAATGACACAGCAATGTCATGTATTATGAAAATGACACAGCAATGTCATGTAGGATGAAAATGACACAGCAATGTCATGTAATGTGAAAATGACACAGCAATGTCATGTAATATGAAAACAACACAGCAATATCATTAAATATGAAAATCACAGAGTAATGTCAGGTAATATGAAAATGACACAGCAAAGTCATGTAGGGTGATATGACACAGCAGTGTCATGTAATATGAAAATGACACAGTAATGTCATGTAGGATGAAAAAGACATGGCAGTGTCATGTTATATGAAAATAACACAACAATGGCATGGAGGATGAAAAAGACACAGCAGTGTCTTGTAATATGAAAATGACACAGCAATGTCATGTAATGTGAGAATGACATGGCAATGTCATGTAATATGAAAATAACACAGCAATGTCATGGAGGATGAAGAAGACACAGCAATGTCTTGTAATATGAAAATGACACAGCAATGTCATGTAATGTGAAAATGACACAGCAGTGTCATGTAATATGAAAATGACACAGCAATGTCATGTAATTTGAAAATGACACAGCAGTGTCATCTAATATGAAAATGACACAGTAATGTCAGCTAGGATGAAAAAGACATGGCAATGTCATATTATATTTAAATACCACAGCAATGTAAAGGAGGATGAAAAAGGCACAGCAATGTCATGTAATATGAAAATGACACAGCAATGTCATGTAATGTGAGAATGACATGGCAATGTCATGTAATATGAAAATAACACAGCAATGTCATGGAGGATGAAAAAGACACAGCAAGGTCTTGTAATATGAAAATGACACAGCAATGTCATGTAATGTGAAAATGACACAGCAGTGTCATGTAATATGAAAATGACACAGCAATGTCATGTAATTTGAAAATGACACAGCAATGTCAGGTAATATGAAAATGACACGGCAATGTCATGTAATGTGAAAATGACACAGCAATGTCAGGTAATATGAAAATGACACAGCAATGTCATGTATTATGAAAATGACACAGCAATGTCATGTAATATGAAAATGACACAGCAGTATCATGTAATATGAAAATGACACTGCAGTGTCATCTAATATGAAAATGACACGGCAATGTCATGTAATATAAAAATGACACAGCAATGTCATGTAATGTGAAAATGACACAGCAATTTCAGGTAATATGAAAATGACACAGCAATGTCATGTGTTATGAAAATGACACAGCAATGTCATGTAATATCAAAATGACACAGCAATATCATGTAATATGAAAATGACACAGCAATGTCATGTAATATGAAAATGACACTGCAATGTCATGTAATATGAAAATGACACAGCAATGTCATGTAGGATAAAAATGACACAGTAATGTCATGTAGGATGAAAATGACATGACAATGTCATGTAATATGAAAATGACACGGTAATGTCATGTAATATGAAAATGACACAGCAATGTCATGTAGGATAAAAATGACACAGTAATGTCATGTGGGATGAAAATGACATGGCAATGTCATGTAATATGAAAATGACACGGTAATGTCATGTAATATGAAAATGACATGGCAGTGTCATGTAGTATAAAAATATCACAGTAATGTCATGTAAAATGAAAATGACAGTAATGTCATGTAGGATGAAAAAGACATGGCAATATCATGTTATATGAAAATAACACAGCAATGTCATGTACTATGAAAATGACACAGCAGTGTCATGTAATATGAAATGACACGGTAATGTCATGTAATATGAAAATGACACAGTAATGTCATGTAATGTGAAAATGACAGTAATGTCAGGTAATATGTAAATGACATAGCAATGTCATGTAATATGAAAATGACAGTAATGTCAGGTAATATGAAAATTACACTGCAATGTCATGTAATATGAAAATGACAGTAATGTCAGGTAATATGAAAATGACACAGTAATGTCATGTAGGATGAAAGAGACATGGCAATGTCATGTTATATGAAAATGACACAGTAATGTCATGTAATATGAACATTACACAGTAATGTTATGTAGGATGAAAAAGACATAGCAATGTCATGTTATATGAAAATGGCACAGCAATGTCAAGTTATATGAAAATGACACAGCAATGTCATGTAATATGAAAATGACACAGCAATGTCATGTAATATGAAAATGACACAGCAATGTCATGTAATATGAAAATGACAGCAATGTCATGTAATATGAAAACGACACAGCAGTGTCATGTAATATGAAAATGACACAGCAATGTCATGTAATATGATAATGACACAGCAATGTCATGTAATATGAAAATGACACAGCAATGTCATGTAATATGAAAATGACAGCAATGCCATGTAATATGAAAATGACACAGCAGTGGCATGTAGGATGAAAATGACACAGCAGTGGCATGTAAGATGAAAATGACACAGCATGCAGTATTTACATTATGCTGAATATTGTAACTGATTATAAGAGTTTTCAGAAGGAATATCAGTTTCAGTTGCCTGATCTGAATAAAATGGAGCATATGCAGGACAGAAATCATTTTCATAACAGAATGTTTTCTCATGCTTCATTATAATTGATACATATCCTGGCACAGATGAATGGGACTGGGCAATTTAGTGATGTGGTCATTCTTCACACAGCAATCTTTGCATGAAGTTATGTCCAAGAATTGTAAGGGTCATGGTGTGAATATAAACATAGGACTCATCTCAAGTAAAATCATCCAAGACTTTTCAATGTGGACATCAGCACATGACTCAAATCAAAATGTCCAAGACTGAAATTTCGTAAAAGAGCAACTAGAGTTATTCTTGATGCTGATTTAGACACACCATCAATAAATTTTTTAAAGCCCTAAAGTGGCTTCCATATCAGCATAGAACATTCTCCATTTCTCAAGAGTTTACTAGTCTATAAACCCTTACATTGATTGGCTTCTAATTATCGTAAATTTGACTTTATATTGGTGAAAATGTACATATGTATGAACTAAGATCATCTCAAACAACAAATTATATTTACCTAAACCAAATTTAGAGTTTTATATGAAGAGTTTTGCTTTTGCTAGAGCTAAACTATGGCATTCCATACCACCTTATATAAAGTCAGCTGACTCATGCCAAGCTTTCAAAATGCTTCTTAGCCAGTATGTATAGAAACAATCAATTGTATGATTTTGTTTAATTCAGTAATATTATTCTTTAAAACAATGTTATCATATACTCAACTGCAATGTTTTACACATGTTCACTACTGGTCCTTGTACAAATCTTTTAACTATTCGTCCTTACAGACTTGTGCATATTTTATTGCAGAAGTTATCAATTAGATCAAATATCTAGTTTTTAATAGTATTTGTTGACTAAATATACCTCTTCTTGTAAGAATTGTGCACACAAAATATATATATATATATATATATATATATATATATATATATATATATATATATATATATATATTTATTCATCACTCATTCCAAATATATATATATTTGTAGAATTACTCATGGAAGATTGGTCAGTTGATCAAATGAGCTTCTTATTTAAATACAATTATTATTATTATTATTATTATTATTATTTTTATTATTACATGTATTATTATTATTATTATCATTAATACAAATTGAAAATTTAAAAGGAACTTACTGTATTAAATCCCAAATAGTCCTGTGTGTGTGTGTGATTTAGATTTTTTAATGTAGCTTTAACAATTTTTCAGTCATATTGCTACGATGTCTGCAGTGTGGCAGTTTATAGTGATGTCTAGCACTGGGGCATCATGCCGCAGACATGTAGCATATGTCCCACCCAGACACATTATCCTAGCACCAGGCCAACCAGTCCTAACACTAACCTCTCAATGCTGAACGCCAAGCGAGGCAGCTGTTAGTACCATTTTTGTAAGTCTTTGGTATGACTCAGCCAGGGATCAAACCCACGACCTCCCACATCCGAGGCGGACGCTCTAACCACTAAGCCACTGGAGCGGTCCCAAATAGTCCTAAAAGGTCTGTTGTAAGTCCAAAAGTATACAGTGTTCCGAATAAATTCCAGTGGTGTTCCGAAGAAATTCTAATCTTGAATGTGCTGATACACCAATAGCTTGGTATTTGTCATTGTGCTAACAGTCTTGATATATCACAATGCTATCGCCCAGAATATCTTTTAATTAACTCACAATATCCCAAAATATTTCCATTGAATAATTTAAATAAATAAATCCTCTCAAATGATAGCTGAGCACAACTAAGAGACTCATT
This sequence comes from Sinohyriopsis cumingii, assembly GCA_028554795.2. NCBI lineage: Eukaryota > Metazoa > Mollusca > Bivalvia > Unionida > Unionidae > Sinohyriopsis > Sinohyriopsis cumingii. The sequence continues at coordinate 133,339,315 of CM068824.1, forward strand.
CTGCCAGACAGATGTTAAAATAGGAATGAATAATTCTGATGTAAACAACCTTAATATAAAAACCTGAGTGTCACGAAATTGTGTACGAGTTATATCAATATGTATATGTTGTCAAAAATATACTCTGGTTTCGTTGCCGCATACAGCATCACCTGTTGGTGGTATATTTTTTCAGCTCTAGTTATTTCGAAATCCTGAGCGAAACTCAGACCATGCTGCACGAGCAAATTGCCTGCAGCGAGAAACCTAAGTACCTAGCTGCGCATGTCACAGCTAGTGTAGATATAGAGCAAATTCTCTATAACCAAATTACATTACGCAGAGTATTGTCAGGAAGCTTACCCCTTTATGGAAGCAAATCTCCAGCTGTAGAGGTAATGCAATTTTCTTTATTGCTATTCGTTTATATGACAGAATTGTTTTCATACTTTAGATGGTTTAGAACCTTAATTAATGTTTCAAAAAGACTTATATCTGCAAACATATTCATTGAATGCAGTAGCTAACAAGCAAGAAACATATTTATTCCAAATTCTACAGAGAGTCAATACCTAGGTTATACAACGCCATATTAGAAATACTTTAATCTGGTTCGAATTAGCTATTTGTTGTAACTGAACAGACAAATTGATATTTAATTATACGCTGCATGCATTGAACGATTAATGTAATGGGTAACTAATTCATGTGCGTGCATGCACAAGATATATTAGTGCAGAAGTACTTAACCGTTTCATATGTACTACATGGTTTAGTTGTTATAATTTTAGCTGCCTTATGCCATGCCTTGTATATGGTTTGATGTGGAGTCACCAGCTGTAGAGCTGCTTTATACATGCCTGCCATGCCTTATACATCGTTTGATGTGGAGTCACAGAACTCTGTGGGGTTTCGTGTGACGTATATGCTGTGTTATGGTGATGTTAGATCGGAAGAGTGGACTGGTTTTCTCGATGCGAGGTACCAGGGCTTTGCGACCATTAGGTCTGTGATGTAAGGGCTCTCGAGGGATCCTTCAACATACTGAGAGGAGCGGACCATGTGTGGGTGCTTCTCTGACCATTGACTCAAGCGCGTGGAACTGGAGTTAACATCTTGGTCGTCAAATGGGCGCCACGATAGTTATAGTGTTTCATTCATTCCTATTGTTATATCATTATGTGAACGATCGATAGGTTCATAATTTCATTAATTCCTATTCCTATTTCAATATCGGTTTACGATCAATAGGTTCATAATTTCATTCATTCCTATTGCTATATCGTTATGTGAATGATCGATAGGTTCATAATTTCATTCATTATTATCGTTATGTGAACGATCGATAGGTTCATAATTTCATTAGTTCCTATTCCTATTTCAATATCGGTTTACGATCAATAGGTTCATAATTTCATTCATTCCTATTGCTATATCGTTATGTGAATGATCGATAGGTTCATAATTTCATTCATTACTATCGTTATGTGAACGATCAATAGGTTCATAATTTCATTAATTCCTATTCCTATTTCAATATCAGTTTACGATCAATAGGTTCATAATTTCATTCATTCCTATTGCTATATCGTTATGTGAATGATCGATAGGTTCATAATTTCATTCATTCCTATCGTTATGTGAACGATCAATAGGTTCATAATTTCATTCATTCCTATTGCTATATCGTTATGTGAACGATCGATAGGTTCATAATTTCATTAATTCCTATTCCTATTTCAATATCGGGTTACGATCGATAGGTTCGTAATTTACACTGCTTTTCAATATCGTTTTATGAACAATACGTTCAAATTTACATTCTTTTCAAAATCGTTGTTTGAACGATACGTTCAAATTTACCTGCTTTTCACAATCGTTATTTGAACTATACATTCATAATTACATTTTTTCTAAATCGTTATTTGAACGATACATTCATAATTACATTCTTTTCTAAATTGTTATTTGAATGATACATTCAAGACTCTTTATATTGGGGTGTTAGTCACTTTTATTTTGTTGATCAGTGATAGGAATTCACGTTTGTTTTGAAATTCCATTTGTTAAATTCATGTTTTGAGTTTTTTCTTGTTGAGTTAATTGTTGATATTTCCATGTTAGGAACTTTATAATTTTCCTTATCTTTTTGTTTATCATGGTGTCAGATTTGCTAATATTTAAATTGCATTTATAAATAAACATCTTGTAAACACAGTTGCTTTTGGTGTCTTCCTTAATCCAATCCCAACCCGGCTTCATCCTGTGACACTGAGAGACAATAAGTGGACAAGGATATGGATCAAAAGTTCATTTCCAGAACATTCTAAATTGTAAACAAGGTCAGGACTTTTACTTAAATTTTAGCAAAGAACATGACAAACATAAGACGGACCAGGAATTTCCTCCATGGGGAAAACCAATGTCTGCACTCAAATCCTTATAAACATTCTTTTAAAAAATTACATTAGTAAGGTACGCCCAAACTCCAACAATCAGTTATGGATACAGGTACATCACACAATAAAAATTTAAATATACATAGCAAGTGGCAGACCCAAGTGGGGTTTGGAGGCTGGGATTACCAACCAGCTAACCAACTAACCAATCCCAAATTTCTCATATAAAAAAAGTGCTGTTCACTGAAAAACAAAAAGTTGGCCATTTTAAGAAAAATGTTCTACACTATTTCAAAAAAACGACTTCTCAAAGACTAAAAATTCAGGATCTGCTCTGAATTTGATGGAGAATGAATTATGGTCAAATAGTGCTGACAAGTCACCAATGAAGACTCTTTCACTTGGTGTTTCATGCTACAGCAACATCTTGAATGTTATATTGTGCTGAGGCAAGTAAGGTTGTTTGCCCAATGACACCATGGCTTTCAATCAGTGTTTATCCAATGATGGGAATCCAACCTGCAACTTTCAGGTCAGAAGTATAGTGTCTTAACCATTTGAGTCATTTTGGCTCTCAAAATATTTGGGTTAAGTAAAAGGATAAGACATAATACCAAACCCATTAGCTTTAAAGCAGAATGGATATAAAGCTATTAGTCCTGGAAAAAAGAATTCACCCTAAGGTAATGGTTTCCTAAAATGCACTCAAAGGGTCATGGTGCAGCATAAACACTCGAAAGATCATGATGTAGTAGAATGCACTCATTGGGTCATAGTGTACAAGAATGAAGTATAAGGGTCATGGTGTAGTAGAATGCATTCTAAGGGTCATAGTGTAGTAGAATGCACTCTTAAGAGTCATGCTGTATTAGAATCCATTCTAAGAGTCATGGTGTAGTAGAATACATTCTGAGGGCCATGGTGTAGTAGAATACACTCTAAGAGTCATGGTGTAGTTGAATACACTCTAAGGGTCATGGTGTAGTAGAATGCACTCTAAGAGTCATGCTGTATTAGAATCCATTCTAAGAGTCATGGTGTAGTAGAATACATTCTGAGGGTCATGGTGTAGTAGAATACACTCTAAGAGTCATGGTGTAGTAGAATACACTCTAAGAGTCATGGTGTAGTAGAATACATTCTGAGGGTCATGGTGTAGTAGAATACCCTCTAAAGGACATGGTGTAGTAGAATACCCTCTAAGGGTCATGGTGTAGTAGAATTCATTCTGAGGGTCATGGTGTAGTAGAATACACTCTAAGAGTCATGGTGTAGTAGAATCCATTCTAAGAGTCATGGTGTAGTAGAATACACTCTAAGGGTAAGGATCATGGTGTAGTTGAATACATTCTTAGGGTTATGGTGTAGTAGAATAAACTCTAAGAGTCATGGTGTAGTAGATAACATTCTAAGAGTCATGGTGTAGTAGAATACACTCTAAAGGACATGGTGTAGTAGAATACCCTCTAAGGGTCATGGTGTAGTAGAATACATTCTGAGATCATGGTGCAGTAGAATACATTCTAATGGTCATGGTGTAGTAGAATGGACTCTAAGAGTCATGGTGTAGTAGAATACACTCTAAGAATCATGGTGTAGTAGAATACACTCTAAGAGTCATGGTGTAGTAGAATGCACTCTAAGGGTCATGGTGTAGTAGAATACATTCTGAGGGTCATGGTGTAGTAGAATACCCTCTAAAGGACATGGTGTAGTAGAATACCCTCTAAGGATCATGGTGTAGGAGAATACCCTCTAAGGGTCATGGTGTAGGAGAATACCCTCTAAAGGACATGGTGTAGTAAAATACACTCTAAGGGTCATGGTGTTGTAGAATACACTCTAAGGGTAAGGCTCATGGTGTAGTAGAATACACTCTAAGAGTCATGGTGTAGTAGAATACACTCTAAGAGTCATGGTGTAGTAGAATACATTCTTAGGGTTATGGTGTAGTAGAATAAACTCTAAGAGTCATGGTGTGGTAGAATACACTCTAAGAGTCATGGTGTAGTAGAATACATTCTGAGGGTCATGGTGTAGTAGAATACACTCTAAGAGTCATGGTGTAGTAGAATACACTCTAAGAGTCATGGTGTAGTAGAATGCATTCTAAGAGTCATGGTGTAGTAGAAGACACTAAGGGTCATGGTGTAGTAGAATATACTCTAAGGGACATGGTGTAATAGAATGCATTCTAAGAGTCATGGTGTAGTAGAATACAGTCTAAGAGTCATGGTGTAGTAGAATCCATTCTAAGAGTCATGGTGTAGTTGAATCCATTCTAAGGGTCATAGTATAGAGAATGTGCATTTAAAGTCATGGTGTAGTAATATCCATTTTAAGGGTCATGATGTAGTAATATCCATTCTGAGGGACATGGAGTAGTAGAAGACACTCTAAGGGACATGGAGTAGTAGAAGATACTCTAACGGTCATGGTGTAGTAGAATATACTCTAAGGGACATGGTGTAATAGAATGCATTCTAAGAGTCATGGTGTAGTAGAATACAATCTAAGAGTCATGGTGTAGTAGAATCCATTCTAAGAGTCATGGTGTAGTAGAATACACTCTAAAGGACATGGTGTAGTAGAATACCCTCTAAGGGTCATGGTGTAGTAGAATACATTCTGAGATCATGGTGCAGTAGAATACATTCTAATGGTCATGGTGTAGTAGAATGGACTCTAAGAGTCATGGTGTAGTAGAATACACTCTAAGAATCATGGTGTAGTAGAATACACTCTAAGAGTCATGGTGTAGTAGAATGCACTCTAAGGGTCATGGTGTAGTAGAATACATTCTGAGGGTCATGGTGTAGTAGAATACCCTCTAAAGGACATGGTGTAGTAGAATACCCTCTAAGGATCATGGTGTAGGAGAATACCCTCTAAGGGTCATGGTGTAGGAGAATACCCTCTAAAGGACATGGTGTAGTAAAATACACTCTAAGGGTCATGGTGTTGTAGAATACACTCTAAGGGTAAGGCTCATGGTGTAGTAGAATACACTCTAAGAGTCATGGTGTAGTAGAATACACTCTAAGAGTCATGGTGTAGTAGAATACATTCTTAGGGTTATGGTGTAGTAGAATAAACTCTAAGAGTCATGGTGTGGTAGAATACACTCTAAGAGTCATGGTGTAGTAGAATACATTCTGAGGGTCATGGTGTAGTAGAATACACTCTAAGAGTCATGGTGTAGTAGAATACACTCTAAGAGTCATGGTGTAGTAGAATGCATTCTAAGAGTCATGGTGTAGTAGAAGACACTAAGGGTCATGGTGTAGTAGAATATACTCTAAGGGACATGGTGTAATAGAATGCATTCTAAGAGTCATGGTGTAGTAGAATACAGTCTAAGAGTCATGGTGTAGTAGAATCCATTCTAAGAGTCATGGTGTAGTTGAATCCATTCTAAGGGTCATAGTATAGAGAATGTGCATTTAAAGTCATGGTGTAGTAATATCCATTTTAAGGGTCATGATGTAGTAATATCCATTCTGAGGGACATGGAGTAGTAGAAGACACTCTAAGGGACATGGAGTAGTAGAAGATACTCTAACGGTCATGGTGTAGTAGAATATACTCTAAGGGACATGGTGTAATAGAATGCATTCTAAGAGTCATGGTGTAGTAGAATACAATCTAAGAGTCATGGTGTAGTAGAATCCATTCTAAGAGTCATGGTGTAGTTGAATCCATTCTAAGGGTCATAGTATAGAGAATGTGCATTTAAAGTCATGGTGTAGTAATATCCATTTTAAGGGTCATGATGTAGTAATATCCATTCTGAGGGACATGGAGTAGTAGAAGACACTCTAACGGTCATGGTGTTGTAGAATATACTCTGAGGGACATGGTGTAATAGAATGCATTCTAAGAGTCATGGTGTAGTAGAATGCATTCTAAGAGTCATGGTGTAGTGGAATGCATTCTAAGAGTCATGGTGTAGTAGAATGCATTCTAAGAGTCATGGTGTAGTAGAATACACTCTAAGGGTCATAGTATAGAGAATGTGTATTTAAAGTCATGGTGTAGTAGAATATACTCTAAGGGACATGGTGTAATAGAATGCATTCTAAGAGTCATGGTGTAGTAGAATGCATTCTAAGGGTCATGGTGTAATAGAATGCATTCTAAGAGTCATGATGTAGTAGAATGCATTCTAAGAGTCATGGTGTAATAGAATGCATTCTAAGAGTCATGGTGTAGTAGAATGCATTCTAAGAGTCATGGTGTAGTAGAATGCATTCTAAGAGTCATGGTGTAGTAGAAGACACTCTAAGGGTCATGGTGTAGTAGAATATACTCTAAGGGACATGGTGTAATAGAATGCATTCTAAGAGTCATGGTGTAGTAGAATACAATCTAAGAGTCATGGTGTAGTAGAATCCATTCTAAGGGTCATGGTGTAGTTGAATCCATTCTAATGGTCATAGTATAGAGAATGTGCATTTAAAGTCATGGTGTAGTAATATCCATTTTAAGGGTCATGATGTAGTAATATCCATTCTGAGGGACATGGAGTAGTAGAATATACTCTAAGGGACATGGTGTAATAGAATGCATTCTAAGAGTCGTGGTGTAGTAGAATGCATTCTAAGAGTCATGGTGTAGTAGAATGCATTCTAAGAGTCATGGTGTAGTAGAATGCATTCTAAGAGTCATGGTGTAGTAGAATGCATTCTAAGAGTCATGGTGTAGTAGAATGCATTCTAAGAGTCATGGTGTAGTAGAATACACTCTAAGGGTCATAGTATAGAGAATGTGCATTTAAAGTCATGGTGTAGTAGAATATACTCTAAGGGACATGGTGTAATAGAATGCATTCTAAGAGTCATGGTGTAGTAGAATGCATTCTAAGAGTCATGGTGTAGTAGAATGCATTCTAAGAGTCATGGTGTAGTAGAATGCATTCTAAGAGTCATGGTGTAGTAGAATACACTCTAAGGGTCATAGTATAGAGAATGTGCATTTAAAGTCATGGTGTAGTAGAATATACTCTAAGGGACATGGTGTAATAGAATGCATTCTAAGAGTCATGGTGTAGTAGAATGCATTCTAAGGGTCATGGTGTAATAGAATGCTAAGAGTCATGATGTAGTAGAATGCATTCTAAGAGTCATTGTGTAGTAGAATGCATTCTAAGAGTCATGGTGTAGTAGAATGCATTCTAAGAGTCATGGTGTAGTAGAATGCATTCTAAGAGTCATGGTGTAGTAGAATGCATTCTAAGGGTCATGGTGTAGTAGAATGCATTCTAAGAGTCATGGTGTAATAGAATGCATTCTAAGGGTCATGGTGTAATAGAATGCATTCTAAGAGTCATGGTGTAGTAGGATGCATTCTAAGAGTCATGGTGTAATAGAATGCATTCTAAGAGTCATGGTGTAGTAGAATGCATTCTAAGAGTCACGGTGTAGTAGAATACACTCTAAGAATCATGGTGTAGTAGAATGCATTCTAAGAGTCATGGTGTAGTAGAATGCATTCTAAGAGTCATGGTGTAATAGAATGCATTCTAAGAGTCATGGTGTAGTAGAATGCATTCTAAGAGTCATGGTGTAGTAGAATGCATTCTAAGAGTCATCGTGTAATAGAATGCATTCTAAGAGTCATGGTGTAGTAGAATGCATTCTAAGAGTCATGGTGTAATAGAATGCATTCTAAGAGTCATGGTTTAGTAGAATGCATTCTAAGAGTCATGGTGTAGTAGAATACACTCTAAGAATCATGGTGTAGTAGAATGCATTCTAAGAGTCATGGTGTAGTAGAATACACTCTAAGAGTCATTGTGTAGTAGAATGCATTCTAAGAGTCATGGTGTAGTAGAAGACACTAAGGGTCATGGTGTAGTAGAATACACTCTAAGAATCATGGTGTAGTTGAATCCATTCTAATGGTCATAGTATAGAGAATGTGCATTTAAAGTCATGGTGTAGTAATATCCTAATATCCATTCTGAGGGACATGGAGTAGTTGAATGCACTCTTGGAGTCATGGAAAAGTAGGATTATGATGCACTTTGCATGGAATTTTGCAGTGTGCATGCACTGTGTGTAGCCTGCCCAAGTTTAGATAGCACTGCATGGAACTTGGCAGTATGTATGCACTGTGTAGCCATCTCAGAGTGATAGAGCACTTTGCATGAAACTTTGAAATGTGTATGCATTCTGTGTGGCATCTTCAAGATTATATAGCACTTTGCATAGAACTTTGCAACGTATATGCACTTTGTGTAGTTTCCTCAAGATTATAAAGCACTTTGCACATAATTTTGCAATGTGCTTGCACTGTGCAAGGTTTACTCATTATTATAAAGCACTTTACATTGGTATACATTTGCTGATATGTTCTAATCACATATATATAGGCTGGACATGTTAGCCCTGCAGAATGCATCACTGGTCCAGGTTAGGGTAAACATGACACAAAAGGGAAAACTTTTATAACGTGAAATACAAGTTCTTAATTTGTTTTCTGAGTCCATAAACACTCATTTAGAACATTTCTGTTACGTCATTTCTGCTGTCCACTTTTTTCTAAGTTTTTTAATCAGATCTCTTTTGGGGAACACAATTCTAAATTAAAAACACATTTTATAAATTGATGATTCAGCACATTTTTTCATTACACTGAAGTTTTTAATGCAATAGAATTCAAACCATCGTCAATCTCTTTTCTAAATTGAGATCTTTCTGATATATGTATTTGTCATTTTCATGATGGTGAAATGGTAAAAGTATCCCATGATTGCAAACTTTTTCTCTGACCTGCAAGTTTAAATGAGAAACTACTTTTTATTTTGCATGGCTTAACAATAGGAAAATCAATGCTAGCAGAGTGACAGAAATCTCAACCAAATTATGAGCCAATGATGAACTTTTCTAGTCCCATCTATATTGATGGACACATTGACGTATTTATCTCCATATCTAACAATGATCAGCCACACTTTTAGGAATAAATTTAATTATATTTGAAGCCATAATGGCATGTGATGTATTGTAGGCTGAGACAGATTTTCTTTGGAGATAGAAATTGTATATACTATCAGCCATTGCTAGGCAAACTGCACTGAAATACAAAGCAGAAAGCGATGGTGGGGCTCATCAGTAGTGTCTAATTATGGTTTTAATCTGACTTCCTATCAGAATGGAAAATAATTATCCTGTACTTAGAATATTATGCTTGAGGCATGATTGGAAATACCACACGAGGATCTATTTGTAGAAGCTGATATTGGTGCAGTGTTCAATTAACTTGATCACTGAACACCAACTTCCTACTCACTAAGCTTGAAATTAATATATAAAAATATTTGATAAGTTATTGTCAATTTAGGTATTGTGCAGTGAATAAAATGGGGAAAGACTGAATGTAAGAGAGAGAGCATACAAAAGCACTGAGCACACTATATTTTGGTTGTACATTTTTTAATTTTAGGAATGTTATAGAAAAGTATACTTTGTGTTACTGCAGTAATTAAATAAATACCATTTTATAATTGATGGGTAATTTCCAGTTTAAATTTTTTACAGAAGTACATTATTTACAGCTGTCAGGTGTACCTTTCCTGCTAAATATATAAATGTTTACTATATTTATTCTGTTTTGTAAATGTAATAATTCATGTAAATGTAATAAATTCATGTAATGTAATAATTCATGTAAATGTAATAAATTCATGTAATGTAATAATTAATGTAAATGTAATAAATTTATGTAAATGTAATACATTTTTATAATTTGCTCTGTAATATTGGTGAAAACTGTTAAAACATTTAGCTATATTGGCTGTTGTTAAGCCCTCATCAGTGGAGAACACATGACGTAGCAGTCTTTCATTTCAACATCATTGTTCTTATCAACAGCATTGTTCTTATCAACAGTATTGTTAAGGTTTTGGTATTAAAAAAATAATTGTTTTTATTTACCTAACTCATTATGTTGATTCTGTGCATTCATGTACTTTGGAAGTCTCCATTACAGAGGAAAAACAGTTACAGACACACTCACCCCTTTGACAATGGAATCAATATCACAGACATACAGAGCTAGCTAAATATTTGCACTGAGGTTGGTTCAAGCTGTTCATTTGCTTTTACCCATAATTCTTTCACCCCATCATGGACCTTGTTCACAATTAAGATATTTCAGTTGGAAGCAAAGACAATTAATTCTATACACCCCATTGACCCTGGTATTAAAGTCTCAGAAAGAAGTGTTTTTCAGTGGTGAAATATTGTATTCAGTCAATACATTGCATCCACTACTGATATAACTATAAGGGTTTTATCACTTATAGTAAAACACTTGCTTATAAATTTGCATGAGTTTGATTCCTATGGAGACATGTAATGAAATTTATTCATACTCCTTGTTAATTCTTGTGACATTTGATACCATTTTGCCTGTGTTACCCATATGTGAGCTTACAAATGCACAAACTTAAGAGTCTGGTTTTCTTAGAAGCAGGATTGATTTTCATAGAGCAGGAAGACAAAATATTTTATTTAAAGTTTTTGTATGCATTAAGGGATCCTGAGTAATCTGGAGATATTTTACAATTTCTTAGAAAATCTCTGGATATCTCAAGATTATATTATATTATATATTGTTTTCAATGTTTGCTTGATATGCAACATCCTGGACGGTCTTTTGATGTCCAGGTCATGTGTGTCTGTAGAAATCTTGAGAAGTTCTGAGACATCTTGCATCATGAAATTCTTGAGATTTTTTGTCTCAAAACATGTCATGAATAAAATATCTCAAGATTTTTCCAGATTTAAAAGTCATGACTTCATAGCCAGGTCTTCTGTATGTGATGTGAAATCCTAAGAAGTCCTTCCTTACTTGGCATCACAAATTTCTTTGAAACTCCTGGGACTTCATGTCAAGAACATCAAAAGAAAACCAGAGAGGGTATCAATTCACTAATTTACAAAGGTTTATCATTCGATGACTAGTTTGTATTTATCAATTTCCTGTCAAAATAGAAAATAAGCACACAGTTATTCATGTTACCTCTAGGGATTGGTCGGTTGCTGGTGATTTCCAGGTGGCAGAAGCTGTCATAACTGTATGAGTTATATTAACCATGTCTGTTTGATAATTGAATATAAACTCTCAGCCATTGTATTTTTTCCAGAAGGAGTTAATCTTACAATGGCTATAGGGAAAGAGTTGAAATGTAAAACACTACTGGAACCAAAGTGCAGAACCTTGAAACCCTTACATAATCTTGATGCGATAAAGGACAAAACCAGATTTAATTGGCTTTTTCCCTCCAATGTGGCTGAATGTTGAGCACATAACAATATAACTTGAGGAGTACACAATTTTTTATGAATGTTACATCAGGTATTTCTGGATCCAAATGATTTAATCAACAAAAGAAAATGCAGTCTTGAACTGAGACTTCAAGTCAGTGTATGTTTCATAGTTGATTAAACTTTTTATATGTCTGTGATAAGAAGGAGTACATTGTGTTTTGTGTTTGCTGTCCTTTCAAATATTATCCATTTGGCCCTCTGATCGGTTTTTGCACAATTAGTTACGAAGTAAGTGTCTACCTAGACCAAACATTGTGGATGGCTTGACCTTTGGGTATGGAAAAAAATTAATTTGGATGGCAAAGGTCAGAGATCAAGATCATATTGATTCAAAATAAGAAATTGTTTTTACACAGTAAATAAAGTCCTAGTCAATACTTGACTTCTTGGATGTCCGGCATATTTAAGTAAGAAATGAAACTTTATGGGGGGGGGGAAACAATTCTAAGATAAAGGTCATCATGACACAAACAAGGGAATAGCTTTATAAAATAACTTGAATGAAAAGCTGTACTTGCAAGTAACTTTTTTGATGTTTTGCTGATATGGCAAGGAAGTAACCTTTAGGTGGTGGGTTCAAAAGTTCAAATGGTTTCAGTATGATAGCTTGTGCTCAACATTTTTCAACAAACTTCAGGAATGTTTTTACAATGTGGCAAAGAAAGTAACAATCGCTCTTTGGGTCAAAAGGTCATGGTCAAGGCCATTGTGATCAAAAGAGGAAATTTATATCCATCTGATTTTTATTGAGTCTGACTCTACATGTCTTATGCGTGGGTGAAGGAAGTCATCTGTTGAATTATGGGTCAATATGTCAAAAAGGATACAGTCACAGACAGCCATGACTGATACAATAAATACTAATTACCATCCATACAGCTCCTTTTTCGTCATAATGCTGTTTCATCATGATGGATTTGTTTTCATCTAAATGAGAGATTATATAATTTTTATGAGCATTTTGGAAATGAAACTCAGTTAAAATGTTTCCTTTAGTTATGTCTATTTTCCCTCCCAGTATGTTCAGTTGTGTTTTATATAACCAGCTATTTTAGTGTTACCTGCCCTATATCAACATAACACCTGTCTTTGCAGTGGTTTGCCTTGTGTCAAATTACACCAGAATCTATTTTTGATAGGACACATATATTTGGCAATGCAATTTATGCAGATACTATCCTGTTTTCAGGTTAATGAGTCTCAGTTTGTTTTCATACTCCAAAATACAATGCAGGGCCAATTACTTGAATATTACATACATCATTCAATTCTTCCGAACTAGTCATTGTCAAGACGAGATTGCACTGTGCACTGACAATTACAGTGTAACTCTTTTATAAGGTGGTTGTGATTCATAATGGCCAGTAACTGACAATTACAGTGTATTACTCTGCTATAAGGTGGTTGTGATCCATAATGGCCAGTAACTGACAATTACAGTGTATTACTCTGCTATAAGGTGGTTGTGATCCATAATGGCCATAATGTGCAATTACAGGGTAACCCTGCTATAAGGTGGTTGTGATCCATAATGGCCATAATGTGCAATTACAGGGTAACCCTGCTATAAGGTGGATGTGATCCATAATGGCCATAATGTGCAATTACAGGCTAACCCTGCTATAAGGTGGTTGTGATCCATAATGGCCATACTGTGCAATTACAGGGTAACCCTGCTATAAGGTGGATGTGATCCATAATGGCCATAATGTGCAATTACAGGGTAACTCTGCTATAAGGTGGTTGTGATCCATAATGGCCATGCTGTGCAATTGCAGAGTAATTCTGCTATAAGGAGGATGTGATCCATAATGGCCATACTGTGCAATTACAGGGTAACACTGCTATAAGGTGGTTGTGATCCATAATGGCCATTCTGTGCAATTACAGGGTAACCCTGCTATAAGGTGGATGTGATCCATAATGGCCATAATGTGCAATTACAGGGTAACCCTGCTATAAGGTGGTTGTGATCCATAATGGCCATACTGTGCAATTACAGGGTAACCCTGCTATAAGGTGGATGTGATCCATAATGGCCATAATGTGCAATTACAGGGTAACTCTGCTATAAGGTGGTTGTGATCCATAATGGCCATGCTGTGCAATTGCAGAGTAATTCTGCTATAAGGAGGATGTGATCCATAATGGCCATACTGTGCAATTACAGGGTAACACTGCTATAAGGTGGTTGTGATCCATAATGGCCATGCTGTGCAATTACAGGGTAACTCTGCTATAAGATGGTTGTGATCCATAATGGCCATACTGTGCAATTACAGGGTAACCCTGCTATAAGGTGGTTGTGATCCATAATGGCCATAATGTGCAATTACAGGGTAACCCTGCTATAAGGTGGATGTGATCCATAATGGCCATAATGTGCAATTACAGGCTAACCCTGCTATAAGGTGGTTGTGATCCATAATGGCCATACTGTGCAATTACAGGGTAACCCTGCTATAAGGTGGATGTGATCCATAATGGCCATAATGTGCAATTACAGGGTAACTCTGCTATAAGGTGGTTGTGATCCATAATGGCCATGCTGTGCAATTACAGGGTAACTCTGCTATAAGATGGTTGTGATCCATAATGGCCATACTGTGCAATTACAGGGTAACCCTGCTATAAGGTGGTTGTGATCCATAATGGCCATAATGTGCAATTACAGGGTAACCCTGCTATAAGGTGGATGTGATCCATAATGGCCATAATGTGCAATTACAGGCTAACCCTGCTATAAGGTGGTTGTGATCCATAATGGCCATACTGTGCAATTACAGGGTAACCCTGCTATAAGGTGGATGTGATCCATAATGGCCATAATGTGCAATTACAGGGTAACTCTGCTATAAGGTGGTTGTGATCCATAATGGCCATGCTGTGCAATTGCAGAGTAATTCTGCTATAAGGAGGATGTGATCCATAATGGCCATACTGTGCAATTACAGGGTAACACTGCTATAAGGTGGTTGTGATCCATAATGGCCATTCTGTGCAATTACAGGGTAACCCTGCTATAAGGTGGATGTGATCCATAATGGCCATAATGTGCAATTACAGGGTAACCCTGCTATAAGGTGGTTGTGATCCATAATGGCCATAATGTGCAATTACAGGGTAACCCTGCTATAAGGTGGATGTGATCCATAATGGCCATAATGTGCAATTACAGGGTAACTCTGCTATAAGGTGGTTGTGATCCATAATGGCCATGCTGTGCAATTGCAGAGTAATTCTGCTATAAGGAGGATGTGATCCATAATGGCCATACTGTGCAATTACAGGGTAACACTGCTATAAGGTGGTTGTGATCCATAATGGCCATGCTGTGCAATTACAGGGTAACTCTGCTATAAGATGGTTGTGATCCATAATGGCCATACTGTGCAATTACAGGGTAACCCTGCTATAAGGTGGTTGTGATCCATAATGGCCATACTGTGCAATTACAGGGTAACTCTGCTATAAGGTGGTTGTGATCCATATGGCCCTACTGTGCAATTGCAGAGTAATTCTGCTATAAGGAGGATGTGATCCATAATGGCCATACTGTGCAATTACAGGGTAACACTGCTATAAGGTGGTTGTGATCCATAATGGCCATTCTGTGCAATTACAGGGTAACCCTGCTATAAGGTGGATGTGATCCATAATGGCCATAGTGTGCAATTACAGGGTAACTCTGCTATAAGGTGGTTGTTATCCATACTGGCCATACTGTGTTAAATAACAAACTGTAGTACAGCAAGAACAAATGAAAATTTTATGAATGCGTGTATGAGTTGTGGGTGGGGGTGGGAGTAAACAAAACTCCAAACAGATGGCATTAATTTGATCACCTGACTATTTTAAGCAACAGTTGGGATTAAGAGATTAGGATAGACCTGAGGTCAGTGATGGTTAATCATTGCTAAACAAGAACATCAATTATAATCTGTTTTCTGAAATTTAACAATGATTTTTGTTCAAAGAACTGATGTTTGAATAGTGTCAGGGATTAATACAGGATATGTAAGACAAAAAAATTGGGAGCCATGACAGGACTATCATATTGTTATATGATAAAGATCTGTGTAAAAATGAACTGCATTTTAGCAGGGTTCATCTGTATTAAATTCCACACAATATTAATTCTTTTTTTTTATCATTGCAGGTCTTGCACATGAAATAAAACTATATAACTTAACACTTGCTTCTGTTTTTTTTGTACATGAAATAAGGCTATATAGCTCTTGTTTCTTTTACACAAGTTTACCATATATACTCGCTTATAATTCGAGTCAAACGGCAAACGACAAATATCCTTATCTGTCATAGCATGATGCTCATGCAGATCAGGGTCTTTGCTGTCTGTCCTACTGATTACTTTTAACAAATTGGACAGACTCAGATCTGTCAGTGCATTATGCAGTGGCAGATATGGGTCCATGCAGTTTGCAGTTGGACTCAGCTTCTGACTGAATACAATACAGTATGTGAATTTGATATTCTTACATAGATTATAGTTGAGAGCTGATGAAAGCACATAGGAATTGTTGACATAGTGGACCATTTTTTTTATTTTCCTTAGAGATTCCTGACAGATTATCTTAGTAAAGCTCTAAAAATGAATCATACTCATTAGATCATGTCTGATGAAAGGAGGTTAATTCTTGCAGGGTTGGATGGGTGTGGTTGAATCTGAGAAGGGATGGTTTGTGCTTAAATGGCCATATTTCTGTTTCTTAGTACAATGTACACAAGTTGACTCCCTCATGACCTGCTGTTATTTATTGATTTTTTACTGGTAATAGATGCATGGGAGTAAAAAGGCAGGATCAAAGTTTCAGAAATGGAACACAAAGAAAATATACTGGAAATTCACCCCACCCCACCCCACCCCCACCCTTGAATAAATATTACTGTAGATACTTACATCCCACATTACTGCAAATCTTATATTTGCCAGGTGCAAAATATACCATTTTTCATTCTTCAAGGCAGAGGTGTACTCAAAGTATTTTTCACTCTTGGTGGACCCTTCCTTTGGCACCCTCACAAATAATTTTAAAATGTAAACACACAGAAGATTATATTATGCTTACAAGTTGACTTTTAAACAGTACAGTGGTGTCATAAGCAAATAGGAAATAACTTTTACTTTGGCAAAGTTTTAATTTGGTTTGAATCACTGTACTTGTATTTCAGCTCTCCCAATGGCACCCCCACCCTTTCTGGCTGTCTTCACATCCCCCCTTTGTATGCCACTACTTCAAGGATAGGGTCATAAATAAAATTAAAAAAATTTTGTTCAGAAAATTTTGAAATCTACATCTTGTCTCTGATGTACTAACTATTTGTCACTGGTAATGAAGATAAAAGATATAAGAGGATTCAGCAAATCCTGGCACTGTGTTAGGGAATTTGGTCTTGGATGGGGAAAAGGATAATACAATCTAAGACTTTTTGTACCAAATGATCCTAACATCTCTGGACAAAACTGTGCTAGTGCTCATTTAGGAACATTCAGCAAAGATTTTCTTTGACCAGTACCTAACTGGTAATAAATCCATTGCAAACAAAGGTCATTTAGGCATATGGTATGTAATAATATAAAAATAGAACTACATTATTGCCTTAGAATTATGTAATAATATAAAAATAGAACTACATTATTGCCTTAGAATTATGTAATAATATAAAAATAGTACTACACTATTGCCTTAGAATTATGTAATAATATAAAAATAGTAATACATTACTGCCTTAGAATTATGTAATATTATAAAAATAGTACTAAATTATTGCCTTAGAATTATGCAATAATATAAAAATAGTACTAAATTATTGCCTTAGAATTATGTAATAATATAAAAACAGTACTAAATTATTGCCTTAGAATTATGCAAGAATATAAAAATAGTACTACATTATTGCCTTAGAATTATGTTACAATGGACACAGATGGATCCCGTGTATGTCATGGATCATTAACTAACTGGAATTAATCCATGGCAGACAAAGTTATCAAGCCATAATTACTACTAATGTAATAATAATGTAATACTAAGTAATAATGTAAAAATACTACTCTTATATATCTTAATATGTTACATTGTACACCCAACTTCAAAATCCAGGGGAAAAACGCATTTGATATGGTTTATATAAACATCTCAGCCTGGTATCCCCACACCACAACAAATTCCTTCCTCCCATGGAACCAAATATGTATGCTGTTTTGTGCCAAGTCAAAATGAATTCCCAGCTTTCCTCTTTTGTGAGCTTTTAAATCTAAATTGTTTTTCAATGAGGGATCATTATGAGGAAAAAATGGTTTGAGGAGGTTATAACCACATTAGTGCAAAAAATTGGTCCCAAACAACTCACAAAAAGATTTTGAGCAGGAAGGAATTTTTTTGACATTTGTATTTTTTTCTAAAATTATTTGATCCCAATGTTCTAGATTAGTTTTCTTCCAGTCATGTTGCTAATGGAAAGAGAAAAAGGAAATACTTTGTTATTTAACTGATATGATTAAAACATAAATCGTTAGTTCAAAGGATATTTCTTTATAATTTGCATTACTTGTAAATTGGAATTGAACAGGAACTTAAATATTGCAAATATTTTCTGCAATTACATTTAATGAGCTGCATACACACTTGTGCATTACAAGGGTTTTGTTTGTAAGTTTTAGTGGTACTTTTAAGACATTATTGGCTATAATGAAATGTGAGCTAAGAGAGCAAGGACACGCCAAAGCAGCTCAGACATGTGCTAGCCCAGATGGGTATCAAACCCACAGTCCTTGGATTGGACATGTGTTGCAAAGACTATGAACTAGTGACTCTGATTTTTCCAGTGCATGTTAAAGAAAAACTAACTGCAAACCAAGCAGTTTATTTTGATAAGCAGTATTCCATTATTTCTTCTTGTAACAGGATTGAAGCCAGGTGGGATTGGATCTGAGAACACTATTATGTGAATGAGATGCTTATTTATAATGCATATTAAGATTGTGTGAATAAATCCAACAATGGATATAACAAAATTATGTGCACAAAGTTCAGCAAGGGAAAAGACAATATCATCCTTAAATGGAACCGATCAGAGCATGGACTTTCAACAAATGAGCACAAATGATTCCATTATATATATTAGAAAGAATATATTTTCATTGTTACATACCACTACAGCTGAATATTGCTTCTCTAAAGTGGACATCTTCCTGTAAAGTGGACATCTTCCTGACGAGACTCGTCTCAGCCAGAGTGCTGATGGTGATCAGGTTTTTCATGGCTGGCATCAAGTCCATGAAGCAGTGGGTAAAAAAAATGTCACAGCAAAGCTTATCCTCTGTGACCTCAGTGATTACATCTTTAGGTTCACACTAACCTGAATCCTTTCCCTATATTACGTGAAAGTTTCTAAGACTTAATGATTTTCAACACTGTAAAAAAAAACTATCTTGAACAAAGTGCATGGTAGCACAAGTCATGTGTCATGAGGTTTAAGTTTTATCTCGTGTTTTTCTTAGGAAAGTTTTCCTGCAGGATAAGTATAATTCAGTTTAAATTACAAAATTAGAATCAGATGAACTAGGTCTGCACATTATGTAAATGTTAGTAAGGCAGCTCCAAAAAGCTTTTGGCTGTAGAATGTGTGTATTCTGTCACCTCTAAGCCACCCACTATCAAATTAGTCTTCCATAGCCATTGAGATGCATTCATTTTGATGACTTGTAAGAAAATGGAGAAACCTAAAAAATTAAGATGCAAAGCTGATTCTTTTCTGATTAACACCTTTTGAGTTGCACCAATTCCCATCTCAACAGCATGTGAAAATCCTTAAAACTGTATTTACAATTTCAATTCTATAAAAAAAAAAACACTGAACAAAAGCATTATTTATATATGGTAGTGACAAGTGAGTCACAAGTATTACTTTTACAGAGAGGAAAGTGACAATGATTGAACTGATCTCCCACAAATGTTTAGTGATTATGATTTTTCCTCACTTTCACCATTTCATTTGGTAATATTAAATTTTTCAGATCGCTGTAAGAGTAGATGTTTTGGTAGAAGAATATAGTTCCATGTGCTTGGTCTGTACACAAACAGTAGGTCTATAGTCAAGATAAATGTAGCTAATTCTAGAGAAAGCGAGTCACATGCATGTCTGTTTGGTGCTTCATTGATACTGAACTTGAGGTTGTTTTTTGGATAGCGCTGTGTGCATTTCATTGTATGGGAACATACTTAGCAAAAAATTTAAACATTACTCGGGAAATTACAAAATAAATCACTCCATTTCTTACATACCTTTGTTTAATAATTGAATAAATAGTTGATGGAATTGGGATACAAATTGATTTAGTGTCTTCATCTCTATGAACCTCCTATTAATTAATGTGTGATTTAGTTTTCTGTTTGTTTAAAAGCAGAATCTCTCTCTCTCATTAAAATCTTGTCATTATTAAAATCACTGTATCATTAAATGTTTTAAATTATATTGTGTTCAGCTTGAGAAGAAGGTTCCATGTGATCTAGTGGACATGTGCTATTGCATAAGGATTTTGCTGCAAATTTACAACTGGGGCAATAAAACTTGATGCATCCACTACCAACCATCCATGATAATCACTGTATCAGGTCCGTGGTGTACAACAGCATAGATAGATTAATTCCCACTGATTTTCCTTTTGAAAGTAACACCACTGTAATTGTATGCATGTGTGATGGCTCCATATTTTTAGTGTTTTTCCACTTTCGTTGGAAAAATGAATTACTGTTAGATCATTTTTGCCATATGGTATTTTGTAAGCCATCTTCGCTAATGAAACACTGGTAGTTAGGGATTAGTATACAGTTCCCTTGTTGTGCTGATGGGTTTGTTTATATCCTATATATCACAGGGTCCAGCTCGCATAAAACTATTGTCTCTGTCCTGCAAGTATGCATTCAAGATTACAACCTAATTATAGGTCCACACACTTTATAACAAAATTTATTTTTGCATTTAGAATCTGGTCATAAATGACGGATGATCTTCTAAAATATTGGCTTTTGAAGTCAGGGTTTATTCTACTAGTTTTCGTAGTTATATTTAAGTCTAAATATTGTCGAATTGCAGTATTGACCCAGCATGGCATCAGATTGATAATGTAGACTGTTATTCCATTAAGCAGTATCAAATTAATTTTATGCAAATACGATTAGTACATGAGCATTGGTACACCACAGTTTTCTTTCTTGTGTCCTTAGCCACTATGTTATCAGTTTATTACTGTCAACTGTAATTTCACTAATCAGTTTAGTGATGGCATGATATGTGTTTGTATTTTTAGAAAGCCGTTTCCAAATAGAACGCAGTAAGAATTACCTAAGTGTCATTATGGACACATCAACACATTAAGCACTTTATGTACTGCTGTCAACAGGCAGGGTCACACATTAGTCCCCATGGTCGTTTTGAAAAGCATCGGAATAAAATCGGATTTCACCTGAACGGAGAGAGAATACTAGTTTTAAAATGTTTATTTATGTACCTTAGGTAAAATGAAATGGTCAGTTTATTTATATATCTTAGGTAAAATGAAATGGTCAGTTATGTACCTTAGGTAAAATGAAATGGTCAGTTTATTTATGTATCTTAGGTAAAATGAAATGGTCAGTTTATTTATGTACCTTAGGTAAAATGAAATGGTCAGTTTATTTATGTATCTTAGGTAAAATGAAATGGTCAGTTTATGTATCTTAGGTAGAATTAAATGGTCAGTTTATTTATGTATCTTAGGTAAAATGAAATGGTCAGTTTATTTATGTACCTTAGGTAAAATGAAATGGTCAGTTTATTTATGTATCTTAGGTAAAATGAAATGGTCAGTTTATTTATGTACCTTAGGTAAAATGAAATGGTCAGTTTATTTATGTACCTTAGGTACAATGAAATGGTCAGTTTCATTTTGATTTTGCCAGTTAAGATTGATGTTTAGACACTGGAATCAATGCAGAAGTACTGGGTAGGTGCAATGCTTTTAATGTTGGTCTTGATTCGGGTTTCTGTCATTGTTGTTGGTTTTATCATGCCGAGGAAATGGGAGCTAAGTGCCTTTCTTATAAACATTCTGAGGCAACTGACTTGGGCAGGTATCAAACCCAAGCCTTGGATTAATAAATCTGATGATGTCCCAACTCAGTTCACCATTTTTAATGATAGGTGGCAAGAATATAGCGATAAAATATCATGCTGTCATTTTTTGTCCCCTCTTAACGTATGTACACCATCATTCTTTAAAAGTTATAAATTATTGCCCATAATACATTTTATTGAGAACATTTTCTCCTGATCATAATTTTGCAAATAATTTTCCTTGGTAATCAGCTGAAAATTTAGGATTACTGGTAAGATTTTACTTGGTAATCGGCTGAAAATTTATGATTACTGGTAAGATTTTTCCATTAACTTAATAAGTACCATGCACCATTTCCACTTATAAAAATAAAAAAAAGTGGACAAGAATTACAGACAATATGGTACTTCTTTAGATCCTATGCTGCCTGAAGAATCATCTGACCAAATAATCAAATTACTTTCCAATATTCTGTCCCAACCAAGCTGATTCTTTCTATGATCTTATTCAACATCAGAAGATTTTGGCAGTCACAACAGGCCTCAAGGGACAAGAAGTTTCAAAGGAATCATAATGTCCTTTATTATTTCCTTGCCATTTTGTATATCCTAATTGATTTGTATAATGATGTGCTTTTGTAAACATGGGAGATACAGAATTTGATGGGTGGAATTGTGGTGTGTCAGTGCAATGCTGTAGCAAAATGTTGATAATCAACCTGCTATTACACTTCTATTACAAAGGCTCTAATGGAATCATATGTCAAGATGGGACAACCCTACAATAATAAACGAAAATTCATAAGTACCCAGTAAGCTACAGTTTTCCTTATTTTTTATTTGTTTACATCAATTATTCAAACAGCCATTTAAAAAAATGTTACCATTTTAACAAATTTATTTTTCTTCATCTTGATAAATAAATAACTGATTGAACTTATATTGTCAAAACAACCCTTTTTATAGTATGGCTGGAGGCTGATTCTTTTAGTATATGAACCAGAAATATTTATTAAAATGAGAAAAATAATACAGTAAATTTATATTCAAGCATAAAATCTACCCTAGTTTTTATATTGCAACACAGGCTCGCAAATTCAGCATGGATTTGGGATGCTAATTATCATACGTAGATTTGTCAAAGTTAGTAAATGCGTTTCTGGTAAATTTAATCGAGAGTGTCATTTAAACATTCTCATTTTGTAGTTGAATGTGGTCCATTGAGGTGATGTGCTGTTAAACCCTTATTCAGTGCATACATACATACATATATACAGACAGACAGACATACATACATGCACGCACACACACACACACACATACATACAGACATACATACATACATACAGACAGACATTCAGTGCATACATACATACATACATACATACATGCATGCATGCTAGGAGACTGCAGTGTTCTCCGATTCTGAGTCAATATGCTACAAGAAGTGAAACTGTTCTGATGTTGACATGATGAACCTAGGCTATTGTTCCCTGTTTTATCGTCATCAAGAAAATTTAATTTGGTTGTCAGTTATCAGTACTGTCTTGTCTGGATTTCTTTAATATCAATCAAGCTGGAAGAGAAATTCAATTTTAGTGTCTTGTACCAATTGACTGCAAGTATACTGAAAATAGGACGCAAAATATGACTGGAGTTCATTTCAGGTTGTCAAAAGAGAGTGGTTTATAATGGATTGAAAATGTCTTCCCTGCCTTAGATGTCTCAGATTTATACATGATATTTGCATTGAATAGATTTCTTAACTTTTGTTAATTTAAATATCTGCCTTTAAGGCTTTTTAAAAAAGTCATGATACAGTGGTCATCATTTATCAGCACTTGTGCTGACATATACTTTGCTATGTCTATCTTGCATCTGGCAGTTTTTTATCACTTTAAGCTTAAAAACATATACATATATATAGTTCTCATAGGCATAATGCGACTAGTATGGCTTTTATTTCATTTTTTTCTAATAAGGAACTCGTATATTTATTCCAAAAAGATTTACTCATCGTGTGTACTCTTCATTTAAAACAGAAATAATGTTCTTTTTTACAAGCGGATTGCTGCTTAAGTCTATTTTTTCTTGTTGTGGAAGGATTTTTATTATCGCTCATTCGTTTGAACTTTGAATATAGTGTCGTTGTGTATTTCCTTTAGAATTAAAATGTTGCTATGGGTTTTGTCTGTTGCTAGGCTTTTCTCCATCAATTTAAACCCCATTGTATTATGGATCAGTAATCACTATGGCATGAAGAGTGAAAATGTTTGTGCACATATTCATTCAGAGCAATGTTTAAACAGATACATGATGCCTGTACCAGATCAGTGCACAAATTGACATGACTTGGCCAAGGTTTCTTAGCAAGAGAGAGAGAGGGAGGGAGGGAGAAAGAGAGAGAGAGAGAGCAGCATACAAATAATTAATTGGTTGCTTTACATTTTGTAGCAACAGGCTTTTAACAAAATGTGTTTGAGGTGTGGATAATTACATAGAAAAGTATGGGTATTATAGTCAACACACATTGTTATTTTTTACGGATATTTATCAATCTAAAATCTTTCATCTGGTTGAAGAGTGTCTATTCCTCTGAAATTATATAGCAAGAAATGTGGATTTTGTTGAGCAGTCTTTTCAGCTGTATTGTTTTTTTTTATTAACATTATAATTTCTTTGAAGCTGGAATTTGGCCAGTTGTATTTGAATAGTATTGTAACTGTTACATGCAGCTGGAAACATGAAATTTTATTTTTACTAACATTATAACTGTAATGTGAAGCTGGGAACAGGGCAGATTGCATTTTATATAGTGTAACCGTAACATGAAGCTAGAAACAGGGCATATTGTATTTTATTAACATTGTAACTCTAATGTGAAGCTGGAAATGGGACAGCTAATGTACAGTTTTACCAGGATTTCATAAGACTTTGTTTAGATAACTTCCTTCCTTCATTTTCCTTTCAAAATAATAATCAATGGGAGTATCTGTCAGCACAGTCAATGGTAGTATCTGTCATTGCAGTAAATGGTAGTATCTGTCAACACAGTCAATGGTAGTATCTGTCAGTGCAGTCAGTGGTAGTATCTGTCAGCACAGTCATTGATAGTATCTGTCAGTGCAGTCTGTGGTAGTATCTGTCAGCACGGTCAATGGTAATATCTGTCAGTGTAGTCAGTGGTAGTATCTGTCAGCACGATGTTGTATGATGGTGCATTTTTTATCAATGCTGCATGATAGTGCATTTGGTCAATATAAACTATGCTGTATGTTCGTGTTCAAGATGTTCTGTGTACATTTGACATAATTGTACTTACTGCTCTGGTGGCCTAGTGGTTAGAGTGTCTGCCTTGGATGCGGGAGGTCGTGGGTTTGATCCCCGGCCAAGTAATACCAAAGATTTACAAAAATGGTACTAACAGCTGCCTCAGTGACAGCATGATAAGGAAGGAATACTGTTCTCGTTATAAGGACCTTCATTATAACATAGTTCTTGTTATAAGGACCTTCATTATAACATAGTTCTTGTTAAAAGAGGATCTAAATGGCCCAAAAGTATTAGAATATTCCTTTTGCAAGTATATTAAAATATGTCAGAGATGTAACTAATATGCTTGTACATTTTTGGGTTTTCGAAGAAGCTTGTTGGTGTGCACAAAGTTTTAAACAATATGTCCTCATTATATCCTGAGGAATTATTTCATGCAACAACAAGAACAACAAGGCAAGATTCCTAATTTTCAGTCCACTTCAGCTAACCTTCTTTACAGTCCATATCCAAATAAGGAATTCTTTAAGACAAGTTTTCAATATTTGAGGTCTCTAATCTGAAGAAGAAAAAAATTCCCAAAAGAAATTAGAGAAGGTGCAAAATATAGAAATATTTCATGATATTCTAATTGTTGATAATTCTGATTAATCCACATGATCCTAAAACAATGTTCAACCATTTTGAAAAATGGGTAGGTTTTATAATTCTTAATTTGCAGATGGCGCTCCAGTCCAGACTTAACAACTTCTGTGATCTCAGGTGTCAGAATGACACTCGCACTTAAACCTTTGCTTAATTTAATATGTTCCCAAGTTGGCAACACGACCTTTTCAAATTAAGATCAATGGCATGTGCAAAAGATAAAGTAATTATCATCAGTGAAATGTTAGAGTAATTAACTCTTTTTCAGGACAGAAGATTGTTGGCATGCCCCAGGGCATAAACTAGTTAACGGCATACAAATAATTCATTGGTTGCTTTACAAAATGTGTTCTGAGGTATGGATAATTACTTTGAAAAGCATGGGATATTATAGTCAACACACCTATTTCTTGCATGAGTATTTAATAATCTGTAATCTTTTATCTGGTTGAAAATTATCTAGCAGTATTCCTCTTTCTGTCTACATCATCTGGTCCAAGATTATCCTTTCCTCTTACTTTATATATCAAGAAATGAGCATGTTTTTGAGC
Organism: Sinohyriopsis cumingii; assembly: GCA_028554795.2. Taxonomy (NCBI): domain Eukaryota; kingdom Metazoa; phylum Mollusca; class Bivalvia; order Unionida; family Unionidae; genus Sinohyriopsis; species Sinohyriopsis cumingii. Next base: position 133,365,616 of record CM068824.1, read on the forward strand.
AGACTTGTCAGCTGTATGAACAGACTTTCAGCTGTAGAAGCAAACTTTTCAGCTGTACGAGCGGGCTTTTCAGCTATATGTGTGGACTTTTCAGCTGTATGAGTGGGTTTTTCAGCTGTATGGGTGGATTTTTCAGCTGTGTGAGTGGGCTTTTCAGCTATATGAGTGGCTTTTTCATGCTGTATGGGTGGACTTTTCAGCTGTATGAGCCGGCTTTTCATCTGTATGAGCGGGATTTTCAGCTGTATGAGTGGCCTTTTCAGCTGTATGAACTGGCTTCTCAGCCGTATATTTTTTTTACAAATATTAACTTATGTGAAGCTGGAAACAGTGCAACTTGTATTTTATTAACATTGTAACTGTAACATGAAACCTGATAAGGGACCAGTTGTATTTTATTAACATTGTAACTGTAACATGAACCTCGGCCAACAGGGCAGTTTGAAAATTTACAATCATTGCATAAGATTTTCTATAGATGTGAAGCTGGAAACAGGACAGCTTGTAAATTTACAATCATTTCATAAGATTTTCTTTAGATGTGAAGCTGAAAATGGGGCAGCTGGTAAATTTACGATCAGTTCATAAGATTTTCTATAGATGTGAAGCTGGAAAAATATGGGGCAGCTGGTAAATTTACAATCATTTCATAAGATTCTCTGTAGACAAGTTCTTTTATTCATTTTCATGTTAAAATACATGTAAAATCATTTACCATCATTGTATATATTGTTACTTAGATATTATACCTGTTTGATAACTTAATAGAAAAACTATGTTTATTATAATGACATCCAGTTGCTCCATACACTGATGATCAAGAGTTTTGTCTCATAGTGTAAGTTTTGTGTTTTTATTGTGTTCCCAAGATACCCATTTGAATTTAAACAAATGCATTGCGTTCTAAACCAGCTGGCAGTAAGAATGATAAATTAAACTAGACTTTCCAAGGTGATCATCACGTTTGTAATTTCATGAATGCTGTAAGTGCCCCAGTGATCACATGTCATAATATTAGCCAGTACGTTACTGATTGGTCCTGAGAGGACAGGAAAGGGTATCCTCAGTGTCTTATCAGGTGGAAAGTAACAATGATTGGCATGTGATCACTAAGGCACTAATGGGGCTCATGAAATTAAAATCAAACATTGACTACTTGGTCAGTCCTGTTTAATTTAAACATTTCACATCCTCATTACCTCCTCATCAAGGGTCCCCGAGTGGCCAAGTGGTCTAAAGTGCTTTCTGTCAGTAATCACTGCCATCTCACCTCTGTCTGCGTAGGTTCGAGTCTCAGACTCTGCCAGTGTGGATATGTGAGAAAGCTTGCAGGTAGCTTCTCGTGGGTCGGTGGTTCTTTCTGGGGTTTTCCCGGGTTCATCTTCCACCATTAATACTGGCCGCCATGTATAGCCTATCTTGTGCTAAAAAATGGCATTAAACCCTATAACAACAACAATAACAACTACCTCCTCATCAATGAGATTTCAGAGAGAGGCTTCCATTTCTATAAAATAATAACAACAAACCAAAAAAGGAAGAAAACTTTTATTTGTTGTTAGTAACAGATATACACCATTCATTATATCAGCATTATCAAATTCTGGATGCTGACAATACCTTTTTATTGACTTCGCTTTTGTCTGTAAAAGGCTTATTACAGAATTTTCCTGAAAGTACAGGCGCTAACCCAACCAGCTGCCTTTAAGTACTTGCAGCAGAAACAAATGTAACAATTGTGCTGTGAGCCTGAAACACTGATGTATCAATACCAGACTTTTTCATAGCAGCCCTTATCCAGCTTGATATGGTTCCTTTAGCAACTTTTTTGACTGGGGAATGTTTGCTAATGTGCCAATGAATAGCTTTGTTTCAGAATTTGTGAACACTTTGTTCATTGCCAATTTTATTAAAGTCTTATCTAGCTCCTTCACTGTAAGGCCCTTCATCATAACACTGTTCCTGTTACAAGGCAGGTTTTTGTCATGGATTCTATTTCATTAAGTGGAAGCAAAGTTATATGCATAATGTGACCTTTCTGGTGGCCTAAGTGGTTAGAATATCTGCCTCAGATGCAGAAGGTCATGAGTTCGAACCTCGGCCGAGTCATAAGAATGACTTATACAATGGTACTAGCAGCTGCCTCACTTGGTGCTCAGCATTAATTAATAGCAAATGGTGATGTATCAAGGAGGGAACAGTATTATCAATTCTAAGGAATATGAAATTTAGCAACGCAAGTGAGAATGCACACGTTACACAAATATTCTGTATAATCCATGCAAAGTATTTGATAAAATCATGGAGACTGTGGACATTGGTACATTATGATCAATGAGGACATGTTTGCATATCTAGTTCAATCTTGACAATCAATAAGACCACTCAGGTAGCCTAGTGGTTAGAGCATCTGTCTCGGATGCAAGAGTTTGCAGGTTTGAACCAAGGCCAAGTCATAACAAAGACATAAAATGGTACTAACAGCTTTAAGAGGTTGTTGTTGTTGTTGTTGTTGTAGGGCTTAACGCCATTTTTCAGCACAAGATAGGCTATACATGGCAGCCAGTATTAATGGTGGAGGAAGAACCCAGAAAATCCCCGGAAAGAACCACCGACCCATGAGAAGCTACTGGCAGGCTTTCTCACATACCCACATTGGCCGAATCTGAGACTCGAACCCACGCAGACAGAGGTGAGATGGCAGTGATCTGTAACGGTGAGTGCTTTAGACCACTCGGCCACTCGGGGCCCCTGCTTTAAGAGGTTAGTGTTAGGACTAGTTGGCCTGGTGTCAGAATAATGTGACTGTGTGGGACATCATGCTAAATGTCTGCGGCTTGGATGCCCCAGTGATATGACTGAAAGATTGTTAAAGCTACATTAAAATAAAATCCAAATTACATACTAGTATTAAGTAACTGTAACATCCACAAGGGTTTCATCTACAACTGTTCTATAGGGCAATTACATTATTATTTGAATATATATCTTGTTGTTATTGACTGACTGATGAATGTACTGATTGACTAATTGTCCTGCAATTAGACCTTTGTAGGACTAATCCACTGCTTTGGAGATCATACTGTAATAAATTTGGAGTATGCGCATTTGGTTATAGTGCCCCATTGTAAGAAATCCTTAGATTTGTGTGATTACTTGTTTGATTATTGGAACTCAGTGCAATGGAAATATTCATTGGCCAAAACAGTTAGCCAGTTAGTAGGAGCAAACATCATGGAGTGAAGTTTTAGTGAGTTTCCATGTTGTCATGGTTGACTTTTAGTGAATTCAGGTCAAAAGTGCCAGAGTGTCCCTGGACTATCATAGTCCCTATTAAAACCTAGTGGTGTACATTGGTGGTGTGTCTGCAGTGGCAGTATTTATGGTAGGAGACTGATAAATTACACAAAGGAATAAACAAGAACGGACTCATCAGATACTGTTTATGTTGCCATGGTGGCAAATGTGATGCAATTGTACTGGCAAAATGTGCCTTGAAACCATACATTGACTGGCCTAAGGTGGAATAGTAAAAATAGTTCCTGTGTTAAGGGATAGTTGTATAGTTTCTATGGCCTGAACTGCTGATGGTACAGAAAGTTGATGAAGAGTAACCATGCAGATGTGCAGTTGATAGATATTTGGCAAGTTGTGAGATCTGTGGTCTTGCATTAATTAGCAAAAAATTGTGTATAGAGTGGACACATTGGGCTGTCTAATTTGCAGATGAAGTTGTGTAGAAGTCTTTAGAAATTTGGGGTAAACTTCTGACTTCTAGTGGAATTGCGCCAGTGTTTGACACCACTCGGTCAAGCAAATATCACTTGCTTGTAACAGTACCATTTGGCTGGATTTGAGCATGCATGGCAGGAAACTTGCCTTATCGGCAAGGATTATTTGCTTTTGGACAAAATAGAGAAGTATGTTCGTTGCATAATATGTATACAAATCTCTCCCTCTCTTTCTCTCTCTCTCAGGCATTCTCACATTTCACCTTCCAAATCACTTAGTTTATACATTTGCTAATTCAAGGTACCTCATAAAGGTGTTTTATATTGCTGATTGGAAGTTTTAAGTAGTTTTTTTATCCTCTTCACGTTCTGTGTCAAACATGCTGAAAAAAGAATAAATGAGTAAGAATATTACAGTCCAATGCAGCTCTAAATAAATGTTCTTTTAAATTATAAATACAAGTTGGTCCAGTAGAACATCCTGAGCAATTTGGCTATTGCTAAAAACCTCTTTAAATTTGAAATTTGGGAAAACAATATAGTTTGACACCTTGTGTTTATATTTTGTGTGTTGTTTTAATAAGACTTCATTTACAACAGAACTATCAATACAAACATAATTTGGGGCCCCGAGTGGCTGAGTGGTCTAAAGTGCTCACCATTACAGATCACTGTCATCTCACCTGTCTGTATGGGTTCGAGTCTCGGATTTGGCCAATGTGGTTATGTAGGAAAGCTTGCCAGTAGCTTCTCGTGGGTCGGTGGTTCTTTCCGGGGTTTTCCCGGGTTCTTCCTTCACCATTTATACTGGCCGCCATGTATAGCCTATCTTGTGCCTGTCTTGTGCTATAACAACAACAACAAACATATTTCATGATATGTTAAGCAAAGTCATCAAATCACCAACTAAAGTAAGTACATGTATGTACATTTGCAAGAACATTGAATGCATTCAACAGTTTATGATTGCTTGCATTTGAAGTCGCAGGTCTTAAGAGTGTGATAATGAAAAACATATTGCTGTAATTAATGGTTCATTTTGGGACTGATCATATCTTGATGATAAATGTTTGACCTCTGCATAATAAATTTATCTTTCAATATATTTACTGAAGTTCTGTGCGTGTAACTTCCAAATTCGGTTAGTGATAATTCAATCTCACCATAGCAGGATTTTCCACTCGATTCAAATCTTTTCTCTCCTGTTTGAATACTAAATAGGCAAATGATGAAATAGGGGCGGATATAGCTCATTTAATAATCATCAAATAAATTTTGCCTATCAAAGATGTCTTTTCAATATCTTTACATGTGTAAAATCTCACTGCAAACAGGATGTTTTAACTTTACAGATGGGTCGGATAATTAGGCAATTTCGGTACAAATCTACAATCAATTCATGCATATTTCCAATAGCGTTTTGATGTACCGGTGCTTTTTTCATGCATGTCAGATTCATTTGTATGAATTGGACATGTATGGTATGAATGTATCATGAGTATCCCAACACTATTGTCTCACATGCATGAAATATTAAAATAAAATACCAGGGACTGTTATATGCACCAGCATTTCTTATAGTTTAGATAAGTAGGTGGTATTAGATGCTTGGGTCTAAAGGGAGATAATACACTTTTGCAATGTGTAATTTGATAGTGGAGATCTCTCGCTACAAGTTTTCCACTGGGCAATTGAGAACATGGATTTGGGCATGTTTATCTCCAGCTTTGGAAGAAAGATACACTCCAAAATTGCAAACAAGCATCAAGCATGTAAATTGGGACCTTCCTACAAATCATGATTTTACGTTATTCTAGGCTAAAATAGTTCGTAGAAGCAAGATTTTACCATTTTCCAACCAAGGACATCCTCGGTTGGAGGTGTGTCCTCAGTATGTTGGTGTGTAATCTCATGAATGGCCTTGGTTTACACCAAATACACACACACACACACACACACACACATAATGGACTTTATTATAAGGCCATCTCACTGAAAGGTTGTTATGGACAGTGGTGTAATGAAGAAATAATGATGGTACATGGGGACTCTAATGACACAAAATATTTCTAATGCAAATCTTATAAGATTTTTGAAAGAGATTTAACTAATAACTAATTTTGTTTAATTTCAAAGACGCATACATGGGTGAGCACAAAGGTTCAAACAAGCTGGTTCATTATATCTCTAGGAACTATTTCTTGCAAATAAAATAAGGCAATGCTTCCAATTTCAGTCCAGAACCAAATAAAGAACTCTTTAAGAAAAGTTTGCAACAAATTAGGTTCAGTACACATGTAGATGTAATAATAAGTTCAGTACACATATAGATGTAACAAATTACAGTAGGTTAAGAACGTGTGTAGATGTAATAAATTAGGTTCAGTACACATGTAAATGTAATAATTAGGTTCAGTACACATATAGATGTAATAAATTAAGTTCAGTACACATGTAGATGTAATAAATTACAGTAGGTTAAGAACATGTGTAGATGTAATAAATTAGGTTCAGTACACATGTAAATGTAATAATTAGGTTCAGTACACATATAGATGTAATAAATTACAGTAGGTTAAGAACATGTGTAGATGTAATAAATTAAGTTCAGTACACATGTAAATGTAATAATTAGGTTCAGTACACATATAGATGTAATAAATTACAGTAGGTTAAGAACATGTGTAGATGTAATAGATTAGGTTCAGTACACATGTAAATGTAATAATTAGTTCAGTACACATATAGATGTAATAAATTACAGTAGGTTAAGAACATGTTTAGATGTAATAAATTAAGTTCAGTACACATGTAAATGTAATAATTAGGTTCAGTACACATATAGATGTAATAAATTACAGTAGGTTAAGAACATGTTTAGATGTAATAAATTAAGTTCAGTACACGTAAATGTAATAATTAGGTTCAGTACACATGTAAATGTAATAAATTAGGGTTAGTACACACGTAGATGTAATAAATTATGGTTTGTATTTGGCATCAATGCTCAAGAATAAATTCTAATATTAAATCTCAAATCACATGTATAATAAAAAATGAAAGCCCTACTAGTTACAACACAATAAAAACAAGCAAGGCTAGATAGCGACAAACACCAGGTTCTATTTGACAATGTGAGCCTCAATATGACCTCTCAAGGTAGAATTCTTGGTGTATTTATGGATAACAATCTTACTTGGTCTATTCACATTAAACACATTTCAAAAAAGGTTAATTCTTATCTTTGGCTACTGAGGAAAATCAAAACATACATTCCTCTTCAGTATAGGGTCATTATTTATAAAAGTTATATTCTGCCATATTTGGACTACTGTAATGTAATTTGGGGTAATACCTCTAATTCAAACATAACAACACTTTTAAAACTCCAAAAGAGGGCTTGCCATTTAATTCTAGATCAAAGTATAGACAATTTTCAGGATGCAATGAATAATATAAAGGTTTTAACAATACATGAAAGAATATTCCTTAGAAAGGCCAAATTGATGTATAAAGGATCCAGAAAAGACATTCCTGTCTATCTAAGCAATATCTTTCACCAAAGAGATGCTGATGGCACTCCAATTTTAAGGTCCATAAGAGGAAAAAATCACATTATACCAAGGCCAAAGAAGGAATTGTTTAAAAAACGTTTTCAATATACTGGTCCACTGGTATGGAACAAGATTCCCAGTGACATAAGGCAGGCTCCTAGCATTTCATCTTTTCACAATCAGTGTCTTAAATGGATGAAATCTTTAGAAAATTGAACAGTTCTAGTACAAAAAATACCATCTGCTTTTCTGTAATTTTGCATCATTTTCATAGCTGAATTTTTCAATGCAGGGTGATATTATTTGTTTTATATATGTTTATGTTTTCACTGATGCCTGTGCATGTGTTCCAGGCTTGATACTTTGAACTTTAAAATCATTAATTATTTAGTGTCAAGCCAGACTCTTCACATTATGTTGTATATACTGTATATATTGTACATAACATATAGAAGGCCTCAAGGTAGATTAGTTCTGTAACTAATTGAGTTACATTCTCTAAATAGTCTTTATTATTATTATTATTATTATAAAGAATTTGTTACTAGTATTTATTTCCCCATTGATGCATTAGTTGTGTGTTTGTGTGTGTGTGTTATAAGGAACTTTCATGAAGATCATTTGGTTACTGTACATAAGGTTAAGTGGTTAGGTCAAACAGATAATGCGATATTTCAGATTAGGAAAATTAAATTTAGTGATCTGCTTAGTGTAGTGTGGGTGAAATATGGATCTTAAAAGGAATACATTTCAGAAAAGGTTGGCTTATTGCTTCAGATATTACACTTTGTGCGTGGAATTTTCATTTACATATCCTAATCCTATTTCATCGAGACCTAGATATCTGATTAGGTTTCATGACGGTCTTGTGCTTATATTGTTCACCTTGGCCAGAGATCAAATTGAGCCTAGCAGAGGAGGATGGGAATTATACTGTTTTAGACATACAAACCCCTTTGGGGGACTGCAATTTGCATTGAGAAGACAAACATGTCAGTAACCCTTCTGTACTGTATATGCTCATTTATAAGTCAAGTTTTGTTGCAAACTGCAAAGACCAAGATCAGCTGGTACATTGTACAGTGGCAGATCAGGGACTTTGCAGTTCAGTTTTTAGAAATAATTAGTAGAACAAGCAAGATAGACCCTGATCTGCTGGTACATTGTACAGTGGCAGATCAGGGACTTTGCAGTTCAATTTTTAGAAGTAATTAGTAGAACAAGCAAGAAAGACCCTGATCTGCTGGCACACTATGTAATTGCAAATCAGGGTCTAAGTTCAGTGCGACTTAAGACTGAGTATGTGTAGTATGTATGCAGGCAGATTGGTTCTGTTTATGGATTTTCATAGAATTAAATGAAATTGGTGAAAAGGATGCATAATAGTCATTACATAAGACAGCACTTATCATGTTTGTGTATACCAGTCATAGCGCTTAATATGTTTGTGTATATTGATTATAGAAAAGGACTAATTAATTTTAGCCAAGTGGCCAAAGAAGTTCACTTTACATGTAAATTCAATCTAGAAAAAAGTTAATTAATGGGCTTGATGGACTGATTATTTAAACTGGAAAAGTAAAAAAAAAATCATAGTAGCAAACAGAAACATAGTTTTGGCCCCAATGTTCTATGATACAATTTCCATGAAGGCAACATGGTGTTGCAAAATTATAGATTCATCGTAATGTAATAAACAAGTCTTCATTTAATGCTACAGATAGATCCAGTGATAATTTTGAATTTTCATAGTTTTCATCATGCTATTTCATAATTATAAAAGCTTACACCCATTTCAGTTTTTGTTTAATAGTAAATGAAAATGTTGAGTCATAACAAGAAAATTACACCACAACATGAAGTCCATTTAAATACATAATGGCCAATGCATGCAAATGAAATCAGTTATTGCATTTAACAGAATTTAATATGATCGATATTCAGTTCAAATATATTTATAAAACAAGCTAGATAACATCAATCATTAACTTGCCAAGGCCTTTAACTTATTCATTGCTTGTTTCATCATGCAAGATCATTTAAGGCCTTTGCATAAATACAATTTAGCAATTTTATTTCTTTCTTTCTTCAATATAGCAAGGTCTTGAATTTGATGTATTTTATGTAGATATGTATAAATTAGATTCAGCGAAGGGCATCTGTTATATATGCATGCATGTGTAGGGTTTAAGGGCACATCAACACAATCCTGGCTAAATAAGGGAGAGTATGTTTAGTTAACATAAAAAAGGCTGAGAAAACAAAGATGAAAGTAAAAAAGGTAAAATCCTTAAAATAGAAAACAATTTTTTTTGGTACAAAGTTCACTCTTTTTAAAAACAAGTCCAATACCTTCTCAACTGGAATATCAGCATGGGACAAAACCCAGAACAAAGAGATTGATTGCATTAGTTGCCTCTTCTGCCATGCAAGATAGCATGTTGTGCCCATTCTATATCCCCAAACACAGTGTGGTAACAGAATTGTGGAGGATGCAACCAAAGGCAAAAACATTGGTTTCATTACACCATGCCAATTATACATCCCCAAACTCTCAGGAGAGTGGGTTAACATAATCACAGGGTGATGCAAGCCAGTGCAAAGAGGTTGATTGCATTACAGCACATTTATTATACATGCCCAACCCACAGTGGGTGACAGAAATCTCATCATGGGGAGGAGGTTCTGAATTCATCATCGATTCTGGAGATGAGGTGGGTAGGGAGGAGTTGATATAAATGAAACACGTCAGATTGATGGATGCAACTGCACAGAGACAGACCTCATGAAAGCTGATCGGTGTCACAACATGCCAAAATGGGTGTGCTTCAAGTCAGACTAAGCTAATTAATTTGATTTTGATTCCTTTTCAGGGCACTCCCATAGTCATTTAAACAAATGCAATCCCATAGTCATTTGAACCAGGGCACACCAATAGTTATTTGAACCAAGGCACTCCCATAGTCATTTTAAACCAGGGCACTCCCATAGTCATTTGAACCAATGCACTCCCAATGTCATTTGAACCAGGGCACTCAAATAGTCATTTGAACCAAGGCACCCCCATAGTCATTTCAAACCAGGGCACACCCATAGCCATTTTTAACAAGGCCCTCCCATAGTCAGTTGAACAAATTGATTATTGCTTGCACCTGCAAAATATGAATGAAAATTGCTTTTTTAAGCAAAATAAACTGCTGGTTGATTTGATATTTTCTTGCCAAATGTTGGTTACTGGTTGTTTCTTTGATGATGTATATGAGAGTGATAGACTGTGTCAGTGCTTCTATTAGCTTCTTTTGAAATGTATACCACATTTAGATGGAAAAGATTTAAACAGATATTTTGGAGGTCACTATTCACTATTTTGCAGGTCACTATTCACTATTTTGCAGGTCACTATTCACTATTTTGCAGGTCACTATTCTCATCAATGTTACTAATCAAAAAAATCTTGTAGATATTCACATTTTGTTTTCTTGGTCTGGTTGTCACAACTACGAAATCCCAAAAATTGATACAACCTCTAATACCAATCAGTTGACGCTGTTTTTAAATTTTTTGCCAGCTATCTATTTTAGGGATGGGAATTTAAGTTATTTCCTAGATCTGAATAACAGTGTGAGGTACTGAAATCAGCAGAATTCAGAATTGGATGGAATGCTATTGATTATAGTTAGAGAATGAAAACTATACAACCATTTTATTGGGAGCTAATTTAAATGACAGTGTGGATTGATTGCAGGTGCTGCAGCAAGCAATTAAGCTGCAATGAACTTGTATACAATCAATGAATCCATCACACAGACAAAAAAATTTCAGCTTGAGAGTTTTAGAATATATAATACAGTATATACCTGCTGAAAGTCAGGGCCAACTGCAAACATCATAGACTTTGATCTGCTGTCACATAATGTACCAGCAGATCAAGGTCTGTGTTGTTGTTTCTACTGGTTGCTCCCTATAACATGGATAGACCTAGGTCTGCCAGTGCATTGTGCAATGACAGATCTAGGTCTGTGCAATTTGCAGTGGGATTTAACTTATATGTGAGTATATATGGTATAATATTTGCTTTGACCAACTGAATCAGAAAAGATTTTTTAAATTCATTTTTTGGTGTTTTTCCTTTCATGATGAAAATCCTATTGTACCATTCCTATATACATGCACCAACTTTGCTGATGACAATTCTGTTGTAACCTTCCTGTATGACAACTTTGCTGATGAAAATTCTGTTGTAACCTTCCTGTATGACAACTTTGCTAATGAAAATACTGTTGTAACCTTCCTGTATGACAACTTTGCTAATGAAAATACTGTTGTACCCTTCCTGCATTAGAACTCAAAGAGATTTCACTATGTGTCCTCTTCAGTGGTTATATGTCTGATGCTTGCTGCAAAAATTAAATGTTTTTAGTGTTGAGCATGCTTTATTTTAAAGGGACTCAAGTAACATTAGTTCTGTACATTAGCTAAAGGGACTCAAGGTACATTAGTTCTGTACATTAGCTAAAGGGACTCAAGTGACATTAGTTCTGTACATTAGCTAAAGGGACTCAAGGTACATTAGTTCTGTACATTAGCTGAAGGGACTCAAGGTACATTAGTTCTGGTCATTAGCTAAAGGGACTCAAGGTATATTAGTTCTGTAATGAAACTAATTGGGTTACTCCTGTTAAATAAAGTCTTTATTATTATTCCAAATTGTAAACTTGTGAAAGATGGTCTCCCAGATCTTATTATAGGAAACATGCCATCATTGTATTATATTGGAATCATCTTGACATCAGTAGCATTAGACTGATACAAAGACAACTACAGTCATAACAGGGAATTTTTTCAATACTGAAATTGTATTCAGTGTGTTCATGTGTTCATGTGTCACAGTCACTTCGAAACTTAAATAAAAAATTTAAGCCAGGAGGAGGGTGAAATTGCATGAATTCATTCATGCTTTAACATGAACTCATCTCATTTTTAAAAGAAGTTTAGCAAATTTGCATATAAGGTACTTTTTTATGTGATAATCCATCCCGATAAAAAACCTTGTACAAGTTGGTCCTAGGAGAAAAACTGTCCCTATAATTTTAAGGATGTTCACTTTTGCAAATTGAGTGCTTTTACTAAGGTAGAGAATGAAATGATGCGATCATCATCGATATAACATGACTTCTTACAGGTAGAAACATCGCTAACACCTCTGAGAGAGATTTGATGTAATTAACATGTCCTGATAAAGAAAATAATGATCACAAGAAAAGTCCTGTGAAATAAAAAGATAAAATCAATGGAAAGTATTAAGATCTTGTAAAAAACATGGGTGATTTACTCATTGATCAGCCACATAGACTTTCTGTTATGGTAGTAGTGATTTATTCATTGACATTGATCAGCCATATAGACTTTAAACTGATGTGATCTCAATAATTATGTGTTATTTAAAAGAATTCACTCTCCAGTGACTTCTAAAAAACTGTTACGCAAAATTTGACCAAATTAAACAGGAGGATTCTGGTACTAAGGGGTTTCAAACTGGCACAAATGTTTGCAATTCACCATCAAATATGGCTGCTGTTTCCAAAGTATAATTGTTTTCAAAAGCTACTCAACAGAATTCAACAGAAATCATAGTCATATGAAGGGCTTTTAACTTTATACAAATGATTCCACTCTGCCATTCAGTATGGCTGAAGTTACAAAAAACAAAACATACAAAAATTTAATAATGTCTTCTAAAACAATTAGTGAGAAGAAATTGACTGACGTTTTGATTTATCGTGTTTGAAGGTCTTATACAGATGATGCTGATCTGCCATTAAATATGGCAGCCAGAAATAAATAATTTTAACTATAAAAAAAACAACCTGCTAAACAGAATTTGACCAACTTTGACACATCAGATTTTGGCATAGGGGCATTTTGCTAAACAAATGATGATATGCTAATATTGGCACAAAATATGGATGGAGATTAAAAAAACTGAGAAACCTTGAAACAGTTATTTTCATAACATGCACACAGAATCATGGGAAGAAATTTCTACAAAATGCATCCTACTGTCTGAGATTTCATGGCCAACTGCCCTTTAATTTGACCATTAGACAGATGTTAAAAGGATGAATGATCTTGGGTGCACTGGAACCTCTAGAGTTCTCCTTTAGAAATCTGTAGGATTTCATAACTGAGAACTTGATGATCACTAACTGCTGCATTTTTTGTTCAGCAAACAATTTGTCTGTTAGGAATTTGATTATTTTGTTCCTTTTTACAGTTTTAGAATGAAAATGAATGGAGCTGGTAGATGAGCAGTGTGTCTGAGTATTTATGCAAATAAATTGATTAAAATGCATACAGATTTTTTCAATTCTTTCAAAGTATGCCAAACAAGTTTAAACCTGTAGTTGTTTGTTTAACTCTCTTGCATTAGGCACAGTTGATTTTTCATCATGGCCAATTCAGTCGATATTATTAGGTAAACCATGTGATGAGGAAAAGTTCAACATGTTCCATGGATATTTGAAATGATAAACTTGAGTAACCCCACTGACAGAGCATATAATCAAGCACACCCTATGCTAGTATTGGTCACTAAGTTGTTTGATGCATTCTCAATGATGTGATAAACGTTTGGATGATTATGATTCAGTCAATGTTCACATATATGTTTCAATTTCAATAAGTCCAATTAATTCCAGAACCAGGGCGTAAGATGCCTGATTCCTTTTTATGAAATTCATAGAACTGCCATGTATAAAACTGTGAATATATATATATATATATTTAAACCTTGGACCATAATATATATGTGTGTGTGTGTTTGCATGTTTAAAACAAAATTTGTTTAAAATATATTTTTTTTTAATCCCAAGAACTCTATGAACAAAGAAAGATGGTTGTAAATAATTGCAGCCCTCACTCTTTATACAAGAATTAGAATACTTAGAATAATTTTTCTTTATTTATTTTGATATTAATGTTTTAATATGTATTGTTTATTTTGATATTAATATTTTAATATATATTGTTTATTTTTATATTGAAGTTTTAATATGTATTGTTTTATCTTTCAGGTGTATCCCACTACACAAAAATTATAGAAAATGCTGAAGACAGTGCATTGTTTGATGAGGTAGTATATTTTGTTTCACACTTTTATAGTTTCTTATTAGATTTGAATCCTTCCATCTGATTGGCTACCATGATATGTTCTTAGGCAAGGGACTTTACTCCAATTGCCTTGGCACTCAATAACCTACTTAAGTAGAAGTGCTTTAAAACATCAAATCAACATAAAAAAAATATTGAAGAAAACAAGATCTGGTCATGTTTATTTGAAACAATCAAGCATATTTCTTGTGAAAATTAATGATCTGAATGAAAGTAGAGTGATACCTTGCAAGAAAAATAACAAAATTGTCCTTTATAGACAGGCATCATTTATATTCTTTATGTGATTTACAGTTCATACAGTTAGGACTTGCTTTTGCATAAAAGTGCATGTCTGTTATAAATTGATGTCTACTATATGGAGGTGTCTGCTAAGGCAAGATATGTTATACAGCCAAACATACATTATATGGCTGACACTTCTCTTTACAGACCAACCCCCAAACACACAAGTTATTCTGTATAAATTTATCCCTTCAAAGACAACCAGTTATCCAAACCAAATCCTTATCTCCCAATGGGTCTGCATAATCAAAATCTTACAGTAAAGTGAAATCTCTTCTTACGACAACCACCCAAATGAGACCATCCTTATTACACAGGCACCTCACTCTAAAGGAACCTTTATGTAATGCAGTCCCTTTTATAAGGTCATGTATGGGTGTGTGTATGTGTGATTTGGACTTTTTAACATAGCTTTAAGAATTGTTTAGTCATATCGCTACGATGTCTGCAATGTGGCAGTTTATAGTAATGTCTAGCACTGGGGCATCATGCTGAAGACATGTAGCATGATATTCCAACCAGTCATATTATCCTGACACCAGGCCAACCAGTCCTAACACTAATTTCGTAATGCTGAGAGCCAAGCAAGGCAGCTGTTAGTAGTCCATTTTTGTAAGTCTTTGGTATGACTCAGCCAGGGATTGAACCCATGACCTCCCGCATTTATGAACATTACCATTACATTATGTAATAGTAGTACTATGTACCCCGTTATAAAGAGACCTGACATAGCACTGTTCACTTATGCTGTGTGCTCATTGTACAGGAATGTTTGGTGAGTTCCATTTACAGTGGAACTTGTATTAAATGACCACCTATGGGAACTGAGAAGATGCTGATGGTCTCTGAAGAGAGATTTTCATTTAATACAGAAACAGATCAGTCACAGTGGAAAGTACGACATAAAAAAATGTAAATATTGAACTTGTAATTAAGACAAAACTGGTAGATTATGTTGTAGTATTTTATCCAAGTTAAATGGGTTTTGTTACAAGTACTGTGCTTTCTGCAACTGTCCATAATGTTGACAATAAACAAATTACCATATTAATTTGCTTATAAGTCGAGTCCATCTGCAAACTGCACACACCCAGATCTGCCATCGCATAATGTGCCAGCAGAGCTGGGTTTGTGCAGTTTGTTAGATGTAATCAGTAGAACAAACAACATAAACCTTGATCAGCAGGTGCAGTATGCTTTGTTGTTGGTAGTTAGACTCAACTTATAAACAAGTATACATGGTACCTTTTTACACTTGTAGCAGTGCAAAGCTTGATATTTACCAATTAAGAGTGAAGAGCAAACTACTTTATTCATGATTACTGATGTGGTCAAGTTTTCAGAGTTATGCTGAAATTTAAATCCTTAAATTAGGGATTGAGAACTTTCATTTCAAATAATGTATATTCACAAGGTGCTTAATGACCTTGACAGTTTGTTTTTATTAAAATCTTAGCTTTTCTTTTTTGTGCTGAGGCTCAGACATATAGCCTGTATGTTAAATGATCATAAAGAGTCAAAATTTATATCTGATTGAGAACTTTAAAATATTAAATAAAAGGTCATGTTTAATTTGTTGTATGCATGACAGATGCCACAATTGGATATCATGGATTGCAAGGCAAGGCTATTCCAATGTTCACTAACTAATGCATTGACAGGCATGGTCATGCACCTACAATGAATGACTCCTTTTCTGTCTGTGGACATTTAGTAATTTAGAGACAATATGGCCACCTTCAGATGTCAGATTCAACAGTTGACAGAAGCCTCTTTGCTCCAACATGGCAGATTTGTTGTAAGGGTATTTTTGCTAATTTAAAGTATTTTATGTCCCAATTCAAAAATATGTCTGAAAAGTTTTTTTCTCTCAGTATTAACACTTTAGAAAGTTGACCCAGAGATGGTACACACCTTTATTCAGGGGAGATAAATTTTATTGGTATGTAGTTTGATGGATAAGACAATTCATTCTGATCATTATCATTATATTAAAAATTACTTAAATCCTTGAATAAATATAGTGTTCTACATTCAGTGTGTCCCTTTCCCTTCTCTCTGGCCAGAAGGACCAGCAACCTTAAAAAGTTTATTGTCTTCCCAAAAATCAATTACAGGTCCTTCAGATTTGCTTTTCATAAGCTTGAACTGTAACCTTTAGCTCTCCACAAGGACCAGTTACTTCAGTTATTTGGTAAGCCTGACCAGAAATAATTGTCAGTAGGCAGTCACTCATTTTGTCTTATTTGCAAAGTTATGACAGAACAAAATCTTAGGATCAGTCATTTATATTTTCAGATATTTCAATGGCCGGTGGCCAGGCCGATTGAAAAAGAAGAGTTTATTGATATACAGCTTTTCAACTACAATAAATACCTCAGCAACAAGTAAGTTAAAATCTTTTCCTGTCAATATTTATTAAAGGTTAATTAATTCTGTACCTTCTGTTCTATTCTATATGTTTTATTGCCACACACACATCAACACACACACCAACACACACACACACACACACACAAACACACACACTTTCTCTTTAATGGAGAGGGTTTAATAGTGTTTCCCATGTTCATCCATCAAATCTGTCAGTCCATTATGAATTTCAGTTCAGCTAAACAAAGGACCTAATGTATTGTTATCAAATTTTAGTGAGGTTTACATTTATAAAGTTTGTCACTTTCAACATTTTATTCATTTAATTTTTTTTGTCTGTTATAGACTTTTGACTTTTATTTGACATAGGACTTTGTCTTTGCATATTGAAATGAACATTTTTTCATAAGCTCGTATTGGATATCATCCATCTCATATGGACACTTTCCAGTCTGTTCAATTTTTCATAAGCACCAGATGAATTGACAATTACTAATGCATATAGAGATCTATAACAACACCAGTGTGCATTCCAGATGTGGAAAAAGTTATGCCCAAGGGTTCCTTCCAGGTCATAAAGTGGGGTGATTTAGATGAATAAAACAACAGGGATATATAAGCAAATATCTTGAACTATTACTTGTTAGTTTAAGAAATATAAAGACATCAATTTCACATGCACCCACATCATGGATTGAGTAATTTATCTTTTTGAGTATTATATTCTTGGAATTAATCCAGATGAAGCCAGTTTGGATTGGAGCAAGCAAAGACACTTAACAGAGTCGTTTGAATCAGATGGTTATTTATAATGCAAATTGATGACGATTGAATCCCTGACACCCTAGCTCACAAGCTACCTCTTGTAAACTGCACTCATCCCTACACATTACTCATGCACAGTGTTCAACAACAGGTACAGCCAAGTGGTATTTTTCCTTAACACATTAACCCCTGGTGACAAGTTTGAGTTTACTTGGCAGGAGGTAGTAGCGTACTGCCGAGCTCTGTAGGGTCATGAGTGTCATGGATGATACACTAAAGTGGGTGGTATTATAGAAGGGTAGACAGATTTAGCTCTACATTGATACCAAATAATTTGGAATTTCTAGTTGCACTACAAAATACAAAGAGAAAAACCTCATTTTTTGGACCTGATTTTTTTCTACTCAAAATTCACCCATGGTTGGAATCTGATTTTGTGTCTGGATTTTAGACTTTTTGGTCTCAGATCTAAGGCAGACCAGTATGAACTGCAAACAGACAGATGAACCTTTGCAAAAAGTAGGATAAGATGGGCATTTGGAATAAAGAGTGGCCTCGATACGAAAATAATTGGTCCGTTAAGCAAAAAAAACAACAACAAAAACCAAAAAACTCCAACTTTTACCCTTCTGCTCATGTGTGAGCCAAATAGACAATGAAAAATGATGTTTCTAACACAACTAGGCATTATGTTATTGGAAGATCACCTGGAAGTTGATGTTTTAGGATGTATTCAGAAATAGCTTTCAAAATGTGTTTCCTACTCAAATTTCAGATGAAAATGACAAAAACCTCCAGGGGTTAATGTGTTAACTGATGCAATCAAAGGATATATTTTTACTGGAAAATACAAAATAATATTGTATGTCAATTGATATGATCAATAGATGGAATTATCAACAGATATAATTAATGTATGGAATTGTCAACATATATAACAAGTATATGGAATTATCAACAGATATAATTAATGTATGGAATTGTCAACATGTATAACAAGTATATGGAATTATCAACAGATATAATTAATGTATGGAATTGTCAACATATATAACAAGTATATGGAATTATCAACAGATATAATTAATGTATGGAATTATCAACATATATAATTAATGTATGGAATTATCCACATATATAATTAATGTATGGAATTGTCAACATATATAACAAGTATATGGATTTTATCAACAGATATAATTAATGTATGGAATTATCCACATATATAACAAGTATATGGAATTATCAACAGATATAATTAATGTATGGAATTGTCAACATGTATAACAAGTATATGGAATTATCAACAGATATAATTAATGTATGGAATTATCCACATATATAATAAATGTATGGAATTGTCAACATATATAACAAGTATATGGAATTATCAACAGATATAATTAATGTATGGAATTGTCAACATATATAACAAGTATATGGAATTATCAACAGATATAATTAATGTATGGAATTATCCACATATATAATTAATGTATGGAATTATCAACATATATAACAAGTATATGGAATTATCAACAGATATAATTAATGTATGGAATTGTCAACATATATAACAAGTATATGGAATTATCAACAGATATAATTAATGTATGGAATTGTCAACATATATAACAAGTATATGGAATTATCAACAGATATAATTAATGTATGGAATTATCCACATATATAATAAATGTATGGAATTGTCAACATATATAACAAGTATATGGATTTTATCAACAGATATAATTAATGTATGGAATTATCCACATATATAACAAGTATATGGAATTATCAACAGATATAATTAATGTATGGAATTGTCAACATATATAACAAGTATATGGAATTATCAACAGATATAATTAATGTATGGAATTATCCACATATATAACAAGTATATGGAATTATCAACAGATATAATTAATGTATGGAATTGTCAACATATATAACAAGTATATGGAATTATCAACAGATATAATTAATGTATGGAATTATCCACATATATAATAAATGTATGGAATTGTCAACATATATAACAAGTATATGGAATTATCAACATATATAATTAATGTATGGAATTGTCAACATGTATAACAAGTATATGGAATTATCAACAGATATCATTAATGTATGGAATTGTCAACATATATAACAAGTATATGGAATTATCAACAGATATAATTAATGTATGGAATTGTCAACATATATAACAAGTATATGGAATTATCAACAGATATAATTAATGTATGGAATTATCAACATATATAATTAATGTATGGAATTATCCACATATATAATTAATGTATGGAATTGTCAACATATATAACAAGTATATGGATTTTATCAACAGATATAATTAATGTATGGAATTATCCACATATATAACAAGTATATGGAATTATCAACAGATATAATTAATGTATGGAATTGTCAACATATATAACAAGTATATGGAATTATCAACAGATATAATTAATGTATGGAATTATCCACATATATAACAAGTATATGGAATTATCAACAGATATAATTAATGTATGGAATTGTCAACATATATAACAAGTATATGGAATTATCAACAGATATAATTAATGTATGGAATTATCCACATATATAATAAATGTATGGAATTGTCAACATATATAACAAGTATATGGAATTATCAACAGATATCATTAATGTATGGAATTGTCAACATATATAACAAGTATATGGAATTATCAACAGATATAATTAATGTATGGAATTATCCACATATATAATTAATGTATGGAATTGTCAACATATATAACAAGTATATGGAATTGTCAACATATATAATAAATGTATGGAATTATCAACATATATAATAAATGTATGGAAATATCAACATATATAATGAATGTATGGAAATATCAACATATATAATAAATGTATGGAATTATCAACAAATATAATCATTATATGGAAATTATCAAATGGATCCCTACAAAACATGCAAATGACACGGCATAAACATGTCTTCTTTAGCTGGTCCTGTATTAATAATGGCAAAAAATATACTGAAGTTTTACATCCTGAATTTCCTCAAAATGTACTTTCTTAGTTCTGCAAATCCGAATTACATTAACCATGTCATGGGTCCTAAAGCTTGATTACACATTTCAAAACTGTACTGTAATTTTGACTACATTCCAAGTGCAATTACGTCCTCCTTCCTGGACTCAAAATGAAATAAACATTATATTCCAATGTGTCTTTTTGATAATTGCAATTGAAAGACTTCGTATTTTCCCCCACATTATGATTCCAAACAATCAATGACAAAACAGAAACACACTTGCAGATGTCAACACACTGCTCCCTCGCTGCTGAAATCAGATGTACTACATGTAGAACTGACACAGATAAATCCAGTCATTATCACGAAATTTAGCAAAATTGACAAAAATACCAAAATCTATTCATTCCAGACAAACTGGAAAAGCTGTTGCAGTATGCATTCATTCACAATATGACTCTAAGTTTCAATTTTAATTAGATCAAAATGCCATTTTCTTTTGAAAGTGATGAAAAGCAGTTAGCTCATTAAAGCTGAAAAGCAGTTAGTCCATTAAAGCTGAAAGCATTTAGCCATTAAAGCTGAAAAGCAGTTAGCTGACTAGCTGAAAAGCAGTTGGCTCATTAAAGCTGAAAAACAGTTAGCCCATTAAAGCTGAAAGGCAGTTAGTCCATTAAAGCTGAAAGCAGTTAGCCCATTATGGCTGAAAAGAAGTCAGTCCATTAAAGCTGAAAGGCAGTTAGTCCATTAAAGCTAAATAGCAGTTACTCCATTAAAGCTGAAAACAGTTAGCCCATTAAAACTAAAAAGAAGTTAGCCCATTAAAGCTGAAAAGCAATTAGCTCATTAAATTGAAAAGAAGTTAGTCCATTAAAGCTGGAAAGCCATTAGCATATTAAAGCAAAAAAGCAGTTAACTCATTAAAGCTAAAAAGAAGTTAACCCATTAAAGCTGAAAGGCAGTTAGCCCATTAAAGGTAAATAGCAGTTAGTCCACTAAAGCTGAAAAACAGTTAGCCCATTAAAGCTAAAAGGCAGTTAACTCAATAAAGCTGAAAAGCATTTAGTTCATTAAAGCTGAAAAGAAGTTGACCCATTAAAGCCAAAAAGCAGTTAGCTTATTAAAGCTGAAAAACAGTTAGCTCATTAAATCCAAAAAGCAGTTAGCGTATTAAAGCTGAAAAGCAGTTAGCTCATTAAATTGAAAAGAAGTTAGTCCATTAAAGCTAAAAAGCAGTTAGCCCATTAAAGCTGAAAATCAGTTAGCCCATTAAAGCTAAAAAGCAGTTAGCCTATTAAAGCTGAAAATCAGTTAGCCCATTAAAGCTAAAAAGCAGTTAGCCTATTAAAGCTGAAAACAAGTTAGTCCAATAAAGCTGAAAAGCAGTTAGCCTATTAAAGCTGAAAAGCAGTTATCCCACTGAAGCTGAAAAACAGTTAGCCCATTAAAGCTGAAGAGCAGTTAGCCTTTTAAAGCTGAAAAGGGTATACAGGATGCATGTATAACAATGGCACATAACTGTGGAGATTGATGGAATAGATTGTGGAGATTGATGGAATAGATGATTCTATATATCATCTTGTGTTTCAAGACCATTTTACACAGAGCTGGTATAAGACACTTCAGCAACCATTACAGTGTCAATAAACATATGCTGAATTGTTGAGTACTTTATCCAGAGCATGCACTGTAGCTTCTTGTTGCTCATGCTGAAATATTTCTGTTTTCTAGGTATGGTAATATTTTGGAATATCTAGGTCACTAAGGAACTTTGAATGAATTTATCCCTGATATGCATCATACAAGTATGATGTTCATCAGATTTTACTGGTAACCAAATAATGTTATGAACATGGAGAGTGTGCACTGTTGGACCCAGAAAGTCATGTCATAAGGGGATAGGGTGGTGAACTGCAGGTGGGAGTTTTGAAACATGGACAGGAAGGATTGAAGGCATGACAGATGGTGAGAGAAGTGTCCTCAAACTCTGGACGTTCACATGTATTTGTCATAAAAATCTTATCCCCAACCATGAACAGATGATCATATCGATATTGGATTATCACTAAAGATTTCTGGTGATTTGTATATGCTCTAAAATGAAAATGATGCCACACTGACATCCTGCATGGGTGCCATGTGGCCATCTTAATCTTTAATCTTGTTATTGTTAATCTTCATGAATGAATGAATGGTCATATCGACATGGTCTTTTTAAGAAAGACTTATTACAATTTGTAGAAGGTCCTAGTAAAAACAGCACTGATCTGATATCCAACATAGCCACCATGTTGGATGTCATAATAATTTTAATTTTGCTCCTTCTCTTGATCATATCAGCTTGGTTTTCTCACTTGAAGACTTCCATTTTGTTGATCCTAAATGAAAATGATAACAATTTAATATCCAAAAAAGTGGCTGCCATGGCCATCCTGAAGAATTTATTATTGTTACCGGTACTCCTCCTGAACAGATGGTCATATTGACATGAGTTGCCACTGAAAGACTTTTTATGACATTAGATTATTCAAAATAAAAATGGTGCTAATCTGAAATTCAACATGGCTGCCATAGTGGCCATCTTGAATATCTTTTCATTGCTCCTCCTTCTGATTGGATGGTCATTTTGACATAAGTTATTTCACTAATAGATTTTTGTTAACAGGTAGATGATCTGTAAAAGTACTGATCTGACATCCACCATAGTGACCATCTTGAAAACCTTATTACTGCTTCTTCTCCTGAATAGATGGTCACATTTACATGAGATTTCACTCAAGAGCTTTTTATGATATTTAGTTTCCACAGTCATCATGCCAATATGGTTTCCACTGTCATCATGCCAATATGGTTTCCACAGTCATCGTGCCAATATGGTTTCCACAGTGATCATGAAAATCTTGCTATGTTTACTACTCATACTAAAACATTTACTGAAACACTGCGTGAAATGTATATGCTGTAAAATGATGTTGATTTAACCTCCAAAATGGCTGCCTTTGCAGCTGTCTTAAAAACATTCTTACTGCTATTTCTTCTGAATGGATGGATGCATTGGGTTCTTCAGTAAAACAATGTAACAATATACAATAGGTCTTGAATGACAATGGAGCCAGTCTGATCTTCAATATGGTAACCATAGTGGCCATCACAAAAATCTTGATGTAGTTAAACCTATCTTGAAAGTCGGCTGCTATGAGAGACCACATGTTGAAACACATTTATTGATTATATAGTGTTATAACCTGTTATGAGAGTCCACTTATCATGAGAGACCATTATTATTTGGTAGAAGAGGTTTTCTTTCAAGACAGGTTCTACCTTGATTGGAGCTATGTTTGCTGCATAGTGAAAGTTTCAATGCACATGTTTGAAGTAAGGACAAAGGCTGCAGGCTAAACAAAATGTGCTAGTGGGCTGCATGTTATTATATATGTTATGTGACATTATTGTTATTATGTGACATTATTGTGTTATTATGTGACATTTATGTGTTATTAAATGACATTATTGGGTTATTATATGACATTATTGGGTTATTATGTGACATTTATGTGTTATTATGTGATATTATTGTATTATTTGACTTTATTGTTATTATGTAACATGTTATGTGTTATGTGACATTACTGTGTTATTATATGACATTATTGTGTTATTATGTGACATTTATGTGTTATTAAATGACATTATTGGGTTATTATATGACATTATTGGGTTATTATGTGACATTTATGTGTTATTATGTGACATTATTGTGTTCCTGGCACTGATCTTCTGTTCAAAGACAGTTATTCTTGCCAAGAATTTGTAAATCATTGTCTAGAATAAAAAGTATTATCCCTGTCTGATACCTCTGTCCATGTTTGACAATCAGAATATCCTCTTCTTTTCTTTAGGCCCCCCAAAATATATGTCTCCAGTTGGCTGACCATCAGTTTCTCATTCCTGACTCTAGCACTTTTTCCCCCAGGGTAAAAAAAAGTATATAAATCACATTAGCATATATAATGTTTAAGAAAACCTGTCTACCCTGATTTTAAAACCAGTGCAATAAGAAGCACACTTGTTTTTCTTGGCCTTAAATACTATTGTTTTATTTCTTATATTCCTTTCAGAATAATGTCTCAAGGTGTTGGTAAATGTGGGCCTGGAGGGCAGTGTGTGACACATTCCCACCTGTTTTACATTGTGTGTATATACAGACAGCTACTATGTGTGCTTGTAGCCAGTGAGGCTTGGGACTTGGCAGAAAGTCACAGTGCCTAAAGGGTGAAGAAGAAGGTTCCTCCTCCTTCCTTGTCATCTGTGGAGAATCCTTTTTATTCCTTGGGTGAATTATGTGACATTGGCCTGTGTAAAGTAATTTCTTGCTTCCAAAAGAAAGATGTGACCAGGATAACGAAGTCACCCACATAAACGAGGGGGGTATCAGAGACAACTGATAGGAAGGTTTTTCAGCTCCCAAGAGGGAGGGATCCTTTGCACTTCTTGGAATCAAGACCTTCCTTTCAAAAACAAAAGAAGTGATGGAATTGTCTTACTCAAGTATACCAGGATTTCAGTTAAGGAGATTGTTTGTTGTAGTCAGTGCACTCAACTGAGATTTGCCAGTAAGGCCTGTTCATCCAAACAATGATTGCTGAGTACCAGGTCCTGGGTAAAACATTGGACACAGACACTAGTTACCATAGCCCTTCCCCCAATGCCATCCTTTTTTCTTACTCATTCAGTCTGTTGTAGGAGTGATCATTATCTCCAATTATGTTGCAGAGATTGAGACAAGTCCTTGGTGTTCTTTCCTTCACCCCACATAGGGTTGCTGCCTTGGAGACATAAAAGTTACTGCTGAAACAGCACAGAATCCTTGTGCATGCCAAACCACTTGGTGTGGTAACATTATTTAGAAGGTGAGTCCCTACAGTGGCCTTGCAAGATTTGAAGGATCAGCAACACCAGACCCTGGCCACAGTAAAAGGTCTGGCTGAACTAGCAAAAAGAGCCCCATTTCCAAAAGGTCCACATCTTACCTCATGAACATTTTAAACAGGGATGTGATCAGTCCAGTCAACAACTCCTTTCTACCCATGTATTTCACAGTTTCACGGTGAGGTTGCTGGATGGAATAGGGGAAGAAGTACACAGACTTATGATAAGAGGTGAGGTAATTATCCACATGAAGTCATATCCTCTCCTACCAACTCCCCTCTTCCCATTATTCCAGTAGGTGCCTGATTAACCCTGGTTTTTAGAGGCTTGGACCTTTCTGGATGATGCATGGGTCATTTCATCATTAGGCAGAGTTCCAACTTTGTTTCCAGGACCCTTCACCTCGTTCATGGACCCCCATTTGGTTCCACTAGTCCCAAGTGGTATCTCTGTGCAAAGAGACACACATCCTTAAAACAAAGACACTCTGTGGGAAGAGACAAACATCCTTCAAAGAAAAGACACAGTACAGAGCATGAAGAACATACAGAGTCATGAATTGTATTACTGAATCTTCCCAGTTTCATAGATAGGGGAAATATTTCAACTCATCATGAATCTTTCCCCTTTAAACAAATTCCTTCTTGAAGAACAGATCAAGATGGAGAGAACCACCCTAGTCAGGAATTCCATCAGTCTGAATGACTCTGTGGTCTCCATAGATCTGATCTTCAGGATGCTTATTTTCACATCCCCATCTTTCAATCCTGCACAAAATTCCTGCAGTTTTGTCTGGAACAGGAGGTCTTCCAATTTCATGCTTCAGCCTTTGCCAGTGTGATAAGTGTAATAGCTGCTCACTTTAGGTACATAGGTTTTTCCCATCCGCGTGTTCTTTGATGAGTGGTTGATGCACAATGTCCTCAGATTCACATCTGATTGATTTGTCTCTCTGTAGGAAGATGGTGATTAATCTAGGTTTGAATCCCACTCAGGCAAAGTCAGATCTGATCCCTTAGAATTTCATTTACATGAGGATGGATTTTCTCATTTGATAAAGAACTGTACATTTTCTTTCTGAGAGAATCTTGTAAATATTTGTTCTCTTAGTAAGAGTGAATACAAAAATAATCATTGGTCATCTCTACCTCTCTCTCCTGGGGACTTCAAGCTCAGTAGCAGACTTGGTTCCTCTAGGAAGGCTTCAAGTGCAGTCTCTCCTTATAATCCAAATTTCATTGCCATTTGAGGACAGGTTTTCAAACAGAGCTCCAATTCATGCCCTGAAACCTTCCTTTACACAAATACCAAAGATTATGGCTTGGTGGGGGTCACCTATTCCTACTTTTACATCAACAATCTCAAAATGCAGGTGGATTCCCTTGCACTTTAAGGGTGTGTTGATGGCATAAGACATTGCTGTGTCATAGTTGCTACAGACAACACATCGGTTATGTCAAGGACCTCAGTTTCCCTCCTCTCTCTCTGCTTGGAAGTCTGGAACCTCCTCCATTGGAGATATTTAGAGGAGATCACTCTGAGAGTCTTCCACATTCTGGGTAAGAGGAGTATTCTGGTGGATAGATTGTCTGACAGGAGCAAGCAGTCTTCATTGAATGGTCTCTACACACGTTGGTAGCAGAGACACATTTTTTAATTGTAGGCCAATGGTAGACTTGTTTGCGGTGAGGCTGAACAACAAGCTCTCTTTTTATGTCTGTCAAGAGCCAGACTCAAGGACAAGTGCAGCAGTCACCTTCATTCTGAGGTGGGGTCAGTTGTGTGCCCATGCCTTCCCATTAGAATAATCCCTCAGGTTCTTTGTGGAGCCAGAACTTTGAAGTTGTGACTCATGCTAATAACTCCCATGTGGTCTCAGTGAATGACCTTCTCCAACTGTAGGTTGATAATCCCACATATTACTGCTGTCATAGCATAGAAAATCCCTCATTCTCAGAACCCTTCAAATTCTCCACCTTCCTCCCTGGCTTGTATCAAATGATCGATCTGCCAAGATCAGTTTTCAGGAGCCCTCTCAAACGCTCTTAATGTTTTTATAGATTCTGATCCAGTACTTTGAGCTCCAAATTCTAGTCTTGCTTGTTAATGCTAAGGTGGAGCCTTTTATGTTCTTGGTTCATTATCTAAACTCTCTTATGAACCTTTGAGTGAAGCTTTCATCAAGAACCTTACAATTAAAACAGTCTTCCTCCTGTCACCAGCAAGGAGAGGGAGTGAGGTTCATGCCATGTCAGTGGAAAATGGTTGCCTTACATTTCAGCTGGTAGCTATCATTATCTGCCAACCTGTGCCAAGAATCGACTACCTTTGGTTGCTCCTGTTCAATTTGAATTCCCCAGTCTCAGTTGTATAAGTGCTGGGATGATTATGATCAACGTCTTTGCCCAATTAGAACCTTGCTTTCTAAATCAAGAAAAAAGTAAAGGGATTTTGCTGTGTTAAACACTCTAAATGGTAATTCTGATATTTTATCGGTTTCCATTGAAGGTCAATTGTTTCAGACTATTAAAAGATCTTATAAATTCTCTCTTTCATTAAAATTAAAACTCTTGAGATTAGGGCTATTGCATCATCTTGGGACTTTTTTAATTATCCAACTTTGGATGATGTCATGAAAGTTGCCTGCTGGGAATTCAACTCCATGTTGTCATCATTTTACCCTTGATCACAATAGAGTGAGGGTACTTATGGTTTTTGACCAGTTTTATTATTAGCCCAACAAGTTGACAAGCCATTCTCCAGTCTGCGGTACACATTCTGCTGACAATAATGGTAAGTTAATCTGACAGCTTATCTTATCATCCTGCCACTAGAATGGCAAATTCAGCAACAGAATAATAGCATGTGTCATATGGTTTGAAATAAAGACACAAGACTTCAACAGATTGTCTAGAATTTTATTGCATGACTTGATCTTGCAATATAGTGAAGAAAACAACAAAAAAATGACATTATGACATGGCAAAAGGTGTATTTTTAATATTTTTTACAGAAAATTTACAGTTTATATGTCAAGCAATGAAACTACAGGCTGTGAAAATGTTCTTTAAACATATACCTGTTCTCTTTAAATGCATTCATGTTCTCTTTGACAGGTGTTCGATATGTAAATGATATTCATAAGACAATCACCAGAGATCAGTGTCAGTCTTGATGCTGTCCTCCTATTATTACTTAAATCCCTCCCCCCATCCAGCTCTGATGTCCTTTCAGTCCCAGTCCAGAGAAGGATGATATTCCTATTGTTGGAATTGAATTGAGGTAATAGACTGGGATCATGTTATTTTTTTTATTCTAGACCTTCAGTTACTAATTTGAGAAGGGAATAATATTTTGGACTGGAAAAGAGATAGCAATGCAATACCAGCAGGTAAATATTAAATAATTAAAATAAGTTTACCTCCACCCCATCCCCCACACCATGCTCCATATTTTGTAGTTATTGTTTTGTGCAATGCTGTTGTAGAAGGTTCTGAAATTGGAAGAAAAGATACACCACTTAGTGGACCATAGTTGCTATTGACTGTGTTTATGTATGCATGGGCTCATAAGAAAGTGTAGTATGATTTTGTAGACTTTTTGAAGCATATGATTTTTAACCAAATTTGTATCCTGGGCAGGCCATCTCCATTCGGGAAAATTCCTAATAAGCTAGCTAATTGTGTTGGCATTTCTGAGCATGATAACACAGCAAGTATGAATGCATGTTTATTTTACCCAATTCACAGATATATTTGAAAAATACCTTCAATGAACACAGTTCATTAGCTTAGGGTTTTTTAATTCTTTTTTATAGATTAAACTAAACATATCATCTGAGCATATCTTTACAGTATCTACATTGATCGTATATCCATGATATCAGGTTCTAGGTCAAAGGCCATGATATGAGGTTCTAGGTTAAAGGTATCCATGAAATCTGACCCTTGGTCAGAGGCCATGATATCAGGTTCTAGGTCAAAGGTTATGAGAATGATGTTTGTTTTGCACTTGTCTTGTGAACATATTAACTCAAACATACAAGAAAATAATTTTGTTGGTTGATTTTACAGCTTGATAAGTAAAAAGTAATAAAGGATGAAAGAAATGGATTTCTCATGAATTCCTAAAGTTCTTTTTGGCCAGGAGAGTGCAAGATTATTGGAGGGACTAGTGTATAATTAAATAAATTTGAAATCTTTTTTTTAAAACCTCGAATTGTAAGAATAAATCAGGTCCTGAATTAATTAAATGAATACTTAAAATTTAAACTACATGTGTTCATCCAAGTCTTTCATTTTGTTTCAGATTGATCGGTACATTTCGGATGATACTTCAGGAGCTGATTGAAGTAGGAAATGTCAAAATCTCGGACTCGTTACTGGATGCAAATAATGTAGTTATGCAGGTAATTATCCAATAACCAATTCTGCCAATCTGTCAGCTACAAATGCATCATGCAGATTCTAAGTCCAATACTTTAACTAATAGGTGAGATATCACAATGACAGCTCTGCTAAAAGCTTGCTGAAGCATTCAAACTGGGAGGGGAGAATTCCACCCCACCCCCCCATAATTTTCAGTTCAAGAATAAACCATGAACATGGTTTACATTACATGGATGCACTGTACCTCAGTAAGTAAGTGCTTCTCTAACAGAAACCATCAGCTTGTGTTTTATGCCTGGTATTATCCTCTTTAGCAGCGTCAGCCACTGGATATACACCTTTTGTTAAACATCTTTTTTTCAATTATGTTTTAAGTCTTTGAGAAATAATTGTCAATTAAGGTTGAAGAAGCTCTTTCGTAGTGAACTGCCAAAATCCAAATAGAATTTTCTTCATTGTGTTAGCAACTATAATAACTACCATTATGTATGAATTTATTCAGTTTATCTTCGCTGACAACCCTACATGAAGCACATCATTGGAAATAAATTAAATACAATTTCAAGATAATGTAATAGACCGCATCAAGTGATGAACTGGGTTTCACATTTTGTTCCTCTCACGCAGAAAGTCAAAAAAATTGGGTAATTGCAAATTAAATTTGAGTCTATAACACTGAAATAAAAAATTAGTGTTACAAGTGCCTTATAAGCAAAATGCTAGCAATATTAACTATCTGTACACTGTATCAAGATATAAAATCCATTGTGTCTGTTACCATTTATTCCTGCAGGGTGCAAGAACTCCAATCAATGTCATAACTAGATGGTGTGACTTACTATCCAGGTGTAAGACAAATGATGACTGGTAATAAAAAACTGGGTCAAACAAAATAATGGATGCCTCTGCTAGAAAATTTAAACCATATATATAACTTCTGATCCAGATATATGAAATGTTATTATTATATATGGAAACAAGCTGCACCTACCCCACAAAAATGAATTAAAGTCTCTTAGCCATTAAACTGCTGTATCCAAAACATCAGTATGATTGCAATAGTTCTTTAAAACATCAGTAATACAATATCTATTACTACTGCATTGTTTTCATTTTCATGGATTCCTAGTCCCCAGTCTAACCTAATTATTCCCACCTCCAATTTGTACTGGAGAGCATGCATTAAAAAGAACATAATACCAGTCTGACTCCTTTGTCTTAGCCAAATTACAGAATATCCTTTATCTTTTTCCTTTGACTATGTGCATAATACATGTGTACCATGTCATTCACTGAAATTTGTCTTGTCATCTTTTAGCATATTTTAGGCCAATCACATAACTTTTTGTGTCATATGAGTGTTTGTTGCCCCAGTTCTGTTTTATTTGAGTGCTTTCTATGTTTCTGTTGTTAATTTTGAATGGGTTTTGCTCCTTACTTAGCATGTGGTGTTTCAGTGTATTGTAACCCCCTTCATAATTCAACTGATAAGGTAAAGTATTCCCTATCCTGCTTGGCTTCCAGATTTTTTGTTTTGTGTGATTTTTTTTCTCTGTCAATGATTAATATGTTGCAGGTTGCAGGTAGGTGCAGGCACAGGTAGGCCCTGTGGGCCACACAGTGCAGGCACAGGAAGGCCCTGTGGGCCACACACCACATCTCCTTATCAAACATCGGTTGAGCACACAGGGATGGATGTCTATTATGTAGTCTCTAGACAAATCAGGTGTGGGACTAGACAAACAGGTCACCTACAGAGTGAGGAAAAATTGACCTTCTTCCTCCTTCTCATTACTGGATGACTTACTCCATTCCCAGAAAGGGTCTGTAACTCTTCCTGTGTTTGAGACGTTAACTTCCCCTGTGGGGTGCAGGAATGTATCACAACCTTTATGGTTCAGAAATAGTCATAAGTGCCAGATAGGGATGAGCAGTGCCATCTCAAGTCCAGCTTCCTGGTGAAAGAGGTAAGTAGATTGTGTCTCCTGAGAGAGAAGAGCAGCAATCTTGTTCTGATAGATCTTAAGTGGCGTTGTCTGTCAGATCTTTGCCACTAGCCTGGTCTTTGACTGGGCATTGGGCATTGAGCACTGGTGCCAGACACTGATTGTCCACTGGTCACTGGGTTTTGATTACCGGTATATGGACAGGGATCATGTTCATAGTCCTTCTGCTTCTATGCTGCTGCTTAATCCCTATAGGCATTCTATGTCAGGAAGTATGTATTTTACTAGGAATAGTGATCACATCAGCATTTCCCCCTTCCCTATGTTCCCTTATAATTCCTATGGGAGAATGAATTTATCATGAACAGAGGATTAGTCCGTGTCCCTCAGGACAGAGTAGACCAGATCCTGACCTTTTGGGAATGGGTGGTGCCCTGAGATGCAAGACTGTATTGATGGTTCATCTTTTTTTAATCTTTCAGGGTCCTTGAACTACTCAGTGGACCTGATTTCACTAGACAGACTGCACTTACATCCTCGCCAATTTCTCCCTCTGACAAACTTAAAAACAACACAGGGATGCTTTGAATGCTGATATTTCTCTTGGTTTGAATTTTCTCCATCATCTAATTTGGTTGACAATTCCCTATGCACACCCCTGATTCCCACTCCTATCTGTTTACAGACTAGTCTAATTTCAGGTAGGGAACTTGTCTGGAACTGGAAGGTTTGAGTCTTCAGGATTCATTGTCCTGGGAAGAATCTAACCACTACATCAACAATTTGGAAATGAGGACAGTTTTTTTTAACCCTTCTGGGGTGTGCCAAAAAATAGGTGGTTGCCACTCCATGGTCTTGAATAACATGTAACTGGTAGCGTACCTTGTGCGACAAAGACACATGCCCTTTCTCTCTGCATGGAGATTTGGAACCTCCTTTGCTGGGCAATCTTGGAATGGTTGGCCAATATAATATTTTGGCAGACTGTCTGTCCAGGAGGAGAAAGATAGTCCTCATGGACTGTTCTCTGCACCAGTCTATAGCAGATTCCTTGTTTGGACTTTGGGGAAAACCTGTGGTGCATTTGTTGGCTACAAGGCTAAATAAGAAGCTCCCCTTTATGTTTCCTCAGTCCAAGACCAGATAATCTGTATAGTGGATACTTTCAGTCTGAAGGACACACAGTACTAATTATACGGAAGAACTGTGAACCAGTCTAGAAATGGGTGAACAAATAACAGAGTATTTACGGGTTTGGTGGTCCATAACTGGTTAATAATGAAAATTAAATTTTTTAAAAAAATATCTTTTGAGAGCTTATCCTATATGTAATTTTAAAAAAATTTAGACAAATTTCTACTGATGCAATTTTAGTATTTTTACAGGCTTGACTCAGGAGTACTCAATAATGAAAGTAGTACCTGATTCATTTGGTGCAGAATCAATAAGATGTGTTTTATGCACATGTAAATAAACAAAATGCTGCGGCTTATATGGTGTTCTCCACACATAAGCTTGCACCAAGGTTAGATGTGCATGGAGAATTATAGGTCTCATCATCAGCACCCAGAAATTTTAAGTTATTGAATTTTGAATATGATAGTGTTTCCATATGTTTACCATTGGAGTTGAATTAGTACCGTGAGTCCTGAAGTGGGATAATCTGTTCGTTTTCATCTTCCCACCCTTCCAGACGATCCTACAAGAACTTCACAAAATAAAAAATTCCATTGCTCAGCTCATTTTGATAGAACCTCCATGGCCCCAAGAAATGTGGTTCAACAATATTCTTGATCTGCTCATCTTTCCCTGCCCCCTTTTTGGCTCAGCTAATATTTCAGCTTTTATGTGGATTATCATAACAACCAATAAAGCTCAATAGTATTACTGAGAGGGACCTTTCATTCATGAAAATTAAAAGTAGATGAAGTTCAAACCATTTCTACTTCATGGGCTTATCTTATCATTCACCCTGGGAGAATGCGATGAAAGCTTCATTTTGGTGATCTGACACAACCTTCTCCTTTTGCCTTTGTTCATTTGCTTGCAAAAACGAAGGCACAAAAAGTGGACCAAACAGATACCATCTGGCTCTAGTCTACACTTCTTCAGTGATGGTGTGTACTATTCCTTGTTGTTTTTACTTCACTAGCCATGAGACTTTCAGCCTCCCAATGAACTAGCAAAATTAAGCCAATTGCAATAGCAAAATGTATTTTTTGGGGGGGGAAGGGGGACTAGTTTTAACTTACCTCTTGCTATTGCCTGATTCCCTTCTTCTGCCCCACAATAATGTCCCACTAATAAGGATACATTCTGTAAAGAATGAGAGCTGTTAGTGCACATGGTCATCCAGAACATTCTGGAATAATCCTATAAGAGAGTGAATTCTCATCATACAGTTGAAGATATTTTCCGTCCAGAGAAAGTAAGCCGTGCAAATACCAACTGGTACCATATGTATTACATAATTACAGTTATTTTTACCTCCCTCTGACACAAAGAAAAGAACCCTACATTTTCAATTTTGGCCTTCCAATACTAATTGGAGGAGCAAATAATTAGCATGGACTGGGGGACGTGTTTGGAGTCATGCAAATTGGATTAAGCATATCAATAACAGCTAAAAGCATGAACTGACCATCACTTTGGACTTGTGTACTGAGCATTCATGTGACTTATGCAGATGCGTCCCTTAGGGTATGGAAGGTTCAATGAAACAAAAGAAGTTTACCCTCCCCAACAACCCACCCACCCTAACATATTCCTCAAGATAGTACACTTGTAGTTGTAAATGTCACAGCATGGTTGATAGCATATGGAAATGACTAAATACAAATCCCTGTTGCTTGTACTAATAAGCATACACACTATATTGCACTATCCTTGACACTGCAAACAGATTTTAAAAATATGAACTGAAAAGAAAGAGAAAAACATAAAATGTGTGTTTTATTACAACTTGCAAGTTATTTTTAACTTTGTTGCTGCAAAGTTTTAAGAATAGTCCACATATTGATATATTTACAGTGTCTGATTTTAATAAGAAATAATGCTGAACTTCACCCAGGTATGACTGTTACTGAGATGTCAGATCTATTCACATTCTGCATTTGCCTGGAGTCAACTAATCTGTTAAGGACCATTAAGTACCAACAGTTGTCAAAGGACCATTAAGTTCCCAACAGTTGTCAAAAGACCATTAAGTTCCAACAGTTGTCAAAGGACCATTAAGTTCCCAACAGTTGTCAAAGGACCATTAAGTTCCCAACAGTTGTCAAAGGACCATTAAGTTCCCAACAGTTGTCAAAGGACCATTAAGTAACCCAACAGTTGTCAAAGGACCATTAAGTTCCCAACAGTTGTCAAAATAAAATTAATTTAGCCACTAAATAAGCACTTACTCAATTCTCCTTGAGATGCTGGTGGGTATCTATGTGATATTTGATTGACTGTTTTCAAATCTGAATAGATGAAAGTATATCACACATATGACAATTACATTAAAACCCAGTTAAGGATAAATATAAAACTCGAATTTCACTTAACAAGACTGGTTTTTTTCTTCTTCTTTATACAGTATTGCCAGTGTTAGACATGTACCAACATTAAATTCATTGATAACTTTATTGTAATAATACGCATGTATTATGATATTTATTTGAGACAATATTTTTTCATGACAATCTTATAAAATATTTGATTTCTCATTTGAATGTGTAATTTCACAATGATGATCCTGAATTTTCGCACGCTGACTGGCATTATTTTAATGACAAAACAAGCGATATATTGAATTTTCACACGCTGACTGGCATTATTTTAATGACAAAACAAGCGATATATTGAATTTTCACATGCTGACTGGCATTATTTTAATGACAAAACAAGCGATATATTGAATTTTCACACGCTGACTGGCATTATTTTAATGACAAAACAAGCGATATATTGAATTTTCACACGCTGACTGGCATTATTTTAATGACAAAACAAGCGATATATTGAATTTTCACACGCTGACTGGCATTATTTTAATGACAAAACAAGCGATATATTGAATTTTCACACGCTGACTGGCATTATTTTAATGACAAAACAAGCGATATATTGAATTTTCACACGCTGACTGGCATTATTTTAATGACAAAACAAGCGATATATCGAATTTTCACACGCTGACTGGCATTATTTTAATGACAAAACAAGCGATATGTTGCTCTTCATTGACCTTCTTTGATCATAATTTTTTTCATATTTGGCAAATAAAAAATTGTATCCACACTTGCCCATCCATTATAAGCGGTTTCACAAGTTATCCATGTGTGCTCAAATGAGGGTTCAGCGTACTGTGTGTTTTATTTTCAAAAGGCTAAATTATAATTAAACGTGGTTGATTCCTAATTCATTAAGCAGAATTTTTTTGTTATAGAGAGAGATAACTGTTACAACTGATTTTTAAAGTCATTTCCAAAGGCAGCTAAGAGATACATAACACATACTTATAACAAAAATTTGGCCAAAAGAGTTAGTGATGTACCTAAAATTACTTTTGAGGCAATTAACTCATCACTAAATTGTTTCTTTACTGGGGTATATGGAAAGTTATGAACATACTGAACACAGCAGTCTTGGGAGTGCATATCATTTAAAACAGTCCTAAGATTCTGTACACCCTGGTAAAGTGACATTTATCTAATAATATCATTTGAGTTACACTGAATGGTACTGAGGGCACCTGCCTTTTAAAAAATGGATGGCTAATAAAATCATTATTCCATCTGGAAAATGTCACAGGTTAAAAAAAAACATTATATTGGGACTATGTTCACATTCAGTTCAGCTCAAATTTACCATAATTGGCAGGTAGTATAATGTAAGAGTGCACCAGAGACTTGCTTTTTGATTGAGATGTATAGGAATGTGTTTGGCTTGTACATTAAAGCCTGTCTCAAGAGACTATCCTTCTGCATAACAAACAGTTATCTCTCAAGACATATAGCCTATCATAACAAGCCTGTGCAGAAAGGTGTTTTCAAAGTGGAAAACCAACTAGGTTCAAAAGAAAAGTTCCCATGATTACTGTACATATATTTTATTTTTTTATTCCTAGGTCTTGTAAAATTATTAAATGTATGGAGCTCAGAATTTGTTTATATCAGGCCTAGAATTTAATATAAATGTCATTTTAGCCAGAAGGACCAGTAGAATAAACATTTTTTTTTACTGTTCTTGCTGAATCTTCACTAATCCTTCCCACAAAACAAAGTTGTTAACAAATGAAACTTTAATTAACCACTGGAACATTTAAATTATGCTAACTATTAATTTGGACTGGAAATTTAATAACATCAACACCTTGTTCACCTTAGTCATTACAAATTAAGACAACAGATGTATAATTGAATGCATTATCTGACATGCTATAGTAAAAGCATGGTGAGAAGATCTCTCATTTTGATGATGTTGGTGTTTATGTTTTCACTGATGCCTATGCATGTGTTCCAGGCTTGATACTTTGAATTTTAAAATTACTTAATTATTTTGTGTCAAGTCAGACTCTTCACATCATGTTTTATATACTGTATATATTGTACGTAACAGATAGAAGGCCTCAAGGTTTAAGTTTAGTTCTGTAACTAATGAGTTACCGTCTCTAAATAAAGTCTTTATTATTATTATTATTATTAACTTTTATGACTGTATGCTCACTTCAAAGCAGTAATTCTTTGATCAGTACTGTACACTTAAAATTACATTATCCTACATAATATGTGCTATATGCCTTATTAGGAATATACCCCTGTTTTCATTAAAACTTGAATACAAATATGTCAGCTCACTTGTGGCCTTTAGGTGTTCCCATAATACAATATTAAATAACTGGTTGATTCACAATATCCTTAGATGTGTACTTGTAAGGGACATGTCACAATGTTGTAAGATTGTGACTTATCTGGGGTTAAATTCAAACCAAGAGAAGTGAGATCTGATCCCTTCTCAGAATTTTGTTTACATGGAGATGAATTTCTTCATCTACCAAGGGACATTCAGGTTTCCCTCTGGAGGATCTCACATATTTTGTCTCATAGCAATACTATCAGGAAATTTCATTGTCTAAACACAGCAGCAGACTTAGGAAGTCTTCATTTGTGGCCTTTCCCTTCCCTGCTGCTAGCAGACTGGACACTGCACAGGACCTCATGTCAGCTTGGAACTCCTTGGAATTCCAAATTGTGTCACCATCTGAATCAGTGCCATATGAAGACCAACTTCAGACTAGTCATGATACTTGTGTCAGAACCTCACTCCTTTCTGCACAATGATGCCTAAAGATTCAGGTTGGGGAGTTGAGCTGGAGTCTGACATTAGTTCTATGGAGTTGTGGGCTGTGGAAAACTTTCCTTCATATCAACAACCTAGAAATGTGGACTGTATTTCTGGTACTTCAAGGGTGCATGAGTAACATAAGACATCTTTGTGTCATGGTTGCCACACACAATACATTGGTAGTCAGAGTCTGCTTTTAGCAGAGACACTTTTTCAGCTGTGGGGGAAACCAATCATAGGCCTGTTTGAGTTCCCTCTTTATGGTGCCAGTTCCTTTCAAGGGAGTATATGTGTTGGACACTTTCAGTGTGAAGTGGGATCATCTGTATGCCTTTACCTGTATGCCTTTACCTGCATACCTTTACCTGTATGCCTTTACCTGTATGATTCACCTTCCCACTTTTAAAATAATTCTTGAAGTTCTTCAAAGAGTCAGGACCTCAGTATCATGGTTCATCATGATAGCTCTCCAGCAGCCACAACGGTTATGGTTTAACAACCTCAACTTGTTGATAAATGACCTCAGGGAATCACCACTACTGCTGCTCCTTTTCAACAATGTTTAACTTCTCCATCTTCATGCCTGGCTCGTATCAAACATTCTATTCAGCAAGATCAGCTTTTAAATAATGTATAAATTGCATTACACAGTCTCAAAGGCATTTGACTTCAAAGGTTTATGGTGTCAAGTGGAGAAACTTGTTTAACTGGTGCAGTAGCTAACATTGATCCAATCTATTCCCTTTTAACTACTGTTGCAGATATTCTTCAGTTTCGAAGAAGACGGCTTCAATATCCACCACTGTTAAGGACTATAGGACAGAGCTCATTATTACTCTTACATTTTCTATGAGCTTCACCACTGGGTGTGACCCTCATCTTTCAGATCAGGTACTTTGAGCTTCAGAGACCAGTCTCTCACTCTTTAATGCCTAGGAAAAGCATTTCATATGCTTTTTGGTTATAAAAATTACCATGCTCATTCTAGATGCTTGTCCTTCAGACGTTTATCCTTAATCTCTTCCTGTGTCAGTGAGGAGCTGGAGCAATGTTCATGTCTTATCAGCGGAAAAGGCCGGTTTACCATGCTGTGGTAACTATCATATGATTTCTCACCTTTACAAACCTGGGTTTCTGTCCAAGAATCAGCTACCTTTGTAGCCCCTGTTCCTATTGAAATCTCCCTTCATCAATGTATCTGTAATAGGGAAGATTAAGGTAGACTTCTTTGCCTGGTTAGAGCTATACTTTCTGTTTTCATGAAAGCAACAGGTGAAGGGGTTGAAAATGTCTTTTTCTCCTCTCAAGGATACCTCTTATACTTTATCAGCCGCCATCACAAGGTGGATTGCTGGAACTATTCAAAGAGGTTATCAGTCTTTCACTGAGAGAGATCTTTCTTACATGAGAATCAAAGTCCATGAGATTGGGCTATTGCTGCATTTTGGACCTTTTTTAATCATTCTTATCTGTATGATGTCATGAAAGCTGCCTTCTGGCAGTCTCATTCCACCTTCTTTTTGTTCTGTCTTCAATCAGTGTCAAATGAGACTGAAGGTATTTGTGCATTAGGTCCACTTGTGTTAGTCCAGCAAGTTGTATGTCTAGCCATCCATCCTCCAGTCTGAAGTAGAGCATGGTTGCCTAATTATCCCTGCCCTTCATGAGCTGATGTCCTTTCTACCTCAGACCAAGTTGAAAAAGGAAGATATGCCAAATGATGGACATTGAA
The DNA here is from genome assembly GCA_028554795.2 of Sinohyriopsis cumingii. Taxonomy (NCBI): domain Eukaryota; kingdom Metazoa; phylum Mollusca; class Bivalvia; order Unionida; family Unionidae; genus Sinohyriopsis; species Sinohyriopsis cumingii. The sequence continues at coordinate 133,405,865 of CM068824.1, forward strand.
AAAGGTTATCAGAATGGTATCATAGTTCTAGACCTCCAGTTACTAACTGGAGGATGAAATATTAATCTTGGACTGGCAACTGGTGCAAGGAAAAGAAATAGCAAGGCAGTAATATAATTATTCAATATTTAAAACTATCCCACCATACATTTTTAAATTTCCATTAGGATTAATTTCTTTCAAAGACAATAACTTTAAGTTTCATATGGAATCAGCATCTAGTACTTATGTGAACCAGATGGATTAAAATAATATGATGATTGTTGTTTTGATTGTAAAACAGAGTCCTAGGTAATCCCTACATTTAGCCTCCTTGTCACACAGTAACTGGTACACATCCATTGGTAAAACATGGTCATAGGTAATCCCTACATTTAGCCTCATTGTCACACATGAACTGGTACACATCCATTGGTAAAACATGGTCATAGGTAATCCCTACATTTAGCCTCCTTGTCACACAGGAACTGGTACACATCTATTGGTAAAACATGGTCATAGGTAATCCCTACATTTAGCCTCATTGTCACACAGGAACTGGTACACATCTATTGGTAAAACATGGTCATAGGTAATCCCTACATTTAGCCTCCTTGTCACACAGGAACTGGTACACATCCATTGGTAAAACATGGTCATAGGTAATCCCTACATTTAGCCTCCTTATCACACAGGAACTGGTACACATCTATTGGTAAAACATAGTCCTAGGTAATCCCTACATTTAGCCTCATTTCACACAGGAATTGGTACACATCTATTGGTAAAACATGGTCATAGGTAATCCCTACATTTAGCCTCTTTGTCACACAGGAACTGGTACACATCCATTGGTAAAACATGGTCATAGGTAATCCCTACATTTAGCCTCATTGTCACACAGGAACTGGTACACATCCATTGGTAAAACATGGTCATAGGTAATCCCTACATTTAGCCTCCTTGTCACACAGGAACTGGTACACATCCATTGGTAAAACATGGTCATAGGTAATCCCTACATTTAGCCTCCTTGTCACACAGGAACTGGTACACATCCATTGGTAAAACATGGTCATAGGTAATCCCTACATTTAGCCTCCTTGTCACACAGGAACTGGTACACATCCATTGGTAAAACATGGTCATAGGTAATCCCTACATTTAGCCTCATTGTCACACAGGAACTGGTACACATCTATTGGTAAAACATGGTCATAGGTAATCCCTACATTTAGCCTCCTTGTCACACAGGAACTGGTACACATCCATTGGTAAAACATGGTCATAGGTAATCCCTACATTTAGCCTCATTGTCACACAGGAACTGGTACACATCCATTGGTAAAACATGGTCATAGGTAATCCCTACATTTAGCCTCATTGTCACACAGGAACTGGTACACATCTATTGGTAAAACAATGTCATAGGTAATCCCTGCATTTAGCCTCATTGTCACACAGGAACTGGTACACATCCATTGGTAAAACATGGTCATAGGTAATCCCTACATTTAGCCTCATTGTCACACAGGAACTGGTACACATCTATTGGTAAAACAATGTCATAGGTAATCCCTACATTTAGCCTCCTTGTCACACAGGAACTGGTACACATCCATTGGTAAAACATGGTCATAGGTAATCCCTACATTTAGCCTCATTGTCACACAGGAACTGGTACACATCTATTGGTAAAACAATGTCATAGGTAATCCCTACATTTAGCCTCATTGTCACACAGGAACTAGTACACATCCATTGGTAAAACATGGTCATAGGTAATCCCTACATTTAGCCTCATTGTCACACATGAACTGGTACACATCCATTGAATTATTATTGATGTATTACAGGCAGTAAGTGTTAGCAACGTATGAACCACACTACATACCTACCACATTACATTCCCTACCACATTCTCAGACAGCAAACAATGTGTTTTGATTTTCTGTGTGTGGTCTGTGCACATTGAGAATAAGTTATTCTTTCACATAAGTTTAAAGAAAATTGCTGCAAATTCATATTTGATAAAATAATGAATCACATATATTGATTTTTTGAATCATTTAATATGCTTACAAACAAAAAGTAGTTGGTAGATATAGATATAGCACTGGCCAATACAGTCACCACACACACACAAACATGTACCAACAAACCATGACAAGACAGATAGTAATATTTCTTAATTAGATACTGTTGTTGCTCTGTCAGTAATGGAAGGGGGTGGGGGTGGTTTGAAGGCAATGCTGTTGTTGTTGTTATTATAGGGTTTAACGCCATTTTCAGCACAAGATAGGCTATACATGGCAGCCAGTATTAATGGTGGAGGAAGAACCCGGGAAAACCCCAGAAAGAACCACCGACCCATGAGAAGCTACCGGCAAGCTTTCTCACATAACCACATTGGTCGAGCCCGAGACTCGGAACCCATGCAGACAGAGGTGAGATGGCAGTGATCCATAACGGAGAGTGCTTTAGATCACTCTGCCACTCGGGGCCCCGAAGGCAATGCAAGTGTCATTTGTTTTTATCTTTTTGTTCATTAGAGAGTGGATGATACTTTTGTTCAAACTTCCCCAAAGAGATTGTTGAATTTTTCTCAGCATAAAAAATGGTCTTTTCACATCTGCATTGCTGCGAGGGAGTGACAGATGTGCTGGTTCATGGTGTTATCAGTGGATGTATTCACTCCCAAATGACCGATTGCAGCATGTGCAAAACATAAATATAGTTTTAATGGCTCATCCTTAGTTGAATCACAGCTGCATTTAACATTTTACCTTCAACAATGAATCCAACTTGTGCACCCTTTCGACATCAGAAGTAATGTAAAAATATTGATAACTATCAAAACTGACCTGCATCCTGTTCTTGTATTTTTCATTTTACCTGCATCCTGTTCTTGTATTTTTCATTTTACCTAGAAACTTTCTGCCTTGCAATTGTCATCTGTTTGACTTTGTAATTTATGTATGGAGTGAAATCCGAGTTGAAAGAAATTTATCACTTCTGATAAACTTGCCAATATGCATGATGTGCAATAGCTTTTGTTTTTCAATGCACATCTGTTAATTTACCTACAACTTTAAACAAATTGGATTGTTCCACTCTTCTGATGCAGATCAGTCCCATGGAAATAATGTGTCAGCAGTAACCTAATCATAATATAGAGTGACTAAGATGTTTAATTATTCAATGCAATTTCCTGTTTGTGACTATTGGCACCTATAACTATTGAGACAAGACACACAAAAAAGCACACCTCCCCAAAAATAAAAAAAAAACAAAACAAAAACACCCCCCAAAACCCAAACAAATAAAAAAAGTTTTTTTTTTAAATCCATGCAAACCAATTTTTTTCAATAGTATTTAGCTGATTTCTGTATTTGGTATACTGATTTCTGTATTTGGTATACTGATTTCTGTATGGTATACTGATTTCTGTATTTGGTATATTGATTTCTGTATTTAGTATACTGCTTTGCAGCTAAAATGGATTCAGTGGAAGGCATAGGATAGATTCCTCATTTCTGTCTTGATCTTGATCGAAAAGATGATTGCTGTCAAATTTACATTTTTCTAACTTGATGTAATGACTTTATGGAAATAAAAGATCTATCAGAAGCAGTAATGCCATGTTTGGTCTCAACATTTATCTCAGATTGGTTTAGCACTTTCTACTGCACATTACGGTATCCTCTACTTAACATGAAACAAAAACTTCAGAAAGTGTTACTGGATCTATTTTGAGTACATTTTGCACAATGAAGCTTTTTTTTTTCTTCTAAATCTGTCAATACTATATTATTGGAATGTGCAGACTCATCCATTTCCTTAATTTTGTTGCAGTTCACGCAATATACTTTGTTAAGTATCATATGAAAGTCAGTATTATTGCGCTCTCTGCCATGTCCAGAATGATAACAAACGACAGACATCAAACATTTTACAACAAAATCGCAATCATACTTGACTAATATGAAACAATACTGCACAAATTCCAATAGATATACCGCACAAGCAGTGCCAGATCAGGTGGGGGGGGGTTGGGGGTTGGCAAATTTTCAAAAGGGCCCTAACTTTCCTCGAAAGGGCACTGAAACAAAAATCTGTGTGTATATTTACCAAAAGTGTTCATAATACCCAATTAACTTGCACGAGAATAAAGCAATAGTCAGTTTTTAAGTGACAAGTGACTGTATCTCTTTGTGTGTTCATTTTCTTGTTTAGCAATGTGGGGACCTTGATCTGACCTTGACGAGTTCTCAGTTGTATCCTCTACTATATCTTCCGACATCCACTCACAGGATTATAGAGAGATAATTTAAACTTGAGATTTGCATTATAAAATGACACTGTGCCATTCCTTTTATTATTTGAGGGTCATTACATGGTTCATAAATTTAATCTCGTGGCACGGTCATTATGTGATTCATGAATCCAGTCTCATGACAGGGTCATTATATGATGATAAATCCAGTCTCATGACAGGGTCATTACATGATTCATAAATTCACTCTCATGGCACAGTCATTACATGATTCATAAATCCAGTCTCATGACAGGATCATTACATGATTCATAAATTCAGTCTCATGACAGTGTCATTACATGATTCATAAATCCAGTCTCATGAGAGGGTCATTACGTGATTTGTAAATTCAGTCTCCTGGCATGGTCAGTACATGATTCGTAAATTCAGTCTTGTGACAGGGTCATTACATATTCCGTAAATTCAGTCTCATGACAGGGTCACTTACATGATTTGTAAATTCAGTCTCCTTGCACAGTCAGTACATGATTCATAAATCCAGTCTCATGACAGGATCATTACATGATTCATAAATTCAGTCTCTTGACAGAGTCATTACATGATTCATATATTCATTCTCTTGACAGGGTCATTGCATGATTTGTAAATTCAGAATTTGCTTTTGCTTTTGTTTGTTTTTTATAACCCTTTAAAACCCCAAACATAATTAAAAAGCAACAACAAGAAAGAAAAGAAAAGTGGCTGTCATCTGGAATTTAATTGCCTATTCTTAGAAATTGACATCTTATGATACATGTACTTACATTTTACAGCAACGTTTACGATGGTGACTACCTCGATTTCAGCTAAACATCCGCTGATGCCAATTCTTTATTAGGGAGAGACCATACAAGTTTAGCGGGGTGGGGGTAAATGCTTGAAAACTACTGTCTTGTTCTGATGTGTGGCATAAAAAGGGCACAGTGCCATTCCTTGCATTACTTGAAACAAACTTATATTGTGATGAACGAGATAACAAAAAATAATATAATTTTTGTTTTTTTTGTTATAGTCTGAAATAATACTTTAGCCTCAAAAATTAAATGGCCAGTCCCTTACAATACATGTGCATTCAGAATTTGTCTAGTTGTTTGTTGTAATTCAGTCTGGTAACCAGGCCAGGCCCTAAGATGTGTGGGGCCCAAGGCAGCATGGGGGGTGCCCAAGGCAGCAAGTGATGAGCGGGGACCCATTAGCAAAAAATATTGGAATGCAGAGTTGATTTCCTGAAAGCATGGGATCAAAGGTGGTTGCCTCATTTGCCTTGCCCTGGGACCAGGGCTGCTTAAGGACTAAATATGCAGTTTGCATTTTGGTGTAAATTCAATGTTTTCGTTTTTGCTGTTAAATATGTTTTTTAAACAGAAGCTGCTGCTGTCTGGAATTTAATTGTCCATACCTGAGAAGACTGCTTTTCATATTTAAGTTAACAGTTGAAATGATATTTGATCATGATACACTGATGATTCCTTGATCTTTGCATGGGATGGTCTTCTTTGATTGGCTGTACAAATGTCGATTAGTAATACTGATCAGCCATTCCATGGTGGAAATGCTATCAGCATGTGCGGCCGAAGTGCAGTGGTGATTGGTAAGTACTTATTTGCACCATCACAGAGCTTAAGTGGAGGAGATTAAATCCCCCACTGCTGCGTGAGGTTCTGAAAATACACGTGAACTGTACTGCATGGCCACTAACAATAGAAACATGTAAAAAATAACTTTATCGCCAAAAAATCTGAACTGAATTTGAAAGAATCCTACTGATCCAGATTTCTTGGCCAACTTCACCATCTGCACTTAACTATTAGAAAAATGTCAGACAGGTGGGAGATGTTAGGCCCATACAGTTTCCTTTTTTTTAAATCTGTGTCATGCACCCCTCTTCATAGATTAAATGGTTGGTACCATAAGAATTGTACATTTGCTAAAGATTGCCAACTTTTCTGCAGTGATTATTGAGCCGGTCTTTATGGCTGTTTATTAAACAGAATTGGAAAAATGTACTTCCAAGAGGCAGGATGGAATTCCCTTTAACAAAGGATTATATGGTCTTCTTTTAAAGGTGCAAAGGTGCCATCAAATTGATTTAGTAGGCAAGGAAACCGTAAGTGATAATTAATGCTAGGAAATTTTACAATTAAAATCTTGCATCAACATCACTGACTATTTGTAAAGGGATCTTGAATCAACATGTCCATCAGTTAATGCACCAGATTTATTTAATAATTTTGACAAAAGGAAGTAATTATTTCGGTATTCAAACATCTTTGTTTTTCTGCCTCCAAATCCCTGTGGTCACATGACTGTATGACGTACTTCTCTGTTATTCTGCACAATAAAGGTCATTGCCATTGTATCTAGAGATTATCTAACTGACATTCTCCAGTCTTCCAGACGTGTTTGGCCCAGGTAATTAATTAAGAAAGGAGGGACCTAATTGGATATGAGGTGATGGTACTAATCAAGTTGTCTTCCACAGCTCCTCCAATTGATTCACATAAACAAGATTGGTTACAGCAGTGTAAGTCCTTACATGTGTCAGGAGAGTGTTTTCTCCTCACTTTGTGAAAATAATAAAATCAGACTTATTCCTGCCACTTTTCTTTGTGTAGTTGGAAGTTATTTATCATTATGTTCAAGAAGAATTAATATTGAAGAGAATTCCCATATTTGTGCTCATGAATGGACAGATTTTGGAAATGATTCAAAAAGGGAATGACACAAAAAAACCAGTACAAAGGAACACAGGATGCAGAAAACCCAATTCAGATGCAAGGGAGGTGGATTATGGGAACTGATTTGTATCAAATTTGGAACTTGTAGATTTTTATATATAACAAACTATTGTAATTATACTAATATAAATCAGATAAAAATCAAAGTTACATATTTCCTGTTGTAAAAAGTTATTCAATTTGACTCAGTTACATTGCCTTTTGTATACTGAATGATTAAATTTAGAAGAATTATATTTTTTCCTTTTGCCAGTGTTGTGATACTATAATTGTGTCAGACATTGCCTGCATGGCATGCTTTATAGCTTAAGAAAGAAAGAAATAGAGGTTTATGTGAACACATTTCTTTTCATGGTTGCCCATTTTGCCAAATGAACACAGTTCATTTCTTTTCATGGTTGCCCTTTTTGCCAAATGAACCAAGTTGATTTCTTTTTATGGTTGCCATTTTGCCAAATGAACCCAGTTGATTTCTTTTTATGGTTGCCCTTTTTGTAAAATGAACCCAGTTGATTTCTTTTCATGATTGCCCATTTTGTAAAATGAACCCAGTTGATTTCTTTTCATGGTTGCCCTTTTTGCCAAATGAATGCAGTTGATTTCTTTTTATGGTTGCCCTTTTTGCCAAATGAACCCAGTTGATTTATTTTCATGGTTGCCTTTTTTGCCAAATGAACCCAGTTGATTTATTTTCATGGTTGCCCTTTTTGTGAAATGAACCCAGTGGGTTTCTTTTCATAGTTACCCATTTTGCCAAATGAACCCAGTTGATTTCTTTTCATGGTTGCTCTTTTTGCCAAATGAATCCAGTTGATTTCTTTTCATGGTTGCCTTTTTTGCTAAATAAATCCAGTTGTCACTGGATAATTGTATAGCATTGACTCAAATCATTGTTGTTATTGCACCTTTTTAAATTAATGTGATTTATACAGTTGAACCTGCTAAAATAATTGCCAGTGTAAGGGGCAGATTTAAACGGTGTAAGGGGCAGATTTAAACGGGTTGAGATGAAAAGGCATGCAACCCTGTCAAAATACCTGTTGTCAATTTTATGTGTAAAAACAAAGACATTTGATTGTTCTATGCAAAGCAAGTCTTCCCTTTCCTTCAACCCATATAAATAAATTCAAGAGTTGGCACCCCGACCCCCACCACATCATTTGTCATGTGTAATGAGGTCAGAATATCAAGCACACATAGGCATTATTGTATAAAAAAACATACATAGACTTTACTATATATGATCTAGCCAGGTCACACATAAACATATGTATTCATGTGCACTGCATCGACAATTCATGAAAAATAGAAACTCTATATCTTACATTATGGCATTTTCACTAGCCAAGAATTGTTTATCCATTTAGTTTTGCATCAAACTTTGTCATTTATAGCTAACCAAAAAAAGTGTTTTGGACATATTTCCTGCTGTGGATGAAAGAGTTCTTGCCTGTAGCAAGCTTAATCAATTGATTAAGCTGACTTAACTGACCAGTGAGGGTTCTTGCCTGTAGCAAGCTGACTTTACTGACCAGTGAGAATTCTTGCTGTATCAAGTTGAATCAGTTGACCAGTGAGGGCTCTTGCTGTATCAAGTTGAATAAATTGACCAGAGAATGTCTTGCCTGTAGCAAACTGATTCAATTGACCAATGAGGGTTTTTGCCTGCAGTGAGCTGATTCAATTGACCAGTGAGGGTTCTTGCACGTATCAAGTTGAATCAATTGACCAGTGAGAGTTCTTGCCTGTAGCAAGCTGAATCAATTGATCAATGAGGGCTCTTACTTGTAGCACGTTGAATCAATTGACCAGTGAGGATTTTTGCCTGTAGCAAGTTGAATCAATTGACCAGTGAGGGCTCTTGTCTGTAGCAAGTTGAATCAATTGACCAGTGAGGGTTCTTGCCTGTAGCAAGTTGAATCAATTGACCAGTGAGGGTTCTTGCCTGTAGCAAGTTGAATCAATTGAATAGTGAGGATATTTGTCTGTAGCAAGTTGAATCAATTGACCAGTGAGGGCTCTTGTCTGTAGCAAGTTGAATCAATTGACCAGTGAGGGTTCTTGCCTGTAGCAAGTTGAATCAATTGACCAGTGAGGGTTCTTGCCTGTAGCAAGTTGAATCAATTGAATAGTGAGGATATTTGTCTGTAGCAAGTTGAATCAATTGACCAGTGAGGGTTCTTGCCTGTAGCAAGTTGAATCAATTGAATAGTAAGGATATTTGCCTATAGCAAGTTGAATCAATTGACCAGTGATGGCTTTTGTCTGTAGCAAGTTGAATTAATTTACCAGTGAAGGATCTTGCCTGTAGCAAGTTGAATTGATTGACCAGTGAGGGCACTTGCCTGTAGCAAGTTGAATCAATTGACCAGTGAGGATAATTGCCTGTAGCAAATTGAAGCAATCGACCAGTGAGGGCTTTTGCCTGTAGCAAGTTGAATCAATTGACCAGTGAGTGATCTTGCATGTAGCAAGTTGAATCAATTGACCAGTGAGGGCTCTTGCCTGTAGCAAGTTGAATCAATTGACCAGTGAGGGTTCTTGCCTGTAGCAAGTTGAATCAATTGACCAATGAGTACTTTTGCCGGCAGCAAGTTGAATCAATTGACCAGTGAGGGATTTTGCCTGTAGCAAGTTGAATCAATTGTTCAGTGAGAGATCTTCCCTGTAGCAAGCTGAATCAATTGACCAGTGAGCACTCTTGCATGTAGTAAGTTGAATTAATTGGTCAGTGAGGGATCTTGCCTGTAGCAAGTTGAATTAATTGACCAGTGAGGGATCTTTCATGTAGCAAGTTGATTCAGTTGACCAGTGAGGGCTTTTGCCTGTAGCAAGTTGAATCAATTGACCAATGAGGGTTGTTGATAGTAGGGAGTTGAATCAATTAACAAATAAGAGAGCTTTCTAAATACTTTGGGTATTCAATTTGATGATTTCTCTGATGTCCACATGTTTCTTCCTTGGATGAGAAACTTGTGTGTAAGCCATTTTAAATGGAGAGACTGGCATGCTACTTTTGCCATTGTCAAAACAGACAGTGATGATTATTCCTATATATAGTCTTAGGTAACCATAATGAACAATCTGATTGGATCACATTCCATCTTGAACAATCTGATTGGATCACATTCCATTGTTGGATATTGGTTGAACAGAGCACATGAAGGTGAATCTTACTGGATATTGGTTGTAGAGAGCACATGAAATTGAATCTTATTGGATATTGTTTGAAGAGAGCACATGAAGGTGAATCTTATTGGATATTGATTGAAGAGAGCACATGAAGGTGAATCTTATTGGATATTGATTGAAGAGAGCACATGAAGGTGAATCTTATTGGTTATTGATTGAAGAGAGCACGTGAAGGTGAATCTTATTGGATATTGATTGAAGAAAGCACATGAAGGTGAATATTACTGGATATTGGTTGAAGAGAGCACATGAAGGTGAATCTTATTGGTTTTTTATTAAAGAGAGCACATGAAGGTGAATCTTATTGGATATTGATTGAAGAGAGCACATGAAGGTGAATCTTATTGGTTTTTTATTAAAGAGAGCACATGAAGGTGAATCTTATTGGATATTGATTGAAGAGAGCACATGAAGGTGAATCTTACTGGATATTGATTGAAGAGAGCACACAAAGGTGAATTTTATTGGATATTGAATCTTATTGGATATTGATTGAAGAGAGCTCGTGAAGGTGAATCTTATTGGATATTGAATGAAGAGTGCTCATGAAGGTGAATCTTATTAGATATTGATTGAAGAGAGCACATGAAGGTGAATCTTATTGGTTACTGGTTGAAGAGAGCACATGAAATTGAATCTTATTGGATATTGATTGAAGAGAGCACATGAAGGTGAATCTTATTGGTTATTGATTGAAGAGAGCACATGAAGGTGAATATTACTGGACATTGGTTGAAGAGAGCACATGAAATTGAATCTTATTGGATATTGATTGAAGAGAGCACATGAAGGTGAATCTTACTGGTTATTGATTGAAGAGAGCACATGAAGGTGAATCTTATTGGATATTGATTGAAGAGAGCTCATGAAGGTGAATCTTATTGGATATTGATTGAAGAGAGCACATGAAGGTGAATCTTACTGGATATTGAATGAAGAGAGCTCATGAAGGTGAATCTTATTGGATATTGAATGAAGACAGCACATGCAGTGAATCATATTCAGTCTGAAGGGAGACAGCACACAAGGTGAAATCTTTTCAAAATTGAATGAAGACAGTATATGAAGTGAATCCTTTTCAGTATTGAACGAAGAGAGCATATTCAAACTGCATAAAAATTGCATTTTTGTTGCCTTTGCATTAACAATGCATGATTTTAAGAATTCAGGGAATTCTTTTTGTTGGCCCAATTAAAGCAAATTTGATAATTTATTTTCTTTTCTTTACAGAAAAATTGTCTCAAGTTATGTAATAATATGCACCCTGTTGAATAAAGGGTGAACTGGACTGGACCATGAGATAATGAGCTGAAATCAATTAAATAAATTAAAAGTTATAGACCCAGACCAACCATTTATACAATGTACTGAAATCATTAAGTTTAAGAAAACTTGTTGAGTACAATGACAAGCATAAACCCTGATCTGCTGTCATATAATGCACTGAAAGCATTTAGTACAATTAAAGTCACACACACACACACACACACACACACACATATATATATATATATATATATATATATATATATATATATATATATATATATATATATATATATATATATATATATGCAATACAATGACAATGAATAGTGCAAAACTAGTTTCTCACTAGCCTGAGTGCTTTCAATTCTAAATGAGTCTTTTTCAAAGGCAAATACAAAACATACAAGGCAAACAAGAAGGTATATAAATTGTTGAGGTTAACAAAACTTTACATGGCTATTTCTGTAGGAATAAAAGCTTGAAATTTTTATATGTTTCGACTAGTTTACTTACACTTGATGCTGATGCTGAGAAATATTTTATGTTGACCTAGAAATCGATGATCTATATCGCCATCTGTTATTTTATGTAAATTTATGCGACCTCAAATTATATCCTGGATATTTCATTGTTATAGTAGTAATTTTAGGTTACTGGGGGACTAATAAGCAAATGTACAGAATTATTTAAAAGAAAATTGCCAGCTGCAGAAAGATGATCTTAGTTGTCTGCGGGGTCAGGCATGGATCCCATTTTTTAAACCAGAAAATACCCCAAAAATGTTTCCCTATTTGTTGAACTTGAAGAAAATCGCAATCCAAATTGGTAACGGAAACTTTCGATGTATCGCTCGTTTTATCATTGAAAACAGTAGATTGGAGCTGGAAATTTTAATCAACACTATGAAATATCACATTTAAAAATAGATCATACAATTTTTTACATTTTTTCCAAACAACATCCTAGTACACTGCATTTAACAATATGTAAGGAAATTTCGATCATTGAAATGTCACTTATGCTGAGTGGAGGCAGTACTTTAATAAATAAATACAAATTAAATATTTTTTTTATCTATTGAAATTTTTGATCTTTTAGTTCCTTTTAAGTGTAATCATCATAAATGCAGTGTGTCCACTTGTAATTAGATGTAATTGCATCAATCTACCATAATAGAGAACCTAATTAAGTGCTGACCGTGTTTTGGTAACTGACTTCCGGAAGTATTTGTTGTATTGTTGCACTGAATTAAAAGCTGGCCTCCTTTGTATTATCATGTTAATTATGTCTTTTGAATCAAATAAAGGCAGTGGAATAAAAGAAAAGTTAAAAGGCACAAAAATCCTACAAATTTAAAACCTAGCTGCCCTGGTCATATGTCAGGTGAACTCACTTCATTTGATCAGTTGAGCACTTATAGATGTTATTGTGTATGTAACATAAACTACCTTAAAATAACCGACTCTTTCATAACTGTGATCAAAGATAACAAGGCAGCCAAGCAAAATGAATACTTCTTAAAATAAAGAGCTTGCTTTCACAGATACAGACCATTTGTGAGCAAGCGAGTTTCAGAGAATTCTTGAACTGGCACTTAAGAGATATCCTCAGAGATGATAAAAAGTTTCATTATTACTTCCAATGAAATCACGACATCAATATTGTACTAATTGAACAATACAGACATTGAGTTTTGATGTAGACGATTGTCTCACGAAATAAATGTCACGTATTTTTGACAAAAAGAAAACTTGTTAGGTAGTGTATCAACAGTTAGTCTAGTTCCCTGCCATGAGGACACCTGATTTGGCAGGATAATATTGAACAACAATACGGAAACCAGTCTCATCAACAAAACACAAGGCAGTGACATAATACACAGATTTTTTTTCGCATCCGTGTGATGACTGTTGAAAAAAGTTGGAATAATCTTTCACATATTGTACATTTTGAAAATAAATGTTATTTAAATAGAATAACGAACAAATTCATTAGAAAAAGCGCGTTATTAAATATTATTATCGATGGGATTGTAAAATGAGGATTCAGTCAATAAACAGACCAGTTCCCTAACACAGCTACCCCCCCCAGTTTTCTTTATGACAAAGTGATTTTTTTTCAATTTTTGGAGGTCCCTCAGTAACTCGCACCTTGTTTATAGTGCTGTCTGTGTTTGTGGACCCCATTGTGCGTGAATTATTGAGTGAGAGAGTTGTGTATAGATATATATATATATATATATATATTTTTGCTATAATCTAATGTGCTGTAATCATTAAATTCAATGAAAAGTGTGGACCTAGATATGCCATTATTTAATGTACAGTAATCACTAGGTACAATGAATATCATAGACTGATATGCCATTATATTATGGGCTAAATTCATTAGGTGCAAGGAATAGCATAGACTTTGATATATCATTATATTATGGGCTGGAATCACTAGATACAATGAATAGCATTAACTGATATGCCGTTATATTATGGGCTGGAATCATTAGGTACAGTGAATAGCATAGACTGATATGCCATTATATTATGGGATGAAATCATTAAGTGCAAGGAATAGCGTAGACTGATATGCCATTATATTATGGGCTGGAATCACTAGGGACAATGAGTAGCATAGACTGATATGCCATTATATTATGGGCTGAAGTCATTAGATACAATGAATAGCATAGACTGATATGCCATTATATTATGGGCTGAAATTATTAGGTATAATGAATAGCATAGACCCTGATATGTCATTATCTTTTGGGCTGAAATCATTAGGTGCTATGAAGAGCATAGACACAGATTTTCCATCATTTAATACATTGACAACAATGACAATCATAGACCAAGATCTGACAGGTGATAGTAATTATTCAAAGTATGCTTTTGGTTGGAAAACAATTACAGCACATTTTAACGATGAACATTTTAGGGATGATTATTGGTGAAATGTTGCAGTGTTTAAATGTTTTGAAAAATTTATTTGTTTGCATAGTGAATGTCCAAGCAATTCAAATCATGCAGATGTTATGTAGATTGATGTGTAGTTTCTAGCTATGTTTTTAAAAAATATATATATCCCTATGCACAGGTCGTAATATTTATCTCCATGCATGGGTCAAAATATATTTTTTTTTGCATGGGGTCAAAATATTTATTTCTTTGCATGGGGTCAAAATATTTATCCCTTTGCATGGGGTCAGAATATTTATCCTTTTCCATGGAGTCAAAATATTTATTCCTTTCCATGGAGTCAAAATATGTATCCCTTTGTATAGGGTCAGAATATTTATCCTTTGTATGAGGTCAAAATTGTTATCCCTTTGCATGGAGTCAAAATATTTATTCCTTTCCATGGAGTCAAAATATTTATCCCTTTGTATAGGGTCAGAATATCTATCCTTTGTGTGAGGTCAAAATTGTTATCCCTTTGCATGGAGTCAAAATATTTATTTCTTTGCCTGGGTTAAAAATATTTATCCCTTTGCATGGGGTCAGAATATTTATCCCTTTGCATGGAGTTAAAATATTTATCCCTTTTCATGGAGTTAAAATATGTATCCCTTTATATAGGGTCAGAATATTTATCCTTTGTATGAGGTCAAAATTGTTATCAATTTGCATGGAGTCAAAATATTTGTCCCTTGGCATGGAGTCAAAATATTTATCCCTTTGTATGGTATTAAAATATTTATCCCTTTGCATGGGGTCAAAATATTTTTTTTTCCTTTGCATGGGGTCAAAATATTTATCCCTTTGTATGGTATTAAAATATTTATCCCTTTGCATGGGTCAAAATATTTTGTTTCCTTTGCATGGGGTCAAAATATTTATTACCAGCTGTCAAAAGATATTAGCTGAATTAGTGTCACATCTACTTGCTTGTGTCAGATCCAACTGCAAACATCACTGATCCAGATCTGTCATTACATAATGCACTGGCAGATCTGGGTCTATGCAGTTTGTTATGAGTAATCAGCAGAAAAAACAACATAAACCATAATCTTTCAATGAATTATATTGGGTCTGTGATGTTTGTAGTTGGTTGTGTTGTTCCGGTTATCAATTATAATCGATCATCAGTTGGTTGAGCAAACCAATAAGATAATCGATTGTGAAACTCCATAATTGATTGTGTGTAAAGGGAGATTACTTCTTTTTAGTTGGATGTAAAACACAGAGGTAAGTAAAATTCCTGTGTAAATGGTAAGCTATATAGGACTTCCAATCCACTACATTCAATCTGAATTATTTGTTTCCTTCATGACTTACGAATATAAAACCATGCTATATTCCATAGGTGCAAACTTTCATAATTATGAACATATAGTCATTATTACATGATTTTGCTGTAAAATTGTTGAGTTAATAAATTGAAACAAATTTTGATGATTTGTGTCAGTTAAAATGTAAAATCCATTGTAGTATTTGTAATAATGACAAACAAGAAAACCATGTCCTTCTTTTCTATAAATGATAGTCACATCATATATATGAATGAAAGGGTTTTGGGGGATTGCAACGGTTTTTCAGTTACATAAAACTGATCGGACATAAAAGTTGCTTTCATTTAACAAAGCTGTATAACAAAAACAACACAACAGAAGAAAAAAATTAAAAATTAAAGAGATTACTTCTGTACATTTATTAACATTTTGAATGCATGAGCAAATATATAACCGTATAACAAACAAAAATTAAAATTTGTGCTTAGTAACCAATTATAATCGATTATCATTTGGTTAAGTGGAACCGAATATTGATTATGAAATTATGACTGACTCACATTACTAGTACTTGGACCCAAGTTGGATGTGTGTATAGATCATTTTTGAAAATTCATAAAATTTGCACAGGGTGAAGGTCATAGATTCCTCTTTTCTTGTACATGAAGAAAAGTGTATGCTAATGAGAGTTCTTTCACTATGACACAATATTGCACTTGCATTAGAATTTTGTACACAGAAAGCCAGCAAGACTGATTTTTGGCAAGTTGTAAGTTGCCAATTTCCCAAAGTGTTGCATCATATTATTGATTTTATCATCTTTTTTCAGAAGAAATGTCATTTTATGTCCAATATCTTTCAGAATTTGCACAGTAGTAATAAGTTCCATGATATAGATGATGTAATTAGATAACTATTGCATCATTTAAATCTGTGCAGTAAACATGCTAACCTGCTTTTCAGACAACCTTGACGTTTGAGCTGACCTACAATGCGCCAGATGGCTCTGTGGGTATGTGGAGGAAGGGTGGCTTTGAGAAGATTTCAAAGGATGACTTAAGAGCACCACTAACAGAAGAGGAAAGGAATCAGATGAATATGGAGATAAGCACTGAAGATGATACCGAGTCAGTATCAAGCCAAACAAAATCAATCAAGGGATCTAGACTCAGTATTGCTTCCAAAAACTCAGGAAGATCACCAAAAAAGTAATTTGTACCTTGTAATAATGATTCATTTTTTTATTTTTAACATAAGTTTATGCTTATACTAAAAGGGATATTTAGAAATTGTATGGAAATGATAAATAATAATTTTATCTTTAGATGGTGCCTATATATATATATATAATAAAAAAATGTGTTTATGAGTCTATGATCACACAAATACGATATATTGACAACTATTAGCACAAATTCTTTAGCTGCAAAAGTGATAAAACAGGTCATATTAAAATAAGTACCCCATAATTTTTATAAGATTTCATCAATCCGGTACAGTTGTTGTTGATGGAAGAGATACTCAGGGCTAATTTAATAAGATGAGGAATATTATTCCAAATACCTGAATATCAAAAACATTTTGTAAATAACTCCTTGTTTGGCTTTGATATTTTAACTTGTAATGGTCTTAGATTTTTGGATTCTCTTTGGTGAAGAATGTTTAGGTAAATGGTGCTGATTCTGGAGACACATTATGCATCATTTTGGCCATTCTCAAGAATATTCTTTCATGCATTGGTAATACTTGGATTGTCAGAATTGCATTCTGTGATTTGAAAAAAAATGGGTTTTGCAGAATAACTTTTGTTCTATGATAAGTTTCTTGACCAGACTTTGTGTCAATATTGTACACTTAGGTTAAGAAAGAAACCCATAGATTTTTGGAGTTTAAAGGTCAAAGATCAAGACCATAGTAGGTATTATTGGCTAAAGTTCAAGGTCACTGAGTCTTATTGGTCAGTAACCTCTTGAGTCAGTCATACTCTGCGTATGCCTGCTTATTAACACAGGTAGGGTTTTAAATAGTACATTTCACAGAAATGGTACACTTGATAACTTTTCAAGAAGACATTTGTGATCTACTAATTTAAATCTTTAAGAAAAATCAGCCATTACTGTACTTATTAAATTTCCTTCATCAACAGTTTTCATACATTGCTCACTCAAAGTTACAAGTGCAGTTTAGAGGACTGGTCTTTTCAAAAGCTTGACTGATTTTCATAAAGTCAATAATGAGTGAAAAAGCATGAAAGGTTTAAAACAATAGATTATCATTTCAAAAATGTGTTGCATAACCTAATTTTCAGGTGTTCAACAGAGGAGATGAAAATAGTCTGGATATTTGGGAGCTTGGATAATCTGATTTTATTATAAATATTTTGTAGAAAAGGTATTGTTTTTGTAATTTGGAATACAGTACTCACTTTTATGATGCTTTTAATGAACCCTCTAAGAGTGACCTGCATTGTAAGCAAGGGAGTCTTATAATGGAAATTGTTCCAGCAATACTGATGAATATTATGACAACTATTCAATAATGTGAAATTCAATTATAATTGGTTTTAATTAGCCAAAATCTTAAGTTAAGGCTATGTGACACTTCTTATGGGTACAATCTGAGTTGCATTATAAAGTCTAAAATGTGTATTGACTGACTTTAAAGATGCAGCAAGTGCTGAACACATGGCAAATTTTAAGCCTTTTTGATAATCAGTTTATCTCCCATGAGAGGGAAACTCTTCAGCCCCAAGGGAACCATTTTGAAATTTTCTAGTGTTGAAATGATTATTAGTGACAGTTTTTTGCTGAACATGGATTGCATTAATCTAGAAAATGAATGGTGACTGTAAGCAAGTCTTCCAAGAGAAAAGTTATGTTTTGTTGTTGTAATGGGGTGTAATGCCATTTTTCGGCACAAGATGGGCTATACATGGCAGCCAGTATAACTGGTGGAGGAAGAACCCAGGAAATTCCTTGGGGAAAACCCACCAACCCACAAGAGGCTACTGGCAAGCTCAGCCACTTGGGGCTTTGGTTACAATTTTGATTTTTTTTTTTAAATACAGGAGAATGATTCCAACATTTGATTGTTTCATTATTAAATTGTGTCAGTAGTGTTGTTGTTACTCTGAGGGAAGTAGAAGTTGATCCAAGCTATATTATCTTTCATTATAGTATGAACTGAGATATGACATGATCACATGACATACAAGGGAACCAAGCTAAAGTATCTTTCATTATAGTATGAACTGAGATATGATCACATGACCTACAAGGGAACCAAGCTAAAGTATCTTTCATTATAGTATGAACTGAAATATGATCACATGACATACAGGGGAACCAAGCTATAGTATGTTTCTTTATAGTATGAACTGAGATTGACATGATCACATGACATACAGGGGAACCAAGCTATAGTATGTTTCTTTATAGTATGCGCTGAAATATGTTAACTGAGATTTGACAAGATCACATGACACACAGGAGAACTTAGCTATAGTATGTTTCATTATAGTATGAACTGAGATATGATATGATCACATGACATACAGGGGAACCAAGCTGTAGTATGTTTCTTTATAGTATGTACTGAGATATGTTAACTGAGATATGACATATCACATGACATACAGGGGAACCAAGCTATAGTATGTTTCATTATAGTATGAACTGAGATATGACATGATCACATGACATACAGGGGAACCAAGCTATAGTATGTTTCATTATAGTATGAACTGAGTTATGACATGGTCACAGCATGACTATGGACTTTTTGTCATAGATGTTCCATTTACCTCATTACTCCTCAAACCATCAGTCATGCTATCAGATAAAAATAGTTCATTTATGTTTCAGAAACCCATAGCTTAATAGTCATCAACAATGTTCTAACATAGTGTTGATCCAACTACTGAATTTTTTTAGAGTTATGTCCTCTGTAAGTCACTTTTAGTTACACTAATATTAATTGCCAGTTACTCTGATTTAATATCAGGCAGCTGACATCCGTTATGAAATCCATGATGTCACCCAAACAGCGACCCCGAGATGCGGAGGACAAACAAACTCTTATTGATGAGCTGGAAGAAGGAGGTATGACATCTTTATGACAAGATAAAGGACAGCTAGCATTTGCTATTGTTAACACTACATTTTTATTTATAGCCTTTCATGCATTATTTCTTAAACAATGTGTTAGATATTGACCTGTCATTTTAATGGAAATCAGTTGTTTTCTTTCATTCTCCCAGGTAGTTTACTTTGATTATGTCTAGCCATCTTTCCATCTTGAGAAGTCTTTCAGCAAGATTGTGCAAAATCCAATCATTTTAAACAGATCAGATTTTGCTTGCTTGTCTGTATCTAATTAGATGACCTAATTAGATATTCAGCACATCACAGCAAATGTTAAAAATTATTTTATACATTTTTTTATTTGTCAGACCAGCACTTGTTGAAAAAGCTTATTTAGATGGTCAAATTAGGACATTACACATAGTTCATACAAAGTCTAGAAAAAGCATTGGAAATAAAAGATTGCATTTTTCAGATGTGGAAAAAGTATGGAAAATACATATTTTCCCTAAATGTCTGGAAAAGTATGGAATGCTAGGTTGTTCTGTTTTATTTTTGTTGTTTGTTTAATTATGTTGCTGTGTTGCACTGATGTCTATCTTCAGGGGGTTGGATGGGACATCTGCTGCTGCATACTGGTTCAGTATCTTTGGCAGCACGTATGTGACCTATTCCCCACTTGTGATTGGTGGAAACTATTTTGGATCATGCAGATACCATATGCACATTTATAGTGACATAGACTTCAAATACATTTGCCACAGGGGTCTGGAATAAATTGCAAACCAGTCTGGAATTTTTTGGCCAACAGCTATATGAACCTTGATCACAACAATTATTCAGTTTTGTTTACACAGTTCTAACATTTGAAGCTGGTATATTTTTTCTTTGTGGGGTGGAGTAGGTTTTTATGCAAACACAGATCATTTTTTTTTGTGAAAGCATCTATTGGGGCTTATTTAGAAAAATGTTGGAAGCTGAGGTCATCTACTCTGTGTGGACATGTGGTGAGACAATGTATATTACAGAATACTTTGGCCTTGTCAGTTTTAGCCAAAGATAATGGCAGAATTTGAAAGTTGTATAGCATCCAGCATTTATCACTTCATTGTTCCAACTGAAAATTAAATTGAATTAAAAGTTTTACTTAATATTGTTCATTGGCTATACTGTATTAGACTCTATTTTTAAATTGAAAGGAAAAAAAGTGATAGATGTTAATTATTTATCAAGCTGCATAAAACTGTTCTGCCCTTCACATGATAACTAAAATGTCATAGCGAACCAGCTGTTTTAGTATGGTGTCTTTCATGTCTTTGATTTTATCAGTACCATTGCTTTTATTCTTAATTTATTTCAACACATTAATTTTATCTTGTTTTAAAAACACAATGCCAAATATCCTGTATGAAAATAGTTTTATTAATAATAGGACATTTCTCCCTTTCTTTATATTTTCAATTTTGGGTTGGAATTTCAAAATGCTCTTAACCACAATCCCCTGCTTACTTTCCCAGGATTCCTAGTTTGCAAGCAGGTTGTCTCTTCAGCAGCACCTACTGTGCAATAAAACCTTTTCCTTTCTTGTTAATACACTGCCAGAAGTACTAAGACATTCCCCATCCTTCGAATAAAACAACAGTAGAAGTGTTTGACAGTATCTGCCCCAAGAGACCACCCACCCATCCCATTGCCATGGATGTATTATTGATAATTTGTGTTTTTCCAAACACATTACTGTTGGGGTGTTTCATTGTTAAAAATCTTGTTTTTCATGAAGCACACCATGACTTCTTACAAATAAGGGGTTAGCTATGTTTTGCTGTAAAATATTTATTATGGTCTCACCTGTTACTAGTGAGAAATAGGTATCACTTTTTTAAGGCACTCATTTCAGTGTTAAGATCTCACCTGTTAATGATAAGAGATAGTTATCACTTTTTCTAGCAGCAATGTCTATTCTAAGATTTAATCTGTTAATGGCCAAACTTAGGTTTTGCTTTTCAGGTGATGACATCAGTGTTAAGTTGTCAGATGTTAATGGTAATAATAATCAACTTTCTTTAACAAGGAAAACACATTTGTTCATGACTGACCCATCTGCCATGTGGTCCTCAGTTTTTGTAATAGGCTATGTTTAAAAAAAAATAATACAAGATCATACACATAATCAGGTATCATCGCACACTCATCATACATATTTAACATATATGACTATGTGCGACTGTACTGGGAAACATACACATATGAACAATATTCTATACACAGGTACATACATTTCAGCATAAGTCATATGTATTATCTATATATATATATCGAATAAGATCTGTACATATTATTTATGGATATAATGATAAAGTTTTCTATTCAGAGTCTTTAATACACATGTGTCAAACTCAAGGCCCGAGAGAGAATTTTAGGCAAAAATATTTTTTAATGGCCCTGCGATATAAAGTGCAAATCAAATTCCCTAATTAGCAGCCTTGCCAAACATCCAGCTCTGACAAATTGGCATAAGAGCGAAAATGGGTATGCCAATGATTTTTTATTATTAAAACTTTTTTCTGTTTTAATTTATATTAATGTTTAAAAAAGGTTTAATTTTCCGCTTATTGAATGTTTATCCTGTTCAGCCCGCAACCTTATGTGTGATTTGAGTTTTGGCCTGCTGAGCGATTGAGTTTGACACCCCTGCTTTAATATGTCATTCCAGCTGGTCAAGAAAGAATTTCTTTAATGATATTTTAAAAGAAGCAATGGAAGTTGAATTACGTATCCTCAATTGTAAGGAATTCCATACAGAAGGTGCTGAGACAGTAAATAAGCTTTTGTAATGATTGGTTTTCGACCACGGAATCTGGAGATCATTGTTAGTCATTGATCGGAGATTATGCTCAGTACTTGATGATCTTAGTTCAGTTAGGTTAGAGATATAATTTGGAGAAAAATTGTTTAAAGACATGTATGTCATGATTCCTTTAAAATAAAGAATACATTTTTGTATAGGTAGCCATTGCAGACGTGAAAACAAAACATTTGAGGGAGTTACAACAGGAAGTTTCAGCATAATTTGGGCTGCCCTTTTCTGGAGTTTATCAATTCTGGACAGATTATAATTGGATGTGTTTCCCCATATGGTACAGCTGTAATCTATCAGTGATATTAAAAATCCCAATAAGTTCAAGTGTTTGGGGAGGTAGAAATTTCAGAAGCACTTTTAACAGAGTTCTTATTTTGACTACTATTGCACATAGGTGATCAAAATTTGCATTCCAGCTGAGATGTCGATCAATGTAGATGCCAAGAAGATTTTGATTTTTGACAATAGACATGTCTAAGCCATTTTGAGTTAGAAATAAATCCATGTTAATAGATAGATGCTGCCTTGGTTTGATTATCATACATTTTGTTTTAGAGATATTAATATGCATTTTGTTTTGCTGACACCACACTGATATATTGTTGAGATCGATTTGAAATTTATTTTTAATGGAGTCTAGAGATTTACCAGATAAATGCAATGTAGAATCATCAGCAAAAAGATCTGTGTTTGAGTGCACTGGATACAAGACTATGTCATTGATAGATAGTAGAAAAAGAAGAGGCCCTAATATAGAACCTTGAGGAACACCACTTAAGATATGACTTAGTTTGGATATATATTTACCCATGCAGACAACCTGGGGTCTGTTAATGAGATACATTGTGAACCAGAAATAGTTCTCATGTTTGCAAGCAGTGACATGAGTTTAAGATTTCATCTGTTAATGATGAAAATTGGTATCACTCTTTCAGGCAGTGACTTTAGTGTTAAGATCTCATCTGTTAATAGTGAGAAATTATAGTTCTCACTTTTTCAGGCAGTGACATCAGTGTTAGGATCTTATCTGTTAATGGTGAAAAATAGTTATCACTATTTCAGGCAGCAACTTCAGTGTTAAGATCTCATCTGTTAATAATGAGAAACAGTTATCACTATTTCAGGCAGTGACATCAGTGTTAAGATCTCATCTGTTAATAGTAAGAAACAGTTACTATATATACTTAGAAACACATTGGGTCATCTCATTAGCATTTCCCAAGCTACTACCATTTATACTTAGAGACACATTGGGTCATCTCATTAGCATTTCCCAGGCTACTACCATTTATACTTAGAGACACACTGGGTCACCTCATTAGCATTTCCCAAGCTACTACCATATATACTTAGAGACACATTGGGTCACCTCATTAGCATTTCCCAAGCTACTACCATATATACTTAGAGACACATTGGGTCACCTCATTAGCATTTCCCAAGCTACTACCATTTATACTTAGAGACACATTGGGTCATCTCATTAGCATTTCCCAAGCTACTACCATTTATACTTAGAGACACACTGGGTCACCTCATTAGCATTTCCCAAGCTACTACCATATATACTTAGAGACACATTGGGTCACCTCATTAGCATTTCCCAAGCTACTACCATATATACTTAGAGACACATTGGGTCATCTCATTGGCATTTCCCAAGCTACTACCATTTATACTTGGAGACACATTGGGTCACCTCATTGGCATTTCCCAAGCTACTACCATATATACTTAGAGACACATTGGGTCACCTCATTAGCATTTCCCAAGCTACTACCATATATACTTAGAGACACATTGGGTCATCTCATTAGCATTTCCCAAGCTACTACCATTTATACTTGGAGACACATTGGGTCATCTCATTAGCATTTCCCAAGCTACTACCATTTATACTTGGAGACACATTGGGTCACCTCATTAGCATTTCCCAAGCTACTACCATACATACTTAGAGACACATTGGGTCACCTCATTTAGCATTTCCCATGCTACAACCATATATACAATACTTAGAGTCACATTAGGTCCAACTGCAAACAGTGTAAGCCCAGATCTGCCTTTTTTTATAGAAAGCAGAAGGTACTAAAACGAAGTAACTTTCAAACAACTTTTTTTTTATAACTAGTAAAACTAATTTAAATTTTTACAGAAAGAATTAAACTACCGGGTAACCCACATTTCATGATCAGCTGCTCCAACATTTTGCTGTAATGAGCTGATGTCAGGCAGGTGAACGATCTAAGGAACAACTAGATCTCTTGTTTCTAAGACCTATAATATTTTTATATTTTGTTTGAGCTATAGGCATTCACTTCTATGCCTAATAAATGCACTTAAGATTACAAGGAATAATTGATAAGACTAGATCCTCCAGGGATATCAATCAGATTGTTGGCTGCATTCAAATAAGGCATGGCAAAGTTTTTCTCTCTTAGTAAATGAAATTAAACTTGAGTCTATTTAGTTTATGCTTAATTAGCACCTCAAAAATAACACTTTCAAGTTTGTAACAGACATTGATCTTTTTAGTTTTATGGAAAACAGTTAAATTTGATGGAATTCTTTGTATGCAAAAGAAAAATAATCAAACAGATTGCATGATAGGCAGTTATTATTTAATGAAAAGACAACAACAATTTGAGTAATGCATCTGGAACAATGCTTTAGTATTGCTACATCACCCTTGCAGTCAGTATCTAATGTTTGCTGAGTTCATCTTTATTAGAATGAAATGGACTATTTAGCTTTTGTGTCAGTAATGTAAATTATGTTTAGTCTCTCCTTCCCCTCTCTATCTCACTCAGAGAGAAATTAATTCCAGCTGTGTTGGAGTGAAACAACAGCAGTTTATTAGCAAGAACAAAAGCTGAACAAACATTGTGCTGATATCCACACAATACTCTTCATTGTTCAAGAAATGTCCTCATCTTTGAATATTGATTAAATATAGTCTGCAGAAATTAATAAATTCTTTTTTTTTTGTTATCTGTAAGCCAATTTGATTTGTTGGCATGACTGGTAACACCTTGATCTTGATTTTTATTAGTTTGTAGCTACATTATAATGACATTTGTACACTGAAGCATCAGACATTAATTTAACATCTTATATTTTGAAAAAAATGTGTCCGTATTAATTTTTGAAAAGTGTTCAGTTTTATGAGGGTTCAAAAGTTGTGATTAATATTTATAGTAATGAATTGTTTTTTTTGGTGATGAAGCTAAATTTGTAGCTGTCAGTTTATGCAAGCATGTATATTAAGTGTTGATTTCTACTGGTTCATTATGGTCTGAATAAGCTTATTGGGGCAGGGTATTTTTGCTTTTAAAACCTTTGTAGAAGAATGGTCTCTATTTTCCAGTCTAAGTTTTTTTAATGGTTTCCATGACAACTTGATCAATATGGATGTCATACTTTCTGGGATATAGTCATAATCAGATGTAATGAACCTGGCCGCTTGTTTCTGGAATTTTTTTTTCATTTTTAATTAAACCTGTGAATGCAGGTAATAAACTTTACAAGCATATTCTATAATAGATCTAACTAAACTAATTCTTTCACATTTTGTGGGCAAGATGACAGGTTAGGTCTTAAAAGGGCTAAAGCATTATTTGCTTTGGTGTATTGTTCTTGAATTTGAAGGTTACATTACAGATCACTTTGTGATTGAGACCACTAAATGTTTTGTCTGATTAAGGCTTTTCACAGTAGTACTTTCCAATGATTATGATATACTGGCATCTTCTCCTTTGACGTCATTCAAGTGTTGTGAGTTTTCTGACACCAAGTGCAAAATAAATTATCCGTGGGGCTTTCCATTGCAGAAAAGTGATTGGCTCTTCCTTACATGCATCCATGAACTTCTGGACCTTAGCCACTTGGTAATGAGATTGTAATTGTTGTGGGCGATCGATCTATATCAGCTTGTGAAGTTAGTTCCCCCCAAAAAGAGGGAAATGAACCTTTTTCCAACAAATGCTGGAGATTCATTGTCACTCACCTGAGGAGTCCACTTTAAAGGACAGTCAGTTCTACTGGATGAGTTACAGATTCAAGTTCACCTTACCCCAAGTCTCCTCTGCAACAGAGAGACATTGGATCCACAGCAGGATGAAGACATGATTTCTGTCTTCATTGACAAGCACAAGTTTGATACAGAACTGGCTAATGTGATACTGTCTCCCTTCAGGTCCCCTGCCCCCTCTCAACCATCAATAAAGGTGTAAGAGATGAAACAACTGGTCTTTCAGTAAAGTAGTAAACAAGGTTTACTGTCTCTTGCCCAGTGAACTGTGACTCAAACCTTCAAGTTCAGTGCTGCAGTAGCACCAAGTATGGTATTAATGATATTAAAATGTATTTTGGAGGTGGGATGGTTAAAGGTAATTTCATTGATGTAAATACATGCTGCTATTGCCAGATTCCCTCCTCACTCCCCACACTGGTGTCTCTCTTTAGACTGCTCCCTTAAATATATGAAGAGGGTCTTTCACTTATACAGGGCCTGAGATGTGTGTGATTCTTTCTGGAAGATTCTGGTTTTATCCTAATGGGAGAACAGAATTTCTTTCATTCAGTTGGGTATTTTCCTCATGGTAAAGTACAAGCTCTGCAATAGCAACTGGTAAAGTACAAGCTATGCAATAGCAACAGGTAAGTGTTAGATGATGAGAATTTGATTTATCCCCCAGAAAAACTTCATTTTTTAGTTTTAATATCTTGAGTACCACAAGAAAGGGCACCCCTCAAATGAGGCAACCTTTTTACTATGGAAAAGGTGATCATATACGTAATGATCACTGTATTATATTATTATATTTGTTCTATTTTACTTGCAGACAATAGCCTGGATGCTAAAGCAGCTGAGGTGGCCTCCATGCTATCTGGGACAGCCGGAGAAAAAGGGTTGGAAGAAGATGAGACCAGCGAGGGGTCATCATTGTTTGGCATGCTCAGTCTTAAAAGGCAATATAAGTGTGCATAGTCTATTCTAGAAATGAAATGGGGGGAAGCTGCACTTTTTGTGAAAAATGGTGGAGGGGGGGATTTTCTAATCATAAATGAACAAGTATTTAATAGATACAAGAGAGCTTGTCTTTGTGCAACAGTCTAACTTGACTTTTTTTTGAAGATCTGCCTGCTGTTGATCTTAGTATCCATTTTTGCCTCCAGAAAAACACTTGACAAGAAAATTATTTTTCATTTCTGATACAGCTTTCACAGTCATGACAAATCAGACCCTACAATTCATATACTCTTGTGTTTGGAAAAGTCATGACTTGTTTATGAAAACTTACATACAACAAGTCTAGTTATCAGTTCTATAGTCAGTGTGCCAGTCAGGTATTAGACACAGCATATTTGTCCAAGGAGAACCAACAGAATGTTTGTTGCACTGTTTAGTTGTGAAGATTGAGTCAGATAAACATGAGTACAAGAGTTTATTTAGAAACAAGTCTTCCAGGTTTGGCTGACTTCTCTAAGAAGGGTGAATTTACATGCATGGAACTAAAGAAACAAAAGTAAACAACTTTAAAGTTCAGAAATTATGTGCCATTTATGGCACAGTTATTTTTTGGACACAATTGTTTAGGAATCATGCATCATAGAATGAGATTGTTCTTGACAAATTTTCATTAGATGTGAAAGTTAAATAGATGTAAATAGTTACCTTAAGCTGCTTGTTCTAAGCAGCACACTGTGATGTTTTATCACTAAAGGACTTGAGTCTGAGAGTCTGTATTTATCTTGTAAAGACTTGCTAGATTTTGTCACTGTCATGTACAGTTTTGATGATCTAGCTTCATCATGAAAATAAATGTTGACATTATCTTATAAATTAACCTGTGAGATAGAATCTTGTATTAGAGGACACTTGCAGATTTTAATGTTGATTTTCTTTCCACAAATTCCATTTTACTATCACTGTAACCTTCATTCATGTAAACACTGCAGTATTATGACCCATTTAGTAGAATTTAGCACTGCAAAATAATGACCCACTTATGAAGCCTTTGTTGACTTAAACACTGCAGTATTATGACCCATTTAGTAGACTAACACTGTAATATAATGACCCACTTATGAAGCCTTTGTTGACTTAAACACTGCAATATTATGACCCATTTAGTAGACTTTTAGCACTGCAAAATAATGACCCACTTATGAAGCCTTTGTTGACTTAAACACTGCAGTATTATGACCCATTTAGTAGACTTTAACACTGTAATATAATGACCCACTTATGAAGCCTTTGTTGACTTAAACACTGCAATATTATGACTCATTTAGTAGACTTTTAGCACTGCAAAATAATGACCCACTTATGAAGCCTTTGTTGACTTAAACACTGCAATATAATGATGATGTTCATGATGAGGACCATTCAATGTCATCAGTTCACTGGGGGGGGGGTCTGGAGATGGCTGATTAGTCCGATCTGGGCCTGGAAGAATCTGTTGCAGTATGGATATGGATATACAGGTTGCTGACTGTGAGTTGCGAAACTGATGTTCCTGGATTTGTGCAAATAACGTTTCTTAGATGCGTCCACCAGTCTTTTCTGCTCAAAGGCTGTCTCACTGACATTAACTTGACTGCGCCAAACAGATCGATCAGCAGCAACACTCTCCCAGCTGTCAGGGTCAATGCCTAAGTTCTTCATCAAGGCCTTGAGGGTGTCCTTGTACCTCTTTTTTTGACCACCATGATATTTCTTGCCTTGTTGTAGCTCTCCACAGAAGACCTTCTTAGGTATGAGTTCTACCAGCATACAGACAACATGACCAGCCCGTTTGAGTTGTGCCTTACACAGCATAGTATGGATGCTTGTCATGCCAGCCTGAGTGAGCACCTCTGCGTTCGGTACATTGTCCTGCCATCTGATTTTCATTAGTTTTCTCACGGAGCACATATGGAAGTGGTTCAGTTTTTAAAATGGCAGCTATACACAGTCCAGATCTCGCAAGCATAGAGGAGGATGGGGAGAACAACCGCTGCGTAGACTTTGAGTTTGGGGGAAAGCTTGATGTCTTTCCTGTCCCAGACATTTGAGCAGAGTCTGTCAAATGCTATGCTGGCTTTGGCAATCCTGGTGTTGACCTCATTGTCTATGTGGACTGCTTGTGAGAGGGTGCTGCTGAGGTATGTGAAACTGTCAACATTTTTGAGCTTTTGGGCATTGACAGTGATGGATAGTTCCAGGTAATCGTCTTTGGGATGCAGAACCTGGGTCTTGCTGGTAGAGATGGTGAGTCCAAAGTTGGAGCACGCTGTGGAAAAAAAGGTCCATGCTCAGTTGCATGCCTGCCTCTGTGCTGGAGTTGAGGGCACATTCATCTGCAAACAGCAGGTCACGAATGTTCTCAACTTGGACTTTGGATTTGGTTTGAAGCCTCCTCATGTTGAACAACTTCCCATCCAGATGGTACCAGAGACCTACTCCCACATCACTGTCCTTGAAAGCATCCATTGATATTGCTGAGAACATGAGGCTGAAGAGAGTGGGGGCTAAGACACATCCTTGTTTCACACCATTTGTGACTGCAGAGTGTTCGCAATAGTTATCCTGGTCCTGGACTCTGGCAAACATTCCGTCATGAAAATGCCTCACCATTTTGATGAAGACATCCGGACATCCAAATTTGGCATTGATCTTCCAAAGGCCTTCCCAGCTGACAGTGTTGAATGCCTTAGTCAGGTCCACAAAGGTGGTGTATTGCTAGACATTTTGTTCAAGACACTTTTCTTGCATTTGCCTGGCAGCAAAGATCATGTCAATAGCGCCTCTCTCCGTTTGAAGCCACACTGTCTTTCTGGCAGTAGGCCATGATCAAGTTATCTGTGAGTCTGTTCAGCAGTAGCCTGGCAAGGATCTTGCCTGCGATGCAGAGTAGAGCGATTCCTCTATGGTTGTTGCAGGATTGGCAATTGCCTTTGCATTTGTAAATGTGGATGATAGATGCATCTTTGAATTCCTGGGGTATTTGTTTCTGCTTCCACATCCCACAGAACATCTCTATTAGTCTTTCCACTACCTTAGGCTCACCAGGCTTGTTGATCTAAGCTGGGATGGAATCTGCTCCTGAAGCTTTCCCACTAGACAGGAGCTCAGTGGCCTTGTCAGTTTCCAGCACTGTTGGAGGGTCAGCCAACCTATCGTTGATCTCCACCTGGGGTAGACAGTTGATCGCTTCATCGTTGATGGAAGAGTGGGGCTGTGTCTGCTGTTAATGGGCCATGAACATCATGAAGAGCACCATAGATATTCATGTCATATCTGTCGGCAAAGGACTGAATATCATCAGCCTTTCAGCTCAGCCATGTGTCTGGCATCTCGCGCAGTTTCTTCTGCACAGCTTGGTGGACTTTGCTGAATGCATCTTTCTTTGCAGCGGACATGGGGTTGATGTTGTGCACATGATGGTTCTCCTCTAGCAGGGACTGTGTTTCTTCACAGCTCTCGACAAACCAGTCTTGGTGCTTTTGCGTAGTGATGCCAAGGTTTCAGATGCAGTAGAGTACACCAGATGTTTGATGGCTACCCAGCATTTCTCTGCGTCATTGGGATCAGAGTCTTTGGTTTCCCGCTGGCTTCTTAGAGCTTCAGACAGAGCTTGCCCAGTGTGGCAGACTGTCAGCCTGGAGACATTAAGTAGCTTTGGGACTTTAATTCCCTGTGGATGACTGGAAGGTTGAATTTTAAGGTTCATCTTGAAAATCAGTAGCCTGTGGTCTGTCCAGCAGTCAGCAGCACACATGGCCTTGGTCACACGGACATCCTGCCTGTCATTCCTATGGACTAAGGTGTAGTCGATCAGATGCCAATGCTTAGACCATTGGTGCATCCAAGTTGTTTTATTATAGTTAGACAGACGGAAGATGGTGTTTTTGATCAAGAGATCAGTTGCACACATCCTCAAGAGCAGATGTCCATTGCTGTTGCAGTTGCCAATACCATGTCTACCAATAACTCCCTTCCATGAGATGTGGTCTGCACCAACTCTGGCATTAAAATCACCAAGAATGATCAGCATGTCTGACTTTGGTACTGAAGCAATCAGAGATTCCAGCTCCTGGTTGAACTTGTCTTTGGCTTCCTCCAAGCTGGTCATGGTTGGTGCATAAGCACTAATGAGTGTGGCTTGCTTTTTTCCATGTAAGGGTAGCTTCAGCATTATTAGCTGGTCATTAATTCCCTTTGGTAAGATGGAAAGTTTATTCACTAAACTTGACTTGACAGCGAAACCAACTCCAGACTCACAACGTTCATTGGTGCCACATCCGCTCCAGAAAAAGGTTTAGCCAGCTCCAACTTCAGTCAGCTGGCCCTTGTCAGCCAAGCGAGTTTCACTCAGGGCTGCTATCTCCATCTTGTAGCGAGCAAGTTCTCTTGCAATCAGGGCAGTTCTTCTCTCTGGTCTGTCAGCATCTGCATGATGCAGTAGAGTGCGTATGTTCCACACACATTAAGAGTAGGTGGAACCTTTCGGGTTTTCTTTGTGTTTTGACCGCAAGAATGGGATTCCCTCCAGCCATGGTAAGCTGGTTGGGTAGTTGAAGCAGGCTATTTTTAGGGCATCTTTTCTAGCCCCTTCCTCAGGCTATGGAGGCAAGCAGTGCTATCCTAAAGAGGTCTGCTTAGTAGTTCAGATGGCTGCCGAGATCCATTTCTGCTTCAGGTCAATGACCTTATGACCTGAGCTGCCTGCATGCATGTCTGCCACTATGGCTGTCAGTGCATCCACACCTGCTCATCTCAGCTTGCCCATCACCGCAGGACTTGGGTACGGAGGGTGATGGTGACATGAATGACTTGCATGTGAATTGGATTAAAGTTAGGTAGAGTTGTGCTGCGTCAACCTCACTCTTTCATCCAGGCTCCACATTCTCCAATGGCAAGACATAGTCAAGATGGCTGGAATGGAGACTGGGTGCAGTGGATGACTAAGATCCTTAAGACTGTTGTTAAGAGAATACAAGAGATTAAGACTTTATTTTAATACTTGACATCTTTTGAGTTGTCACTTCAAAGGTTACTGTTTCAAACCAAACAAAGAGGAAGAGACTTTTTAAATCTTAATTTATGGCAGAAATTTAAGATATTTAATGACACTGGTGCTGATCTTTTGCATATATATATGATTTTGCAAAAATGTGGTAAACAGATTCAGATCTCTGTGTGTAAATGTTATAATGTGACTATTTGGGGGTATTCATTTTCTGGTTTAGAACTAATTGCAATTTTTTTAATTTGATGGATTACTTTGTGAACGATGAAAACACAACCATGTGATACCAGACTCAGTCTCAATCATTAAGAGGTTAGTTATGCCTTTTAGAATGCAACTAACATCAGAGTGACCAGAATTTACAATAGTGGGTCATTGTTGACATAATATTAAAGTTCTTGTAATTTAAAATCATGGTATTAAAGAAATTTAAAAGAAACTGATACCTTTAAGCTCTAGTATTTAGTATGTCATCCCTTTTCTTTTATGACAGACTGTAGTCATTTTGGTAAAGACTCATAGTTGTCTTTATGACAGACTGTAGTCATTTTGGTAAAGACTCATAGTTGTCTTTATGACAGCCTGTAGTCAGTTTGAGAAAGACTCATAGTTGTCTTTATGACAGACTGTAGTTGGTTTGTTAAAGACTTTCTGTTGTCTTTAGGAAAGACTAGTCACTTTGGTAGGGACTCATAGTTATCTTATATGAGTCTGGTCCACTGACTGATAAATATCAGTAACAACATTGATGAGATCCCCACTAATTTTATCATAGTTATCTTATATGAGTCTGGTCCACTGACTGATAAATATCAGTAACAACATTGATGAGATCCCCACTAATTTTATCATAGTTATCTTATATGAGTCTGGTCCACTGACTGATAAATATCAGTAACAACATTGATGAGATCCCCACTAATTTTACTTTTGTCCAACTTTTGTAAGTTTGGTTTGAATTGTGCTCTATTTATTTTCAATAATGTTCATGTCTGGTGACTTGTGATGGCCATGGAATAATATTTTGAATATTGTTTGTGGTTTTCCATTACTTGCTCTACTTGTTATATGCACAGAACAGTTATCTTCTTGAAGAATTTGTGTACCCACCACCCACCCCCAGTTTGGAAATTCTTTGGCAACAACTGGCCTTAAATGATAATCAAATACATTTATGAACCAGACTGAATTGACAGTGTGTACTGGCTGCTTGCCTATGATGGGTTAGTGTACATAGGGTGAGTTCATTTGCATGTCTCTGAGTGAATCTTTTCAAAATTAATCCGGTACCAGGTACTATGATTTCAACCTGTTCTGATAATTGGATTGATTGAATGCACAATCATAAAACATGGACTGCGTGGTTACAGTAAGAATAGTACACTAGTACTATTCGACTAGAATCCTAAAATTAAATTGTTTTGCATAATTTGAATACATTATTAAAAATAAAATATGCGGAAGCTATGCTTGTCGACAGAGATGAACACATTATACATCAACCATGGTATCATTTCAAATGCTTTTCATATAATGATGATGTAAATTTTTTAATATTTATTATTAGCTGTACAGTTGTGATAATAATGATAATTTCAACATTTGAACCAATATATCAACATAAATGCATTTTAATGTTAAGTAAACTGAAATAGGATGGAGTAATAGATGGTATTGTATCACATGAATACTCATGTTAAAAGAATCTCAAACATTTGAATATCATTTCTGCCAAATTTTTAATAGTCATTGTCATTGAGCAATTATTCAGATGTCTTCTAAATATGTTCTAGGATTGAGATCCTTGTGTCTCAGTTTAGCATTCTGTATACTTTCAGAAAATCCAAGGCTCAGTCAATAGAACCATTTTCTCTAAAAGCTCAGGATTTTCAGGTGAGTTAGGGTCTAGTCAAAAATATTGAACAACCCTTTATAGGAGCCAATACTTTTTTGCCTTACCACTCTTAGCAGAGTAGAGATATGGTTATCATTCATGCTGTCATTGAAAAGAGACATGGTCATCGCTCATTCTGTCCTTGAATAGAGATGTGGTCATCACTCATTCTGTCGTTGAATAGAGACATGGTCATCACTCATTATGATATTAGCAGAGTAGAGACATGGTAATCACTCATTCTGTCATTGATCAGAGATGTGGTCATCACTCATTTTGTCATTGAATAGAGACATGGTTATCACTCATTATGATATCAGCAGAGTAGAGACATGGTGGTTATCATTCATGCTGTCATTCAATATAGACATGGTCATCACTCATTCTGTCATTGAATAGAGACATAGTCATCACTCATTCTGGCATTAGCAGAGTAGAGACATGGTTATCACTCATGCTGGCATTGAATAGAGACATAGTCATCGCTCATTCTGGCATTAGCAGAGTAGAGACATGATTATCACGCATGCTGGCATTGAATAGAGACATGGTCTTCACTCATTCTGAGATTAGCAGAGTAAAGACATTGTGGTTATCACTCATGCTGGCATTGAATAGAGACATGGTCTTCACTCATTCTGAGATTAGCAGAGTAAAGACATCGTGGTTATCACGCATGCTGGCATTGAATGAGACATGGTCTTCACTCATTCTGAGATTAGCAGAGTAAAGACATCGTGGTTATCACGCATGCTGGCATTGAATAGAGACATGGTCTTCACTCATTCTGACATTAGCAGAGTAAAGACATGGTGGTTATCACTCATTCTGTCATTGAATAGAGACATGGTCTTCACTCATTCTGAGATTAGCAGAGTAAAGACATCGTGGTTATCACTCATGCTGGCATTGAATAGAGACATGGTCTTCACTCATTCTGAGATTAGCAGAGTAAAGACATCGTGGTTATCATGCATGCTGGCATTGAATAGAGACATGGTCTTCACTCATTCTGACATTAGCAGAGTAAAGACATGGTGGTTATCACTCATTCTGTCATTGAATAGAGACATGGTCTTCACTCATTCTGAGATTAGCAGAGTAAAGACATCGTGGTTATCATGCATGCTGTCATTGAATAGAGACATGGTCATCACTCATTCTGACATTAGCAGAGTAAAGACATGGTGGTTATCACTCATTCTGTCATTTAATAGAGACATGGTCTTCACTCATTCTGAGATTAGCAGAGTAAAGACATTGTGGTTATCACGCATGCTGGCATTGAATAGAGACATGGTCATCACTCATTCTGACATTAGCAGAGTAAAGACATGGTGGTTATCACTCATTCTGTCATTGAATAGAGACATGGTCTTCACTCATTCTGAGATTAGCAGAGTAAAGACATCGTGGTTATCACGCATGCTGGCATTGAATAGAGACATGGTCATCACTCATTCTGACATTAGCAGAGTAAAGACATGGTGGTTATCACTCATTCTGTCATTGAATAGAGACATGGTCATCACTCATTCTGTTCCTATTGGGCCTTAAGTATCTCACCATTACAGCAATTGAAATGTTTCTATTGGGCCTTAATTATCTAACCATTACAGCAGTTGAAATGTTTCTATTGGGCCTTAATTATCTAACCATTAAAGCAGTTGACATTTTCTTTTGGGCCTT
Organism: Sinohyriopsis cumingii; assembly: GCA_028554795.2. NCBI lineage: Eukaryota > Metazoa > Mollusca > Bivalvia > Unionida > Unionidae > Sinohyriopsis > Sinohyriopsis cumingii. The sequence continues at coordinate 133,442,130 of CM068824.1, forward strand.
AAGTATCTAACCACTACAGCAAAAGGCTTCATTTTTGGACTTGCCCTGTTGTATGTATATGCATATACTCTTCACCTCAATCTAATGTAAGGTCAAAATATTTTTAAAATTTGCTAAAGTTTTCAGGTAATGTTTTTCCTGTGCAGTGTTGGTCTCAAATCATGTTAAAATATGCTGTCACAATACCTACATGATATGGATTTAGGCATTCATAATATCTACATGATAAAGATTAAGGCTGTCACAATATCTACAAGATAAAGATTAAGGCTGTCATAATATCTACATGATAAAGATTAAGGCTGTCATAATATTTGCATGATAAAGATTAAGGCTGTCATAATATCTACATGATGAAGATTAAGGCTGTCACTATCTACATGATAAAGATTAAGGCTGTTATAATATCTGCATGATAAATATTAAGGCCGTCATAATATCTACATGATAAAGATTTGGGCTGTCGTAATATCTCCATGTTAAAGATTAAGGCTGTCATAATATCTGCATGATAAAGATTAAGGCTGTCATAATATCTACATGATACAGATTAAGGCTGTCATCATATCTACATGATAAAGATTAAGGCTGTCATCATATCTACATGATAAGGATTAAGGATTAACTTATACAATGCAATTTCATCTTTTTATTTGGTTTATTTATAATTATAGATCTTTTTCTTATTGCATGCAGAGAGAAATTTTTTATACTTTAGCATGTCACTTAGCTAGATGTTACCTTGCGAATTTTCAAGTTTTATTGTAACATGTAGCTAGATGTTGCATTGTAAATTAGCAGGTTTTATTGTACCTTGGCAAGTCACACAGCTATCTGTTACACTGTAAATTAGCAAGTTTTATTGTACCTTGGCAAGTCACACAGCTATCTGTTACACTGTAAATTAGCAAGTTTTATTGTACCTTGGCAAATCACACAGCTATCTGTTACACTGTAAATTAGCAAGTTTTATTGTACCTTGGCAAGTCATGCAGCTATCTGTTACATTGTAAATTAGCAAGTTTTATTTACCTTGGCAAGTCACGCAGCTATCTGTTACACTGTAAATTAGCAAGTTTTATTGTACCTTGGCAAGTCACGCAGCTATCTGTTACTCTGTAAATTAGCAAGTTTTATTGTACCTTGGCAAATCACACAGCTATCTGTTACACTGTAAATTAGCAAGTTTTATTGTACCTTGGCAAGTCACGCAGCTATCTGTTACACTGTAAATTAGCAAGTTTTATTGTACCTTGGCAAATCACACAGCTATCTGTTACACTGTAAATTAGCAAGTTTTATTGTACCTTGGCAAATCACACAGCTATCTGTTACACTGTAAATTAGCAAGTTTTATTGTACCTTCACAAGTACTTTAGCTGTTACATTGTAAATTGTACTTTGGCAAGCCATTTAGCTAGCATTTAAATTGTAAATTGGCAAGTTTTATTGTACCTTGGCAAGTCACCTAGCTGGCTGTTACATTGCAAATTAGCATTGTAAATATGTAAATAAGCAAGTTTTATTGTAACTTGTCAAGTCACTTAGCTAGCTTCTACATTGCAAATTAGCAAGTTTTCTTTTCTTTTTTGACCTAATGTAATCGTTAATTGTCATTGGGTGGTTCAACAGATGATCATACCAGAAAGAAATGTGACCATCATGAACTACATTTTATGGACAATTCTGAAACAGTATTCCAACTCCACACATGTTAAACTTTTTTTTATATTCACTATCATGTTGTTCCTCCATAGGCTAAACCTGTTGTATATGGCTGTAACTGTAAATGTTGAGGAAAGCATGTTTTTTACAACAGTTTTTGTTATGATTATCAAGCATTACTTATTAGCCAGTCCTAAGATAAATGAAGTTTTTGCATCAAAAAGAAAATCTGATCAAATGGCCTAATTTTACACTTGTTTCACCACTTTGAGAGCAAGCTGACCAAAGTTTTAATCAGTGTGTGTATATATATATATATATATATATATATATATATATATATATATATATACATATACATATACATATATATATATATATATATATATATATATATATATATATATATATATATATATATATATATATATATATATATATATATATTTTGTAATCCTTTTTGGCTGCACAGGTTTCCCACCCATTTGTACAGATTAAGGACATGTGTGATGTGTGACAATACATTCATGTTTGGATACCCCAAAACTTCTTTATTTATGGAGTCAACATAAATGAAGCCTCACTTTTTGATGAATTACCACCTATACTCAGGGTCTATGTTGGTTTACTGATTCCTAGTAAACTGCATAGACCTAGATCTGCTGTTATAGTACAGGCAGATCTGGGTCTTTGCAGTTTGCAGTTGGACTTGTCTTATAAGTGAGTATATACAGCAAATGTTACTGTTTTATGCAGGTATGTGTCACAATCATTGAAGCTCGTCAGCTGGCTGGATTAAACATGGATCCAGTGGTATGTGTGCAAATTGGAGACCAGAAGAAATACACCAGTGTGAAGGAATCTACTAATTGTCCTTACTATAATGAAGTAAGTTAATTGGTGTGAATTATAATTATTTGGCTTCATTTCCTAATCCTAAATTTTTAGCCTCTCAAAGAGAGTTGCATACAATTCTGGCTAGTCATTAATTAATGTGTCAAATACTGCTGTTTTGTTATTTCAGTATGAATAGTGGTTTTCATTGTATTCCATTGTGTATGATGTTACAGAATACTGATTTGACTTTTTGATTGTTCCTCTCATTAACCCCATACAATCATATACATACAAAAAGTTCATAAATTAATCGCTTCATAGTGTTTTAACTTGATCATTTTTTTATATTAATTGATATATATATAATCCAATCAGATATTAGTTGCAGATATTAGTGTATAACTACAAGTAGAAATTGTCTTTGCTTCCAGTGGTTGGAATGAATCATCCAGTAAATAACAATTGTAAAGTCCCTTAACTTTAATTACAATGGTTGGTATGAGTTATCCAGTAAACAACAAGTGTAAAGTCCCTTATCTTTAATTCCAATGGTTGGTATGAGTCATCCAGTAAACAACAAGTGTAAAGTCCCTTAACTTTAATTCCTTCATGTGAACGTGCACATGGGAAAACTTTCATGCTGTGAATTTGCTATTCAGCCATGTTATTAATGAAGATGTGATCTTTTGCTGTGGTGAACACTAGTCTTGTTTTCATATTTATATTTCAGGTACATTGTTATTATATTTTTCCTGGCTACAAATAAATGTTTAATGAAATTACTTTTATTGCAAATTTGATAAAAGAATATTCCAAGACTATGTGCTTATTTTGTAATATTTCTTTACTTCAATCTCTGTGGATTTCATATGAATATCAGTCACGTATTGAAATCTTGTCAAATAGAAAATGCACGTATTTGAAGAATAGTGTCTCAACCTGTAATTTCATTACTTAAAATGTAAGTTCATCGTTCTTATTGAATTTTTCTTCTTTTACTTATTTTCATTACACTTTTTTCTTTCTTAAATTATGTACCAAACATTTGCCATTCAGTGTTGTTGTAGTGAAGATGTGATATTTTGCTGTGATGAAAACTGGTCTTGTTTTCATGTCTATATTGCAGGTCAAGTCATGCAGTAAAATTACAGTCATTTGAAGTTTTTTTAACTTTATTTCAAACTATGAGACAAAAATGGTACCCACCATGGGACTGACGTAGGACTGGCATGAGACTTGGTCAGTAATGCACAGCAAAAGATGCATGGAATGTTAAGAACATGACTTGGATGTGATTATTGCTATTCTACCACAAAGAAATATTCACTGCCAGACTGGAACACAAACCTGAGTCCTCCTTAACTCAAGACAGGTCTTCTACCACTTGAACTGTCCAAGTCAGCATGCCCATTCCTACCCATTACACTTTCTCCCTGTCTGTTTGAGACATGCCTGAGTGTCTCAGGCTCCAACTTAACTGCACCCTCCCAGGTCAGATGGAGGCGGATATGTAGAATCCTATCAGCAATGCCAAATGTAGCGGGGACAAATTCACAGTTGGAGACTGGGGTTTAAATCCCTGTACCTCCCTAACTCTAGACAGGTCCTCTACCACATGAGTTATCCAGTCCAACATGCCTACAGTACTACCCATTACATGTATATTTTGCTAAATGCACCATGTGTGAAACAGAGAGAGAAAGCAGTAGACAGATAGACTTATAAATAGACAGACAAACACTTGGAAAGTGATACTTATATATACGATCTTTCACTTAGAATTCTTGATATTGCTCAGCGTTGTTCAACATAAATGTTTTACATTTCAGTATTTTGTATTTGACTTCCATATGGCACCAGCAATGCTGTTTGACAAGATTATAACTCTTATGGTAAGTTTGTTGTTTATTATTATCTTGTTTGTACGGTCTTGAAAATCTTCTTAGTTTTGATACTCGTAAACAGTTGGTTATGTTGACTATAGGTTTTTACTTAAAGACTTCTTATAATGTCTTGTTGGTCCTAAATGAAAATGGGGCAAATATGACATCCAGTATTGCTACCACATAGAAAATATAAAATTTTGTTATCTGTTCATTTTCAGAAAGGATGATATTGTCAGCATGGGGTTTTACTTTAAGACTTTTTAAGGTCTCTAGAGGGTCCTAAAGGAAGATTAAACTGAATGGCCACCAGGGCACCATCTTGAAAGTCTTTTGATCACTAATTCTTGTGAATAGACCGTGATATTGGCATGGGGTTTTCACGTAAAAATTTTGTATGATGTACAGTTTTTTAAATGAAAATGGTGTTAACATCCAGTATGGCCACATATCTGGACATTTTCAGGGACATGTTCATAGATATTCTGTCTATATATCAGGATCAAGGTTGTCAAATACCATGACAAAGAATTTTGTGCTGCTGTTACAAGTATCTTGTGAACATGTCAACTCAGTAATAATAATTTTTTGTTGCCAAACTTGGGAATGTCGGAGTTTCTCAAAAATATCTAGGATGGTTTCTGTACTCAGAAGCTAAAGCAAGAAACAGAAATTTTAAAATTAATAATTCAAGAAACTTCTTGTTTTGCTTTGAATATTTAGGTTCTTCATTCTCGTAACTTCCTGAGATCTGGGACCCTTGTTGGAGCCTTCAAGATTGATGTTGGAACTATTTACTTGGCACATGGTAGATGCAAATCGATCACCTTAAACTGTATTCTTCCACTTACTGTTAAATCTTTTGAGGAAAACTCATTTTTCTGGCTGGTTCACAATTCACAGTATTATATAATGTTGTGGTTGCTTAATTTAATACACTCCCTTCCAGAGATTATACAAAAGACAAGTATTGTTTTTAGATTTATTTTAAAAAATTAATGAATTAGTAATATATACTCCTGAATATACCCAAATAGTTGAACTTTCCAATGTTCTTGACACCATATATTCAAAATTTGTGATAAATTTTAAAAGTATAAAAGTATCCAAACACCAAAAAAATAATGTATGTTTAACCTGAAGCTGGCAATGAAGAGTCAACCCTCAGGGTGTGAAGTTGTTTTGATTTCCATTAATATCACATGGTTTTTACTGAAGATTTTGTCAGTAGGCAGCAATAAAAATAAATGACATTCTTCAGAACTCAGCATTGAGCAGTCCCCAAAGCAAGGAGAACTACAAACATTTTAATGGTCAAGATAAAAGAAAGACAACCTCTCATCTTTAGACAGTTAATGAAACTAATTAATCACTTTGATCAATTTTAAAGCCAATATGTAGTTGCATGCTTCTTTTATCTTTACTGCTTTAGAGCTTAACAAAGGGAAACAAAGCAGTCATGCATTTCAATCCCAATTCTTGCTAAATGGATCAACTTGGGTGTTGTAAAGTGAGTAAATTTGTATGCAGGTTTTGTTTTCCTTCTCCATTAAATTAAACTGGGTTTACATTTATTTCTGATAAAGTAGTCAACATCACATGCGAGTTTAATAAGTTCTTGTAGTCTCCTCGTTATTCTGTGGTATATTTCCTCTTGGAATTATTCTGTGGTATATTTCCTCTTGGTGACCTCATTTGGAATGTAGCCTGTGCATTATTCTATGGTATATTTCCTATTGGTGACCTCATTTCTGATGTAGTCTCAGCATTATTTTGTGGTATATTTCCTCTTGGTAACCTCATTTTAGATATAGATTTCATACCTATGATTGAAGTTCAGAAAAGGACATTTCACATTAAAATTCCTGAACCAATCTAAGTGATTTGACTTCCTTCAATATTTATGATAATGATTGCCATATCTGGAGGCTTTATGTCAAGATTGCTTCAAGCATTATTCAAGGAAAATATGGGCCATCTTTGAGATTTTTAGAGGTAAGATAATTTTATATTATTTCAGTGATAAATTCCATTGTCAAAGACATAAAATGATATCATGTAATAAATTATTCCGACAGACAAAAAAGTAATTATTTTTTAGTGTCTGGATATTTGGGTCAAGGACAGTATCTTCATATTTTTGATAGAAAAATTTGTCATATTGAAATCTGTTACATTTTTGTTTTCAATAATTTTAATGTGACATACACTATAAAGAAGCAATTTTGTACAGTATAAAGAACTGGGAATATAGATATGTCATAAACCTAGGTAAATATTTATAGACATATAAGGATTTTAAAATCACAGTGAAAAAGTGGTAAAATGAGTTTTTCTTAAAATGAAATAACCTACTGAAGTCTTATTGCAGACAGTTTTGTCTTTCTTCCAGCATCTTAATACTACAGCTTCCTCTACAGTCAGACCATATCATTATGTCTGCTATATAGCCTTTTACCATTTTTGCACTTGCAATTTTGGAATGCAAATAAACTCCAGTCAATTTCTAGAGGTGAAAACACAATGAGTTCACTGTAGAGAACATTTCATATTTATTTGCCTGCAACTTTTTGAAAGTGCAACCAAGACTGAAGTCATGCTTATTTTCCTGCCTTATTACAAATATACTAATTCTTGCCTTATTACAAATATACTAATTCTTGCCTTATTACAAATATACTAATTCCTGCCTTATTACAAATATACTAATTCCTGCCTTATCACAAATATACTAGTTCCTGCCTTATTACAAATATACTAGTTCTTGTCTTATTACAAATATATTAGTTTTTGCCTTATTACAAATATACTCATTCCTGCCTTATTACAAATATACTAGTTCTGCCTTATTACAAATATACTAGTTCCTGTCTTATTACAAATGTACTAGTTCCTGCCTAGTTACAAATATACTAGTTTCTGCCTTATTACGAATATTTTAGTTTCTTTTTGAATTTTTAATTAGCTCACCTGGTCATAATGACTGTGTAAACTTATGGTATGAACTTGATCCATTGTCCATCCATCAACAATTGAATGTTACTACCCTGGAGGCCATATTTTAGATCTTGAAATACAGGATTATATTATCAAGATCATGAATGATTTCAATAATGAACAAATAATAATGACATGACCTTGCATTGTATTGGCTGCTCTTCTTATCACTGGAGGCCATATTGTCTGATCCATATTTATAGTCCAGATTTGATCAAACTTGGAAGTATAGCTTGTGTCATGAAGATTTCAGATGAAAAGAGCATATTGATACAGTTCTCATGGATGAGATTGGCTAAGCTTGTAAGATGATATTTCTTATCCAGATTTGGTAAAATATGGTAAATAAGTTTATATTATAAAAATATGCAACAAATATTTATTATGTTTGAGATCTTTGCATATTAATGAGGTGATTTTGTATCTGATTGACTTGCTTCATACCACATTTTAGCCAAGCTTGATCAAAATTTAATTAAAACAAAGATTTTGATCAAACTTGCTAAATAGGCTTATATCATCAAGATCTTGGATGAGTATGATTATGAGCAAGATCCACAGATAATAATATGGTGATTCCTTATCTGATTGGTTGAATTGTTCAATGCTTAAATGATTTCTGTATCTGATTAGCTGAATTTTTAAGTGCTTAAATGATTTCTGTATCTGATTGGTTGAATTTTTCAATGCTTAAATGATTTCTGTATCTGATTGGCTGAATTTTTCAGTGCTTAAATGATTTCTGTATCAGATTACATTTTGATGAATTTGGTTAAATGTCATCAAGATGGGTGGTGATTTTAACAATGGGCAATATATATATATGCAATTTTTCATTGGATTGGCTTGTTACCTCACTAAAGACCATACTTCTCATATGATTTCTGTAAAATAGGTTTATATCATCAGAATCAGTGGTAACTATTATTTGGTCTTTCATCTTGCCTATTTGAGGGTTGGTTATGTGTAAATTATGAAAAAATTGCAAACACATCTAATTGACTGGAGTTTATTTGGCAAGATACTTGAATACTTAAAGATTCATATACATTATCTTTATTGTCATTTCTTTCTTTAAAATTTTGAATCTCACTGTTATCTATCTTAACCCGCTATAATAGATGATATATAGTTTTACATTTCACTATTTTTATTATAATACTTAAGTCAAACCAGAATTGTGGGGTGGGGGGCCTTTTCAGTTTATACTTTTGATTGTACAGAAAGTCATCTATACATGCAAAGTCTGACTGCTCCAGAGAATCACAAACTTAAAATAGTTATTTGCAGTATTGTCTACAGTAGTGGTTACCAGTCTCTTGTTGCTGTCACCCTAACTTGGCCACAAATATGACCTTCTGACCTCAGGGCACTTTTCAGTATTAATATAGCCCAAAAAATATTTGCCCTGATGACCCTTTTTGACTCTGCTGAGAACTCTCCACAACCCTGATTTTGGTCATGATTTGACATTGATAACTACTTTTCTACACTGCATTTGCAGGTTACTTATTTTTATTATGGGAGGCAACTCCATTGTCTTTAATGTACTAATTAGTTCAAGTCAGTAAGAGGCCACATTTTCTGGTTTGAAATGGGCTGAGTGAAGTTAATACTGTAATGGATGTAGTACATAGTGTTAGTAACAGTCACCATATTATACTTTAAGAAGTTAATACTGTAATGAATGTGATACATAGTGTTAGTAACAGTCACCATATTATACTTTAAGAAGTTAATACTGTAATGGATGTAGTACATAGTGTTAGTAACAGTCACCATATTATACTTTAAGAAGTTAATACTGTAATGGATGTGGTACATAGTGTTAGTAACAGTCACCATATTATACTCTGAAAAGTTAATACTGTAATGAATGTGGTACATAGTGTTAGTAACAGTCACCATATTATACTTTAAGAAGTTAATACTGTAATGGATGTGGTACATAGTGTTAGTAACAGTCACCATATTATACTTTAAGAAGTTAATACTGTAATGAATGTGGTACATAGTGTTAGTAACATTCACCATATTTTACTCTAAAAAATTTCAATTAACAAGCACAACAGCTTAAGTAATTTCTTCCTTGTCTCTCATCAGTTTTATCATACCAGATTTCTATTACTGGTTCTTTAGATATTGAGCATAATCAAATTGCTCAGTTTTTAGTTACATAATTGCCAGTAAGTTTCAGCATTTTTTAGCTTACTGATACTTTAAACTCAAACAAACTTTGAATCCAAGAACATTTTCATCTTGGTATGAAAGAGAGATTTTTTTTTCATCTGCCGAAATAAAACCCTCTTGTTTTATTATGCTCTAGGACAATAAAGTTTCTATAAACCAGTATATGTATAAACATCTTTATCATTTTGAAAACAGGATTGTATCAGATGAGATGTTTCTATTAGTTGTCTTACAACTTCACGGAACCAAACTTTCCAAAAAATTTAACTGTCAACTGAATGTAAAAAAAAATGTGAGGAGGAAAATATTGTTCTAAAAACAAGAACTAAAAAGTGAAACAAATGCAAATCTCTCCTGTAGATCTGAGTTAAAGTAGATTTTTTTACAGGGCTGGACTTAATTTTTGTCTGTATGTGGAAATCTTGCTTCAGGGGTCTGGACTGATATTTTTTGAAATTTTACAAAGTATTAACCATGTCCATTATTTCAATCTATCTTAGAATTTCAAATATCATATACTCTTTTGTACTATATTACTATAGCTTTTCACTGCAGTATTTTCTCCAAACTGCATTTCCCAGACTGTGCAGTATTTCTCTACATTGCATTATTGCACTGCATAATTACACAACACATTTGCAGTATGCTACCATGTTCATGGACATGCACAAATCTGAATATGCAATTGTATTTATTTGCATATGGTGGCACATTCTGCCAGAATTACCAGAAATTAAACTAGTTTAATTTGAATAGTGTTTAATTTTAATTATTTAATTAACAATTAATTGAAAATAGGTAAGACTTTTGCCCTCTACTTATTTTCACCCTTTTCAAAGAGATGATAGTATATGAATGACAGATTCAGAGGATCCTCAGATTGTTCGTGTAGAGTCCACATTTTCTATGTAAAGTAAGACAGATCCAGAGGATCCTCAGATTGTTCATATAGAGTCCACATTTTCTATGTAAAATAGCACAGATCCAGAGGATCCTCAGACTGTTCGTTTAGAGTCCACATTTTCTTTGTAATATAGCACATTTTTTAAGTGAACACAGATAAAGTGCATCATTTTTAGCAAAAGGAACCTCATCCTTCTCAAAATTAAACCCCAGAAGAAACATTCTGGTTTCACTTCTGTATTACATTGTGTTAGTGCCAGTGTACTAATTTCAGCAATTTCTGACAATAGCCCTTTCTCTGTTTGGTTCAGAGATATAACAGTTGTAGTCCACTGCTGAAAGTTTTGACCCATGATTTAATAATTCTAGTCTACTACTAAAAATTTTGACAAAATGTAGTGGTGAAAACACTGACTTGGACAATTGGGCAACATGTTACGTTAATTGTATAATTTGTATAATTTAATTTTTGACAATAACTGGTACACTTAACAGTATATGTTTGATTTTGTTACATGAAGAAACAAAATTATCAGGAAAAGTATACAGTGTGTATTCCAGATGTCAAATTTACATAGTATCTGACACTGTATTTCACCATCTATACAAAAGATCCTATCTTAGGTGACATTTTGAATGTAAAATACGCTATTGCAATTTTATGAAAGATAATTCAAAGCAAACTTTTTCTTCAAAAACGTATTTTGGAAAAGGTATGGAATTACTTCCATGTACAAAAACCTGATAATTTTGTATTATTTGCATTTTACTGTGCTAATTTGTTTGAATAATTAGGAGCAGAGAAGTGGATTTTCCAGGCTGTCTTTCTTAATTCAATCAATTTGCATGTCTACAGTAAACCTGTTCAGATTTTTTGTCTATCTCGCTTCTTCTTCTTCTTATCTCTCATGGTGACTAGGTTTGCCAGTCTGGTCGCCTTCTCAGGTCCAACAAAGCACTTGGTATATATAAACTGGATGTAAGCACAGTCTATGCACAACCAGGTATAACTGAAATGATATTTTTTCCCATTATATCACAAATGTTGTCTTGTTCTTACCACCATTTTAATTTAATCTCATTCAATGCCACCATTTTGATTTAATCTCATTGAACCAGATGCTTGCATGGCTACATGAGAGCTTTGATATAGGAGATAGGAGGATATGATAAAATGTTACACTTCTTTCTGTGTGGGTTCGAGTCTTGGGCTTGGCCAATGTCGGTATATGAGAAAGCAATCAGTAGCTCCCAGTGGGTTAGTGATTCTTACCAGGATTTTCTTGGATTCTTCCTACACCAATTATACTGGCTGCCATGTATAGCCTATCTTGTGCTGAGAAATGACATTAAACCAAAAACAACAACTGACCTTTGACATTAAACCAAAAACAACAACTGACCTTTGATATTAAACCAAAAACAACAACTGACCTTTGATATTAAACCAAAAACAACAACTGACCTTTGTTGCAGATAGAAGGTGCTTTAGTAAAAGTTTGTAGAGTGAGATTTTAAAGGCCTTTCTCCGATCTCAAAATGTTATCTCGAGATACCTTCACTCAAAACAAAATAATATGGGAAAACATTCAGTGATGTAATTTAGGATCAAAATGTCAATATGTAGGTGAAATCTGAAGTAATTTTGCTATCACAATGATGGAAGACTCATTTCATCAGCCAGTGAATTTTTGTCAAAGTCACATTCTGGTGTTAAAAAATCTTCATTTGGCAAAAATCTCATGGCATCACTTAAGTGTCTGGTTGAAAGAGACTACACTTTAATTTTATCATGGGGCCTCTGTTACCAAGTTTCAATAACAAAATACATGAATGAGCTTTATAATGCATTCATTATTTTGAACCCATTTTCATCATTTTTCGCTTACAACACTTAAAATATGGAGGAAATATCTTAGAAATGAAAAAGATGTAATACAGCATTTTAAACAGGAAGGCATAATGAAGAATATTACAAACTTTGCAATCAGTTGTAGCTATTATACAGATTAAAATTGTAAAAGATAACAGTATTTTAAGATAAAATAAAACCAATGCAAAAGAACAATCACCCCTTTGATCTCTGTTCACAAATGATGTATTTCTGTTTCTGACATAAAAAGGATATGTTATGTTCTAGAATGGTCTATCTTAACCATTAGATTTATTACAATTTAAATAAAAACAGAGAGGATACATTTATAAAAGTATAGTTCACTATAAACCTAAGATAATTTGATACCTATTTACATGTTAGAAAGACTTCTTATCATCATTTTGCAAAAACGCATCCAAAGGCAGAGCATTTTTGCTATGATGCCTGTCCATATGTACATATATCTATCTGAACAAAAGTCTATTACCTTTTTTTCTACACAATAACTTTAGTTTTACATGAACTGCCTTTACCAACTTTGTGGCTGGCTTACACTTGGGTTGAAGAAAAATCCCATGTATTTAAAAGTCCAAATTTCTGCCCAATAATATTAGTTATGCATTACAGACCTCAACTAAACTTTTGTAGATGGTTTGTACTTGGAGTATAAAAGAAGCTTTTTGATTTGGGGGGTCAAAGGTCAAGGTCACTGGCTGAAAACAAAAGAAATATTTATGGACAAAAACTTGTGATCATATACCTTCACCCAAAGTTTATGGATTGTATATACAATTTTGGTAAAACTAAGAAGCGTGTTGATTTTGAAGGTCAAAGGTCAATGTCACAGTGACATTTGTTCTTCATTTCCAGACTATGTATGATGGTCAGAGTTTGTGGAGGGCTTGCAATTAAAGGCAGTTAAAAGCTTGTTGATGTTGAGGTTAAAATGTTGAAGGTAAAAGTTCATTCTGACTTTGACAAAAATTGGTTTTGCAAATAATTTTTGTTCATAGTAAGTTCCTTAACCAAGCTTTATGGATTCTTTACACTTAGGGTAAGAAAGAAATCTCTGTATTTTGAGATCCAAAGGTCAAGGTTACAGTATGTTTAGTTCCAGACTGCATACATAAGCCAGATGCCAAGGTCAATGAAAAGAATTTGCCCACTTTGAGCACAGGATAATGAGTCTTCATTATAAAAAACATGAAAATTACATCAGCAACTTTTCATTAGTGGACATCCATTCATGTCTGAATTGACACTAGCAATGGTCAGAGTCCCTAAAGGTGATGAAAAAATCTAAGATGGAAATTAATATCCATTTAAAAGTGTATCTGGCAATGAAAAAATTTAAGGTTGTGGTAGTCATCTGAGTTGTAATTAAAGTCTTTGACAGCCACAGGTGTGAAATATTTTTGAAGTTAAATCACACCCATGGCCATGAAAATTTAATTTCTTTTCAGGTTGAATTAATGACAGAAGAATCTAAACTGTCTCAGATATAACACTGAAATGCAGTATAAATAATGTAAATACACAATTGCTCATTCAATAAATGATTTATTAATTTTGAAAAGAAATATAATTCAGAAAAAAATGGATACTTATTATGGCAAATGCTGGTAGATAATGAATGAACAATGTAGTTTAAAGAGAGCAAGATACAGACCGTAATCACCTCATTTCAAGTTAATGAGATATTCAAGCCTATTAATGTATCTATGAGTTACCTGAGCATGTGGTAAAATGTTCATTAAAATAATGTACATTTTGAAGGAACATATGATAGTATAAAGCAGATGACAAACTGGTTCAGGTATCAAAACTGTCATTGCAAATAATATTATCTCATTTTAGTGTTACTAGTGCATTATGTACTATAATTTTAATTTTCCCATTAAAATGTATGTTTCCTAAATTTTTTAGCATAGGGAAGATAGTGTCACCTGTGTGTTTGGTGCAACATTGATATGTACTTGTTTATGATGAACTCTATCCTCAGGAAATTTGAAATAATTATTTTTTTAAGTTTGCAGTGCAGTGTAATGATAATTCCTAGGAAAAAGAATTTTTTAACAATATTTTTCGTCATGGAGACATTCAGACAATCATGCATGGAAGAAAATTTTACATTACAAATATAGGGCATTTATTAAATATGGGAAAATCTACTGATACTTAAAAGATCTTGATTTACAGCACTTAACAAAAAAATACTTCTTTTAATTAATCTAAAATCCAGACTAGCACTTTTTCAGCTAATATGTATTGGCAATGAAAATGTAACAGTAAAAGAAAGTCATGGATAACAGGAACATTTTTGTGAAAGTTTTCTCAGTTTCAGTGACAACTTAATGTAGTTCTGGTTCTTTTTACTCTCTGTTTAGATTAATTTCAAAATCACACACACACACTGTTTAGACTAATTTCCAAATCACACACACACACACACTGTTTAGACTAATTTCCAAATCACACACACACACACACACACACTGTTTAGACTAATTTCCAAATCACACACACACACATACACACACACACACACACACTGTTTAGACTAATTTCCAAATCACACACACACACTCTGTTTAGACTAATTTCCAAATCACACACATAGTAATAGTCCTTTTGTTTAAACTAATTTCCAAATCACACACACACACTCTGTTTAGACTAATTTCCAAATCACACACACACACACACACACACTGTTTAGACTAATTTCCAAATCACACACACACACACTGTTTAGACTAATTTCCAAATCACACACACACACACACACTCTGTTTAGACTAATTTCCAAATCACACACACACACACACATGCTCTGTTTAGACTTGTTTCCAAATCTATTCGATGTACAGTAGTCATTGAAGGATAATTATCATGTAACTATAAGCAGAGTAGACCTGGATCTACTGTCAAGTTACATATCAATCAGTACATCAGGGTCCAAGCTGTTCATTGGTATTCACTGACAGATCTGGGTCCATGGTTTTGGGTGTGCATAATACAAGTGGTACCTCACTATAAAACACCTCAGTATGATACTGTCTCTGATATATCACTATAATGCACTTGTAAATAATGGATACAATTTTACTGGTTGAATTATATCATTCTGTATAAATTAACTCAATATATAACACTATAATGGATATAATTTTGCAATTTGAATTCTGCATAGGCTACCTCATTATAAGACAATGTTATCTATATCAGCAGTTTTAAACTTTTTGCACTCGGTGCTCACATCCAAGTATGTTATGCAGGCTACTATATTACATGCAGTACACACATGATCCACAAGTGGGTCATGACCCATAGTTTGAAATTATTTTTTACCTTTATCAAGGTGTACATTTATGACTCCCCCAAATAGTTTTCAAGTGAGGAACCACCATATATTGGTAATTAATTGTAAAACTAATTGCATGATTAACTTGGATCTCTTGACGCATTGTTTCTTTGGTTTGATTTATTTTAAGTAGCCATCTTAATGGTATTTTGCATTGAAAAAATCTGCAGTCAGAGATAAAAATAACACTTTTCTGATATTTAGTTAAACTGTAATCTGATTTAGACTACTTTGATAAAATCAGTTTTTTAAGAGTTTTGTACTTTTGGAAGCCACTATTTTATGTAGCAGATGAAGTAGAAAGAGCTTTTAGTGCGTTAGTGTTAGCAAAATATTAGGTTTGATTTATGGTATCACAGAAATGATTATTCTAAGATAAATAATTATTATGTCCCATCTTGCTTCTGTTGCATCTACTTTATATTTATTGTGAACAAATAATAGGTAAAAGTCAAAGAATATATCTACATACATACATGTAGATATGTATATTATTTTTGTTTAAAGAGAAAATGTATTATAATTACAAAAATATATTCCAGCATCTAGAATTAAACACTACAATGTTTTTGTTTTTTTTATCACACATTTACATGTACAGACTGGTACCCAACCACTAATTTCCAAGCCAAACAATGAATGCAGAAAGAGAGATCCATTCAGTTAGCTCATTTGGGCTGATGGCATATGATATGGCCCTGTGTTCATCAAACAGGCTTTGTTTATCATCTGTTGGTTTCAACTGCATTTCAAAATATCCCTGGTCAGTTTGCAACAAATTTTAAAAAAGGATTATGTCATCCAGTCCTTTCCAATTTTTCCAAATGATGCCAATGCAAGATCTATTATTGTTGGTATTAGAAAAACCTGAATCAATTTCTTTTTTTCCAAAACATGCAGCTTCATTTGATTACATATAACAGAGAGCGTCTAATCAAAATGGCCTAGAAATGTTGTTCAGATGATGGCAGTCCACTTAAGATAAAAGCCACTTTCACTAAAAATTATACAGTTTAAACAGTTTTAACAACATAATTGCTAAACAGAATTTGACCAAATTTAACTGAGAACATCCGGCACAAAGGCCTTTAAAAGATTTTTAGACACTTATGATCCACCATCAAATATGGCCTACACTGCTTAAAATAGAAAATAAAACTAAATAAATTCTTCTTTTTAACAAAAACAGCAAATTTTCACAAGGTTTGATGAAAAGCATTGTGCCAACAAAGATTAATGTACCTGCCAAATGCACATGCATTGGGCCTTAGCTAGTGTCAAACATGAATGCTCCAAGCTCTTAGATAGTGTCTTACACATGGATGATCTAAGGTCTTGGATAATAACAAACATATGAGTGATCTAATGCCTTATCTAGTGCCAAACATATGAATGATCTAAGGACTTAGTGTCAAATGCATAAATGATCTAAGGTCTTACCTAGTGCCAAACATATGAATGATCTAAGGATTTGGTGTCAAACACTTGAATGATCTTTGGCCTTACTGTCAAAATACATGAATGATCTAAGGCCTCCCTTGTTGTATTAATGGACAATAACAAGATAGTTGTATTAATGGACATTAACAAGATAGTTGTATTAATGGACAATAACAAAATAGTTGTATTAATGGACAATAACAAGATAGTTGTATTAATGGACAATAACAAGATAGTTGTATTAATGGACAATAACAAGATAATGTATTAATTGGAATTAACAAATTAATTGTATTAATGGGCATTCACTATTGATAAGTGCTAATAAAAAATGAGTGCATACAATTTGTTAACATTTTGTTGAACTAATGTAAATGGGAAGCATAACATAGAGTCACTTTCCAACATCAACATCAGCAGGTGAGGTTTTGGTTAAAGTTAAATTTACTGAAACCAAATTCAGAGTTTTATAAGAAGAGTTTTGCTTTTTCTGGAGTCAAACTATGGAATTCCATACCACCTTATATAAAGTCAGCTGACTCATGCCAAGCTTTTAAAACGTTTCTTAGTCAACATCTACAGAAACAATCAATTGTATGATTTTGTTTAATTCATTACTACAGCTTTTTACAACAGTTATTATTATTAAGAGAATTGTGTCACTTGTAAATGCTTGTACAAATATGAACATTGCTATCAGTTCTATTTTGCCTGCAGTCTGTGTAGTCTTTAATCAGAGCATGCACTAGCTCCATTCAAAGCCACATTCAAAGATGTTTACAAGAAACCAAGGTCTCCTCTCAGTTAGCTGTATTGGGCTGTATTGGGCTTTGCATCCTTGACAGGGACATAACAGCATTAGCACAACTGGTGGCAAAGGATAAGAGAGCTGAGGGAATATAACCTTAAGTCCAAGAGAAGTGCCAACTGTCATATTTATTATAACACTGTCATCAATAAGGTTGAAAACCTTATAACAATAAGGATCTTTCATACTGGTCACAAGATCATGTTACATAGTGCATAAACAAACTAAAGTTGACCTACTCTTGAATGTCCCAACATAACCACAGATCTTTGGCTGTAAGAAATGAATAATGGATCTTTGACTGGGCTGTTTTTCTTGACTTTAAGGAAACCTTTAATATAATAATCATGTACTTCTGCTGCAAAAGATGAATTGTTACTGTTTTGTTAATTCTTTTTTCAACTGGTTTAGTCCTACCAAAATAAAAGGTCTCAGCAAGTAACCATTTGCAATATTAATCAAGAAACTCGTACTAACTGTTCGTTGATCCCACAAGGCTCCATTTGAGGCCCTCTCTTTTTATTTATCTAATGAATTCACAAATATAGATTTAATACCATGCATACATCTAGTTCTGATGTTATAAAGACTCAGACCATATTTGAGTTCAAAAATGGACGTGGCAAATTAAGACAGTAATAAATGAAGAATAAACAAAATATGTGATCATGGGGACATCACAGAAGCTATATACATTGGAGAACCCAAAATAATTTCTTAAATTAAATAATCATCAGTTAGAAAATGTCAAACATGACAGCTGTTTGGGTGTATTAATGGGATTTTCATATTATTAAGCTTTATAAAGCACCGTCTTAGAAAATTGCCTTACTCAGTAGAATCAAGAAATATTTTCATTCTATACTATAGTGCATATATTCTTCCAAAAGTTTATTATTATTCAGCTGTATGGAAAAATTGTGCCAAATCTCAGCTGGGCAGCATTTATTAACTTCAGGAGAGGCCATCATGTTAGATGCATCTATTGATTATTCATCGAAAGCATTGTTCACAGAGCTAACATGACTTGCAATATTTGAAAGGATTGATTTTCACAAGGCAGTTCTTAGATTCTTAGATATTAATGTCTTCATGGAGTTACACCAGGGTATTTCCAGGATTTATTAAGGTCTTATTCAACACACTTACCAGTTGCGATAAACATCACATAGAAACATTCATCCACCAAAATCAAGAACAGAGTAATTCAAGAAAAGCTTCCAATACACTGGCACAGTTCTATGGAACAAGCTTCAAGTGCATGTAGAATCTACATAAAATATTACAGTATTTAAGAAAACATATCACAAGTATGTATGTGTTACTTTATTTAGAATTTAGTATCTATATTACTAAAAACATGTTAAAATAGTGTTTACTATTATCTTTTGTATGATGTAGATTCTTATACTTTTCTTAAGAGTGCCACTTGGGAGAATAGTACAGGATTTTCAATACTAATAATACCTCAAGATAGGTCAAAAGAAGCAAACAGAATAATGCACATTTGCACCATAAGTTTATTTAAGAATTTTACACATAAGTACTGTATGTACATACAATGTCATTAATGAATATTTATATCAGTTGCACAGCTAGGAAAGAATCTTATTTTTTTATATGAAGTCAGAATCTTCAGAAAATACCCAACTAATGTCAACAAAATATACAATTTCAAGACTGTTTAAAAATGTCATTCATTTTTTTAGATCATCAGTTTTATCACAAATGGGCAATGCTGACTGACCCAGAAGACATGAGTGGAGGACTGAAGGGGTACCTAAAGTGTGACATTGCTGTTGTAGGAAAAGGAGACTCCATCAAGGTCTGCAGTTGAAAATAGTCCACTGTATCCTATCTATCTTTCAGCATATTTCTATATATCAGTCTACTGTGACTATCTTTCAGTCCATATATGAAATTAAGTCATAACATGGTTCACAAGGTGACTGACACAATTGCCTGCATATTTATTATTGTTAATTTTGTATCTTTTGTTGGAAATTCCCGCAAGTGATTCTAACTTGTAGGAATCTCACAGCAATATTTTTAGATTTCGTGTTTAGTGTTATCTTGTGTCTTGTGCATGTAAATTGTATATTCCTCTGACATAGAGCTTGTTGAGTTCAAAACATTGGGAACTCATTTTGAAATTGTGCCATTATAAATTTCCCTCTGTGTGTGTGTGTGTGTGTGTGTGTGTATATGTATGTATATATATATATATGTATGTATGTATATATATATATATATATATATATATATATATATATATATATATATATATATATATATATATATATATATATATAAGATCCTGTTCTGCCATAGCATAATAGCATAATACACCTGCAGATCAGGGTCTATACTCTCAGTTGGTTTTGTCGTATAAGTGAGTATGGATAGTATTGATAGTAATACTTCCCAAGCTGATATGTTTTGGCAGATAATTATATGGCTAGATATGCAAATCCTAGGTCTTCATGATAAAAACAAAGTACAGACAAAAACAGTGTGTCAATCATTCAATTAGCTGAAGTTTTCATTTTTAATGTTTATTTAGTAACAGTATCAGTGATCTAAAACATATAACATTGGAAATAAAATACAAAGACTTCAAAGGAAGTGTTAATGAAATAGAATTCCTAAATGACCTGTGACAATACCTAAATGACTGCAACAAGAACATTTGATAGTTCAGATAATTTTAACAACTGCAACATTGCTGTGGAAATGTTTTGTTATCTCTTCGACAAAATCTTGAATATTCATGCACAAGTAAAAACAAAGTGAGTAAAACAGCTAATGAAACTAAACTGGCTTTCACCCGAAATCAGTAATGTACACAAGAGACAAATTTCATAAACTTAAAGACTAGGAAAACTACAGGAAATGGAGGAATGCCATTACAGATAGGATTGGAAGAGGCAAACAGGCATACTACAAACACGACATTGAGGAAAATAATAAATCTTATAATGTGTGGAAATATTTAAATGAACTGAATTCCCAAAAGACACTTGTTCCACCCATTAATGTCAGATATGCTAGTTACATAGTAACTTCTGTCGGGATATTGTAAATTTAGTCAATGAGTATTTTATATGTGTCTCCAATTAATTTCAAAGAAAAAGTGTAATCTTGGAACCTACTGTTCTAAATGACAAACAATAAAATATAGCACCATTTACAATAGACTATGTTACAGAACAAGAAGTTTTAAAAAAATTGGAAAACCTAAATATAAACAAGGCCAGAAGATTAAATGGAATTGGAGCCAGAATATGTAAATTACCTGTGGTAGCCAAGTCAATTACTTTTATAATCAACATCAGAATATGTAAATTATCTGTGGTAGCCAAGTCAATTACTTTTATAATCAACATCAGAATATGTAAATTATCTGTGGTAGCCAAGTCAATTACTTTTATAATCAACATCAGAATATGTAAATTATCTGTGGTAGCCAAGTCAATTACTTTTATAATCAACATCAGAATATGTAAATTATCTGTGGTAGCCAAGTCAATTACTTTCATAATCAACATCAGAATATGTAAATTACCTGTGGTAGCCAGGTCAATTACTTTTATAATCAACATCAGAATATGTAAATTACCTGTGGTAGCCAAGTCAATTACTTTTATAATCAACATCAGAATATGTAAATTACCTGTGGTAGCCAATTCAATTACTCATATTATCAACATCAGAATATGTCAATTATCTGCACCTGTAGTAGCCAATTCAATTACTCATGTCATCAACATCAGAATATGTCAGTTATCTGCACCTGTGGTAGCCAAGTCAATTACTCATATAATCAACATCAGAATATGTAAATTACAAGTGGTAGCCAAGTCATTGCTCACATAATCAACATTAGAACATGTAATTATCTGTGGTAGCCAGTTCAATTACTCATATCATCAACATCAGAATATGTCAATTATCTGCACCTGTGGTAGCCAAGTCAATTACTCATATAATCAACATCAGAATATGTCATTTATCTGCACCTGTGATAGCCAAGTCAATTACTCATATAATCAACATCAGTACTGCAGCAAATGAATATCCCAACCTGCTCAAATTGCAAAAGTGACACCCGTTTTTTTTAAAAGTGCCAGGGAAGCTCCAGAAATTATAGACCAATATGTTCACTACCCACTCTTTCTAAAGTAATAAAAAAACTTGTAGTGAATTCTATATACTTCTATTTAAACCAAACTATGCTTGTGCATGAGAAACAGCCATAATTTCAACAATCACACTTCTGTCAAACAGCTCTAAAATTATTGAGGTATGGTTGAGTGAAATGAACATAGGAAACCTAACAGGAATCATATTGTTAAAATTGAAATGCTGTGACTTTCATAACAGTATCCAATGGTTAATTTCATCTCTACAGGAGACAACAAAAGTAAGTGTGTATAGGAAGTACAACCAGAAAGCATACAAGCTGGTGTTCCCCAAGATTATTCCTTGGACCTGTCATATTTCTTGTCTTTATGAATGATCTACCCTTCATTACAAATGTATGAAGTGTTGACCATTTTGCTGATGATTATACCCTTCATTGCAAGATTATCAAATGTTGACCTTTCTTGCTGATGATTCAATACTTCATTACACTGTATCAAATGTTAACCTTTTTGCTGACGAGTCAACCCTTCATTACATTTGTTTCAAATGTGTATCTTTTTGATGATGATTATACCCTTCATTGTAAGGTTATCAAATGTTGATGTTTTTGCTGATGATTTTACCCTTCATTTCAAGGTTATCAAATCTTGACCATTTTGCTGATGATTATACCCTTCATTGCAAGGTTATCGTTTGTTGACCATTTTGCTGATGATTCTACCCTTCATTACAAATGTATGAAGTGTTGACCATTTTGCTGATGATTATACACTTCATTGCAAGGTTATCAAATGTTGACCTTTTTGCTAATGATTATACCCTTCATTGCAAGGTTATCAAATGTTGACCTTTTCACTGATGATTATACCCTTCATTGCAAGGTTATCAAATGTTGACCTTTCTTGCTGATGATTATACCCTTCATTGTAAGGTTATCAAATGTTGAACTTTTTGCTGATGATTTTACCCTTCATTCATCTGGATCATCTATAAATGCTGTGCAATCAACCTTATGCAATGACTTGAACAAAATCAAAGATTAGTGCCACAAAAATGATATGCATATAACTGGTAATAAACAAAATGTACCCTGATAACAACTTTCAATGGCAGACACAAATTAGACCAAACACGTTTAAATTTAACTTTAAAAGGATGTGAAATTGAGAATGCAGCAAGTCATAAACTTTTAGGTTTTCATGTGAACAGACTTTTGCCTTGGAATGATTAGGTTGATAGTGCTTATAAAGCTCTTACCTAAAAAGTTACCCTACTTTCTAAGATAATATCTCCATGTGGAAATAAGGATTCTCTGTTGTAAGGCTTCTATTTTGCCATTTTTAAAAAATATTGTAACACTGTTTGAGGAGATTGTGCTGAACAAAATATTGACAGATTGTTAAATCTACAGACAAGAGCAGACAGAATTATGTTTGGGAAAGGTAGCCTTTCATCCATTACTTGAAATGGCTGGATTAATCTCGAAGGATTGATTACTAAAAATTATTATTATGTAAGTCTTTTCAAAAAATTGACCACAATATCTTAGGAATTATTCATTATTTGCAATAGACTCATCTGTGTATGGATTAAGATCTGTTCCTGCTTGGATTCTTTGACTTCACAAGCCAAAATTAAATATCTTCAGAAAACCTCTGCAATATTCAGGTGCTTTCATATTGAGCAGTATTTCTCAAAACAGCTGAAAGAGTGCTAATCAAAAGCTATTTAAAGAAAAGCATTTTCTTGTATATTTAACAACATCTGGCTATTGCATACGACACTTTAAATTATGTTGTAAATATTGTATATGATGTTTTCCACATTTTATGTAGAAGGCTTCAAGAAAATGTAGGATACTGTAGTTATTGGGTTACCTTCTAAATATTATTATTATTATTATTTGAATTAAATAAACATCTGAATAAATAAATTCAGGAAAACAGTCAGATTCATAGTCTAATACTATTGGTTATGTTGTTATTCGTAATGATATCTCATCATCTCATCAAGTCATTCTGATCATAGAGTTATTATGACATAACAACAACCATGGACTTGGCAATTGTTCAGAATGGCCACTATTTATATCTGAGGTCTTTTTCTGTCATTCCCACTCTGTCTTTCTGAGTGATGCATAAATTCATAGCTACAGGCATTTAGAAAGCAGCTTCTAATTGACAAGCACCAGCATCTTTATAATTGTGCAGAGTTATTGATTTTGCTGAACAGTAAATATTGACCGTATGCAACAATAAATGTTCATTATAGTGGTTGATGCATTTTCAAGTACACATTGTGTGGAGTACATAACCTACATTGTGTATGGATTGTAAATAATTTATGTACATTAATAACCATGTTTTTGATAGAGATACACTGAATGTATTAACCTAGTGTATGTGGTTATGCAGATTGCTATTCACAGATCGGCCATTTCAGTATGCTGACTGTTTCATTTGTTTCTTCTTCCTTCCATCAATGACACCTTTTATTTTCAGATTTGAACTTCAAAACCATTTGAGATATCTATGTGAAACCTGTGTCATTTATTACAGTAGTGGACTTCATTTTCCTTTTGCTTTTCTAAATTTTTCATTGTCAGTAGTTTTCATATCCTGGTCTAGTTTTTATCCATTCATCTTTTCTAAACACATTCATTTCCAGAGCATAACCATTAAACCATTAAGATATCTACATGAAACATGATATACATATTTAACTAGTGAACTATAATGGTGTCTTATTTAATCCTTAGACACATATTCAACTAGTGATCTATCAAGGTGTCTAAATCAATCCATATACACATATTCAACTAGTGATCAATCAAGGTGTCTAAATTAATCCATATACACATATTTAACTAGTGAGCTATAATGGTGTCTGAATTAATCCTTAGACACATATTCAACTAGTGATCTATCAAGGTGTCTAAATTAATCCTTATACACATATTCAACTAGTGAGCTATAATGGTGTCTGAATTAATCCTTAGACACATATTCAACTAGTGATCTATCAAGGTGTTTAAATTAATCCTTATACACATATTCAACTAGTGATCTATCAAGGTGTCTAAATTAATCCTTATACACATATTCAACTAGTGAGCTATAATGGTGTCTGAATTAATCCTTAGACACATATTCAACTAGTGATCTATCAAGGTGTTTAAATTAATCCTTATACACATATTCAACTAGTGATCTATCAAGGTGTCTAAATTAATCCTTATACACATATTCAACTAGTGAGCTATAATGGTGTCTGAATTAATCCTTAGACACATATTCAACTAGTGATCTATCAAGGTGTCTAAATTAATCCGTATACACCTATTCAACTAGTGATTTATCAAGGTGTTTAAATTAATCCTTATACACATATTCAACTAGTGATCTATCAAGGTGTCTAGATTAATCCATATACACATATTTAACTAGTAATGTAGATACCCATTATACAATATCTACAGTTCTTAATTTCGTTTTCTTGTTTTATTTATTTGTCTTTCTATCCATTCATTATCCACTTTCATTTCTGGCAATCCAGAGATCTTTCAGATATCTGTCAAATTTTGTATATTCATTAGACTAATGATGTAGATTTGTCCATTTGTTACACTAATTGTGTAGATTTGTAAATGTATTAGAATAATGGTGTAGATTTCTACATTCATTAGACTAATGGTGTAGATTTTTACATTCATTGGACTACTTGTGTATATTTCCACAGTCATTGGAGTAATGGTGTAGATTTGTAAATTTTGTAGCATGCAACCCGGTCTAGATCTTACAATGGACTCTGTTATACTAACCTAACTTCTAGATTTTCTCAGATTTTTCTATCCTCCCTATAACTGTTCCTGACAGTGACATATTACAATCTTTTCCAAGATCACAAGGTCATTAACCTTACATCTGAAGCCTATAACAGTATCACTGCCTAGAGAGCACACACCAGTCAGCCTCTGTCCTTATCAGATCGTCTCTCCACTTTAGGGCACCATTAGACAAACACAGTGACCTAGTGTGACCTCTATCACTTAACAGGCTAGCTTTGGGAACTATTTACAAAGTCAGCAAAGATGCCTTGCTACAAATTACCCAAAATTACCCATGCCTCCGATTAAGTGTGTCCTCACACTAAAACTGCAACATATATTAGATATTTTTTTTTAAAGCTTCAAAAAAAAAAAATATTAAATAAGACTAGACATTATAAAAAAAAAAATCGTTGCGATTAAAGTTCTTTTTGTTTAGCATAAGCAAGCTCTATTGTATAATTCAAGAGTTCTAAATGTATAGTCACACATGGCAAATCCAGCTGAATATTTCAGATAAGTCCTATTTTAACTTAATGGTATCCACTTTCAGCACTTCTTTTTTTTTTTTTTTTTTTTAACTTTTTAAATTTCCACAACTGAAGTTCATAGTAATTCATACGAATTTTGGAATTAAAGTTTCTATCTAAAACGTATATTCTTTCCACCAGCCCGGGCGTCGCCTTTGGCGTCCACTCTGGGTCATTGGTAACAGGTGTTCCAAGGCGGTACTTTCCATAGGGTATGGCCAAGGTAGATCCTCATTTCTGGATGTATCATCGAGATTATCGTAGCTAGCATTGTCATGTTCATCGATATCATCATCACTTTGACGCATATCCTCATTATCGTTGTTATTTCGGACTTTACATGATTTAATCCTGTCCACGTGAATCACTTGCGATTTGCCCCTATATCCACACTTTACGCGGTATGTCACATCACTCAGTTTTTTAACAACTTGAAATGGTCCCTTCCACCAAGACAGCAATTTACTTGAAAGTCCTGTTTTCCTTTGTGGAGTGTAAACCCAAACCAAATCACCTGGTTTGAACTGTTCCCATTTCAATCGACTGTCGTAGAATCTCTTCTGGCGTAACATACTTTGGTTAAGGTGGTTCCTTGCAAATTGATGAGCTAAACGCATCGTTTCCGAAAGTTTCTCAACCCAGGTATTTCGAGAATATGTATCTGGTGGCCGTCCAAATTGAATATCGAGTGGAACGGTCACTTCCCTACCAAGCATCAAGAAATTTGGAGTGAAATTCGTAGACTCTTGGACAGCTGCGTGATACGCCATTGTTAAATACGGCAAGTGTTCATCCCAGTTATCCTGATGTTCATTTACATATGCAGAAAGCATCACAGCGAGCGTTCTGTTGAACCTTTCAACCATTCCATCACTCTGTGGGTGGTAAGCAGTTGTCCTTGTCTTTTCGATACCCAGCAATCTGCACATTTCTTGGAAAATTTCAGATTCAAATTGTGTCCCTTTATCCGAATGAATTTGATGGGGCATGCCAAATCTGCAGATTATCTCTTCAACAAGTACACTGGCTATGGCTACGGCATCCTGATTAGGAAGTGCAAATGCCTCTGTCCATTTAGTAAAATAGTCTCCACTTACCAGGATATATTTATTCCCAAGTGAAGTTTCTGGCAACGGTCCCATAATATCCAATGCTATTCTATCCATCGGACTTCCTGATTTGCAGAGTTGCATCGGGGCTCTTCTCTTCTTGCCTGGGGACTTTTTTCTTGCACATACTTCACATGTACTGCACCAGTCCCTAACATCATGTTGTAGCCCAACCCAATAATATCCTTGCCTGATTTTATTAAGGGTTTTTGAAATCCCTAGATGGCCTCCAGTTTTACTATCATGAGAAAATTTTAATACACTTTTCCTGAGCTCATAGGGGACAATAGCTTGATGACGTCCCGCTTTACCATCACACGTTTGGTATCTCCGGCACAATAATCCATTGTGAAACTCAAGTTGGTCCCATTGAGCCCATAAACTTTTAACTTCATTGCTTTGGCCTGATACTTCATTCCAGCATGGCCTTACGCCACCAGTCACCCACTGTCTAACTATGGATAGGTCATTATCGGCGTGCTGAGATTCCAGCAGCTTTGATACCATATCTGCCGATGCATACGTACCATTATTATGAGTTCTGGAACATAACGTACTTACAGCAACTGTTTGTAGTGCGTTTTTCTCCTCGTCGTTTCCAATGTTTGCAACATGCGTTTGTCTCCCGCATTGTCGGCATGGCTTTCTTGATAATGCATCCGCATTTCCATGATGCAGTCCTGGTCGGTGTAGGATTTCAAAGTCATACTGAGCCAGCATCTCAAGCCATCTAGCCAGTTGACCTTCTGGGTCCTTTAACGTCATAAGCCAGTGTAATGCATTGTGATCAGTCCGAATGAGAAATCATTTCCCATACAAGTATGGCTTGAAATGTTTCACAAAGTACACTATAGCAAGTAATTCTTTCCACGTCACGCAATAGGATCGCTCTGATTTCGACAGTGTCCTACTTCCATACGCTACGACTTTTTCGCGACCTTTGAGAACCTGGGAAATTACTGCACCGATTCCATTTTCACTAGCATCGGTATCCAAAATGAATTGTTTTGAAATGTCAGGGTATGTGAGTATTGGTGCTGTTGTTAACTTAGCTTTTAGCATTTCAAACGCTTCTCCACATTCCTTAGTCCATTTAAACGCCCGTCCTGACTCTGTCAGTTTATGTAAACAACTAGCGATTGACGAAAAGTCTTTTATGAATCTCCTATAGTATGAACAAAGCCCCAGGAAGCTGCGAAGCTCCTTCACATTCGTTGGCGTAGTCCAAGATTTCACCGCCTCGATTTTTTCAGGGTCGGTTTTAATCCCCTCTTCAGACACGATATGCCCTAAGAATGCCACTTAGTGTGCAAACAAGTGACACTTGGAGGGTTTAAGTTTAAGGCCCGCCTGTTGCAATCGAGTGAAAACTTCCTGTAGACGGCTTAGCTCCTTGTCGAAAGTTTTGCCGAAAATAATTATGTCGTCCAGATATATTAGACACGTTTTCCATTGTAAACCTGCTAAAATAGTCTCCATCAGCCTTTCGAAGGTGGAACCTGAATTGCATAATCCAAAAGGCATTACACGAAACTGATATAAGCCATTTGGTGTTATAAAAGCTGTTTTGGGTTTATCTTTCTCTTCCATTTCTACTTGCCAATATCCACTCATTAAATCAAGGGTAGAAAACCACGATACACCTGAAAGTCGGTCCAATGAATCGTCTATACGTGGTAGAGGATACGCGTCCTTCACAGTCAGTTGATTGACTGCTCTATAGTCGACACAAAAACGAATCGTTTCATCCTTCTTACACACCAGCACTATAGGCGAAGCCCAGGGGCTTAATGATGGCTCTATAATGCCTTGAGTTAACATACTCTCAACATGGTCCTCAAATTCATCTCTTGAGTGAATCGGAATTCTACGTAGCGGTTGTTTTACTGGTCTTGCATCGCCTGTATTTATCTTGTGACGTATTTGATTGGTTCTGCCAAGATCATCTTTTGATTTAGCAAATAAACCCGAGAACGTACATAGAAGTTGGTCGACTTTCTTGCATTTCGCCAATGTAAGACCCTTTTTCGTTTCTTGAGATAACTTTTTCAGGTGTTCAGGCATTTGGAAGGTTTCCACTTCAGCCAATAATTCTCCAGAAACATCACCAACATCATCGTCATCCACCGGTACATAAAGACCCATAACAGTTCCAGCATGGACAACTTTTGTTTCATCGGTAACGTTCATGACCCTTAGAGGAATGACATCGTTGGATGTAGCCCTAATAAGCACTTTTCCTAATAGAAGTTGCTTATTTTCAACAAATCGTCCCTCTGGTTCCATAACCCCGATCGAACCGAACGCGTGGTTATCCCCTTCTGTTTGTAATTTGCAAGGAATGTTCATTTCGTGCCTTGCAGGGATCGATATTGTCTCTGATAACACAACTCTAGCGCACTCCATCGAAATTGATTTGATCACATCGTACGATAAAATGGCGTCCCCAATAGTTAAACTGTGATTCACAAAATCAATTTTGCTTCCTACGTTTTCTAGGAAATCCAATCCTAACACTCCTTCTGCTGTCAAGCCCATCATTGCAACGATAACGCAATGCTCGTGACGTTTTCCTCCGAACGACAAGGTAAACTTTCCTTTCCCGACTACTTCTAGCGGTTTCCCATTTGCACACAGAACGTGCCCAGTAACCTCATGTAACCGAGGTCGATATTCCGGAGCCATCCTCTCATAGACACCCTTTGCTATCATGGTAACCGTAGCACCTGTGTCTATTAAGAAATTGACACGTATTCCGTGTACAGATCCCGGAAGGTACATCCCAGCATCTTTCATCGTTGCCTGTCCAGTTATATTCCTAGGCCTGGAATCACGGTCCCACTCCTGGCCCTTGGGGTGGGCCCACCCTAGTTTTCCGACAGTTTGGGCTTGCTTTTTGGACAGTCTCTTTTGAAATGCCCTATTTCTCCACACTTGTAACAAGATCTTGCCTTCGTTTCGGTTTTCCCTGCAGATTTTACCATCAAATCCTTTAGTAATGTCTTGAGTTCCGCAACTTCTTTCTTAAGTTCCTGGATATCACGTGACCCTGCATCAGATATTGTAATGGTTCATGCATATCTTCCCAAATCCTTTCGCTGAAGCTCGGCTCTATTAAAGGCTTCGAGTTCTACTCCAATCTGAATGGCTTCATCCAGGGTTTTAGGGCGTGCTTGCTGTATTCTTAACCTAAGTTCGCTGTCAGTTAAAGAATCAATAAATTGTTCCTTCGACAGTGTTTCGAGTAATTCTTCTGGCGCCTTTGGATATGCTTGGGAAGTGAGGCAGCGTATCGCTTGTCCCAATTCTGGAAGTGTTTCATGTTCCCTTCTAAGGCGGCTTTTTAGTTGTACTCTGTAAATTTCCGTTTGGTTTTTTGGCGCTAACCTTCTTTCTAGTGAATCCATGAGCCTGTCATAATCTGGAGTTCCAGATCCCAATAGCTGTTGGGCCTGACCCCTGAGACTCACTGCTAGATAAAGCCCTTTCTCTTCTTGAGTCCATTTGTTTATCCCGGCACACGTACTAAAATGTGCTTGAAAGTCCATCAGTGGTGTGGAACCGTCGAACGTTTGTGGCGTTACAAGTGGTCGTTTCAGTTTATTTTGTTCCGAAAATTCTAATCTTCTTTGGGGTGCTTGATTTCTTTCCCGGGGTCTCGATGGCGTTATTTGATGTTCAATTCCGATAGTCCTACGTGTACTTTCTTCTATTTCACGTTCCAGTTGCTGAATTTCATGGTTAATTCTTTCTTGTGCATCCATCATTGACAAGACTGTCTGCAATTGCGCCATTTTCATTTATTCTTAAGATTTTCCAGGGTTTGCAGCTACTTTACGAAAACATAATCCCACCGCTGCCACCAAATTGTGTAGCATGCAACCCGGTCTAGATCTTACAATGGACTCTGTTATACTAACCTAACTTCTAGATTTTCTCAGATTTTTCTATCCTCCCTATAACTGTTCCTGACAGTGACATATTACAATCTTTTCCAAGATCACAAGGTCATTAACCTTACATCTGAAGCCTATAACAGTATCACTGCCTAGAGAGCACACACCAGTCAGCCTCTGTCCTTATCAGATGTCTCTCCACTTTAGGGCACCATTAGACAAACACAGTGACCTAGTGTGACCTCTATCACTTAACAGGCTAGCTTTGGGAACTATTTACAAAGTCAGCAAAGATGCCTTGCTACAATTTATTACACTAATGGTGTCGATTTCTACATTAATTAGATTAATGTTGTCGATTTCTACATTCATTAGATTAATTTTGTAGATTTGTACATTCATTAGATTGATGATTTAGATTTCTACATTCATTAGACTAATAGTATAAATGTGTGCATTCATTACACTACTGGTGTAGATTTGTACATTCTTTATGCTAATAGTGTATATGTTACTTTACTATTCACAGTTAATCCATTTAAATAGTACTCTTAAATTGTTTTTCTTGTATCTTTATTATGAAAGGTATATGTTTATGCATCCATCATTCAAACATTTGTTTTCAAAGCAAAACTTCAAAACTCGATCTAAATTAAACTATATACACATATTAATTAGTGTTCTAAAAAGATGTCAAAATTATCTGCATACACGTATTCAACTAGTGATCTGTCAAGGTGTTTAAATAAATTCTTATGCATGTACAAATAGTGAGCTATCAAGGTGTCTTAATTAATCCTTATACACATTCAGCTTATGAGCTATCAAGGTGTTGAAATTAACCCACATACACATTCAATTAGTGAGCTTTCAGGGTGTCTAAATTAATCGATATATACATTCAACTTGTGAGCTATCAGGATGTCTAAATAAATTCATATACACATTCAACCAATGAGCTATCAAGGTGTCTAAATAATATTGTATACACATTCATCTAGTGATCTATCATATCAAAATTAATTTGTATATGCCTATTCAAATAGTGATCTATCAGTATGTCTAAATTAATCAATATACACAATGAACTAGTGATATGTCAAGGTGTCTAAATTAATCCACATACATGTATTTCATTAGTGAACTATCAAGGTCTCTAAATTAGTCCATATACACATATTCTATTAGTAAGCCATCAAGGTGTCTAAATTAATCCATATACACATATTCTATTAGTAAGCTATCAAGGTGTCTAAATTAATCCATATGCACATATTCTATTAGTAAGCTATCAAGGTGTCTAAATTAATCCATATACACATATTCTATTAGTAAGCTATCAAGGTGTCTAAATTAATCCATATACACATATTCTATTTGTAAGCTATCAAGGTGTCTAAATTAATCCATATACACATAGTCTATTAGTAAGCTATCAAGGTGTCTAAATTAATCCATATACACATATTCAACTATTTATACACAATAAAACACAGATCCAGTTAAAGTTTTATTTATAATTATACTGTTTGCCAAGGAGGACTGTCTGCTGCTACTTATGAAACTGTTTTGTTCATTCTGTCAGTGAGTGATTCAGCTGCTACTGAATGGCACAACATGGTTGTACAGAGGTCACAGCTGGTCTGTGAAACTCCCTGACAGAATGTTATGGATAACCCTTGAGTAAATTTGCTTCAGTGGAAACTGAAGGAGCCCAGCGAAGACTGGGCTGTCCAACGAAGGTTGGGATGACAGCGGCAACTGTGTGGACTTCACTCAGTGGTTTAGTTTGAATACACCATATAGTGCTGACATTAGATTCTTGGGTGAATAAACAGAATGGAATGAAGTGAGTGCCCAAAGAAAACATATGTGCAGCAGATGTTGTCCCCCAAGAATTAATAGTTGGGAAGCCTTCAGTGTTCAATGAAGAAAAACAATGTTTATAAACATGTTGTCTCTTGGGGTAGACTGAACAGATGGTACATTTAAATTTGCCGAAAGCCGTTATAAATTCATTTAGACTGAGCCGCTTATGTAATTGGGGATCATTCTTCCCAGCCTTGTCATCCTGATTTTTGATAGATCCGATTCAAAGTGTGGTAGCAAAAGAGTAGCAAGATTGATGTGCTTACCCTCGAGAGTCTGTTTCCGCTGGCTTTCGGATACCACGTCGATTGCTGGTAGTATTTCTTGCGAAACTCCTTGAGACTGCATCAGCTGATCGTGCAACAATGCAGGCTGGGCTACTGGCAATGAAGAATGATGTGTAGAGCTGGTTACGAATAACTCCGAAGAAGACGCCTGTTGTCGTGCCATGATGGTGGTAATTGAATTATTTAGATCTGCGATTGAACGCTGAATGGAGTTGATTGAAGTCATTATGTTGGCTGGAGTCAATGTGTTTTTAGCAATGGTGGCCATGTTGGAAGTAGCTCCTACTTCCGGAATACTACATTGTATTGCCATTTCCGCTTCATTGTATCCCTCTGCCGCATTAGCAAGAACAACTGTCGCACTACGGCGACTTCATCGTGGAGTTAGCTGTGGCGTGAGGGATGCCGTTTCTACTTCCGACTGACATATGCTGGGTTGCGCGCAAGGTGGGCTGTCCCTCGATTGTCTCAGTACATGATCAGCAGGCCATGAACTCGTGGAAGGTACATTATCCATATATAGCTGCCTCAAGGCGTGCTTCAGGAGAGCAGAAGACACTTTAATGCCTATGGACTCTAGTTTCCGCTTTAAATAGAGAGTAGTCCAGTTAAACGGATTGTCCAAGTCGTATGGGACTGACCTCTGTCTTGTAGAGTGTGACGCCATTGTTTGCAAACAAATAAACTCCCGGAGGCTACAATGAATGGCAGCTAAAACTTCCGATGAAATCCTGGAATAGGATGATACATATAAACTAGGAATTGTAGATCCGGTAAGAAAAGTATGTATTGTTGAAAGTTAGCAAAGGATGCAAACAAACAAATTTGTAACAGTTGTTTCGACCAAAATATGCATGCTGTCGCTATCAGCTCCAAACTAGAACAGACAGTTGAAACAAAGGACACTGCACATGACAGCTGGGACTGTTTTGATTGGCTGGCATGTGATGTATTAATACATCTCATGCATGTTAATACGGACTATTTGCAAGAATGGTTGTGAGTGGGTCACCTATTGCTGTGTATAAACTATGCTTAAGTAAGCACTTAAGTGACGAGTTAGCTATCAAGGTGTCTAAATTATCCATATACACATATTCAACTAGTTAGCTATCAAGGTGTCTAAATTAATCCATATACACATATTCTATTAGTAAGCTATCAAGGTGTCTAAATTATCCATATACACATATTCAACTAGTTAGTTATCAAGGTGTCTGAATTAATCCATATACACATATTCAACTAGTTAGTTATCAAGGTGTCTGAATTAATCCATATACACATATTCAACTAGTTAGCTATCAAGGTGTCTAAATTAATCCATATACACATATTCTATTAGTAAGCTATCAAGGTGTCTAAATTATCCATATACACATATTCAACTAGTTAGTTATCAAGGTGTCTGAATTAATCCATATACACATATTCAACTAGTTAGCTATCAAGGTGTCTAAATTAATCCATATACACATATTCTATTAGTAAGCTATCAAGGTGTCTAAATTAATCCATATACACATATTCAACTAGTTAGCTATCAAGGTGTCTAAATTAATCCATATACACATATTCTGTTAGTAAGCTATCAAGGTGTCTAAATTAATCCATATACACATATTCAACTAGTTAGCTATCAAATTAATCCATATACACATATTCTATTAGTAAGCTGTCAAGGTGTCTGAATTAATCCATATACACATATTCAACTAGTTAGCTATCAAGGTGTCTAAATTAATCCATATACACATATTCAACTAGTTAGCTATCAAGGTGTCTAAATTAATCCATATACACATATTCTATTAGTAAGCTATCAAGGTGTCTAAATTAATCTATATACACATATTCAACTAGTTAGCTATCAAGGTGTCTTAATTAATCCATATACACATATTCTATTAGTAAGCTATCAAGGTGTCTGAATTAATCCATATACACATATTCAACTAGTTAGCTATCAAGGTGTCTAAATTAATCCATATACACATATTCAACTAGTTAGCTATCAAGGTGTCTAAATTAATCCATATACACATATTCTATTAGTAAGCTATCAAGGTGTCTAAATTAATCTATATACACATATTCTATTAGTTAGCTATCAAGGTGTCTAAATTAATCCATATACACATATTCTACTAGTATATAAAGGTGTCTAAATTAATCCATATACACATATTCTATTAGTAAGCTATCAAGGTGTCTAAATTAATCCATATACACATATTCAACTAGTTAGCTATCAAGGTGTCTAAATTAATCCATATACACATATTCAACTAGTTAGCTATCAAGGTGTCTAAATTAATCCATATACACATATTCTGTTAGTAAGCTATCAAGGTGTCTAAATTAATCCATATACACATATTCAACTAGTTAGCTATCAAGGTGTCTAAATTAATCCATATACACATATTCTGTTAGTAAGCTATCAAGGTGTCTAAATTAATCTATATACACATGTTCTATTAGTAAGCTATCAAGGTGTCTAAATTAATCCATATACACATATTCAACTAGTTAGCTATCAAGGTGTCTAAATTAATCCATATACACATATTCTGTTAGTAAGCTATCAAGGTGTCTAAATTAATCCATATACACATATTCAACTAGTTAGCTATCAAGGTGTCTAAATTAATCCATATACACATATTCTGTTAGTAAGCTATCAAGGTGTCTGAATTAATCCATATACACATATTCAACTAGTTAGCTATCAAGGTGTCTAAATTAATCCATATACACATATTCTATTAGTAAGCTATCAAGGTGTCTAAATTAATCCATATACACATATTCTGTTAGTAAGCTATCAAGGTGTCTAAATTAATCTATATACACATGTTCTATTAGTAAGCTATCAAGGTGTCTAAATTAATCCATATACACATATTCAACTAGTATATAAAGGTGTCTAAATTAATCCATATCCACATATTCTATTAGTAAGCTATCAAGGTGTCTAAATTAATCCATATACACATATTCTATTAGTAAGCTATCAAGGCGTCTAAATTAATCCATATACACATATTCTATTAGTAAGCTATCAAGGTGTCTAAATTAATCCATATACACATATTCTATTAGTAAGCTATCAAGGTGTCTAAATTAATCCATATACACATATTCTGTTAGTAAGCTATCAAGGTGTCTAAATTAATCCATATACACATATTCAGCTAGTTAGCTATCAAGGTGTCTAAATTAATCCATATACACATATTCTATTAGTAAGCTATCAAGGTGTCTAAATTAATCCGTATACAATATCAACAAGTGATCTATAAAGGTGTCTAAATGAATCCATATGCACATATTCAAATAGGGATCTAGATGTGGGTAATTACATTCAGAATTCTTCAACTTTCAATATTTATTAAATTTATATCGCTCAGTCTGTCCTCAGTCTCTCAGTCTGTCCACCAGTCCCACAGTCTGTCCATAAATCCATCAGTCTGTCCATCAGTCCACCAGTCATACTTTAGTTTCTTGGCAAAACTCCAAAACCATTCAGTATATCCCAATGATTCTTGATAGTTATTTGACTCTAGTAATGTATGCATGCCATTTGCTATTGAAATATTGTTGATTTCATTATAACTTTGGTATATATCTGACACAAGTAATGTATGCATGCCATTTGCTATTATAATATTGTTGACTTCATTATAACTTTGGTATATATCTGAAACTAGTAATGTATGTGTGCCATTTGCTATTGAAATATTGTTGACTTCATTATAACTTTGGTTTGATTGGAGACATAGATGGCTTTATTCTTCTTAACCATTACAAGTACATGTATATGATAATTAATGGGATTACATCACAGTGAACCTTTACACGTACCTGTATATGATAATTAATGGGATTACATCACAGTGAACCTTTACAAGTACATGTATATGATAATTAATGGGATTACATCACAGTGAACCTTTACACGTACCTGTATATGATAATTAATGGGATTACATCACAGTGAACCTTTACAAGTACATGTATATGATAAGTAATGGGATTACATCACAGTGAACCTTTACACGTACCTGTATATGATAATTAATGGGATTACATCACAGTGAACCTTTACAAGTACATGTATATGATAATTAATGGGATTACATCACAGTGAACCTTTACAAGTACATGTATATGATAATTAATGGGATTACATCACAGTGAACCTTTACACGTACTTGTATATGATAATTAATGGGATTATATCACAGTGAACCTTTACAAGTACATGTATATGATAAGTAATGGGATTACATTCCAGTGAACCTTTACAAGGACATGTATATGATAATTAATGGAATTACATCTAAGTGAACCACTACAAGTACATGTATATAACAGTTAATTTGATTGCATCACAGTGAACCATTACAAGTACATATATATGATAATGACTGGAATTCCATTAATTAATGGGATTACATCACAGTGAACCATTACAAGTATATTTTTATGATAATTAATGGGATTACATCATAGTGAACCATTACAAGTACATATGTATGATAATTCATAGGATTACATCACAGTGAACCATTACAAGTACATGTACATAATAATTAATGTAATTACATTACAGTAAACCATTAAAAATACATCTATATGATAATTGGATTACATCACAGTAAACCATTAGAAGTGCATGTATATGATAATTAATGGCATTCCATTACAGTGAACCATTACCAGTACATGTTAATGATAATTATTAACATTCCATTACAGTGAACCATTACAAGTACATGTATATGATAATTAATGGGATTACATCATAGTGAACCATTACAAGTACATGTACATGATAATTAATGGCCAATAAAAGGGCTATTATATCAGGACTGGAAGAACATTTCTGTCCCCTGAGTATGGTATACAGTGAATATTTAGCTTTCTGTGTGTCTGTCTGTCCATAAACATGTTAATGTCTGGAGCATAGCTTGTAAATTGTTCAACCAAACTTGACACACATGTAAGGTGCCTTGTCATACTTAGAATTTTCAACAGTCAATTTTTGTTTTGTGTTACCATGAAAATGTAGGATAAGTACTATATAAATTGAGGGTATTCTTATCATAGAGTACTAGAATCTATAATATCAAAATGAAGAGTACTTGACCTTAGGGTACTCTCAGTAGGGGTATTTAAATAAGTGCAACATGTCATCACTAATAATAATAATAATAATATAGCAACTTTATGTAAAGGCAATAAGAGGTGCAGGATTTAAATCCTCTTTGTGATGCTCTGTTGTAATACATATTCACATACATACAATGTATACATAGGTACATACACTGCATAGATATACACTGTATACATAGATACATACACTGTATGCATAGATATATACACTGTATACATAGATACATACGCTGTATGCATAGATATATACACTGTGTACATAGATACATACATTGTATTCATAGATATATGCACTGTATACATAGATACATACACTGTACATAGATATATACACTGTAAACATAGATACATATAATGTATGCATATATATACACTATATGCATAGATACATACACTGTATGCATAGATATATTCACTGTATACATAGATACATACATTGTATTCATAGATATATACACTATACATCAATACATACAGGGGCCTCAAGTGGCCGAGTGGTCTAAAGCGCTCTCCGTCATGGCTTGGCCAATGTGGATATGTGAGAAAGCTTGCCAGTAGCTTCTCGTGGGTCGGTGGTTCTTTCAGGGGTTTTCCTGGGTTATTCCTCCACCATTAATACTGGCCACCATGTATAGCCTATCTTGTGCTGAAAAATGGCATTAAACCCTATAACAACAACATCAATACATACACTGTGTATGTAGATATATATACCGTATACATAGAAACATACATTGTATACATAGATATATGTACTGTATACGTAGGTACATACACTGTGTACATAGATATATATGCTGTATACATAAATATATACACTGTGTACATAGATATATACACTGTAGGCTTCCATACTGTAGCGTGTATCACTATCAGTTATGTCCGATACCACACACAACGTTGTTCATTGACATGAACATTGAGAAACAATTGTGTGTGGTTGTGCTCAAAGGTTTGAACATGTTATCTGACTGAAAACTGGAGCCAACAAAATCGCAAACGAGAGAAATATTCAACCAATATCTTGAAGACGCCATACACGCATGACACGGTGTTGGGTGGAAAATAATCAAGATTGAATTATATCCAGGTCTACTGTATGACAGTATGTCGCAAATAAAAATCATCATTTGAAAACACATTCACTTGAGTACAAGGGACAATCTTTTCACCAGCTTGGGTTACAAAATTATCCTTACTATTTACCCGCAGACATCAATGTACCTTGTATTAA
The DNA here is from genome assembly GCA_028554795.2 of Sinohyriopsis cumingii. Classification (NCBI taxonomy): domain Eukaryota; kingdom Metazoa; phylum Mollusca; class Bivalvia; order Unionida; family Unionidae; genus Sinohyriopsis; species Sinohyriopsis cumingii. The sequence continues at coordinate 133,482,171 of CM068824.1, forward strand.
TTGTAACCACAGATGCCAAGCACATAAAAGCCCTGATGGTGAATAAACACGACTGGCAGCAAGCGGTCAACTCCTTCTTTGAACCTACCGACAGGACATCACAGACAAAAGATTATTTTTTATTACAAAGCAAGCCGATCTAAGAAGCCAACATTGGTTACTTTTTTTTGGTAAAGGATGTCAATACAAAGGTTATTTTATTGCAAAGCAAGCTGACATCAGAAGCTGACTATGGATTCTGTGAAGTGAGCTGATTTTTTGTTTTTGAATATACAAATACAGCTGAGATATGGAAGTAAACTTGGGTTCATTTTCAACTGTATTCACGGGAATTTTGAAAATAAATTGAAACAATGGAACAAATTTTAAAGTGACACAATATAGTGCTTTGTGCACAGATGTCTATGAGCCACAAATATTTGGAGAAAATAAAATCATGTGATGAATTCTTGAAGGCCAGAAGAGAAGCAAACGATTTCGCAAACGAGAGGGAAATAATCAACCGATATTTTGAAGACAACTGCTATTCATGCATGGCATGGTGTTATGTGCAAAATAGCCAAGATTAATTTATATCCAGGTCTACTGTATGACAGTATCTCGCAAATAAAAATCAGTATTTGAAAACACATTCACTTGAGTGCAAGTGACAATCTTTTTGCTGGCGCGGGTTACAAAAGTATCATTACTATATACCCGCAGACATCAGTGCACCTTTGTATTAATTATTACTACAGATGTCAAGCACATAGAAGCCTTGGTGGTAAATAAACACAACTGGCAGCCAGCAGTAAACTTCTTCTTTGAACTTACCAACAGGACATCAGAGACAAAGGTTATTTTTATTACAAAGCAAGCTGACGTCGGAAGCCAATATTTTTAAAAAGGGTATCAATACAAAGATTATTTTATTTCAAAGCAAGCTGACCTCGGAAGCCGACTATGGTGTCTTTTAAGTGTGCCGATTTTTTTATTTTTTAGCTTTGAATATACAAAGACAGCCGAGATATGGAAGCTAACTTTAGTTCCTTTTTACCAGTATTCACGAAAATTTTGAAAATAAAGTGAAACAATGGAAGTTTTTAAAGTTACACAATATAGTGCTTCATGTGCGAACATCGATGACCCAGCATCATCCAGAAGATTTGGAGAAAATAAAATCATGTGATGAATTCCTGAAGGCCTGAAGAGAAACAGATCATTTCGCTGACAATATGATCATTAACATGGATGAAACTCTAGTGTACTTTGATTGCATTCCTGGATGGACTGACGATAAGATGGGCATCAAAAGTGTGAGAATTAGCAAGACTAGTGCAGATTTGAAAAAATCTGACTTTTGTCCTTGCAGTTTCCGCTTCAGGTGGTGTGTTGCCTCTAACAATTTTTCGCGGTATGAGAAAGCTAAAAAAAATATTCATGTACCAAAATAGATCACACTTGTGCAGGAGAAGGGTTGTGTTGATGAGATGCTGCTGCAGTGGATTAAAGAGTTTTATCTCAAGTACACAGTTTTATATTTTTTAAAATAAAATTTCAGCTGGAGTGCAATTTCCAACATGTAATTTTCTAATGATTTAAAAGGTGTCCCACAACTTACGCCTCGAAAAAAACGATGTGACCCAGAACATACAGTGCACAAAAAAATTACTTTTAAAATTAATTTATGGTGTCCCAACAAATACGGTGTCCCAACATATACGGTAAATACGGTACAAAGATACATACACTATATGCATAGATATATACACTGTATACATAGATACATACACTGTGTACACAGATATATACAATGTAAACATATATATATATATATATATATATATATATATATATATATATATATATATATATATATATATATATATATATATATATATATATATATATATATATATATTCATACACTGTATACATAGATATATACACTGTATATATACTTATGCTGAATACTTAGATAAATACACTGTATACATTGATACATACACTGTATGCATAGATGCAAACACTGCAAAGGAAAACACAAACAGCTGTCAATTCTTTCTGATGGAAAAAATACACAATTTCATGTTAATGGAAAGGACTATAAAAGTAAATAAGTTGAAATTATATATGAACTTAATAGACAGAAAATGTTATAAATTGTGTTAAAACACAGTACATACATTATACAAATAGTGAGGTAGCAAAGTGGAAGCATTGGGAATTGATATTTTGAAATAGTAACAAATTTGTCAAATTAGGCATCGAAGTTGTGTTTTTCTTATAGTGAATTACAGTATAGTAACATGTACCTGTATTTGCACTTTTTCTAATTTTCATTAGAATTCTGTTCCAAGTTTGTTGTCCCAAATATTGAAAATTTGTATTTAACAAGTTCTTTATTTGGTTTGGAACTGAAAGATGGTAAGCTGAAATTGATCTTAAATTTGGATTGTTGCCATATTTTGTTGCATAAAATAATTTCTTGTCTTGTAATTGGACATAGACATATAATTTGACCTTGACATATAATTAAACCGTAACATGTAATTTGTCCTTAGCATATAATTAGACTTTAACATGTAATTGGACCTTGACATGTAATGTGACCTTAACATGTAATTTAACCTTGACATGTAATTTAACCTTGACATATAATTGGACCTTGACATGTAATTGGACCTTTTGTTTTAAATTTTGTCGAGAGAGCTGCAAAAGCTCATTTGTTAGAACATTGGACTTGTAGTCAAATGGTCATGGATAGCTGGTCCTGGGTTGGATATCCACACAGACCATCCCATGTTGGCTGCCTCATTGTGTCCTTGGGAAAGTCACTTAGCTCCATTTCCTTGGCATGATATAGCCAATAATGTGTTAAAAATGCTGTTAAAACCAACAAAAACAAAACAAAACAGAAAAATTAAACTTTGTACATAAGTTTTTTAAAAAAGGTATTTCCCTATTTTGCTATTAAAATTCTAATGTCTTTCATTAAATGTTTTATGCTTTCATTACTATCAAGGAATGGTTTGCAAGCTCTTTTTCACAAGCAGAATAATTTGTAAATATTCCTGTCAGACATGTTTCCTCTGATTGTGTTGCAGTAGTCTAGGTATTGTTGCATATAGCTTGTGTAATATTTTATAATTTGTTTGGTTGTTAGGTATAGATGTACCCGTATATAGCTTGTGTAATATATTATCATGTGTTCAGTTGTTGTATGGCCATGTGTAATATATTATCCTATGTATGGTTGATAGGTATGATTGTATTTTGGCTTGTGTAATATATTGTCCTATGATTGGTTGATAGGTATTGTTGTATTTAGTTTGTGTCCCATACAGAAATTTCTCATGGATTCCATATGGAATACTTATGGAATCCGTATGGAAGAGATATGGACTGAAAAACTTACGGAATCAGACAATTTATTCCATGTCAATTCCATAAGTACTTCACAGCAAGTGAAAATTCCATATGGAATAAAGTTGCAACTTTAATCCACAAGCACTTTTTTCCATATGGAAAGCAGACTCATGTATTATAGCATCATGGAAAATACTCTTTGAAGAATTAATAACCTAAACTATCTGATTCAAATAGAAGTATTGGTGGGAGTTAGAGTACAGGTATATGTCAGTGTAGCTGATGTGGAAGGATGAATATATACTCATATAAATTTGAAGAAACACATGTATGTCAGTTTTCTTTAATTTATTTCCACAGATGTTTAAAAAAGAGACATGACCAAAAAGTAAAGAAAATGTAAACATGATCAGAAAATTAATATCTGGTAGTACAAGCATAGATGAATCTTTGGACTTAGAAAATTTGGTGCAAGGTGGATTTTAGGCTTAATCTGATGTTTATTCTGAAAAGTAATTTTGTTGGCTTCCTATTAAAGTAAACTCTACAAAAATTAGAGTTCATTTTGTTTTTGTGCATGACTTTCTGGTTAGGAAATAAATCAGTAGACCTATTCTTGGAATATGTGTACCTGACTCATTATGCATATGTAACATCATCTATTACTTTTTGAGTTGTCAGATTCTGGTGTTAATTGGTATGCTGATTGGGTAAGACCAATCTAGACAATTCTGGTGTTAATTGGTATGCTGATTGGGTAAGACCAATTTAGACAATTTTGCTGTTAATTGGTATGCTGATTGGGTAAGACCAATCTAGACAATTCTGGTGTTAATTGGTATGCTGATTGGGTAAGACCAATCTAGACAATTCTGGTGTTAATTGGTATGCTGATTGGGTAAGACCAATCTAGACAATTTTGCTGTTAATTGGTATGCTGATTGGGTAAGACCAATCTAGACAATTCTGGTGTTAATTGGTATGCTGATTGGGTAAGACCAATCTCAACAGTTCTGGTGTTAATTGGTATGCTGATTGGGTAAGACTAATCTAGACAGTTCTGGTGTTAATTGGTATGCTGATTGGGTAAGACCAATCTAGACAGTTCTGGTGTTAACTGGTATGCTGATTGGGTAAGACCAATCTAGACAGTTCTGGTGTTAATTGGTATGCTGATTGGGTAAGACCAATCTAGACAGTTCTGGTTTTATTTGGTATGCTGATTGGGTAAGACCAATCTAGACAGTTCTGGTGTTAATTGGTATGCTGATTGGGTAAGAACAATCTAGACAGTTCTGGTGTTAATTGGTATGCTGATTGGGTAAGACCAATCTAGACAGTTCTGGTGTTAATTGGTATGCTGATTGGGTAAGACCAATCTAGACAGTTCTGGTTTTATTTGGTATGCTGATTGGGTAAGACCAATCTAGACAGTTCTGGTGTTCATTGGTATGCTGATTGGGTAAGAACAATCTAGACAGTTCTGGTGTTCATTGGTATGCTGATTGGGTAAGACCAATCTAGATAGTTCTGGTGTTAATTGGTATGCTGATTGGGTAAGACCAATCTAGACAGTTCTGGTGTTAATTGGTATGCTGATTGGGTAAGACCAATCTCGACATTTCTGGTGTTAATTGGTATGCCGATTGGATAAGACCAATCTAGACAGTTTTTGGATAAAGCCCCATCATTGAGTTGATGAATGCTAAAAATAGTATCTGGCATATTTGCAGGTTCCACCCAGAACAGATAAAGATGATGATGACATTGAAGCGTAAGTTTCTTTTTCCATAATCAGGCTATTTATAATTAATTGAACACTTTTCTGATTGATACTTTATTACTGTTTTTTTTCTAACTGATATCTTATTACTGTTCAGGTAATGAAACTTGGCTATAAAGTGTTCATCAGAGATGCTATCAGTTAGAAAGATCATTTGATGGTAAAACAGCAATAACCCTTACTGTCCAAGGCATGGCATTTTTTTTTAAAATTTGTTTCAGGGTTTTCTCTTTCTGCAATTTTCGCCATTGTTCCAGAAAAGATTCTAAAAATTAAAAAGCTGATAACATACAGTTGGTATAAAAAGAAGAATTGATGTTCATTTTATGGTTGATAAGCCATCTAAGCCAGGCACTTGTCAGAGTGCAAACATTTGACATCGCTTGTTATATACCACCTCTTAAAAACAAATTAAATCCAAGATCCAACAACAACAACATTCTACACAGCCACCCATGGTTTTTATAGACATGCCACAGGTAAGAATAGGAACATATATCTAGAAAATTATATCTTTAAATTGACCAATTTTGGTAATATGTCATAAATAAATATTTTATATCATTAGAGCACTTTTAATTGTTGATCCAGAAGATAGCAGACACTTGTCTCCAGGGGAAATAAATTTGACTGGATCAGAAACATTGTTTCATGTTGATTTAACTTTTCAGGAATCTTCTTCTCCCAGAGGGAGTTTCGGCGGATCGACAAAGAGCCAGGTTTATCATCAAGATATTTCGTGCTGATGGGCTTCCTAAGATGAATACAGGCATCATGGCTAATGTCAAGAAAGCACTGACAGGAGAGGGAAAAGATCTGGTCGATCCCTATGTTCAAGTTTCATTTGCAGGGCACAAGGTAATTCCATGATTAATATTTTGAAATTCACATTTTATCCAATCATTTTCCAGCTATGATCCAATAAATAATATCATGTTAGATTGATTTTTTTGTACACACCTACCATGAGGCAGAGTATATTATGTTGTGTTATCTGTTTTGTCCATTTTGTCTGTCTGTCTGTCTGTTACTAATTTAAATTCCACTCAATAAGTTGACTTTCTAGCCTGTTCACTCGCATCATGTACATTCACATCTTGTCCATTTTGAATTTCATTTCCGCTCAGTTACTTTTGACGGTCTTCATGGATTTAAGACTTCATGGACTTTAACATTTTGTATAAGTAAAATTTGATTTTCATCATTTTCTGCCAAATTTAATAGAGTTATGGCCCCTGTTTAACTTGAATTTTGCTGTTCAGCTGCATTATGTAAGCAGGCACATCTAGTTTGTGCTGACATATTTCTGGTTTTAAATGTAAAATGACCAAAAATTCCAGGGTCTTCTTGCATAAAACTCAAGGAAGACTGGACATGAGCAGTAAATTACATTTATGGGAAGTTGTAGAATGCATCCTACTATTATCCAGTAAAAACCAAAAACAAGGGGGAATAATCAGCATTCGACTATAGCTGCATCGTCTTATCTAGCATGTATCTGATACCTATACGCTGAGCATTTTAATGATTTCAGGGCAAGACGACTGTGAAGAAAGGCTGTTATGAACCTGTATGGAATGAGCAGATTGTGTTCACAGAGATGTTCCCACCGCTCTGTAGGAGACTCAAAATTCAGCTTCGAGACAGTGACAAAGTTAATGATGTTGTCATTGGAACTCATTTTATAGACCTTGCCAAGATTGAAAATGAGGGAGAAAAAGGTAAATTTTAGGCACCAAGTTTTCTTACAAGAACTTGGATCATGGGTAGTTTATTCATTTTACCAGGAAAGTTTATTGCTGGATTTTTAGCCGGTAACCACATTGGTCTCAGAAAACCTTCTTCTATATCTTCTTCGTCATGAGGATATATAAACTTTCTTGTAGAGTTGGATACTGTATAATACTAAAAGAACACGATATAATACTAAAAGTATACAATATAATACTAACAGTACACAATATAATACTAAAAGTACCCAGTATAAAACTAACAGTATACAGTATAATACTAAAAGTACACAATATAATACTAACAGTACACAGTATAAAACTAACAGTACAGAGAATAATACTAACAGTACAGAGTATAATACTAACAATACACAATATAATACTAACAGTACACAATATAATACACTACACAGTATAATGTTAACAATACACAATACAAAACTAACAGTACACAGTATAATACTAACAGTACACAAGATAATACTAACAGTACACATTATACTATTAACAGTACACAGTATAATACTAACAGTACACAGTATACTATTAACAGTACATAGTATAATACTAACAGTACACAGTATATTAACAGTACACAGTATAATACTAACAGTACACAGTATATTAACAGTACACAGTATAATACTAACACTACACAGTATAATACTAACAGTACACAAGATAATACTAACAGTACACAGTATAATACTAACAGTACACAAGATAATATTAACAGTACACATGATAATGCTAACAATACACAGTATAGCACTAACAGTACACAGCACAATGGTGGTGCTCTACAGTTTCATATTTTGCATAGGTTAGAATTTTAAAGAAAAAAAATTTCCCTGGCTTTCCTCACTGGTAAAACTGGCTATTTAAAAAAGACCTTGTATATCTTAGGTATAGTTCAAAGAACCTTTAATTTCCATTATTTTGATGTATGATTGATGGGTGTAATTTGGGTTATACAGTATACAGCTTGGCCTTACTCCAAATATGCACCTTTCAAAAAAGTGCTAGCTTCACTTGGTCATTTTCACTTCCGAACTTCAGGATAAATTGTATAAAAAGAGCCAATAACTTTTTATACATTTTATATATTTGGCAATTCATTCATTGCACTTTCAGAAGCTGGTATTGTCTACTCTGGCAAAATTCATTTTCCCTATTTTACTAGCTGCTATGGATAGTGTACTTTAGACTAGTTCAGGCTGATTTTTTTAGAACAAGGGAGCAGTCATTTTAGTTAGCAGTGTGCTTAGATTATGTACAATTTCCGAAAGTACAGTATCCAAAGAAATGTCAGCTACATGACATTAAAGTAGCATAGAGGTATGCCAACATTCTCTCCACTGTGCATGTTTTAAATGCAAACAACTTCACCTTACATACATCACTCTCTCAAACGTATATAATAACTGGTGAGTGCCCCCAATACTAACAATACACATTATAATACTAACAGCACACAGGACAATATTAACAATACACAGTATAATACTAACAATATACAGTATAATACTAACAGTACAAAGGATAATACCAACAATTCACAGTATAATACTAACAGTACACAGTATAATACTAACAATACACAGGATAATACTAACAGCACACAGGATAATACTAACAATGCACAGGATAATACTAACAGTACACAGGCTAATACTAACAATATAAAGTATAATACTAACAGTACACAGTATAATACTAACAATACACAGTATAATACTAACAATACACAGGATAATACTAACAATACACAGTATAATACTAACAATACACAGGATAATACTAACAGTACACAGGATAATACTAACATTACACAGGATAATACTAACATTACACAGGATAATACTAACATTACACAGGATAATACTAACAATACACAGTATAATACTAACAATACACAGGATAATACTAACAGTACACAGGATAATACTAACAATACACAGGATAATACTAACATTACACAGGATAATACTAACAATACACAGGATAATACTAACATTACACAGGATAATACTAACAGTACACAGCATAATACTAAAAATACAGTGTAATACTAACAGTACACAGCATAATACTAACAATGTACAGTATAATACTAACAATACACATGATAATACTAACAGTGCACACTATAATACTAACAATACACAGTATAATACTAACAATACACAGTATAATACTAACAATACACAGGATAATACTAACAGTACACAGCATAATACTAACAATGTACAGTATAATACTAACAATACACATGATAATACTAACAGTGCACACTATAATACTAACAATACACAGTATAATACTAACAATACACAGTATAATACTAACAATACACAGGATAATACTAACAGTATGCAGGATAATGCTAACAATACACAGTATAATACTAACAATACACAGGATAATACTAACAGTACACAGTATAATACTAACAATACACAGTATAATACTAACAATACACAGTATAATACTAACAGTACACAGTATAATACTAACAATATACAGTATAATACTAACAATGTACAGGATAATACTAACAATACACACTATAATACTAACAATACATAGTATAATGCAAATAATACAAGCATAATACTAACAGTATACAGTATAATACTAACAGTACATAGGATAATACTAACAACACACAGTATACTACTAACTGTACACAAGATAATACTAAAACTACACAGGATAATACTACCAATACACAGTATAATACTAACAGTACAAAACTTTTACTTGGAGAAGTGTAAGAGCCTTTAGTGCTAGAACTTGTTGATTTGAATCCAGACCATGGAAATGTATTCCTTTTTATGCCCCCACCTAAAAGATTGTTTTATGGGGTTCACTCTGTCCATCTGTGTTATGTCTCATGCATGCTGATGTACATCAGATCATGGATGCATACTGCATGGAACATGTGCTATTCCTAATATATTGCATTCATCATCATGCTAGAAATTTGGATGTCTGAATCTAATATTGTTTGGAAACTCACATGCCATCAGTTCCGTTACCACACAATGGGTCCACAGGATGATTTACTAATGTGCCTTATTAATATTCATTGTACCTTATTAATATTCATTTTAGCTTATTAATATTCATTGTACCTTATTAATATTCATTTTACCTTATTAATATTCATTGTACCTTATTAATATTCATGAACATTATTCCAGATATGATGGATCATGTAATCATCTTTAAAATGCTACTCTTATTTGGGAGAGATGCAAACAGTGGTTTCTAACATGGATGTCATATCCATGAAAACGTTTTGTTTTTGCAAAAGAAATATCACGGAGAACACATTTTACCATTTTATGTCTTTAGATTTAAGTAGGGAGTGGAATCAATCACATATGGGTTTTTGACAATGAGATCTAGCGGGAGTGTCCATCTTTCTCTCTAATTACAAATACCATTCAGTATCAATGAATCTACTTCCGATTGAACTCAAAAAGTAACTTTGAGCTGGCTGTACTTCATAGTGTTATCCATTTCATATTGTTACATTTTTACGTAGGGTGGTTGAAGTTATCAATGTTATTTGACTTTATTGCTTCTTGTATGCAATTTCAGGTTTTATGCCAACATTTGGCCCCACTTGGGTCAATCTTTATGGGTCCACAAGGGACTACAGCTTACTAGATGAGCACACTCACCTAAATGATGGGCTAGGGGAGGGTGTATCCTTTAGGGGTCGGATTCTTGTTTCCATTAAAACAGAAATACTGGATAGTGTAGAGTGTGGTCCAGCCACAGTCGAAGTGGAGGCAACTCTGCCTATAGCTGAGGTAAATATTAAGGTTGTCAGAGTTATTGTCCTTGATATAGGATGTTGAATTTCAAAAAATGTCTTTGCTTAGTTGTAGTGGTGATTGTTAAAAAGCATATAAATAACTTGCAGAATTCTTAAGTTTACAGAATAAAAGTTTTTGAGATATCACAGCTGGAATTAACTTTTCTTTGAGACTAACCAGCATTCATTGTTTTCATGGCTGCTTCAGTTCACAAATTTATTGACTCTTACAACATTGGCTCAACTGTGAAGGCAGTATCCATGAATTTTAAAGTACACAACAAATGCCATTGTTTGCAGTGCTTCAGAAATGAATGTCCATGAAATAAAATGAATGCTCAGAATATGTGAATAATAATTTGATTTTAAGTGGATATGTAGTGTTTAAAAGTATGTAGAACCTGATGATAATTCATATATATTGGCAGTTTATTATGTAGGAATTGTGTAGTTTATTTTCTTGGTAGATGTATTCAAGGCTACTCAGGTTTTAATTTTAAGAATAAAATATTATTATCCAGGGGCATCAAATACAAAAGGCTGTGTGAAAACTTAAAATATATTTGCAATTGTTTTTTTATTTATATTTATATTTCCTTCCCAGAGTGCAGCAGGTCATCAAGAAGAATACTTCCTGTTCGGATGCTTCCTTGAAGGGTCAATGATTGACAGGAAGATGGGAGACAAACCTATTCACTTTGAACTAAGCATAGGTAGTTTTCTCATTTGAAAAGATAAGGGATTCAGCTAATATATTTTGTGAAAATGGGGGTGGGGTTGTGATGGTGGGATGTTCTTTTCATGGCATTAAAAATCTTATAACATAAATCTGCAAAAATGTTAATGTAGGGTTGTGACATTCTATAATACATATTTGCTAAAATGCTGCTAAGGGGTGTGACATCCTATAATATGAATTTGCTACAATGTTGCTTATGTTGGGATGTGACATACTATAATACAAATTTGTTACAATGTTGCTTATGTGGGGGTGTGACATCCTATAATACAAATTTGCTAAAATGCTGCTAATGTTGGGATGTGACATCCTATAATACAAATTTGTTACTATGTTGCTTATGTTGGGGTGTGATATCCTATAATACAAATTTGTTACTATGTTGCTTATGTTGGGGTGTGATATCCTATAATAAAAATTTGTTACTATGTTGCTTATGTTGGGGTGTGATATCCTATAATACAAATTTGTTACAATGTTGTTAATGTAGGGTTGTGACATCCTATAATACAAATTTGCTAAAATGATGCTATGGGGTGTGACATCCTATATTACAAATTTGTTACAATGTTGCTTATGTTGGAATGTGACATACTATAATACAAATTTGTTACAATGTTGCTTATGTTGGGGTGTGACATCCTATAATACAAATTTGCTAAAATGTTGCTAATGTAGATGTATGGGCTATATGGTTTAAATAATGATACTGGTTTGTTCTTAAATATGGCCAATGTTGCTAAAACAGAAACCAAGAAAACAAAATTTAAATAACATCTCAAAAGCACATTTGTGACTAAATTTTAAAGGAACAACTTTGTACAGAACTTTTGGCCAGAATGTATTCGGTACAAAGTGTTATGTATCTTGAAGTGTAGATGTTGTGTACAGTTAGAAAAGATTTTCCTATTTAAATAAGGGTGGGCAGGGTTTGGAGTTAATATTGGAACTATCCATTGTTCTTTGGTGATGACTTCTGATACTGGAGCTCATGCACTAAGTATTCTACTGGAATGGTGGAGAAAAATGACAATGCCAGCAAATCCCATATGTTTCATATAATAGGTCAATCATACCAAGAGATTGCCAAGAGCACAAAAATGGGGAAAGGTTTACTGCAGTGCTTTACAAGATGAATGATGTGTTTGGTTACTGCATTTGAAAGAGAAACTTTAACTTCATAGCTTCAGAGGGACTTCTCCGATGGCCAAGTGGTTAGAGCATCCACCTCGGAAGTGGGAGGTCATGGGTTCAAACCCTGGCTGAGTCATACCAAAGACTTACAAAAATGGTACTAACAGCTACCTTCCTTGGCACTCAGCATTAAGAGGTTAGTGTTAGGACTGGTTGGCCTGGTGTCAGGATAATGTGACTGGATGGGACATTATGCTACGTGTCTGCAGCATGATGCCCCAGTGCTAGACATCACTATAAACTGCCACATTGCAGACATTGTAGAGATATGACTGAAATTTTTTTAAAAGCTATGTTAATTCCTTTTCACACACTTATAGATTCAGAGGTAGTGTGATCTATGTGTAGGTACTGTAACTCAGTCTCGGAATGGCATGGTTTTAAGTCCAGCTTTGGTCAGTGGTATTCCCTGAGGAAAGTGGTAACCTTCAGTGAACTTGTGTTAAGTCAATGGCGACTGGAAAATCTTCAGTCAGTCACTTCACACCATGGCAGCCACACTTTCTGAAATTCTAGTACATTCAGAAACACTTTAACCAACTGAAAATGTACTGCGAAATCACTATTTTTTTTAGAGATATCAATATTCATGTATTTTCTGGTTGCTACACAACGTAAATTGAAGTACCCAATGTAACTATGTTTACTTATCCCTCAAATTTGTGACCATGAAAATAAATGAATTCACAGCATTTAAAAATAAATTTTCATGGCTATCTGGAATTCTGTTTTAGGAAATGCTGGCAATGTCCTGGATGGCTATAACCCTCCCTCAAAGAAGAGAAAAGGAAGCTCCAGCAGTGAGGATACTGAGTCAACTGATGAAGAAGGTGAAAACAATCCAGAAGAGACCATAGCAAGTGATGCCCCCAAGTGGCAGAGCACAGTGCCACCTATGAAACCCATTACAAGGGATAATGTATATTATCACTTGCCATACTATGAAGACAAGCCCTGTGTCTATATCAGAGAGATGTTTGAGGACCATAGGAGGAGACTGTACAATACCAACATCTTAGTTAAAATTACAGAAAAATTGGTTAGCAATGTTTACATATATTAACCCATTTTTTTATGCTCCTATCATATTCTATAGAGGGAACAATAAGAGTTACCCATGTCCATCCATCTAATCACATATAATCATTAGGAATTTTGTTTCCACTCAAAAACTACTGAAGAACATGACAGATTGAAATCAAATGTAGTATGGGGCTTTCAAATAAAAATATCTATCCATGGTGGAATTCTCAACATTGACTGACAAAATTTGACAAAAGTTATCACCCCTGTTTAACTGCCCTGTGTCTAGCTGTTTCAAATGGAAATTGTATTAATTTGATATTAAATATAACCACCATGGTGGCTATCGTGATAATATTTATTATTGCTACTCCTCCAAAAGGGATAGTTGTACCAACATGGAGTGTTAAATAAAGGAATTCTTATCATGCTGTTCCTTGACGAAAACTGTATCTATCCAACATCTAATTTGGCTGCAGTGGTGGCTATCTTGAAAATCTTGTTATTATTACTTCTCCTAAACAGTTGATTGTATTGACATGGAGTCTTCACTAGAAGACTTTTTATGATACTAGGAACCATGATGGCTCAGTGGTCAGCATCCTGGACTTGAAACCAAAAAGGCATGGGTTTGAATCCTGCTTTCAGACAAGCCAGGGTTAGCTACCATGATGTGTCTTTGGGCAAAGTACTTGACTCCAGTTTCCTCAGCACTTAATAGTCCACTTGTGTTGCTGTGCTGTAAAGTACAAACCAAACTTTAAATGGAGTGAATTTAAGCTCTCCAATTCTTGCCATCATAGCTATCTTGAAAATCTTATTGCTTTTTCTCTTGAATTGATAATCATAGTGACATTGAGCTTTCACTAATGGGTTTATCTTATGTATCTGGTTTGAAATGAAAATTGCGCTGATCAGACCTGTAATCTTGAAAATCTTCTTATTTCTACTTCTCTTGAATCAGATGGCTAAATAGGCCAGGATTTTCAGTACAAGACTGGAGCCCTGAATGACTGAGGGGTCTAAAGCACTCACCATTCCGGATCACTGCCATCTCACCTTTGTCTGCATGGGTTTGGGTCTTAGGCTCGGTTAGCATGGGTACATGAGAAAGCATGCCAGTAGCTTCTTGTGGATTGGTGGTTCCTGGGGTTTTCCAGGGTCTTCCTCCACCAGTTATACTGGCCGCCATGTATAGCCTATCTTGTGCTGAAAAATGTCTTTGAACTCTACAGTAATAACAACAACACTGCAAGACTTATTCACAGTTTGTGCAGCCTTGATAAATTATTCAATCTGAGGGATTGCCTTGAAAAATTCTTTGAATTTTGTGAAAAACTCCATGAATTTTTTTCATATCATCTTAAAAGCTTGAAAAACATTTGTCTGGGGCTGTACAAGTCATGGTATTATGGTATCTTGTTGGCTGTACAAGTCATGGTATTATGGTATCTTGTTGGCTGTACAAGTCATGGTATTATGATATCTTGTTGGCTGTACAAGTCATGGTATTATGGTATCTTGTTGGCTGTATGAGTCATGGTATTATGGTATCTTGTTGGCTGTACAAGTCATGGTATTATGGTATCTTGTTGGCTGTATGAGTCATGGTATTATGGTATCTTGTTGGCTGTACAAGTCATGGTATTATGGTATCTTGTTGGCTGTATGAGTCATGGTATTATGGTATCTTGTTGGCTGTACAAGTCATGGTATTATGGTATCTTGTTGGCTCTAAATAAAAATATTGCTGATCTATGGTGGCCATCTTGAAACTTTTATCACTTTATTTGAAGGGGTGGTCATATCAGTCTGGAACTTAGAGTAAAATACATCGAAGTATATGTAGTTGGTCCTAAATAAAATTGATCACCCCTCAGAATTGGAATAATCTTGTAACAGCTACTTCTCTGAATAGATGACCATTCCATTATTTTGCTGTTCTTGTTTTAAATACAAAACTTCCTGCATTAAAGTGATTTTGGTGTAACTTTCAAAAAAATGCCTGCCTTAATGGCCATCCTGAAAATCATAATGTAGCTACTTCTCTTGAATGAATTTGTATCCACATGGGGGTTTCACTGAAACACTGTAGCAAAATGTAACTGTTTCTGAATAAGAATGGTGCTCATATATATAAATATTATGGTCATGATCAGATGATGTGCATGTTAACCAGTCACTGTGTTTACAATGCATTTTGGAAGAGTTAAACCAATTTTTTTTATTTAGTTTAGCAGTGTGATGCAGATCAGGTAAGGGTATTTGAGCTGAGGAAATTGCTGACTATTTTTCTAGTTATTAATTGTTTTAACAAGTTTTTGCTTTTTCTTTCCATGGTTTTGCTGAAAACACTTGATATTGGAAAAACAACATTTGGTTAGCATGTTCCTATACATAAATAAAATAACCCCACTAGATATTTTTGCAATACATATACTTTTTAATTTTTTTTTTAAATTACCTTGTTAACAGTAGCTCTAAACTCACTTAGGCAAATTAAATTTCAGAGGCCTTTTTAAAAGTATGTACATGTTTTTTTTTGTTTTGTTATAGTTTTGGGCTTGTCTGTTTATTACTGCAGTGGGGATATATGTACTTTACAAAGAAAATATAGTTATTACCTGTTTATTGTTATAATGAATGAAGTTTTAATACTAACATTTGATATAACTTTTGTAAGTGACTCTGAAGTTTAAAGACTTATTTGTGTTAAAAATAATAAATTTGATAAGTTGATAAGTAGGAAAGATTTTGTCTTGAATGTTATCCATGCATACTTTACTCCTTCACTTATGTGTATGTCATTCTAAATCATCAGTGTAATCTTTGATATCATTATCATCAGGACTATCAACAACACTATCAGCAGCACCATCACTATCATCACCATGTCCAACAACAACAACACCTTCACTGGACCAGTTTACATAATTATGTTTTGTAATTCTTCAGGAGGATGGGCTTCAAGAAGTAAATGAGATGATCAACCAGGAACAACCATTTCCAGAGAGGAGATTGCGAGGCGTATTTGAGGAACTTGGAGCTGCATGTTCAAAGTGTGTGTCTTTAGTCAAGGGAACTGGTGGAGGAACAGCAATGGGAAAGACACGACTGGACAAAGAGCGACACAAGCTACTACTCAGGGAGTTGGTCAGCACACTCATACATAACAGAATACTTTTACTTAAGTACATTGAAATCTCGCAGAATTCTTGACCTCAAATTTGAGCTTGTTGTTTTGTTTGACCAGTCATTAATGTTGTTACATTTGTCATTAATATTGTTACATTTGTATAGTTGATTCTGATTGGCAGATAGTGGATACTCAATCTCAGACTAAAGCTTTGAATTTTTTTATGATCTCAGCACCAGAACCAGAACTTTACTAAACTAAAATCGCCTTGAAACTAATGTAGATTTCTGGTCCACAGTGTTCTTTATAAAATAATTTGACTGTGACAGTTTACTGTATTTTTTATTTACATGGCATAATTTTAACTCTTAAAATGCTGCTTGGGTGTATGTGTACAGGCGTGGTCTGGATTGTCAAATAGGTTGCAATAATGCTAGTAGTATTGTTATTTGTTTACATCAAAACATTTAAGATTTTCCTGCACATAATTTGGCAAAAATTATATTTTGGTGGGTAATTGATTGATTGGCTACTTTAGTCATCTTTAATCTTTATTAAACTTTATCTTTATTTCCGTATTGATATCAGATTCAGTTTGTTGCAGTGTCTTAGAAAATCATGTAATTGAGGGTTCTTCTGAATGGATGGTAATATCAGCATAGGGCTTTCATAAAAAGATTTCTTATGATGTCTAGTTGGTCCACAATGAACAGGGTGCTGAACTGATATCAAATATGGCTACTACAGCATCCATCTTGAATTTGACCAGCAGAGCTAATGTCATGCCCAGCTGTCCATTATCCAATGTCCATTCATCTATTAGCACAAGTTTGTTTTCTCTACCCCTCCTTAACTATTTTGGAGTACTACCATCAAACTTCCACACATTCATCCCAGGTTTAGGTGGTACAAAGTGAAAATGTTTGCCATTCCACCTAAATGGATGGTCACATCAGCATGGGGTTTTCACTGACAGACTACTCATAATATCTAGTTGGTCCTAATATGAAAATAGTGCAGACTGGATATTCATTGTGGCTGCCACAGTGAGCATCTTGAAAATCTTATTACTACTCCTCAAGAAAATTAATTCTGGTATCTTGTTGGTCATTATTATGTACCTAGCAAATTGGAGGTATTTCATATAGGCAGAGAAAGATATGCTCCAGATATTTCAGTAATAAAGAGGAAGGTGCACTATGATACTTAATTCATTGCACTATGAATGGACCATCTTTTTACAAAATTAGTCCTTAATTCATTGTACCATGAATGGACCATCTTCTTACAAAATTAGTCCATACTTAATTCATTGTACCATGAATGGACCATCTTCTTACAAAATTAGTCCATATTTAATTCATTGCACTATGAATGGACCATCTTCGCACAAAATTAGCCCATACTTAATTCATTGCGCTATGAATGGACCATCTTCCCACAAAATTAGTCCATGCTTAATTCATTGTACAAAGACTGGACCATCTTCCCACAGAATTAGTCCATACTTAAAATTTATTGTACAATGAATGGACCATCTTCCCACAAAATTAGTACGTTATTAATTCATTGCACTATGAATGGACCGTCTTCCCACTATATAAGTCCATACTTAATTCATTGTACAATGAATGGACCATCTTCCCACAAAATTAGTCCATACTTAATTCATTGCATGATGAATGGACCATCTTCCCACAAAATTAATCCATGCCTAATTCATTGTCCCATGAATGGACCATCTTTACACAAAATTAGTCCATGCTTAATTCATTGTCCCATGAATGGACCATCTTCCCACAAAATTAGTCCATGCTTAATTCATTGTACAATGAATGGACCATCTTCCCACAAAATTAGTCCATACTTAATTCATTGCACTATGAATGGACCATCTTCCCACAAAATTAGTCCATGCTTAATTCTTTGTACCATGAATGGACCATCTCACCACAGAATTAGTCCATACTTAATTCATTGTACCATGAATGGACCATCTTCCCACAAAATTAATCCAAACTTCATTCAGTGCAAAATGAATGGACCTCTTCCTTCAGAATGACTCCATACTTAATTAATTGCATTTCACATACATCTTGCTACATCAAGCATAACTGGTTTGTCTAATAGAGCCATAAGGGAGGGGTCTAAATTCTTAGACCTACATCTGTAAGTGCAAGTTTTTCCAGGACCATATATGCAGCATTTCTGCCAATAATTCTTTCTTCTTACAATTTTAAACAAATGTTGTATGAGGCTTGTGGCCTTAAACAACATTACCACCATAAATTATGGTAGCCTTTTCCTCACTCATGTCAGAAATTCTCCATCTTCTAGATTTGATAAGTTTTTAAGTGTTCAGTAAAGGTTCATGTCAATGAACATGCTATTTTAAGATTTACCAGATCACTGTGGCCTTAGAATGATTTCCATCCCTATGATCTTATTCATCATTTTGTAGTAATAACTGAACAGCATTACTGGTATGGATACAAATAATGCATACGATCAAAATCAAATTTTCATACTGTATTTTGTTAATGGGAGATTGGAGTTTTAAAGCATTGGAGACCTTGCTTATACATTGCAAATGATCATCCCACTAAGGAAAAATCACATGCATGTGTTACTTAAAATAGATAAACCATTAAATGTCAGCAAATATAATAATTATGTCCCCTTGCAATTGGCTTATGGATAGATACCTTCCAGGTGACCAGTCTCAGGCCTCTTGTTTCAACATGTCATATCCACTTTATGTGAATTTAAATGCATTTATTTCTATTTTTGCAAAGTAAAATTTCATGATTTAGTTGTTGATCCATAAAATGATGTGATTTTAATAATGATGTCGATAGTTTTTTGTTCTCTTTAATTTGTTCAGAATTGTTTCATTTTTTTGAATGATTTTTTTGGGTCAATTTGTATACATGGAAAACATTATAGTTTCCATGTTTCTTATTTACAGGATCACCTGTCTACCCTGGCTAGGACTATGAAAGCAACCACCACCAAAAGCAATATCAAAGAAAAGATGAGGAGTACCCAGCAGTACATATTTAAAATAAGGGAACTTTCAGAAGAGGTAGTGCCATATATAATGATGGATTTCTAGCCATCAAATATTAGGGAACCATGGTAGCTCAGTTCATAGAGTGTTGTACTTTTATTTCAAGTGTCACAGGTTCATTGCCCACCCAGGCCAGCCCATGTTGGTTGCCTCGGTGTGTCCATCAGAAAACTACTTCAATAATATTTCATTAATGAAATGAGATTTGCAATATTATTAGCATGGTTTAGTTTTGTTTATTTGCACCTTTGACATAAGTTTATATCATATATATGAGGTTAAATTTTGCAGATTGTGAACATGTCATGAAATTGCAAATATTTCTCCATATATGAAATGAAAAGCAGTTTGATTTAGCGGTAGACATCGCAGATTCTGGATAATCCTCCTCAGACTTGGCTACCTGCCCTGGATTGGTTAATACCACTGCCACAGAACTGTAAATTTGGTGGTAAATTGCCACCTGGAGGAAAACCAGTCTCCTTAATAACTTCCTTATACCTAAATTAGAGTGTATATTCTGTGATTTCCTTTCTCTTACTTAATTGGCTTTGGTGCGTAATGTGAAGGTGTGCATTCTTTTTTGATGAGATGGACTATAAGGCCTTTACCTGTCACAATTCTTGGTGAACCAGTACATTTCTCATTTTGAAATTTATACCGAACCTTTCTTTGTTTTGGATTTTTATTGAACTTTATCAGGATTAATTTGGATTCACTTCATGATACTGTAAGTTCCTCTCACATTTTCACATATAGATTTGATAATTAAATTGTTTGTTATGTTTTGCAAAACTTGTTGGTTTTGCTCCATTCTACTACTTAGTTTGTGACCATAGAGCCATAACACTAGTCAACAATTTTTTAACTTAATCTTTAGTGAAAATAAGGTTAAGACGGCATCAAGACTCTGATATTTTTTAAAGGTTTGAGCTGTAAGTAATTCTCATTCAGGATCAATAGTAGATCACAGGTTTGAGTCCTACTTTGGACACTACTTTTGTGCAGCACTTACCCTTGATTGCTTGAGTTGACCTAGCTTCTGCTGTGGTGTTAACCTGTGATGGACTGGTGTCTTGTCCAAAGTAAGCCATATTGTACTCTTCGTCACTCCACAGCCAGCCCAAGCTTTGGTCTTAAAAGCTGCTGAATGGCCTTAACCAGAAATATTTTATAATCTATTGCTTGCATTACTGTATAATTTGTAGACTACAATTTTTGCAAATTGTTTTACTTCCACAGCCCTGATTCAGAAAATGTGTTTCAAAAATAAATGATGGAGTTCAGGTATGATATTGCAAATTTGCTATCTTTGGTAGAACAACAGTGTTGGTGTGGATTTCATGATTTCTCCAAACTGAATTTATAACACAGTAGATGTTGTTTTATCAGCAGCAATAATAAAAATCAGTTGAATAAATTATAGGTACTATCATATAAGGTATTGCTGTTATCAGTGTTCTCATACAAGGGTATTAGGTACTGCTATTAGCTGCATTATCATACAAGGGCATTTGGTGTGTTCTAATACAAGGGCATTAGGTACTGCTATTAGGTGTGTTCTAAAAAAAGGGCATTAGGTATTGCTATTAGGTGCATTCTAATACAAGGGCATTAGGTATTGCTATTAGGTGCATTCTAATACAAGGGCATTAGGTATTGCTATTAAGTGCATTCTAATACAAGGGCATTAGGTAGTGCTATTAGGTGCATTCTAATACAAGGGCATTAGGTATTGCTATTAAGTGCATTCTAACACAAGGGCATTAGGTACTGTTATTATGTATGTTATAATACAAGAGCCTTAAACAATGTATTGTGTGTGAACATTTGCCAGAGAATGACAGAAGAGGTCATTTCAAAATCATTCCCAAAATTTATCATGTACATTTGAACTCAGCAACAAGTATAATTATTATTCTTACATGATCAAGTACTGAATAAACAATTATGTTCCAAATACCTGCAGAAAGAAATTTTAAAACACCAAAAAACCATACTCAAGCTGCAGATAAAATTGTAGTACTAAAGTACATTTGGCATCACAAAATTGCACATATCAGTGCATATATAACAAGTTTGAATGACATGAAATTTGTTGACTTAAAAATGGGTCTCAGTGATATATTTTTTATATATTGATGTCATGTTCAAGAGATGATGGCTTATTCTTGTGTTTGTCAGCCCCAACATGCCCTGCCAGACATCTTTTTGTGGATGATAAGTGGCAACAAGAGGATTGCATACCAGAGAATTCTAGCCAGAAACATTATCTACTCTGTTGTAGATGAGGAACGGGGCAAAGACTGTGGAAAAGTCCAAACTCTGCTCTTAAGGGTAAGTGGATTCACATTTATAATTATTGCATATCAAAAGCTGTAGTTACAGGGTAAGTGGATTGACATTTATAATTATTGCATATCAAAAGCTGTAGTTACAGGGTAAGTGGATTCACATTTATAATTATTGCATATCAAAAGCTATAGTTACAGGGTAAGTGGATTCACATTTATAATTATTGCATATCAAAAGCTGTAGTTAAAGCTGAGGGGACTCTTCAGATTAACAAAGACCCTTATGTAAAAAAATCTATGCATGGTTTATAGGTCACTGATATTCATTACTTATAAAAGGGCTTTTAAGTGACTATTGTCTTTACTGATTGGTTTACTTATGAGTTACATATAAATGAAGGATTAGGATTTTATATGTGAATTAGGCATTGCACTTATGCATGAAGTACATTTCACTTATAAGTGAAGTGTGAGTCATTTACTCCTACGCTTATAAGTCATTATAAGAGACATTTAGGTGAATTAGGCATTTCTCTTAAAATGAAGTATACTTCACTTGTAAGTGAATTATAAGTCATTCATTTACTACATTTGTACATGAGATAAAAGTGAATTCCCACTAAATTCAGTGAATTTGGACTGTAAAAAAATGATCTACCCCCACCTGACAAAATGTTGTGTCCTTGTATAAATATAGTCATCAGCTGGATTGAATGCAATCATCTAAATGGCTGCCTATAAGTTTGAACTGTCTAAAATGTTCTTACATTTCCTGTTAAATGACAGTTTGTGAAATAATTGCGGACGCTTTAGCCTTCTACTTTGAACCACCACATTTGAAACTGCTTGCTCATAATAGATTCATAGCAGATATCACACAGATAAGTGATAACCATGAAGATGGTTTATTCTCCATGTAATAAATATACAAAAATAATTAAAATGCACATTTTGGGCAGAATCCATAATATTTAAGTAGGCCCCTACAACTGAATTCTACAGCAGGTTTTGACTCTAGGGCAGCAATAAAATTTCTTTCAGAATCCAATGGCTGTTCTACTTCAGCTGGTAAATAATGGGCATTAGAAATTCAATTGCTATCATATGAACCTTATGTTATCTGCATACACGACATAGTACTGGAAAACATAGTGTGAACAAAACAAAACCACTATAAGAAACAAGTCAGCATAACATAATCCCATCGATGCAGACTCCATGGTTGAAATTCTGGAAGCATGGCCAAGTTGAAATTGTAATGGCCTTCACTTTGGAAATCCTTCAGGGTCTGGAATTTTTTTTATATGAAACAATTTTTATGTCAATTAATTTTCCAGTGTCCAGCAATAAACTATTTTCTATCATTTTATTGAAATATACACAGTTAAATGTTTGGTGCCAAGTAATGTTTCAAATGAAATTATAGAAAATAATTTATTGTTGGATGATTATAAAGTCCTTGTTTACAAATCATGTGTGCAATGTGTGGTCATTCATATCACCATTTTACAATTTACACACATCCACATGTTGTTTTATTCTAACTTTGATACTAAGATCATCATTAAAGTTTGAAGTTTTATTCCGTGTTTCTCTTCTTTCAAATCTTAAAATATTTTAAACAAACTGGGGATTTATATGTATGAATGCATTTTGTTGATATCACTCATTGAAATTGATGAATCTGATGGAAAGGTATGAATTTTGAAGACTATCATTCATATTAGCACCTTTGTTGAACTGAGATTGTATTTTGCAGTAAACTGTTAGTCAGAAAATGACATTGTCTGAACACACAGCAACTCACTTGTACTCACTTATACAACCTATAAATGACTTGTACTCATTTATACAACCTATAAATGACTTGTACTCATTTATACAACCTATAAATGACTTGTACTCATTTATACAACCTATAAATGATTTATACAAACTATAAGTGACTTATATCTCACTTATACAACCTATAAATGACTTGTATCTCACTTATACAACCTATAAATGACTTGTATTTCACTTATACAACCTATAAATGACTTGTATTTCACTTATACAACCTATAAATGACTTGTACTCACTTACACAACCTATAAATGACTTGTATCTCTTTTATACAACCTATAAATGACTTGTATTTCACTTATACAACCTATAAATGACTTGTACTCATTTGTACAACCTATAAATGACTTGTATCTCACTTATACAACCTATACATGACTTGTATATCACTTATACAACATATCAATGACTTGTACTCATTTATACAACCTATAAATGACTTGTATCTCACTTATAAGTGAAATGTAGGGGAAGCATAGATCAATGTTATTTTCATTTATTCTGTACTTACACTTGTACAGACTAACATTCCACTTCATTATATATGCAAACTATAAATACCTTGTAATTAATCTGCAAGTCATGTATATGACAAGCATGTACCACTAATAAGTCAGAATAAATTGTTTCTGTAAGGGGATCGTCAAATTCAGGAGACATGGAGGAGAGTTAGGTGATGCTTCTGAAACAACTCTTGAGACAAACAGGACAAAATGGATTATGATTCTGAAACAACTCTTGAGACAAAGACATGATGGATTAAGATTCTGAAACAACTCTAGAGACAGAGAAGACATGATGGATTAAGATTCTGAAACAACTTTAGAGACAGAGAGAACATGACAAGATTAAGATTGTGACACAGTTCATAGAGACAGAAGGCATGATGGATTAAGATTCTGACACAATTCATAGAAACAGAGAGGGCATGATGGATTAAGATTCTGACACAATTCATAGTGACAGAGAGGACATGTATTAAGATTCTGACACAATTCATGAAGACATAGAGACAGAGAGGACATGATGGATTAAGATTCTGACACAATTGGTAAAGACAGAGGACATGATGGATTAAGATTCATGTAGACAGAGAGGACATGATGGATTAAGATTCTGATACAATTCTTGGAGGAATGGAGGATATGTTGGATTAAATTTCTGATGCAATTCAATTACTGAGAGGACATGATGGGTTGAGATTTTGAAAATACTCATGAGACAGATAGGACATGATCGATTAAGATTCTGACACAATTCATAGAGACAGAGAGGACATGATGGATTAAGATTCCATCACAATTCATAGAGACAGGAAGGACATGATGGATTAAGATTCTGACACAATTCATAGAGACAGATAGGACATGATCGATTAAGATTCTGACACAATTCATAGAGACAGAGAGGACATGATGGATTAAGATTCCATCACAATTCATAGAGACAGGAAGGACATGATGGATTAAGATTCTGACACAATTCATAGAGACTGAGAGGACATGATGGATTAAGATTCCATCACAATTCATAGAGACAGGAAGGACATGATGGATTAAGATTCTGACACAATTCATAGAGACAGAGAGGACATGATGAATTAAGATTCTGACACAATTCATAGAGACAGATAGGACATGATCGATTAAGATTCTCACACATTTCACAGAGACAGAGAGGACATGATGGATTAAGATTCTGACACAATTCATAGAGACAGATAGGACATGATCAATTAAGATTCTGACACAATTCATAGAGACAGAGAAGACATTATGGATTAAGATTCTGACACAGATAATAGAGACCTAGAGGACATAATGGATTAAGATTCTGACACAATTCATAGAGACAGAGAGGACATGATGGATTAAGATTCTGAAACAATTCATAAAGACATAAAGGACATGATGGATTAAGATTCATTCAGACAGAGAGGACATGATGGATTAAGATTCTGATACAATTCATGGAGGCAAGGAGGATTTGTTGGATTAAATTTCTGACACAATTCACAAAGACAGAGAGGACATGATAAATTAAGATTCTGAAACATCTCTTGAGATAGAAAGGACATGATGGATTAAGATTCTGACACAGTTCATAGAGACAGAGAGGACATGATGGATTAAGATTCTGACACAATTCATAAAGGCATAGAGGACTTGATGATTAAGATTCATGTAGACAGAGGGAACATGATGGATTAAGATTCTGACACATTTCATAAAGACGTAGAATACATGTTTAATTAAGATTCTGACACAATTTATAAAGACAGAGAGGACATGATGGATTAAGATTCATGTAGACAGAGAGGACATGATGGATTAAGATTCTGACACAATTTACGAAGACAGAGGACATGATGGATTATTTTTCTGACCAAATTCATAAAGACATAAAGGACATGATGGGTTAAGATCCATGTGGACAGAGAAAACATGATGGACTAAGATTCTGACACAGTTCATGGAGGCAAAGAGGACATGTTGGATTAAATTTCTGACACAATTCATAGAGGCACAGAGGACATGTTGGATTAAGATTCTGACACAATTCATAATGACATAGAGTACATGTTGGATTAAGATTCTGACAAAGTTCATAATGACATAGAGGACATGATGGATTAAGATTCCGACACAATTAATAGAGACAGAGACGACATGATGGATTAAGATTCTGACATAATTCGTACAGTTAGAGAGGAGATGTTGGATGAAGATGCTGACACAATTCATAGAGACAAAGAGGAGATGATGGATTAAGATTATGACAATTCATAGAGGCAGATGACATGTTGGATTAAGATTCTGACATAATTCATAGAGGCAGATGACATGTTGGATTAAGATTCTGACAAAGTTCATAATGACATAGAGGACATGATGGATTAAGATTCTGACACAATAGAGACAGAGAAGACATGATGGATTAAGATTCTGACATAATTCATAATGACATAGAGGACATGGCAGGTGAAGATGCTGACACAGTTCATAGAGACAAAGAGGACATGATGGATTAAGATTCTGACATAATTCATACAGTTAGAGAGGAGATGTTGGATGAAGATGCTGACACAATTCATAGAGACAAAGAGAAGATGATGGATTAAGATTATGACATAATTCATAGAGGTAGATGACATGTTGGATTAAGATTCTGACATAATTCATAGAGGCAGATGACATGTTGGATTAAGATTCTGACACAGTTAATAAAGACATAGTGGACATGATGGTTAAGATTCTGACATAATTCATAGAGACAAAGAAAAGTTGAATGCAGCCTCTGACACAACTTCAGAGACATAACTTGTAACACAACTTCAGAGACATATAGGACATATTTATTAGATTAAGATTCTAATATAGTTCTACTGACATAGAAGAGATAGATGAAGCTTCTGAGACGTATCTAGACACAGAGAATAGGTATTTGTTAGATTAAGATTCTGACACATGTCTAGAGACATAGAATAGTTATTTGTTATGTTAAGATTCTGACACTACTCTAGAGACATAGAATAGTTATTTGTTAGATTAAGAATGTGACACTACTCTAGAGACATAGAATAGTTATTTGTTAGATTAAGATTCTGACACATATCTAGAGACATAGAATAGTTATTTGTTATATTAAGATTCTGGCACATGTCTAGAGACATAGAATAGTTATTTGTTAGATTAAGATTCTGACACATGTCTAGAGACATAGAATAGTTATTTGTTAGATTAAGATTCTGGCACATGTCTACAGACATAGAATAGTTATTTGTTAGATTAAGATTCTGGCACATGTCTAGAGACATAGAATAGTTATTTGTTAGATTAAGATTCTGGCACATGTCTAGAGACATAGAATAGTTATTTGTTAGATTAAGATTCTGGCACATGTCTAGAGACATAGAATAGTTATTTGTTAGATTAAGATTCTGGCACATGTCTAGAGACATAGAATAGTTATTTGTTAGATTAAGATTCTGGCACATGTCTAGAGACATAGAATAGTTATTTGTTAGATTAAGATTCTGGCACATGTCTAGAGACATAGAATAGTTATTTGTTAGATTAAGATTCTGGCACATGTCTAGAGACATAGAATAGTTATTTGTTAGATTAAGATTCTGGCACATGTCTAGAGACATAGAATAGTTATTTGTTAGATTAAGATTCTGACACATGTCTAGAGACATAGAATAGTTATTTGTTAGATTAAGATTCTGACACATGTCTAGAGACATAGAATAGTTATTTGTTAGATTAAGATTCTGACACATGTCTAGAGACATAGAATAGTTATTTGTTAGATTAAGATTCTGACACATGTCTAGAGACATAGAATAGTTATTTGTTATATTAAGATTCTGGCACATGTCTAGAGACATAGAATAGTTATTTGTTATATTAAGATTCTGGCACATGTCTAGAGACATAGAATAGTTATTTGTTATATTAAGATTCTGGCACATGTCTAGAGACATAGAATAGTTATTTGTTATATTAAGATTCTGGCACATGTCTAGAGACATAGAATAGTTATTTGTTATATTAAGATTCTGGCACATGTCTAGAGACATAGAATAGTTATTTGTTAGATTAAGATTCTGGCACATGTCTAGAGACATAGAATAGTTATTTGTTAGATTAAGATTCTGGCACATGTCTAGAGACATAGAATAGTTATTTGTTAGATTAAGATTCTGGCACATGTCTAGAGACATAGAATAGTTATTTGTTAGATTAAGATTCTGGCACATGTCTAGAGACATAGAATAGTTATTTGTTAGATTAAGATTCTGGCACATGTCTAGAGACATAGAATAGTTATTTGTTAGATTAAGATTCTGGCACATGTCTAGAGACATAGAATAGTTATTTGTTAGATTAAGATTCTGGCACATGTCTAGAGACATAGAATAGTTATTTGTTATATTAAGATTCTGACACATGTCTAGAGACATAGAATAGTTATTTGTTATATTAAGATTCTGACACATGTCTAGAGACATAGAATAGTTATTTGTTAGATTAAGATTCTGACACATGTCTAGAGACATAGAATAGTTATTTGTTAGATTAAGATTCTGGCACATGTCTAGAGACATAGAATAGTTATTTGTTAGATTAAGATTCTGGCACATGTCTAGAGACATAGAATAGTTATTTGTTAGATTAAGATTCTGACACATGTCTAGAGACATAGAATAGTTATTTGTTATATTAAGATTCTGGCACATGTCTAGAGACATAGAATAGTTATTTGTTAGATTAAGATTCTGACACATGTCTAGAGACATAGAATAGTTATTTGTTAGATTAAGATTCTGGCACATGTCTAGAGACATAGAATAGTTATTTGTTAGATTAAGATTCTGGCACATGTCTAGAGACATAGAATAGTTATTTGTTAGATTAAGATTCTGGCACATGTCTAGAGACATAGAATAGTTATTTGTTAGATTAAGATTCTGGCACATGTCTAGAGACATAGAATAGTTATTTGTTAGATTAAGATTCTGACACATGTCTAGAGACATAGAATAGTTATTTGTTAGATTAAGATTCTGACACATGTCTAGAGACATAGAATAGTTATTTGTTAGATTAAGATTCTGGCACATGTCTAGAGACATAGAATAGTTATTTGTTAGATTAAGATTCTGGCACATGTCTAGAGACATAGAATAGTTATTTGTTAGATTAAGATTCTGGCACATGTCTAGAGACATAGAATAGTTATTTGTTAGATTAAGATTCTGGCACATGTCTAGAGACATAGAATAGTTATTTGTTAGATTAAGATTCTGACACATGTCTAGAGACATAGAATAGTTATTTGTTAGATTAAGATTCTGACACATGTCTAGAGACATAGAATAGTTATTTGTTAGATTAAGATTCTGACACATGTCTAGAGACATAGAATAGTTATTTGTTAGATTAAGATTCTGGCACATGTCTAGAGACATAGAATAGTTATTTGTTAGATTAAGATTCTGGCACATGTCTAGAGACATAGAATAGTTATTTGTTAGATTAAGATTCTGACACATGTCTAGAGACATAGAATAGTTATTTGTTAGATTAAGATTCTGACACATGTCTAGAGACATAGAATAGTTATTTGTTAGATTAAGATTCTGGCACATGTCTAGAGACATAGAATAGTTATTTGTTAGATTAAGATTCTGACACATGTCTAGAGACATAGAATAGTTATTTGTTAGATTAAGATTCTGACACATGTCTAGAGACATAGAATAGTTATTTGTTAGATTAAGATTCTGGCACATGTCTAGAGACATAGAATAGTTATTTGTTAGATTAAGATTCTGACACATGTCTAGAGACATAGAATAGTTATTTGTTATATTAAGATTCTGACACATGTCTAGAGACAGAATAGTTATTTGTTAGATTAAGATTCTGACACATGTCTAGAGACATAGAATAGTTATTTGTTAGATTAAGATTCTGACACATGTCTAGAGACATAGAATAGTTATTTGTTAGATTAAGATTCTGGCACATGTCTAGAGACATAGAATAGTTATTTGTTAGATTAAGATTCTGACACATGTCTAGAGACATAGAATAGTTATTTGTTATATTAAGATTCTGACACATGTCTAGAGACAGAATAGTTATTTGTTAGATTAAGATTCTGACACATGTCTAGAGACATAGAATAGTTATTTGTTAGATTAAGATTCTGACACATGTCTAGAGACATAGAATAGTTATTTGTTAGATTAAGATTCTGACACATGTCTAGAGACATAGAATAGTTATTTGTTATATTAAGATTCTGACACATGTCTAGAGACATAGAATAGTTATTTGTTATATTAAGATTCTGACACATGTCTAGAGACATAGAATAGTTATTTGTTATATTAAGATTCTGACACATGTCTAGAGACATAGAATAGTTATTTGTTAGATTAAGATTCTGACACATGTCTACAGACATAGAATAGTTATTTGTTATATTAAGATTCTGACACATGTCTACAGACATAGAATAGTTATTTGTTAGATTAAGATTCTGACACTACTCTAGAGACATAGACGAGATATTATACCTCTGTTTCAATGCAATCTTGATATTAATGAATAGAACTGGTTAAAAAAAACATTTACATTTCTCTTTATTGAAAATCTCAAACTGTATTGTTAAAATGTTTAATGACTTAAGTTCACTACCACATGATAATGAGAACATTTGTCTATAATGGTTGACATGACATATCATTAAATGAATGAGTGTACATTGAACTGCACAGTTGTTTTAATTGTGGAATTAATGATTAACTGTCTACTTCCCAGTTGCAATTTGTCTGCCATATATTTGTT
This sequence comes from Sinohyriopsis cumingii, assembly GCA_028554795.2. Classification (NCBI taxonomy): domain Eukaryota; kingdom Metazoa; phylum Mollusca; class Bivalvia; order Unionida; family Unionidae; genus Sinohyriopsis; species Sinohyriopsis cumingii. Next base: position 133,513,529 of record CM068824.1, read on the forward strand.
ACATATGCAAAATCTTTATTGGGGTACTGTTGGGTATCTTAGTCATGTATATCGGAAATAGGTAACACTGGACAACAAATTTTTACAAAAGTCATGTTACTGAAATAAAATTAGTCAATTCTTATCAGTTTTTATGTGCTGAACACGAATATGACAGTCAAATTGCAAAATTGGCTCTAGTTTTTTTGTAATCTGCAAGAAATTAATGTTTACATAACGAAATGCATTCCAATAGTAAAAGGTCAACTGTAATAGCCTACCTATAAAAAATCAAGTCATTGACTACATCTTAGATTTCTTCGCCTGTCTCTTGTACAGCTGTTCGGGAGCATCTCTGAGGAGTGTCCAGCAGTAGTCAGCCAGCATTGTAGTGGACCATTTTCCCTGGTATCTTTGTTCCATTGTTGCGATATCTTGATGAAAACGTTCGCCGTGTTCATCACTAACAATACCACAGTTGCTAGGAAAGAAATCCAAATGGGAATGAAGGAAGTGAATCTTTAGAGACATATTGCAGCCAAGTTTCTTATACTTCATCAACATGTCTTCTACTAGTTCCTTATAGTTTTCTGCCCTAACATTTCCGAGGAAGTTTGTAGAAACTAGGCGAAAAGCATTCCATGCTTGTTTCGCGTCACCTTCCAGCAAGTTGTTGAACCGGTCATCTTTGAAAAGCTCTCGAATCTGAGGACCCACAAAAACTCCCTCTTTAATCTTTGCTTCGCTGAGTCGAGGGAATTTTTCATGCAGGTATCGGAATGCTGGCAAAGTCCGGTCAATGGCTTTCACGAAGTTCTTCATCAAACCTAGTTTGATGTGAAGGGGTGGTAGCAAGATTTTCTGAGCCTCAACCAGAGCTGGGTGTTGGATATTCTTCTCTCCAATGGCTACATTCTGCCTGTGAGTCCATTCCTTCCTCATGTAGTGCATTTCCCTTGCTCGGCTATCCCACTCGCATAAGAAACACATGTATTTTGTATATCCTTGCTGCAGTCCCATTAAAAGGGCAACTACCTTCAAATCACCACAGAGGTGCCAGCTGTACTTGTTATACTCAATGGAATTCAGTAGCTGCCTTAAGTTATCGTATGTCTCTTTCATGTGGACAGCATACGCTACTGGAATAGATGGAAGAATGTTTCCATTGTGCAAAAGCACAGCCTTGAGACTCAGTTTCGAAGAGTCCACAAATAGTCTCCATTCTTGTGGGTCATGAGTGATTTTTAAAGCATTCATGAGGCCCTCAATATCGGAACAGAATATCAGATTACTTTCCTTTCTGAAGAAAGGCTCCAATGGCTGGTGGCGCTTTCGATATGCAGTAATTGTGACATCTTCTTCTAGAAGATTCCATTGTTGGAGTCTTGATCCTAGCAATTCTGCCTTGTTCTTTGATAAGTCCAAATCACGAATCAGGTCATTTAGTTCTTCCTGTGTTATTCTGTGTGGGGTTGATGATGCACCACAGTGAAAATCTGGATCACTGCATGCTGATGGACCAGGAGAAGAACAGGTCGACTCACCTTTGTCTTCGTCAGATGAATCAAGAGAATATTCTGCTGGAGGTTCTGGAATAGAAAGTCCCTCACCATGTGGAACTGGTCTCAATGCAGACGGAATGTTTGGGTAGACTATTCTCGACTTCTTTCGCTTCGTTATTCCGCCGGAAAGAGGAGGAACCAAGCAGAAGTAACAGTCATTTAGGTGGTTGCTTGGCTCTCTCCACACCATTGGGACTGCAAACGGCATTGATGACCTTTTGCAATTCAACCACTGTGAAAGCTGTGTTGTACATGTAGCACAGCATAAATGCGGAGCCCAAGGCTTGTCTTGGTCACCAACCTTGCATCCGAAGTAAAGATGATATGCCTTCTTCACTTGAGAATTGATACTTTTCTTCTGGTTGGCAAATGTCACTTTCCCACAAATATAGCAAAAATTGTCCGCGGTATTAACACACTTTCGAGGCATTACTGTTCTTTATTGTACGTAAATGGATAAAATAATAAGTTTTATGTAACAGTAGCTTGAACTGTCTCGCACAACGTCTAAAATATTTTAAATGCTGAACCTATCTGATTGGGCTTTATATAGTACACTGCTTACGTCAGCTTCAGCAGCCGCCTGGCATTAGTATAATAGGCCTACACATGTATAGTACACTGCTGACGTCAACTTACTTCAGCAGCCGCATGGCATTAGTATTGCATTGCATCAGAAAATGATGCAATCAACTGTGGATGATGTGAGCATGATGGTATTATGCAATGTTACATCATTATTCCGGATGTTGCTGCAGTCCTACTGGAGAAATTTACACAGTGAAACATAGAAAATGAGGTATATGAATATCTTCAAAACGAGAGCCAATACAAATTTTTCACGGTTATATTCGTGTTCGGCACACCAAAATACTACAGATTAGGGCCTTTTCAAGTCAGTAATGATTTCACTGTTGACCAGTGTAATACATGGTGTGATTGCACAGTACCTGGTATCTCAAGGCATAACTGAACATTAAAGGATTAAAAAATGTACAAATAACTGTCATATTTTGTACACCAGCCTTTACAGCTTTTGGGTCTCTTGCATGATGAATTTGCTCAAATTTTAAGTAAAGTTAGGAGGTCTGTAATGGGAACTATGCAGTATGCTGAGGGACTCTATAATGAGAACTTGTGCAGTATACTGAGGGGCTCTGTAATGAGAACTCATGCAGTATAATGAGAGGCTCTATAATGAGAACTCATGCAGTATACTGAGGGGCTCTATAATGAGAACTCATGCAGTATACTGAGGGCTCTGTAATGAGAACTCATGCAGTATATTGAGGGGCTCTGTAATGAGAACTCATGCAGTATATTGAGGGGCTCTGTAATGAGAACTCATTCAGTATACTGAGGGGCTCTGTAATGAGAACTAATGCAGTATATTGAGGGGTTCAGTGATGTGTAAAGAATTTGATGGAAACACAAATATGAATACATTTTAAAGAATTATATATCTGTTTCTGCAGTTTGAAGTTCATTTTCTTTTTATTTACAGTTGCCAGGGAAGAAAGCAGCAAGCCAAGCAGGGTGGACAATTCAGGCAAAGGTGCAGGTGCTTCTCTGGCTTGGCCTTAGTAAGCACAAGAAAGACTTCTTGTCAGGGCTTCCAAAGGGATATGAGGAAACCAAGGTCATCAAGAATGCCAGCAGACTGAGTTGTGTACCACCACCCTTTATACATTACACAGGTAAGCCCATTATTTAAGTGGTCTTCAAGGCAAATCATTCAGTTTTTGGTCTGCTGGTCATAGACTACAAGAGCTTACAGAATGACATGTTGTCTGTTTCATTGTCTGTTCTTCCTTTGGCACAGGTATTGTAACTCCTTAAATACTTTGAGAATTTCAGTGAAACTTTACACAGTCATCACATGGTCTAGTTGGTCCTAAATGAAAACTGATAAACTTGGACAACCAACATGGCTACCACTGTGGCCATTGTAACAATCTTGTTATTGCTACTGAATGGATGGTCATATCAGCATGTGATTTTCACGAGAAGGTTTTTATGATGTACTGTTGATCCTAAGTGACAATGGTATCACTTAGACATCCAATATGGCCATCTTGAATGTCTTGTTATTTATTCTTCTCCTGAATGGATTTTCACTGAAAGATCTCTTTTGCCAATTTCATATCCAATATGGCCACCATGGCAGCCATCTTGAAAATCCTATTATTACTACTCCACAAGAATGATTGGTCAATATATGGTTTTCACTGTAAGACTTTTTATAATGTATAACTGATCCTAAGTGAAAATGATGATGCTTGAACATCATATAAGCCTGTCACAGTAACCAGTTTGGCAGTCTTGTTATTGCTGTCTTTCCTGACTGGATGGTCATATCAAGATGGTTTTTTCACCAGAAGATTTCTTACAAGGTCTGGTTGATTCTAAATGAAAATCATGCAGCTCAGCTTGGACATCCATCTTGACATCCGCAGCAGCTATCTTGAAGATCTTGCTATTGCTTTTCCAGAATGGGAAAGTCATATCAGCATGAGGTTTTCACTAAAAGATTTCTTATGATGTCTGCTTGGTCCTAAATGAAAACTGCCAATATGACATCTAATATGGCCACCATGGTAGCTTTCTTGAAAATCTTGTTATTGCTACTCCTACTGAACAGAAAGTCATATTGACATGATGGTTTTCAGCAGATGGCTTCTTATCAAAACTGGTTTGTCCCAGATAGAATAGTGCTGGTCTGACCTCTTGTGGCCACCACAGTGCCCTCTCAAAGATCTTATTGCTACTTTTCTTGGTTGGATGGTTGTATCGATGTTAGGTATTTACTTAAAGACTTGCTGCTCCTGAATGAAAATGGTGTAGATGTTACATCCAAAATGACTGCCACAGTGATCCAAAATGATTGCCACAGTGATCCAAAATGATTGCCACAGTGGCTAATTTGAAAATGGTGTAGATGTTACATCCAAAATGACTGCCACAGTGATCCAAAATGACTGCCACAGTGGCTAATTTGAAAATGGTGTAGATGTTACATCCAAAATGACTGCCATGTTACATCCAAAATGACTGCCACAGTGGCTAATTTGAAAATAATGTTATTACTCAGAAATATCAGAGATAGATTCAACACTTAGCAGTTAAAAATGGTGGGGTACTATCCTGAATTGTTAGAAAAAAATTCTGTGAGTAGAGCATCCCTTCAAGGGACTCTTGTTTTTAGAAGTACCAGTATATATGATAACATTTTTGTAATGGACATTAAATAATCACTGCTCATTACAAGAAAAAAGATTAAATCTGTAATCTGCTGCAAAGTTAATCATTTTGACCTTTAAATTTTACCAACATTTTGTTAAACAAACTCCTTTATATACCTTCATTACCATAATTTCAAAGTCAAATGAGAATTCGAGAATCAATGTAGAAAATTAACCAGTTAAAAGATTTCACCAGAAGTCAAAGTTTCTGTCAAACATACGGTGGACAGTGATGTTGTGACCACTGTGTCTGGCAATTTGCAACTTTTTGTACATAAAAGATTATTAATAGACAATTGACATTAGCTAAACCCATTCACTTTTCTGCCATCATTTCATTTCTGAATTCTAATGGCCTATTGACCAATCCTGTCTCTTATTTGATCATGTAATAGCAACTTTGCTGTCCATTTCTCAGAACACAGTGTATCCCCTAGTGGTGCAAGAGTGAGAGTCAAAAATCTCCTTGGTGTCAAAACTGGGGGTTCAGACTGAGTAAAAACCAAACTTTGGTATCAAACTGGGGGTCAAATTACAAATTTGGGGGTCTCTCAAGCACAAATGAGGGTAAAGGGAAAACAACTCTTTCTTGTAAACTCCAACACAAATCTGAGAACAACTCTTCCTTGTAAACTCAAACACAAATCAGAGGACAACTCTTCCTTGTAAACTCACACACAAATAAGAGGACAACTCTTGTAAATTCACACACAAATCAGAGAACAACTCTTCTTTGTAAACTCACACACAAATCAGATGACAACTCTTCCTTAATAATTCGCACACAAATCTGAGGACAACTCTTCCTTGGTAATTCACAAACAAATCAGAGGACAGTTCTTCCTTGATAACTTACACATGGTAGGACTCCAAAACATAAGCAAGGGTGAAAATTACTGAGAGACCTTGAAAATGAACAAAGGGATGGACATTGCCAGTGAGAAGAGGGAAGGGGATAGCAGGTTAAATGTTTGAATATTCATTTTACAATCATGTTGGGGGTACTTGGATAATTGTCAGAGAATAGCTTTTCTAATGAAATAGTTTACTATTCTGTATAAATTACCTTTATTTTCAAGGTAATCAATCTCTGAAAGATCACATATCAAATATATAACTTCATATTGCAAGTCTTTTCATGATGTCGATTCATATTTTTATGCATCGACCAACATTTTTGATGATAAAACAAGCGGTGTATTAAGGTTTCAATTACCAGTTTTCATTGCAATTTATTCACATTCAGCAAATAGGGGCCTATTATGTTTTTGGTATTATTTTATTATACATTTAATATTATTTATAAGAATTTTTTTTATTCACATGTGCCCCTGCATTATAAGAGGGTTTGTGTCTTATTCAGGAAAACAGTGGAGTGGTGTATATTATAAGATATATATAAGAATTTTTTTTATTCACATGTGCCCCTGCATTATAAGAGGGTTTGTGTCTTATTCAGGAAAACAGTGGAGTGGTGTATATTATAAGATATATATAAGAATTTTTTTTATTCACATGTGCCCCTGCATTATAAGAGGGTTTGTGTCTTATTCAGGAAAACAGTGGAGTGGTGTATAATATAAGATATATATAAGAATTTTTTTATTTCAGACTACTTAGTCCATACATCTAAATTAAAATATAAAGTAAAAACATTTTTGACATAAAAGATCATATATATCTTACGTGCACATCTACAACTGCATTGTTAAGAATGAAATTATATAGCACATTTAAAGAGTAATTTGTTCCATCTACTAATGATATGACAATTTAAAAGAATGTCATACTTGCACAGAGATTTCTATATACAGTTCTTACTACTGGATATTCTTGTCATCATTGAGAACACATGCTTTCTCATTACTTCATCCAAACATGTTAGAGGCACTGTTCCACCTAGGAAAGCTTAATAGAAAACAAAGACTATTATTGTAACCAATAACTAGTTTTCTTTTCATACATTCACTAAAGTTTATCTACAGAGAAGCACAGTACATTGTGCAGCAATAAGATTTGAATAATCTAATTTGGACATTCAATGAACGATTGTTACATTTACGTAGAAGCATGTTTGTTTGAGTACAAAAAAATCTGTCATGTCTCATTATATCTTCATAATCTGACTGATTGGATTTTAAAATATGACTGAAATATGTGTAACTGTTGACATATGTAAAAGTATGGCTGTTAAGATGTACAGGGGGTGGAGATGGTAATTTGAAAGAAGTTGACTGAACTACCGAATATAATAATGATGCAGCAAATTCATTTATAGAGTCCAGACAGATTTGTAGAAACCGGTTTTACTGTCTAGCAGACATTTTCATGAAATGACACAGAATTGAATACTTTTTGTGAAAGGAATATTTTGTAACTTCTGCAGAAGATATGCAGTTATGGCCATCACAGAAAGTACTTTGTTATACACTCACAATAAGTCTGTTACCCAGAAAGTACTTTGTTATACACCCACCATAAGTCTGTTACCAATATCATTTCTGCACAATAACTCAGGTTGTCTGCCATCTACGGTTACCAAACTTCATACATGGTTTGCATATGGGTTGATTGCTGGGGGTGGGTGGTAAAGGCACAAATGTCAAGGTCACTGTGACTGAAATAAGACAAATGGTTTCTTCATAACAACTGCCCAGCTTTGTGAATGCTTGTAGAGAAAGAACTTCTGTGATTTTGAGATCACTTTGAGAAAAATATTATTTCTGCACAGTAACTTAAGGTCTACAGTTACCAACTTGGGGGATGGCTTGCATGACATCAGCAATGGCTTTCATGTAGAGTAAGGAAGTACCCTATAAATTTCAGGATGAAAAGGTCAAAGATCATTGTCACTGACTGAAAGAGGAAAAATAGTTCAACACAGTGACATAGACCTTGACCAAACTTTGTAGATGGCTGACACTTAAGCAAATCCATTTGTACTTCATAGGGTCAAAGGTCGCCATGACTAAAAGAATAAAAGCAATGTTTACACAAAAATGTAAGTTTTCATCAAAGAGGAATTTTAAATGTGAGACAGCTGTATAATGTACCATTCATGATGCTCTTGTTGACATCTCTTTTGCAGAGAAACAAGTGTTCCAGTTACGAGCCCACATGTATCAGGCTAGAAGTCTAATTGGTTCTGATGCATCCGGTCTTTCCGATCCTTTTGCTAGGATCGCCTTTGGTGATCAGAGTGTAACAACCCAGGTCATTGAGGAAACCCTGAGTCCTACATGGGATGAAATGTTGATCATGCATGAAGTCACCATTTATGGTTTGATGCAAGAGATTTCAGAAAATCCTCCTGCCATAATAGTTGAGATATTTGACCAGGATAAAGTTGTAAGTACCTGGGAATTTTTCATTCTCAGTATTGTATTCCTTCAACCGAAGTTTGAAATATGCAGATGCCTCAAAGTGTTAAGTGTGCAGGTGCCCTGTTTTTCTGTCCATGTTGCTTGTTGATGAAATTCAGACCCAAAAAAATCAAAAGGCATGCAGCTTTCATTGCTTTCTTTGTCACCATAAATACATGTAATAAAACCAGTTATCACATAGTTGGTACTCTTTACTTAAAGTATGTGCAGTTTAACATTTTTGATATGATAGCATGTTGACGTATCACTTTCTGTGATACTGATTGGTCCAATAATTACATGAAATTCTTCCAAAGTATTCTCTTTATTAATTAGTTGCAATCATGGGAATTTTCCTAACCCTGCCTTCTGAAACTATTTGTTTTTACTGTTACTATCAACTTTATGGCAGTCATTTTTGGAATTGATTGCCCAAAGGAATTTTGGAAAACAAATTTAACATCTGTCTGAATATAGCCCCAGGCTCATTATGCCATAACATATAAAACTAAGGGTATTGGTCAACTGATAGAAGGCATGGTAGTGGGATGGGCAGTATACCTGTAACATGAAATCCACCCTATATTCAAATATAGTTTAAATGTTAGCTTGTAGTGGAAAATAAACTCACCTCTTTTCAGAGAAAAAAATTTGGACATAAACCAGACTCACAACTGACTGAAATTTATCCAACCACAGCATTTTTACACAGTAAAAATAGCTAAAAATAGTTAATGTTTCTTATTATGTGATGCAATTCTGATGCTAAGTAAAATTTGTGTATGTCTAATGTAGTCTACTGTTCCAGATCAAATAATGCATATGTCTGGTCACAAATAAAGTAAATATAGAATTTCTGCATCCAATAATCCTCCCTTCACATGAATATCCATCAACTGGAATGCTTAGTAACTGACACTTTAGATGTGAACACTGATCATCTTACCCTAACCTGAGTTAAACTATGTGACATAACATGGAATTTTCACTGGACATTCTGTGTTGAAAAAGATATTGTCAGTGTCCAATACTTTGTGGTTAATTGTTACATGCTAATGTTTTATCACATATTTTGTGACAAAAGGAAATTTTCACCTGTCAACGTTGTGGGTATTTGGAAGATGACTGGGGAGAAATCCATGCCTCTATAGACATTATACATTTTTTTGTAAGTGCTTTGAAAATGTATGGAGATTATGTTTGAGAGTGGAATTTTATGCAATAACATTGAAGTTCAGGAATGTTAGGACAACTTATATTTAATGCTAACAATGTAAACAAGATGCACACCTTTTTCTCTACATAGTTTTTAATTTTTGCTTCATATGCCTCATATCTATCAGTTTTTAATGCATTTCTTTAAATAGGTGATTAGAGTAGTGTGAATAGGTAAATAGGTGATTAGAGTTGTGTGAATAGGTAAATAGGTGATTAGAGTTGTGTGAATAGGTAAATAAGTGATTAGAGTTGTGCAAATAGGTAAATAGGTGATTAGAGTTGTGTGAATAGGTAAATAGGTGATTAGAGTTGTGTGAATAGATAAATAGGTGATTGGAGTTGTGTGAATAGGTAAATAGGTGATTAGAGTTGTGCGAATAGGTAAATAGGTGATTAGAGTTGTGTGAATAGGTAAATAGGTGATTAGAGTTGTGCAAATAGGTAAATAGGTGATTAGAGTTGTGTGAATAGGTAAATAGGTGATTAGAGTTGTGTGAATAGGTAAATAGGTGATTAGAGTTGTGTGAATAGGTAAATAGGTGATTAGAGTTGTGTGAATAGGTAAATAGGTGATCTGAGTTGTGCGAATAGGTAAATAGGTGATTAGAGTTGTGTGAATAGGTAAATAGGTGATTAGAGTTGTGTGAATAGGTAAATAGGTGATTAGAGTTGTGCAAATAGGTAAATAGGTGATTAGAGTTGTGAGAATAGGTAAATAGGTGATTAGAGTTGTGTGAATAGGTAAATAGGTGATTAGAGTTGTGTGAATAGGTAAATAGGTGATTAGAGATGTGTGAATAGGTAAATAAGTGATTAGATTTGTGTGAATAGGTAGATAGGTGATTAGAGTTGTGTGAATAGGTAAATAGGTGATTAGAGTTGTGTGAATAGGTAAATAAGTGATTGGAGTTTTGCAAATAGGTAAATAGGTGATTAGAGTTGTGCGAATAGGTAAATAGGTGATTAGAGTTGTGTGAATAGGTAAATAGGTGATTAGAGTTCTGTCTTTAAAGTTATATTGTGTATGCATGTCGCATTTGAAAGGATTTTGCACATGTGAAATCACAGGAGTTAAAGCGACTGAGAAGTACAGATTCCTGTGTATAAAATAAACAATTATGGTTTTTCTCATTTCTCATGTATTCAGGCATCAGGGACTCAGACATGGGTAATTTTCTACAGAAAGTAATAATGGTCATGCAGATCAGTCATTCTCAAAAGCACATCCATGGATATTAAGCAAAATAAAAAATGAAGTGCACTAGTTTTATTGTTTACATTATTTAATGAAATATAAACATTTGTTCAAATAATTTCAAAAATTTGTTGCATAAACTCTGCTTCCCTACTCATCTGCTTAAAGTTAAAACCATTGATAAACTAGATTAAACATCAACAGAAGGGAATACAGTCATTGACATTGTGAACAAATAAAAGGAATATAGCCACTGACATTGTGAACAAATAAAAGAAATACAGCCACTGACATTGTGAACAAATAAAAGGAATACAGTCATTGACCTTGTGAACAAATAAAAGGAATACAGCCACTGACATTGTGAACAAATAAAAGGAATACAGCCACTGACATTGTGAACAAATAAAAGGAATACAGTCATTGACCTTGTGAAAAAATAAAAGGAATACAGCCACTGACATTGTGAACAAATAAAAGGAATAGAGCCACTGACATTGTGAACAAATAAAAAGAATACAGCCACTGACATTGTGAACAAATAAAAAAATAAAAAGAATGCAGTCACTGATATAATGAACAATTAAAAGCTTTAAGATTTCAGTCTTGTATATATGACATAAACATCCAAAATCAAACCTGTTTAAAGCATGTACAGATTGTTTACTTTACACAAAACTAGGAAGTAAAGTTAAATTAAACATTGCAAGTAAGAGCTGGGTTACGAGAAATACCATCTCTAATTTAATATACATTGGCATGGTGTTGTCATTGCAAGTAAGAGCTGGGTTACGAGAAATACCATCTCTAATTTAATATACATTAGCATGGTGTTGTCATTGCAAGTAAGAGCTGGGTTACGAGAAATACCATCTCTAATTTAATATACATTGGCATGGTGTTGTCATTGCAAGTAAGAGCTGGGTTACGAGAAATACCATCTCTAATTTAATATACATTGGCATGGTGTTGTCATTGCAAGTAAGAGCTGGGTTACGAGAAATACCTTCTCTAATTTAATATACATTGGCATGGTGTTGTCATTGCAAGTAAGAGCTGGGTTACGAGAAATACCATCTCTAATTTAATATACATTGGCATGGTGTTGTCATTGCAAGTAAGAGCTGGGTTACGAGAAATACCATCTCTAATTTAGTATGCATTGGCACGGTGTTGTCATTTTCATGATGAAGAGCTTGAATATCATTGCATATAAGCTCAATCTAATTTGGCAGTGTTCTTTGCAGCAACTGTTTCTTTCCCAAAACTGTTTGTTACATTAATCCTTGTTGTGAGTAATCAATATTAACAATATTAATGCTCACATTAAATTATATGTACCTGATATTTGAGACCATTTTAGGTAAAAAGAAATTACATTCACTTTTCATTATGAACATGTGCAATTTAATTAAGTAAATTTATTATCTCATCTGCGATGATGTTACTGTGGTGTTAGCAAGACAATATTAAACAATCCCCTGCTATTTTGACCTTTGGCCTCCTGCCCATCCAATGATAATGTTTCATCTTTTGCATCAAAGCTATTTGCAGACCAAAGCCTACAACAATGTGTTTATGAATCTTAATGGAATCATTAGTAATATTTACCAAAGGCTTGAAGCAATTTACCCTGTGACCTTTAATCTGTTGATTCATAATCAACAAAAATGTTCAGTGTACACATAAGTTGGGCACAGTCTAAAGTGTTTCCATAGACACCTTGTGTAAGTTTGCCTTTGACTTTCATCTCATTACAACCTATTTTTTTTTTATGTTTGAGTGTTTATTTCTCTGGCATCAGCTCTTCTTCACAACTACATGTATCTAGGAGTAAGAGGATTTCAATCTTTTTATTGTTTTCAGTTTTATCTTTCATTCTTTTTCTGTTTTTCTGTTGTTTTTTCCCCAACAAACATTTGCTATGATTTTGGTACTTCTGTCAAGAAAAACTCAACAATCCCAGCAAAATGAGTTATTTTGAAGGGTCAGGAGTTATTCAGTAAATTTGTGTCTTTATGTAGGAAAATCCATATCATTACCATGTCCAGATTTACGTATTTATCAGGGAATATACGATTGATTATGATAGAGAACATTCATATTCTTCAATTTATTTAATATAAGCCTCTCTCTTCCTTGATATCCACTTATAGACTGTATATATACAATGGGTATCCACCATGAACTGTATATCCATGCAGTGGATATCAACCATATATATATATATTGATACAATTGTTATACTGTGGTCTTAAACTGTGTAACAGAAGTAAGTGAAACAGTCAAGTAAGTAAAATCAACAAAAAATTTATTTCCCTAGAATCTAAAAAGAAAGTTCAAAAGACACAGTATTGTGAATTAAATCGAAAATAATCATATTGTTTCTGTCACAATTCCAAAAGTATAGAATGTTTAAAGTGATTCCAATAATCATCCTGATATACTGCAATTATTGAATGTCTTAATGTACCACAATGACATAATCCAGAATGTCTTTGAATTAGTTCTCAATAATCCCAAAGTAGTTTTGTAGTCCAAAAAGTAAATGAGCACTTTGTAATTCCAATGAATAATTTAAATAAATAATTCCTCTCAAATTATACAAATTATATCTTAGCACAACTATAAATGATCCCAGAGAATAATAATAAACAATAATGAAATATTTGTTTATGAAACCTCTATATATATACACACACCTCACCTCACCTGCAAGACAATACATTTTCAAAAAAACTAATGGAAAATTTCAGCAAATTCTCAACATGTTCACTTCTAGAATATTCTAAACTCATAAAAAATGTTTGAATTTGATCTCAAATATTAACAAATATCTTAAATAAAATGAATGTAGTCGGATAGGCAAAGGCTCTACTCTCAATCACAGACAAAAGTCAAGCATACAATGTAAATTAAATATATATAACACAATGGATATCCACCATGGGTTATTTATTTGTACAGTGGATATTCACCATGGGCTCTATGTATTTATACAATGGATATCCACCATGGGCTGTATGTTTATGCAATGGATGTACACCATGGACTATATATTTATACACTGGATATCCACCATGGGCTACATATTTATACACTGGATATCCACCATGGGCTACATATTTATACAATGGATATCCACCATGGGCTATATATAAATACAGTGGATATCCACCAGCAAACATAGAAAACATCTCAAATTTTTTTAAACAGTTTTGAATGGAAATCCATTGCAAACAAAGTGAAGAGTATCCTTGTGACCTGTCATGTGCAATCCAATGTTTTACTTGCACTATCACCTTATATCATTTTCAACAGGAACACAGAATAAGAAGATAGAATTTTAACATCTGATATCACAGATATTTCAACAAGATTTTTTTAGGGACTGCATTAGATATATTAATAGTTAGAGTTTTAAGAATCTGTAACTTTAATGAATTTGGCAAATGATTGTGAACACATTGAATCTGTTGTTACTTTTGAATTTTAAGTTTACCTGAAGATAAATGTGAGCATGAAGTTGTAAATAGTCCAGTCCAACCTTTTGACATCACTTTAGAAGCATTTGATACCAGTATTGATGTCAGTATCATCTGGTTTTGAATGTGGAGATCTATATCATATCATTGACAATTATTTTTGTATGCTTAACATAAGGTACATTGTATTATATTGTGATGTCCATTCATATTTCTCTACATCCATCTATATGTTTCCTATTTGTTCTCAAAACAATAACTCAAATTCTTCAACATCTAAATGAAGCCTATTGATGTTAGGGTCAAAAGGTCAAAAGTCAGTGTCACTGTGGTTGTAGGAAGAAAAAAATGTTTCCACGCAAAAACATTAGTACTACATCATACACCAGGTTAAAACTTTGTGGATGCTTTCACTTGGGGTAAGAAAGAAACCTTTCAATTTTGGGGTCAAGAGATGAAGGTCATTGTGACTGAAAGAAGAAAATTTCAGCATAATAATTTTGTTTTTTATATCACAGACTTTTTGGGTGGTTTGCACATGAAGTAAGATAGAAACCCACTAATTTTAAGGTCAAAGGTAAAAGGTTCATTTCATTGTGCCTTCAAAATAAACATTGGTTTCTGCAGTCAAGTTTCAGTTCTTTACTATGTATCATTATCAGAGTTTGTGGATGGCTTATACTTTGGGTAAGAAAGAAGCATATATAGCTTAAGGTCAAAAGGACAAAGATCAGGGCCACTTTGACTGAAAGAAGAGAAACAATTTTTGTATAATAACTTTACTTATAAACAGTGTATCTTGACCAAAGATTGTGGAGGGCTTGCACCTAAGGTACAGAAGAAATCTATTGTTTTGGGAGGCTTTAATGTCAAAGGTCAAAGTTATCATCAGTAAATTCCTTTCACTTAGGGTACTAAAGAAACTTTTAGATTTGGGGGTTTAGAGGTCAAAGGCCACATTTATGGTCCACCTAATCAGAAAATGTATTTCTGCACAGTAAGTTTAGTTCAGGACAGTGTACCTTGAACAAAGGTCAGTGAGGGCCATTAGTCAGTAATCTCCAGAGTTTTCATTTAGGACTATTCAGCATGGGGCAGGCTTATTATATGACACTCAGAGTACCCATGTTGCAGGCAGTACTTGGTTATAATGAATGTCAACAGTAATAGATGTTATTATTTCTTCTCTTCTTCCTCCACTTCTGTTGAACCCAGAGACAGGCTCACATCAAAACATCAGTGTAAATGCAAGCTACACAACAAAAATGTTAATAAAATTACAAATGAACTCTTTTCCTGACAAATATTACCTGATAATTTACCATATATTCTTGCTTATAAGTCAAGTCCAACTGCAAACTGCAGAGACCCAGATCTGCCATCATATAATGTACTGGCAAATCTGGGTCTGTGCAGTTTTTTAGGAGTCATAAGTAAAAGCTAAAAATAACATAGACCGTGATGGGTGCAGAGAAGAGTCAATGTCTTCAGCTGGAATCGACTTATAAGCAAATGTGAGTAATTGATATTTAATTTCTAATGTCAGATATAGAATAAATTCAGTTGGAATATCTCTTACTTTCTCAATGATACAGATAGCACTGAATTTTCACACAAGATAATTCCCAGCCAGTATTTGCACAACTGAAATATTTCTATCTATGTTCACTTATAGGTCATGTCTGTCTGCAAACTGCACAGATCCAGGGTCTATGTTGTTTGCAGATGGAAGTGACTACATATAGTGATCATTTTTTTGGCAACAAGAAATAAATGTAAAACTCGTGCACACAATTGGAGCAGGGATACCACTAACTAGTTGTTTTTTAAATATTTCTTATGAAAAGATAACAATTCAGTCTTAAATATGCACCACAAAAATGCTATGACGTTTGTGATATTTACTTTGATTGATAATTAATGGAGCATGGAATATTGTTGTCCAAATCTGAGCTGATTATACATAAGGATACTATAAATAACTGTTTACAAGAGACCCAAGTGAGTATTTGTAGATCTGGTGCTTTATTTCATGGCAAGTCACATAGTTAATTCCATGGAAAATGTGTCTGCTGTGACTCTGTAATTTTGAGAATGACTGTAATACATCCTTTTAGTTATCTGAACATATCGTTTTTCAGATTGAAAATAGTAATTGAATAATCTTCATAGCAACAGCTTTTATTTACTTTGAATCCATTTATTTTCAAGAGATTTTCATTGGTACTTAAATTCATGGATATTTTAATTCTTGGTATGGAAAAGTGGTCCCATTGTTTTCTCATAAGGCTGGTCATTTATTGGATCTTCATATTTGCACTTTTTAGCAACCACAAAAAATCCCCAAAATTGGAACCCCACAAATTTGTAATTCACAGTGTTGTGGCAATGTAAAGAAGTTCATATTTTGTTTTGAAATATTTACTGTAACAATTAGTTTGGCCAGGTAAGGGCATTACATTTTAGTTAACAGATCCATAATACATGACAGTAAAAATTTTGGGAAATGACATACCCTTGGATGCAGAACTCAAAACCCTCCTTGTATGGCAGTTTGTAAGAAGGCTTCAATTTGATGGTGAAGAAGAATTAGTGGATATTTTGTACATATATTTTGTACATATATTTTGTACATATATTGTACATATATTTTGTACATACCTTCCACAAGGCAGAGCATAGTATGTTATTATGTTCATATGTCCATCTATCTGTTATCAGTTTCATTTCCACACAAAAACTCAAGTTGTCTTCCATCTACAGTTCAACCTTTTGTGGTTGGCATGCACTTGGGGCATGGAAAAGCCCTATCAATTTAGGGATTCAAAAGTTAAGGTCACTGTAATTGAAAGAAGAAAAATTGTTTCTGCACAATAACTCTGAATTCTCCATCATCTATAGTTACCAAACATTGTAAATAGCTTGCATTTGGGGTATGCAATAAGCCTATTGATTTTGGGATCTTATAGTCAAAGGCCAAGGTCACTGTACCAGAAACGACAAAAATAGTTACTACACAATAACATTAGTCCTTATCTGGGGTAAGATAAAAGCCTATTGATTTTGGGGTGCAAAGGCTAAAGGCCAAAGGCCAAGGTCATAGAGACTTAAAGACGAAAAATCTTTAAGCATCGTAACATCAGTTCTCATCACAGACCTGAATGAAATTTTGTAGATGGTTAACTCTTTGGTAAGAAAGAACCCTACTGATATGGGGGGTCAGAAAGTCAATGGTCAGTGTCACTAACTGAAATTAAAAAAGTGGTTTTCTGAATAAAAATGTAAGATACTTACATTAAAGACTGTCAATCATGCAACAGGCAAATAATGTGATGTTCATGGTGCTATTATTATTACCATAGAATGCAAAATGTGAATTTTTAGAAACATCAAGGCTATCTCCATTCTGAGAAGCAGCAACTATTTAGATTGTTCAGCCCTGGGTGTCATTCACACATGTTCATGGATTTGATTGATATCATATTGCTATCATTAAAATCATAACTTGGTACTAGTCATACACAAAATGGCTTGATTGATATCATATTAGTATTATTAAAAAATAGTAATGCACTAGTCATTCACAATATGACCTGATTGATATCATATTGCTATCATTAAAAACATAACAGGGCACCAGTCATAAACAAAATGACTTGATTGATATCATATTGCTATTATTAAAAACATAACAGGGCACCAGTCATACACAAAATGACTTGATTGATATCATATTGCTATCATTAAAAACATAACAGGGCATCAGTCACACACAAAATGACTTGATTGATATCATATTGCTATCATTAAAAACATCACAGGGCACCAGTCATACACAAAATGACTTGATTGATATCATATTGCTATCATCAAAAGCATCACAGGGCACCATTCATAAAAAAAATGACTTATATCATATTGCTATCATTAAAAACATCACAGGGCACCAGTCATACACAAAATGACTTGATTGATATCATATTGCTATCATTAAAAGCATCACAGGGCACCAGTCATACACAAAATGACTTGACTGATATCATATTGCTATCATTAAAAACATCACAGGGCACCAGTCATACACAAAGTGACTTAACTGAAGCAATATTACTATCATTAAAAAAATAACAGTGCACTAGTCATTCACAAAATGACTTGCAGACAGGAATCATATTTATTAAAATCCTACCCAAATTTCATGTGTTTTACCTGGCCAAAATAATTAGATGCTGCAACTGTTCTTGAGACTGAACATTCTTAAATTGCTGTTTGTACTTCTGGACAAGGGACCATTATTTGTATACCTTTTATATGGAAGAGAGATGATTGTCCTTATACATTCATCTTTCATTTCAACAAACTGATGAGTGGATTTTTCAAGCATTTTAGAAATACTTTTTCCAATTGGGTGAAGTATATTTCTATTTCTAAAAGTCATGAGGATGTTACAGTATGCCCATTGTGACTCATAATATAATAAACACTTGGTTTGTAATTTTTAGTTTAAACTTTGTGTTTGTGATCTGTTATATTGTGTACTGCAAAAAAGGGATAATAGATGCATATATATTTAAATAAAAGCATGTATTAAAATTACAGTAACTGGCAATACACATGTTCCAACTTTTTATAATCCCATAGACTTCTATAGCAGCTTAGGCTTTTCTTCATCAATTCCCCAGTATGGTAGAGTGTTTATCATGTAATCCAAGGGTCATGTGACCAATACCTGCCTGAGCAAGCCTGTGTCTGCTGCCTTGGCATGCACTTGGGTCTCATTTCCTTGACTTGATATGGCAAATAAATTGATGAAAGTGTCATTATAAAACAACCAACCAACCAACCATATAATACAGGGTGATATGGATATCAATGTGGCTGTCTGTCTGTCTGTCCGTAAACATTTTAATTTTGGGAACATAACTCTCCGACTATTCAGAGATCTGAACCAGATTTGTTAGACATCACAAACAAGTTGTACAGTTGTTTTTTCAAACTTTTGAAACTCAATAATTTTTATGTTACCATAGAAACAAAACAAAACATAAGTATTAAGTATAAATTAACAGGGCTACACTATAGGATACTTCCATAAGTTGTATACAAATTGAGAGCACTAATCCATAAAGATTTTGGTAGGAGTCTTGGGGGAGGGGACTGAGAAGGTGGAAAATATGCTACCCCAAGATCCTCTTGCTAAATGGGCAAAAGAATTATGAAAATTTAATACATTTGAAAGTTTTATTATCCTCCAATATATGTTTAAGATAAATGAAAAAGTACATAACAGTACTGTGACCTCTAATTTGATGAGCGTTGTGCCTAGTTTTTTTAACTTTTGATGTTTCATGGTCAGCATCTTTCCTGCCTCCAAAAAACAGCTAACTGAACATCCTACAGATGAACAAAATAGAATAAAAATAGAATTAATACAGAGTGATTGCTTTCAGTTTGCTTCAGAATGACCTTCAGAAAATGTTAGTTATTTTAGAAGTCTGTGGGAATGTTTTTAAAAAGTTGGAGCATAATTAATATAGACAGCTACTGTACATATTACATGTATATATCCCTTTCAGTAATGTAAAATCTATGTGTCTTTGTTTATTAACCAAATTTTATAGTATTTGTTGTCTTACTTGCATTAGCAAATGGCAGGATATACGTATCACTGTTTTTGCATTAATTGCATCATCCTCACCAATTTCAGATTTTTAAGTTTTATCATTAGGGCTAAGTGAGCTTATGGTATGGTTCTTTGTCAGGCATATATCCATGTGTCATCTGTCATCTGTCAACATTTGCTAATTTAAGCTTCTTCTGAAAACCACAAGGTCAATTTCAATAAACTTTAGCAGAATGCATCCTGACATGAAGGACTTGGAAGTCAGTGCAAATTATAACACTAAGCCAGAGGTGGGCAAACTATGGCCCATGGGCCGCATGCGGCCCACCAAGGGCTTTCATGCAGCCCACCAAGGGTTTTCATGCGGCCTAGGAACAAGTCATCATTCACACTGACTCTGTATATGTTACTCTGTTTATCAAATAAATGTGCTTCTTTTGAAGTTTAAGTTTTCAAATATTAACAACATATTAACAACTGAAAATTAATTAGATGTTATTTAGAAAAACCTTTTGTTTTTGCTATTTCAAATATTAATTATTTTACTTAATGAACTATGCGGCCCGCGACAAGGTGTAAATTTGTGTATGCGGCACTTGCACTAGAAAGCTTGCCCACCTCTGCACTAAGCCATCAAATGTGACCGCAATATTAAAAGTAGAAAATGTTTAAATGACTTGTCCTCTTAAACTCTGAACAGAATTTTACCAAACTTGATAGAAAGCATCTTGGTTTGAATGGCTTTCAGTTTTGTATAAAACATGATGCTAATCAGCCATCCGATATGGCCACCATTACTAAAAATAGAAAAACTTTTAAACAGATTCTTTAGAGTCAAAACATCTCAACAGAATTTGATTGGATTTTATAGAAAACATCCTGATGTTTAATGCATTCAATATGGTACAAAAGATGCCAATCTGTTATTAAATATGTCTGCCCAATGCTAAAAACAGAAATGCCTTTGAACAACTTCTCAAAACCTGCTCAATAGAATTTGTATAATTTGGGTAGAAATTATTTAAGCATGAAAGAGCATTTACATTTATTGAAATGGTGTTGATCTGACACAAAATATGGCCACCATTACCAAAATTAGAAAAAAACATTAAAAATAATTATTTTTAAAAAATATTGCCAAGCAGAATTTGACCAAATATTACAGAAAACATTCCTGTTTAAAGCAGTGGGTGGAAAATATGCCATCCAGCAACCCAGAACAAGCTGATCATGTTTGCTTGCTTGGCCAGTAACTATGTGTAGGTTGGCCAGAATTTTTTATACAATAAGAAAACAATCGGGATTTTTGCAAAGGTTTATAACAATCTTGATTCTGGGCAAGTTAACAAATTTAGAATATTTCCAGTCCTGTAAATGCTTGGCTTTCAAGTTTGTAGATGTCAATCTGCCATAAAATATATTAGAAAAAAGACATTTGTTTTCAAAATTACTTCTTCCAAAACAACTGCTGAACAAAATCTGATAACATTCATTAAAAAGTATCAATGCATGGAGTTCTTTCAGTTTTATACAACTGATGCCAGTCTGCTTTCAATTTCTCAAAAACTGTTCAACATAATTTAACTGAGATTGACAGAATTTGACTGAGATTAACAGACTGAGATTGACAGAATTTGACTGAGATTGACATACTGAGATTGACAGAATTTGATTGAGATTGACAGAATTTGACTGAGATTGACATAATTTAACTAAGACTGACATACTGAGATTGACAGAATTTGACTGAGATTGACAGAATTTGACTGAAATTAACAGAATTTGACTGAGATTAACAGACAGAGATTGACAGAATTTGACTGAAATTGACAGACTGAGATTGACAGAAAACATCCTGGCACAAAGGTATTTTTCATTTATACAGTTGTTGCTGATCAGGCATCAAATTTTGCTGTCATTGCTAAAATGAGAAAAACCTTTTGATGACTCCTCAAAAACTGCTAGGTATAATATGACTGAGGTTGAGAGAAACTGCCCTGGTATAAAAGGCTTTTGAATTTGTGCAGGTGATACAAAGTCATCCTTCAAATATATATATAGCCAGTGCTACTAAAAACAGAAAGATGCTTTAACAACAATTTTTTTCAAAAACAACTCTAACGAATTTTCAGAATTTGCAAAAAGCATCATGGGTTGAAGGTTTCTAAAAAATACTTTTGCAAAAAAAATCGATCTTGTATATCATCATCCATCAAGAAAAAACGTGCTGTTTTCAACTTCTACTGAAAATCCACTGGACTAATTTCAACCAAACTTTATAGAACAGACCCACTTTCAAATATGGCTAGCATTTCTAAAATTAGAAAGATTATTAAATGACTTCTCAGAAACTGCTAAACAGAATTTGACCAAATTGTTCTGAAAGAATTCTGGCATGAAATTCTTTCATATGTGTAAATTTGTTGTTAACCAGCATTAATTATTGCAGGCATTAAAAAATTACTTTTAAAACTTTATACAGCTTCATAAAGATCACTGAATGGAATTAAACCAAATTTGACACAAAATATTAAGACATGAAGGCCTTTAAAGTTTGTTCAGTTGGTACCAATTGACCATCAGACATGGTCAGTGTTGTTGAACATAAAATCTTGCAATATCAGTATGCATCATGCTAAACGAGATATTTTGTCCAACTTCCCTCATCTTTTACTTTAGATAGATGTCAGCCAGCTTGGGCCTCTTTTTCCAGCAAGTGAAACATCATGTTCTATGCAACCTTTATTTACAAGAGTTTGTCAGTGGTTTTATTTGATGTTTGCAAACATGGTGATTGTCTTGTGACCTATAGAAGGACCTGTCATTGTTCTTAGATTCAGCCTTTCTGGTCATTTCTTGAACAGGTATCAAATGATCCAAAAAATTCCATTACCTGTTCACTGCTACCAGCTTAAGTTGTCAATCCATTATCAAAGACTGGTAACTTGGCAATACAATATCATAGACTGGTAACTTGGCAGTACAATATCATAGAAGAAGAACCAATCAAAATGATAGTATCCAAGCAGAAACAACAGTGACCACAATTTGGACATGATATTTTTCTTTGCTAACATTTCATTATATAAATAAATGGACAATTTCTTTGTTGAATATACTCTAACGGAGTATATAGCGATTTTTTTAAATGTTTACTTGAAAAATGCTGGAAAGACTAAATTTTAGAGTAGATGCTAGTTTTAGTTGTGTAAATGACCAGTCAGAATGACACGTCTAATATGACAAAAATCTTATTTCTGTTGTTGCTTTGCCAGCTTGTAAATATCTGATGTTGTCAGTTGTATGGTGTCAATGAAAGTGATGTTGATGTTGACGATAAATATCTTGATGTAGATAATGATAATTATGGTGTAGTTGATAATAGCGACAGAATTCAGTTAGAACATGTATAATCATTATAAACAATTCTTCTTTCATAATTATTTTTAACTTTATATCTGTTGCAAAGATCAAATTATTTCTTTCCTCTGCCACCACCCCAACTACCAATGATACCATAAATATCTTTCTCACATAATGAATTCCCATTTCTTGATATGAAATGTTGCCCTTTGAACTGAAAAAAAGTCTGCGAGTTTCTGTTATGCTCTAACAAAATATTATTTCATTCACCTTAATATATTTGTCTTTAATTCTGTCATCAGATAACATTAAATGTCCTGAGGAGGTTCAGAGACAGATATGCTTTTCAAAAATAAATCCATTCTGGTTGCCATTTTGGTATTGTAAAACTTTCTTTTGTTTTGTTTAAGATCATTACATGACTATAAGTGATATTCCATTCCAAACGAACCAAACTTTTTTCTTTTTTCTTTTCTGTGTATGGAATATCTGATACAAACTCAATATTATTAAACATTTTATACCGATTTCTAATGCCCTAATAATGATTATGGTCAGGGCAAATAACAGTAGTCATGTACATTTATTATGCCCAAACAATGTGTCATGTACATTTATTATGCCCAAACAATGTGTCATGTACATTTGTTATGCCCAAACAATGGGTCATGTAATTTATTATGTCCAAACAATGGATCTTGTACATTTATCATGCCTAAACAATGGGTCATGTACATTTATTATGCCCAAACAATGGGTCATGTACATTTATTATGCCCAGACAATGGGTCATGTACATTTAATATGCCCAAACAATGGGTCATGTACATTTATTATGCCCAAACAATGGTCATGTACATTTATTATGCTCAAACAATGGGTCATGTACATTTATTATGCCCAAACAATGGGTCATGTACATTTATTATGCCCAAACAATGGGTCATGTACATTTATTATGCAATAACAATGATTATGGTTAGAACAAATAAATGTTTGATAGCTCCATTGTTTGTTCTAAGTTTTTCTAATTCCCACCAACACTCATTACAATCATTAGTAATTTTTTCTTAATCAAATAATAATTGTAAAATTTTCCATACTTATTGCATTAATTTAAATTCAGTTCAGTCTAAGTGATATATTTTGAATTATAAACTTGGAGTTACTGATGGTATTTATTATGAGTCCACTGTTTGTTGTGGCATCTTTATATTGTTCTGTCCATCCACCCTTAGGTACAGTCCATAACATTCATGGTCATCTGCTGTGTATTCTTTAGTTTAAGTGCTAAAAGATATAAATGATTAAAACCTGATGTCCATGTTTATGATAAATGCCTCAGTGTGAACCAACCCAAGTCTTGAAAATATATAAAAATTAATAAAATCTTGTCATTCATGTAAGATCCTCCTTAAATAACACAGTGAAGCTACATCACTCCCTCTCCGTAACACCCTTCATTATAACACCATTCCTATTACAAGGCAATTATGGTCATGGATCCCTTTCATTGTTCAGTAATACAATTATGTGTATAATGTACTTCATGATACAGAAGTCATGCTTTAAGGCAGTGTACTCTGTGGTTTCTGTTGACAGCATTATAGTGAGGGAGTAATGTGTTGTTGTTGTTGTTGTAGGGTTTAACGCCATTTTTCAGCACACGATAGGCAATACATGGTGGCCAGTATTAATGGTGGAAGAAGAACCCGGGAAAACCTCGGAAAGAACCACCGACCCACGAGAAGCTACTGGCAAGCTTTCTCACATACCCACATTGGCTGAATCCTAGACTCGAACCCACGCAGACAGGGGTGAGATGGCAGTGATCCATAACAGAGAACACCTTAGATGTGGGTTAATTAGTTTGTTAGTATATGATCCAATTATCTTGTAAAGTGAATTTTAAATTATAAATTTTGAATTTATTTTGTGACTTTTGTACATAAATACAGTTTTAATTGTCAAATATCAACGGTCTTAGGGAGGTCAAAATACAACTATCCTTTTCAGCTTACAGTATGTAATGACAGCCTTTTATATTACCAGGTATACCATATATACTTGCTTATAAGTCAAGTCCAACTGCAAACAACAAAGATCCTGATCTGCCATAGCATATGTACCTACAGATCCAGGTCTACAATATATTGTTTGTTCTACAGATTACTGTGCTGGCAGTGTCTTTGCAGTTTGCAGTTTGACTCATATTATAAGCAAGTACAAACAATAGCTTTACTTTCATTGATTATTCTATGTGACTCATAAATCACAGTTTTATATTTAATTCCATGTAAAAAAAAATATGATTGTGGAGAATTTTGTCTTGATTTTGCCTATGCTGTTATAATTGAAAAGCCTGTGATTATTCATTGTACTCTATTTTAAGGAAAGTCAGAGTTTATGGGTAGAGCTGTAATTATTCTTTGCACTCTATTTTAGGGGAAGTCAGAGTTTATTGGTAGAGCTGTAGTAAAAGCAGTAGTGAAAATGAGCAATGAGAAGTATGAATCTCCAAAATTCCCACCCCATCTAGAGTGGTGGGATGTCAGTAGAGGATCGGACAAAGCAGGCGAGCTTCTGGCTGCATTTGAGTTGCTACAGGTAAAGTACATTTTAATTGGTCATCAGTTTCCATTTACTCAGAAAAAAAGTATTATTAAAAAAAATAGCATGGTCACAAATCTTGCAGTCCCTACTAGTCAGCTGATTTATTTAGGATCATGGACACCTAGGTGCACCCATAGTTCAAACTTTTTGAGGTCACAACAGGGTTATGGACTCTTTTAGTGCATTCCAGGGACAAAACAAAAGGTGAAATGAGAGTTAGAAGTATCTGTGTGCACAAGTTCAAAATGTTGCACAAAATAAATTCAATGTTAAATTTCACTGTGGAAAAATAAAGTAGTAACACAGCAACAAAAACAAATTTCATTGGGGTGAATAAGTGCTGCAAACAGAATACACAACAATACCATCTGCTGTTTCTTGTAAATGTGAAAGGATATGAAAAAGTGTGGCTGTGCCTGCCGGTAATTATATCTATGATCAGCTGGATTACTAATTATCTCCCTTGTTAGCATGGTTATATTGTATAATACTTTCCAAAATGCAAGGTATTATCAGAATCACATTCCCATAAGAACGCCATCCAGATACATTGTGTTTCATTACTATAGTATTTCCTTGTGCATTTTATTGCTGGCTATCCATAAATATGAATATTCTTGAAGATTCTCTGCTTCTTTTTTTTTTTTTCACTCTGTGAATCTTGCAGCATGTGTATATTCTAAGCAATGCTGAGTCAGCATACCATACACATTTTGGTAGATCAATGGAACATATTTTTTTTTATAACTTTCTTTGCTATTATAATTTTTGGATGATGAAATTCATAAACATGTAGAAATTTTATATATTTATCAATTAAGATTCATTTCAAAGAAGGAAAAAACATTTCAGAACTTAATAAAATGAATTTTGCTATTTTTCCAAGGTCAAATTGTGGAATAGCATTATAAAGCTATACGTTCTATCAATTTTACAAGATAACTTTTCTGATAGTAACATTTCCTAACCTAAAAAGCAATGCTCTATCTGATAGGTTACTAAGATTCCAAATACCACTAAAGCATTAACCATTTAGCTGTGTCTGTCAGATCAACTATATGTAGATTTCGATTTCAGTCTGATTGATAGCATATATAACTAGTTTGCCCTGATGCAAGATTCTTTAAATAATAATAATAATAATAATAATAATAATTATTATTATTATTATTATTATTATTATTCCAACTTGGTTGTGGGAGGTTTACCCTGTTCCAAAATATCTGCAATTGTTATGAATGTGCAAGCTGATTCAGGTTGCCATTTATGTAGTGTGAAATGTGTAAGGATAAAATGCATAAACCTCCATGTCTTCATTTTATTATGCATTGAACTATTATATGAAAGGGACACCTGTCTACTTTGGACACTTTTGTTGAGAACCGTCTGTAGACAGTTTTCAGTGATCTTACAAGGATATTTTCTTGTAACAAGTTCAATTTTAATAATAGAGGGAAGAAGGTCATTAATTTTGTAAATATATTAAGCCCAAGATAAATTATTTTGAAGTAGACAATCAACGAATTAGCAATTAGGTTCTAGAAATATTCTTTCAGATAGCATTATTTTGTTACTTTGTACAAAAAGCTGCAGATTTTGTTTCTCATGCAGAAATGCTGGCAGTTAATAATTTTTTTTCAATGCTGGAGACATCGGCAAATGCTATATTAAAAATCCTTTATGATAAAATGCTATGTGTCAAATTGGGTCATATTTTGAAAAGATGCTGTTTAATGATTTCTGTACTTGTGGGCATACTAAATAGCAAAATGGCCTACTAAATAGCAAAATGGCATATTGAATGGCAATATGGCATATTGAATGGCAGTATGGCATATTGAGTGGCAAAATGGCATCATTTGTACAAATTTGAAAGGGCTTCAGTCTGGGATGATTCCTGTCAGATTTGGTCAAATTCCGTTAGATGGCTTTGAAAAGTTTAATTTTTCTCTAAATGCATCATTCAACAGAGATGGTGTCATGGGGTATGAATGCAGAAGTTCATGAAAAAAGTTTCCAAATTTGCATACTATTAAAGCATTGACTTGTCAGAGCTCCCATGCTCATGTTCCATCAGATATGGACTAAGAATAAAAAACTAGAGAGAAAGTTTTGAACAATTGTTTTCATATCATATGCAATCAGCAGCATTGGAAGAACTTTCTACAGAAAACATTCTATTTGATAAGATTTCTTGGCTAACTACTCTTTCATTTACCAGTTAGGCAGTCTCAAGTGGTCTCAAGCCATCGTCATTTTATCTTTATATACATTCTCTTCTGGTCATGAAGTACATGTATTAGGAATGGTCTGTTCATTGTCTGTCATTGCAATGCCTCCTTTACTACAGAGATGATTGCCATGAAACATTAAGTACAAATTCACTTCTTTTGATTATTTGTTCTAATGCAAATTTTGTTAAATTGACATCCAGTTTGGCAGCTATGGCAGCCATCTTGAAAGTCTTAATGCAGCATCTACTACTCAATATATGATTTTATTGATATGGGGTTTTCACTAAAAAAAGCAAACAAACAAACATCTTATCATGTCTAGTTGGTCCTCACTAAATATGGCACTGATATTAGGTGCAATATAGCCATAACAACATATGGGATTTTCACTAAAAGACTAACAATCTTACAATGTTTAGTTGTTCATGATGAAAATTTGTCAGTTTGATGACAAATGTGGCTGCCATGGTTACTGTTCCAAAAATCTACATTGTCTGAATTTATAGATCATGTGATGTGGGATTTTCACAAAAGTCTTCTTACACTGAGTACAGCAGTGTTGGTCATAAATGAAATTGGTGCTGATCAGACCTCAAATATGGCCACCTTACACATCATGTTGTAGCTAGTACTTCTGAATTGATGGTCATGGAGTTTTTGTATGGCATGTACTTAGTTTGAAATGAAATGGTGTTAACCTTCAAAATTTCAAAAAGACCCTGACTTTCCTTGAAAGGGCACTGAAACCCAAGTTTGTGTGTCTGTTTACTCAAAATGTCAATGGTACCAAATAAACATGTGCAAGAATTAAATGATGGTCATATTTGAAGTGATCAGTGACTGTACATTTGGGTGTATGTACATCTTTTTAAACTGGGGGAGGGGATGTGATGGAAACCCCAAGGTCCTGATGCAGAGTATTCATTTGTGACCATGGAAACACAAATGGGTAGAATTGATTTTTATCAAACCCCATTTTGTGGATTTCTCTAAAGAATACCTTAAATTATTCCACATAATAGCTATGTGGGTTATATTCTAAAAAGTATTATAGGTCATTTGAAAAAACCAAGTTAGCATGTGAGGATATCTTGACAAGTCAAGTGTGAAGATCTTCTGGTCGTCATATCAGGTTCAAGGTCAAAGTCATTATATTAAGAATTTTGTACTGCACTTATCTTGTGAACGTGTTAACTCAAACATATTAGAAAATATTTCTGTAAGAATAAAAGGACAGAAGAAATGGACTTATCAAGAATTCCTCAAAGAACTCTCTCAGCTAATAGAGTACAGTACCTTTAATCGATTCTGGCTTAAATGAAAATAAAATTCTTTCCCTGTTGGTTTCATCTGTCTCAATCTTGAGATGTGAGCTTTAATTTTTTTTGTTTTAGTTAACTATGTGTTACTTTTCCTATGCTGTGTTTTTTATGGATGTTTCCTTACATTGATATTATCTATGTTCTGTATAGTTCCCATTTGATGAGAGTGAACTACAATTAGCATTCCACACTCCACCGTATGCCAGGAAATCCTTACGGGTATACTACCAATGTTTCTTATATGTAGCATGTTGTAATTGGCTTTGTATACACATCCATGTTGTAAGTTCTAAGTTTCTTATTGCTTTTATCATGCTTACTACATTAAAAGTTGGTGGATGATCATTTAGGAAAACACAGCAATTCTTGTGTATTAGGGGAGAGAACTAATCAGGTTCAGTACGGAATGAAGGATTTCATAGAGAGAAAACTTGGGACTACTTTTTAAAATTGAGATGTAACAGTAATAAGAATAATAATAATAATAATAATAATAAAAATATTGCTATTATTTAACATGGCTTTTTATTTTCAACTAGTGAGGTATTAGTTTTTTTAATAAAAATGGCAGTTCTAACATGCTAACTTGTTGATATAGACAATCAGCACTGGCGTCTGAACACTGGCTATGAGTTGGATGCTATACCAATTGAGCATTCCATTTCTGAAGGATTAAGTTTATTTACTGAGACTAAAATTGTACAAGTTTCTTTTATTTATTTACAGAATTCTTTTATTTATATTATACTTGGAGGTAATCAGAACATGTCCTAGAATACCATATATAAAATACAATAACCATACTTGTTTTAAGATGAGAGAGAGATTGAGAGATAAAAAGTTATTTTCCAAGTATGTATTAAAGCTGTACCGATTAATCGGCCATGCTAATAATCGGGCCGATTATTGGAACAATCGGTATAATCGGTATCGGCAGAAATAATCGGTGCCAAAGTCAACAAATTTCCAAAATATAAATTCATTCATAACATTCATCTTGACATGGCTTGAAATTTAAATCAGAAAATTAAATAGAGGAAACTAAGGAATAAACTTTTGATTTGGGGGGTTAATTGAAAGACAGTATATTCTTAAAAGTAAATACTTTTTAACACTCTTGCTGTAAACCATCGCTGATTGTCTGCTCACAACAAATTATCAGTACCATGCATGCACTCATCCCAATCACAGCAGCCAACCAGCCAATGAGGCCTCCTGTGGCTGTTGAACCTCCACCATACACATTAAAGGGATGGTCCTGGCTTTTAAAAAGTTGTCACCAAAAAAATTTGCCAATCTCAATATTTTGTTGACAATTTTCAAAAAATGTTGCCAGAATAAGTAGTGAATATATTTCCAAGACTATTAATGTTATAGGCAATGAAAATCGAAAAAGATGGGATAGTTATTACTTTATTGACAAAAAGCAATACAGCCATAATATTACAAAATAAATCATTATATGACTGTTTTGCACTACTTCCATGGTCTTTGCATTCTGCATCACTGTTAGTGCATAGGTCTAACTGTTGTCACCTGAAATAAATGCATTATCAAATGTAAAATATCTACTTTCCAACAGTCTCTCTTTTTTTAATAGAAACATCAGGTAAAAGCAAATATATATTATGTATATTATTTTCCAAATAATAGTTTTGTAAGAAATTTTATTTAGATAATGACATTTTAATACTAAAACCCTATGATCATACTTTATAGTGTAAGATAAGTGACATATAATGCGACCGTCAATTTCATGCATTCAGGAATTAAATGCCCCCCTCTTTTTGGTTAGATTCACAAAGTACATCTAAGGTCAACCAGGAGTTCAGAAATTTGTTTTTGCCCTGCTTTACATACTTTGCTTGTTTAGTGTGTGAATTGCTTCCTAAATCCCAGGAATGATCACTGAATGCTGTAGATTTTTTCTCGACAAGCAAATTATAATCTCCATCCCCACCAATGAAACTTACACGCGTCAACTTGACCTGGCATTACTGTACCATATATATAAACATTGATTACCATCATTAAATTAAAAGAAGGAATGAGCAAACATATCACAGAGCATATGTGTCTCAAAAAAACTAATTCAGAATAAATATGTTATTTAGTAAAGAGTTTTATTTACATATATGAGTTAACAATAAGAAATAAGGTGGGATATAAAATGTGGGAAATAGTTATCACATGTATGGTAGCTTCTGACCACATTTGAACTGTTAACATAAATCCGCACCCATTTTAGGCATTGTTATAACAAAAATAGGGCATGGTTTACTTGTCAATCAAATGCTAGTGCTTTCACTAACTGTAGAACAGGCGGTTTCTTTAAATAATCGGTCTCATAATCGGTATTGGCAGTTTTAATAATCGGCTATATGTGGTATTGGCATAATCGCCAAAAAGTGGCATCGGTACAGCTTTAGTTTGTATTTGTAGTTTGTTTTGTTTTTTTCACATGAAAGTAGCCATGTGGTCCAAAACAGCTGTTTCAGCATTGGATATAACAGACTTAGTGGTTGAAATAAATGAAATTCCAATCATAGTTCTAAAATAAAATGTACAGTGAGTCCTGATTTGCCAGTGTATGTTGTAAGACAGGATTAACAGAGGCAAGAGTCATGGTAGCACAGAGGTTAGTGTGTCAGACTTGTAACCAAAATGGTACAGATTTGAATAGTACAATAAAATCCAACTGGGTTGGCTGCCATGTTGTGTCCTTGTGCAAGGAACTTTACTCCAACTGCCTTGGCACTTAAATGACCACCGTGTGTTGCTGTGTGGTAAAAACCAAACCAAACCAACATGAAACATAGGATCATTCCTTTTTCCAAAATATTTGTTTCTTAATAGCAATGTTTGGATGGCTTTTCTGACTGTTTTGTGCCATTTTTAATATGCACATTAATTGCTATTACATTATCTCTTTTACAATAAACCCATTCTTGAAGATAATAATAATAATAATAATAATAATGAGGACTTTGCATATTGCCTAATCTTTAGAAACTCTAAGCGCTTTACAACATTAGATAACACCTATAAGATAAGAAACATAATAATATTATTACAAAAACAAACAACATGAAATTAGATAAACGTTAAAAAAATTTAAAAAAACATGCTGAGAATATTTCCGGTAGGAAACATTATTAAGTCTTTAAGTTTGTTCTTGCAGTCTAAATAAGTGAGTTTTGAGAGCCCTCTTGAATGTGATCACTGTGTCTTTGTGTCTAAGTTCAGTGGGCAATTCATTCCACGTTGCTGGGCCCTGGTATGCAAAAGAATGCTGTCCATATGACTTTGTTTTCATAGTGGGAATAATGAGTATACGATTGTCAGAAGAGGAGCATAAGTATCTTGTTGGTATGTACACATGGGTGAGGTCAGATAGGTATGTTGGACTAGAGTCCGACAGTGAAATGTAGCACAGAGAACAAATTTTGTGTTTGATTCTGGATCGAATGGATAGCCAGTGTAGGGTACAGAGCAGCAGGGAGGTGTGCTCTGTTCGTGGTACTCTAAGTATGATCCGAGCAGCTGATTTTTTTGTTGTTGTTGTTTTAAAATGGGATTAAATGATCTTTTATTGCTGTATCAGGTAAAAAGTAGGGAACAAGAGAAAAATGTTTTCCTGAGGAGTTGATCTTGTGACCTCTATTACACTACCCAATCATTCATATAACCAATCTAACCATGAGAAGAAAAACATTTTATTTTATTTTATTTATCAAATGTTTGACACTAGCATTTAAACTTTTAAAATTGCTTTTTTAATTCTGATTAAAAGAAGCCTTGTTGTAAAGCACTGCTAAAAACTCTATAATTTAAATTCAAGAGTTGTAGTGAGATATTGCTGAGTGTGGACATACTCCTTGCACACAGAGGTAATCCATTGTTTTAAAGTCCAGAAAACTATTTTTAAAAATGTTGAAAATTGAACAAATGACATATTGGTGCTTCATTTAAGTTAAAAGCATCTCATTTTTTGGCATTTTTAACACATATATTATGGATAGAAAATATACCAGAAGAATTTGTCTTTGATTTTTGGATACAAAAATTAACCACTTTGTTTAATCAGACTTTTGGATACAAAAACTGACCACTTTGTTTAATCTGACTTTTGGATACAAAAACTGACCACTTTGTTTAATAACTTTTGGATACAAAAACTGAACTCTTTGTTTAATCTCACTTTTGGATACAAAAACTGACCACTTTGTTTAATAGCTTTTGGATACAAAAACTGACCTCTTTGTTTAATCTGACTTTTGGATACAAAGATTGACATCTTTGTTTAATCTCACTTTTGGATACAAAAACTGCTCTCTTTTTTAATCTCACTTTTGGATACAAAAACTGACCTCTTTGTTTGATCTGACTTTTGGATACAAAAACTGACCACTTTGTTTAATAACTTTTGGATACAAAAACTGACCTCTTTGTTTAATCTCACTTTTGGATACAAAAACTGACCACTTTGTTTAATCTGACTTTTGGATACAAAAACTGACCTCTTTGTTTAATCTCACTTTTGGATACAAAAACTGACCACTTTGTTTAATCTAACTTTTGGATACAAAAACTGACCTCTTTGTTTAATCTCACTTTTGGATACAAAAACTGACCACTTTGTTTAATAACTTTTGGATACAAAAACTGACCTCTTTGTTTAATCTCACTTTTGGATACAAAAACTGACCTCTTTGTTTAATCTCACTTTTGGATACAAAAACTGACCTCTTTGTTTAATCTGACTTTTGGATGCAAAAACTGACCTCTTTGGAAAGGAATGCGTAGTAATATCAGCCTTGTCCTTTTGTTGATTTATTTATATGGGTCACCTTTTATCCATATTTTTAAGCACACATTATTTTGCTCCACCACCCTCAAATCACATTTATATATTTTTACTATTTTCTGCACAAAATCTTTCATGACATATGGTTTTAGCAATTTAAATAAAAGTATTGGCTGAAAAAAAGTGATTTCTATGGGTAAGTAACAAGATGACCACCATTGTACTCACGCATAAGTCCATTCCAACTGCAAACTTTAAAGACCCAGATCTGCTATCACATAATGTGTTGGCAGATCTGGGTCTGAAGTTTGTTAGGAGTAATCAGTAGAATAAACAACATAGACCCCGATCTGCTGGTGCATTATGTGTGATGGCAAATCATTGTCTACTGCTATGCTGTGTGCAGTTGAATCCAACTTATAAGTGAGTATACTTGGTAATTCTAGAGCACTGTCAAGTGCTTTTTTTCTCCATGATCAAAATTATATCATTAAAATGAAAATTTTATTAACTGACCATTTTTATAATTAAATCATTGCAATGACCATTTCTTTAATTACAGCATTAAAATTACTAATTCCTACATAATATGTGGCTTTTGAATGGTTTCAAACTGAGATTTTTATTATTGAAAAATACAATAAAAACTGCAGGTTCCTTGAAGTTTATTTGCTATTTTTACCTAATTCCTTATTGATTGCAGATTTTCTTCTGTAATCACTGACAAAAATATGGATTTTTCACACAGTTTATGCAGTCACCCTGAAATAGGAACCCAATAGTTTCAGTACAGAATGCAATGTTCCATGGTGATACTTGGTTTGTCCTTGAATAATTCAAGATGGCATTTGATTTGCATATTGTAAAACCATTAACTAGTGTAATGCAATGATAACTATGTGTTTCTTATTAATAATTTTAAATAATTTAGTGAACATCAATAGCTAAATAATGTAATCTCTGATGCTAGTATGCTACATTTTATAAAAATTTACATGGATAATAAAATTTGATTGATAATAGTTAAATACAAAAAAATGAAATTCTCAGTAGGTTTAGTTTTAAACTGGCATGTGCTTTGCATTTCTTTTAATGTTTAGCCAGAGTGAAGTTAATAAGTTTTACAAATTAATTATGTTACATTTCTAAATACTTAAGAAAGATATTCCTATAATGAAAAAACTTAAAGACTTGACTTCAGAATACTGTGAACCTGTGTAGTGGGGCGGGGTTGCAAAATGTTAAATTTTCATTAGTACATAAATCTGTGGATTGGAGAATAGGGTCTTGTTACATTTTTTTTTTTAGTTGGATTGATGTTCATTTGGTCTTTAACTGCCACATAATTTGTAAAAAAGTTATCCTATAAATGAAAGTGAATTGACAGTCAATTTTAAATACATTATTTTAAGAATATAATGTATAATTTTCTTGTCGACCAAAAAGGTGTTATATCATTTTTAGTTCTGTACACTGTAAAGTAAATTTTGTTTAACCAAAAATGCAACAGATTTATTTCCTGCTGTGATTTTCTCAGACAAATAGCTTATAAAATATCCACTGTTTTGAAGAGATGCATTCATTTATGAGACTTTTATGGAATTCATGCCATGATTATCATTCACTCAGAGTAATCTACTTTGCCTAACTGTACACTACATTATATGTATAGTGTGATGTAATGATCCTATCTGTACACTGTACATGATATGTATCATGTGATGTAATGAGTCATTCTGTACACTGCACATGATTTGTATAGTGTAATGTAATAAGCCTATCTCTACACTGCACATGATTTGTATAGTGTGATGTAATGAGTCTATCTGTACACTGTACATGATATGTATCATGTGATGTATGTATCATGTGATGTAATGAGTCTCTCTGTACACTGTACATGATATGTATAGTGTGATTTAATGAGCCTATTTGTACACTGTACATTATATATAGTGATCTGCTTTGCCTAACTGTACATTGTACATGATGATTGATCAACTGCATCTATCTATACACTTAAACATTAGTATACTTATATATAAATAACTGTGTCCATCTGTGCACTTAAAAATTAGTATAATTATGATAGAAATAACTGTGCCATTCTGTGCACTTAAAAATTAGTATACTTATAGATAAATAACTGCCATTCTGTGTACTTACAAATTAGTATACTTATAAATAACTGTGACCATCTGTACACTTAAATATTATTATACTTATAAATTGTTGCCAATGTAATCATTTGCTATATTCATATAATTATAATACAGTACTCTCTCTATAGCACTCCCTCTACAGTACTCCCTCATTATAATGATATCCATGGGAAACATGAGCTGCCTTATAGTGAGATTGCCTTGTAATGAAATAAATTATACATGTAATTTTACTACCACTTAATGATATTGGATCCATGGATGTTCTCTCCTTTTAACAGGAAGTGTATTATAATAAAGGTCATTATCGTGAGGGAATGTTATATTTACTACAATAAACGTTCATCAGTTCAAAGTGCTATGGGGTCAAAAAAATTGTTTTTTTGCAAGGTCACAGATGAAAGTGTGCTTTACCACATGGACAGATTGAGTCATTTGAGTAAAGTCAAACATCCACATGATTGATGTTCTTGTAATTGCACATTTTTACACATTTTTCAAGTTCAATTCTTATAAAACAATGTTTTTTCGAGTCATATTTTCCAAATTCAGTAAAATTCTATAATCTTAAAATGTTGTTTATTTACTATACTTTCTTATTCAAGCTGGCCATGTTTGGTGATAAAAGCGGTGAGGACTTGCCACCCATGGAGCTTCCTAGCCTGATGGACAAGGACAGGGGACCTGTCATGCCTGTCCCCAAAGGGATACGACCTGTTCTCAGCAGGCACAGGATTGAGGTCAGTTTCAATGCAGGGCTTTTCTAGCAACTTCAAAATAAGCCCAAATCCCTTACTGTTTGTGGAAAAAATTCTCAACTGTACATCATACATGTGATTCTACTTTCAATATAATAAAACTACCATTTTAATGGCTGTCTACTGCACATGCTGTTTTATCATCAACCACTTTTGAAAATGAAAATAATTATATATAAAAATTAATAAAAAGAAAAACAAACAGTATTTACATGCGTTCTATAACCACATAAGAGAAACCAGCCAGAACAAGTCTACTGGTGACTGGAAATGTTTCTCCAAAAGAATGACCAATGCAATGATGCATGATTCATTAATAGATTTAGAATTGTTTACAAAAACAGCTAACTTGTGTACACAGCAAACTGTAAATGATTACCCTATTGTTGTAATCTGGAGAGCTTATAGCCAAATGTTGCATACTTTTATGTTTGTTGTTGTTGTTGTTGTAGGGTTTAACGCCATTTTTCAGCACAAGATAGGCTATACATGGCGGCCAGTATTAATGTTGGAGGAAGAACCCGGGAAATCCCCGGAAAGTACCACCAACCCTTGAGAAGCTACTGGCAAGCTTTCTGACATAACCACATTGGCCGAATCTGAGACTCAAACCTATGCAGACAGGTGAGATGACAGTGATCCGTAACGGAGAGTGCTTTACACCACTCAGCCACTCCGGGGCCCCCTTTTATGTTTGTGAGGTTTTGTAAGAAATAAAGGGAGTAAAGGTGGCCTATGATGTCTTCTGAGGCTTTGATAAAAATCAGCACACCTTTGGCAGAAGGGAAATAAAAGGGACAGACTGACCACAGAAAATTATTTTGTAGCAGACACACTAGAGTAAGAATTTTTTTTGTTGTCTTGTTTAATTTTTTTTATCATATTGTTCAAGGTGTTTTAAGAGGAATATTAAAGGACAGATAGTACTTTTTTTTAATTCATGTTAAAATTGTGAAACGTGCTTTCTCACAATGTTAGGAAACCATTGGTTAAGAAATATTGCAAGAAGCTCAACAATGCTTAGATATCATATTTTAAGTGTATGCAGGTGTGTAGCAAAGTTTGCATAGGGTATGCAGATGGGTAGCAAAAAGTTGCATTTTGTGTTTTTTATGTATGAATCTATTTGATAAACTTTTTAAAATTTTCATGCAAATAAATTAAGTTCAAATCATAGATAAAATATATCAGTTAAAAATATATTTAGAAGACAATTAATTTTATTGTCAGGATAAATTGGTCATAATAGCATAAATACATCATGTTATTTTTTTCACTTTTTAACATGGGTGTAAATCAATGGGGGAGGGGTCATTTACAGTGGTGAAACATGCCAACAATTGTTTGGATCGAGCCATGAAGAGAAAGAAGCCCCTGAAGACTAAGGAATACATCTCAAGTCCATGTCTGGACCTTCCTCCATGGGGTGAACATAGCTTGTTGGAGTATTAGAGAGCAGTCAGCAACCTTACAAACCCAGCGACTGGAAAACTGAAGTTAGAATATGGCAGGCAGTGTGTGGTTGTCCCATCATTGCCACAATTTCTAATGCTGATACAAAGAGGACAGTCTCACTTCTTTGCAGAATGTGAAGTGATTCATGGGGGAATATGGACCAGATAATTATTTAGGGCCTGTAAAATGTGAAGCTTAATAATCACAGTGAATGTCATCAGTGGTCAGCAGACAGTAATCTTCTGAAGGAAACTAGAAATGCTATTGGATTTTATACCCCAAAAATCTCTGCTGTTACCTATATCTGATTTAATTCATGTTTATTTTTAATTTAATTGTCTGTCAGTTTTAAATTTTTTATTATATTATAATGTAAATTTTTTCACTAGAGATGATACTTTTTCAGAAAATTGTTTGACCTTGACTGTTAGTTTAAAAACACCAGGTGTTGATCTAAATTCTGACCTGGATTCAAAATTAGTAAACAAAGTTCTATTTTATTTTAAAATGATTGGTTGTTGTCAAGGTCATGATGGGACTACGTGGGTTAAGAAGTAAACACTTTTTAAATTTTTTATTCTGGGAATAAAATCATTGGTCTAATCAAGGCCATATTCTGTGTACGAGATATAAACATGATCTTGTGAACCCCCCCCATTTTGCAACTTGGGAGAATTTTGAAACTGCATCTTATAATACAATATAATCTTTGTTTTGAGAGAGATTTCTCAGTTTTTTGGGCTTTTACACTTGATGTCAAGCTCTTCTGTTGATGCCAGATTTTTAAGTTGATTATCTTCCGATCATTTGGATTTCAAAAGGATTAATTCTTTATTCTCTGGAAATATTTTGAGGAGTGTGCTCACACAGAAAGTTTGGAAAGACATGCCATTATTTGTATTTCTACAAGGAACTGTAGATAAGCACAGTACTGACTACAGCATACATTATCCATCTTGGATTTTCCATCAGGATTCAAACTTTAAATTATTAGAACATTTATTACTAGGACTTTTGCAATTTAATTCGTGGATTATTCTTAGGTTATTTTTGGATTTGATTCTTGAAACCTTAAGTCCTTCTCCTTTTTTCATTTGTACAGAATTTTCCAGGAAAATAAATTATTTGTTAAATTTTAAAAAGCTTGTTGTTTTCACTCTTTCTGTGTTACTGTTTATTCGAGCCTAAACACATAACACTGCAATGAACTATAAGACATAAACAACTCTTCATTTTTCATTAATTGAATCATATTAATTAATTATTATTGCAACATTTTTCATCAGAATCTGAATCTGATTTATGTTCAAACTTGCTGTTTTATTATAGTATGAAGATAATACATATCATGGCAAAAAGTGATTTTGTTTTGTTTTCAATCCCCTTAAAACAATTTATAACCAATGAAAAATCTAACAGTTTAGAAGCCATTCCACTGATCAAGAGAAATCCTGGTTCTATCATGTATGTTTCTTGTTGCAGGGGAAAAATCATCCAGGTGTAACTTGTCCAGATTATGAATTTAGCATGATTTTATCATATATTACAATACACTTCTTTGTAGAAGCCAAAATCAGGTGTGATAAGTTGTCTCCCTTAGACTGCCTGGCTTCCAGGGGTTGTGCATGTTTTAAAATATGTATGTAACATAATTGCTTATATTTACATGATGTGATGGAATATGGTTTTACAATCACAGGTAAGTACCATATATACTAGAATACAAGCAGAATAATTTAGGGAAGAAAAAAATCTAGAAGAAGGGAAGTCAGTTTATCTGCAGAACAAGGTGTAAACTTTAAAATGTTCAAGTTTTCTTGTTGACTACCAGTTCTTATGTCACGTGTTTAGGCTCAAATAAACAGTAACACAAGAAAGAGTGAAACAACAAGCTTTGGAAAATATAACAACTAATTAATTTCCCTGGAAAAATACTGTAAAAATAAAAAAAATATGAGAACTTATGGTTTCCAGAATCAAATCCAAAATTAATACAAGAATAATCCATGAATAAAGTTTTTGAAGTCCTAATATTGAACTGTTCTAATGATTTCAAGTTTGAGTCCCAATGAAGAATCCAAGATGGAAGGCGATGACGTGTGCTGTAGCCTTTACTGTGTTGATGTCTACAGTTCCTTGTACAAGCACAATAATTTATCCTCTGGTCTTGGAAATCCAAATAGAATTTTCAATATATGTCTTTGTTCAAGAATTCTGTATGAATACATAAATATTTCCAGAGAAAATAATTAATCTTTTAGAGTCTAAATAATTTGGAGAAAAATTAACTAACAATTCAAACACTCCAGAGTTCATTTCTGGTCACATCAGAAGAAAACAACTTGACATCAAGTGTTTAAAAGCCCTGGACTCTGAGATCTCTCTCTTTAAACATCACTATTAATGCTAAGTATTTTCCAATTTCGGAAATGCCTAATTGCAATATATATTGTGAATTAGAGGATGGCATGATCATGTTTACATGTAAAAGTCACATAGCTCCTGTATGTCCTTGATAAAAACCAATCATTTTACTCCTAGAGAAAGTTGTTTACTTGACCTTCAATCAAGGCCAGGAACTAAGCCAAAAATAGAAACAAGTGTTTCTATTATTAGGTATCTAAGGAAAACTAAGGTCAAACTGAATTTTCTGGAAAATATCAAATTCCTAGTAAACAAAATTACATTATATTGATATGTAAAGAAAATAAAAAGACTCCAAAACCCACAAACAATCAAATCAAATCAAATCAAACACAAATTAAATCAAATATAAATTCAATCAAATGTATGTAACACAGTTTATATTGTTAGTGCAGATTGTTAAAGATGTGATCACATGCTTAAACTGAAGCCTCCAGGACACCCTGTACTGCAACCCCCCAGAACACCCTGTACTGCAAACCCCCCCCCCCCAGGACAACCTGTACTGCAACCCCTCAGGACACCCTGCACTGCAACCCTCCAGGACAACCTTTACTGCAAACCTCCCCAGGAACACCCTGTACTGCAACCCCCCCCGGGACATCCTGTACTGCAAACCCCTCCCCCAGGATACCCTGTACTGCAACCCCTCAGGACACCCTGTACTGCAACCCTCCAGGCCACCCTTTACTGCAAACCCCCCCCAGGACACCCTGTACTGCAAAAAAAAAAAAACCAGGACACCCTGTACTGCAACGCCATGTGAAAATGACCATTCATTCAGATGGAGTTGCAATAACATGATTTTTTTATATGGCTGGACTTGTGGATCAGCTTATGCATGGGTCGTGCACTTTCTAAAGTTTTACTATTCACTTGGGGAGTTGGTTGGCTTATACATTAACTGGCTTACACACCAGTATATATGGTACATTTAATGGAACCATTGTAAATTTGGGATACACTTGTGCAGCAAGTGCTCCATCTGTACAACTTCTATAATTAAATAATAACCCTGTATGAACAGTGTGTATGATTTTCTGAGAGACACAAGGTTTAAAGTGTGTCTTTCAGATTAATCAATGTTTATTCCAGTGGTTTTGCACAAAATGATTAATGTCTGCCTGATACAGTGCCTAAATTGATGACCACTAAAAATAGAGTTATGTTTACCTTGATGGTTAATGTTAAATTTTATGTTACTGTAGATTTATTTACAGTGTGATATAACTTCTTCAGTCCTACCTTCGAACTTTTAGACTGGTCCCATGTTTTACTTTTGACTGAAGTTGCCACATGTGTGGTAGCTACATAGGGGCCAGAAATCAGGCTACTTTTCTTTGCCCAACCAGACTAAAATAAGTGTATTTGAAATAGAATCCATAATTAGCCTTAGAAAAACTGAAATAAATTTTATGACTGGAAAACAATTCTGACGTAACAGTTATTCTTTTACAAGTCATTCAGGTTATATCAGTCTCTTTCAGGTGTGCCCAAAAAATCAGTTTAATTACAAACTATCATTTAGAATAGCATCATTGTAGTTTGATGGTTTGAAATAAAATTGGCAATTTAACTGTTGCAAACTGAGTTTTAGTGGGAATGTTGTGGTGGAAGTCATAAAATGGATATTTATAGATGGCCAAAGTCTGTTCTTAAATTCCTTAAATACAGTGTATGAATTAATTTCTATTATGCATCAGTTTGAAAACTATATGCAGAAATGGTCATTATTTCATTCTAAAATGGCACGATTCAGCATGGAACACAATGGCTTAGATTGACATAAAAATTGTATTGAGTTTCTCTTGGCATTATCTTGACAAAGCAATCACTTTCATGTCTATGTGCATGTCTGTCCATACATCCATCCATCTGTACCTCCTTAGTGTCCATGTGTAAGTCTGTCCATATATCCATCCATCTGTACCTCCTTAGTGTCCATGTGTAAGTCTGTCCATATATCCATCCATCTGTACCTCCTTAGTGTCCATGTGTAAGTCTGTCCATATATCCATCCATCTGTACCACCTTAGTGTCCATGTGTAAGTCTGTCCATATATCCATCCATCTGTACCACTTTAGTGTCCATGTGTAAGTCTGTCCATACATCCATCCATCTGTACCTCCTTAGTGTCCATGTGTAAGTCTGTCCATATATCCATCCATCTGAACCTCCTTAGTGTCCATGTGTAAGTCTGTCCATATATCCATCCATCTGAACCTCCTTAGTGTCCATGTGTAAGTCTGTCCATATATCCATCCATCTGAACCTCCTTAGTGTCCATGTGTAAGTCTGTCCATATATCCATCCATCTGAACCTCCTTAGTGTCCATGTGTAAGTCTGTCCATACATCCATCCATCTGAACCTCCTTAGTGTCCATGTGTAAGTCTGTCCATATATCCATCCATCTGAACCTCCTTAGTGTCCTTGTGCATGTCTGTCCATATATCCATCCATCTGTACCACCTTAGTGTCTATGTGTAAGTCTGTCCATATATCCATCCATCTGTACCTCCATCCACACCCTAGAGCAACCTGCCTGTAAAGATGTTTCTGTGACAGTTCTAAATGCCATCATGT
Source organism: Sinohyriopsis cumingii (assembly GCA_028554795.2). Taxonomy (NCBI): domain Eukaryota; kingdom Metazoa; phylum Mollusca; class Bivalvia; order Unionida; family Unionidae; genus Sinohyriopsis; species Sinohyriopsis cumingii. The sequence continues at coordinate 133,556,919 of CM068824.1, forward strand.
TTAGAGGTGGGCTTGACATGGAGGCCATTACCTGCTCCTTGTTTACGTGTATTACCATTATTGCTTATAAAATGACTCATGTTAAAATAAATTACAAATAACATAAAATAAGCCAGTCTGGAGAATTAAATGTAGCTTTGCTTCAATCATTCCATATCATGGATTAAGGTACTATTTTGGAGAAATGGGGATACATAATAAATAATAATAATTGTGTCTATCCATCTATAAATCACATCTATAACTGCTGTAGTACACCAAACATGTGCTGTTATCTCAGGCATGGTGCACATCAAAAATAGATCACTATTACCAGCTTTTGAGGATTTATTCAGAATGGCTTAAAGCATGCATCTATTCTCAGATTTACATTGTCTCATCCTATATTATCTGCACTACCATTTCACTTATTGTCACCGATCTAGCTTTGAGCATACATTTTGGAATGAGAGCATGTCAGCTTCTAAAACTGGGTTGCATTGACCTACTTTTAAGGCTGATTTAACACCACTCTCCTGTAACAATGTAAGCTTAAGAGCTACTGCTTAGTAAGGACCCTGCTTTTACGATGTTTATTTTGCAAATCTCTGGATGTCTTATTTAAAAGTTAAAATGGGTTGCACACCTACATTTTCATGACCTCTTAGAAATATAGAGATTATACAGAGTTGTATAAATAAAATAGAATATAAATCATCACACCACAACCTTTTGAGATCTACTATAACATCCAATTTTCTTATGATCACCACTCAGATTTTGCAATCTTTTTAAATACCAGAAGTATTGTGAAAAGAAAATTAAGCTTTACTTGCATGATTTTAAAAGAAGTGAAAGTTTGTTTATAATTTTAATCATTGAAATTATTGACCCATATAACTGCAGTGACGGTCAAAAAAGTCATAATGCTTAATTATTTGTAATGTAGTTGACCTGATTAATCATTTCTTCTGGTTTACAAGGGTTACACCCACCATCGGTTCATATTCCAATCTGTGAACATATATTTCCAGATAATCCTTGTATTCACATGCCAAATGTCTCTCAACTTAATTTTGCCTTATACTGATTTTTAGAAAAAGAAATTTATATACATTTTAATAATCATTCCAGGTGTTATTTTGGGGAGTTCGTGATCTGAAGCGGGTACAACTTTCGACAGTGGACAAGCCACGAATTGACATCGAGTGTGCTGGACATATTCTGCAATCAGCTGTTATTATGAACTGCCGGAAAAACCCCAATTTCAGTGTCCCTGTCAAATATTTTGATGTGGTGCGTACATTATTGTTATTTTTTTTCAGTCAGTTACCCAGGGTGTCCTCCTATATGTGGTAAAGAATCTATTATCTGACAGGTCTATACAAATGGAAAGTTTAGAGGATATAGTAGAAAGAGACTGGTGACAATATTTTGCTGGAGTAGTTGCAAATTTAAAGTGAAAGCAGGCAGATAGTGTTGAAACCAAAGAAAATTCACAAGTTTAGTTTTCTTTGTGACAGTCTTGGAAACAATAGAAATAGAAAGAAAAGTAACAATATTTTTTCCAACAGAAATAGAAAGAAAAGTCACAATATTTTTCCAATAGAAATAAAAAGAAAAGTACAAGTATTTTTTCCAATAGAAATAGAAAGAAAAGTCACAATACTTTTCCAATAGAAATAGAAAGAAAAGTCACAATACTTTTCCAACAGAAATAGAAAGAAAAGTCACAATACTTTTCCAATAGAAATAGAAAGAAAAGTCACAATACTTTTTCAGCATTACACATCAGAATATGATCAGTCATTGGTGATTATCATGATCAATAATTATTTATGTCTTGTAAGTGATATAATCATTGCTAAAATTTTATATTCAACTTTTTTTTAATGACAAGATCATAATGCATACACATATGTATGAAATTCCTGACTGATGGTCCCTGAGTTAAATATGTAACCACCATTTTATAATTGGGCCGTGTGATTTAAAGAAATTAAGAGATGGACTTTTTCATGTTCTTTTTATTTATTACAGCGATTGATCTGAAATTTTATTTGAACATCCCTCACTGTCACCAGCAGTTAATTTTATTTAAAGTTTGACAATTCCCATGTGTTGAAATAAAGTAATTACATTTCATTTTGTTTGTGTTCACATAATTTATAATCCATTATGCAAGCACACATTTTATTTTTGTGTTGACATAATGCAACATGCAAGCACACCTTGTATTTGTGATAAATAGCTTAAAACCATTGCTGTTTAAAACTCGCAGATTTGCATATCCATAATTTGTGAAGATTTTATGTTCCTAATATGCTGATATTAAAGATTCATTAAATATAATGATGCTGAAAATAACAATGTACAGTATTTTCAGAAATGTTAAAGGACGTCATTTAGATATAAAGATTTATACTATGTCATCTTTTTTTTAAAAAAACTTAAAATTAAATTTAACGGGTCTTCAATCACGAACATTCATTAGTTTGAGTTTGTTTTTGCCAAGCCCAATTATTTCCTAAATTCCTTCATAGATTCTTGGCACTAATCATCATAAAGATGAGACAAGACATTATATGACATACTTGCTTCTTCCTATAATCTTGGGGTCAAAATCTTAGTAATACAAAGTTAATGTTATTGTTTTGGTCATTTTTTAAATTTCCTTACTCTTGCTAAATCCATGTACCTTTACATTTGGCATGAATCATTATGTAGCTAAGGCACTTCATTTGGTGACTAGCACACTAGCCCTTGACCTTTGAATCATGGTCACAGTCATAGGAAATTTGCATTAAGATTTTGATTGTAGATTTTTATTTAAATTGTATTATTAACCCATTGATGTGTTTCTTTATACTTGAGATGAAGAATTATGAAGTTCAGACAATTCATTCAGTCACATGCATACTCGCCCCTTGAACTTTGGGGTCAAGGTCACAGAAAATATGTGTGAAGGTTTTAGTTTTAACTTTTTCATTTCCATATTTGTCAAATAGTGATGGATTTTGTTTATATAATAGCTGAATCATTATGACTTTAAGACAGTTCACTCTGTAATATGCTTATGAAGCCTTTTGACCATGACCCATGGGGTCAAGGTCATGCATTTTGTTTTGATTGTGACCTCATCATGCTGGCACTGGCCTTCTTGTTGTTAGTCCTGCTGGTCATGGACCAGAAGAGCTTATGGGATGGTTTCTCATCTGTTGTTTTTCATCCATTTGTCTTGGGGCTCCAGGTGGTCAAGTGATCTAAGATGCTTACCTTTACAGACCACTGACATTTTACCTCTGTTCATGCAGGTTTGAATCTTGGCTCAATCAAAGTGAGTATGTGAGAAAGCTGTCTAGTTGTTTTCTCTAAGTTCAGTGGTTCTTTCCTGGGTTTTTCTGGGTTCTTCCTCCACCAAATATACTGGCTGCCATGTATAGCCTATCATGTGCTGAAAAATAACATTAACCCACAAAACCAAACTGAACCATCTGTCTGTTAGTGTATCTTGGTGATTGCTATGAATTTTCCATGGTCTAGATGACCTAAATGAAAATGGTGGAACTTGGATATCTAATGTGACAGTCACAGCAGCCATCTAGAAAATCTTGTTATCACTGCTACTCCAAAATGGATGGTAATGTCAACATAGGCTTTTTTCACTGTATGACTTCCAGTGATGTTTCGCATGCCAATCTGATGTCTAAAATGGATACCACCATGATGTCTAATATGGTCACCATCACCATGTCTGATATGGTCACCACCATGTCTATTATGGTCACCACCATGATGTCTATTATGGTCACCTTCATGATGTCTACTATGGTCATCACTGTCATGTCTACTATGGTAACCACCATGATGTCTAATATGCTCACCACCATTATGTCTTAGATAGTCACCACCATGATGTCTAAGATGGTCACCACCAGGATGTCTGATATGGTCACCACCAATGCATTCTTGAAAATCTTATTAATGCTATTCCTCCTGAATGGATAGTCATATCAGTGTGTGGTAGTTGGACCTAAATAAAAACAGTGCCAGTCGAATGTCCAGTATGACTGTCACATCAGCCATCTTGAAAATCCTTCTATTGCTTCTCCTCCTGAACAACAAGTCAAATTGACATGGGGATTTTACCAAAAGACTTCTTATGATGTCTAGAAGGTCCTAAATTAAATGGTGTCACTCAGACATCCAGTACAGCTGCCCCAGGGGCCATCTTGCAAATCTTATTATCACTATTCCTAAATGAATGATGATATCAGTACAGGGTTTTCACTGACCAACTTCTGATGATATCTGTTTGGTCATAAATAGAAATGGTGCTAATCATGTTTGTTCTAAATGAAAATGGTGCGAATTGGACATCCATAGCAGCTAAATGGAAAATCTTTTTATTGCTCAGGAATATCTGAGATGGTTTCAACACCCAGCTGTTAAAAGTATTTAGAAATGATTTTACCTTGAATTCGTTGAAGTTCTCTTTGATCATTGAAGCATTTGACCCATCATGGGACTTTTGTTTTAGATGTGTGTCAGGTCAAAACGTTCTTGGTTTCAATGCTGTTTGTGTTATCTTAAGTCACCTAACAATAAATCTGTGCACATGTTGATATCTGAGCAAACCAGTGATATGGTTTTATATTTAAGGATTCAAGACTGTTAATAGCAGTTTTACAGTCATAAATGTAGTCAATGTAGCTGGTAAAACTAACACAGCACTCACTCACCAATTATAATGATCTTCATTATAATGCCATTTCAGTATGTAAAAGTATATATATAAAAGGCAGCATACTATATGGTTCTCATTGATAGCCTTATAATGAGGGAATACTGCATTAATAATTCACTTCATTATAAGGCAGTCTCACTAAAATGGGGTAAGCTCTATGGGTCTCATGGACAGAATCATAATAAAGCATTATACTTGATGGCTTCCAGGAACAGAATTATAATGAGGGAGTATTTGTCATGTATTTAATTGTTAAGCAGTCTCACTAGACAGCATTATAATGAGTGAGTACTGTATTATATACTCCATTATAAGGGAATATAACTATAAGGTAGTATACTCTATGCTTCCATTGGACAGCATCATAGTGAGAAAGAGTGCAAAAGTAAAATCACCAATAATGTTCTCAAATTTTCAAGCATAAATATGTTAGCTTAGTTCTGAAACTCATCTGAGAAAATCTTTTGAAAATAAATAAAAAATACCATTAAAAATAGCACTGTGAGACTGGCATTGCCATGATGCCAAAGGCATCAGGACTTCCAATAGTACCCGTATTTACCGTATATGTTGGGACACTGTATTTGTTGGGAGACCATAAATTAATTTTAAAAGTCATTTTTTGTGCACTGTATGTTCTGGGACACATCATTATTTTTTTTAGTCGTAAGTTGTGGGACATCTTTTAAATCATTCGAAAATTACGTCGGAAATTGCACTCCATCTGAAATTTTATTTTTAAAAATATAAAACTAATTTAGATAAAACTCTTTAATCCACTGCAGCAGCATCTCATCAACACAACCCTTCTCCTGCACACGTATGATCTATTCTTTTGGTACATGAATATATTTTTAGCTTTCTCATACTGTGAAAAATTGTTAGAGGCAACACACCACCTGAAGTGAAAACTGCAAGGACAAAAGTCAGATTTTTTCAAATCTGCACTAGTCTTGCTAATTCTCACACTTTTGACGCCCATCTTATCATCAGTCCATCCAGGAATGCGATCAAAGTACACTAGAGTTTCATCCATGTTAATGATTATATTGTCGGCGAAATGATCTGTTTTTCTTCTGGCCTTCACAAATTCATCACATGATTTTATTATCTCCAAATCTTCTGGATGATGCTGGGTCATCGATGTTCATGCAAGAAGCACTATATTGTGTAACTTTAAAAACTGTTCCATTGTTTCACTTTATTTTCAAAATTTTCGTGAATACTGTTGAAAAGGAAATAAAGTTAGCTTCCATATCTCAACCGCCTTTGTATATTCAAAGCTAAAAATTAAAATAAAAGCACACTTAAAAGAATCCATAGTCGGCTCCCAAGGTCAGCATTCTTTGCAATAAAATAACCTTTGTATTGATATCCTTTAAAAAGAATTGGCTTCCAAATCCAAAGTTGGCTTCTGACATCGGCTTGCTTTGTAATGAAAATAACCTTTGTCTTTGATGTCCTGTCGGTAAGTTCAAAGAAGAAGTTTACTGCTGGCTGCCAGTTATGTTTATTTACCACCAGGGCATCTATGTGCTTGGCATCTATAGTAATAATTAATACAAAGGTGCACTGATGTCTGCTGGTAAATAGTAATGATACTTTTGTAACCCACGCCGGGGAAAAGATTGTCACTTGCACTCAAGTGAATGTGTTTTCAAATAATGATTTTTATTTGCAAGATACCATCATACAGTAGACCTGGATATAAATTAATCTTGGCTATTTTGCACCTAACACCGTGCCATGTGTGAATGGCAGTTGTCTTCAATATATCGGTTGATTATTTCCCACTCATTTGCGAAATCGTTTGCTTCTCTTCTGGCCTTCACGAATTCATCACATGATTTTATTTTCTCCAAATATTCTGGGTGATGCTGGGTCATCGACATCTGTGCACAAAGCACTATATTGTGTCACTTTAAAATTTGTTCCATTGTTTCAATTTATTTTCAAAATTCCCGTGAATACAGTTGAAAAGGAACCCAAGTTTGCTTCCATATCTTGGCCGTCTTTGTATAGTCAAAAAAAATAAAAAATCGGCTCACTTCACAGAATCCAGTCAGCTTCCGATGTCGGCTTGCTTTGCAATAAAATAACCTTTGTATTGATATCCTTTACCAAAAAAAGTAACCAAAGTTGGCTTCTGAAATTGGCTTGCTTTGTAATAAAAATAACCTTTTGTCTTTGATGTCCTGTCGGTAGGTTCAAAGAAGGAGTTAACTGCTTGCTGCCAGTCATGTTTATTCACCACCAGGGCTTCTATGTGCTTGGCATATGTGGTTACAATTAATACAAAGGAGCATTGATGTCTGCGGGTAAATAGTAAGGATAATGTTGTAACCCAAGCTGGTGAAAAGATTGTCACTTGCACTCAAGTGAATGTGTTGCTAATGACGATTTTTATTTGCGACATACTGTCATACAGTAGACCTGGATATAATTCAATCTTGATTATTTTGCACCCAACACCATGTCATGCTTGAATGGCGTCTTCAAGATATCGGTTGACTATTTCCCGCTTGTTTGCAATTTTGTTGGCTCCAGTTTTCAGTCGGATAACATGTTCAAACCTTTGAGCACAACCACACACAATTGTTTCTCAATGTTCATGTCAGTGAACAACGTGGTGTGTGATATCGGACATAATTGATACACGCTACAGTATGGAATCCTATGCTTATAGATTTTGTGGGAATATTTCATTCTTTAATGCTCATGTTGAAAAAAAGAATAAATGATAACAACACAAGGTTAGTTTCTTTCTTTTTATTAATAATTAGGCATTTTATTTATCTATTTTATTGCAATGTGTATTGAGGGGGTCAAGCACAAATGCAGTACAAATTTATTTCATTTCTTAAGTCTTGGGACATATGACCAAAGTGAAAAAATGTTTCACCATAAGTTCTGGGACAGGAAAAAAATAATTATTGTGTCCCAACATATGCGATAAATACGGTATTTGTTTGAGTTTTCTGCTTCAAATTTTGAGATTCAACTAATTAGAAAGCATGTTATATTTACATATTTATTACAATATATGCTTTTCACACATCAGGAACTACCTGAGAATGAGTTGTACTGCCCACCAATAACCATCCGCTGTGTGGATTGCCGAAACTTTGGTCGTGATATTCTGGTTGGTACCCATGTTATCAACTCGATCCACAAATTTATGTATGTGCCAACAACCAAGAAAGCCAAACAAGCCATACAGAAGCTGTTTCCAGGTAAGATTAGTAAAACTCCTTAACAGAAATTAAATTTGCACGGTCAGTACACTACTTTAAATTTGACACTTTTCTGTTTTAACTTATTTTAAAAAAACTATAAATGCCTTGCTGCTCCAAATTTAAACATTTTAAGCCAAACTCAAATAAAATAGCAAAATCATTGGTGCAACCCTCTGGAATGAGAGCATTCTGGAAGTCAGGCTGACATTCCAAAATTAAACCTTTCAAGCCAAATTGAAATAAAAGAAAAAGTGTGAGCTTGGATCTTGCCAAGGCATTACAATAACTATGAATGTGAACTTGGATCCACTCTGAAACATGCTGACAAACTGGGCTCTGGTGAAGATGCCCATCAGTGTATTATAATGGATAAAAAAACCATGATGCCAGAAATTAAGGACCTGTTTTAGGAAGATTTCTCTGCAAAAACATCCTGTCTTGGATAAAGCCTTCTCGTAACCTGACCACTAGTCAATCTTCTAAAGACCACCAACCGATTTTATAAAGTCCACCAACCAGTCTTATAAAGACCACCAACCAACTTTATAAAGACCACCAACCAATCACATAAAGACCACCAACCAATCTTATAAAGACCACCAACCAATCTTATAAAGACCACAAACCAATCTTATAAAGGCCACCAACCAATCTTCTAAAAACCACCAACCAATCTTCTAAAGGCCACCAACCAATCTTATAAAGACCACCAACCAATCTTATAAAGACCACCAACCAATCTTCTAAAGACCACCAACCAATCTTCTAAAGACCACCAACCAATCTTATAAAGACCACCAACCAATCTTATAAAGACCACCAACCAGTCGTATAAATCTTCTAAAGATGAAGGTAAACACCAGGATAAAGGCATACAACATCAGAACATTATACAAGAGCACAAGATGCCAATGAAGGTTCAGCATCAGAGTGCTTGTCCTCAGTGAAACTCAATAGAATGGAACAGGCCAAGCAAAGCTAATTAAAAGAAAGAATATCATCTAGACCAGACATGAAGAGGACCACTAACACACAGAAGAGGTTGCCTTCATGCTGTTGACTGATGCAGTCAAAGCCTTGATTGAAGGAAAACGTCAAAAGGAAGAAGGACCACCATCATCCAGTGCTACTAATCTACAAATGTTGCAGAAGAAGAAATGAAGAATAGAGAGAAAGAGTTGTAAAAAGATGGTCACTGTGATCAATATCTATCGATTGATCAGTGCCAGGAGCAATAGTGACCTCATCAAAAGACTAACCAAGACATGTGTTCGCTAAAGGCATAATTTCATGTAATTACATTTTTAAGAGCTCTTTTGACCACCTATCAAACAGTTGCTCTCTTTCCCTTGCAAATTAGACATGGGTTTGTCCAGTTTCATTTCTACAATTCCTGAACCTTTGCCTCAGGTACCAACTCATAACCCTTCTAGATTCATTCCTTAACCAGATCATAATCAGCACTCGTTTGTATCGAGAGTAAAGTGGAGATGTCACAAGCTTTGCCAATAAGTAATAACAAATTCCAAAGTTCTCATGGTCATTTCAAGTTTTCAGCAATTTTCTGAAAGTGAGGAAAGTGTTAATATACTTCTATTTCTTGGAAAGGGGGTACTAACGTAATATTTCCAGTAACATCAAAACCTTTGTCTGTAAGGGGGAAGTGTGTGCTACATCTGCCAGTTCTAATTCTTTTAATCTATGCCTGTCTTTTTGCAGCATCTGCATTATATTTCCTTTTCTTCGTTTTCTCTCTGCCTTCATATTTCTCTCTTTCTCCTCTCTCTCTCTCTCTCTCTCTCTCTCTCTCTCTCTCTCTCTCTCTCTCTCTTTGCATTGCCTCTCCTTTTCTTCTCTCTTTATTTATATTTCTCTCTCTTCTCTCTCTGCATTTTTATTAGCTTCTTTTTTTCCTCTTTTGAATCTTCATAATCATCATTTCTTTCAGAAGCTGAAGCCTTTTTAATTCTGATTCCATCAGTTCTTTTTCTGAAAGCTCTTTCATTTCCTATCAAAACCAGAGATAGACTTAACATTCAATGCCAAAGTAATATCATCCAAAATTTCCTTTCGCACAAAATACTGAATTAAACTATTCATTATCTCCTGTCTTGTTAAAGATGCTTTGCTTCAGAAAGCTCATAATGTCTGGCAAGCTCAAGCAACTCACCCTTCTTCATAGACTCTAACCCAGAGGTGGGCAAACTTTCCAGTGCAAGTGCCGCATACACAAATTTACACTTTGTCGTGGGCCGTATAGTTCATTAAGTAAAATAATTAATATTTGAAATAGCAAAAACAAAAGGTTTTTCTAAATAACATCATAATTAATTTTCAGTTGTTAATATGTTGTTAATATTTGAAAACTTAAACTTCAAAAGAAGCACATTTATTTGATAAACAGAGTAACATAAACAGAGTCAGTGTGAATGATGACTTGTTCCTAGGCTGCATGAAAACCCTTGGCGGGCCACATGAAAGCCCTTGGCGAGCTGCATGCGGCCCACGGGCCATAGTTTGCCCACCCCTGCTCTAACCCTTCCTAGGTAAGATTTAAAACAAAGTTCTTCACTTATGATGACATTGTTAAAGCTTCCTGGTTTCATGAAACATTTTTCAAATGTGTGAAATTAAAATCTTTACCAATGACAATGAAAATTCCAAAACAGAGTCAGTTTGAATTTTAAAAATAAGTTTAATATCTCTGAAATGTTAAAGACATTCAGATCCCAGATGAGCCCCTAAGTTATGTTATGACTTTAGGTCTTAAACTATATTAGAAAGAAGCAAATCAAACAAGTTTTAGTAAGTTATAAAGTGAAAACTTATTTGACATTTACACCATTGTGAATTAAATCCCAAATAATCCTAAATATCCTTTCACAATTTCAAAATATAGAATGTTCTGAATGAATTCCAGTAGTCTTGAATGTCCTGATGTACCACTGCACTGCAATCCAGAATGTCTTCAAAAGAGTTTACAATACTCCCAAATAATGTGTTAGTCCAGAAGTGAATAAACAATTTTTAATTCAAATGAATAATTTAGATAAATAATTCCTCTCAAATTATATCTTTACATAACTCTAAATAGTTCCACAGACTGACTTAAAAATTAATGAATAATTGTTTGCTAAACCTCAGTTTATACCTATTTAACTTTACCTATGTTACAGTAGAATGTTCTGCAAAACTAATCATTTTGTTGGAAAATTCCCTTGAACTCAAATTATAGTAAACATTTGTTTACCCCATAAAATTATCACAAAAGTCAGCTATGCAAAAACTCTATCCACTACATGTAAGCCCTTTTAGAGCATACCCTCAATCACAAATATGACAAAAGTCAGTTATGCAATATAAATTAATTATAAATAATAAACGGGGGATAATTATTTCACAGAAAGATCATTGTTTGTTGAGTGCTTAAATTTGTGGGTTTTACCAAACACAAATTCCAGGAAAATTCATAAACTATGAAAAATGTATTCATACACCAAAACATTGAGTTGGTGGTTATTTCAGGCTGTTTGCATGCAACAGATGCTGTCTTTTCATTATCAATTGACTGCCAACTAAATTACTGTCTTCTTTTCCTGCTTAGCCATCTATTTTTTGTTATTTCAAGGATTGGTTTTGAGGTTGCACAATGTTTAACTTTATATTTTTTAGTTTCAGCTGCTTGCTTCAAATGATAATGAGAAACATGGATCAAACAACAGTGACAAATCCTTAAATTTGATTGCCTTGAAAACTCCTCAAACTTTTTTAAAAAAGTTGATTTTATACTTGAAAACTCTTTGAATTTCTTGATAAACCCCTTGAATTTTGTTTCCAAAACTTCTTTTACAGTAAAAAGTCTCACAAAAATTACCTTTAAAGTATGGACTCACGGCATGCAAGCTAAAACTATGGGGAAAAAATTCATTGCCAAAAAATGTGGATAATAGGTTAATCTGTGTTTCATTTGGATCTGGGTTTCATATTAGAATTAATGAAATTAGGGAACCCGACTAACTTTACAGCAGCACCCCTGATGCTTTAAACTGCACCTATTTGTTCATTCCAAGTATCTGCATGATCAACCTGATGATTATAGAATTTTTTTAAATGGCATCCAGAAAGCGATGCATGTTTAAGATGACCAGGAAAATAAGCCTCAAACAAAAGTGTTAATCATCAACACAGAAGAATAAAATGGAATATTCAGATTCTTGTGAATAAATGCTGGAAAGGACACAATTATGTTTATTGGACATCACATGCCAATTTGAGTGTCTCATGGCAGGAGACATGATTGCTGTCATCATGTGAAATGGAAAAAGAATTTCCAAGAATTATGTCAAGTTGAGAGATGTCAACAAGCCATTGAGTTGCATAGGGTTTGGAACTAAAGTTTGTGCAACTGTACTAGAGGTAACTAAAGTCTGCACGTACTTTACAAATGTTTTAGTTGAACATAATGTTTATCATTGCCGCATCAAACTTTTAATAAACATTTTCCACCTTTGCAAAAGCAGTTATTAATATTTTGTTACACCTTACTGAAAGCTGGTCAGTCTTATGGAAAAAATTAAACTGCCTTACTGAGACAGACTCGTTAGGGTTGACAGGTCTGCATACCTTTTGGAATGACATCTTAAGGCCTACCTTTTGGAGTGACATCTTAAGGCCTACCTTTTGCAGTGACATCTTAAGGCCTACCTTTTGCAGTGACATTTTTAAGCATAACATTTTGAGTGACATCTTGTGGCATGCCTTTTGCAGTGACATCTTAAGCGATATCTTTTAGAATGACCTCTAAAGGTATACATTTTACAGTGAAATTTTAAGGTGTACATTTTGGAGTGACATCTTAATGTTGACCTTTTGAAGTTAACTTTAAGGCATACCTTTTGCAGCGACATTTTAAAATATACCTTTTGGAGTGACATCTTTAACATACCTTTTGCAGTAACATCTTGTGGCATACCTTTTGCAGTGACATCTTAAGGCATACCTTTTGGAGTGACATTTTAAGGCATACATTTTACAGTGACATTTTAAGGTATACCTTTTGCAGTGACACCTTAAAGCATACATTTTACAGTTAAATTTTAAAGTGTACCTTTTGCAGTGACTGATGCAATAAACTGCATCATCACTTTGATTTCTCAGTGTTGTTTGATTGTTTTGGCTGAGTAAAGCAAACATAGATTTTGCAAAAAGTTAAATACTTTGAGGTTTCACCAGCAATCATCATAAAATTGCTTCTCCAAAGCAAAATGAAGGCCATTCAGGCAGTGTTAATCAATTTTCAAGCCTCATAACGTCATGAATCCAGTAAAATTTAATGTTTAGTTCTATAATTACAAATAGCTAATAGATAATACCAAATCTCAAAAAATAAATCAGTGAACTATATTTTAACCATTATTTTTCAAAATTGGCAAATAACACAAGATGGGAACATGGATACATATTTTCTTTCTGGTATTGTTTACTACATCACATGATGTGATTTTAACCAATCTAAATGCTTGTTACAAAGTCTTAAAAATTCTTGGTAAGATATCAGGATATTGTGACTATACCTTATCAAGGATTACAGGCACACAGAAAATAGATTTGAATCTTGTGTAGTAAATCAGTGAACATGAAAATTTAATTATTTTGTTTCCTACTCATTGTCAACCTCAAGGTGGATGTGTGCACTCTACCCTCATTATAACATTGCTCTGGAAAGCAGCATAAGGGTTTGAGGTGCCAAGAGGCAATATTATTTAGTGGCACCACTACCAAGGCACATGTGGGCAATGTTCTTTTGTGATACCCATGTTTAGCTACAGGGAACAGTTTTATGTCCATTGCCAACCTCCCCCATTCCCCTCCCACCCTTAAATATAAATTTTGTTAAGAATTGCCCTGTTACGCTAAGGCGAAGGTGAGATACAATGAAACTTTTCAACTGCAGAAGAAAAAATAAATGTTCCTGACAGTGCCCTCTACATCTTGCACCTGAGGGCAATTGCCCCATCCCATGCCCCCAACCCCCATCCTCATGCTACCACTGGCTCTGGAACCTACAAGTGTACCACATTTCAAGTAAGGTTAGCTTTTACAGAGGTATTTTAAAAGCAAAATGGGAGCTCCAATAAAAACAATAAGATCATGATGTTTATTGACATAAAATCACATTATAATTGGTTTTCGTGAAACAAGAGCAAAAATGATGTGTAAAAAAGTACATAGCAATAATAAGGGAAAATTAAGGTAGTTTAATTGTATCCTTGACCATATTCATGTTACTTGGAGAGAGCTTTATTTTTAGGGTATTTATAGAAAACACCGTGTTTGATAGCTCTTTGTCTTCTTCTTTCAGGAAAGAACCCTGATATACCAAGAGAAGTTGGAACAGGCCCTGTGTCTTTCAGAGCAAAAGATGTGGCCATCACAATAGATGAAAACCACCCGCTGATTAACAGGCAGACTACAATAATCATTGACACAGTGAGTTCATTCTAAAAGATAACATGGAAATGAATCCATGACCAAGATGACTCTGCCAATAATGGTGCAATCGAAGAAACTTTTGTTCACTATGGAAGGGCAAAGCCATGAAACTTTACAAACACTTTCATCCCATGGTCTGCTTGGTCAAAATGGGGCTTTCACGAAAAGACTTTGTATGATGTCTACTTGGTCCTGAAAGAAATTGGGGCTGATTTTAAAGTCCAAAATAGCCACTATGGCTATCTTAAAAATCTTCAAATCACTACTTCACTTAATGGACATGTGATTTTAACCAGAAGACTTCTTATGTCATGTTGGTTCTTATTGAAAATGGTGCCTCTCTGATGACCACTACATTCTGACCATCCTGAAAATCTTGTTGTTATTAATCCTTCTGAATGAAAAATAATATTGCCATCGGGTTTTCACTTGCCATCGGGTTTTCTCTTGCCATTGGGTTTTCACTAGAAGATTATTATGACGTATAGTTGGTCCAAAATGATAATGATGTCAATCTGATGTCCAATATTGTCATAAAAGTGGCCATCTTGAAAATATTGTGATCACTACTGAATTGATTGTTGTATCTGCATGGAGATTTTACTAAACAGTGATGTCTCATTGTTTGTTCATCATAATCACCAGCTACCTTTCAGACATTCATTATGCTTGTCACAGTGTCCATCTTTCAGACATTCATTATGCCTGTCACAGTGTCCATCTTTCAGACATTCATTATGCCTGTCACAGTGTCCATCTTTCAGACATTCATTATGCCTGTCACAGTGTCCATCTTGAACAATTTTTTATTACTATTTCTCCTGAATGATTGATCATCTCAGCAAATAATTATTTGCTTCATCTTAAAATGTGTTTCCATTTCACCATCAAAATGGAAAGTCATATCAACATGTAGTTTCCACCATAAGATTTCTGATGATTTTGGTTTCCAGGTTTCCAGTGCAAAAAATTTAGGTTTTCAGTGCAGGAGATTTGCTATCAACGTTGATATATGACAAATACAACTTTCTTCACCAATATTTTTTGAATAAATCAAAAATGAAAAAAAGAAAAGAAAGAATTAGAGATGTTTTTCAGCTGTTTAGGAAAAAATGTTTAAAGATTAAGTATCAGATTGTGAAATCAATGAGAAACCTCAATTTTTTTCTCTAATCTGGTCAGATGTAATAATTAGCTGAGACAAGAAACATGTAATTGAGAATAGCAATATAAATTTAAATTTTACAAAATAAAACAGTGATTATACTTCATAAGAAGATCTGTAATTTTTTGTGAATCTGTTATTTCTAAATTATTTACCTAAAACCATTTACAATTATATTTAAACACATTTAATTTTGAAAGCACTTCTTGTTTTGTATGTATGGCAAGTGACCTGTTTAACTAGTCCAGTGCAGTGAAATTATGTACTACTTGTGAATTCATTCGCTTGAGGGTTCTTTCAGGCAGACTTCTTTACTTCAGTCCTGTAAGGCAGCTGTGGAAATCACTGATAATCCAGTACATTTGTCAAGCCTGTTTATTTGCAATAACTTGTTTGGAAATGATTTGAAATTTTATTTTGATATGTATTGAAATTTATGATATAATGGGATCCACTCAGGCACTTTAATTAAAATTCTCAATTTCAACACAAATGTAGAAATGGCATCAATTTTGCCATTATTTATCTGCCAAACAGAATGCACTGCATTTAAATTGGTAGACAATTATAGTCTATTTTATTTAGACAGTGATAGATAGTCTAGTTTATTTAATTAGTAGACTATGATGGACAGTCTAGTTTGTTTAATTAGTAGACTATGATGGACAGTCTAGTTTATTTAATTAGTATACTATGCTGGACAGTCTAACTTGTTTAATTAGTAGACTATGGTGGACAGTCTAGTTTGTTTAATTAGTAGACTATGATGGACAGTCTAGTTTGTTTAATTAGTAGACTATGATGGACAGTCTAGTTTGTTTAATTAGTAGACTATGATGGACAGTCTAGTTTGTTTAATTAGTAGACAGTGATGGACAGTCTAGTTTGTTTAATTAGTAGACAGTGATGGACAGTCTAGTTTGTTTAATTAGTAGACAGTGATGGACAGTCTAGTTTGTTTAATTAGTAAACTATGATGGACAGTCTAGTTTGTTTAATTAGTAGACTATGATGGACAGTCTAGTTTGTTTAATTAGTAGACTATGGTGGACAGTCTAGTTTGTTTAATTAGTAGACTATGATGGACAGTCTAGTTTGTTTAATTAGTAGACAGTGATGGACAGTCTAGTTTGTTTAATTAGTAGACAGTGATGGACAGTCTAGTTTGTTTAATTAGTAGACTATGATGGACAGTCTAGTTTGTTTAATTAGTAGACAGTGATGGACAGTCTAGTTTGTTTAATTAGCAGACAGTGATGGACAGTCTAGTTTGTTTAATTGGTAGACTATGGTGGACAGTCTAGTTTGTTGAATTTACTTATAACACTATCATCTTCCTGCTTTGACTAAGCAAAGAAGCTTTCATGGATGCTCCCTTCATTTCAAAATTTCTTTCATGCAGTTTTGTCCTGAAGTGTTCCTCCAGATCATATATGCCTGGTACCACCACTTTAATGTCTTTACTGCATATTTTGCAAAAAGCATTGGAAGTTCCTAACTTGGATACATCTACAATGTCAGGGAAGACTTTAATCCAATCAGCCTGAAACTTGCCACCACCTCAGTCAGTGTCTTCAAGCTTGCGTTTCTTTGAGTAAGGCTCAGCCATTTGATGGATGGAATATTTCAACTAGATGAAAGAAATACAAAAAAATAATTTAAACATTTCAATTTGACATGTGATAGAGGAAGATCTCTTGATTAATTACAAATGTTTACAAATTTATGTTTTTCCCCATGAATCCAAGATATTATGCCAGGAGCTATCCAAAAATTGAAATCTAAAAATATTTAAAAAATTGACAAAGTAGCACTCCAGAAGTTAATACCTTGTAAGCTGCTGATTGTTTCTATTAAAATTGTGTATCTGGTGTTTGAAAAGTTATGAATTTGCTATATGGTGTGCCGATTTTTGTCAAAACTTTATATAAATTGGCTGTGTTACATATTTTAAAGCCATGAAAATGACGTCACTCAGTACCTGTACTACTTCTGTCATTATGGCAATGCATCATCCTGTTTGCATTATGTATCTGACAAACTTAATTCAAAACTATGACAGCATGATAAAATACTGGCACTAAATTCAGCAGACTATTTGTTTTTATTTAGTATATTCTTAGAAATTTTAATAAATTGACTTTATCTCCACACAGAAAAGTCAGACAAATTATGGTTAAGCCAACATGACTGCCACACTATGTAAAGTATGAAAATTTATGTAAACTTTATGTATTTGATAGTAATAAGTATACATAAGAGCATAATAATGTATAAAATAAGAAAACATACTTACTGCACAGGTAGTTAGTTAATATTAGAAATCCAAGTGAGCATCAAATTTCAGAGTGATAAACGATAAAATCTTACACACACAGGAGTTGAACCATGAAATGAAACTTGTTTCATTATCAAAATAAAGTTGCAGTTTTGAGTATGATTTGATTCGTTATTTCAGGCCACCCTTTGCTAATTTCTGTTTTAATAAGACTTTGTGATAAATCACATTGTCCTTTTTCTCTTTAGACCAGTGCCAAAGACCAGAAGACGGCAGAAAACAGAAGAAGAAGGAAATCCACCATTGATGATGAAGAACTTGACCTTGAAAGCATGGACTGGTGGAGTAAATATTTTGTTTCCATGGTGACACTTATACGGGTAGGCATCTAAAATATCAGGCAATGATTTTATGCAAAAATTGATGTCAGGTTGATTTTTGTTTTTGTTAGGCTTCTATTTTGGTTTATTGATTTTAATTAGTCTTTGTGATTTGCTTACAGTAGATTTACCTTTGTTGTGAAATCACATAAAACATGGCAATTCCAATATGATGCATACATAAAACAGTATTATGCATACAACAGTAAGATGCATACATAAAGCAGTATGATGCATACAACAGTAAGATGCATATGATAAAGCAGTATGATGCATACATAAAGCAATATGATGCATACATAATGCAGTATGATGCATACATAAAGCAGTATGATGCATACATAAAGCAGTATGATGCATAAATAAAACACTATGATGCATACATAAAACAGTATGTGCATACATAAAGTAGTATGATGCATACATAAAGCAGTATGATGCATACATAAAGCAATATGATGCATACATAATGCAGTATGATGCATACATAAAGCAGTATGATGCATACATAAAGCAGTATGATGCATACATAAAGCAGTATGTGCATACATAAAACAGTATGTGCATACATAAACACTATGATGCATACATAAAGCAGTATGATGCATACATAAAGCAGTATGATGCATACATAAAGCAGTGTGTGCATACATAAAACAGTATGTGCATACATAAACACTATGATGCATACATAAAGCAGTATGATGCATACATAAAGCAGTATGATGCATACATAAAACAGTATGTGCATACATAAAACACTATGATGCATACATAAAACAGTATGATGCATACGTAAAGCAGTATGTGCATACATAAAACAGTATGTGCATACATAAAGCAGTGTGATGCATACATAAAACAGTATGTGCATACATAAAACACTATGATGCATACATAAAGCAGTATGATGCATACGTAAAGCAGTATGTGCATACATAAAGTAGTATGATGCATACATAAAGTAGTATGATGCATACATAAAACAGTATGTGCATACATAAAGCAGTGTGATGCATACAAAAAGCAGAATGATGCATACATAAAGCAGTTTGATGCATACATAAAGCAGTATGATGCATACATAAAGCAGTATGATGCTAGCTTACAGGTTGACATAAATAGGACAAGTACAATGATGAACATAAAATACAACACATATATTAAATATATAAAACATGTAGAAAGTAAGTCTACTTTCTCCAGGTTTAATTTAGAAGTTGATCAGTAATTTGATTAATAATGTGTAACAATTTCAGTGCATATTTCGTACAATATCATCTGCCCACCATACAAGGATAAACCATGCTGTGATGTTTTCCTCTTCTTAGTTTGTGTCGGCAGGAAACTTGCATTTCCCCAAGTTAACCTAACACCAGGCAACTTGCATTTCCCAATGTTTCATTTCTTTCAGATTTGTTATCAGCTAAGTAACCAAGAGATATTCATTTTATTGAAATAAATACAAATAAAACTGCATTAGTTCAATAATAATAGTAATGCACTTAAACCAGATGATGCTGCAGGATGTATTCTTTAAGGTGGAGTGTATTATGTAATGGTGTCCATCCATCCATCCATTTGTTCTTTATTTTGTTCCTGCTCAGTAATGTGAGCTCTCCACCATCTATCATTAACAGACTTTTTGTAGATGACATGTACTTGGGGTACAAAAGAATCATCAGTTTGTTGGTCAAAGGTCAAAGTCACTGTGACGGAAAGAAGAAACATGATTTCAGCACAAAAATATTTGTTCTACATCACAGACCTTTGTAGAGAGATTCAGTTTAAGGTATTAATGAGAACTGTTGATTTTGAGAAGAAAAGGTCCAATGTCAGCATCATTGCCACTCAGAAGAAAAATATTTTTTTTTTCAGTAACTTTTGTTGAGTAAGTTCCACCACCAAATTATGTGGATGGCCTGCTCTTACAGTAATAAAGAAACCATTTAGATCTTGGGATATAAAGGTCATAGGTCATGGTCATGGTAAGTCTAATAACTACATAGAAAACTACTAAGCACTGGGCAGGAATTACTACATACAGAACTATTAAGCACTGGGCAGGCATTCCTACATAGAGAACTATTAAGCACTGGGCAGGCATTCCTGCATAGAGAAATATTAAGCACTGGGCAGGTATTTCTATATAGATAACTGTTAAGCACTGGGCAGGCATTTCTATAGAGAGAACTATTAAGCACTAGACAGGCATTCCTACATAGAGAACTATATAGCACTGGGCAGGCATTTCTATATAGTGAAATTTTTTAAGCACTGGGCAGGCATTCCTACATAGAGAACTATTAAGCACTGGGCAGGCATTCCTATATAGAGAACTATTAAGCATTGGGCAGGCATTTCTATACAGAGAACTATTAAGCACTGGGCAGGCATTTCTATATGGAGAACTATTAAGCACTGGGCAGGCATTCCAACATAGAGATCTATTAAGCACTGGGCAGGCATTACAACATAGAGATCTATTAAGCACTGGGCAGGCATTCCAACATAGAGATCTATTAAGCACTGGGCAGGAGTTCCTATATAGAGAACTATTAAGCATTGGGCAGGCATTTCTATATAGAGAACTATTAAACACTGGGCAGGCATTTCTGTATGAAGAACTATTAAGCACTGGGCAGGCATTCCTACATGTTGGTCCTAAATGAAAATGGTGCTGATCTTGCATCAAATATCTTGCATCTTGAGAATCTTTATATTACTCAAGAATATAAGAGATGGCTTGAACACTCAGCAGTTAAAAAGAAGAAATGGTCTTACCATGGATTCTTAGAAATGGTCTTACCATGGATTCCTAGAAATTATTTTCAGCCAGAAGAGCAATAGTCTCTCAAGGACAGTGTTTTATCTACCCATGCGTAGTGCGTAAAAATATGCAGACTTTCATGATTTGACGCACAAAAATGGTTGCCGTACACAAATTGATGCACCCCA
Source organism: Sinohyriopsis cumingii (assembly GCA_028554795.2). NCBI lineage: Eukaryota > Metazoa > Mollusca > Bivalvia > Unionida > Unionidae > Sinohyriopsis > Sinohyriopsis cumingii. The sequence continues at coordinate 133,578,154 of CM068824.1, forward strand.
ATGTTATGTTATACTCCTTAACAAAAAGCAAAGGTTAAGTCTAAAAATTGTCGAAGGTAGCTAAATTGAGGAACCCCAATATTACGTTTTGCTGATTAAAACAAAATTAAGGTTTGGTCTAACTGCTTAATGACTAGATTACAACTCTCCCAAACGGAAAACTTGTGCACATCAGTTTCTTACACTAATGTTATCATAACACATCGGGTTAAAACTGAGTGTGGAGCCTGGAGCTGACCTTATGTGACCTGTAACTATCACATCATTTGTAGTAACAGGATGTTAGAACCATATAATCACCATACCCAAGAAAGAGGCAGAAATTAAACACATGATTTTAAAGTGATTCTCATGAGAAACTATCATTTTATGCACACCTTTTTCATGCAGTGAAGCAACAATTTCCATTCGCTCATATTTTATGCCTTGAGATGTTCCAATATGCTGTCAGCATTTGATTGAAAATGGCTTCCAAGGCAAAAAAGTTAAAATAGATCTGAAACAGATGAAATTATCTTTTGGACCGCATTTATGACCGACCGATGATAATAGTATTGTTATCGAACCAGTGGAGCCTTCATCATCCATTGATGAGGTAACAGTGATGAGGTAACAGTTACTAGTAAGACAAAACATAGTTTGTGCAGCATTGGTTGAAACACAGCTGGCTACATTTTCAAATAGAAGTTGAGTCGAGTGAACTTTAGACTGTGACAGTTAAGATGCCTTTATATTTTGCCATATATGTACAGAGGCTAAAAAAAACACCATGACCAAATGTGCATAAAACAATAACTTTCAAAACAGTACACTGGCAAGGCATGCTGGGTTGCCAGAACAAAAAACTGCTGATTGAAGGTCCACAACACCAGGCAGATTTGAATGCAGGTTTACAATAACATTCTTCCAAGCAAGACATAGCAGTGAAAGTGCAACTTAAGTTCGTACATTGGCTGAGTGTAGAAGACATCCCTTGTTTTAAATTACAAATCTCTTCTTAATTTAAGACACGACTTAGTGGTTGAAGAAATTGATGCCATTGTCATTTTGAAGAATTCTGCCAATTAGTATGACTCGGCTACTACCTGTTCAGAGTTACTGGAACACCTATCAAACGTTGTTGAGGATAGTCTCATATGTGACATGCAGAATTCATCATTTGTGACAAAATGGCAGATGAAAGCACTGACATAGCCAACAATAAACAACTTGTCATATATGCTCAAATTATGTCTGATGACATGAAACCTTCAACAAGATTTTTAACAAATATATAATGTTCAGATGCCTTATTGGCTTTAGTCACATTATATAACTAATATTTTTGTTATATATAATTAAATTTTAAAAACTACTGAAAACTGATCATCGGCTAGAATAAGACTCATTGGTTTTGGATTTTGACTCACTGTTTTTTGCCTTGATGAGTCAAATGACTTACATCAAGCCATTTGTAGATAAAACACTGCAAGAGACTCTTGATTCGTTTTAGAATGGTAATATTTCCTTTTTTGCATCACTGGAGGGCAATATGACTGCTAAACATCCTTAAGTGACCACTTCAGCACCTTCTGTTCAGTATAGCTTAGAACCATGCAACATATTCTGAATCAGTTTGGTATGTACATTGTCTTATAGACATAAATGTTTTGTTTGTGCAGTTTTATCTTATCACATCCACTTTGGACAGAGTTATGGCCCTTGATAATTATCTTTATAATCTCCTATGCAATGCTGCTTGTAACCTGCATAAACTCCATAACCTTTACACAGGATTGGATGCCGTTTGTTAGGTGACTTGCCTATCACATGTAGATGTGCCATTTAAAGAGTTTCATTTTTAAGGTACATTCTGAGTTATTGCCCTTATTCCATCAATATATAAGTCATCACTACAGCAGCTCCTTGTAACCAAGATAGTTCAGGAACCATCCACCATATCTGATGTAATTTCATGTGTACATTGTCTCAAGAATTTGATTTGCCTTTAATTTTGTCTCATAAACTCTATTTTGGATAGAGTTATGACATTTGAAAGTTAACATCATCTCTTCACACTTGATGTTGATTCTAGTGAGCCAGTCAAAAGCCACTGATCATACTGAGATGCATTTTGGTAGAAACATTGTCTCAGAATCATATGTGTGCCATTTATGGGTTTAGTTTCATTTCTGAGGTTGTGGTTCCCTAATTACACATCTTCTTGACTTAGAATTGAGCAAGATAACTTCACCAAAACAGGTTGGATCTCAACCAAGTTTGGAATGTGACTTTAGACTAATTGTACATTACGTGAGATTGATTTAAAGTATTTCACAATGTCATTTTCATGAGTTTTAGTTCCTGATTGCTTGTCCTTCCTTACTTAAGTTCTTTCAACATAGCTTTGCTAGGCTCCATTGGGACTGAACTGAATTTGTCTGATAAAACATATATGTGCCTTTTTTTTATTTTCTCCAGCAGTCCTCCACACCTCCCCTTCCCTTCCCTGCTTGTACAGTTATTCATCTTTAATTTCATCAAAATCTGTCCGACATGTTCTGAAAAACCTGATTCACTCTGAAACTGTTCAGTAATTTCAAGTAGCCTACATTTCCAGCTGAAATCCATTTTTCTTACTGTCATGAATTGACACAATAATCCAGTCCCTCATAATCAGAAAAGTAGAATTCAGTTGGATCCATGCATGTTCATTCACAATATGACTCAAAATTTCAATTTTAATTAGACTACAAAGACAATTCTTTTTGAAGATGATGTAGAACATGCAACTAAGTTCAAAGGTCACAAAGCTGTGCTATGTGTGCATTAATATTGTTACATGTACTGTGTATTGATGAATCTACAATTTTGTATTTATTTTGGAATTAAGCATAAATTCAATTACTTTGTTTCTTGTAGTGCATTTTTTTATAATTAAGCCTTAAGCAGAATAAGAAGATGCACATATAATAACAAGATTACTGCATTTGTATGGGAAAATATGAATTCATTTTCTTGGATGGATACTGAACAACGTGTGGGAGTGCAATATCCATCCGAAAATACTAATTCATATTTTCCCATACAAATGCAGTAACCTATAAGTACTGCAAGGCTCTACTGAATTTAATTATACTAAATAAATCACAAAACTCAAAATCTCACATCACCATAGGGGAAATGCAAACCTTACTTCAACTCACATCACCATAGGGGAAATGCAAACCTTACTTCAACTCACATCACCATAGGGGAAATGCAAACCTTTCTTCAACTCACATCACCATAGGGGAAATGCAAACCTTTCTTCAACTCACATCACCATAGGGGAAATGCAAACTTTCTTCTAATGCCATGACGCCAGTAAGTCTTAGCACATGTCTTTTGAAGAATCCTCATGATTGACATTGAAATTTTTAAATTTATGATAACATTTTCATGAGAATTTGACCCAAAAAATGTAGTAGTAAGAAAAAGATAAAATTTTGTGATATGGTGAAAATTACATAGATGACCCACTTGTGTTCCTCTGAAATACCAAGTGAAGTTACATAATGATTCACACCTAGCTTAAGATTGGATTTGTCAGCAGCACATTGGAATTTCCCTTTTGTACATTGACGTATAACACCCACAGACGAGGAGTCAGTTCTTTGGTATTCAAATATTGGCATCATATGAGGAAGGAAAGCAAAGTCATTGGGTTCAAAGTTGTCCAGAAAATATTTGAAGCGATCAAACTATGGACATTAATTGTCATTATTATTACTTGGTCAATCAACAAAGTATGAATTTTGTTTACAAATCATCTACATAAGAGGTGTTTTATGAAACAGATACTGTGTAAGCAACATATGCAATGCTGATACAACATAAGCAACATATGCAATGCTGGTACAACATAAGCAACATATGTAATACTGATACAACATAAGCAACATATGCAGTACTGATACAACATAAGCAACATATGTAATACTGATACAACATAAGCAACATATGCAATACCATGACATGTATTTGCAAGACAAACCCATGTCACAAAACAACAGGAGTAAACGACTTGAATCAGGATATGGTAATGAGTGTAAGGATTAAGGATTATCTATTCATTGTAGGATCTATAACATTATAAACATGATTCTACTTTATTACACAGGAACCAGATACATCCCATGAACAGGTAAACTACCACTACAAATATAGTGATGGAGTTTCTATTGAATTTTACCATCATCTTTCCAAACTATTTTCTCCAAATACTTTTTTTTCATGTTAAAATTTTCTTCTAAAATTTGTGAAAGTTATGCATCATGCAAATAATAATGCTTGTAGTTACATCAATTTCTTGTTTTCCAATTTTCTTTTTATTTCATATTTATTGCTCATTATATTTATGCCTAATTTAGCTCTTTCAGTGCTTACTTGATATAGGTAAGCTCATCTGTCAGTCATGTGCATTTTTGTAAGCACAGAGTGATGAATACAGTTAGGCTTTTGTTCTTGATTAAAAGTCTATTTTTAATTTATAAAAAAAGGAACAAGGGATTTTCATAGCTTGCAATTTCCATAAGGCAGTTTTCTACTTTAGGGCAATCTTATTTTGATGTCCAGTCATTTACTGGCAATATTTTCGGATCAAACTCTTTATTTTCTCTCTTAAACCTTATCGTATTATATTTATTTTAGAACTTGTATTTTTCTTTTTAACCAAAAAACACCTGAAGGGAAAGCATGTCAACAGTTTTAAGCACAGGAGTTCATGCTCAAACTTAATTTTTACTTTAATCAGTAACTGTAACTACATTACAGAATTTATATTATTTTAATCCTGAGTTTTGGGCCGTTTATGCCCTAGGCATGAGCCCATTATTCAGAAAGCTGACTGTAAGCTACAAAATTTTTTTCAAACAGGCTTGAAACCTCTAACTGAAGACCATACTTAATACATTTTATAGATATTTAAGTATACCACACATATGATAGTCTTAAAATTCAGTTTTAATATCAGTACATGTAATATGTTACCTGTTGCTGTTGCATAGCTTACTCTTTCTGGTATGGAAATTCCATATGATAAAATTTTGTACTCCCATAGGGTGACTTTCCAGAAGTTTCTGGTAGCCAACTCTCCAATACTGGCATATGCTGTTTTGTCCTGATCCATTTTCCAGATGAAATTGCTTTTGCTTTGCATCTTAAAGTGTGAATTGGGCATTTTTAAAAAAGCATTTCGTATTTACTGCATGTTCCTCTGTTTATGTGTTATAACTTCTTTTTATGCCTCTCTGCCCCCCCCCCCCCCCCCCATGGGAACATAGTGCATTGACTATGCCTCACCAACAGACCTGGCTCTGGATTGTCTTCTTCTGTTCAGCTCATGTTGTTCTGGCAGCCATGATATCTTCCTCAACCAACCTGTGCCACATCTTCTTTGGTGTACCTACCTTTCTTTTGGGGGTTCCATTCTTGGGCCTGCCTAGTAATGTTGATTGGTGGTTTTCTCATTGTTTTCCTATCCACACCCATTTCCTTTTGGAGATTTCTTGATGGATAGGTATCTGGCCAGTGGTTTCCCACAGCTTGATATTGCAGGTCCTCTATGACTTGGATTTTGAGGAGGTAGCAGAGGCATATGTTCACAAAGGACTGCAGTTTGTTGGAGGTTGTCTAAGTCACCCTCCAGGTCTCCAATTTGGAGTTAACTGTTAAGAGAGTTTTTATTTTTTTAGGTTGACATTTATTTATAGCATTCCCTGCTGGGTTAACCCATCCCCCACAGGACATTAGGTAACTTTTTTGTTATAACTTGATTAATTTAAGATCATTTTCTGAACTTTGGTTAGCTATTCAGTCTTCTTATCCTTGGCTGACATGTTTATGGCTTCCTTTTTTTAAATTTTATACACATATCAATCTCCGAAATTGGCATGCAGTTCTATATAGTTTATGCAGAATTTAACTAACAGAAGAGGGTTTCACACCAGCTTTCATTTTCAGTTATGTGTTGAGTTGTATGCACAACCTTATTTTCTGGTATAGTCATTAAAGGTTGGTATTCCTTTTTATTCTTGCAGGTTATTTGCTACTCTTTATCTCCACCACTCAGAATTAGACATCACTGTTGCCATTGTGACTGAACAGACATGGTATTGCTGTTTTTATTTGCATTCAGTTTAGTACCATGCAAATTCTCATACATTATATTTGTTATACAAGATTATTGTTCCTTTTTTCAGAGATTGTCCTTTAAACCAATGTCTAAGAAACAAACTTTGAGCACAGGAAATCCCTTTTGCGACACACCCCATCTGCCTAGCATGTACCAATTGTACACGTACCCCATCTGGCTGGCATGTACCAATTGTACATGTACCTCATCTGCCTGGCATGTACCAATTGTACATGTACCCCATCTGCCTGGTATGTACCAATTGTACATGTACCTCATCTGCCTGGCATGTACCAATTGTACAAGAACAGACAGTTGTCCTTTTTGTTGTCTCTGGTTGAATGAGGTTTTAGACCATCCCAAAACTAGATGGAATGTAAAGGGAGAAAGCAATTGGTGACTTCTTCATCATCAGAATTTTAGGTTTCTCCACCTGAATCCTTCAGGTCTCAGATAAGCTTTCTTATCTCTTCATAGAAGCATTCCTATGTTCCAGAATATATGTGATGAGTCTCCATGGAGATTATAAGACTCGTGGAACCCCTCACAAGGGAGGATACAGATGAGTGGAGAGTGAGTTGTACCTCTTGTGAAAGAGGAGCAACAATCTCTTCTAGCCCACAGCACAGTGACAAATGAGAGTGAGTTTCCCCCTCCTGCCACATGAGGGAGGAGCAGCACCCTCAAAGTTCCCATACCCCCAAGGCTCCCCCCACAACAGAGGAATACTGGACACCAAATTCTTGCCTCCAAGAAGCAAGAACAGGATGAAGACATCCTGTCAGTCCTCATGGACTCTCATGAGTTTGACATGGAACAGGCTGAGGTGACTCCTCCTCTTATCCAGTTCTCTGCCTTATCCCCAGCTGTCATCCTAGATGATGGAAGAGGAAGAGATCTTCTATCCCAGGATTTGTGTCCACGCCTTTTATCACCAAATTTGTATCCCAAGTCTTCAGGCTCAGATGACACTTAAAAATTATCCACAGTTTGAGAGACATTCCATTGTGACCTCCTACCCTGATCTCCTTTTGTTGCTCCACTCAGCCATGGACAGGGAGCTTTCTCAACGATTTAGTGGTGGCAAAACTTGTACTACGCAGTATAAGAGGTGGTCAGTCTCTTGATCTACTTTGAGACCTTTGGTCTATATAGTAAGCTGCTGGGTTTGTACTCATTTCTGGCTCTTAAACCGCCCACCTTTTGTTTTATTATCTCAATGCCAAATCTTATCACTACAGTATTTCTATTCAAACCCCTGTCTTAGTTATTCTTTGTTTCACACCTGTCCTAATGACTGTATTTTATTTTATTTCTGTATCTGACTTGAGTGGTTTTTAATTTTCACACATTTTGTTTTTGTGCTATGGCATCAAATAGCATTATTGCCCACAGTCCCCTTCAAAACCCAGGCATAGTTGACCTAATTGGACTTTAAATCAAGAATTTACATTCCTAGGTTGACTGCACTTCCTTAAAAAATTGGTCTTTTGTTCTTGGAATGTATAGGGACTTTACATTGTAATTTTCATTTATGAAAAGATAGTGACCATAAAATTAGAAACCTAAAGTAAACATTAGCATTGAAAGAGCTAAAACAGCTGAGGTTTTTGTGCCTATTTATTTCATTTCCTTCTGCACTTTCTTCAGGTTACCTTACAAATTTTTACTGCATGTCGAGGATTGCAATAATTTAAATGCATCTTATGCATGCAGGAAATATTGAACCATGGCCTTGAATTGCTTCTTAAAGACAGAGCATCCATGACTTATGGACTCCTATCAACAGATCATAAATTGCAAAGCTACCAGTAATGCACAAATGTAGATTGAGATTGAATGGGAGACTGGAAATGTGTTCACTAATTTTTTTTAAATTCTTATTATTTTAAAATAAGAAGCAGGGTTATCTGAGAATTGCTTATTCCTTACAGTATATCCTTGCTTATCAGATCTTGGTCTCTACATTTTGTTAGGAGTAATCAGTAGAACAAACACCATAGACCCTAACGTGTTGGATATTATGCAATGGCAGATCAGGGTCTATGTTGTTTGCTGTTAATAAATGAGTATATACAGTATTTTAAATATCTAACATACAGCTCATTAGAGCCATTACAGCTCATTACAGCCATTACAACCATTTTAATGTTTTGGAGGATTGGAGGAACAGGGTTGGAGCATTTGTTAGGCCTGCAAAGGTCATAACCTGTGCTGTGCTTTCAAAAGCTTAGGATCAAGAATTTGGTTTTTAGTAAAAATAGAAAAAAATGCCAGTATTAACTAATCTTACGCCATACACAGAAAGATACAACACATATATAAAGATAATAAATGTATACAACATCTACAAAGATATAACACATATATAAAGATATTAGAGATATACAACATCTACAAAGATACATGACATATACAAATATACACCACATGTAAAAAAGACCTCATTTAGAAAGATGCATCACATATATAAAGATGCAACACATATATAAAGATACACCATACAGATAAAGATATGCCATATATACAATGATACACCACAAATAGAAAGATACAACACATACACAAAGAAACACTACATGTACAAAGGTACACCACATATACAAAGATACAGTTTAAATTATTCAGTCTGTGTCAGCCAAAATGAGAAGGGAAAATCTGTACAAATAGATCAGTGTGTAAAGAAGAACTTTACAGAACATGGTACAATCAGGCATTAAAGTATTGTACTACAGTATAAGGCCATATTGTGACTACACTTTATAGAACATGGTACAGTCAGGCCTTAAAAGGTTGCCCCACAGTATGTGTTCAGAATAAGACCATATTGTGACTACAGTTTATAGAACAAGGTACAATCAGGCCTTCACGAGAGCCTGTCCAGTTATAGTTTTTTAATGGTTGATCATCAGATATTTTCTGTCAGACAAACATAGTTATGCCAACATATGGACATTTTTATAGTATCAAGAGGGCAATGATTCTTTTATTCCTAATTGACCTTACACAACTGATAGAGAATCCTGTACAGGACTTATGTTACTGTTTTGGAAGACTGTTCATAAACAGTACATGGAACATTTCCAGTCAGGAAAAAAAGGAAACATACTGGTCATTCTGGGTGGGGTTTTTTCCATAAAATTATTAGGAACAATATTTGAAAGCTACATTAAATATGGTCAGCATTTCTTCCTTGAGTATTTGCAATAGTAATTATCTGGTAACTGAAAAAGCTGTTCTAATCAGGTAACTAGAAAGGCTGTTCCAATCAAGTAATCAGAAAGGCTGTTCTAATCAGGTAACTAGAAAGGCTGTTCCAATCAGGTAATCTGAAAGACTGTTCAAATCAGGTCATCAGAAAGGCACTTCCATTAAGTTAACTAGAAAGGTTGTTCTAATCAGGTAACTAGAAAGGATGTTCCAGTCAGGTAATCAGAAAGGCTGTTCTAACGGGGTAAATAGAAAGGCTGTTACAATCATATAATCAGAAAGACTGTTCTAATCAGGTGATCAGAAAGTCTCCTCCAATCAGGTGACCAAAAATGCTGTTCCAATCAGGTAGTCAGAAACACTGTTCCATCAAGTAATCATAAAGGCTGTTCTAATCAGGTGACTAACAAGGCTGTTCTAATCACTAGAAAGCTGTTCTAATCAGATAAATAGAAAGGCTGCTCTAATCAGCTAACTACCAAGGCTGTTCTAATCAGGTGACTAGAAAGGCTGTTCTAATCAGGTCACTAGAAAGGCTGTTCTAATCAGGTGACTAGGAAAGGTTGTTCTAATCAGGTAATCAGAAAGGCTGTTCTTATCAGGTAACTGGAAGGCTGTTGCAATCAGGTAACTAAAAAGGCTGTTCTAATCAGGTAACTAGAAAGGCTGGTCTTATCAGGTGACTAGCAAGGCTGTTCTAATCATGTAACTAGAAGATTGTTTTAATCAGTTAGTAGAAAGGCTGTTCTAATCAGGTAACTAGAAAGGCTGCTCCAATCATGTAATCAGAAAGGCTGTTCTAACCAGGTGATCAGAAAGGCTGTTCTAATCAGGTAACTAGAAAGGCTGCTCTGATCAAGTGATTATCAGGGTTCTAATCAGGTAACTAGAATGCTGTTCTAGTCAGGTAGCTATAAAGGCTGTTCTAATCAGGTAACTAGAAGGTTCTTCAAATCAGGTAACCAGAAAGGCTCTTCCAATCAGGTAACTAAGGAGACTGTTCCAATTAGGTAGTCAGAAAGGAGAAAGGCTGTTCCATCAGGTAACTATAAATGTGTTCTAATCAGGTGACTATCATGGCTTTTCTAATCAGGTAGCTAGAAGTCTGTTCTAATAAGGTAACTAGAAGGCTGTTCTAATCAGGTAACTTGAAAGGCTGTTCTAATCATGTAACTAGAAAGGCTGTTCTGATCAGGAAATTATAAAGGCTGTTCTAATCAGGTAACTAGAAAGGCTGCTCTGGTCAGGTGATTATCAGGGTTCTAATCAGGTAACTTGAATGCTGTTCTAATCAGGTAGTTATAAAGGCTTTTCTAATCAGGTAACTAGAAGACTGTTCTAATCAGGTAACTAGAAAGGCTGTTCTAATCAGGTGACTTGCAAGGCTGTTCTAGTCAGGTACCTAGAAGGCTGTTCCGATCAGGTAACTGGAAAGGCTGTTCTAATCAGGTGACTGACATGGCTGTTCTAATTAATTCCTTGACCTACTGCTCTTGCCTTTGGCTTTTGGTTCATTTCCAGGCTGGTAAACAATCTCGAATTAACTCAAGACCCAAGTTTTCCTGTAGATCTTGATTATAAATATTTCATGAAACTAAAACTGATAACAATTCTTTCTAATATTTATGAAAGACAAGGTTCTAATTCAAATTTAATTATTATATTTTCTTATAAACCATATATATTCACTTGTAAGTCAAATCCAGTTGCAAATGACATTACCCAGTCAACCCGATATGCCATCACATGATGCACCAACAGATCAGGGTCTGTGTTGTTTCTGCTAGTGATTAGTGCTAACAAACTGCATAGACCCAGATCGCCTGGTGTATTATGCAATGGCAGATCTGGGTCTATGAAGTTTGCAGGCCAACTGATAGGAGGATCTATGCTGTACATGTAATAAACTCTAGTGCTGTTTTATAAGTACATTTTTTTGCTTTATTATGACTTTCATTCTTCGACACATGTTATAGCCCATTCTCTGCACATATGATTTTCAAATGAACCTCTGATTTCAATTACTTATTATCATAATGATACATTCCTATTCTGTATATGTATCTGCCATTGCTACATTAATTAGTTCACATGCTTTCATAATAGAACTAAATGCACAGCCAGAACTTTTGTAGTTTGAACATTTTCAGACTAAACAACTTTTGTGTATTTACAACAACATTGAACAAAGTACCGCAATTCGAAGCACCACAATTCAGAGTATCACAATTCAAAGTATCACAATTCACACTAATTGAATATTTTATTTTTAAAAAATTAATACTCTGCAATCACAGATATTACATACCATATCTGTACATTGTTATGGACTCATATGAAATATTCATTGTGGTCCTTTTTAATAATTTGATGTCTTCATTGTGAGGCCAATATTAATCTATCATGGACTTTTTGTCTAGTTGGTTTTAGACATATCAATAGTTTTATTTCTTTCATACACATCATATATAAATTACTAATGCAGGTACAGTGCATTTTATGGAGCTGAAATCACTGTGAAGAAACCAGTCTGTTTCATTACTATTTTATAGAGCTGAAATCATTGTGAAGAAACCAGCCTGTTTCATTACTATTTTATAGAGCTGAAATCACTGTGAAGAAACCAGTCTGTTTCATTACTATTTTATAGAGCTGAAATCATTGTGAAGAAACCAGCCTGTTTCATTACTATTTTATAGAGCTGAAATCACTGTGAAGAAACCAGTCTGTTTCATTACTATTTAGTGCATGTGACCTGCTGAGCCAATCAATATTCAGAATAATTTGTACAAAAATAATAAATGGATTAATAAACCCAATCATAATAATATTGACTCTGGCAAAAGCAAATATTTTACTATCCTGGGACACAAATATATATAAAATGGAAATAATAAAAATACTGTTTTTTTTTATGTTGGTGATTCAATTAGTTTCTAAAAGAAAACTTATCTAAATCAAGGTCCTAATAAATCTAAGAAACTATTTACACATGCATATAGGTACCTTCTCACTTCCATGATCCCATCCCCTAAACCTTGCTATCACTCCCTCCTCTTCTATATCTTTCTGTCTTCCATGATCCCATCCCCTAAATCTTGCTATCACTCCTTCCTCTTCTATATCTTTCTGTCTTCCATGATCCCATCCCCTAAACCTTGCTATCACTCCCTCCTCTTCTATATCTTTCTGTCTTCAAAAAAAACATTGCAATGAAAATTGTTTTTGCTAATCTCACAGTTAAATTTATGTACATATACATACAAATATTAGGACTAACTACACTGTACAAAAGTAGGATATAAGTAATACAGTGCTTCAAATGAACATAAGATATTATTGCTGGAAAGAACTGAATATTTTTCATTTCACAGCATCAAGGAAGTTCTAGAGGCCATTATGAAAATAAGGACATGATCTGCTTTAGAAAATACTTTATGATATTTGTACATCACTTTTTCAAATTCTTTGTTGCAATGAACTGTGTCTGCACATTGTTTTAATTGTTCGACAAATTATGTGATTTTTTTTTAATACATTGGTCCCTCACTGTATAGCCTCTCTGTATAAAATTTGAGCATTTTAATGGATCCCATTCAGTTTATATTTTGTTTTGTTATTGCTATTTCATTTATTTCACTTGCCTTTAATTCTATGTGTGTGTGTGTGTGTGTGTGTGTGTGTGTGTGTTTGAGAGCATGATTTGGATTTTTAACATAGCTTTAACAAATTTTCAGTCCTATCTCTACGATGTCTGCAGTGTGACAGTTTATTGTGATGTCTAGCACTGGGACATCATGCCGCAGACATGTAGCATGGTGTCCCACCCAGTCACATAATTCTGACACCAGGCCGACCAGTCCTAACACTAAACTCTTAATGCTGAGCGCCAAGTGAGGCAGCTGTTAGTACCATTTTTGTAAGTCTTTGGTATGACTCAGCTGAGGATCGAACCAATGTCCTCCTGCATCCGAGGTGGACGGGCTAACCCCTAGGTCACTGGAGCCTGTAATTCTGAGCTAATGAGTTATAATTTGGTCTTACATTATTAAATACCATGTTTGTGCATTTTTATGCAGTTATACAACCAGATTGGAATATACCTTAATATAAGACTCCCTCCTTTATAATGCAGGTCACTTTTAAATGATCTTGATAAACATTGTTATAAAGAGTGAAGTGTTATAAAGGGAGTCTCGGCACTGTCCTATAACTGAAATTATAGTAACCGGTAATATATGTAATTGTTCCTTTACTACACTTGTCTCAGCACTAAATGGCCAACTTGCATTGCTGTGCTGTAAAACACCAAAAACCAAACCAAAATTGTTTCTTTCAAGTTTTCACCAATATTAAACCGTGACTGGTATTATTAGAATGAATTATTAGTTTCTACAAAAGCTTGTTTATATGTTAATGTTCTTTAAATGTCAGCACAGACGCCATTCATTGTATTGAATCACATAATTTAAAATAAGGCTAATGCAGCCTGAGAAGCTATATTTGTATTATTCAAGGAATTGTGAAGGGACTCTGATATCATATGGTCTCTTGAAATCATCAATTTACACCTGCAGAGCAAATTACCAATCAGCAATAAAGATGTACAAATATCAAGTATCAGTAGATTAATTCATTTTGATATAAGTACAAACAAAGGCATTATATATTTGTTTATGATTTTTTTTATCATGTGTCAGGAACATGAGAAGAAAAGGAGAGATAGCCTTGGAAATGTCCTTGACCTTGACAGCCAGTTGATGGAGATCACATCTGCTTCTCCTCATCCTCAAGCAGGGACAACACCTTATGGGACCATTCCAAATGGTCAGAATATATCCCCTGATGGTGAGTTTAAGCTCAGTTAGTTTGGCACATCAGCAAATTTTAATGGTGGCCATGAATCACAGGAAACTATTTCACAAATGATATAATACAAGTCAGTTGACTCAAACCACAATGATAATGGAAAGTGTCCAAATGACACATGGCATCATTTGAGGGTGAACTCAATAGATAATTTTTTTAAGAAAAAGGTTTATTTAAGATCCCTGCCTACTGAGCTTGTATTGGCTTGCATATGAACTTCAAACTTTGGTCATTAGTAAGGAATTTCTTGAGAAAAAGAATTTCATGCTTGCAGTTTTTACTTTGATTAGGACTAACCATCCCACTGCATGACACCCCCAACTTGAAATGCAATGTTATGGAGAAAATTAAAATAAATTGTCATTAAAATGGATGTACAAAAGTGTTCTGCTGTAAAGAAATAAACACAGATGATCTTATGTGACATATGTTTTGAAAGCAGATCCAGACTACAACCCCAAAGAAGCCAAGAAGCTTGAGCAGGAACTAAAAAAGATGGAGAAGAAGGAAAAGGGTGACAAAAGGACATTTAAGGCGACAGCCAGGGCTGTAGGGCTTGCTGCTAAACTGTCCCCTAAATCTCAGAGGAAAAAAGAAAAACTCCTCAGTTCCACTGCACAACTAAAGGTAAGGTCCATCATACTGCAATTTTTCTACTGATTTTTATATGCCAGCCATAAAGTGGAACATGTTATGCTGTTATGTTCCGATCCATTTGTCTGTTTGGAACCAGTTTGATTTCCACACAGTAACTTTCCTTCTCCACCATCAACAGTTACCACACTTTGTGGATGGCCTGCACTTGTTACAAGGAAGAACCCAACCAATGTCAAGCTTTGAGGTCAAAGATCGCTGTGACTGACAGAAGAAAAATGGTTTCCCCAAAATAACTTTATTTTTATACTTCAGACTGGCTGATACTTTGTCAATGGCATGCAATGGTATAAAGATGAACTTTGTTGATTTTGGAGTCAAGAGTTAAAAGGTCAAGGTCACAGTGACTCAAATAATAATAGAAAATGGTTTCTGCTTCAGCTTGACTTTGTGGATGGTATGTATTTAGGATAAGGAAGAATATATATCATATTTGGGGATTAAAAGGACCATGGTCAAGGTTGCTCTGACTGCAAGAAGAAAAATGGTTTCTGTGCAAAAGTATCAGTTGTCTTCATGTATGACTATTAAACATGAGGCAAGCTTATACTGTGCCATTCATAATTCTCTTGTTATACTGAAGGAACTAATTCTCTCAGCTATTAAATAGCAATCCTTGTTGACAACAAATTATTTTTCGTAAACTAAACTTTATAAGCTCTTTCTAAGGACATAAAGCTATTAAAAAATGTAAGACTTCTAAGGCTTTATCCATGCTGATAAATGCTTTTTTCTTACACTCTGTCCATGTGATGATTGAGATAAAAAATAATTATCAGATGCATTGGTGTGGGATATGTACATCTCACAGTCATAACACTGGTCTATAGTCAAAATGCTTCCGAAATAAATATAGTCAAACTTTACAAATTCTGGGTCACTGAGAATGAAAATGATGCTTACAATTTTCGATTGGCTCTAGTTGTAAAGATATTATACTGGGTTAGTATATATGACCCTTGACTTGGGAATGGTGAAGGATAAGTGACTTTTAAAGGGAAGGATCTCAATTAAACCAGAAATGGCTAAAATAAATCTTTGATGATCTATGAATAAATCTATGACTGGGTTTGGGCAGTACACGCCTGTTAGGCAAACCAGTGAATAATGCAATCTGAAGCTGTTATTGCATCATACATGATATGAATTGCATCATGTTATTCCTAGAAATCATAGAAGATGCAATCATAACTAAGTTTACATCAATCTGCTGAACAAATTGCCATATATCAGCTCTAGAAATCATAGTGTAATGTGCTGTCTTATTTGTCAGTGTTTGATTTTGCAAAGAGACACATTTCGGTTTAGCCAAAGTGAGCAGATATGCCTCATACTTGTGTGAACAATGCAAATAACTTCTGCTATGTTTGTAGTGAAGTGACGTTTGCATCATAAAAGTGCCGTATAACCACTATGGTTAAGAAAGCCTATCACCTTTATTTTGGCTGCAAAACTGGAGATCAGGACAAGCAGGGGGCCCCACACATATGTTGCAACACTTGTGCAACAGATATTCACCACTGGCTGAACAGGGAAAGGAAATCTATGCCTTTTGCAGTGCCAATGATTTAGAGAGAGCCAACAGATCATATCAGCAATTGTTACTTCTGCATGGTGCCGCCAGTTGGGAAAGGTGTGTTAGAGAAGAAAAAGTGGACTGTGCATTATCCAAACATTCCATCAGCTATACGCCCAGTACCCGTTGGAGAAGGACTGCCAGTTCTTGATGCACCAGAATCATTCTTGAGTCAGACGAGGAAGAGGAAGAGGATGAAACTTCTAGTCCTGAACTATCAATGTCACAGGACCCATATTTTCTCCCTTCCTCCTCCTCCGAAGCACACCTCATAACACAAGGTGAACTGAATGACCTTGTCATGGATTTGGAACTCTACGAGAGTAAGACAGATCTCCAGACTACAGCAGTGGAATCTCCTGGCAGGTGATGTTAGGCTTTCCATGTTCTGTGACTGTCAAGAGGATATTGACCCATTTTTCTTCATGGAAGGTGTTCTTGTAGCCTGCAACAGCATTGATGGCAGCCCTCAACATTCTTCATGATCCAGATGAGTGAAGATTTTTCATTGATTCATCGAAGAAAAATCTTAAATCTGTTTTGCTGCATAATGGCAATGTTTTGCTATCCATTCCAGTTGGTCATGCAGTCCATATGAAGGAAACCTATGAATACATGAAACAACTTTTGAGGTGCATCAACTATGACCAACAGTGGCAGCTTTGTGGTGATTTGAAGGTTCTTGCTCTCTGGGTCTGCAGACTGGATACACAAAGTACTGCTGTTTTCTCTCTGAATGGGATAATCATGCCAAGGATTCCCATTACATCAAGAAAGATTGGCCACTCTGACAGTCATTGGAGCCTGGGAGGAAAAGTGTTCAGCATCCACCACTTGTTGAATCAAGGAAGATTTTGTTACCACCCTTGCACATCAGGCTGGGTCTGGTGGAGAACAAGCAGCTTTCAAATACATCCATGAAAGGTTTCCAAGGTTAAGTGAAACTAAGATAAAAGAAGGAGGTCTTTGTTGGTCCTCAGATTCATGAACTTCTTTGAGATGATGCATTTTGGCTGTGTACTGTGTGGCAAGGAAAAGATGGCATGGAAAGCCTTCCAGTTAGTGGCAACAAATTTTCTCAGAAACAATAAAGCAGACAGCTACAGGGAGTTGATGGAAAACCTCCTCAAGGTATACAAAAGCCTTGGTTGTAACATGTCACTAAAGATACATTCTTTGCACAGAGCAGTTATCGACGAACACAACAAATGATTCGACAAGGATATTGCGACAATGGAGAAACACCATCAGTGCAAATGGAACCCATCAATGCTTGCAAACTGTTGCTGGACAGTGACAAGAGATGCTCCATTTAATGAATACAAGAGACAAGCCAAAACGTGCAGAGTAGACACTGAATAAGGATTAAACTATGTAATTATATACACATAAAAGATTTTTGCCTTTCTTTCATAATATATTTTATTTATATAACCCTTTTGCTGTTTTTTAAAGAGTTACATAAACAGGACAGGTGAAATATTTTCATGTGAAGCAACCATAAACACATGAAAAGACCTAGGTTTACAATTTATGATTAAAATTAATTACATTATATATATAGAGATATACAATCTAAAAACTTAAATGTCTTGAAAACAGTAGCCAATCAGTTGTTTTAAGTGTCATATTTGAATTCAGCACATCAAAATCCATAATAAATAGCACATTTTATTATTGAAGCAGACACTTCTAAAATATTGTAGATGATTGTAATTAAAATTGTGGACAGGAACTGGCAAAACTTCATACCTCCCCACATTTTATGACCCATATCACACACAAATGCATATGATGGATTCTACAAGTCTGTTGAGCTTATCCCACACAAATGTGTATGATGGATTCTACAAGTCTGTTGAGCTTATCCCACACAAATGTGTATGATGGATTCTATAAGTCTATTGAGCTTATCCCACACAAATGCGTATGATGGATTCTATAAGTCCGTTGAGCTTATCCCACACAAATGCGTATGATGGATTCTATAAGTCCGTTGAGCTTATCCCACAGAAATGTGTATGATGGATTCTATAAGTCCATTGAGTTTATCTCACACAAATGTGTATGATGGATTTTATAGGTCCATTGAGCTTCCAGCTTCCATATTGAGATCAAGATAATAATATCTTAAACATTAACATCGTAACTAATCATTCATATACTGGTAATTGTTATTACAATTACAATTTTATTTTTTACTGGTAATTGCTTTTACAATTAATCATATTGATATACTGGTAATTGCTATTACAGTTACTCATATTCATATACTGGTAATTGCTATTACAAGTACTCATTCGTATACTGGTAAATGCTATTTTAATTAATTGTATTCATAAACTGGTAATTGCTATTAAAATTACTAATTTGCATATGCTGGTAATTGCTATTACAATTACTTGTATTCATACACTGGTAATTGCTGTTTCAATTACTTATATTCATATACTGGTAATTGCTATTACACAGAAATTCTGGTACAAATATGCAATTTTTGCAGGTCATTGCAGGCAATTTTCTGCTGTGGTACTCTCCTTTGCTTGGCATTATGTAGCCAGTAATGTGTTAAAAATGCCATTAAAAACTAACAAAACAAAACTGGTTAGTTAAACATAGGAAATTGAGCTGACATTATGGTAATGGGTTTGATAAAAACAGACTGTACTGTTGGTATTAAAAGCCAAATATCCAAGCTAGTATCTGCAGTTTATGGTTGTACATAATACAGCTAAACAGTAGTAAAGTTTATGGCTGTATATGATATAGCTAAGCATTAGTACAGTTTATGGCAGTACATACTACAGCTAAATATTAGTACAGTTTATGACTGTACATAATATAGCTAAACATTATTACAGTTTATGGCTGTTTATAGTATAGCTAAACAGTAGTAAAGTTTATGGCTGTATATGATATAGCTAAACATTAGTACAGTTTATGGCAGTACATACTACAGCTAAACATTAGTACAGTTTATGACTATATGATATAGCTATGCATTAGTACAGTTTATGACTGTACATAATATAGCTAAACAGTATTAAAGTTTATGGCTGTATGTGATATAGCTAAACATTAGTACAGTTTATGGCAGTACATACTACAGCTAAACAGTAGTAAAGTTTATGGCTGTATATGATATAGCTAAGCATTAGTACAGTTTATGGCTGTACATAATATAGTTAAACATTATTACAGTTTATGGCTGTACATAACACAGTGACTTTGCTATAACAAAGTGGTTGGGGTCCATAGAACCTGACCATGTTATATAATGAACTATGTGACAACCAACATAGTCAGTTAGCTGAAAATAAATGGCCGCTGAGATTGGGGTAAAAAAAGCAAGCGAAAAATACATGCATTGTGTTGTACAATCAACAATCTGTTATATATACATGTATATTAAAAAGTTCGTGAAGTCAAATATAGATCATATGTTATAAAATATATATATAAGCCACATCCCATCAGGAAAGAAAAATAATATGTATCAAAAATAATGGTAGTCCTAGTTTGATCTATATCCCATTGTCAACAAATAGATGCCATTAAACACTTTACTATGACAATGTCACCAGTTAGCATATGGCTATAGTTGTTTACCTAAATTGGCCTAGATTTTGGTAGCTGGACACAGCTATCATTTTGTGGAGGCCACCCACAGGATAAGGCTATTCATAGGGAAATGAAAACATGTGAAAAAATTAAATGTTTAACAAGCATCTTTGTCAGATACCACATCTTCAATTAGCTTGACAGCCATATATCTGTGGTTTTAAAAAAAATTAATTTAATTTGTGTTTTATGCCACCATAAGTAGCAATCATAAGCATAACTTTTTTCCTGCAAAAAGGAAACTTTCACAGCACAATAAACATGTTACAGCTACTTTGGAAAATGCAACAGCCCATCAGATTCCATTGCTTTTATTTAAGTTTGGTGATGACTTCCTCTGATGAAACGTTCTTTGTTTTTATTGAATATTGTAGTCAGTCTTTAAATGATGAAGGATTTATGTGTTTTTGAAGTCATTGCTAAAGGACAGCTTTGGAGGACCAAACAAATGCCCATTTTTTTTATTGCAGCAGCAACATCAAATAATTGTAGAACATTGAGACTGAATTTTGTTTCATTTGGTTAGTGTTTATACAGAATGATTGGTGCTTCAGAGGTAATCAGTTTTCTTTGAAGTTTCAGCAAAAACTATTTTTTTCTGGGTACATTTTTTAAAAAAAGCTGGTTGATTGTAGCTATCCTGGTAGCATGACTACTGGAGTGTATCACAGTGTACAATACTCAGGCCAGATGTCAGCATTAGTGGATTATGAGATAATAAAGCACTGTTAAGATGGTTTGTCAATATGAAAAAATAATTTGGCTGATGGCTGTACATAATACAGTTAAACATAAGTATAGTTTATGGTTATATATAATATAGTTAAACATCAGTACAGTTTATGGCTGTACATAATGTATAGCTAAACATCAGTACAGTTTATATTTGTATATCAAATATAGTTAAGCATCAGTACAGTTTATGGCTGTAAATAATATAGTTAAACATCAGTGCAGTTTATGCCTGTACATAATATATAGCTAAACATCAGTACAGTTATAGTTATATATCAAATATACTGGTAGTTAAACATCAGTACAGTTTATGGCTGTAAATAATATAGTTAAACATCAGTGCAGTTTATGCCTGTACATAATATATAGCTAAACATCAGTACAGTTATAGTTATATATCAAATATACCGGTAGTTAAACATCAGTACAGTTTATGGTTATATATAATAAAGATAAGCATAGTACATTTTATGGTTATATATAATATAGTTAAACACGGGTACAGTTTATGGCTGTATGCAATATAGTTAAACATCAGTACATTTTAGGGGTATACATAACATAGCTTGAGAAATAGATGCCAGTTAAAAAGTAGGTAATGTGGAAGAGTCCTCCATTGTGGTATCATTGTTCTCTAGTTCTTTCCCTTTGTCAAATGCTCAAATCCCAGATTTAGGCTTGAGTCTGATTCTGATTCATAATGAGGTATGTGATTCCGCAATGCAGTTCTGCTACTGGCATGGAGTAATATCAAGTATACTTAGCATGAGAAACATGGTCCATGGACTTGTATTCTGAAAATAAATACACAGGCCCACTGATAAACACAGTAGCTGACAGTAAAATAAATGAAACAGATAATACTAAAATCTGTGTTTTATTTTAAATGAATATGCCTGAAATTTTACTTTTAATAGGCATACAGAGTTCGTCAATTTAGAACTGACATCTTCATATTTAGAAAGGCAGATATTTTCTTGTCTCTTTAGCAGCAGGCCCTGGACCTACAATTTTTGCAATAAAGTGGAAGCAAATTTTCAGGAGTCAGTCATTTGGGAATTTTACATGATCTTTACAATGTTTCTCACGGGGACAAGACCAACTTTTGGCCTCTAGAGATCCCAAAAACTGCTTGTTAGGGGTTCTCTCCCTTGTCAGGAGTGGAATTTCTCACCCAAGATTATGAAACTTCTTTTCCTTGTTTTTGTGGATTATGAATACATGGAACCAGTCTTAAGGAAGACTTTGTAAAGAGTTTTATACTGCCAGTATGAATACAGTATTTGCAATTGGTAGCAATTTTGGCCTTTGTATGATCTTTCCTATCAACCAATGAAATGGTGAGATTGTAAAAAAAAAAAAAGGCAGCTGATACAGATGTGTGTTAGCAAATCGGATGTAGGTTCATTTTTTTTTATTTTATTACTAAATACAGACTTCGTGTTTTAGGCCAACAAGGATGGCCAGTTAGTTTACCCTTACATTAGGTTCTGAAGCGAAATGTAATTTCATAGCCTACTAAAGTTAGTTTACCCTTACATTAGGTTCTCAAGCGAAATGTAATTTCATAGCCTACTAAGAAACAGACTAAATGTGTAAATTTGAACTTGGTTCAAAAATCAGAAATATCACACTTGGGCCTGTCTGTCAAGTTCATTATAAATGGGTTTCTTTTGTATTTACAGTATTTTCTGTAGTGTATCTGCATGAAAGTAATTCAGAAGTTCATGGTTTGGAGTAGTTTGCAAACATTTTAATACTGTCATAGTCAGACTGTCACAGTTTCATGCAAGACTTTAGCCTTGCAAAATAAAGTAAAATGCTGGTACTGGTGTTATGCAGGGCGGTGTAAGAGCAGCAGTAACTGCAGTTACAGGTCTTGTAAATAAAGCATTCGTTACGGAGGAAGATGACGAGGATCAGACAGCAGACACCATGACTCAACTGAAGGTTATATCACAGGCTTTGGGAATTTTATATATCTACTATCTACTAGCCTTATTTTATGAATAAATCAAGCCTGTAGTTTTCTATTAGTAATTAACCTTCATTTACTAACCTTACACAGGACCATAGCCAGACCATATAGTATGTATCTGTGTACACATTACTAACCTTACACAGGACCATAGCCAGACCATATAGTATGTATCTGTGTACACATTACTAACCTTACACGGGACCATAGCCAGACCATATAGTATGTATCTGTGTACACATTACTAACCTTACACAGGAACATAGCCAGACCATATAGTATGTATCTTTGCACACTAACTTTGTAGCATGTTGTATCTTGTGTAACACAAACACCAAACCTGAAAAGAATAGACTTAAAATCTGCCATCTTATAATGCATGGACAGATTAGAGTATGTGCTGTCTTATACTGTATGGACAAATTAGGGTATGTGCTGTCTCATAATATATGGACAGATTAGAGTCTGTGCTGTCTTATACTGTATGGACAGATTAGGGTATGTGCTGTCTTATAATATATGGACGGATAAGGGTCTGTGCTGCATTGTAATATTGGGACAGGTTAGGGTCTGCCAGATGATCTCATTTGAATATAAGACCATTGCAGTAATATTTTAATTTTGTACACATTTTTGGAGTAATTTTATGATAGTATTTAGGAAAATGAAATATTACAGACTTTATCATGGTCATGTATAGATTATTGATTATTGATTTACAGGCTATTATGACCCTATGATTTTAAAAGAAGTGATAGAAAAGAGTGAGAACCAACAAGCTTTGTAAAATTCGACAAATAAAAAAAAATTCTCCTGAAATACAAAGTGAAAAATGTAAAAAGAACTTAAAGTATTGCAAAATAAGTCCCTAATAATTCTATAATTTCTAATACATGTCCTAAAGATTAAACTTCTCAACAAACATTAGTGGTATTATAAAATAACTCTAATGCTGGAAGTGTTAAATGCCTGTGGTAGCCTGTGTTGTAGTGATGTGCCAACATTCTTTTCTTGAATCAAAATAATACATTCCAAGAATATGGTCTTATTTGAAATTTCACATGAGAAGAATAACTTGAATTAAATAATTTGGGTAAATAAATTCCAGCTCAAATGAAATACTGGACCCGACAATAATACAACAGACTCAGATCTTACAGCACTAATAAATAAATTTTCCAATAAACAAGATTTTATACTCCTCTACTTGACCTAGGTCACAATTACCATTTTCTAACAAAAACTATTACATAATGGAACAATTTAATTCTGGAAGGTTCCAGTGTTTACAAGATAAAATCTTAGGTATAAATAGAAGCTCTGTTACTAAAATTACAATAAAAAACATGGTAAACACAATGTCCTTGACTCAGACAAAGATAATAATCCTAATAGTTAACCCATATTCATAGAGAAAATATTAGCGATGTATTAGTTGTTGACAGAATTCAAAAACATCAGTGATTCAGGTCAAGTAGAAAATGAACTTGATTTTGGACAAGGTCAAGTCTACAATACAATTATCCGTATCATATAATGAAATTAAAAAAAAGAAGCAAATTAAATATACATAACAAGGCTATTTTAGCAGTTTTCAATTTTGTACACTTTGTGAATATTTTGGACTTTGACAATTTTTTAAACAAATGCAAAAACCACATAAGAAATAAGGATGGCATACATGTATCTTTTTGTATTCATATATAGATGATCTGATTCGATTTTAAAGGCCGTTACAGTACTTTTTTGCTTGGAGAAATTTTAACCTTCAAAGCTGATGGCATTCTGTCTATTTTCTGTTATTTAGAATAGTTTGTGTATTAATAATAAGATTACTTTATATATTTAGCTCTTCTGGCCTTGTAACCTTTAAAAGTGAAAGTAATTTAAAGGGATATAACTCTGATTCTAATCCTGAGAGGAAATGATTTGTCACAGTGGTTACTTACCTTGATATAGTTTGACAGCTGCTGTGTATTACTTCAAACAGTACAGAATAATTTCAATAGAAAATACTTCTCTAAAGTAATTCCTTAAATATTTTTCACACTATTTTATTAATTTTTAAAAAATAAATTCTCTTTTAAGATGTAAAGAGAAAACCATTAAAATATTTGTACTTAAGACTGCTCTATTTAGAGGGATATCAACATATGTTTAGGATCATTAACATGATAATGAATATCTTGCAATTTATGCTCATACCTTTGACATATATATCAACCCTTCAAACCATATCTATTCTCAGTACAGTCATCCAACTTTTGATGATTGTTTTGTTTCGTCAAAAACCTTGTTAGTACAACTTAGCATTGATAATTTGAGGTCAAAAAATAAAATTTAATGTGTATGTTTATGCGTATATCTACATGGTCTTTTTTCACTCAGTCTTTTGGGTTTACAGTGGGGTTTATACATGTTCAACAAACATAAATCCATTCTAGCAATACATGGGAACTCCAGATGTTGTTTGTGAACAGAGTTTTGCATTGCAGGTTCCAGTTTTGTTTTCAATCAATAGGACACTACCCTTTATAAATCATTAGGTGATCATGGGGTTGTAATTAAAGGCAGGATCTATTATACAACTGAAATTTAAGTGGGGGGAGCAATTTCATTCTACATTTTTTTAAATATACCAGTAGAAGGGTTTAATGATGAAATTAACTTGAAATGATGAACAAGTTTCACAATCTCATTGGTTTTTTGCATCAAGATGTAATGAAATGTTTCTTTCCTCTTTTTGAATGGCCAATTGTATTGATATGGGGGATTTCACTGAAAGATTTCTTTTGATTCTAGTTCATCTATAGTGTAAATGGTGCCAACCTGATATTCAGAATGGCCCCCATTTCAAATGTCTTGAAAATCTCGAAGTTGCCATCACAACAGAATGGATAGTCTGATTGGTGTGGGATCTTCACTAAAGGACTTCTTATAATATCTAGTTGGTCTAAAAATGAAAACAGTGCAGACAGATCTGATGTCCCACATGGCTACCATGATAGTCCCACATGGCTACCATGATAGTCATCTTCAAAATCTTATTATTTCTATTTCTTCAAACTGGATGGTCATATCAGCATGGGGTTTCACTAAAAGACTTCCTGCGATATATATTTGGTCCTAAATGACAGCTGGTGCCAATCTGGTGTCCAGCATGGTCATCTTGAAAATATTGTTATCACTACTTCTCCTGAACTGATTGATGTAGCAACATGGGGTTTTTGACAAAAAGACATCTCATGGTACGAAGTTGGTCCTAAATGAAAATAAAGCTGATCAGACCGCCATTATGTCTGTCATGGTAGTCATCTTGAAAATCTAGTTTTATCTCCAGAATGGTTGGTCATATAAACACTAAAAAACTTACTGTGATATCTTGTTGGCCTGAAATAAAAATGGTGCAGGTCAGACCTCCAATATGACTAATGAACATGTAGAGATAACATCAGCATTTCCATCTATCTTTTCATTCCATGATTGTTTTCTATCCACTTTAAAACTTTAAAGTGCATATGAGATGAAACTTGGTACATGTATAATCATACTTCATCATTAGAAGGTGTGTCTTGTACAACATTGGGGATCTATCTACAAGCTCAAGGTCATCATTAGAATTGTGTCACATACACTGTTACGGGTTCAATCTTCATGGTAATTTTCATGGCCTTGTATTTTAAAGTTTTCCATTTCCTTTGTACTCTATAACTTTAAAGCCATTTGAGATTAATGAATGAAACTTGGCATAATTATGCATCATGATTAGAAGTTATGTCTTGTACCACACTGGGGATCAAATCTTCAAGGTCAAGGTCATACTTTAGTATTTTAAGATTTCCCTCCCACTTTCCATTACACATTATAGTTGAGGTTAAGAGATGATTTTTTTTTATACTTGTACATCCTCATCAGAAGCTGTCTTTTGTGCTACATTTGGGGCCCTATTTTCAAGGTCAAGGTCACAGCTCAATATTGTAAGTTTTTCAACAGTTTTCATTCTGCTCTATAATGTAAGAGCTGGTTAGAGATTAAGGAATGAAACTTGGTATACTTGTAGATTGTCATCAGAAGGAGTGTTGTCTTTCACCTTGGGGATTATGTCTTCAAGGTCCAGGTCACCAAATATTTTAAATTTTCCACTGTACTTTTCCATTCTGGTCAGTTTAGAGCTGTTAGAGATTAAGGAATGAAACTTGGTATACTTGTAGATTGTCATCAGAAGGAGTGTTGTCTTTCACCTTGGGGATTATGTCTTCAAGGTCCAGGTCACCAAATATTTTAAATTTTCCACTGTACTTTTCCATTCTAGTCAGTTTAGAGCTGTTAGAGATTAAGGGGTGAAACTTGGTATACTTGTAGATTGTCATCAGAAGGAGTGTTGTCTTTCACCTTGGGGATTATGTCTTCAAGGTCCAGGTCACCAAATATTTTAAATTTTCCACTGTACTTTTCCATTCTAGTCAGTTTAGAGCTGTTAGAGATTAAGGGGTGAAACTTGGTATACTTGTAGATTGTCATCAGAAGGAGTGTTGTCTGTCACCTTGGGGATTATGTCTTCAAGGTCCAGGTCACCAAATATTTTAAATTTTCCACTGTACTTTTCCATTCTATTCAGTTTAGAGCTGTTAGAGATTAAGGGGTGAAACTTGGTATACTTGTAGATTGTCATCAGAAGGAGTGTTGTCTTTCACCTTGGGGATTATGTCTTCAAGGTCCAGGTCACCAAATATTTTAAATTTTCCACTGTACTTTTCCATTCTAGTCAGTTTAGAGCTGTTAGAGATTAAGGGGTGAAACTTGGTATACTTGTAGATTGTCATCAGAAGGAGTGTTGTCTTTCACCTTGGGGATTATGTCTTCAAGGTCCAGGTCACCAAATATTTTAAATTTTCCACTGTACTTTTCCATTCTGGTCAGTTTAGAGCTGTTAGAGATTAAGGGGTGAAACTTGGTATACTTGTAGATTGTCATCAGAAGGAGTGTTGTCTTTCACCTTGGGGATTATGTCTTCAAGGTCCAGGTCACCAAATATTTTAAATTTTCCACTGTGCTTTTCCATTCTAGTCAGTTTAGAGCTGTTAGAGATTAAGTGGTAAAACTTGGTATATTTATATATCATTTTTAGAAGGTATGTTATGTACTGGAATGGAGGTCCCACCTTCATGGTCAAGGCCATGTGTCACAATTTTAAGTTTTCCATCACACTTCCCTTTTCACTCTTTAACTTTAGAAACCTTTCAGCATTAGGGAATGAAGCTTGGTATACTTAGAAAGTGTCTCATGCACTACATTGCAAGGTCAAGGTTAGGGATCATTATTTTCAGTTTTCCTTTCAAATATCCTTTCCTTGCTAAAAATGTAAGTCATTTGAGAACAAGAGATTAAATTTTATATACCTGTAAGTCACCATGAGCAGGTGTGATACATATCAAATTTGTGGGTTGTATCTTTGATGTCAAGGTCATGTGTTAGTGTCTTAATTTTCATATATTCTTTTTATTCAATGACATTAGAGTCACTTGAGATTAAGGAATAAAACTGGGGCCCCGAGTGGCCGAGTGGTCTAAAGCGCTCACCGTTACGGATCAGTGCCATCTCACCTCTGTCTGCGTGGGTTCGAGTCTCGGATTCGGCCAATGTGGATATGTGAGAAAGCTTGCCAGTAGCTTCTCGAGGGTCGGTGGTTCTTTCCGGGGATTTCCCGGTTTCTTCCTCCACCATTAATACTGGCTGCCATGTATAGCCTATCGCGTGCTGAAAAATGGCGTTAAACCCTACAACAACAACAACAAGGAATAAAACTAGCTATGTTTGTCATTGGGAAACTTATCTTCATGGTCAAGGTCGCATGTCAATATAGATCACATTTTAATATTTTTCCTTCTGCTCATGAGCTATAAAAGATAATGAAATTTGTACACTCTCTAGAAGGTCTCTTGCAATCCATATTTGGAGTCCTATTTTCAAGGTCAAGGTCACAGATGAATATTTCATAATTGCTTTTACTTCTGCTTTAAATGTTAAGAGTAGTTCGAGGTTCAGAGATGAACTTACATTTCTCTGTTTGATGGCAGTTTATGATCACGTTCAAGGCCAAGGTCACTGATCAATTTCTTCACTTTAATGCCTTTTGAGACATTGACATGAAAATTTTGTTATTTTCCATGTCCATCTAGTAATTATAGAGCACTGTCAATAGAATCACATCCAGGTTTCATCAATGTATACTTTTGGTCACCTCACCACAGTAGGCAGGGAACAAAAAAAGTCACTGAATTTGTTTTTGTTACTCCTTTTGATGAAACAGTCATATTGACATAGAGTTTTCACTAAAAGGTGTTTATTTGACTTCCATCATGATGACCACTACTTAATAGGATTCTGATGGATTTATGATCTGCAGTAATGAGAGGGAACAAAAACATTGATTGTTATGGATTTATGATATGCAAAAATAGGAACAAAAACAGTGATTGTTATGGATTTATGATATGCAAAAATAGGAACAAAAACAGTAATTGTTATGGATTTACGGTGTGTAGAAAGTAGAGGGAACAAAATGCAAACTAGCTGTCTTCAAAGATGGATAATTGTTTGTTTTCTTGGGCCTTTCAGTGTGTGGTTTGACAACAGTATCACCACAATTTTTGTATTCTGCATGAATTTACAGTATTTTCACTTCATACTAACACAAGATTAATTTTGTCAGCTCAGCTTGCTGTCATTTTAATTGCAGATAAAAAATGTTTTACCTTAAAGTAGTTGTTGAAATAAAAATAGCTTAGTTGCTTTGTTGCTATCAACTAATTTTCTGATTAATCAGTTATAACGCAATGCTCATGCAATGAACTGTATTCAGTTCTTTTTTTCTTTCACTCTCATACCTTGAAATGTATTACTAACAGCTTGAAAACTAATTTTGCATTTACTTTCATATTTTTTTTTTGTTGCTTTCACCATGATTGGAAAAATACACAGCTTACATGATTTGTTTATGATGAAATTCTAACTTTGTTAGATTTTTTAGAATAAAGTAACTGTGGCATATTTACAACACAGATTTTTTAGACTTAGTTTCCTGAGTTTTGGAAATCAGTTTTTATTATTTGGCTTTTGCAGTTGATTTTAAATAAGCACACAAAAAAATAAAAATGATCTTGAAGACAGTGAAAACTCAGTCTAAAGGTTTGATGATATTTAGTAACATTTATGTCATGTATCATTATTACATTATTATTGTATTACTACTTTACTGTTGTATTTTCATGAGTTTAGTGATCCACACTAAAGTTGCTGTTTAAATCAGATTGCTAGATTCAGAGCTAAATTTAATTCTGAAATCATGTCAGTGGATGAAACTCATAAACAACAACACTGAGAAACCCCATTTTCTTAAGTTTACAGTATGTATTTTAAGCTGTATGTAAAGTACACCTGTCAACAGAAAATGCCCCATCTCCTGAATGCCCATTATAGACAGGTGTCACTGAATATTTGTTCCCCCCCCCCCAGTGTATAACTGATTTTTTACATGTTCTGCATCAACTACACATTTTTCATTATTTTTGTGTTTTTAACAGGAAACTTGGGACAAAGCTCACACCAACCAGAGTTGATAGCTTACACAAACATCATTTATTGTCAAGTAAAGAATCGCCTCTTCTGCGTTTAACGGAAATCTAGAACGTTTTCGGTATTATTTTTTCTTTGACAAAAAGTATCTTCTACTTTGCATGAAATTTGCAAAATGAAGAGAATTGTACATATATTTCCAGACAGTACTACTAAATTACACATTTGTTACAAATCACTTAGTATGGCATCAGATGGTTTATGGTTGTTTAACATTCAAGATTTAAGCAGGTATCTTTGCTGTAGGATATATCATAATCTGCACAGTGAGTTACTTCACCTTAAATTCCTGGGACACCAATCTGAAGACTCTTGAGCCTTGCTACCAACAATCAGAAAAACACCTCAGAAGTACTACAGTGACCACCATTGCATATACATATAGCTAGTTTACCAGTTAACATCACACACCATCATAGTGTTCATTACCATGAGTTGACTGAGCTGACTTATTCCTGGCTGAAGCTTTCCCAAGTTTCTTTTCTTAAGCATGAACTCATTGGAGAACTGTGTTTATTGAAGTTGTGCAAATAATTCAACAAAGGTATTGTAGTACTTTTAACATGAGCCTGTTGTTTCTAGCATATCTAGCATTTCTGATTATCTCCCCCTTTTATGCTGTATCACTCCTTCAAACTGTTTCTGAGGTGGATTGTGGTGGAAAAACCATAAAGTGTTCTTATTACACAGGCACCACTTCCACTCTTTTCTTTTTCTTTTTGCATTAAGAGGAAACAAAAACAAAAAGAAAATAATTCTGTGTTAATTGTTTAAAAAAATGTGGAACCTACATTTGTAACAACGTTTTGCATGTATATTTTTCTGTGAACAGCAAAGTCAAATTATATTTGCTTATCAGCAACTTTGTGTTAGGAAGAATTGACAAGTTAGATTTTTTAAAATTTTGTTTTGTCATTCAGGTGTTTCCAAATGAACTTGAAAACCAGCCTGAATTCAGTGGTTTCAAGGACTGGCTTCACACATTTGAATTGTACAGGGGCAAAAACTTGGGCAATGAAATCACAGATGAAGGCAGAATTGTGGGCAAATTCAAGGTGGGTAATAATAATAATGATGATGATGATGAGTATTTAGTGATGAAGCTTGTTTGGCCAGCTGACCATTGTTCCATGATGCCTTCTACAATTGCATGTGTACATGTATATAATGTCCAGTTTTTACAAGATGAGGTGTATTTAGACAAGAAATGCTATTAAAAATTAGACAATTGATCTACTGCTACAACAAAATATGCACAAAAGCTTTAAAGATGAGTACATACAGGATTCATACAAAGATTAGTACACCTGTGTAAAACATTATAGGTCAGAACGTGAAATTGTTTTAAAGAATAGTAGTAATGAACTACAAACAATCATACAAATTATTGTTTCTATAGATGTTGACTAATGAGCTTTTTAAAACCTTTGCATGAGTCAGCTGACTTTGTATGGGCAGGTATGAAATTCCATAGTTAGGCTCCAGAAAAAGCAAACCTCTTTTTATAAAACTCTGAATTTGGTTTCAGTAAATATAAATTGTTTTTTTTTAGATGGATTACTTAGACAACAACTGTAAAGGTCACTGGCCACATATATTGTACAAACATGTGATATTATTATAGTCATAAAAAAGACACATTTGTTATGTATGCGCACCATAAAAATGCCTAATTAGACTTTAAAATCCGCTTTTTTAAATGAAATATATATTCGTCAATCTCCATAAACAATCGGTAGTTTCTGCGTGCCAAAAACAGATATGACATACATTTATCCCTTCTGTTCAGTCTAGCCATTCAAGTGTTTAATTCCCCACGTAAATGTTTGTGTGATATATCTTATGATCGTGCTTGTATACAGCAAATATGGTGCACTGTGTTGCATATGGATGTAACCAAAAGAGTGATGATGTCACAAAAGGGTTCTTTCTTTTTCTGAAAGACCCTGTTTACCAGAAAAAAAAGTGGATTGAAGCTGTGGGATCAAATAGGGTGAGGGACGGGAAAGTTGTATCATTTATGCCGGGTTATAGTCAATTTGGCCCAAACTTGGCTGAAATAAAGACATGTTGTCCCAACTTGAAAGACAGTTCGGCCCAACTCAAATGGCAATTCGGCCCAACTTAACAGTAGTTTGAACAAGTTCTTTTTCTTCCAACAACAGGTAGGTACTATGTAAGATATATAATTTATGTAGGACAAAATGTTTTTGAAAGTTTGTATAGGTTGTAAAATTGTATAGGTTAAAGGAAGAAAATTTCATAAACTTAAACAAATTAAACTATCTTTATATTCTTTAAAAGAAAATAATCATACTTCGTAACGTACATGTAAATGAGAG
Source organism: Sinohyriopsis cumingii (assembly GCA_028554795.2). NCBI lineage: Eukaryota > Metazoa > Mollusca > Bivalvia > Unionida > Unionidae > Sinohyriopsis > Sinohyriopsis cumingii. The sequence continues at coordinate 133,610,928 of CM068824.1, forward strand.
AAAACACAAACTCACATATCATGCTCATTCTAAATAAAATATTTATATCCATTTATTTTTTATGCTAAATAAATATATGCATCTGCACAACGACATTCTCAATTTAAGTGTTCAGTCAAATTATCAATATTGATTTATAAAACAATAAGACTTAACATAATATTCTACATAATAAATATACATTTTTCTGAGAGTAGCGTACATGAGATATTATAACAAATATATTTAATTTTAGGCTTCAGGTTGTAACACTGCTGCATATAATACACACTTTGTTACACATGAGAGAGACAGACAGACAGACAGACAGAGACAGATAGATAGACAGACAGATAGAGCATTTTGCCAGTGTTTTGCAAAGTAAAGCTCTTGCCAGTTAATTTTATTTGTTTGTTTTTATTTTTTTCAAGTTGATGTCTTAGTGTGTGCATGCATAAACTGAAAGCTTGTCATTAGTAGTCAATATCGTCAATCATACTTACTCCATTATTCCATACAAATAAGAAAGAAAATAATTTTGTGTTGAATTTATGCCCCCTCCAGCACGATACAATAAATTAGATAAAGAAACACTTATCTGAAATTAAAATTAAAGAAAATAACTTTGCATTGTTATCATTTATTCCTTCTTTTTTCATCATGCGAAATTTATTAAAGAAAAAATATATCCACAAACTCCATATATGTTGTGTGTATTGCTTATGTCATATAACAAAATCGCAAAACTGACCTGATTGCTTGAAGGCACCTGCCATTCATGCATGATAAGTTATAAGATACAAAATGGCCAAGATTATATTGTATCCAGGTTAACTATATGACGGTATTTTGCCAAAAAAAATCATTATTTTAAAATACATTTGCTGTGAGTGCAAATGATAATCTCTTCACTAGCATGGGTTACAAAAATATTATTAAAGTAAGTTATTGCTGTGTATACTTTTGACCCAGCAATCATAAATTATGGTTACATATGGTAAACATATAGAAGCCTGGGTGATGAATAAACACAACTGGCAGTAAGCAATAAACTCCTTACTTAAATTTACTGACATGATATCAGATACAAAGGTTATTTTATTACAAAGCAAGCCAACCCCAGAAACTGATTTTGGATTATTTTAAGTGTGCCAATTTTTGGGGTGAAATCGGCTGGCATAAGGAAGCCAACTTTGGTTCCTTTGGATTCTTTTAAGTGTGCCGATTTCTTTTTTTGTGTGCTAAGTCGACCTGTATTAATGGGGATTGTAAAAATAAATTGAAACAGTGGACAAGTTTTGAAAGTGACGCAATTGATTAAGGCTGAACGGTAAATTAGTTCTCAATAGTTACATCTAAATGTTCCCTATCTTTTGGGGATAAATGTGCATCATTTCCAGTTGGCATCCTCTATAGATGGGAAATCGTATCTAAGGGAAGTAACAACATTGTATACTTTTTTGAGTAATTCAATTATTATTTCATCTTTACACTTGATAAATTTTTTTTGTTCTTTTTGTTGGAGTATAATTACTTTTAATCATGTAATACATATCTGATATAAAAAGAAAAATGTTAGAGTATGGTCGGTGACCTTTAAATAATCAGGGAATCAAATTTCAATTAAGATATAAATATTGGCATAGATTAATTGTTTTTGATTAATTGCTTTAACAAGTACTTAAATTTTAAGTACATGGCATAGTATAAATATCATCATTTATCTGAGATTGTTGTAACATGGCTTTTTGATTGTAACATGACTGTTTGTGCCAGAATTGACTGTCATATGAGCTCAGTTGACCATTTGCTAACTTAAAATGTCAGACATAGGAAATAAAGTGCCCATAATTATCTGAATCAGTTGTTTAGTCATAATCTTTTGCCAATTGTTTAAACTTTATAGCCACAGAGAACAATATAATGAAGGTGTGAAGGCTTACTAATCTCCAGAAGTTATGAAAACCTTACAGTTGAATGACTTCCCTTGGGTATGTAAAATTTCTGTAACTTTGTCTCTATTCACATAAAATAGCTGTCATTTAAAGCGTGTAATGTAATTAAAACCACAAATGATAGCTGACCCAGATTACAGTACCAAGGGGGAACAACTTTATGTTATTACATTATTTGCAAAACTAAAGTAAATTTCAGCTTACCCTGAAGAAAGAACATCCTTGCTGAATATTTATTTTAAAAAAACAGCAGATCCTTAGATGATCAAATGGAACACAGTAAAGTCAAAATCCATGAATAATAAGCAGTAAAAAAAATTAAAAACAATTATTATTAATTTTGCATGATTTAAAATGCAATGTGGGCAAATAAATGATTTATGTTGCTTCACAACCGATGTTTCACAGCAAAATAAAAGGTGTGTCCAGTGTTGGCAATTGTTACATTGTACCTATTTAACAATCACAAGATTAACACAACCCCTAAGTGTTGGTGGGTTGTAACACGTACAGCAGTTTGAAGGTCCATCCCAAGACATAGGCAAGCTGTCTTGACTGTCATCGAAATTATCATCAGAATCATCTACATAATATGCAAAGTGACCTGGTTGAGTAGAAGAAGGGATTTTAGTCATAGACAATTTTGTTCAAAATCTCAGAGGCTGCAGTACAAGCACTTTTTGGGAAAGGAATGTTTTTCTGACACTCTAATTCTACAGTTAAAGACTTCACAGATGGGGGACCCAAGTGGCAGAGTGGTCTAAAGCACTCACCATTATGGATCACTGCCTTCTCACCTCTGTCTGCGTGTGTTCAAGTCTCGGGCTTGGCCACTGTGAGTACATGAGAAAGCTTGCCAGTAGCTTCTTGTGGGTCAGTTTATACTAGCCACCATGTATAGCCTATCATGTGCTGAAAATTGGTATTAAACCCTACAACAACAACAGCAACAATAACTACTTCACAGAGGAGGTGGGTGAGTTTTGTATACTCTTAGAAGTCACAGTTGTAGAATTTTTAAAAAACATTTTTAACATTTTTGTCATCTTTAGACGCTGATGCATTCTTCTTCTTTGTTAGACTACCACAAAGGAAAGGTGGAACAGATTCCTTTCTGTGCTTTTGGACAAAATTTGTCATGGTTCTCTTCTTGAATAAATCACTTAGATCTTCATCTTTCTCTTGTCTTTTGGCTTTCATAAAAACATGTTTAGAGTAGTGATGAGTTGTTGGTTGAGAGGTTTCTAGAATCTTTTTTTTTATTTGGACTGACATCGTTCTCTACAAGGTAAATGGCTGATGGTGCTACATGCGAATCTAAAATTTTCCTTTTTGAAAATCAATAAATTCCAGATTTTCCAAAAAGAAGAAGTTAAATTTTCTGGAGACACCGCTTTCAAGTATGGTTTGTTGGTAAATTTTACAATATCATACTTTGTTGCTTGTCAGTCATGGTTCTTCTGCAAGAACAACTGACATTCTCTATTGTATTTGGATTCTAAAGGTCCAAAAATATCACCATCTAGAGTTGTATTGGACAAGACAAAAAGAATCACATTAGTTTTCTTCAACAAGTGTTAAAGATATATGTGATTCATACACTATGAGGGTTGGATGTCCGATATTTCCATCAGCTATTCCACTGTGCTTGGCAAAGTGTTTGGTGATGTAATTCTGAAATATGATTGAGTTGGACCAGCCACTATGATCAGACATCTCACCAACAGATCCAGGAAGAAAACCTAAAAGTTAACCATTCCACTTTTTCCAGGGAATGTAAAAAGTATGGCAGGATATGGTTTCCAGTGCTATTGCCACACTCAGTGATGCCACAGTTTGTGACAGTATCCATGACAGATGCAAGACCTGGAGGGGAATGGTCAATGTTGATTCCAGTTTATCAATGTTAGTTAACCTCTCTGGCCTGTCTCTTAAATTGTTAGCTGCATGGATGGATGACAGCTTCTTAAAATACTGGTTTAGTACTACCCTTGAAGCACATTTGCTTGAATAGTTTCTGGGGTTTTGCAAACTGCAAATCTTGCCACCTACGCCTAAAACCCATAAAGCCAGCAATCACTCAAAGATCTCACACTCAGATCTTCCTTTCCATAAGAAGCTGCATAGTCTGAAGCAAAGTACTATACAGTATCCATCTCCAATCTCAGCCATACATTTGAGATGACAAGTACTATACAGTATCCATCTCCAATCTCAGCCATACACTTGAGATGACAAAGTACTATACAGTATCCATCTCCAATCTCAGCCTACACTTGAGATGACAAAGTACTATACAGTATCCATCTCCAATCTCAGCCATACACTTGAGATGACAAAGTACTATACAGTATCCATCTCCAATCTCAGCCATACACTTGAGATGACAAAGTACTATACAGTATCCATCTCCAATTTCAGCCATACACTTGAGATGACAAAGTACTATACAGTATCCATCCCATCTCCAATCTCAGCCATACATTTGAGATGACAAAGTACTATACAGTATCCATCTCCAATCTCAGCCTACACTTGAGATGACAAAGTACTATACAGTATCCATCTCCAATCTCAGCCATACACTTGAGATGACAAAGTACTATACAGTATCCATCTCCAATCTCAGCCATACACTTGAAATGATGTGCCAGTTGATGCTCTTCATAGAAAATTCTCTCTTGACCTGGGTTGGCATTGAAGGATGCATTTCCTCTAGTTCCATCTCCTAGGGTAGACTTGGGCAAGTGAAAATGCCTAGTAGCATCATGCCTTCACTGGTTGTATTTAATGCACTCTGTAATATATATATATATATATATATATATATATATATATATATATATATATATATATATATATATATATATATATATATTCAAACCAAATACATTTGTGTAAAGACCATACATTTTGTCAAGGAAAAAAAAAGATGAATATGTCAATATATATGATTCTGAAGTATTGGTTATGAACGAAGTATCAAAGCGTTTGTTACTTGGTGCCTTTGTTTGGCCTTTGTTATATTACTGACTAGGAATGATGTGTGATTATTACGTTTTTGTTATCTGGCACATTTATTGCAACATTTTATTGATTTAAATGACTGTGATTTTTAATTGACTTTTGCATGTCAGGTGATAAGAATAATATTATTGGGCTAATTTTCTAAGGCAGACCACACAAATCATATCAAACATTACAACAAATTAAATGTTGTAATAAAACTATATATGTATGTGCCTGTCTGTCTGTCGGTATCAATGGATGGATGGACAGACAGATGGATGGGTGGGTGGGCGAATGGATGGACAGATGGATGGATGGATGTTACGTAAATAAAACTGAGGAAAAGTTATCTTATTAATTACTTTCATATTTATGTTGGATCATTAACTGTGTTTTGTCAGTTTTGGTCTTTCATGGCTGTCACATCAGGGTCTATGTTATCTGCAGCTGAACTTGAATTATACGTGAGTATTTATGGTACACAAAATGGTGTAATGACCTATAAGTGAGTATTTATGGTATACAACATGTAGTAATGACCTATAAGTGTGTATTTATGGTACACAACATCATTTAATATTACAATTACAATTTAGGAAAATTGTGAACTTGACCAAATTTTTAACTGTCTTTGGTTAAGTTTTTGGGCTTGACAAAGCTAGCCTGAATCATCATTCCTGTCTCAGTAATTTTTCAAGTATGATTACTTTCATAACAGTACACAAAATTCACTTATTGTTTTCTTTCAGGGATCTCTGAAGATCTACAAAATTCCTCTACCAGATGATATTGAAGACAAAACTATCACTGGTGGTGACCCTGCATATGGCTTGTTTCAAGGTCTCCCAGGCAACGACCCAATCAAGGTCCTTGTCAGAGTATATGTTGTCAAGGTAAATTTTCAATAATTTAAACTTCTAGGTAACTCATTTTTGACTGGCCTCTACGATGTAGATTAGGCTATTGTATGGCCTTCTGATGTTGGTGTCAACATTGTCATCAGTGTCAGCATTGTCATCACTGTCAGCATTGGCATCAATGTCAACATTGCCATCAGTGTCAGCATTGTCATCAGTGTTAACATTGACATAAGTGTCAGCATTGATATTAGTGTCAACATTGGCATCACTGTCTGCATTGTCATCAATGTCAACATTGTCATCACTGTCAGCATTGATATCAGTGTCAACATTGACAGCAGTACCAGCATTGACACAGTTGTCAACATTGGCATCAGTGTCAAAATTGGCATCAACTTCAACATTGACATCATTGTCAGTATTGATATCAGTGTCAACATTGACATTAGTGTCCATACAAATGAAAGCATATACATATGTAAAGCCTGACTACATGGCAACCAGTTTCTTCATAATACCTGCCCGATGGTGGGAAGGGGATGCTTACTTTTTACATACATGTACATTAAATGTACATTTTTAGTTATGGTTTTGAGTTTAGCTGAGTTTTTTGTGTGCTTCCTGCATATATTATAGTATCATTTAATTTGATGAGTCTCAACTTACGTGATTTTGTAAATAAGAAAGACATTGCCATGGGTACTTATTTTCATAGGTATAACTGTGTTAATAATTACATATTTGTAAGTATTTAATTTCACTGAATAACCTCTACAAATAACCCAAATAAATTATACAAAAAGGCAAAAGTATGACAACAACAAACAACAGTTGCTTCAGTGGTTAAAATAATACCACCACCTGTATGAGCACAATCAAATAACTTACACTCAACATAGAAGGAAGCCAAAGCATCCAACAACACTGAGCTGATCCATTATCAAGGTACATTATCTCTTCCTAAAATCAGTGTCCATAAAGTTACACTATCTGAACACAGTGGCTTAAGAGTAGTAAAAATTCACCTTAGAGCAGAGTCAGTTTTGAATTATGGGGTCATTCCACATGTGAACAAAACGTGAAAAGCTGCCCCTCTGCTCAGTGCAGTTAGCAAGCAATGTCAACATTGATGTGCTTAGAGCCCATCAAATTTCAAAGACTCTAACTTGAAAACAACGGAATTACTCCTTTGTTTTGGCTAACTTCAGCCACAAGACTTTACTTAAAACCTTGTCAATCAAGCTGGTTCATGCTGATTGGATAATTATGGCTTTCACAGAATTGTGTAAAAGATCAGATGAGATTAGCTGTGCCTTTGTGAATGATGGACTTGTTTGATTCAACAATTTCAGGATTTTTTATGCAACAGACATTTGTGTGTACTAGCTAACATGGTCATGTGATGTTGATTTATAAGTTTTGTCTAAAATTAAGTGAAGTGTGAGTTTCATGACTCTACCATAATTCGTGTATAGACAGATACATTGTGTCCCATTAACTTTGTGGTAATTAGTGTATATACAGATATAGTGTCCCATTAACTCTGTGGCAATTGGTGTATATACAATGTTCCATTAACTCTGGTAATTAGTATATATACAGTGTCCAATTAACACTGTGGTAATTAATGTATATACAGTGTTCCATAAACTCTCTGGTAATTAGTTTATATAGAGTCCCATTAACTCTGTGGTAATTAGTGTGTATACAATGTTCCATAATACTCTGTGGTAATTAGTGTATATACAGTGTTCCATTAGTAACTGTTCCTCAAGCAATAGTGTTAGTATTTTACAGTCATGTTGTTCATTCGGAGTAAGCTTGCATGGATAAAATGAGACATGCTATCATGAAAATTAAGTTTTTTTAATAACAGTTTCACTTGAATGAAGAATTGGTTTGAATAAGTATTAAATTATATATATATATATATATATATATATATATATATATATATATATATATATATATATATATATATATATATATATATATATATATACATATATATATACATGTATATATATACATGTATATATATACATGTATATATACATGTATATATATACATGTATATATATATATATATATATATATATATATATATATATATATATATATATATATATATATATATATATATATATATAAAATTCTTTGTCATTCTCTTCTTAAAATGTTATGTTATGTATAACTATATTATGTGTATTATTTTCAGACTAATAATAGCTTTGTAAGGGTTATTTAGTTAATGACATTTTAAATACTAATTTTCCCCAATGATCATCGTACTGCAAAAATGAGTCATGCATGTATCAAGTGCATAGATTCATTCATAAAGCTCCAAGTTTGAGCTGTACTAGTTTAGGTAAGCATTATGTGCTCTGATTTCAGGACAGACATTCTTAGCAGTACATACAGTCTTGGAAGTTATTCATTGAGAGGAATTCATTTATTTAATCATTTGTTAAAATTATAGTGTTAGAAATATTTCAGATTAATTGGAATAATATTTCTTAAGGAAATACTGTGAACTCATTAAAGGACATTAGGAGATTATATCATAGTTATTCTTCTGTAGTGCTGATGCATCAGTACATTACTGCCCATCATCAAGAATAACTAGGAGCTATACTTTTGGACTTGACAGAACTATTTAGGACTTTAGGATTTTATTCACCATACTGTAACTTATTTATAATTTTTTAATTTGTGTTTTAGGGAAATAAATTTTATTTTAAATTATGCAAAATTTGTTACTTTTTTTAAGACCATAAAGTCATATCAGTTGAAATATACCAAACACTTGTAAAAGCTATTAATTTTGCCAGTACTGTTCATAAAATTGCTAACAATATGCATCTCAAATAGTATCACATCCTCACAACATGATAACTCATTGTGACCTATATTTAATTTTCCACTGGCTTTGCTTAGAGCTCATGACTACATTGTTCTCACATGCGATATACATACTATTGTTCCATGGGTCCAGATACTTGGTGAGGGGATGCATATTGATAAGTACAACTCCCTCCTGTGATAAGTGGTCTATGTAATCTGTGTTTCTTGCATCTTTGACTTGTAGTTCTTTTTATATTTGAAGTTTAATTATTGGATGTTATTTATGTTAAAATCATGAAATTTTATTATAGGATGCAGTTCTTCTGTTGTGTATATTTAATTTGTATTGTCCAATGGGCCTTTGTCCTTAAGTGAGGGTAAAAGTTTGGGCCTACATGATTAATGTAGGGTAAACATGTTTACTTGGTTTTGAGTTCTAGACACAACTTTGATTCTGACCTTAGAAAATTCCAGATACAAATTATGTTTACAGTTTGATGGAAATTTCCATTAAGGTGACCATCCTCCTGGTCCTTTTATTGGTATCTTAGGTTTTATAATAAAGTTGTTTATATTTGAATTGGTCATTCCTATCTTAACATCGGAAGTGGAATCAGATTTTTTAATTGTATTCAGTTTTAATTTGACAGGATTTATTTATTTAAATAAATCTTTGGAATTACAATATGCTCATTGGTCATTTTCAGACTAAATCACTGTTTTGGAATCATTGTGAATTCATTCAAGGATATTTTGGATTATATCAGTGTGATACATTAAGACTATTTGCACATCAAAATATTCCAAACGATTAGCACATCAGCATATTCAAGACTGGAATTCATTCAGAACACCACACATGTTAATTCAGAATGTCACTGTGACCTATATTGTATGCATTACCAACATAGGTTAAGTATTTGTGTTTACCTCATGACCACATAGAGTTTTTCATGTTAAATATATCCTAGACAGAAGGTCCTTTCTAACCTGTGCCATTGGAAGTAAGAATAAACATGTTTATTCAGTAGTAAACATTCCATATTAGTGATACATTGTGATTGGTTTGGATAGAAATTAGATGAGTGGACTGCATGTATTTCATATGCTGTGGTTTTATCAGTGATAACAAAATGTATAAATCATGCTTCTCCTATTAATGATCATACTGGTTGTCACTCCATAATGATCATACTGGCTGTCATTCCATAATGATCAATACTAGATGTCACTCCATAATGATCATGCTGGCTGTCACTCCATAATGATCATACTGGCTGTCACTCCATAATGATCATACTGCCTGCCATTCCATAATGATCATACTAGCTGTCACTCCATGATGATCATACTGGCTGTTGCTCCATAATGATCATACTGGCTGTCATTCCATAATGATCATACTGGCTGTTACTTTATAATGATCATACTGCCTGCCACTCCATAATGATCATACTAGTTGTCATTCCATAATGATCATACTGGCTATCATTCCATAATGATCATACTGGCTGTCACTCCATAATGATCATGCTGGCTGTAACTCCATGATGATCATACTGCCTGCCACTCTGTAATGATCATACTAGTTGTCACTCCATAATGATCATACTGGCTGTCACTCCATAATGATCATACTGCCTGCCACTACATAATGATCATATGAGCTGTCACTCTGTAATGATCATACTGGCTGTCATTCCATAATAATCATACTGGCTGTCACTTCATAATGATCATAATGGCTGTCACTCTATAATGATCATGATCATTCTGGCTGTCACTCCAAAATGAATGTACTGGCTGTCACTTCATAATGATCATACTGCCTGCCACTCCATAATGATCATACTGGCTGTCACTCCATAATGATCATACTGACTGTCACTCCATAATGATCATACTGGCTGTCACTCCATAAGGATCATACTGACTGTCACTCCATAATGATCATACTGCCTGCCACTCCATAATGATCATACTGGCTGTCACTCCATAATTATCATACTGTCCACCACTCCATAATGATCAAACTAGCTGTCACTCCATAAGGATCATACTGGCTGTCATTCCATAATGATCATACTGCCTGCCACTCCATAATGATCATACTAGCTGTCACTCCATAAGGATCATACTAGCTATCATTCCATAATGATCAATACTAGATGCCATTCCATAATGATCATACTGGCTGTCACTCCATAATGATCATACTAGCTGTCACTCCATAAGGATCTTACTAGCTGTCACTCCATAAGGATCATGCTGGCTGTGGCTGTCATTCCATAAGGATCATGCTGGCTGCTACTTAAAGGTTACTGAACACACACAGCTTTTGCCCAGTAACATCTGGCTTCCTGGGATGGACAATGATAATAGCTTATGAAGTAGATTCTTAGAACAGTTATTTCCTAAAAAAGTAAAACAAAATTAATCTCTCAGTTGTATCAACTCATTATTGTCCCACTAGTTTGATATGATAGAAAAGAATTTTTTGGTGTGTTATTATGTCTTTTATACCCAGTCACTGGGGCCAGCATTTCATCATCACTATATGTTAGAGTTTATTTTCTGCATGATAATTAACATTTATAGTGTCTGTTGGTTCTCATTTTTATCACAATTTATAATAGCATCAAGTTCAAGGTGGATGCATTAGGTGGGCTTTACTCTTTGAGGTGACACAGATAATTTTTAGGAACCCACTTTTCTGGTTGGCTGCAACCAGGGGTGTCTGAAATCCAGTGTGTTATGTGATCTTGAACAATTAATTGAAAGTTTTGAATCCAAATTTATCAATACTTTTGTAAGAGTGCGGTTGCTTGTGGTGGGAGAAATTGTACTGGGAACCGATTGAAACAAGACAAAACTGGTATTAATTAAATTATGAAGCTTACATCAGTGAAAAATTGAGACATAACAGTGTTATCAACATGTTGTTAAGATTTTTATTGAAGTTTTTCATATGCATATATCTTAGTAAACCTCTGATAGACTCTTGCCATACATACATGAATCATTTTGAAGCTAAGACAATTCATTTCCTGACACACACTGACTCACATCTTGGACTTTGGGGTCAAGGTCATAGTCAAATATATAATTCACATTCAGTTTTGGGTTGAATTTGTTTCATTTGATTATATTTAGTAAACTCCCATTATGGATTTTGTTCATACTTGGAATGAATCATTATGAAGCTTAGACTGTTCATTCTGTAACATGCTACCTTCCACCTTTGGCTCTGGGGTCAAGGTCATAGTAAATTTCTAAGGCTATGCTTACAATTTTTCATTTGCTGATATTTCATAGAGCCCGTAATGGATTTTGTTTGTTCTTAGAATGGCTCATTATGAATCTAAGACAGCTTATTCTTTAACACACACACTTGTTCTTTTGACCTTGGGATTTAAGTCATATTTTGCAAATCTTGTGTTGAGGGTTTAACAAAAGGTTTTTCTGTTGCTTTTATTTCTCAGACCTATTTATAGATTTTATTCATGCTCTGAATAAATTAGTGTGCTTTGGATTAAACACTATGAAGCTAAGACAGTTCATTCTGTTACATGCTTACTTGCCCATATGACCTTGGGGTCAAGGTCACACATTTTACAGTGCATTGATTGTGTGCTCAGTGGACAAGCCCTTGTTTTTAAGTATCCTCCTGTACTGATATTTGACCTTTTGCTGTATTCCTCTCCCAAACCAGATGTAAATTAAATCCATGTTCACAGTAAAATCTATAATGGTTCACACTGTAATTCACCATGGTTCACAATGGAATCCTGGTTAGAGCATCCATCTCAGATGTGGGAGGTCATGAGTTTGAACCCTGGCAGAGTCATACCAAAGACTTCTGAAAATGGTATTAGCAGCTGCCTCACTTGGCACTCAGCATTAAGATGTTAGTGTTAGGACTGGTTGGCCTGGTGTCAGGATAATGTAAATCAGCGGGACATGATGCTAAATGGTTGCATTATGATGCCCTAGTGCTAAACAACACTATAAACTGCCACATTGCAGACATCATAGTGATATGACTAAAATTGTTAAAACTATGTTAAAAATCCTAATCACACACATGCACACACACACACACAATACATACACACACACACACAATACATACACACACACACACACACACACACACACACACACACACACACACACACACACACACATACAGGCCCTAGGATGTATTGGGCCCAAGGCAGCAAGTGATGAGCATGGGGCCCCAAGCAAAAAAATTACATTGCCTGAAAGCATGGGGCCCAAGGTGGTTGCCTTGTTTGCCTTGCTCTAGGGCCAGGCCTGCACACACACACACTGAAATCCACTTTGGTTCACAGTGAAATCCTTCTAGGTTTACAATGAATGCCACAATAATTCACCCCAAATTGTATTCAGGTTCATACATTTTAGTTAGAACCATTAGAAGTCTGGCAGAGTAATTATGGAAATCATCTGATCGTGACATTTGAGAACACTTGTTCTACACTTTGCTTTGCTAACAAAATGGTGTGATGCTATTGTCTCAGTTTACAATACTTTTTGCATGGAAATAGCATATTGAACAATACATTACACGGTGAAATAACTTTCTATTATAGGTGCCAATATTCATTCATTTGATTTCTAAACATGATTTTTGAAATCCAACCAAGATCTCTTTGTGAAGATAATTAGACTTCAGACCCCATCTTCAAATTTAAATATTGACAAAAATCTCATTCTTTGCAAATCATTGAAAATGTACATGCCTTTGAAAATGATGGTTTATGTCAGGTATTAGATAATGGTGACTGAACATGATATTACTATGCTATGACCATCGTTTGACTTTCTCTTTTCTACATGATAATTTCAACAGTTACCTAACATTAATTTTACATACAGACCTACACCAAAATTTGTGATTGGCTTGCACGTTGGGTTAGGAAAAGCCTAATGATTTGGGAATCATTAAGGCCAAAGGTCAAGGTCACTCATAAAGAAGAAAAATCGTTTCTGCAGAAAGTTTTCATTTTTCAACCATATAATTTTTATGACTATCATTTTGGTATGAAAGATTCCTATTGATTTGGGTTCAGAAGTTCTGAGGTCAGGGTCACATAGAAAAAGAAGTTGTTTCATTGTATAATAACTTTAGTTCCAGAGCATGTATGTTGAGCAAAGTTTATGGAGTGCTTTGACTTAAGGTAAGGAAGAGTCTTTCAGTTTTAGAGTCAAATTATTAAAGGTCAGGGTCATAGTGGATCAAAAAAAAATGTCTTTTGCAGGATAACTTTCATTTTTGAATAAGTACTTTGACAAAAACTTGGTTAGTAAAGAAACCTGTATCTTGTGGAATCTAGAGGTCGGAAGTGACGATCATGGTAAATCTAATAGAACTTAATGGTTTTTGTACATTTCATTTTTTAAAAGTTTTCTTCAAGTTTGCATACCTTGAGTAAAGGTCAAGGTCATTGAAATGTATTTGTCAGTAATCTTTGGAGTCAACAATGGCCTGCTGGTGTTACACAGGAGTATTAAACGTGGGTGAATATAATGTATCATATATAGATATCTTGTTTTACCTCAGCCATTATAGAGGTCAGGTTAATTAGAATTACATATGCACTTCTGTCCAGCACACAATTTCATTAGTGTAACTGATTCTGCAACTTTTGATAGATTACCATGTAACTTGATAAATATTATAATTGTCACTAAATGATGAGTATATTGAGAAATCACCCTGCTCTTGCAATTTTTTAGAGTTACTGCCCTTTTTGTCTCATAGCTTAACACAGTGTATGACTCAATCTCATTAGTAAAACTAGTTACACATATTTTGCCATGTCACAGTCATCACCTGAAGATGCCTATGTCATCAATCTGTGTTCTGCAAGATGTGTAGGAGTTATTGCCCTTGTTGACTTACAGCTAAATGCAGTGTAAGACAGAATTTTCTAAACACAACTAGTCTCAAGATTTCAATGGGCACCTTGAACTTGGGAACTGTTATGATCATCAGCTGAAAATGAGCAAATCAACAACTTGGTGTGTGCCTGAGAATTTTATCTCACCAGGCCATTGGGGCGCTCTCTCTGTTATGCTTTGTGCATCGTGCATCTGTTAACAACTGCTTCATTTAAGCTTTTTCTAAGCAACTAGATAACCAAATATCTTTGATGATAAAGAAAATAGAGGCACCTTGAAACAGTAGTTTTCATAAAATATCCAATCAACAGTAATGGAACAAGTCTGAACAGAAAGAATCCTAATGATCCAGATTTCTAGGCCAACTGCCCTTGCATTTATCCATGAGGCAGATGTCTACTTTGTGAGTAATCAACAGGCCCACTTGGTATTCTTGCTCTTAGAGTTATTGCCCTTTTTGATTTGGAGAGTGATGTAGAGTATAATAGAATGATGTAAACACAATTAGTCTAACAGTGGATCACCATGAAACTTTGTACATGTTATGGTCTTCATTTGAAGGTGCTCATATTAACAAATTACTTTGCTCTCTGAAATTTTTATAGAGTTATTTCCATTATGTTCTGCAGCTGAATGCAGTGTTAGACAGAATCTTGTGAAACCAAATTGTCTTTCAGTTTTATATGGATCGTCATGAAACATAGTGCTTATTGTGGCCACCACTTCAAAATGCACATACATGTATTGACAAATCTTTGTGCTCCCAAAACAAACTTTTTGTTAGAGCTATTTTACTTTGCTGGATGCTGTTTATGACAGAGGTTTGAGAGTTCAGCATTTTTTTGTGTGCAGTTTTCAGTGGACAACAGTGTAACTTATTGCATATTATACTGATCATCAAAAGATTTGCAAGTTGAACAGTCATTCTACTAAAGCTTTTTCAGAAAAGTAATGTGCTGGGTTTTTTTACTATATACAGACTTACCCTCATTGGTGGATAGGGGTGAGAAGTGGAGATGCATTTTTGTACACAATTCCTTTTTGCTTGGGATTGAAATTTGAGATAAATATTTAAATCTAGTGAGGATTGGTAACATTTTGATTGTTTTTCAGTGATTTTCATTTTTGTCAAGCCCATCTTGGCAAAAATTTCACGTTGATCACTTCCGCATGTATGTGCATTGCCATCAACACCTTAGATTAAGGTCATTATTAATTTTATTTAGATTAAGTTTAGTTTCAAAGTTATTTACCTTCTAGTTAGATAAAAATATGGGCTTGACAAAGAGAATCTCTTGTTTGCCTTATTTATTGCCATATTTGTGAACTGCATAGAGCATATACTCAAATATGTTGTCACATAATGCACTAAAGATCAGGGTCTATACTGTTTTTATAAAACCTTAAATTGAGCCTACAGCAAAGACCTCGATCTGTCCATGTATTCTGCAATGGCAGATCTTTGCTTTGTTCACATTTAGGTTCATGCTATATTCAGTTCAATATGGCAGTTACAGTGGGTCTTCCAATCCAATATAAGACCAGGAAGTCAGACTTCCAGAAAGTAGGGATGGGTTTGTTCTCAAATTCTCAAAGATATTGTAGCCAAACTTTTCTTAATATTGGGAGTGGGCTTATCATCAACAATGGTCTTATTTTCAAATAAATATGGTATTCAAAGTTCACTGATCATTTATCAGTGAATGACATGCAATAAGTGTTCCCCTTTTCCCTACATTTATCCTGGAGCCATGGTGGCTTAGTAGTTAGCCTGCTGAACATGCAACCAAAAGAGTGCAGGTTTGAATCATTGGACCAGCCTGGGTAGGCTACATTGGTGTGTCATGGGGCAACATTTTACTTCAACCGAATCAGCACTGAATAACATGTGTATGTTGCTGTGCTGTAAAACACCAAACTACATCAGATTTCCTTCTTTATTTTAAGCTGGTCACAAAGACCAACTGCTTCAATATTTTGTCAACCTGACTAGAAACTGATTGGTTTTAGAATGGTGGGCAGGTGCCAATTTTGAAACATGTAGTAAATAGTAATGTCTAGTTTGAGACCTTAAGTTGCAAGCATGAGAGCGATTTTACTTTTGATACAAAAACCAGGCATTCCCAAACAACACTGGTATGATCAGTAATCCTAGGGGGTATCATTTGAATTACCTCCCTTAGTCCAAAGTTGAAAAACATAACTCTAGATGAATTTAAATCCAGTGAAAGAATTGAATTACCTCCCTTAGTTCACAGAGCTGTTTTATAGGGCTCTGTACTAATTCAGCTCCCATTGTAAATCTATTTAAACACCACCATATTAAAAATTCAGTAACTTTTAATTTCTGAATGCTCCTGATCAAACATGTTTCTCATTAAAGACCCATCCATTATGCAATCTTTTGATTGGAGAAACCATATGTTCTGCTGCCTTTTAATTATATACATGTGTTTCAGTTCTGCACCTTAAGAATCATTTGCTTATTTCAATAATGAGTGTTCCAAAATAAGATCAGTAAAAAGACTGAAATCTTGTAATTAACACATTGTTTCTATTTGTTTCAGTTAAAAATAGGATAAGCTCTGTTTTTACTAGGATTTTCCTTTTCATCATCGACTGATCATGGCCCTCAAAACCTATATGTAGTCTATTATATTCACCCATTTCTAGATTGGTTCCCATTCTTACATATAAAAAATACAATGAGTCCTTTAACTCATTACCCCTGGTGCCTCGTTTATGCATCAGGAGGTAGTACCCCTACTTTTGAGCTCTATAGCTTCAATGTCATTTGATATGCACTAAAATGGGTGGTATTATAGAAAGGTAGACAGATGAAGCTCTACAGTGATACCAAATAATCTGGACATTCTAGTTGCACTACAGAATACAGAGGGAAAAACTTATTTTGTTGGACCTGATTTTTTTTCAACCCAAAATTCACCTGTGGATGGAATCCAATTTTGTGTCTGGATTTTAGATCTTTTTGGTCTTAGATCTAAGTCATACTGGTCTGAATTGCATACAGACAGATGAACCTTTGCAAAAAGTAGGATAAGATGGGCATTTGGATAAAGAGTGGTCTCAATACAAAAATGATGGGTCCGTTAAACAAAAACAAAAAAGAACTCTAACATTTACCCTTCTGCTTATGCGCGAGCAAAATAGCCAATGAAAAACAACATTTCTAACACAACTAGGCATTAGCTTAACTAGGCATTAGCTTAACCAGATATCTCTTGGAAGTTGATTTATTAGGGTGTATTCAGAAATAGCCCCCAAAATGTGTTTCCTACTCACATTTCAGGTGAAAATGACAAAAACCTTAAAGAGTTAATGAGTTAAGTGTTGCCAACTGGCCTGATGTTATGCATGTAAAATGTACTTACAAATAAAGGTACAGCTATATAATTAGATTTTTTAAAAGAAAAAACAAAACATATATTATTTTAGTGGCTTGGACATGAACTTGTTCATTTCATATGTTCAGACAATGAATTCTATCTTTAGAATTTGATATATTATCATTGGATGGACATTTCTTTCCAGAAAAAAAATACAAATAATTTCTTTTGAGAGAGTTTTGTCTTGAAAAGATTGAATATATTTATAACAATATCCGAGAATATATTCAACTTTTGAATTATGTTGATTAAATATATCCACTAAAAATGTATGTTTTTGAAATACATAATGTAAGGTTGTTGTAGTTGTGCCAGATGTCTGATACACAGGCCTGAATGTTGTAAGATGGGACTGATTTAGGCAGGAGCCATGGTGGCTTTGTGGCAAGAGTGCAGACTCAAAAAGGGTGTATGCTTGTATCCCACCATCACATCAGCCCAGATTGGCTACCATGGTGTTTCCCTAGATACGGCACCTGATTCCAATTGCCTTAAGCACTAAATAACCTGCTTGCATTCTTGTGCAATAAAATGCAAAAGCAAAAACAAAGACTGTCTTTAATTTGTGCATGCCCACTACAAGGCACAACATATTATGTTGTAATGTTGTCTGTCAGTTTGTCCATCCATCAGTCTGTTGCCAATTTGGTAAGACAAGATTGTTAATTTTAAGATCAAAGGTCAAGGTCACAGTGACTGAAGAAGAAAAATGGTTTCTGCACAATAACTTAAGTTCTCCAATATCTACAGTTATAAATTTTTATGTATGGCTTACATTTGAAGGAAATTAGAATCATATCAATTTTATGCTTAAAAGGTTAAATATCAAGTTCACTATGACGGAAAGTTTCTGCACAATAAATTGAGTTCTTAATCTTCTACAGTATCCAGAGTTTAAGGAGAGTGTGTACCTGTTTAAAGTGAACAATATTTATTTTTGTGTCAAAAGTTTAAAGGTTAAGGTCACTGTAACTGAAAGAACAAAATGGTTTTCACACATTAAAATTAAGTTTTCTGTGACATACCTTAACCAAACTCAATGAATGGCTGGTACTTACAGTAAGGTATAAATCTGTTGATTTGGAGGTCAGCATGTCAAAGGTCAGTGAGACTGACTGAAACAAAAAGAATGGTTTTCACGCCATAACATTAGTTTTACATCATAGATCTTTTCCATACTTTGTGGATGGCTTGCACTTGGGGTAAGGAAACATGGTTTCTGCACACAAATGTCAGTTATCAATGAAGAAGACTGTTAAATATAGGCCAAGTGTGTAATGTGTCATTCAGGATACTCAGTTGTCAACTGGACCAGAAATTTATCAGCATCAGACTGATAGATAGGCACAAATTTTAACTGTAGTGGTATCTATCTTACGATTTTAATTAAAATTTACTTTATTTCTGACACAGGAACCTGGTTGTTTCCCATAACATTATCAGTAATCCCAGTGATATTATTTGATTTACCTCCCTTACTCCATGTTTTTGCATTTTGAATAAAAAAAAACATCACTTCTGACAAATTTAAATCCAGCAAACAAAACTGAATTACCTCCCACCCCTGATTTTGTTTCAAAAAATATGTACTTTTAAATGTTTACATCTGTCAGGTTGTTTTCCATGAAGAATTTAAATATAAAAATTAGACAAATCTACACATTTATATTTTTCTTTTCTCTAAAACTATAAATGCATTATTTCAGTGCCTCTAATGTAAATGGTTTTTGTGTTTTTGGCACAAAAATACAAGTAGATTATTTAGTCTCAAGTTGATTGAAGACAAGTGCTTTGCCCAAGGACACACCAAAGTAACCAACCCAGGATGATCAAATGGTAGGGTTTGAAATTGAACCATTTAGGGCACATGTCCAGCATTGCCACCAAATTTCCTCTGTTAGTCTGCTTTTAATACATGCAGTAGAGCACATCAGGCTTATTCTAAATCTATAAACCCACAAGTGATGATGCAGACGTAAACATTTATATTTCAGACATTCTGATGATGTGTTTACGCCATATCTTCATTATAACAATGTTTTTATGCCATATCTTCATTATAGTAATGTGTTTACACCATATCTTCATTATAACAATGTCTTTACACCATATCTTCATTAACAATGTGTTTGCAGCATATCTTCATTATAACAATGTGTTACTATGTCTCTTCATTATAACAATGTGTTACAACATATCTTCTTTATAACAATGTTTTTACACTATATCTTCATTATAGCAATGTTTTGAATGATCAGTGATGTTCATCCAACAACACATTTGTTTTGTGACAAGACAAGGATATATTCCTTGTCATTCAGGGAAAATAAAAACCTGCTGTTTTTATCATTTTGGTTATTTTTGTGAATAAAGAAGTTTAAAAATTTCTATAATTGTGACTTGAGAGGATAAACTATATATTTTACTGTCTAAAAATATATTCACCATTTTGCATTTATGGAGAAAAAAATTGAATGTAGATTTTCTGGGTTAAAAACACTAGCAAATCACACTTGTGGAATTCTCGCTGATTTCTCAAAAATCATGCAAAAAATTTGACCAAATGCACACAAATCACACTATATGTATTAAAGTCTATCTTTATTTTTTCATTCAATCTATCCTATATTCAGAAATTTGCTGCCTTTTTTCATCTGGATCACACCGCTTCGGTGGCCTAGTGGTATAGTGTCTGTCTGCCTCGGATGTGGGAGGTCGAACCCCGGCTGAGTCATACCAAAGACTTACAAAAATGGTACTAACAGGTGCCTCGCTTGGTGCTCAGCATTAAGAGGTTAGTGTTAGGACTGGTCAGCCTGGTGTCAGGATAATGTGACTGGGTGGGACATCATGCTACATGTCTGCGGCATGATGCCCCAGTGCTAGACATCACTATAAACTGTCACACTGAAGACATCGTAGCGATATGACTGAAATTGTTTTAAAGCTGCGTTAAAAAGAAATCTAAATCACACACAAATCATCTGGATCAGGAATTCCAAAATCAAAATGTTCAGTTTTTACCTTGTATTTGAAATGTGTAAGATTATACATTTATAATTTTTTATCAGCTGACTTGACAAAATATGCTAATATCTCTTAGAATGTATTCAGTTATATTAGGGTGATGATTTCTGTTGAGTTATAGGTTGTTGATTTGATTCCGTCATAGGTTGTTGATTCTTTTCTTTAAGATGTTGATTCTGTTATTGATTCTATTCTGTTATAGGTTGTTTATTCTATTCAGTTTGTTTATTCTATTCTGTTATAAGTTGTTGATTCTATTCTGTTATACATTGTTGATTCTATTCAGTAATAGGTTGTTTATTCTATTCTAAGTTGTTGATTATACTGTTGATTCTATTCAGTTATAGGTTTGTATATTCTATTTTGTTATAGGTTGTTTATTCTATTATAAGTTTTTGATTATTCTGTTTATTCTATTCAGTTATAGGTTGTATATTCTATTTTGTTTTAGGTTGTTGGTTCTATTCAGTTATAGGTTATTTATTCTATTCAGTTATAGGTTGTTAATTCTATTCAGTTTTAGGTTGTTTATTCTATTCAGTTATAGTTTGTTGATTCTATTCAGTTATAGGTTATTTATTCTATTCAGTTATAGGCTGTTGATTCTATTCAGTTTTAGGTTGTTTATTCTATTCAGTTATAGTTTGTTGATTCTATTCAGTTATAGGTTTCTATATACTATTTTGTTATAGGTTGTTTATTCTATTATAAGTTTTTGATTATTCTGTTCATTCTATTCAGTTATAGGTTGTATATTCTATTTTGTTTTAGGTTGTTGGTTCTATTCAGTTATAGGTTATTTATTCTATTCAGTTATAGGTTGTTAATTCTATTCAGTTTTAGGTTGTTTATTCTATTCAGTTATAGTTTGTTGATTCTATTCAGTTATAGGTTATTTATTCTATTCAGTTATAGGCTGTTGATTCTATTCAGTTTTAGGTTGTTTATTCTATTCAGTTATAGTTTGTTGATTCTATTCAGTTATAGGTTTGTATATTCTATTTTGTTATAGGTTGTTTATTCTATTATATTATAAGTTTTTGATTATTCTGTTCATTCTATTCAGTTATAGGTTGTATATTCTGTTTTGTTATAGGTTGTTGGTTCTATTCAGTTAAAGTTTGTTTGTTCAATTCAGTTATAGGTTATTTATTCTATTCAGTTATAGGTTGTTGATTCTATTCAGTTATAGGTTGTTGATTCTATTCAGTTGTAGTTTGTTGATTCTATTGAGTTTTAATTTGTTGATTCTTTTCAGTTATAGGCTGTTTATTCTGTTCTAAGTTGTTGATTATTAACACTCAATGAATATTTGTTTCAAATAGATCTACTGAAATTATAAATAACTTTCCCGTCCACCTCCCCTACCCCCACCCCCGTGCAACTGTTCTAATGGCAATGGTTCAGTGTGATCGGTATTTTGTACACACAAAAAAAATAAACTTGATCCTGTAGCTCTAAGATAAGGATAGGTAGTCTTGGTTTTGGTGAGCTTGTTCAGAAATGACCCAGTTGCAGAAGTATCGTGTCAAAATTGAAAGATTTATTGAAAAAACACAAAGAGAAAAGTGAGAAAAAATTCCAGATTCCTGACATGACAAAATTTAATAATATGAATAGAGTAATAAAGCCAGAATGTGTTTGCTTTTAAACAGTGTACATAATGATGAGGAGGAGGATAAGAATCATCATTCTCTAAGTAGAAATATTATTGTTATTTTAAATATAATATTATTATTTTATTAAATAAATTAAAAAAATTATCAGCAATAAAAAATGTCTTTGTTAATCATTTAATAAACTTTATAATGGGAATGATAAAATTGTGTGAATGACAAAGAGTATAAAATAGTGACTCATTGATGCATTATACATAATTACTATCTTAATTTTACATATTACATACTGTGCTTTCTACATATGTTTAGTAACACAAAAAATCAATATTGTTATGTCTATACTATTAGATCATCATATTATTTGACAAATTCCAAGGTATCCTTTCTCTGACATCATTCATCATGTATCCAGGCAGTCCTTTCTGTGACTCATTTATCATGTATCCAGGCAGTCCTTTCTGTGACTCATTCATCGTGTATCCAGGCAGCCCTTTCTCTGACTCATTTATCATGTATCCAGGCAGTCCTTTCTCAGACATCATTCATCATGTATCCAGGCAGTCCTTTCTCTGACTCATTTATCATGTATCCAGGCAGTCCTTTCTCAGACATCATTCATCATTTATTCAGGCAGTTCTTTCTCTGACATCACTGAAGTATGTATCCAGCCAGTCCTTCCTCTGACATCATTGCATCATGTATATACTCAATCCTTTCATTGACATCAATGCATTATGTATCCAGGCAGTCCTTTCTCAGGCATCAATGTATCATGTATCCAAGTAGTCCTTTCTCTGACATCATTCATCATCTATCCAGGCAGTCCATTCTTTGACATTGCATCATGCATCCAGGCATTCCTTTCTGTGACATCGTTGATGTATGTATCCAGGTAGTCCTTTCTCTGACATCATTGAATTATGTATCCAGACAGTCCTTTCTGTGGCATCATTGAAGTGTGCATCCAGGCAGTCCTTTCTTTGACATCATTGAATTATGTATCTAGGCATTCCCTTCCATGACATCATTCATCATGTATCTAGGCAGTCCTTTCTCTGATATCATTCATCATGTATCCAGGCAGTCTTCTCTGATATCATTCATCATGTATTCAGGCAGTCCTCTCTGACATCATTGCATCATGTATCCAGGCAGTCCTTTCTTTGACATCATTTGTCATGTATCCAGGCAGTCCTCTCTAACATCATTGCATCATGTATCCAGGCAGTCCTTTCTCTGGCATCATTGCATCATGTATCCAGGCAGTCCTCTCTGACATCATTGCATCATGTATCCAGGCAGTCCTTTCTCTGGCATCATTGCATCATGTATCCAGACAGTCCTTTCTCTCACATCATTGCATCATGTATCCAGGCAGTCCTCTCTGACATCACTACATCATGTATCCAGGCAGGCCTTTCTCTGATATCATTCATCATGTATTCAGACAGTCCTCTCTGACATCATTGCATCATGTATCCAGGCAGTCCTTTCTCTGGCATCATTCATCATGTATCCAGGCAGTCCTTTTTATGACATCATTGAAGTATGTATTCAGGCAGGTCATTAATATACAGAATCATATTTATAGCAGATTTGGGAGTAAGTACGCATCTGAGGGCTTTGTAAAAATGTATTTATGTTTGATATGAACTAATACACATAATGCAAGAACACTTTAAGGATTAAAATGTGTACCACAATTTGAACATTTTAAATAAGATGTTACATAATCATAAATGTGCTCATCTCCTTGCACTAGAACAACATTTTGATTTCTACCACATGCTATATTGATAATATCATTTTGTACCATATCTGCCATCATTTGTGAACTAATCAGTACATTAATTTACCACATATACTCACTTGTTGGCCGCATCCATCTGCAAACATAATGCAATGGCAGATCTGTGTCTGTGCAGTATGTTTGGAGTAATCAGTAGAACAGACAACAAGGACCCTGATATGATGGCAGATCAATGCATCATGTGTGGCAGATCAGGGTCTATATTATTTGCAGTTCAACCAGACATATAATTAAGTATATGTGGTACATAATAATCGTTGTTGAACTCAAAAATAGAATTCTCTTCAGGTCTAATTTTGTTTTCAAGGAAATTACAAAGTTGTTGATTTGATTGGTTAATTAATAATTTTCAAGGAAATTACAAAGTTGTTGATTTGATTGGTTCATTAATAATTTTCAAGGAAATTACAAAGTTGTTGATTTGATTGGTTCATTAATAATTTTCAAGGAAATTACAAAGTTGTTGATTTGATTGGTTCATTAATAATTTTCAAGGAAATTACAAAGTTGTTGATTTGATTGGTTCATTAATAATTTTCAAGGAAATTACAAAGTTGTTGATTTGATTGGTTCATTAATAATTTTCAAGGAAATTACAAAGTTGTTGATTTGATTGGTTCATTGATGTTTAATAAGCTTTAAAAAATATCAAATTAGAGAAAAACCAGTTGAACAAAATCTACTACAATTGGTTTAGGATTTATTGATCTCCTTAAAGTACAGTACAATACTGTTTATCTAAATGGCATTATATCCAAATCATTGACTTCTATATACTGCAATAAATGTCCCTCAGAATCTTTACTTATTACAATGTGTAAATTAATAATGACACCAACATAAAACAGAGTAACAGAAGTCAAAAACAAAATCAGTTAAACATAATATCCTACAATTATAATTACAATAGTTTAATGAATTGCTATATTATCTTCTTATAGTAAAACTTAGGGGAATTAACGTAATTAGGGGAGAAGGAGGGAAAGAGTGAAATACATGGAGAGAGATTTTATTCTTAAAACTAACTGTTGCTAAGTGAGTTCCACCACAACAGTATGTAATTTTTCAAGCAGAAATTGCAGAATAATAAAGCATGATTAAAAACTCTATAAAGGTCCA
Organism: Sinohyriopsis cumingii; assembly: GCA_028554795.2. NCBI lineage: Eukaryota > Metazoa > Mollusca > Bivalvia > Unionida > Unionidae > Sinohyriopsis > Sinohyriopsis cumingii. The sequence goes on from CM068824.1 coordinate 133,636,485, forward strand.
ATCTAGAGCATTCTGTAGTCTAAGCCAACATAATTAACTGTTGATCAATGATCCATGAAGATTTAGCAAGTGATAAAAGTTAATAACTGTCGCAAATCCATGTCAGCTGAGTTTACGTTAATGAAATCCCTTTAAAAATTTACCTTGATCAAATCCATCAAAAACTTAACTTTGATTGGATCTATTGAAAATTTACTTTGATCAAATCCATTGAAAACTTGTGTTCACAAGAGCACTTTGACCAGCACACCTACATTATTATAGCCATTGTCTACAAAATGTTAATATTTCCTTCATACACAATCAGACATCAGACTGTTTAATTCAGATACGTGCATTTGTAGTTCAACTTATTTTTCTAATTAAATCATCCAAACTACTGATTATCCTGATCAGATGTGTGTCCCCGTGTGCATCTGGATAATTGATGTTTTAAATTAGCTGTAATAATATTCTCATATCAGTATAAACTTGTAGAATGTTAAAACCAATTTGTATTACATGAATTCAGATGTCAACATTTTGATAATATTCGACGGAAATCTCAGATTGTATTTTTGTTTTAATTTTAGAAAAAAGTTTCACTTTCCAAAATAACTATCCTAGTTTGTCTTTCATTTCACATTTACATGCAAGAATTATCATTTAGTATGAATTTCACATTTACATGCAAGAGTCATCATTTAGTATGGATTTCACATTTACATGCAAGAGTCATCATTTAGTATGAATTTCACATTTACATGCAAGAGTCATCATTTAGTATGGATTTCACATTTACATGCAAGAGTCATCATTTAGTATGGATTTCACATTTACATGCAAGAGTCATCATTTAGTATGAATTTCACATTTACATGCAAGAGTCATCATTTAGTATGAATTTCACATTTACATGCAAGAGTCATCATTTAGTATGAATTTCACATTTACATGCAAGAGTCATCATTTAATATGGATTTCACATTTACATGCAAGAGTCATCATTTAGTATGGATTTCACATTTACATGCAAGAGTCATCATTTAATATGGATTTCACATTTACATGCAAGAGTCATCATTTAGTATGGATTTCACTTTAATGAATCTTTATTCCCAGAAATAAAGTTTTATCTTTTAGACAAAAGGTTCTTTGAGTTGGGAGGGAGTCAGAAGATAATGCATATCATATGTGATGCAGGTTTACAGATTTGTTATGAAGGATTGATCAGTTTGTGTGTGTGTGTGTGTGTGATTAGGATTTTTAACATAGCTTTAACAATTTTTCAGTTATATTGCTATGATGTCTGCAGTGTGACAGTTTATAGTGATGTCTAGAACTGGGGCATCACGCTGCAGACATGTAGTATGATGTCCCACCCAGTCACATTATTCTGACACCAGGACGACCAGTCCTAACACTAACTCTTAATGCTGAGCGTCTAGCGAGGCAGCTGTTAGTACCATTTTTGTAAGTCTTTGGTATGACTCGGCTGGGGTTCGAATCCACGACCTCCTGCTTCCAAGGATTGATCAGTAATAATGCTGAAAACTCTTGGCTGTTAATGTGCAAGCCATACTAAATAATGACTCTTGTATGTAAAAGTCCCACTGTACTAATTGTGTAGAAGTGCAATCTGTACTAAATAATGACTTTTGTATGTAAATGTGTAACTATACTAAATGTGTACAAGTGTAATCTATACTAATTGATGACTCTTGAATGTAGAAGTGCAACTCATACTAAATGATGACTCTTAAATGTAAAAGTACAATCCATGCGAAATGATGACTCTTGTATGTAAAAGTGTAACACATACTAAATGATGACTTTTATGTAAAAGTGCAACCCATACTAAATGATGACTCTTGTATGTAAAAGTGCAACCCATACTAAATGATGACTCTTGTAAGTAAAAGTGCAACACATACTAAATGATGACTTGTATGTAAAAGTGCAACCCATACTAAATGATGACTCTTGAATGTAAAAGTGCAACCCATATTAAATGATGACTCTTGAATGTAAAAGTGCAACCCATACTAAATGATGACTCTTGAATGTAAAAGTGTATACTGTACTAAATGATGACTCTTGCAAGTTTATTTTAAATAAAAAGAGGAAGAGAATGTAAATCTGCCAATATATTAATACATTCGTTAATAATGCATATTTTATTTTGCACAACTCCTGCAACTTAACAAAGAATTAAACCCCTGGGAAATGATTTAAATTGTTTTATCAATTCAGTTTCAGAATAATTAGATGCATGACTTACATGTAGCCAGACAGGCAGAACATTTTGGGATGACTTACATGTAGTCAGACAGATTGTATATTTTGGGGTGACTTACATTTAGTCAAACATATTGTACACTTTGGAATAACTTTTAAAATGTTATATCAAACTAGTACTAAAACTGCAACAACAGAAATGTTATGGATTCTGACTTTTTATTCTCCTCTTCTAAAGGTATTTTTGATTTATTTCCCAATATGATGCAGATTTGAAGAATTTCCATATTATATTTTGCAATGTTAATAGCTCCCTTTCCTTCAGAATTGCACACAGATGGTTCAGATTCTGTGTCTTTAATTCTTTTTAAATCAAGCTGTTATCATTGTGAGATCAGGGGTAAATTAGTCTCATTTAGCAGTAACTTTAGGCTGATGTTCCCGTTAATTCAGGCATGATTGGAAATTGCAGCATATGTTATTTACAGGAGGGGGATTCTCTCAGTATTGTCTTATTTGCATGTCTAACATGTCCGCTTCTTCATGCTAGATTTCACCAATTTCTCCCATCCAAGTGAGATGACCTCCTAAATAATGGATTTACAGTTCATTGTCAAAAGTGGAAATGAAATAATTATGGTGTTCAAAAAAAGATGTGGCTAGTAGAAAAGATGCATTGCGGGATCTCATGATCAAGTTCTGTCATTTAACACCTGGTTGGGCACTGATGCATGATGGTAGGTTTGGATTACCTGGATTGTGTCCCCTGCTTGCGTGGTTAGTGGGGATGATAGTGTTATTGGGATTCTCTACCTTTACACAGCATCTGTTGCAAGGAGGTATGCTTCATTAAACATCAAATACATTGTCCAAACTCGTGGGAATAATTTTTTTGTGATTTAAGCTTTTGCATGTGAAGAGGTGATTAGGCCTACATTTTATTTAAGAAATAAAAAAAATAACATTTGTTGGAATAATTTTGAAAATGTCATAATTATTCTGTGTTGGCTGTCTGTCCACCATACCTTTGAGACTTTGTTTGAAGCTTGCAGTATTTCTATCTTTTAATCTCCAAGCCATCTTCTTATGGATTTTGATCTGTGAAATTACTAGACCAATATTCATAACAAAACTTTCTATATACTGATATTCAAGAGAATAGAACCTGATAGCTCTTAATTACTGTTGGCACTATGTTTATAATTGAACTTATTAAAATTTAAAATGGAAATTATAGTTTTTGTTATGTTGAGGAGAAAAGATATTTAATAATTTGTAGCCACTATCTTTCTGCTACACATATGCATAGTCATATTTCCTTTCTGTTGAATTGTAAATTTCCAAATCTAATATTCACAAGACAAAATGGCAACATCCTGGTTACTGGGACTTTTTTGGTTGAAATGTTGTTTTGACCCACCTATTTTCAGTCCTTCTATCTTTCCTTCCATGAGTCACATATAGGTCACATGAATTCCTCCAGTATGCTGAAGCAGACATTAAATAGGAAGCTATTTCAGAACCTTAACTAAAAGCATAATCTGCTTTCTTTTATTTCTTTATGACTTTATGGCATGTTCCATAAGCACTAGAATGATTCAGATTTTGCCTTTTATTGACTCAAGACCATGTATTTCCACTGAAGTCACTGTGACCTCATTTTCCTAATACTAAGTAACAACCACTTTGCACTCAAATTCTGCCTCACTTGTAATAATGAGATAGTTTTCACTGATGCTGGGTGACCACAGAGATCGGCTGTAAAAAAAATCCTTGCCTTTATTTTTAGTTAAGGAGATCAATCAGTATGATATAATGAGGAAATATGCCAAACTAACAAAAATTTAATTTTCATGGTATTTTGTTTTTTAGTAATCCATCTCTCCATCTTGCAGGCAGGATAGATTGTTTCTTTTATTGGAGGAGTTAAGGAACGTTTTAGGCTCAGTTTAAGCAGTTTCTGTTGTTTGTTGACTTTCTCAGTCCAAATAAATGGGTGTCACAGTTAATTTATCTCTGTGAGATACAGTCATGTATCCAGGAATCCAAAACAATGGATGCATCAAAATTATTCATAAAATATTAAAACTTGGTGTCTGTGTGCATGCCCTCTATTGATTTGTCTCTCCATCAATGCTGCATTTCTTATCATTTCTTATGTGGTCAGTTTTTCAAGTACACATTGTTATGGAGTCATGATACATGGTACATTATGTAGATACATTTTGATGTGTACAACACTAATTTACCAAAACTTTCAAGGGCATACTGAGCATGAACCCATTGGCTTCCATTTCATATTTTGTTAGACTGTATTTGTTTTACAATTTTACTTTTTTGTTCATTTATTGAAAACTGCGGTGCGGGGGGGGGGCTACAGTGGTACCAGCAACACCTACCAAGGCTTACCAACATGCATGCAAATAGACAGGGCTATCATAAGGGATGGCTGATTTGGGTGACCACCCTGTGTGCCAAGTCCTGGGGGCATCATTTTGCAAAGTTTGCTGTTATTTTTCTTTTAAATGGTGGACATCAAAGGCAATGTTCATCCCACGTTCCATTTCATCCCTCAAAAATTTGTGACAGCCCTGCAATCAGAACCTTACATCATTTCAGTTACCTCTTAACACAGTTGTAAATTCTGTGTCAGGTAACATTTTAATTTTCTGTGCAGTAAAGTGCTTTTTGCAATTTGATGGAGCAAATGTTTAGCAAACATTTTTTTTTTACAAGTAGACCAGTTTGATAAAAGTACTTATATTTGTATTTTGTTGTCTGTTACATTAAACCACAAACTTATGTTATGCAAATGAGTAATGTTATACATGTAACTTATAATACATAAATCATTTATAGCCTGAAATGGATCCCTTGACAGGATTTGTTGTTGTTCCAATTTGAGTTTTGCCATTTTTAGGGAGGATGAAACAGAAGGAATGCATTTCTGTTGGTGGAGTTGTACTAACATGTATAATTGCTTGAAAGTTAAGTCAACTGCAAACTGCGCACAGATCAGCCATTACATAATGTGTTTACAGATCTGGGTCTGTGCAATTTGTTAGGAGTAATCAGTAGAACAAACAACACAGACTCTGATTTGCTGGCATATTATGCAGTAACAGATCAGGGTTTATGTTGTTTTCAGTTGGAGTTGACTTATTAGTAAGTGTATACAGCATCTAGTTTTAGACACAATTCAGTCTTCATTGATTTGTCCATGTGCACCTTTGTTCTGTATGCTGTTAACTGAAGAAAGAAAACCTTTCTCAGCACTTCAGGTTTGCTTCTGAGTTTAAAGTTCTCATCCTTAAAAGCACATTGGTGTGCTTCTGTATTCAAAGTTCCATTCCTGAAAAACATCCACCTGTCTTTGACCTCAAATATACATCATTGCAAAAATATACATTCCACTAGAAATATTGCCATCTCTTATAGTTGTAAAAGGCAGATCCTAATACAAAAATAAATTGTTACAAGTACAGGCAGTTAAAAGGATGGAAATTAAATTGAATAATTTATTTTAAGAAGGTAATTTCATTGTCTATAAGTTGACAGAACTATGATATTTCTGGAAATCTTCAGTTGGCACTTTTGAAAACAAGCAAAACTTTCAGAAAAATAACAGATTTAGCAGCTTCTGTATAGTCCATAATGTTATATATAGGAAGGTTTCAGCATCATTACAGCAATGAAAATTAACAATTTGTTAATAGTAACAATACTTTGGTGGTTTAGAAACCATGATATAGAGGTTTTGCATGCTCAGCATTTTTGTGTTGGCTTTTTTTTTTAAGCTATGAAAGTCACATTTATGTACAGTATGCAAGACTTGAAAGCTAATTTGCACAGAATAGAAGATATCAGAAAATTCTAACAAATGTTGAAATGATGCACAAAGGTTAAAGGTTTAGTTGTAATTTTACTTGGTGTATTGGTAGCTTTCAGTGGACCATTAGAGTACGCTGTACATGAGTAAATATATTTCAAATTTCATATTCACTTTTACTGCACAAGCTCTGGAAACTATCTTCAAAATGTTTATTGATGAATCCATGCATATTTGTTTCATACTAAGTAATTAATTTATTTTTTACTAATTAGGCAAATGACTTGCATCCAGCTGATATTAACGGTAAAGCCGATCCCTACTTGGTGATTCGCTTGGGAGGGACCACGATCAATGACAAAGAGAATTACATCTCAAAACAGCTCAACCCAGTTTTTGGAAAGTAAGTACCATAACTTTACATGGAAAGTATGTACCATAATGTCTTTACATGGAAAGTATGTACCGTAATATGTCTTTACATGGAAAGTACAAACCATAATATGTCTTGACATGGAAAGTAAGTACCATAATATGTCTTTACATGGAAAGTAAGTACCATAATATGTCTTTACATGGAAAGTATGTACCATAATATGTCTTTACATGAAAAGTATGTACCATAATATGTCTTTACATGGAAAGTATGTACCATAATATGTCTTTACATGGAAAGTATGTACCATAATATGTCTTTACATGGAAAGTATGTACCATAATATGTCTTTACATGGAAAGTGCAAACCATAATATGTCTTTACATGGAAAGTAAGTACCATAATATGTCTTTACATGGAAAGTATGTACCATAATATGTTGTGACATGAAAAGGAAGTACCATAATATGTCTTGACAGTTCAATTGTGTAGTCACATACTATTGTTCAATTTTCAGAGCTGTGCCAAGTTCAGAGATATTCATTATCTTGTCCTTGGACCTGTGGTTTTCAAACTTTGACCTGCAGTTTCCCATTTACTGGACTTATGGGGCGGGGGTAGAAATATGGTTCTAGACATTAACTTTAATATTTGTGCAAAAATTCTGGTGTATTTGTGACATCACTGTGAGAACAGATGTGCTTTTATTGTTTTGTTGCTGATGTCGTAAGTCTGTAATTCCATCAATAGTAGGTAATACCCATTGCTAATATGTAATACCCATTACTAATAGGTAATACCAATTGCTAATAGGTAATACTTATCATTAATAGGTAATATCCATCTCTAATATTTAATACATTGCTAATAGGTAATACCAATACTGTTCAGTAATACCCATCATTAATAGGTAATATCCATCACTAATAGGTAATAGCAATCACTAATAGGTAATATCCATCACTAATAGATAATAGCAATCACTAATAGGTAATAGCAATCATTAATAGGTAATAGCAATCACTAATAGGTAATAGCAATCATTAATAGGTAATATCCATCACTAATAGGTAATAGCAATCACTAATAGGTAATAGCAATCACTAATAGGTAATAGCAATCATTAATAGGTAATAGCAATCACTAATAGGTAATAGCAATCATTAATAGGTAATATCCATCACTAATAGGTAATAGCAATCACTAATAGGTAATAGCAATCACTAATAGGTAATAGCAATCATTAATAGGTAATAGCAATCACTAATAGGTAATATCCATCACTAATAGGTAATATCCATCACTAATAGGTAATAGCAATCACTAATAGGTAATAGCAATCACTAATAGGTAATAGCAATCACTAATAGGTAATATCCATCATTAATAGGTAATATCCATCACTAATAGGTAATAGCAATCACTAATAGGTAATAGCAATCACTAATAGGTAATATCCATCACTAATAGGTAATAGCAATCACTAATAGGTAATACTCATTGCCAGTAGGTAATACCCTTCACTAATAGGTAATACCCTTCACTAATGGTATTACCCATCACTGATAGGTAATACCCATTACTAATGGTAATACCCTTCACTAATGGTAATACTCATCACTAATAGGTAATACCCTTCACTAATAGGTAATACCCTTCACTAATGGTATTACCATTACTAATAGGTATTACCCTTCACTAATAGGTAATACCTTTACTAATGGTAATATCCTTCACTAATAGGTAATACCCTTCACTAATAGGTAATACCCATCACTAATGGTAATACCCTTCACTAATGGTAATACCCTTCACTACTGATAATACCCTTCACTAATGGTGTTACCCATCACTAATAGGTAATACCCATCACTACTGGTAATACCCTTCACTAATGGTGTTACCCATCACTAATAGGTAATACCCATCACTACTGGTAATACCCTTCACTAATGGTGTTACCCATCACTAATAGGTAATACCCATCACTAATGGTAATATCCTTCACTAATGGTAATATGCATCACTAATAGGTAATACCCTTCACTAATAGGTAATACCCTGCACTAATGGTATTACCATTACTAATAGGTAATACCCTTCACTAATAGGTAATACCCTCCACTAATAGGTAATACCCTTTGCTAGCAGGTAATACCCATTGTTAATAATTCTCATGATCTATACTAGAATTGAAAATTTAGGGGGCATATCCCCACTCCATTGGAAAGTGGGAGAGAATTTTCAAAATGTAGGCAGGATTTAACACAGTAATGGTAGTAGGGATTGTAAATATCATGCATGATTTTCACTCGGTTGGGGGATTTTTAGAACATTTTTTTAAAATGGACATGAATCCCGCACCTGCTCATTTTGAATAAACTCTAGCTATAAGTTCAAATTTTTAATAGACTGGCTATTAGATAAAAAGTTGAATAGACTGTCAAATTTTGAATAGAATTTGGTTACAAGTTAAAATTTTGAATAGACTGTCTATAAGTTAAAATTTTGAATAGACTGTCTATAAGTTCAAATTTTGATTAGACTGGCTATAAGTTCAAATTTGAATAGACTGGCTATAAGTTCGCATTTTGAATAGACTGTCTATAAGTTCAAATTTTGATTAGACTGGCTATAAGTTCAAATTTGAATAGACTGGCTATAAGTTCGCATTTTGAATAGACTGTCTATAAGTTCAAATTTTGATTAGACTGGCTATAAGTTCATATTTTGATTAGACTGGCTATAAGTTCAAATTTGAATAGACTGGCTATAAGTTTGCATTTTGAATAGACTGGCCATATGTTCAGATATTTCTACATTGAAAATGTTGGTTGTCTGCAGTGGGATCATAAAAGACTAATCAAGTCCTTGTCCATTTCTTATATTTTTGAAGATTGGCTTTGGGAGAGGATCAAAAGACTACTTTTCCTTTCTGCTCCCAATAGCTTTGAACCAAACTGTGGGGTTGTTGACTTAAACGGGCACAAATAATATAAAAAATTGAACAACAATTTTATGGGACTATAGTTATTATCAGATTAGATATAAAACAGGCCACTGTAATATCGCCTATGTCCCAAATAAAAAAAATCATGTCGCAGAAATTAAAGAACAATTTCAAGAGACTGCAGTAGGGCATAAATTATTCTGCAGTTCTATCTGAATTTTGATGATGTGACAAGGATAAAGACCAAAGTTTTCCCATTCATTCATCAAACAGAATTCATTTTCTTCCTGCTCAGAGTTTTGCACTTTTGCTCAGGGTTAAAAGTTTGAAGGGAGTGAAGGTATTCACCAGATTTTCCCCTTTTGATAATCTCAGTTACTAAAAAATGAATGTGTATGTCTTAAGGAGAATGAAAAGAACCTGCAATTGTATGGTTATTTTTATGTCTGAATGATATGGGTGGTTTGGGGTTTGAGAGTAAGCAGCAAGGCCTTTACTTCTGATGTGCATCTGTCAGAAAATTTCTATCCTTGCATGGCCATTTTGATTTCTGAACTTCCAATGTACATTATAAAAAATAAATCAGTAACTTAATTTATATATATATATATATATATATATATATATATATATATATATATATATATATATATATATATGTCATAATAGTAATGCCTACACTGTGAAAATGTATGCCTGTATATTAAGAACAGGCCAAATTAGTGTGATTTATGTTATTTCAAGTTCATTTCATGAGCACACAGAAGCAGTCATTTTCGTAAGTTGTTCCTTCAGATGTCACATGACTTTAGTGGTATAAAAGCCAATCCAATAAGATGAAAGTTGTAGACTTTGCCTTGCACTTTGCCTTCTTTTAGCAGTGCCCCTAAAATACAGGAGCAGAACCTAATTATAGCTCTGTCCAACTGATAATGAAGGTACTGTAAATTCAGATCACTGTGACCTACTTTTGAATCAGATCAGAATGTGACTTTTGGAAGAAGATCATAATACTGCACATCAAAAAACAAATGTCATCACAATATTGAAATTCTTGCTGTCATTGTTTAACATTTTAAAAGGGAGTAGTATTGCAGCCAAACAGAATTGAAAAGTCCAAAGTATGTCATAAAATACGACATAATAATGCACACAGGAGATTTTCATTTACACAATCCTCTTAAGGAATTAAGTACATATTGCCGTATAATGATATGAATGTCAGTTTAAACTTTGAACAAATTATTTTGTTGGACTTTGGACGTGGATTTTTCATTCAGTTGTGTGATTACTGGATTGTAGACAATGGCTGTGGAAGATTTTGGGCATCTAGGGAGGTTATTTCATTTCACAGTTAGAAAACTGTTTGAAAAACATGCACAAGTAATTTTCACTTACCTTGTAAAATATCTCTCTCAAGGGAGGACAAATCACTTATCTTAATCAAAGTGAAAACATTCTATAGAATCCTTATAGTTTTAGTGCATTTCTGAATCATATGAGTGAGCAGTGTGATTGTTTCTAATAAATTCTATTCCATCGAAGGAATAAAGCATTTATAAGCTCTACTGTTTCATATTACATAACATGTACATTGACAAAAGTATCAAATATCCACATAACCATTAGTCACAAAGCCACATTTGATGTCTGTGCATTGGGGTATGCAAGAATGTCTGATTTACCATTTAAGAATCATAAAATATTTACACACTTCTGGTTTTGTTATTTGATTATGGCAAAATGCCGTTTCTAGTTGTTGTAATAATTGCATATTTGGATGATGAATTCTGTTTGCATTGTCATGGTACTTCAGTTCTATTCATGATAATTTGTCATCACATTGTTTGGCCCAGTTGTAGAAAAAAAACCTGCACATTCAAACATGAATAATTAATGTTGTTAAAAATTATTTTCTGATTGTGAGATAAGGAAACATTTTTCATTTTCTTCAATAAAAACTTGGACAGAGTAAGATTGACAGAATTCATTCACTTTGAGTAAAAGGACCAATGTACAAAAACATCTGATAGAAATTGAGTACCGTTTATACCAGAAGATTAGTGTCACAGATTTTTAAAAGAAATGGATCATTGATAGCATTATTATTATTATTATTATTATTATTATTATTATATACATTATATATATATAAAGTGGAAAAGTTTAATGAATTGTGATGAGAACATTTGATTTTCTAATTGGGGTGTGTGTTTTTGTACAAAGCTGGACTTAAAACCTTGCTATTTGATTAAATATATGGTGGATGAATTCTACAGAAATTAACTTTAAGTTAGAGACTTCCACATTTCAGTAGAGAACCAAGCATTATGATTTTCAAGATTCTGCGACATTCATATTTTATGATCTTAATTATTGCAGTGTATTTGTGACATACAGTTTTTGACAAATGTTTTGTTCACTTTGTTCACTTGCTTAATTCACAAAAAAAATCATACTTTCTAATAATTTCAAATGGTATTAAAAAAGAGCAAGCATAAAAATAATTTTTACACTGCATTGAAAATAGGCATCAGTTAGAATAGTGAAAGATGAGACATTCTAAAAATGTCATCTAAGTATGATGTATATATTTCTTAAAATTTGATATGCCAAAATTACTTTATGAGCGACAATAATTAAAATAAGTCCAAATACTCAATAAAAAATTCAAATAAGGATGTGATCTGTCATACATTTCATGACTATGCCATCTAAAGAGCACTTAGATTTTATCAACATATCAAATACAAATTGTTCATTGTCTATTGATTAGAACTAAGAAAAAGAAGGCTTTTATGGGTGGGCCCATGTTTTGGGTGACATTGTTTTCAAGTATTGTTTTGGGTTACATCAATATGACTAATTAATCCTTGAAAGAATTCCAACAAGGTTGGTTGCTATTGCATCTTGGGTAAAAAATATTTCATTATGGATGTTAAGTATGTGACATTTCAATTCTGTTCTTCTAGTCACTGAGAATAATTGTTTTTCGAAGCAGACGGCAATTTTTAGTCACACATCAAATCCACAGAGCCAATATTTTTTTCATCTCTTAAAAACATGATTTTTATTTATACACACTTGCAGAGGAACATCATATGTCAGTTACCATTTATGTATTTTGTTTTTTCATGTTATCAAAAATGAAAAAATATTCAGCCAATAATGACTCACAAATGGCCATATTTGATACGAAAATGAAATCTTATATTACCTTTCAGCCACAGCACTCCCTTGGTATAGGGTCCCTCATTATCACAAATACCTTGTTATAGTGCAGGTTTGGCCATGGATCCATTATATTATGTAGTTGTAAAATTATACATATAATGTACTTCATTATAAGGTGTGAGCAAATGGTATCTCATTGGTAGGGTGTCAGATTCCTAAATCCAAGAGTCTCAGGTTCAGTACCCACCCAGGCCAGCCAGGGCCAACTGCACTATTGTGTGCTTTTAAAAGGCACTTATCTACCATTTTATATACAGCTAATAATGTTTTTAAAGTGCCATGAAACCCATGAAAATGAATACTGTAATGTCTTCTATTTGCATTAATGTTTTTGTTTTTTTAAATCTTTGGTAAATCAGTTCCCTAAACATTGTTTTTATCAGCATCAATTTTTTCACTTTAGAAGATGGAATTCCAAATGGTAGTTACATAAGGTCTTATATTTGCAAGGCATCTCTCTAAGTCCTAACGGTTTTATGTAAAATTTTGTATAGCATATCCCAAAGGTCTGATAGTTTTGTCTCGTATTTCCAAGGCATCTCTCCAAGTCCTGGAGGTTTTATATCATATTTCCAAGGCATATCCCCAAGGCCTTGCAGTCTTGTCTCATATTTCCAAGGCATATCCCCAAGGCCTGGATGTTTTGTATCCTATTTCCAACCCATCATTCCAAGGCCTGTGGGGTTTTTGTTTTATTTATATTGTCTTTGTATTACACCTCCATTATTTACAACAGTTAAGCAAATAACTTGAGCTAGACAAATTAAATTTAGTGGCTTAATTGTATATAGATGACCTTAAGGTAAAGAAATGAAAATTGATTGGCTATTTTGAACTTATGTGTAGATTTCCTGATTAGATTTTCATACTGTTTAGTCAGATTTTCATTTTGTTTCTATGCTTGAACATCTCCGATATAAATATATTTTTATTCACTGAGCGAAAACACTTGTGGTAGACAGATGTAATTTAAACTTGAGATAGACAAATGAAATATAGAAGGCTTTTTTATACTTATAGGTAGATGACCATATAAGATTTACAGGTTTTTGTATCTATGTGTGTGTGTATGTATGTATGTATGTATGTATGCATGCATGCATGTATGTATGTATGTATGTATGTATGTATGTATGTATGTATGTATGTATGCATGCATGCATGTATGTATCTATGTATATGCATGCAGAGTTCTTCCCCTTGCAGATAATGTTCAAAACAACCCAGTAGATTTAGAACAAATGATGCATAAATTTCAATAGTATTTTTATAAGAATAGCAAACTAATTTATGTTAAGGTTTGTAATTAAAGATTTAAATATAAACTGAAGAAAAATATACAAGAACAATAAAACAAGTAATACTTCAAATTAATACAGAGTTGTATAATATAATTTTATTTACAAGATTAGCTTGTAGTTACCAGTGGTAGGGTGCTAGACTCCTATGTAGGAGAACAGGGTTTGATTCACAGATCTGGTCATGCCTGCTTCCATCTTGTGTCATTAGCCAAACACTAAAACTTTGTTTTGTGATATTAAAGACTTTTCTTACTGTTATTTTATCATTATTTTGGGCATTTCATATATTCAGTGCCATCAGTTATTCACAAATTTAGTGTAAAAAGTAATTTTTTTTTTTACTTTGTACCCTGTAATTTTTAAAAACAAAGCATTCTTTCCTCCTGAAGAACTTTAAAATTTGCTTTTGAAGAAACTTATGACCTTGAAAATAAAATCCTGATAAACTTAATAATTTATCCAAATTGATTAGAATGGTGGTGGGACTCAAACATGCGGCTTTCCTGTCATGTGCCCAGTGCATTAAATTCTCAGACACCACAGCTCCCTTGGGTGAAGATCTGAATGGTTTCCAAGTTATGACTTCAGAGACAAGACATGTGGAGGCAGGCAATAACAGACATACGTGTATATCTTGTGTCTTTACGTACATGATAGAGGGCCTCAAAGTAGATTAGTTTCTCATTTGTAACTAATTGAAAATAGTCTTTATTATTATTATTATTATTATTATTATTATTATTATTATCATATATACCTGTGTTCAAGAAATAAAAGATGAAATCACATGAACATTAATAAAAAATGTAGCGGCTATGTAATTTTACTTTCATCACTAGAGTTTCACTATGTGCACAAACATGGTTTCACAAGCTGACACACTTCAGCTACCCAGACAGACAATATCAGGGCTCTTGCCTACAGAATTTGGTTACCTTTGGACAAAATTAAACAACTACATTGTAATGTCACCCTAAGGGGGGGGGTAATTGGATTTGGCTGACATTATCTAGAGGATGACCTTCCTAGATTTTATAGCCCGGTGGGAGTGGATAGATAGAATATCAACAGAGAACTGAGCAGGACTATTGGGAAGAAATAATGCAACATGAGCCCCCTTAGACAAAAAAAATAACAACACTTAATCAAGAACAATTAATATGGGCAACTCCAATTCAACCTGGTCCCTTTTTCTTGTTTAACAAGGGAAGTACTATTCTTTTTAGGCTTCCTCAGAGCCCAACTGCTCTTCTCTCAGGAAATTTTAGACTAAAGAATTTTTTACCAATGTCATCACTTTAAATTCACATTACTTCTAAAGTGTACACCTTAATTTACTCTGACCAATCGCATGCAGCGGTTCCTAAATTTTCCCAAGATAATCATTTCTTTCATCAGATTTTGGACAGCTTAGAATCTCTGGACTATGTTATAGTTGTTAGCTCAAATGTTTACTTTCTCAGGACAGCGTTGTGATGCCCTGGTCAAATCTCAATGAGTCGTAGATGGTGGCGTTTCAAATTTAACACTGACATGGGGTGAAAAGAAGAACTTTCAAAGTGACCCTTCATAAAGACTTTTCTGGCTTAAATGTGATAAAGAGTTTTAATGCTCAATGCATTAAATTTTAAGGTTCAATACTTATTCAAAATTTGACACCTGACATGCATGATGTAGAAGAAATAAATTTGGTACGCTTATTTGCACCCATATGTAAATAATCTGATTAGACCTTCAGACTTTAACAGCAATTTCAGTTTTTTTCAAAATGTTTCATCTAGATTTTTGTTTTACGAAAGACTTTTGTTGCCTTGATTAAGCAAAATACACTTGAGGACGACATCTAAAATTTGTAATGCATGTTTGTATTGATATGTCAATAGCCTGAATAATTTTCACGCCTAAGTAGCAATTTTGCATATTTATTTTTCATTTTGACTTAGGCTTTGTGATCTGTGAAGTGGTGGAATACCTGGGGATAGATATTGTATAATTCTATAGTTTAAGAAGTTTTACTGAACAAAAGATTATTCCCCCCCCCCCCAATCACTGTTGTGAAACAATTCAGCAAAATATTTCTATTAATCGGTTCCACAAAGAAAATATTTTCCTCTTTTTTTTTTAATTACAGAAACTTAAGAATGTGTATCTGAATGGCATTTTTATTGCTGGCTACCAGTAGTCATGGAAAAAAGTACCGTTTAGTTTTATACATAATAGCATATTACTTACGCTTGTTAATTATGATATTCATGGAAGTTATAATAATGTGTCCAAACATTTATCCTGAATTTAACATTAATGCTGTATCATCAGCTAACCGACATTTTAAGTCATGCAGCATTATGCTGAAAGGCTTTATAATGAGGGATTACTGTACGATTTGATAGGATTTGTAATCATTCCCACATTCAAAGTGGGGAATCACAATATTAGAAGGTTTGATAATGAGGGATCACTGTACAAATTTATAGGATTTGTAACCATGCCCACATTACAGGTGGGGAAGTGGTAATACTGTGGGACTTGATAATGAGGGATCACTGTGCAATATGATAGAATTTGTAACCCTACACACATTATAGGTGGGGCAGTGGTATACTGGGTGATTTAAAAATGAGGGATCATGGTACAATTTTATAAGATCAATAATCATGCCTGCATTAAAAGTGGGCAATCAGTATATAATCAGGGGCTTGTTAAAAAGGGATTGCTGTACAATGTGATAACATCTGTAATCTTACCTGTATTGTATGTGGGAACCAGTATACTCAGGGGCTTGATAATGAGGGATCACTGTACAAATTTATAGGATTTGTAATCATTCCCACATTAAAAGTGGAGAATCACAATACTGGAAGGCTTGATAATGATGGATCACTGTACAATTTGATAAGATTTGTAATCATTCCCACATTAAAAGCGGGGAATCGGTATACTGGAAGGCTTAATAATGAGGGATCATCACAGGAAAATTCTATTGGACAATAACAACTGTATGAGACACATAAAACATCTACATATAGATACATGTAACAGTATTTTGTTGTTGCCTGATGTTAGCTATTTTACAAATCAACAAGCTAAGGCTTTATGTACATACTTTTTATAAAATACATCATAGTTTTTAATTTTTATTCTTCGGACAAATATTGTAGTTAATTTATATTACTCAGGAAATATACCAAACAGTGTTTTCTGACTAAAAATGGAATTGAAAATACTACAATCTAATTTACTTTAAACTTTGTCTCCTTTTTGCTAACATTTTTTATCAGCCTGTCTTACAGATTTGTAAATTACAGAATAGAGAATTTATGGATTTTCTGAAAATTAAGTGATTTCTGACTCCAAACTTTTTATGATGATTTTTAAAAAAAACCTGATGGGTGAAAGAAGAGAACATAACTGTATCATATTAGTTTGATTCTTTTGTTCTAAAATATCTTAAATAACTTTTTGTGCTGCAAAAGAAATATGTAAATATAATTATAAAAAAGGGAGAGATTTTCAAATCCTGAAAAAATATCAGTTATATTTGAGTTATGATCCTTACATCTATTTTCTCTAATTTTTCTAGTCATTTGAAAACATGGCTGACTTTAAATCTCAGCAGTTTTTGCAAGCATAAACCTTGTGTAAATTGGCAAGAACATTAAATTTCCAGATATTTTGGCAGTGTAGACTTGTATACAAGATAATAAAAATTATATTACAGTAGTAATTATTTCATAACAAAATTTATGTTTTATATATGTTATGTATCAAATTTGCAAAACTTTAATTATACCAGAGCATTATATATTGACTCATATCATAAATAATCTCTATATACTTGAAGCTAATTTTCCTGCTTTTTATTTGATATATTTGTCCTTCAATAATATTAATAATAATAATAATAATAATAATAATAATAATAATAATGATAATAATAATAATAATAATAATAATAATAATAATAATAATAATAATAATAATGATAACCTTTTCTCAGACCAAAGAGAAAAACCAGCTATTGCAGAAAAGATATGACCAAAATAATCATAAAACAATTTGCTTCAATGATCAATATAATTATTGATGAATTATGACAGCTTGCAAATTGAAACACTTCTGTCAAGACTTTGTTGTTGCTACTAGTGATTTTATTCCTAAATGAACACTGTTATTCACAAACAGTCCATCACAATCCATTGAAAATCAAAATCCATAACAGCCACTGTAATATGTATACATTTATAGATCTATATAGGTTTTTGGTGTATAAAAATTATTTACAAATCAACTTCATGAATGGGTATATGTATGAATTGTTTGGCAGGGTAAAGTTTATTAAATTAAATCATATTTCAAATATAAATTGATCACTTTAGATACAAGATAAAGAAAATTCATTTCTTGAGCTTTTTCTTTGTGCTGGTCCTACGCCATTCTTTTAGCGTCTTGAAGCAAAACAGTAGATTATGGAAAACCAACATGAGAGTACTAAGCTTTACAATAATTTATCAAGTCAAAAAACATTACTTAACATTTTACAATTATCATTTAAAAGCCTAAATATGGGCCATTCTTTACAACAATAAAGCATGACAGATTTATTCAGCAAAGCAGGTAGATAAATACCAGCCTTTAGATGGACCCCACAAGATCGGATAATGTTTTGTCAGTGCGGATCTTTGTTGCTAGATTAGTTTGCAAAAGCAATTGTTTGCAAGCGATGACCCACGGTATCTTTGTCTCAGAGATCGTTCACGATGGGGGACTCATTGTTTGGTTTGATGTGAGCCTTTTACAGCTGTGCAGTGGGATGACCTCAAAGGGTATTGACAAAGTATGTCTCATATCTCTGCACTATTTAATTGCTAATAGTCAGGAACGCCTTATCCAACGTAAAAATTGTCTATTTCATCCTGATAGCATTCCTTGATGTGACTTTGCTTTGTTTCAGCGTATTCCTGACGATTAGCTGATAAAATCATTTGAAAGTGAGAAAATTATGGGCAGAATATAAAGATATGTATCGCACAAGAAAATTTTATGAATGAATGCTGTTCATTTGGAAAGCAAATCTTTTCCATACCTCTTGTGAAATAAATAATCTGAAAAGGAAAAAAAATTGTCATATTTAGATTTTGAAAGATACACTACCGGTATCATTACTTTTTTACATGTTTTGTTTCTTTCTTTTATTCTGCCTATTAAATAGAAGAATTAAACACCATTTGTACATTTTGATTTCCTCCCAAATTAAAGAAATTATGAATCCAATTATCTTGTCTTCATTTTGTTTCACAAAGTTATATTTTAAATTTGAACCTACTTATTTACGTCAAGACTGAATGAAGTTAACTTCTCCAAAGGAAATTACAGCTTAATTGTTAGAGAAAGGAAGTAATTTAAGAAAGGCCGATTTTTGCATAGGAAGGAAGCAATTATCTTAAGAAAATCTACCTTAAGTGTTGGATCGAATGATTCTATTAGTTATTGATAAGAATAATTGGAAATGTATCTTTTTATGCTGCACATGATGTTCATAGTGGTGTTATTTGTATTCATTTTTCTTCAGTGCTTTTGAAAGTTGTTTGTTCTTTTACATGACTCTCTGAAAGGATTTGAAGAAAAAAATTAAGAAATAATATTTTTCCATACATGTGTCTTCCTTATTATAATTCATCAGGTAGATGGATATCTGTTGGTATAGCTTGGTACCTACCTATACAGTTCCTTGGAATATCATCATGGATAAATCTAGGATTCAGAGATATGTGTCCATTGGACCCTGAATATTTGTTAACTGGGCAGGACAGAGTTTTAGGAGCCAATAATTTCATTGTTTATGTTGGGGGGGTTTAAAAAATTGTTAATGCAAAAAATATGCTTTTCTGTTCTATAGTAATTTTACACTATGAAGCTTATAACATTTATTGAAAAGAAATCGGCATTAAATATAATTTTTTAATCTGAGGAGAATCTTTCTTTGTCATTATCTGCACATAACACTCTTCCAATAGTCAGGGAATGGATGACTCAACCATTTACAAGTGAGTCCCAGCAAAATCAGATGGCAATACTGGACTGCCTATTATAAAACAATAAAGTCTAATAGAGAGAAATCAGGAAGTTTCTCCAGTTTTTATAATGAAGGAAATTTACTTAGGGTGTTTTACTCTTGTATCAGCCAGTATGCTGTGGTCATTATAGTATTGCACTCTTGTGTCAGCAAGTATGCCATTGTCATTATGGTGTTGTTCTCTTATATCAGCCAGTATGCTGTGGTCTTTATGGTGTTGTTCTCTTATATCAGCCAGTATGCTGTGGTCTTTATGGTGTTGTACTCTTGTATCAGCCAGTATGCTGTGGTCTTTATGGTGTTGTACTCTTGTATCAGCCAGTATGCTGTGGTCATTATGGTGTTGTACTCTTGTATCAGCCAGTATGCTGTGGTCTTTATGGTGTTGTACTCTTGTATCAGCCAGTATGCTGTGGTCTTTATGGTGTTGTACTCTTATATCAGCCAGTATGCTGTGGTCTTTATGGTGTTGTACTCTTGTATCAGCCAGTATGCTGTGGTCTTTATGGTGTTGTACTCTTGTATCAGTCAGTATGCTGTGGTCATTATGGTGTTGTACTCTTGTATCAGCCAGTATGCTGTGGTCATTATGGTGTTGTACTCTTATATCAGCCAGTATGCTGTGGTCTTTATGGTGTTGTACTCTTGTATCAGCCAGTATGCTGTGGTCTTTATGGTGTTGTACTCTTGTATCAGCCAGTATGCTGTGGTCATTATGGTGTTGTACTCTTGTATCAGCCAGTATGCTTTTTATTGTTGTTGTTGTTGTGGGGTTTAACGCCATTTTTCAGCACACGATAGGCTATACATGGCGGCCAGTATTATTGGTGGAGGAAGAACCCGGGAAGACCCGAAAAGAGCCACCGACCCACGAGAAGCTACTGGCAAGCTTTCTCACATACCCACATTGGCTGAATCCAAGACTTGAACCGGCGCAGACAGAGGTGAGATGGCAGTGATCCGTAACGGAGAGCGCTTTAGACCACTCGGCCACTCGGGGCCCCCAGCCAGTATGCTGTGATCATTATAGTATTGCACTCTTGTATCAGCCAGTATGCTGTGATCATTATAGTATTGCACTCTTGTATCAGCCAGTATGCTGTGGTCTTTATGGTGTTGTACTATAGAATCAGCCAGTATGCTGTGGTCTTTATGGTGATGTACTCTTGTGTCAGCAAGTATGCTGTGGTCATTATGGTATTTGTTCATTTGTTCTATTGATTACTGATCTGCCAGTGTGTAATACAATGGTTGATTTGTTTACTGTGCAGTTGACTCGATTTTTAAATGAGTATATATGCTAAGTGCATGAAAAATATCAAAACTGTATTCAAATCAAACTATGGCTGATTAATCTAAAACATTTGACAATGAAAATTGACGTGACTTATATAGTGTGATGTCACCAATTCACTTATGGTCTATTTCTGATACATTAAACTGCCAACTCATTGTTGCCATCAAATTAATTTTGAACTGTTTAAGCTTCGAGTCACTTTCAACTGACTATCATCTTGTCTTATTTTGGGGATGGACTAAACAACAACACAGACAGAGAAAATACTGCTTTCACTGGTGGAGAGCTTACACATATGACAACATCTAATATATTGGGAAAGATATGAATTGCAATAAAGAAATTTAAAATTATTCTTTATAAAATTGCAAAAAAACAAAAACACCATAAATCCTGAATTTTCTACACATTTTATTGTTCATAAAGTCACTTTGTCACAAATACTGTTTTCTGTTAAGATTTATTTATTCACATGTTCTATTACAAATCCTGTAATTATCCTCTGGCCTTTGCTTCATCTTTCTTTTAGGGTGGCCATGTGTCCAATTAGTCCAAGGCACTCGCCTTTATAGGAGACTCGTTTCTCACCTGTGTTCATGTGGGGTTCAATTTTGGACTTGACCAATGTGGGTATCTGAGAAAGCTTACCAGTAGCTTACCATGGGTTGATGGTTTTTCTGCCAACAAATATACTGGATTCCATGTATAGCCTATATTGTGCCAAACAAATGGCATTAAACCTCACGTAACCAAACCAAAATCATCTTTCTTGGAAAGATTTTATAGTAATGAAACTAAAAGAAGTTTTACATCCTAATCACATTTTTTTTATGCACAGGTGTATTTTTTATGCACAGGTGTATTTTTTATGCACCTATTTATTGCAGTTGATATAAATCATTGTATAAAGCTGAATTCCCTTACTACCATCTACATTCACTTAGAAATGAAACTCGACTGCAAACATCATAGACACTACTCTAACTTCACAGAATATGCCAGCAGATCAGGTCTATGTTTTTTGTGAACTCTAACAAACTGCATAGACCCAGATCTACCAGCACATTTTGCAATGGCAGATCTGGGTCTATGCAACTTGCAGCTGGATCCGAATTATAGGTGAGTATATATGGTGTTTAATATCATTTTGGATTCATTTTATTTTGGGCCCATTGAGTCTGAAAGAAAAGACAAGAATGCCACAAGCCCATGCATATTTTCCATGCTTTTTAAATGCAATTGTTTGTGATTTTCTCCCTCAATGCAGAAAGGCAAAAGGTAGCTTTGTCATTGTCTACCTTTCAAAAGACAAGATAATATGCTATATCGGATTTCGAAGAGAAGGAAAAGTTTACAGCCTGTGGCGGCCTTTTTTGCCCCATGCTTGTCTGTCTTAACATGAAAATGACAAACATTTTTTTTTTGAGAATCCATTTCAGTGTAAGGTATTACACTCAAGCCCAAAATCATTTGTCCTTTATCTCTTAGTATGTTAGAAATAACTGACACATTTGTTAGTTTATTTGCTCAGAGTTATAATATGTTATCATGTTTGGCTAGAAATATAAACGAAATAAAGATAATCAGCTCAAAGATTCATTTTTCACAATATCTTATATTCTGTATTTAGAGTGGAATAAATCAATATTATACAGTTAACAATAGAGTAAACATACCAGTAGGGTGTGAACTAAAATAATTTAAACCAAATTTTGCATTCAATAATAATTTACGTATTCCTATCAGCAAAATCGTAGATGGTCATATTACATGTACAGTGAAAATAATTGATAATGAATAGATATCTTGATTGCAATGATTGCCTCTATCATTTTTTTCTATTTAAACCATTGAAAATACATCAGATCATACAGTTTTAATGAATATGATCCCTTGCCTTCATAAGATAAGAAATTTAATGGAAATTGGAACATGAAATAGAATGTGTAATATTTATATGTGATATTGCAATGTATGTCTTGATTTGTAATCCTGGATCAATATCACTTTCTACCTATAGGATCAAAGTCAAATATTACACAATCTACATTGTTTCATTGTCAAAAATAGATTCAATTTCAATAGGAATATATTTCCATAGATCCCATTTCCATAAGATTATGTTTCAACTGATCCCATTTCAATAAGATCCATTTCATTTCATAAGATCCCCTTTCCGTATATTCTATTTCCAACAAAATCTTGTAGACTTATATAGAAGATGACAGTGTTTAAAATGATTGAAAAATTAAAGAATTTGGTAACTTTAGGAGAATAAGACATCAGAATGTTCAGCATTTTTTGTAGTAAAATTCTAATAAAATGGTACTATAGTAAGTTACTAATTATGTGAATTACCTGGACTAATCAATTATGCTAATTAAGAGGAAAGCTTCCTGAATGCACAACATTTATTTTTAATGAAGTTATCAAGTATTTATACAATCAAAGGAGCAGATTAAAACAAAATTCCAAGGGATTTTAGTTTTTAGAGGAGTAGGTTCATTTCTTATCTGATGACTAATTTTGTCAGTTAGCGACTTAAATAAATCTAGACTTTGAATGAAAGGGGTGGGGGTGAGTTGGGAGAGGGGTGGCTGAATCTGCCGCTGAGACATTTATCTTGACTAAATATGTGTCTCCAAAAGGGTCAGCTTATTATAATTTTAAAGGTTTATTTTCTTCTTCATTTAAACAAAGCTACTGATGGCAGATTATATATTTCAACCTCTATAGCAGTCCTTTCAATTTCCCATAGTGGTCCTTCCAGCCTCCCATATTAGTTCTTTCAACCTGCAATAGTGGTCCTTTCAACATACCATAGCAATCCTTTCGACCTCCCATAGTGGTCTTTTCAGCTTCCCATAGTGATCCTTTCAACCTCCTATAGCAGTCCTTTCAACCACCCATAGCAGTCCTTTCAAAATTCTATTGTGGTCCTTTCAATCTCCCATAGTGGTCCCTTCAACCTCCCATAGTGGTCCTTTCAACCTCCTACAGCAATCCATTCAGCCTCCCATATCAGTACTTTCAATCTCTCATAGTGGTCCTTTTCAACCTGCCATAACAGTCCTTTCAACCTCCCATAGTGGTCCTTTTCAACCTCCCATTGCGGTCCTTTCAGTCTCCAATAGTGGTCTTTTCAACCTCCCAGGTGGTCCTTTCAACCTCCCATAGTGGTCCTTTCAACAACTATCCTTTTAATTTACCTCCAGTAATCTCTTTAGGAATACTGGTATCTCAATAGGTAGCATGCCAGACTCCCAGAAAGTGGACTACAGGTTCAATTCCTGCCCATACCAGTTCAGGTTATTTGATTTCTTTAATTCTGGGCTAGTCACTTTATGCCTGTTACCTCAGCACTAAGTGGCCTATCAAGTGCTGATATGATCTTAAACACTGACCAACCATTGAACCAAATTAATTCAGATTTTTCCATATATTTTTGCTCCTTTGAACAGTGCACAGATCCAGTTAAAAAAAACTCTTCCACCCTGAAGATGACAGGATGCATGCACTGCATATGACTTTTAAAAGGACAAATATAGTGATTTGATGTGTAGAATTTTATTAGCTTTATTTCAGATTGCCTATTTAGCATCCAGCAAATCTATAGGATTTCATTCTTTTCCTTTTTTTCTTCTTAGTTTTTAGTTGTTCTTCCATTAGTTATTGCCATAATAATGATAGTATGGATGCATTGAATTTAGGTTATTTACCATTTATACTCATTTAAATTTACTTCATAACTGTACAGACCCAGATCTGCCACCATATAAGGTGCTATCAGATTAGGGTCTGTTTGTTAGTAGTAATCAGTAAAACGAGCATGAGAGACCCTGATCTGCCAGTTCATTATGTGATGGCAAATCAGGATCTTTGTTGTTGCAGTTGGAGTTAGTATAGCAATAATAAAATGTTTGAAAATTTCTTCAGACTGGTTATTCATAGTGAAAATTAGATAATGAATAAAATAATGTATCTGGCAATAAAAACATTCAAGGTTTATGGTAGTCAGCCATGTTGCATTGCAAAGTCTTGGATGGTGATTAGTGTTATGTATTTTGGAGGTTAAAGTCACCTCTACAGTGAGGAAGATGTAATTTATTTTGAGGTTGCAACAATGAAAAAAGAGACTAAATTTTATGCAAATACACACTTTGTCATGGTGCAGCTCATGTCAGGTTAACCAGGTACTCAAACATTTTAATGTTTATATGGGTTACTTGAGTACTCAATAAAATGCTTGTTGCATTAATGGAAGTGTCCAAGTAAAATACCACCGACCACATAGTTAATGTGGCAAAACTGTTGAAGCAAATAAAATTATCTTATTTTTAGCATTATACTAGTGCATTATGTTCTTCTCTTTTCCTAAAATGATGTGCCCCATGGATTTAGAGGGTTGGGAACACAGTATCTCCTGCCCTACCCCATGGATTTAGATGGAAGGGACACTTTATCCCAGCCCGGCCCCATGGATTAAAGGGTGGGGGACATGGTATCCATGACCTCCCCCATTAATTTAGAGGGTGGTGGACACAGTATCTCATGCCTTTGGGATCCTGTGTTCATGGCTGCTTTATTTGTGATGATATCCTTATTAGGGCCTCTATTTAAGGGTCAGTATTAGCCAGATGACTGATATAGGCTGTCTTTGATCTCTTGTTTATCCATACTACTCTGCATTGTGTACACTTTAAAAATGATTATGGTACCATATATACTTGCTTATAAGTCAAGACCTGCTAGATCTTGGTCTGTTCCATTTGTTAGGAGTAATCACTATAACAAACAACACCGGTAGACTTGTCTGCAAGCACATTGTGCTTAGGCAGATCAGGATCTTTGTTGTTTGCTGTTTGACTCGTCTTACAAGCAAGTATATAGAGTAACCCAACTCTTTAATTCCAGTATCTATAATTACATTAGCACAGTGGTTGCATTTTCAATATCCATCCAAGCCAGTCCGAGTCAGCTGCCTCTGTGTATCCTTGAGAAAGGGATTTAGCTCCTAATTGACTCAGCATGACATAGCCAGTAACGTGTTGAAGTGCCACTAAAAGCAATTAAACATTAAATCGCTTTTCACTTGCTAGAAATGCAGAATATTTTGTGTGAAATATTTATTTGTCCAAGAAAATAAATGCTGCACACATTTTAGTTGCATTATGAAATTGGTGTATTGCTTATCAATAAATTATGAGATTGCAAAATAGATCAACATTTATAATTTAATTTGGATACTTGATGCTATTCAGAATTTATGGTGTTAAATGTTATAGTCCAGTTTTTATGAAAAAAACAGGTGAGAAAAGATGTCCCTTGAAACCAGTTAAAATGCATCGATTAATGTTCATGCCAAGCATATGTACAGTTATCATGGTTTTATTTGGGTTGTCCACCTCCTCAAAACACCTCTGTTAAAAGCCCCCATGCTAACCTATCATATTTCTTGTGGGATTTTTTGTACATTAGCTGAAATTTAAAACTCTCAACCCAGCCAAGTGTTCTAAAAAGGTGTTACAGCTTTTTATAATCATCAAAATCTACAAAACCATACTGTTTTACTCTTTTCTCCATTCTGAGCATTAAAAGAGTGAAATGAGAAAAAACTTTTTTCTATACCATCTATACTCCCTTTTAAGTCCAGTCAAACTGCAAACAGTAAAGATCCTGATGTGCCCTAGCATAATGTGCCTGCAGATCAAGGCCTATCTTGTTTGTTCTACTGATTACTCCAAACAAACTGCACAGACCCAGATGTGCTGGAGCATTATGAGATGGCAGATGTGAGTCTGTGCTGTACAGATCTCTCATCTCAGTCAATCATCTCAGTCAAGCAGGTTTCAATCTCATCTTGTCTATATGTGAGAAAGCTTGCTAGTAGCTTCCCATGGGTCAATTGTTCTTCTCAGGTTCTTCCTCCGGTAAATATAATATGCCGGTAAATATGCCGGGTAGCAGCCATGTGTGGTCTATTATGAGCTGAAAAACGATGTTAGGCTACAAAAATCCAAACCAGATCAGATGGGTTAAGAAAGAGTCATGAATTACAAACTTTATCAAGAATAACATTTATATGAATAGGACATAGTTATGCAAAGAGAAGAAAGTCATGTAAATTTTTTGCCCCACATGTGTCAAATTCATTAAACAGTTGAATTATAATAATGCCAAAATAGTATAACCTACACTTATAAACTGCACAATAATGATTTTTTTTTTATTGCTAATATCAGCACTGTGGTAAGAAGTGTTTTGGTTTACAAAATTATTCCATTATTCCCACATGCATCTAAGTTATGACAAAAAAATAAAATTGAAATGTAAAATTTTAAATACATTCATATTGATTTTATTGTCTGTAAAAGTCAGTTTGAGCAGTAGTTTCCAATTCATAATTACCATATATACTTGCAAATAAGTTAAATCCAACTGCAAGCAGTATAGACCCTGATCTGTTATCACAGAATACACAGTCAGATTAGGGTTTGTGTTGTTTGTTCTGCCAATTAAGCCTAACAAGCTGTATCATGATCTACTAGTGCATGATATGATGGCAGATCTGGGTCTATGTAGTTTGCAGTTGGTCTCGACTTATCAGTGAATATGTGTGGTAAATCTAAATGTGGGTTACACGTTGTCATGTTTCTTGCCTTTGATATGGGTAGGAATATTTTTATCTTCATTTTTTTGAACCGAACCAATGATATCCAGTTTTACTAAAAGCAATGTAACAGAGCAACTTTACACTTTACCAGAGGATTTTCTGTAAAATACATTGCTAATAATCTCCTTTATTAATATTAGACTGATTTCAACTTTAATTTGTCGAACAGAGTTTCCGACACACATGAAAATGTGATGGAAGGTCTCACATTCGGCAGCCAGAAAGCACATTACGTTACACACCAGTTTGAGATTTTAGTAAATTCTCAGAAATATGATTTTTTTTTCACACAGCTCATCCATGTACACAGATTCAAAATGCAAACTATTCAATGGGTTCTTTTTTTGACATATCAGAATACACAGACCCAGATCTGCCATCTCATAATGTGCTTGCAGATCAGGATCTGTTTTCTTTGTTCAACTGATGACTCCTAGAAAACTTAACAGACCCATATCTGCCAGACCATAATGAAATGGTGGATCTGGGATCGTGCAATTTGTAGTCAGGCTTCCCTTACAATCAAGCATATATTGTAAGTTATTAAAATTGTGCACGCATGCATTAATTACTGAAATTATCCTTGCTATATTCATTTATAGGTTTACTGAAATGGTTGAATTCTCGCTTTTAATGGCATTTTTAACACTTATTTACTATATTATACATTTACTCCAGCAGCATTTTGCTTTGAAAATACTTACTGGTATAATGGACTTTTGTTTTTGACTTAAATGTCTACGTGGTCTTTAGTATTATATAGTCAAGTTTTAAGCATTATGGCATATTAGTGTATTATTTTGACATTTTAATATGCTTGTAAAAAATGCAAACCAGTATCAGTTTACAAAAAATGGATCTTGTATCGAGGATGAAAGGTTATTGAGGCCTCCATACATCTTTGTAGATGCCAAGTTTGTATTGTTATCAGAAACACTGTGACATTTAGACAGATGTTACAGGGGTGGTTAGAATATTGCCAGGACTTTCAAATGTGTTCCTCTTTTTATATATATATATATATATATATATATATATATATATATATATTCTCTTTGTCATCTATCCACATTTCATATTTCTGTATGTCACTTTTAGTAGTTGCAACTGAGTTATATCTTTTGATTATATTGGATATATATTTGTATCAAGGGATTGCTTACACAGTTCATAACCATCTGCTCCCTCTCTCTCTCAGATTAGTGGTCACAATTTTATTGTGCTATATGATTGTGTTGCTTTTTATATTAACATGATTTCTGGACCGTTAAAATCATCATGCTATTCCCCATTTTCAATTATGTACTGTAAAATTCAAATCATCATGCTATTCCCCATTTTCAATTAAGTACTATAAAATACAAATCATCATGCTATTACCATTTTCAATTAAGTACTATAAAATTTAAATCATCATGCTATTACCCATTTTCAATTAAGTACTATAAAATTCAATTCATCATGCTATTCCCCATTTTCAATTAAGTACTATACAATTCAAATCATCATGCTATTACCCATTTTCAATTAAGTACATGTACTATAAAACTCAAATCATCATGCTATTTCCCATTTTCAATTAAGTATTGTAAAACTCAAATTATCATGCTATTATCGATTTTCAATTAAGTACATGTACTATAAAATTCAAATCATCATGCTATTACCCATTTTCAATTAAGTGCTATAAAACTTAAATCATCATGCTATTACCCATTTTCAATTAAGTATTGTAAAACTCAAATCATCATGCTATTACCCATTTTCAATTAAGTACATGTGCTATAAAATTCAAATCATCATGCTATTACCCATTTTCAATTAAGTACATGTACTATAAAATTCAAATCATCATGCTATTACCCATTTTCAATTAAGTACATGTACTATAAAATTCAAATCATCATGCTATTACCCATTTTCAATTAAGTACATGTACTATAAAATTCAAATCATCATGCTATTACCCATTTTCAATTAAGTACATGTACTATACAATTCAAATCATCATGCTATTACCCATTTTCAATTAAGTACATGTACTATAAAATTCAAATCATCATGCTATTACCCATTTTCAATTAAGTACATGTACTATACAATTCAAATCATCATGTTATTACCCATTTTCAGTTAAGTACTATACAATTCAAATCATCATGCTATTACCCATTTTCAATTAAGTACTATAAAATTCAAATCATCATGTTATTACCCATTTTCAATTAAGTACTATACAGTTCAAATCATCATGTTATTACCCATTTTCAATTAAGTACATGTACTATAAAATTCAAATCATCATGCTATTACCCATTTTCAGTTAGGTTTTTTTAACTTTCAAATCATCATGCTATTACCCATTTTCAGTTAAGTACTATACAATTCAAATCATCATGTTATTACCCATTTTCAGTTAAGTACTATAAAATTCAAATCATCATGTTATTACTCATTTTCAATTAAGTACTATAAAATTCAAATCATCATGCTATTACCCATTTTCAATTAAGTACATGTGCTATAAAATTCAAATCATCATGCTATTACCCATTTTCAATTAGGTTTTTTTAACTTTCAAATCATCATGCTATTACCCATTTTCAATTAAGTACTATAAAATTCAATTCATCATGTTATTACCCATTTTCAGTTAAGTGCTATAAAACTCAAATCATCATGCTATTCTCTATTTTCAATTAAGTACATGTACTATAAAACTCAAATCATAATACTAGTCCCCATTTTCAATTAAGTACATGTACTATAAAACTCAAATCATCATATTATTCCCCATTTTCAATTAAGTACATGTACTATCAAATTAAAATCATCATGCTATTCCCCATTTTCAATTAAGTACTATAAAATTCAAATCATCATGCTCTTACCCATTTTCATTTAAGTACTATAAAACTCAAATCATCATGCTATTACCCATTTTCAATTAAGTACTATAAAATTCAAATCATCATGCTATTACCCATTTTCAATTAAGTACTATAAAATTCAAATCATCATGCTATTCCCCATTTTCAATTAAGTACTATACAATTCAAATCATCATGCTATTACCCATTTTCAATTAAGTACTATAAAATTCAAATCATCATGCTATTCCCCATTTTCAATTAAGTACTATACAATTCAAATCATCATGCTATTACCCATTTTCAATTAAGTACTATAAAATTCAAATCATCATGCTATTACCCATTTTCAATTAAGTACTATAAAATTCAATTCATCATGCTATTCCCCATTTTCAGTTAAGTACATGTACTATAAAATTCAAGTCATCATGCTATTCCCCATTTTCAATTAAGTACTATAAAATTCAAATCATCATGCTATTACCCATTTTCAGTTAAGTACATGTACTATAAAATTCAAATCATCATGCTATTACCCATTTTCAATTAAGTGCTATAAAACTTAAATCATCATGCTGTTACCCATTTTCAATTAAGTACATATACTATAAAATTCAAATCATCATGCTATTACCCATTTTCAATTAGGTTTTTTTAACATTCAAATCATCATGCTATTATACATTTTCAATTAAGTACATGTACTATAAAATTCAAATCATCATGCTGTTACCCATTTTCAATTAAGTGCTATAAAACTCAAATCATCATGCTATTACCCATTTTCAATTAAGTACATGTACTATAAAATTCAAATCATCATGCTATTACCCATTTTCAATTAGGGTTTTTTTAACTTTCAAATCATCATGCTATTACACATTTTCAATTAAGTACTATACAATTCAAATCATCATGTTATTACCCATTTTCAATTAAGTACTATAAAATTCAAATCATCATGCTATTCCCCATTTTCAATTAAGTGCTATAAAATTCAAATCATCATGCTATTACCCATTTTCAATTAGGGTTTTTTTAACTTTCAAATCATCATGCTATTCCCATTTTCAATTAAGTACTATACAATTCAAATCATCATGTTATTACCCATTTTCAGTTAAGTACTATAAAATTCAAATCATCATGTTATTACCCATTTTCAATTAAGTACTATAAAATTCAAATCATCATGCTATTACCCATTTTCAATTAAGTACATGTACTATAAAACTCAAATCATCATGCTATTGCCCATTTTCAATTAAGTACATGTACTATAAAATTCAAATCATCATGCTATTCCCCATTTTCAATTAAGTACATGTACTATAAAATTCAAATCATCATGCTATTACCCATTTTCAATTAGGTTTTTTTAACTTTCAAATCATCATGCTATTACCCATTTTCAATTAAGTACATGTACTATAAAACTCAAATCATCATACTATTCCCCATTTTCAATTAAGTACATGTACTATAAAGCTCAAATCATCATACTATTTACTATTTTCAATTAAGTACATGTACTATAAAATTAAAATCATCACGCTATTCCCCATTTTCAATTAAGTACTACAAAATTCAAATCATCATGCTCTTACCCATTTTCAATTAAGTACATGTACTATAAAATTCAAATCATCATGCTATTACCCATTTTCAATTAAGTACTATAAAACTCAAATCATCATGCTATTACCCATTTTCAATTAAGTACATGTACTATAAAATTCAAATCATCATGCCATACCCCATTTTCAATTAAGTACATGTACTATAAAATTCAAATCATCATGCTATTCCCCATTTTCAATTAAGTACATGTACTATAAAATTCAAATCATCATGCTATTACCCATTTTCAATTAAGTACTATATTTATATTAGGACACAAGTTTTTAGTAAAAGTAAAAAGATTTAAATTTTCTCTAAATTGTATTAAAAGTCATTTTTCATTAAATTATATTGAAAGTAATTTTTTATTAAAGTATATTGAGATTAAATTCATTTATTTTGGTATTACAATTATATACTATTTAATAAAGATTGTGCTCTTATGAGCTAAAAAGCAAAACTCTCTTGCACTATATATTTCCCTTGTATTGTAAGTCAGGAAAAAACTACACTTGGTAAATTGTGTAGGTAGCTGAACTAACAAATTCCAGAAATTCCCTCTGAGTGTGTAAATGAGCTGATGTGGCAAAATTGTCTGTCTAATGATGTACATAGACCCAGACGATAGTCTGTAAGAAATGATGAAGCCTCATTTTGAGATTCTGGCAAAACTCAAGAACTAGACGTGTGACCATATTTGTCTGCGTCCTAAGAGACTGTGTATAAAAAGTGAGGAGACTTGTTGATGAATCAGTCTGTTCATCGGAATCTCAAAGAGGCTTGTATCATTACAGGTAAGATTATCATCTATGTAATACATTTTTTTTATAGAGTATAGGATTTTTAGTGTTAAGATGTTAATTTAACATCAGTACGTTGCAACATTTGATTATTTTAATATTTCTTTTGCTATTCTTTAATATAAATGTATTGGAAAGTTAATTGTTTGAAGAACTTATATTTACTTGTAATTATATTATTGATTATAGTATTAAAAAAACCGACATTCGCCACCAACTTCATACTCAGTAATAGTTAATTCAGAAATAAAACAATCTTTAAATAATAGAATTTAATATGTTGACAATTTAGATTAAATTCAGTAAAATATATTTCTATTAAATAATTGTGGTTTTAGTCTGAAATATTGAATTTTAGATTCTTTAGCTATCATGAATTTATTCGTTGTTTAATTATCTGTTTTATATTCTAAAAGGCAGAAATTATACAAATGTATGATGTTGGTAAGTGAAGGAATGTTGTAGTTTTATATGTATCTCTTATATCTGTAATTTAAGTTTATGTAGATTGATATTGGAATGTAATTTTATATGATGCATATTTCAATAAAGTTAGTCCGTTCATCAGAATCTCAAAGGGGCTTGTATCGTTACAGAATGCCTTCCCCATATGTAGCCATATCTATGCCGTCATAAGTGACACCACTTTCATGAGAGCTTGAACTTCTCTCTCTTTCTCTATCTGGTCATGGGAAACAGCATTACTAAGAGTTTATGAGACAAACAGTCTTATAAAATATATAAAATTCAAATTGATTATTAAAATCTCTCATTCAGTTTATGAATTTGACCTTTGACCTAGATGAAAAAGATCCGGATATGCATAACTTCAAAAAATGTTCTTCCATTCTGTGTGTGTTTGTGTGTATGTGTGAGAAAGAGAGAGAGAACAATTTATGATATTAATCAAAATACATCCCAGTTTCCAAACATTTCAATTGCTTATTTGAAAGAAGATGCTTAATGAATTACAATACGCCAGATAAAAGTTGTATATCCAAGAAAAGGATCAAAGCAGGGATTACAGTACGAAAATGTTTCCTGAAGCAGTTTGGATGATTTGAGGCCCAAGGGTCAGTCTTTTCTGAGTATTCCAACAAACATTTTCACAAAGCAAAGTGAAATCATTATTCTTGTGTGATAATTTAAGAAGTACTTAAATTTCATAATTAACTTTTTTTATAAAAATTTCATATCAAAGATGTGTACTTATACAAACGTGGTAAATTCTGATGTTTGCGTATGGCTGGCATAACCTAATCATAAAATCAGCCAATAATATAACAACCTGAAATTAAGAAACCCAAAAATCTGCATTTATATTTTTAAAAAATTAAGTCTTAAAAATTTATCTTTTTCAGGTGTTTCGAGATAGAGGCAACATTCCCAATGGAATCTCTCCTGACAGTCCAGGTTTACGACTGGGATCTCATAGGAATGGATGATTTAATTGGAGAGACAAAAATAGACCTGGAAAATCGTTTTTACAGTCGTCACAGAGCTACCTGTGGTATTGCACAGAAATATGACCTGTAAGTTTAATATCCCAAAAATATCATTCCATTACAAAACACACTCCAAGGTTTAAGCTAACATAAATTTTATGTTTGTCATCATCAGATATTTATGAACCATTTTTTATATCCTGATTATAGCAAAATAAAACTGTAAATAAATTCAGTAAAGGCCAGCTAAAATAGGTAAATATAATTAGCCCATTAATTAATGGCACTCAACAGATTACATAATGTTGTCTTTTGTGGCAATGTACATCTTGTCTAAAGAAGTTAAAAATGTAAACGAAGTTTCAAAAGGGGGATTCATAAATACAGTCCATTATGAGCAGGCATTCTTTATGAGCAGGTTTCCTTGATATGGTAATATCTATAATATGTTTTGCTGTAACTTTATACAAATTAAAACTAAATTTCTGCTGGTTAGTATAATTTAATTTGATGTGCATTGTTAACTTGAGTTCGGTTTTCTTGCCTTAAGTACAGCAACTCATGTTAATATTTGGTGATAGGCAATATCTTTCCACACATTGGTCTATCTGTCTGATAGGCAATATCTCTCCACACATTGGTCTATCTGTCTGATAGGCAATATCTCTCCACACATTTTTCTTTCTGTCTGATAGGCAATATCTCTCCACACATCGGTCTATCTGTCTGATAGGCAATATCTCTCCACACATTGGCCTTTCTGTCTGATAGGCAATATCTCTCCACACATCGGTCTATCTGTCTGATAGGCAATATCTCTCCAAACATCAGTCTGACTGTCTCATAGGTAATATCTCTCCACACATTGGTCTTTCTGTCTCATAGGCAATATCTCTCCACACATCAGTCTAACTGTCTGATAGGCAATATCTCTCCACACATTTTTCTATCTGTCTGATAGGCAATATCTCTCCACACATCTGATAGGCAATATCCCTCCACACATTGGCCTTTCTGTCTTATAGGCAATATCTTTCCACACATCAGTCTGTCTGTCTGATAGGCAATATCTCTCCACACATCAGTCTAACTGTCTCATAGGCAATATCTCTCCACACATTGGTCTTTCTGTCTGATAGGCAATATCTCTCCACACATTTTTCTATCAGTCTGATAGGCAAAATCTCTCCACACATCTGATAGGCAATATCCCTCCACACATTGGCCTTTCTGTCTGATAGGCAAAATCTCTCCACACATTGGTCTATCTGTCTGATAGGCAATATCTCTCCACACATCAGTCTAACTGTCTCATAGGCAATATCTCTCCACATATTGGTCTATCTGTCTGATAGGCAATATCTCTCCACACATCGGTCTATCTGTGTGATAGGCAATATCTCTCCACACATTGGCCTTTCTGTCTGATAGGCAATATCTCTCCACACATCTGACAGGCAATATCTCTTCACACATCGGTCTATCTGTCTGATAGGCAATATCTCTCCACACATCGGTCTATCTGTCTGATAGGCAAAATCTCTCCACACATTGGTCTATCTGTCTGATAGGCAATATCTCTCCACACATTGGTCTATCTGTCTGATAGGCAATATCTCTCCACACATCGGTCTATCTGTCTGATAGGCAAAATCTCTCCACACGTTGGTCTATCTGTCTGATAGGCAATATCTCTCCACACATTGGTCTGTCTGTCTGATAGGCAATATCTCTCCACACATCAGTATATCTGTCCCTCTTAAACCCACTGATGTTACAACAAACCTGATGAAGCCATGTAAACAACTAATCCTTCACACTTAAAATATACAGACAAACCAGATGCTGTTTATACTCACTTATAAGCCCAGTCCAACTGAAAGCAATGTAACCTTGACCAGCCTTTGCATATTGTGTCTGTAGATCAGGGTTTATGTTGTTTATTTCTTCTGATTACTCATAACAAACTGGATAGACCCAGATCTGATGGAATATTATGCAGTGGCAGATCTAGGTCTGTGCAGTTTTTCATGGTATTTTTCTCCTAATTTGACAAGGCTACACATGGCATATTTGGTGCAAATGTTAGGAAGATAGCAGACAAAAACTGTAACCTGCTTTGAGTTTCAAAATTAACCTCGTTACATTGTAGTTCTCCTCCTACACTTTGATCAATAGTCATGCAGCAGGTTATTAGGAATTGGATGACCAATACAAGGAATTGGATGGCCAATGCAAGGGATTGGATGGCCAATACAAGGGATTGGATGGCCAATACAAGGGATTGGATGGCCAATACAAGGAATTGGATGGCCAATACAAGGGATTGGATGGCCAGTAGAAGGAATTTGGATGGCCAATACAAGGAATTGGATGGCCAATACATTATTAGGAATTGGATGACCAATACAAGGAATTGGATGGCCAATACAAGGGATTGATTGGCCAATACAAGGGATTGGATGGCCAATACAAGGACTTTGGATGGCCAATACAAGGAATTGGATGGCCAATACAAGGGATTGGATGGCCAATAGAAGGAATTTGGATGGCCAATACAAGGAATTGGATGGCCAATACATTATTAGGAATTGGATGACCAATACAAGGAATTGGATGGCCAATACAAGGGATTGGATGGCCAATAGAAGGAATTTGGATGGCCAATACAAGGAATTGGATGGTCAATACATTATTAGGAATTGGATGGCCAATACAAGAAATTGGATGGCCAATACAAGGAATGGGATGGCCAATACATTATTAGGAATTGGATGGCTGATACATTATTAGGAATTAGATGGCCAATACAAGGAATTGGATGGCCAATACAAGAAATTGGATGGCCAATTCAAGGAATGGGATGGCCAATGCATTATTAGGAATTAGATGGCCAATACATTATTAGGAATTGGATGGCCAATATATTATGAGGAATTGGATGGCTGGTACATTATTAGGAATTGGATGGCTGATACATTATTAGGAATTAGATGGCCAATACAAGGAATTGGATGGCCAATACATTATTAGGAATTGGATGGCCAATACATTATTAGGAATTGGATGGCTGATGCATTATTAGGAAATGGATAGCTGATACATTATTAGGAATTGGTTGGCTGATGCATTATTAGGAATTGGATGGCTGATACAAGGGAAAAGTGTTGTTGTATTTGTTTGTATAAAAATGCATGCCTAACTTCAAACAACATGGACTCAGATATTCCAGAGCAAAATAAACAAGTATCAGTAGCTCAGGGTCTATGCTATTTGTGTGTTTTCTTAAAGTTATGATGTCACATGACTAGTGTAGACAATGATCTTCTGTTGAATTATTCAACATTACAGGATGGGTCTATTCCATTCCACATTGAATGCATTGCATTTTATAGTGTGTGCAGTTTAATATTTTTTGTATGCCAATATGTTAACATATCATTGTGTCAATCTGATTAATCAAAGTTTTGTGCAATATTCTCATTTCTGAATGGCTGAAGCCTTGTGAATTTTCCTTGGTTGCTGTCCAGATTTTTTCTTCTTCTTTTCTAGTATTGCTATCAATTTTCCAGCCATTTTTCTGATCGATTGCCCAAGGAGCATTGAAAAAAAAGGCTTCATCTGTCAGAATATGGGCAATTTACCCAACAGGGGCTAATTACAAAAACACTAATAGTGGGTGGGAGGAGGCAGGATCCAAACCTATTACTAACACACACACACACACACACACACACACACACACACACAACACACACACACACACACACACACACACACACACACACCCTTGTTCCCTACTTCATACTGGCATGGTTTTTGAGCGCTTATTGTAATACTTCATTTGATGCAACTTTGCTTGTTTGAGGTTCTCCTGTGTGAGGAAAGAAACTTCCTCCAGTTTGTTTCGCATGTCCGCAACGTTCTGATTGGTAGTATGTACCTTTTGACAGCATGATCGTTCATCCACAGCTGTCTCAGTATGGTGATTGGGCTATGTATAGTCCTCACATACAAGTATTCAAAGGGAGAAAACCCTAAACTCACTTGTGGTACTTAACGATAGGTGAAAAGCATGCCAGGAATGTGCCAGACCCAATCTATGGGGCAGCCTTCACACAGCTTCTTAAGCATGTTTTTCAGAATCCTGTTAAACTGCTAGACCAGTTGGTTCACCTCTGCCATCATGTGAATTGTGAATTGTGTCCCTTGATGGGTCAGGATCTCATCAGGCACTTCGACTCTTTACCAAATCCCAAACAGCACTTCAGCAACAGTTTCCGAATCAATATTATGCAATGCGACAGCCTGCGGATAGCATGTAGCATAATCTACAACTGTTAAAATATACAGATTTCCTTATGACGATGCAGGTTTTATCGGTTCGATCAAATCCATCGCGATGCGTTGAAATGGTTCATCGATAAGGGGTGTACTCCCCAAGGGGACAGGTCAATGATCCGTTTTTAGTGCCATTCTCTGACACTTGTCACAGGAGAGACAAAACTGCTTAACATCTCTGCAGCATATTTAATGCAATTGTGCCAGAGTTGCATCTTCCTGCTGCAGCTTCCTCAATTCGGCCAGAAGTATGTTACTGACAGGTGTTGAGGTAACTTCCATCAGTGTCGGTTTCATCTCATGACTCTTGGACCTGGTTTCTGCAGCACTCACAGGCATTGGTGTGCAGGTTTTGGGATTCGGTTGTGCCAACACATAATGACATCTGAGGATGGCATCATGTGATAGTCCATCCAAGCACGCAGCTTCAATTTTCCCCTTCATGTATGGTGAATCGAGGTCAATGACAGCCACTGGCAATGAGTCACATGCACTGTTCGCGTACTGGACCTCAGTTACCTCCCCTGTGTAGTCCTCAGGCTTAACATACTTCTTGTTTACAAGGGCAGGAATGCTGAACCCACTGTCATACAAGAGGGTGGCACCTTCTCCATTGACAGTTGTGGACACTAGGTTTGCTGGTTTACAGTTTGCCTCCAGCTCACACTCCTTCCTAGTGATGGCATTCACCTGGGTCTGCCTGCCCTTGGGACAGTCCCTTGCAAAATGCCCCTGACAGTTATGGACAGCGAGCTCTCCCTCAACCACATGGAGCAACTCAGTGAGTCGGGGTTGGTGTGTACCCCCAGAATCTCCACTCTTTGAGTGTGGTGCTTGTGTAACACACAATAGTGTAGAACATGGTATCTTTGAATTACAGTGGAGGACTAATCCTTCTCACAAAATAGTTGCTTGGATAAGGATTAACTTTTAAAGTCTCACTGGCTTTTCTTGCTTGTTTATTTAAGACTACCGGTAATCTTTAGTTATTGTGCAGTTTGACCACAGCTGACCAGAATACGAAAATAGGGCATGTCACAGGGAGAAATGGCAAATCTCTTTGCAAATTTCACACGCACTGGACCAGGAAGATCGATCAATATTTAGTGAAAACAAAGCTTTAAAAATGCCATGAAAAACCTCCCGATTTTAGGTCCCAATCTCTTTTTTTATTTCAGTCTCCCTACTTGCCTTTTGAAAGGTTTATAGGTATTCCTTATGCCCCATTTTACAAAACTACGGTAATTGTGATAATATTATGGAATAAAAGGCATTTACACATCAATGTACTGATATAGTTGTATAGCCGACCCCCCCCCCCTTCTTCAAGGCCTTTATTTTTTCCTAAATTATTTGTCTGATATGTGAGTACTGGTACACATGGTACAATGATTTCACATTGTTTTCAGTAGAGGCTTCGACAGTTTGTATCAAATGATTTCACATTGTTTTCATTAGAGGCTTCGACAGTTTGTATCAAATGATTTCACATTGTTTTCAGTAGAGGCTTCGACAGTTTGTATCAAATGATTTCACATTGTTTTCAGCAGAGGCTTCTACAGTTTGTATCAAATGATTTCACATTGTTTTCAGTAGAGGCTTCGACAGTTTGTATCAAATGATTTCACATTGTTTTCAGTAGAGGCTTCGACAGTTTGTATCAGTGGTAAACCAGTCTTTTAAATTTCAATATCGGACTCACATTGCTGCCCATCAGCTCACTGCCAATCTATTGTCAGACTGTCTCAATACAGCTATTGTCACATTGAGGCTGTATTTCAAAAACAGACTGGTAACATGTTGAATGCAAAACCTTGGAGAAGTTTGATTTGTGCATAATTGATAAATAAAATTTCCTGTTCTGAATATTAAATATGAAACTAATAAAAATTTCATGAAACCAGATTTGTTAGAGGCATGTTTAAAAGACAAAAATGCTTAGTTTTATTATTAGCTGGTGAATTTTACATTAACAGAATTCAGTATGGACATTCAGAATGGAAGATTGAATGAAAAGCGTGGACAGATGCTAACCCTGTCATCTTACTTCCATCCAGTGAGGATTTTTTCCATCCATTTTGAAAGTCTGTTCCAGAAGACCTCTAAAAATCACAAAGGTCTTTTCTCATTTTGTGTTGCAATATTTTTATGGGAAAAACAACAAACTACTTAGAAGAAAACCACAAATCCTGATATTTTAACTCTATGAAGTCTATTAACTAAATATATAGAATTTGCCATGGGGAATATGTAGATAAATCAAATGTAAGTTTATATATATATATATATATATATATATATATATATATATATATATATATATATGAATGAATTTCTGTATAGATTTGATAATATCAGACTTTCTCATAATATTAGGACAACTTTACCACATGATCAATAATTTCTTCAAATTCATTAATTTTTTCATCTTTATTCCCTGTGCCTGAAATCCCTGTGAAAATTGACTTTCAGCATATTGTCTGTGTGACCTATACCTAAAAATAAACCAAAAGTTATATCTATAAATCTCAAGCCCCCCCCCCTCCAACTGCTGCCAGTCTTCCCACTCATACAGTTTACATGTTTAATTCTTAAACAGACTTTTTATAAGATTGCCAAATTATGTTATGATGTATATGTGTTACCAATTTTATTTCCAACAAAAAAAAACTAAAGTAGTCCATGATCCACATTTGTCAAACTTTTTGTCTGGCATTCATATTGGATAATGAAGAATTCTATCAATTTTGGGGTAAAAAACTCGAAGATAAAACTCACTGACTAAAGAAAAAAAAATGATTTCCACAAAATAACTAGAGTTTTCCACCATCTGCAGGTACCAAACTTTGCTGATGCCTTGCTAATCATGTAGATTTGGGGTTAAAAGGTCAAGGGCAAGGTCACTGACTCATAGAAAAATAATGGTTGCTGCATAATATGATAAGTTATCCATTAACTACATTTGACAAACTTTGTGGATACCTTGTTAATCATGTAGATTTTGGGTTAAAAGGTCAAGAGCCAAGGTCACTGACTCAAAGAAGACTAATGATTTCTGCATAGTATGTTGTTGTCTATTATCTACAATTATCCAAAATTTGTGCATGGCTTTCACTTGTGTTAAGGAAGAAGCCAAGCAATGCTGGGGTTGTATGGTCCAAAAGTCAAGACCACTGTGGCTTAAAGAAGAAAATGGTTTCATACCAATAACTTGAGTTCTCCACCAACTGCATTGACAAACATTGTGAGTGACTTGCACTAGTGGTAAGTTTTGATCCTATAAGTTTTAGGTCAAAAAGGGCCAATGGTTAAGGTCACTGTGACTAAAGTCAGAAACATTTTTTGGTACAATAACTTGAGTTCCCCACCATGTACAGTTCCCACACAGTGTAGATGGCCTGCACATAGGGTAAGGAAGATGCCTATAAAAATTTGTGGTCACCCTCAATATTATAGCCTGGTGGGAGTGGAAGATAGAATTTCAACAGAGAACTGAGCAAGAATATTGGTAAGAAATAATGCAATATGAGCCCCCTTAGACAAGAAAAATAGCAAATTTAATCAAAACAAATTAATGGCAGCAATTCCAATTCAATCTAAATTATGTCAACAGAATTTAATATCAGTGTCTAATTTGGATTTATTTCATCATAATAATGAGTGGTGAAAAGAGTGCAATGTCCATGACTGATTGCATCATCTTCCTCCCTTGACCGTGTATCATCATCTTCCTGTTTCCTCCAGCCTTCCTATTTTTTACGCTTCACCCCCTCCTGTATTTCCTAATCCTTTATTGTAAACTCGTCACTTCTTTTTTTTTTCTTCTCTGACTTCCTTCTTTGAACTGTCCTGTTTCTCACCAGAAAGCCATTCGTTAAAGGACAAAATCACCCCTAAATTTCTATATGTACCACTTTCTACATCTACATAAATTCCCTCATTTACGTTACTCAGAAGCATACAGGCTATCCACACTGCATAAATTCTGAACTAATCCGATAGAATATCACCCTCGCTTCACAGTGACAGCAGTATATCTAACATTAACGCATATCTTTACCTACTCTTACCACATGCTCAATTACTATTGCATAAAATTCACAGAATTCTAGCTCACAGCAATCCCTAATTTACAAGATTATTTAAACATTACAAAATCAGATATAAATATGTGATTACTGTTAACTCACGATAATCAGTATCATCCTAACAGACAAAGGAAATTATTTGATATAACCCTATGAAATCCTACACATGAAAACTTGGATAGCATGCAATCGTTAATTCTATCAATGAACTAGTAACAATAAAATTAAAGAGATAAATTGCATAAACACTCTAGCATCAAAAGATTTCCATGAAACTTAATAAATTATACATAATATGGATCCTAGTCATATAAAACACATTTGCATAAAACAAACAATAAAAAAAAATAGAAAATTACGTGGAAAATTAAAATTTGGTACCTTAATGCTGTTCTTTTTCAGAAATTGTGCATCCTAGCACTAAATCCTGTCTTTTCTTATGAGACAGCCATCTGGTCCCCCATTTCTTGTTTAATGAGGAAAGCACTATTCTCTTTAGGCTTCCTCAAATTCAAACTACTC
This sequence comes from Sinohyriopsis cumingii, assembly GCA_028554795.2. Classification (NCBI taxonomy): domain Eukaryota; kingdom Metazoa; phylum Mollusca; class Bivalvia; order Unionida; family Unionidae; genus Sinohyriopsis; species Sinohyriopsis cumingii. The sequence continues at coordinate 133,680,125 of CM068824.1, forward strand.
TCTCTCAGGAATTTTAAGACTAAAGAATTTCTACCAATGTCATCACTTTAAATTCACATTAGTTCTTAAGTGTACGCCTTAATTTACTCTGCCCAATTGTACACAGATAATCATTTCTTTCATCAGATCTTAAACAGCTTACAGTGCATATCAATTTTTCTTTGAAAATGATAATTTGACATAGGTTCCTATCAAGCGGTTATGGTTCGTAGCTCAAATGTTTACTTTCTCAGGATAGTGTAGCAATGCTCTGTTTGAAAATTCACTGAGTCATAAATGCTAGCCTTTCAAGTTTTAATACTGACACGGGGAGGGGGGTGGGGGGAGAAGAAAGGTCAAAGTGCCCCTTCACAAAGACTTTTCTGGCTTAAATGTGATTAAATATTAATGCAACTTTAAGGTTCAGTACTCATTCAAAATTTAACACTTTACAGAGATCATCAGTAGTAAGTGCTTTTTCATTAGTGAACTTGTAATTAAACTGATGTCTAAATTGTTAAAGACACTGCCAAAAGGGAGATCAACCTACAACCTACAAATAAAGTAGGTCCCCTCTTTTCTAAGTGACATCTCCATACAAATGAAAATGCCATAAATATTTTCACAGTAATGCTGTTTTTTGTACAGCCTGGAATAGGGACCCATGCATAGGTGTTATACCTATACATATATATTCTTAGCAAGTTAAACAAATTTCCCTGTAAAACATTTAACTTGTCCTAGGCTTTTATGTAATGTATATTTTCAGCCGCATATTTTGGCACTCTTGGGGTTAATCGATATCCACTTTCTAGTCAGTCTCTTCATGATGTGGTCAGTCTGACCTATCATCGGGACCACAAAATTTCCTGAAAATTTCCTGTCTGTTCAATGGTCACCCAAGCAGAGATCTATTGCTGTCCCAAAATGGCAGAAATTGATTGAATTTATATCCATTGCAAATGAGTTGTCTGTCATACAGGAAATGTTTATATTGCATACTAAATGCTCTGTGAACCACACAACTGACTGTATGGAGTTAAAAACTTTTATAAAGGCTGGTAAAGTGGCATAAATTTTTGATCTTTATAGAGACACTTAAATACTTAACCAGTGAAGACCATCCATAGTCATGGGGGTTGGGAATGGCTTTGTTTTCAAAATTTTCTCTAGAATTGTTTTATTGCTTCAGTTTTAGGGTAGTCTTACAAATATTTTAAATTTAATTCCTTGTAAATTGACATCTTTTTCATTTTCTCTTGCTTTCTTCTGTCTTAATTTCCAGTATGTCTTCAAGTGTTGTAATTTGTGGAATAAAATTATGAAACTTCAGCTATATATCCATATAGATATATGAACGATGGTGGAATGCCAGAGTTGCATCCAAAAGGGTACAGGTTCAAATCCTACAATTGGACCAGCCTTGGTCATCTACTTTTAGTGTGTCCTTAGACAAGAGACTTTATTTCTATTGGCTCAGCATTAAATAACCTACCTGTGGTTATGTGCTATAAAAAACCAAACCAAAGGAACACACATACATAAAGGTTCATGGTACCTTGGTTTAAAAGCTCAGTGGTGTTGTAAACTATTTGTTAGACTCATTTGTAAAATCTGTGCATTAACTGAATCATTTAAAACTGTTTCTTTGGGTTCTATTTGAAAGATGTAATTCTTTACTATTAGCCACCATAAAAATCTAAAACAGTTGCACAAAACAGAGCACTTATGCAATGCAAATTGATGTTATCATTTTAGGCATGGTTACAATGCTTGGAGAGACCCCATGAAACCAACCCTGATTCTGGCCAAATTATGCAAGGATGGAAAAGTGGATGGGCCACATTACCAACCCAGCCAGGTGAGAGTTGAGAACCGAATATTCAAGGCACCACCACTGGACATGGATGATGACGATAATGGTAAGAATTTTACTAGCAATTACATGACTTTTCCAATGACATCTTGGCATAAAAAGGTAATAATGCCAATTCCAAAACAATGGCTTTGACTGATTACAGTTACAATCTCTGAAATATAGAATTAATTATGATTTAATGTATTTTCCAAATTTAAACAAAATCTGAGGAATAAAGCTTTTAGAATCAGGGTTCACATCACTGCCATGACCAATAACAGCAATAATAATAATAATAATAATAATAATAATAATAATACATAAACTAATTAATCAATTATATAGTATTCTGATTTGTAATGAGACTTCACCTTCCCTGAGAGACCACATTTTTTTGGCAGAAGGGATGGTCTCTCAAGATGGGTTTTACCATAGTAATAATAGTAGTACTGTGGTAGTAGTATTAGTTGTAGTAGTATTAGTAGTAGTAGTAGTGGTAGTTATAGTAGTAGTACTATAGTGCTTCCTCTTCCTCAAGCTGATCATTAGAGTCATTGTACTGATTTAATGGCTATAGTGCTGGACATGTGACCAGAAAGAGAAGTTTGATTATTCATTCAGATCAGACCAGATCTGCTACCATGGTGTTTCATTGGAACTTTACTTGTCTGATCACATTATTGACATAAAACACCACCTGAAACCCAACCAACATCACGGGAGTTGTGAAAGTGTCGGATAGTATAGATGAGTGCACCTTACATTGGCATCTGTCCCATCAAAGTTGTATCATCTGTCCCATCAAAGTTGCATCATCTGTCCCATCAAAGGTGTGTTCTCTGTCCCATCAAAGTCGCATCATAGGTCCCATCAAAGTTGCATTATCTGTCCCATCAAAGTTGCATCATCTGTCCCATCAAAGTTGCATCATCTGTCCCATCAAAGTTGTATCATATGTCCCATCAAAATTGCATTAGCTGTCCCATCAAAGTTGCATCATCTGTCTCATTATAGTTGCATCATCTGTCCCATCAAAGTTGCATCATGATAAGATATAAACTCACAAAGAAAAGATATATAATGATATAAAACCATTTCATAATTGGCTACTTATCTTCAAAGAGGTACATTTAAGTGAAATATATTACCTGTAAATAGCAATAATGAAACAAAATTAAAGCAATTAAGTGGTATTCATGACCATACCTGGATTATAGAAGAGACGTCTGTAGACTAAGTGGTTTTTGATTTATGAACCAATGTAATAGAAATGACTATATATATATATATATATATATATATATATATATATATATATATATATATATATATATATATATATATATATATATATGCATACACACACACATATAAATATGCACATATACATATCCACATACCAAATATACTCACTTACAAGACAAGTTCAACTGCAAACAGCATAATGCACCAGCAGATCTGGTATCTGGGCCTGTGCAGTTTGTAAGGATTAGTTAGTTGAACAAAAGACATAGAACCTGATCTGCAGGTGCACTATGCTGTGGCAGAGCAGGATCTTTGTTGTTTGCAGTTTGACTGGACTTATAAGTAAGTATATACGGTAGATAACCTGACACAAAAAGTACACAAAATTATATCTATCACAGACAGGATAAGACAAGCAAAAGACATCACTCCTTATAGATCCTTCAGTTTATGCTATAAAGCAGTTATGGTAATGAATTCCAATTTATTATGTAGTACCGTATATACTCCCTTATAAATTGAATCAAACTGCAAGCAACAAAGATCCTGATCTGCCTTAGCATAATGCACCTGTAGATCAGGGTCTATCTTTGTTCTACTAGTTACTCCTGACAAACTGTACAGACCTAGATCTGCTGTTGTATTATGCAATAGGCAGATCAAAGTCTGTGCAGTTTGCAATGGGACTCAACTTATAAGTGAGTGTATATGGTAGTAGTTCGTATTTATAATATGCTTCATTGTCATTCTCATTGTAAGGCAGTATACTCATTCATGTCAACCATCCATTAGTGATGTGGGGATGGGGGGGGCTCAACAAGATTGTTTGTGGAGACTAAAATCTGACTTCAAAGAAACTGATCATAAATTAACCAATAATCTTTAATAAAGATGGCTTAAACTTTCTTATTAAGGCATCGGTGTGTAATAACTTCCATTTCTTCAACATCTCTGGGTTGCCTAATATCATTGCTTGAGTTTTTCCATTTTGCCTACCTCACCTGTGCAAATTAGCTTCATGGGTTCTCCTATAGCACTGCTGAAAATGGCTAGCAAAGATAAAATCACCATAACTATTGTCAGTAAATAAAGTAATGATGATTGTTTATCTCTTTACCTTTTAATCACTAACATGACAATACGGTGGATAAAATGCCCAGAAGTTTCCATTAGCATTAAACATGAAACTATGCAAATCATGACTGTTTAGTTTAAAAGAAAGGACTACAGCCAGAAATCACATGTTAAGACAAGTTTCCCTCTGTCTCTTTTTCTAACCAAGTATTCACTGGAAATCATTTCGTTATATAAATGTTTTTGTGTTTGGCAATAAAAAATCATGCATTTTATGTAACGCATTGTGATTCAGCAGGTGTAAGTGTAATCAATGGCTGCCATGGACAGTGTTGTAATGACGGCAGCAAATATCTTCAGATTCTATTTTTTGAAAAAATAAGAAGTAATAAATGAAATAACATCTACCAACAATAATAAACAATACTGTACTCTTTTTTTTCTACCATCATTCCATAGAAATCACCATTATCTCTTGGCCTTTAATGCTTTTATTGTAAAGAGTTTTGCAGTCTTGGTTTTAATATTTTGCAGTTATGTCTACTGAAGTTTTACTGGCATCCAAGTGTTCGTCAAACATATAAAACTTATTTCAGTTTTCATAATCCACTTACGGTGTGTTTTCAGTACTTCAGCATCAAAGCTGTTTACTTCTTGATCGGTTAAAAGTTATCATCAAAAAGCACTATATCACAAACAGCTTGTAATTTAGAGTATATATAGAAAGACTATATATAGAAAGACTATATATAGAAATAGCCTGACTTGAGTGGTAGTCGTCATTCTACTGAATGGTTTTTGTCATCCACCTTTGCTGCACTGTAATACATATTTAAGTGATTTGTTTGAGTGTGAGCTTTTCCTCTTAAATTTTTCCAACTAATACCTAGGTAGTGGTACTCAGTTGTTGTTACACTTCTCCATCTAATACCTAGGTAGTGGTACTCAGTTCTTGTTACACTTCTCCATCTAATACCTAGGTAGTGGTACTCAGTTCTTGTTACACTTCTCCATCTAATGCCTAGGTAGTGGTACTCAGTTCTTGTTACACTTCTCCATCTAATACCTAGGTAGTAGTACTCAGTTGTTACACTTCTCCATCTAATACCTAGGTAGTAGTACTCAGTTGTTGTTACACTTCTCCATCTAATACCTAGGTAGTGGTACTCAGTTGTTACACTTCTTCATCTAATACATAGGTAGTGGTACTCAGTTGTTGTTACACTTCTCCATCTAATACTAAGGTAGTGGTACTCAGTTGTTGTTACACTTCTCCAGCTAATACCTAGGTAGTGGTACTCAGTTGTTGTTACACTTCTCCATCTAATACCTAGGTAGTGGTACTCAGTTCTTGTTACACTTCTCCATCTAATGCCTAGGTAGTGGTACTCAGTTCTTGTTACACTTCTCCATCTAATACCTAGATAGTGGTACTCAGTTCTTGTTACACTTCTCCATCTAATACCTAGGTAGTGGTACTCAGTTCTTGTTACACTTCTCCATCTAATACCTAGGTAGTGGTACTCAGTTCTTGTTACACTTCTCCATCTAATACCTAGGTAGTGGTACTCAGTTCTTGTTACACTTCTCCATCTAATACCTAGGTAGTGGTACTCAGTTCTTGTTACACTTCTCCATCTAATGCCTAGGTAGTAGTACTCCGTTGTTGTTGCACTTCTCCATCTAATGTCTAGGTAGTAGTACTCCATTGTTGTTGCACTTCTCCATCTAATGCCTAGGTAGTGGTACTCAGTTCTTGTTACACTTCTCCATCTAATACCTAGGTAGTGGTACTCAGTTCTTGTTACACTTCTCCATCTAATACCTAGGTAGTGGTACTCAGTTCTTGTTGCACTTCTCCATCTAATACCTAGGTAGTGGTACTCAGTTCTTGTTACACTTCTCCATCTAATGCCTAGGTAGTAGTACTCCGTTGTTGTTGCACTTCTCCATCTAATGTCTAGGTAGTAGTACTCCGTTGTTGTTGCACTTCTCCATCTAATGCCTAGGTAGTGGTACTCAGTTCTTGTTACACTTCTCCATCTAATACATAGGTAGTGGTACTCAGTTGTTGTTACACTTCTCCATCTAATACCTAGGTAGTAGTACTCAGTTGTTGTTACACTTCTCCATCTAATACCTAGGTAGTGGTACTCAGTTCTTGTTACACTTCTCCATCTAATACCTAAGTAGTGGTACTCAGTTCTTGTTACACTTCTCCATCTAATGCCTAGGTAGTAGTACTCAGTTGTTGTTACACTTCTCCATCTAATACCTAGGTAGTGGTACTCAGTTGTTACACTTCTTCATCTAATACCTAGGTAGTGGTACTCAGTTCTTGTTACACTTCTCCATCTAATACCTAGGTAGTGGTACTCAGTTCTTGTTACACTTCTCCATCTAATACCTAGGTAGTGGTACTCAGTTCTTGTTACACTTCTCCATCTAATACCTAGGTAGTAGTACTCAGTTGTTGTTACACTTCTCCATCTAATACCTAGGTAGTGGTACTCAGTTCTTGTTACACTTCTCCATCTAATACCTAGGTAGTGGTACTCAGTTCTTGTTACACTTCTCCATCTAATGCCTAGGTAGTAGTACTCAGTTGTTGTTACACTTCTCCATCTAATACCTAGGTAGTGGTACTCAGTTGTTACACTTCTTCATCTAATACATAGGTAGTGGTACTCAGTTCTTGTTACACTTCTCCATCTAATACCTAGGTAGTGGTACTCAGTTGTTGTTACACTTCTCCATCTAATACCTAGGTAGTGGTACTCAGTTGTTACACTTCATCATCTAATACATAGGTAGTGGTACTCAGTTGTTGTTACACTTCTCCATCTAATACTAAGGTAGTGGTACTCAGTTGTTACACTTCTTCATCTAATACATAGGTAGTGGTATTCAGTTCTTGTTACACTTCTCCATCTAATACCTAGGTAGTGGTACTCAGTTTTTACACTTCTCCATCTAATACCTAGGTAGTAGTACTCAGTTGTTGTTACACTTCTCCATCTAATACCTAGGTAGTGGTACTCAGTTGTTACACTTCTCCATCTAATACCTAGGTAGTGGTACTCAGTTCTTGTTACACTTCTCCATCTAATACCTAGGTAGTGGTACTCAGTTTTTACACTTCTCCATCTAATACCTAGGTAGTAGTACTCAGTTGTTGTTACACTTCTCCATCTAATACCTAGGTAGTGGTACTCAGTTGTTACACTTCTCCATCTAATACCTAGGTAGTGGTACTCAGTTCTTGTTACACTTCTCCATCTAATACCTAGGTAGTGGTACTCAGTTTTTACACTTCTCCATCTAATACCTAGGTAGTAGTACTCAGTTGTTGTTACACTTCTCCATCTAGTACCTAGGTAGTGGTACTCAGTTGTTACACTTCTCCATCTAATACCTAGGTAGTGGTACTCAGTTCTTGTTACACTTCTCCATCTAATACCTAGGTAGTGGTACTCAGTTTTTACACTTCTCCATCTAATACCTAGGTAGTAGTACTCAGTTGTTGTTACACTTCTCCATCTAATACCTAGGTAGTGGTACTCAGTTGTTACACTTCTCCATCTAATACCTAGGTAGTGGTACTCAGTTCTTGTTACACTTCTCCATCTAATACCTAGGTAGTGGTACTCAGTTCTTGTTACACTTCTCCATCTAATACCTAGGTAGTGGTACTCAGTTGTTGTTACACTTCTCCATATAATACCTAGGTAGTGGTACTCAGTTGTTACACTTCTTCATCTAATCCCTAGGTAGTGGTACTCAGTTCCTGTTAAACTTTACTTTATAATACCTAGGTAGTGATACTCATTTCCTGTTACACTTTTCTATCTAATACCTAGGTAGTGGTACTCAGTTCTGTTATACTTTTCCATCTAATACCTAAATAGTTGTGCTCATTTGAAGATGCCATGTCAAACTTACATCAATGCCTGTCCATATTTTTCCACCCACATAGAACTCAAAATAAAATTATGTCAGTGTTATCCACAAAATAAAATCAAGTGCTTCACATAATTTATTGTTCATGTAATTATACTAGTCTATATTTATCTCTTATTCTTCCCCTTGTATGCATTCACAAACTTGTACATGTTTCCCCTTTAAATTAAGTAAACAAGATGGGCTCATTGACTTTCATGGCCAGTTTAAATAAACATATTCACAAGTTAGTGTTGAATGCTTTGAAGGCTACCAAAGGCACAGCAACCACAGAAGTACCATGTTTGCTTAGAAGTAGAGTCCAACTGCAAACTGCATAGACCTAGATCTGCAATTGCATAATGTGCAAGCAGATCTGGGTCTTTGCAACTTGTTAGGAGCAATCAGTTGAACAAGCAACATAGACCCTGAACCATGAGTGTAAACTGTAATCATTATTTAAAAATCTTCCCTTTTTGAGAATAACCATGCTGAAAGATGTTTACTGTTAAAAATTGGTTGGATGCTGGTAGCTGACAGTGATGATAAATATTTGTATCTATAAATATTTATATAACCAAAACCTGTATTCATAAAAATGCACAAATTATTAAAGACAATACCATCAATAATACCCCTTTTGCCAAAACATAATGATCTCTCATGATAGGTCATAATACTACCTATATAACGAGTAAATCTGTACATGGAGATCTCTGAAAACAGGTGACCTTTCATATCAGTTGTCTCCAGACAGGTTTTACTGATTATCAAATGTTTGCATCTTATTATAGGAAGCACTGAATTCACTCAGATTTATTTGTACTTAATGACAAGACATTTTTGCTTTTACTTTCACTTAAATAAAAACAATACTTAAACAAAATGAGTAACAGGTGGGGGAGACAAGCTGTGAAAATTTCACATGGTCATTCAGTGTACTTACTGTATATAGACAGCTTGGCATGAACCACTTTTAAGTCTTGACACCTGCTGCATTGACTGGCATATACAGTATATACCCATAAGTAAGTTTTGGCATATACAGTATATACCCATAAGTAAGTTTCCACATTTAAAAATCCCATATACTTCTTTAGTACTGCAGCACTGAATGTATTTATTGTATTTCTTGACCATCAATATTTGTGTTTTTGTTCTTTTAAAAAGTACTCTTTCCGAGATAAGTATATTTGTGGATTGGGAAAGAGGTCCTATTGTCTTCACAGAAACATCATAATCTGTTGGGTCTCTAGATTTATGCTTTTTAAAAGCCTCAAAATCATCAAAATTGGTACTTTGAAAATAGCGAATTCAGAATATGTGAGAACCTTTTGAAAGGTTTTATAAATAACAATATTTAGGCCCACATATATATTTTTTTTAGTCTTTTCCCACCAAATTATGTAAAGTCGACAAATTACACATTTATCTAAATTACTGACATTTCTCCTTTAAGAATGAAAATCTGATAAAGACTTAAGTCTATTGGATTTGTTAAATAAGGACATCATTTGTGGGTTACATATGACATGACAAATTGTTGTGCATCCCAACATCAGTATACTGATTGGTTGAGCATGAGGAGATACAACGCTACTGATGTGAATCTGGTGAATAGGTGTATATGTGAAAATAAGCTTTGAATAGGTGTATATGTGAAAATAAGCTTTGAATAGGTGTATATGTGGAAAATAAGCTTTGAATAGGTGTATATGTGAAAATAAGCTTTGAATAGGTGTATATGTGGAAAATAAGCTTTGAATAGGTGTATATGTGAAAATAAGCTTTGAATAGGTGTATATGTGAAAATAAGCTTTGAATAGGTGTATATGTGAAAATAAGCTTTGAATAGGTGTATATGTGAAAATAAGCTTTGAATAGGTGTATATGTGGAAAATAAGCTTTTAATAGGTGTATATGTGAAAATAAGCTTTGAATAGGTGTATATGTGAAAATAACCTTTCAAAGAGTAAAAGAAAGATAAACTGTGGAAATGGCATGCAAATGGTGAAAAAACATACATGTGCTAATTATCTCTACAACTCTTCCCTTATCTGGCAGTTATATTTTTTTAGTTTAGCTATATATAGAGGGTATTTGCTTTGTTTTGATTGAATAATGGATATATTTCATTAAATGACTGAAATACTTGAGTTTTTCATCATAAGATAAAATATATCCGTTATTCACTTGGAACAAGCAAATTTTCTTTTTATTTTATGTTCGAATTTATTGGCTTGGAATATGTATAACAGACTGATGTAGCAGATTTCTTACAGCATCTGACGTGATATTGTCAGCTGTTCAGTCTTAATGTTCTGATGTGTTTTGTATATTTTCACATGGAAAATACCAGAAGTAACATAATTAGTAATTCAAAGCAAAAAAGCACATAAACAAAAAACTTGACAAAAAGAAACATAGGCATGTTGTAGGATTTGACCCTAGAACTCACGCATGAGAGGTGGCAATAGCTTACCACTACACAAAGCAAATTTTAAAAAAATCGCAAATCAATTTTCTTGTCATAATGTTAATGATGTCTATTGAGTGCAGTGAGAAAATATTTGTCATTATTCATTTCAGTGAATTATCAAAATTATTCTATTGGAAAATATACAAATACACTTCCTGGCATAAAATGGATTATTTCAAGGCAGTATCATTCCAGATTCACTAGTTGATGTAATGCAGACAAATGGAAATGTTTGTTTGAGTATGAACCTTCCATACTTTGTGAGGCAGAATTCAGAATATTGTAAAGATTGTTCTTTGAAAGTTTACTGCCAATAACACATGACATATAAATGCATTCCCTAATTTCTTGTAAGTATACACCAATATGATTGATATCAAAAGTTTGAAGTATATTCAAATTCATCCTGTCTCACAGGCTAGTAGCTATGGTAGTTTGAATTGTGTTTTTCATTATGAGAAATTAAGACTGCATGTTGGTTCCCATTGACTTTCCCCCTCCCACACCAATCACAAAAGCAATTTGCTAATGATATATGACACATTAAAAGGGAGCAATCATTTTTACTGAGAAAGAAAACATGTGAGGCCAAAGTTCAAAATACAACTATGTTCTGTGAACTGTTCAGGTTCAGCTGTCAATCAAATCACAGCCCTCATGTAACTTGTATAAACAACCAGCTTTGCAGGCCTTGGAAATACACTCTCCTGTCACTCAGGAAAATTGTGCAGCCCCCAAAATCAGACCTTGGCACTAATACAGTATGACATTATAGCATCCTTGTACCCAGCATTGTAATTAAAAGAAAATGGACAACATCAAACTTGTTTCAGGAAATTGTCATTTTAATTTTAACCCTATTTTTGGACTCAGAGTACATGGTTCCAGAAGAAGGTCAAGATTCACATGAAAATCCCTCAAAGACAACCAAATGATTGGCTTTTCTTTCATCAATGAATTTTGTCCAAAACAGCATTTTGTACACATCTCACCTCCACCAACATTTTTTTAAAATTTTGCAATCAGATTGATAAAGTATTAGTGACAAAGTTTGTTCAGAATCACAGCTGCCAACAAAAAAAAGGTTTCATAATAAGTGACATTCACTAGCACCACTGTACAAATGTTGCTGTTTTTTAACTACCAGTATGTGTATAACTCTTGTTATAACATAATATCTTTTTAAGTCCCCTGCGAAATACTACAGTGTTATTTTTTCTAGATATTAAATTAAAGTCTGTTTAATTTATTTCTGGATTAAGTCTAAAGTTTACAGTGATTTATCGCAACATAAGAAAACAAAAATATTTAGAAACTGAAATGAAATGTTTATGCCTTTATGGCAATAAATTCAGTCACTTTTATTTTATTTACTACTACATTCCTTTTCAATTCATGGCTGTCATGTGTGCGTGTGTGTGTGTGTGTGTCTGTCTGTCTGTCTGTCTGTCTGTGTGTCTGTATGTGTATGTGTGTCTGCATGCATGTATGTGTGTGTGCATGCATATGTGTGTATGTGTGTGTGCATGCATGTGTGTGTTTGCATGTGTGTGTGTTAATTAACACATGTATACATCACAATGTACATGATTGTATCATCATATACTTGTTAATACAGAAGTGTCAGCAATTCCAATTTTGGCAGAATCATATCTGTTTTAAACCTCAAATTATAATCAGTTCTGCCAGATTCATATTTTCTAGTCAGTTAAAGTTGTATTTAGTCAAACCACACTGGCATGTCCAGATCATTGAAATGCTTGTACTATCTCATTCTTTTGTCAAAGTGTAATTAAGCCCTTGTATAACAAAGCATTGGAATATTGACCACTCAGAATGGTGCTAGTTTTGTACCTTGTTTCATCTGAAAAAGTTCAAGTAGTATGTCAGAATGAAAGGCCTCCAATGAGCATTTTGCCTAGATGAAAGGCATCCAGTGAGCATTATGCCCAGATAAAAGGCATCCAATGAGCATTATGCCCAGATGAAAGGCATCCAGTGAGTATTATGCTCAGATTAAAGGCATCCAATGAGCATTTTGCTTAGATGAAAGGCATCCAGTGAGCATTATGCCCAGATGAAAGGCATCCAATGAGCATTATGCCCAGATGAAAGGCATCCAATGAGCATTATGCCTAGATGAAAGGCATCCAATGAGCATTATGCCCAGATAACAGGCATCCAATGAGTATTATGCCCAGATATGCCTAGATGAAAGGCATCCAATGAGCATTATGCCCAGATAACAGGCATCCAATGAGTATTATGCCCAGATAACAGGCATCCAATGAGTATTATGCCCAGATAACAGGCATCCAATGAGCATTATGCCCAGATGAAAGTAATGATGTGTGCTTTAGAAATTCAAAATTAGATATGATTCAATGCATCAACACAGGAGAGCATCATACTTTTGCAATGTTTTGCATGAAAGATGACTCTGGAAAGTATGTTTCAGCCCAGAAGTATGTGAATCAGTAAGGTTTCAAGTTTAAAATGAAATTACTGAAGACATTTTATATAAGTGATAGTTTTCATGTGCATATGTGATAGTTATCATGTATGTATGTGATATGTATGTATGTGATATTTATCATGTATGTATGTGATAGTTATCATGTATGTATGTGATAGTTATCATGTACATGCTTGTTTGAAACATGTACTTATGTAAAATCATGGCTGTTACATACTGTCATGTACTTAAGTAATAGCTAACACAAATGTTAAATGTCACATATGTACATGATAATTATCACATACATACATGATATTGTGGCTTGGGTACATGACTATCAAGTATGTACTTGATATCTATAACATATAAGGATGATATTACCTCATATGTACATGATAACACTTGATAATTCTCTAGTATGTAAATAATAATAACTATTATATTTTTTACTTCATCTGGCCCTAATGCCAAAATGAGCCGATGGTATCATCCTGGTATATATAGCCTTCAGATTTATACAAATGGTACCAAGCCTGTTAAACATGGCCATTGTTACCACCAAGAGAAAAACTTTACTTCTTTTTAAAGCATCCTAGCATGAAGGACTTTGAGTTGATACAAATGATGCCATATTGCCTTCAAATATGGCTACCATTACTAAAAATAGAACAAATTTTCAAATAATGTATTAGAAAAAATGCTAAACAGAATTTTACCAAACTTTACAGAGAGTATTATGGAATAAAGGGCTTCAAATTTATGGACATTATGACATAATTTCTGGATATGATGTGATAATTTATGGATATGATGTGTTAATTTATGGATATGATGTGATAATTTATGGATATGATGTCAATCGACTATCAAATATGACTGTCAATACTAAAAATATTAAATGCTTGAAATGACTTCTCAGGAACTACTAATCATAATTTGGCCAAATTTGACATAAAGCCTTCTGGTTTTAAGGGCTTTCATCTATATAAATAATGATGTTTCACTGTCTAATATGTATGCCACAACTAGAAATGGAAAATCCTTTGATTCTTCTCCAAATCACTTAATATAATTTGACTAAACTTTGGCAGTTATCACTTTAGCTTGAAATGGTTTTCATCTGGTACAAATGATGCCAATCTGCCATCCAGTATGGCTTAGTTGCTAAAATTTACCAAAGAAAAGCTTTAATAACTTTGTCTAAATAGCCACTTTAAAATATTTGACCAATGCGAAAGAAAGTATCATAGAATGAACAATTTCGAATTTATGCAAATGATGTTGTTCTACTATCATATATCTGCCATTACTAAAAATAGGAAAAAACATTTACAAAACTTTATCTAATAAGAGTGCAGAACAGAAGTTGACCAACTTTGACACAGTGTCCTGGCACAGTGGCACTTCAATATGAGACAAATATGTGCCATCAAATATTAATGAAGATATAAAAACTGAAGAGAAACTTTGAAACAATTATTTTTATAACTCATGTGATCAACATCATTGGATGAAAATTCAGCAGCATCAGATTGTTTGGCCAGCTGCTTTTTCATGTACAGTAGCTGTTAGGCAGATGTCATCCAGGTGAGCGATCTTAGGCCTACTTAGGTCTTTTGTTTTACTTTGTGGCAGCAATATGCTTCCAGAGTATCATTTATGATCTGTCTACAGGAAAAGTAGATATCCTACCAAAAAAAAAATTATACTTGAAGAAAAAAATCTTACTATTTTTAGACATTTCTATAATGAAAACATGCTATTTTTGGATGAAAAAATATATGTAAAGAAAGTGTTTATATATTAATACATCTATACAGTTTCATCTGAAGCAAAATCAAAAGAAACACAATTTGTAGATATTGTACCATTCCAGCTATAAAAATGAAATTGGTGATCTTGTATATTCATTTTTGTATATGTTTATAAGCCGTGTCCAGCCATGCAAACAGTGTAAACCCTGAACTGCCATCACCTAATGCCCTGGCAGATCTGTCTTTGTTTGTTCTATTGATTACTCCTAACAACTGGATAGACCCAGATCTGCCATCACCTAATGCCCTTGCAGATCTGTCTTTGTTTGTTCTATTGATTGCTTCTAACTGCATAGACCCAGATCTGCCAGCACCTAATGCCCTGGCAGATCTGTCTTGGTTTGTTCTATTGATTACTCCTAACTGCATAGACCCAGATCTGCCAGCACCTAATGCCCTGGCAGAGCTGTCTTGGTTTATTCTATTGATTACTCCTAACTGCATAGACCCAGATCTGCCATCACCTAATGCCCTGGCAGAGCTGTCTTTGTTTGTTCTATTGATTACTCCTAACTGCATTGAGCCAGATCTGCCATCACATAATGCCCTGGCAGAGCTGTCTTTGTTTGTTCTATTGATTACTCCTAACTGCATTGACCCAGATCTTCCATCACCTAATGCCCTGGCAGATCTGTCTTGGTTTGTTCTATTGACTACTCCTAACTGCATAGACCCAGCTCTGCCATCATCTAATGCTCTGACAGATCTGTCTTTGTGTTTGTTCAAATGATTACTCCTAACTGCATAGACCCAGATCTGCCATCATCTAATGCACTTGCAGATCTGTCTTTGTTTGTTGTAATGATTATGCCTAACAAACTGCATAGACCCAGATCTGCCATCACCTAATGCCCGGGTAGATCTGTCTTTGTTTGTTCTAATGATTACTCCTAACAAACTGCTTAGACCCAGCTCTGCCATCACCTAATGCCCATGCAGAACTGTGTTTGTTTGTTCTATTACTCCTAACAAACTGCATAGACCTAGATCTGCCATCACCTAATGCCCATGCTGAGCTGTCTTTGTTTGTTTGTTCTAACTATTACTCCTAACAAACTGCATAGACCCTGATCTGCCATCACCTAATGCCCAGGCAGATCTGTCTTTGTTCTATTGATTACTCCTAACAAACTGCATAGAACCAAATCTGCCAGCACATTATGTGACAGTTCATCTGGGTCTTTGCAGTTTGATGTCTGACTCAACTTTTAAGTAAGTGTGGACATTAATTGGTGATGGAAGGATTATGATAATAATAATAATGTTGGGCTGTATGGATGGATGATGATGATGATGCCAGTTATAACTTAAAAACTTGTTTTTGTATAGATTGAAAATTTGCCATTATCTGCAAATGGAAATAAAATAAGAGGCCAATCAATCTGCCCTTCTTTCTTCATAGTTTATTAATCTAGGCAGATAGATACCTATCGGCAGGTTTAGAGGGGTTATCAAACGAATCAGGCAGATAAATCCCCTTTCTTGCTCAATAATGTAACAGGCAAGGAAATAAACACTGGATTGCCTGCCAATCTACATTAGCAGGGAAACTGGTTGGAATGTTGTGGGTGAAATATAATCTTCCATGCACATAACCATGTTTTCATGGACATCAAAAGAAAATTCTTGAGTAATTTGTGAAGAAAATTTGATTATCTCCATCACTATCTTAGTAAAATAAATTTGTGATAATTAGGGCAGTTAGTAGAGAATCTGAAGCTGTCTTATCTCTACAGACTGGTGAAGGAAAGATTTTCCTCTCCCCTGGAATCTAGTTTGTGCAATCAATTAAATAAGAATTAAGTCATTTTGATTGGACACCTCTCACTTTTCAATTCACAACAACCCTGGGCCTGCACATGGTGTATACCCTGGAGGGATGTAGGGACACCTGAAACCCTCAACCCCTATCCCCTAATGGTCAATTATAACATGGAAAGTAAAGCAACAGGAGATTGCCATATACCCCAACTTACAGGCTCAGTTTGTTGTGAAGCCTTTTTCAGGATTTATCTACATTTATCACCAATATTTGTGTATCCAACTTGTGAAAAATTCATACTTTTATATTGGTAAGGATTCAAATAATGAAAATCACTTCAAATTGTATACATTGATGTGCATCTTCATGCATAAATTCTTAATTTAATATCCAGTTAGTGTCATCATTTATTGTCCATAAAATAATAAAATATTTATCAGACTTGCATGGTTGATGTTCATAGCCTTCTCTTATCAAATACACAAAATGTGTTTTGGTGAGTGATTTTTTTTTCTCCTTGTTGCATTTAGTAATGATTGTTACATTTAGCAATGATTGTTATATTTAGTAATGACTGTTACATTTAGTAATGAAATTTTAGAGTTGTTCACTTTAAAATAGTTATTTTCAAGAAAGAGAAAGGGAGAGAATTTGTATGATGATGAATCAAACGGATGTGATTGCAATAATAATAATAATAATAATAATAATAATAATTGCAACAACAACAAAGTCCTTATTTAAAGAAAGTAACTCAATTAAAGCCTTAATTTACAAATAATAATAGGTCTTAAGACCTTGAGTTACCTTCTTTAAATAGAGACATTATTATTATTATTATTATTATTATTATTATTATTATTATTGCAATCACATTGATTTGGTTTATGATTCATAGGAGTTTGGAATGTCCATTTTCCAGTATTTGTGAGTACATTTTCATGCATTATTTAATAGCTGATCTGGTAACTTAAAGCAAATGGCAAAACACTGCATCAGTCATGCATCATCTGTTTTGCATCCATCAACAATTGCTGTTTAAAACTTTTAAAAAACCACAGGACCACGTTTGATCAAATTTACCATCATGACATGAACAACTTTAGAAATTCATACAAAGGATGCTGGTCTACCATCAAATATGGCTGACTTTACTACAAATCAGGAATCCCTTTAAACAGCTTCATAAAAAGTTCTGAATAGGATTTTATCAGATTTAATAGAAAGCAACCTGGAAGGGGGAGACTTCTCAATTTGATACAAATTGTAAGAAACTGTCTTCGACTTTTGGTTACAGTTACTGAAAATAGAAAAGCCACTTTAAACAATTTTTTTAAAAATGACTTCACCAAAACTATTGGCTAGAAATTGATCAAACTTGACAGAAAAAAATCATGGCATGAAGGCTTTTAAATTTGGTATAACAACGATGCTGATCCACCATCAGATATGGCCACTGTTACTAACAATAGAAGAATATTTAAATGAATTCTCATAAAAAAAACACTGAATAGAACTTGACTAAACATGACAGAAAGCATTATGATATAAAAACCTTTTAAACTTATAAAACTTATGCCAATTCACCATTTAAATATGGCCAATGTTGGTAAAAATGGAAAAATCTTTAAATAACTGTTTTAAAAAAATGCTAAAATTTCATCAAATTTGAGGAAAAGAATCCTAGCATAGGAGGCTTTGAACTGTGTGCAAATGATACAGAGCCATCGTCACTAAATATAGAAAAATAGGGTGCTTGCAGATTTTCTGCTTAAACAATGGAAGTAATCTATGATGAGCACTGTTGAGAATTACAGCTTTTTGCTAATTATGCTAATTATGCTGAGTTCTCCCCGTTGTGGAAAAAATTAAAACAAATTTTACAAAATAAGTTTAGAATACATGATTAAAACATTCAAATTAAGCAAGTAATTTAAATTAGAAAAATATTACAGGTTAGGGAATAAATCGATTGATTTGAAATTTAAAGCTGATGAAAATATTAAAAGAGATATGTTACAAGTAACATTCTAAGTAGTGTTACAAGTCTATGCTCTTAAAATAAGTAACAGAAAAGAGTGAAAGACACAAGCTTTGTAAAATTTAACAAATACTTTATTTGTCTAGAATACAAAGTGAAAAAAAATAAAAAATGAACATATGGTATTGCAAATTAAATCCAAAAATAATTCAAGAATTTCAGACACAAGTCCTAGTAATTTAATGTCTTGAATAAAATTCAGTAGAAGTCTTGAATAAATCCAAAAACTGAGGGCAATGAGATGTCTGTTATAGCTCCTAGAGTGTTGCTGTGCTAACAGTCGTTTTGTTGAATCACAGTTATATAATTCCAGGTTTGAATTCACTATAAATTCCAGTCTTTATCCAAGAATTTTATGAGAGCACTTTTGTATTTTCAGAGAAAATAATCACTAGACTTCAATAATTTGCAGAAATAAAACTCAGCACAACTGGACACAACATGATATACAATTTCAAGGTGCTAGATCTTAAAGCAACTGATAAAATCATCTCAGTTACATTATATATAATCTACTTGACCTCAGGTCACAATTAGCATTTTCTAAACAAACTAAAATTTACCTAATGGAAAATGACCTTCTAAAATGATCCTGATGTTTACAAAACAATAACCTGGATTATGTATAATTCACTTAGGAAATTCCAAAACCTAGACCCAAATAAAGATATTTACTTCTTCTGTAAATAATAAAACTGATTCTAAACCCATACATATAGAGAATAATTTAGTCATGTATTAGTTGTTTAAAATGAATAAAATAAAACAAGTCAATTTGGGTCCAGCAAAAATTAACTCAATTTTGGACAAGGTCAAGTCCAACAAACAATGTTACATTACAATAGCATGTAATGAAATAAAATTTAAAAAAAACTAACATACAAAGCAAATCAAATACACATAAGATTAGATTAAAGAAATGGATAAGAATACCGTGGAAAACAATGACATGTATGTAATTTTAAAAATGAATATACATACTGGTATTGCATTGTGTCCTGAGCAACATACTTAAATCTCATTACACAAAAGAAAATAACCAGAGCCACTGAAAACCTTGAAATGGTATTGCCATATACAATTCCCAAATATTTGTTGTTTTTATATTATTGCAAGTATATGCATTGTTGTGTTACATTTCATAATTAAATGACATTAATCAAAATTAACTTCAAATATATATTTGTATTTTTTGTTTTTAATATAACAATAAATCAATAAAAAAATCTTTCTCTTATAACACTGGTAGATTTAATTATCATTATTAATCCAAATAGCTGGACTCCTAAGTTTTTCTGATGCCAACCCTAGACATTTTCCATACATAAAAAAGAACTAACAAACCAAATTCCAGATTTTCTGAATATTGTAAACAGATAGCATTTAATTTCATTCATGGGTAATGGCATTAGATATCACATTTATTTAGATGCCTACCATTTCTCCCACTATCTTTTAGCACCTATGGAACATAGATTTAAATGCATGATTTAATAATTCATGTGATATTTGCTAATCATGGTGGGTTCAGATTCACATCTAGCTAGCTCAAATATAAATTATTTAAGAAATTATATAGAAAGTACACATCTTACCATCATATATCTTCATGTTTTTGAGCAATACTGAAGATGTCTTTTCTCAAAGGAATGAAAGTAAGTCATGCAGTCATGGTTTACATTTGGTAAATGGAGGGGGAAAACTGTCCAACAGACAATGTGGCAAATAAGTGCTCTAAACTTTTCTTTTCCATCCACAGTTTCACTACATGTATGAATTTGTTTTAAATACTTTAAGTGCTAAAAAACTTTAACCTCACTCCATAATTTTAATACATGGATGAATATGTTTTCAAAAATGTACATGTGTCACTTGCCCAGGTGAGCTGTCACACAAATCTCACTTACCCATGTGAGCTGTCCTACAAATCTCACTTACCCAGGCAAGCTGTCTTAAATGTCACTTACACAGGCAAGCTGTCTTACATATGTCACTTACTCAGGCAAGCTGCCTTACATATATCACTTATGCAGGCAAGCTGTCTTACAACTGTCACTTACATAGGCAAGCTGTCTTACATGTCACTTACCCAGGCAAGCTGTCTTACATATGTCACTTGTGCAGGCAAGCTGACTTAGATATGTCACTTACCCAGGTGAGCTGTCTTATATGTCACTTACCTGGATGAGTTATCTTATGTCACTTAACCCAAATGAGTTATCTTACATATGTTACTTGCCCAGGTTAGCTGTCTTACATATATCAATTAACTGGATGAGCTATCTTATGTCACTTAGCCAGATGAGCTGTTTTCTTACATATGTCACTTACCCAGGTGAGCTGTCTTACATATATCACTTACCTGGGTGAGCTATCTTATGTCACTTACCCTGATGAGCTATCTTGCATATGTCAGTTACCCAGGTGAGCTGTCTTACATGTCACTTACCTGGTTGAGCTGTCTTATGTCACTTACCCAGAGGAGCTTTCTTACATATGTCACTAACCCATGTGAGCTGTCTTTCATATAGCTTTCATATAGCTTACCTTGGTGAACTATCTTCTGTCACTAACCGCAGTAAGTAGTCTTATGTCACTTACCCAGATGAGCTGTCTTGCATATGTCACTTACCCTGGAGAGCTGTCTTATATATATCACTTACATGGGTGAGCTCTCTTGTGTCAGTTACCCAGATGATATATTTTACATATGTCACTTACCCAGCAAGTTGTCTTACATATATCACTTACATGGGTGAGCTATCTTATGTCACTTACCCAGCTGAGATATCTTACATATGTCAGTTACCTAGGTGAGCTGTCTTACATTTCACTTACCTGAGTGAGCTAACTTATGTCACTTACCCAGTTGAGCTGTCTTACATATATCACTTACCTGGGTTATCTATCTTAGACCCACTTTGGCCTCTTGTTAAGTTTTCAAGCGTTGATTATTCAGTTTTGGGATCTGGAAATAAGTTTAGTTAAACTCAATCATATTTAACTTGATTTTAGCATTGGTCTTTACATATAACAGTCTACATGATAGCATACAAATGGCAATTATAATTACCACAGATTAATGGTGGATACAGAAATAACTAAATTCAGTCAATATTTCATTAATATCTCTGATATACCTAAATGTGGACTATGTTGACTGTACTTGATCATGTGTATTTTATTGTCTGCAGAATCATAGTTTTTAACATTATCATAGGTATAAAGTGCTGAAATAAAATTTATTATTATTATTATTATTATTATTATTATTATTATTATCATTACTATTATTATTATTAATATTATTATTATTATTATTATTATTATTATTATTATTATTATTATTATTATTCCCATGCATTGAAAAGTAAAGATGTAATTATTTTATCCTGCCCATTTGTTTGTGTATTTATAAAGTCTTTATAACGTCATGCAATGGCCTTTCACTGAGATAGGGGGCCCCGAGTGGCCGAGTGGTCTAAAGCGCTCTTCGTTACGGATCACTGCCATCTCACCTCTGTCTGCGGCAGTTCGAGTCTAAGATTCAGCCAATGTGGGCATGTGAGAAAGCTTGCCAGTAGCTTCTCGTGGGTCGGTGGTTCTTTCCGGGGTTTTCTGGGTTCTTCCTCCACCATTAATACTGGCCGCCATGTATAGCCTATCGTGCTGAAAAATGGCGTTAAACCCCACAACAACAACAACAATTCACTGAGATAGAGACTTAAAACTTTGTGATGTGGGGGGTGGGGGGTGACTTCAAATGTGTACAACAGTTTGGGAATTTGAATCCATCCTCTGCTTGCAGGGCTGGGGGAGGTTGTAAGGAAGAGGGGTATTGATAACTGGGAAAAATATAATGATAATGTTTCCTTGTTACTTTCTTCTACCTGTTTTTTATTATATCTACCCTCATTATCATGTTAAAAAGACTGGATTAATATGGCCTATTTTGTTGCCAGGTATAACAATTATTTCTTCCAAAATAAAACATGGATTAAATAAATGAATTAATATCACACAATTTAATGGTCTCACTAGCTTCCAGTTATATTTCTAATATCCTGTAAATAATGTTACTTGACTGTGCTTCAGTTTTGTGTACATTTCATGTATGGCTGTCTATTATTACATGACTGTGCTTAAGTTTTGTGTACATTTCGTGTATGGCTGTCTATTATTATATGACTGTGCTTAAGGTTTGTGTACATTTCATGTATGGCTGTCTATTATTACTTGACTGTGCTTCAGTTTTGTGTACATTTCATGTATGGCTGTCTATTATTACATGACTGTGCTTAAGTTTTGTGTACATTTCGTGTATGGCTGTCTATTATTACATGACTGTGCTTAAGGTTTGTGTACATTTCATGTATGGCTGTCTATTATTACATGACTGTGCATAAGGTTTGTGTACATTTCATGTATGGCTGTCTATTATTACATGATTGTGCTTAAGTTTTGTGTACATTTCATGTATGGCTGTCTATTATTACTTGACTGTGCTTCAGTTTTGTGTACACTGCATGTATGGCTGTCTAATGTTAAATGAATGTGCTAAGTTTCGTGTACATTGCATGTATGGCTGTCTATTGTTACATGAATGTGCTAAGTTTTGTCTACATTTCATGAATGGCTGTCTAATGTTACACGAATGTGCTAAGTTTTGTGTACATTTCATGTATGGTAGTCTATTGTTACATGAATGTGCTAAGTTTTGTGTACATATATTGTATGGCTGTCTAATGTTACATGAATGTGCTAAGTTTTGTGTACATATATTGTATGGCTGTCTAATGTTACATGAATGTGCTAAGTTTTGTGTACATATATTGTATGGCTGTCTAATGTTACATGAATGTGCTAAGTTTTGTGTACATTGCATGTATGGCTGTCTAATGTTAAATGAATGTGTTAAGTTTTGTGTACATTTGATGTTATGCCTGTTTAATGTTAGATGAATTGTTACATGAATGTGCTAAGTTTTGTGTACATTTCATGTATGGCTGTCTAATGTTTCAAATGCTGTATTAGATTTTAAAACACACCTTGTTTTCAGAGAAAGAACATTTAAGGGAATTTTTTTAATTTAGGGAATGTTTCAAAATGTTGTTAATATGGCCGATTCTCAGAATAATTTTGCTACATTTTAAGGTCTCTGTGAAGAATACAAACGTGTGTTCACTCCCCAACCAAAAAATTTGCATGACAGAAGATTAAAATATTATGTTGAGTCTATGCTCTTAAAATAAGTAACAGAAAAGAGTGAAGACAACAAGCTTTGTAAAATTGAACAAACAATTTATTTCCCTAGACTATTAAGTAAAAAAAAATTGAAAAAAGAACTTGTGGTATTGCAAATGAAATCCAAATTGTAATCCAAGAATTATAAAACACAAGTCCTATAAATGAAAAGTTCTAAGTGGCTCACTGTTAGCATTGAATTGATGTGTCAACAGTCTCTTGTTGAATCACAGAAAATATTATTCCAGTTTTTGAATTCTGTATTAATTCCGGTAAATGTCTTTGTCCAAGAATTATCAGAGCACTTTAGTATTTCCAATGAAAACAATCACTTGAATTCAGTAATTTGAAGAAAACTAAAATTTCAGCCCCAAACTGGTCACAACATAAAACAACTTGATGTCTCAAGTGTTAAGGCATGACTGATAGAATTCTTATCATAACATCAGTTATAAGACTAACTAAAATGCAAAACATATTCCCGGATGGGGGTCAAGAGTTCCTCAAGTCATGTAGTCCAAGTATGACCTTGACTCAACCCAATGATTCTTACTCTGAGACAGATTATTAAAATTTTAAAAAAAGTTGTTTACCAAAACTGTCACTGATTTTAAGGTCATCAACTAGATACAATGTTTCTATTATTAGATATTTACATCAATGAAATAAATTTCAACAAATCAAGTCAAAGGACAGTAAACAATTACTTACATTACATTACATTACATTACAATAACATGTAATGGAATTACATATATTTTAAAACTAACAGACAAACAATTAATTTCAATATACATAACAGGTAATTTTGGTTTTTTATCAATATTCTTTTGTTAAGAAAACCCCTACCATAAACCATTTTATGCTGATTAGGAATACAGATTGATCATTTTTATATTAAATTATGTTCAAGGTAACTAGAGTTGCCATTCTTTTATATTGAAAGTTAAGAGACAATAGAGTGCTTTGTAGAAATGTGCTTAATACAGTGTTGCCAGCAGTTTGTCATACTCTCTAATTCTCTCTGTATTCTGTATTCTGTACACTGTCAATGTTTACAGATCAGAATTACTATTCTGTCCATTAATTTTTCATACAAAAAGCAATGCATTCTTCATTTTATTTTCCAGAATATTTATTCTTCCAAATCAGTTGAATATTTATATAATTCATATTTTTTAAACCTATAATTATTTGTAAAGACAAAATAATTAAATTAGCAAAGTCTAACATTAAGGAGAATCAGAATGAATGGACATTTTTGAAAACGAAAATCAACAAAACATTAAAAAAATCTCTCAAGTACTTGTAAAGTTATGCTCAGTTGAAGATTTGCCAGGGGAATAAAAAGTTATTGTGAATTTATTGCCTTTTTCTGATTTTGATTATCTAACAGAAGCTGAAAACTGTATTTCATATAGGATTTTAACAGCTCATCAGCACATTTATGGCTATTTAGCACTACATAAATGTTAGAAAATTAGTAGCCAAATAAATCTGTATCATAAAACAAGAAACTTTAAATAATTTGAATATTATTTTAATGTAAGAAAAAACACTTTATTTTTTTATTTTAAAATAAAGTAGCTTCAGATGAATATTAATATATTGAAGATAAAAAACATTTTAAGTGAAAAGAAATATAATTGACCTATGTTACTGATGAGTGAAAAGTTTAAATTTAGTTTTTATGAATTGAAAATGAGCCCCCCCAAAAAAAAAAAAGATGAAGCATGGAAAGATGAAGGAAGGAAATCTTATTTTGGATATGTTTATTGCAAGCACAACAGTTGAAAAGGCTTGGATAAAATGTGAGAATCATTTGTCAGTATAATTTTGAACTTAAAAGATTTGAATTTTATTAAAATTATTTAAATTCTAAATTTGTTTGTGATTATCTTATCTAAACAATGATGCAAATGTGAATTCACATCTTTTAATTTGAATAATGAGATAAAAATTACTACTTTTTAAAACAAAAGATGTCAATTTTTCACAAGTTTTTTTCTCATCTATGACATCATCAGTACCAATTAAATGTCTATGATTTTAACAAAAATGAATTAAGTTTTTATGCCTTTAAAATTATCTAAAAGAAACGAGATAGATTGTGATGGAATTTCTCTGTCGTTCATGCCTAGCTTTCCTCATCATTTTCACAGTACTTATTTTTAGATTTTAGTGTCGCTTTAATAAAAGTATATGAAAAATGAAAGACCCAAATATACGCTGAATGGACACTCCAGAAGTCTGGGTGAGTAAACTGGTGTGAATGTCAGCAATTTGTCAATCAACATTGTTATGCAGATCCTACTAATCTTTCTTCTAGTTTTCATTATGTAAAGAAATTCATATATTCACTTATAAGTCAAGTCCATCTACAAACTGCATAGACCCAGATCTGCCATTGCATCATGCACTGGCAGATTTGGGTCTATGCAGTTTGTTAGGAATAATCAGTAGAACAAGCAGTATATACCCTGATAATGAAGGCGCATTATCATATGGCAGATCAGGATCTATGTTGCTTGCAGTTTGACTCGACTTATAAGCAAGTATATATGGTAACTAAATCTGTATGGAGTGCCAGTCCATCACAGGGTATGCCTCTTGCCTCAGCTGGGAAAACTTAAGCAAAGATAGTACCCATTTCCATCTGGGACAGTAAGAGCAAATCACATGCATGTATAGAGCAAAACTGATTCTCCTATGCAGCTGGGACAACTGGAGTAAATTGGGTACCCATTTGCAGCTGACCTTGTGAAATCACAGCCTGGAGCCAACATTGTTTTACCCATAAGGCCAGCACTGCCTATAATATTTTTAATGTATGGCAACTTAATTCAGTGTTCTTCACAAGAATATGAAAGTAACATGCCTGTCTTTCCAGGTTCGAGAAGAGCAACAGAGGAACATCTTGCCTTGGCAGTGCTGAACCACTGGGAGGAGATACCTAAAGTGGGCTGCAAACTGGTCCCAGAACATGTGGAAACCAGACCCCTATACAACCCAGAGAAACCTGGAATAGAACAGGTGACAGCTACAGAGTGTAAAGTCTTAGCACAATAAAAACTTTGAACAATGTAGCCATTTTCACAACTTAAATTTTCTGTAAATTTATAATTCACAAAAATGTACTTTTAAAAAAAGTCTCCTGAATTTCATTTCCTAATATATTTGTGAAACTTGTATGCTTACCAAAAGTATGTGGTACCTTACAGTATCAAATTTAACTCTATTAGAAATTATCTGAAACATGGTTTATAACCATAACTATGGCTTACGTTATCAAATTTAACTCTATTAGAAATTATCTGAAACATGGTTTATAACCATAACTGGCTTACGGTATCAAATTTAACTCTATTAGAAATTATCTGAAACATGGTTTATAACCATAAATATGGCTTACAGTATCAAATTTAACTCTATTAGAAATTATCTGAAACATGGTTTATACCCATAACTATGGCTTACAGTATCAAATTTAACTCTATTAGAAATTATCTGAAACATGGTTTATATCCAAAACTGTGGCTTTCAGTATCAAATTTAACTCTATTAGAAATTATCTGAAACATGGTTTATATCCAAAACTGTGGCTTTCAGTATCAAATTTAACTCTATTAGAAATTATCTGAAACATGGTTTATACCCATAACTATGGCTTTCAATATCAAATTTAACTCTATTAGAAATTATCTGAAACATGGTTTATACCCATAACTATGGCTTACAGTATCAAATTAAACTCTATTAGAAATTATCCGAAACATGGTTTATAACCATAACTATGGCTTACAGTATCAAATTTAACTCTATTAGAAATTATCTGAAACATGGTTTATATCCTAAACTGTGGCTTTCAGTATCAAATTTAACTCTATTAGAAATTATCTGAAACATGGTTTATACCCATAAATATGGCTTTCAATATCAAATTTAACTCTATTAGAAATTATCTGAAACATGGTTTATATCCAAAACTGTGGCTTTCAGTATCAAATTTAACTCTATTAGAAATTATCTGAAACATGGTTTATACCCATAACTATGGCTTACAGTATCAAATTAAACTGCATTAGAAATTTATCTTACATGGTTTATACCCATAACTATGGCTTACAGTATCAAATTAAACTCTATTAGAAATTATCTGAAACATGGTTTATACCCATAACTATGGCTTTCAATATCAAATTCAACTCTATTAGAAATTATCTGAAACATGGTTTATACCCATAACTATGGCTTACAGTATCAAATTAAACTGCATTAGAAATTATCTGAAACATGTTTTATTCCCATAACTTTAATTTTCAATACCAAATTTAACTGCATTAGAAATTTATCTTACATGGTCAATACCCAAAACTGTGGTTTGGAATATCAAATTTAACTGCATTAGAAAGTATCTGAAACATGGTTTATAACCATAACTATGGTTTACATTATCATTTTAACTGTATTATAAATTATCTGAAACATGAAGTATACCTATAATCATAACTATGGTTTACATTATCATTTTAACTGTATTATAAATTATCTGAAATATGGTTTATACCTATAACCATTGGAAGAAATTTACAGAAGAATACCATTAGTTTAATTTGTCTTGTCTAGGGAAAACTAGAGATGTGGGTAGACATGTTTCCAATGGACATGCCTGCACCAGGACCTGCTGTGGATATCAGTCCTCGTAAACCCAAGAGGTGAGTGTCAACCAGGTCTCAGACCACTATTTAATTTCCATACAAATTTATTTAAGAAAGGGGGCCCTTCTAACACCCGGAAAAGTGACACTATTTCAATGGTCAAACATCCAAATTTGCAGCTGTAAAGATCTGTGGGACACAATTGCTAGTGTGATGTCATGAACCCATAATAGTTATTGTGATGTAGGAGTCTGAAAGATTAACATTTTTGACCATTTTTGACTTGTTCAAAAGTATATTAGTATGGGAATATCAGTTTTGTATTTGAGGATAACAGCTTTGGATTTGAGGATAACAGTTTTGGATTTGAGGATAACAGTTTTGGATTTGAGGGTAATGGTTTTGTATTTGAGGATAACAGATTTGAATTTGAGGATTTAGGGATAACAGTTTTTTTATTTGAGCATCTGAGGATGTGAATAGTGGCCTTACTCTACTGTCAGTTTTATCATCAGTACATCATCTAAGACATGACTGTTTATCCCTAATTTTATACAGGTAGACCTGAGTACCTCAAGTCCAATACTTTCAGTTTATTGTGTAATATGATTAATGCATGCAGGGTCTAAAAATTTCAGTTAATTGGTATAGAGATATTAGAGTGTAAATGTACATATCACCAGTGGTGTAGTGCTAAATAAAGAAGTAATGGAACAAGCAAAAAATGTAAGGAAATGCCATTGCCACACATTCAACAGCACTATAACCCTGCATATCACAAAATTTTCACTCACCCACCCCTCCAAGAGTCAATTTTTCTTTGCCAGCTTCCATGACATCAGACCAAGTGATGTCATTTGGGCAAATCACATTGCACAAGATCACATCAAATTGCCATAGTTCTGTCATGGGTAGAGGAAAAACATCAAACGAATTTTAAGCTAAAAGTGCTTTTTAAATAAAATTAGTTCTTTATTAGGTTAAAAGTGCTTTTTAAATAAAATTAGTTCTTTATTAGGCTAAAAGTGCTTTTTAAATAAAATTAATTCTTTATTAAGCTAAAAGGGATTTTTAAATAAAATTAATTCTTTATTTCATGATCAAACATGACACACTAATAACCAGCAGGTGTCAGAATTCCACATAGAACTGTCTGACAAGTAGTATTTAAAACCTGAATAAACATCAAAGATCTGTCAGTCTTTAAACTACTCAACCACTGCTTTCAATAAATATGTAAATTATTATGGCACCTTTTCTAGTTAAACACTCTCACACTCTCTCTCTCTCTCTCTCAGATGTTGACATTTCATGTAGCTACCGTTTTGGTTTTGTTAGTTTCAAACTCATGGTCCAAGGCTCACTTTAGTATGCTCACAGAAGATATTAAGATCACACACACACATATACATGCACACACACATTGTCTGGTAAATTAGCTATTAAACCTTTTCTTTTGTTCCACTCCCCTTTGCATGGGAGACATATTGGTTTTGTTTGTTCCATTCATCCATTCATGGTCTGGACATCTTTAACACTTCCTTGTAAACACAATAGCTCCAAAAATAAAAACTAGAACCAGTCAGACAAATGCTATACAGATGCATTAGGCTGAGTCCCAAGACCTGATTATATTCTCTACTGTGGCCTTGTGGGTATTTTTTGCACTTTTGATATGGGAGATGAGCTTCTAAATATGTTTTTGATACAACTGCTAGAGGTAGACATATAACATTTTGTTTGCTTTTTTGTATTATTATTTGTATAACTTTTTTGTGGCACAATATAGCCTTTTAGTGATGGTGTACTGTAAAATTAGTCACTCAATCAATCAGACTGGGTTGATCACTAGATGTGTCTGGATAGAGAAACAAAAATGGGTAAGTGCAAAAAAAAAGTATCTGAAACTAAAACAAGTAAATTTCCGTTCTATTTTTCTTGTTAATGCTTACATTAATCAATTTTTTTTTAAATAACAAATTTTTAAAATATTATGTTATCAATTTTTAAGATCTACAGGTGAAGGACCAGAAGAGGGTAGCCAGTTGTCCGTCATCCATCCAGCTGTTATCACAAGTTTGTTATGTCTACTGCTCTGAGAATTGCCATAATACTTTTCTTATATATGCATCCTTTGGTTTAATTGGTTCCAAATGAAAATAGTGCTGATTTGACATCCAACATGGCCACCATGGCAGTAATTTCAGAATATTGTTATCATTATTCCTCCTAAATGGAAAGTCATAACATGAAGGCATTTTCACAAGAAGACTTCTTATGTTAGCTGGTTGGTCTTAAATGAAAATGATACCAGCCTGATATCCAACATGGCCACTATGGCAGCCATCTTGAACACTGTATTATCACTGCTCCTTCTAAGAGATTTCACCAGAAGACTTCTTATGGTGTCTAGTTGGTCCTAAATGAAAATGATGTTAATTTGACTTCCAATATAGCAACCATGGTGGAGCTTTCGAAAATCTTCTTATTGCTACTCCTCTTGAATGGATGATTATATTGACACAGACTTTTCACTGAAACATTTCTTACTTTATCTCTAGTTATCTCTAGTTAGTCCTAAACAGAACTGGTTCTGATCTTACATCTGACATGGCTACAGTTGTGGCCATCTTAAAAATGTTGTTACTGCTCAAGAAAATCAAAGATTTTCAACAGTCGGTAATTAAAAATGTCAACAGTTGGTATTTAAAAATTTCAACAGTCGGTAATTAAACAAAAGCACTTTTATCTTGGATAATTTAGAAATTCTTTTCCAAAAGTAACAACTCAGTCTGTTTGAGAGGCTCTTGCTTTTCTAATACTTAATTTATTTCTAAATAAAAACATTTTGATAACACTATTTTTCTTTCAGTTATGAGCTCAGGTGTATTATTTGGAATACAGATGATGTTGTACTTGAAGATGATGCTTTCTTCACGGGAGAAAAGATGAGTGACATTTATGTCAAGGGCTGGATTAAGGGACAAGAGGACACCCAGTGTACAGATATACATTACAGGTAAAATATTTTAAATGCTTCTGGAAACTTAAGATTTTGAAATTAAAAATTGGTGTTGAAAATATGAACTTTTTCCTACAGTCACACAGGTGTGTTAGAACCAAGTTTCAATTCACCAGTGTGTGGGATTGGAATCACCCACCCTCCTCATGGCAAAGTTTATGTTGTGATTTATATATACATATATATATACACACACACACACACACACACATATATATATATATATATATATATATATATATATATATATATATATATATATATATATATATATATATATATATATATATATAAAATACTATCATTCAGGTTAGAGAATTTTTAATTCGTACTCTACGGAGGTTTGAATTCAGGCTGAGGGTAAAAGGCACCCATCGCCTTGCCTGCACACATGAACCCTTATTCTCTCACGACTAAGCACACATCGCCAAAAAAATTATGTTACTCAATCAGTGTTATATGCACTTGTGTGTAGCAGACACACTCACATGATGACCTAGTAATTAATTCTCATGTATCTACACAGTCATTCCGGATTCCAATGAAAGAAATCAAGGTATATATAGAATTAATTATAGAAAATTATAAATATACACCAGACAGAACAGAAATTGCTCTCCCTGGATTCCTATAGAAGAATACTTGATAATAGTAGGCAAAATTAATATTTTAATACAAATAATACTATCATACAGGTTAGAGAATTTTTAATTTGTACTCTACGGAGATTGGAACCCAGATCTGCAGGTAAATGGCACCCATCACCTTGCCTACTTTTATCAAGCATTGTTTCTGATTGTTCATTTCTGTCTAACTTATCCAGTGGAATAGAATATGTTCTGTTTTGTCTACCTGATATATCTTACCACAACAAGGTCTATTTACACTCTTTTGCTATATGTGCTGAATCAAATGTGATTTTTCCCATACTTTGTAAATTAGACTTTAAAGTATGTGTACCAAATTCATTATAATAAATATCCAGGGCACTTCAAAATTTCATTTTGTGGTAAATTCTTGCAGTTAATTGTGTTATGTGTCTAACCCATCACACCACCCCATAAGCTTTTGTAACAACTATCTAATGAAAACCGGTCTTATTCTACTGTGAATTTAAGTCAGTTCTCGACTTTGTCCTATTCAGTTATTATTACCAGTGCATAATGCTTGATACTGACCTTGAATGTTTTCAGTAAAGCACAAAAAGAAGTCAGAAAAAAGAAGTCAGAATGAATGCAAACAGACTGTAGAATGAACAAAATTAAATTAAGAACACATTGTGATAAAACAGAGCTCAGATGCAAAATGCAGAAAAATGAATGAGTGATCAGTGAACAAAATAAAAGTGAATTTAAAAAATGGATTTGAAAATTGACTATTTTAATATCAGTAATACCATACCTATTGTTATTACATAGCTAGTCCTCTTCCATTAGGAAAAAACACCAGACTGAATGAGGAAAAGTTTGTCCTCCCATTAGGTGAGCCAGAATCTTCCAGAATGTTTAATCATCCCTGTGTGAGAAACCTATACATCCCAGGAATGTGTGAAACACCATCTTCATATTTTTTTTGGGGATTGCCTTGTTGTAATCCAACCTAACTGGATTACTACTGAAATCACAGATGCCATGAAAACACAAGACCAGTTCAAGGCTATAGGAAATATACACAATATAAAGTTTGGAGAAATTAAGATAACAGGTACAGTGATTGATTAAAATAGCAAAAAAAATACTTAATGTCAATCAGTGCTTGAAAACAGAAAGAGCAAATGAATTTCTGTTTGGAAGGTTTTCAGTGGACACATTGGGGGAAAACACAAATCTCAGAACAGTAAAATTCACTCACCTCTGGTAAATGACACCATTGTCACTGATGACACTGTCAGTGCAAATGTTTTCAATGATTATTTTTACGAACATTATACCACAAAATGAAAGGAACCATTGATTGAAAACAACTTGTATGCACTGAAAACGGAGATATGTTTATCCCACCAGTATCAAAACACTTTGTTAAAAAATGTCTCATTAAGCTTGATAGCTTTAGGACTTCATTAGATTGGTCCATGACTCATAAAATCATCTGCCTTAACTATTTCAGATAACATAACATTCATAATCAATTTTTGTTTGTAACGTAATCTGTCCCCAAAATATGGAAAACTGCAAATGTAATGCCTGTTCATAAATCTGGTCCTAAGGATGATGATAATAACTACTGACCAATCGCAATACTTTCAAACTTGTCAAAATTGATTGAAAACATGTCGATAACTCATTCATGTCATATGTAACCAAACACTTACTGTAACACCTTAACCAGTCAATCATTAGACAGAAACATTCATGTAAGACTGCCTTGATCTCCCTGACTGATAAATGGCTTCAAGCACTTGATCAAGGTAGAATAATAGGATCTGTATTTGTGGATTTCAGGAAAGCATTTGACATAGTGGATCACGAAATTCTGTTTGAGAAAACCTAAAATTTACCAATGTGATGAAAGCACAGTTAGATGGTTTACTTCATACTTAAATGAGAGAACACAACATGTTTATGTAAATGATATTCTATCTGAACCTTTAACAATTAGATATGGAGTCCCACAAGGTTCAATTCTAGGTCCAATACTATTTATATTATTTATTATTAGCCTTCAACTTTTTTACTGGGGGGTTCAATGTCATCGACAAATCTCTATGCTGATGACACAACATTGTCAGACACCCAAAACACAAAGCATGAACTGGAAATTTCTTTACAGGATGTCCTAAATACAAACTGGACAATGGGTGCACATGCAATGACTTGGTAGTAAACACTGGTAAAATTAAAATGTTACTTATTTCAACATGGCAATAATGAACAAATCATGATAGTGATGAACTATGTCTAACGTGGAAGGATATAAATTTGCAAATGATCTGTTATGATAAGACTACATGGTGTTTTGCTTGATAATAACCTTTCATGGACTGATCATATAAAATATATGAGTAAGAAAGTTAATTCAAGTTTATGGCTTCTCAGTAGGATAAGACATTTTCTCCCAGAAAGACACAGAAAACTATTTTATAACAGTTTCAGACAACCCTATTTAAATTACTGTATTACAGTATGGGGCAATTCAAATGATACAACCCTATTCAGATTACTGTTATACGGTATGGGGCAATTCAATTGATACAACCCTATTCAGATTACTGTAATACAGTATGGGTCAATTCAAAAGGATTCAACCCCATGTAGATTTCTGTAATACATATGGAGTCATTCAAATGATAAAGAACATAGCAAAGCTAACATTTTGGCTAATATTAGTCCAAACAAAAAGCAGGAAAAATTTAACTGGTAAGTTAAAATGTTACCTATTAAAAATCAAATCCAGTTGAGAAAAGCCAAGTTAATGTATAGGATATCCAATAATAGTGCTCCTTTATATGTACAATCACTATTTAAGTATAGGCTACCTGGTAATATTCCCCACCTGAGATCCATGTCTACCAAACAGTATAAAATTCACAACTTTGCTCTGGAATAGTATTTAGTTGAGATTAGAAATGCCCACTCTATTTCCTTTTCCCAAACCCAATATATCCAGTGGCTTCAGAGAGGTAATTAAAATGAGAATGAAAACAACAGTATTTTTATTCATAAATGACTCTGGACATCATTAAATATACTACTCATCTATTTGTCACTAATTGCATATTGCATGTATATTGACTATGTGGGTTCAGTATGTACAGGCAAGTATTGTATCCATCTAGTGAAAGGAAAGAAAGTAAATGTATTGTGTCCATACATGTACATGCTACTAAATATATGTATGCATGTGTGTATATGTGTATATAAATAAGTTCCTTTGTATGAAGGCCTCAAGGTAGATTAGTTCATCAGCTAATTGTATTACCCTCTTTAAATAAAATCATTGTTATTATTATTACTATTATTATCATTAGTCAGCTTTAACACATTTTTTGTAAAGAAAATTAGCCACTGCTTTTGTGGGTCAACAAGCAAATTATTATCATCTTGTGTGCTAAATAATTTTTGTAAACTTAAGGACTATGTCATGAAACAAGAAGTCACATATGCACCTTCTCTTTGCCAGGAAGTTTGGAACCTCCTTTGCTCTATAGCTTTAGAAGGAATATTCCTTCAAGTGTGCCACATTCCCAACTTGAACATCATTCTGACAGACAGTCTGTCAAGGAAAGGGAATATAGTCCTCATGGAATGGTCTCTCTACCAATTTGTAGTAGACTCCCAGTTCCATCTTTGGGGAACACCCATGGTGGACTTGTTTGCCACCAAACTGAACAAACAAGATCATCTTTTATGCTTCCCCATTCCTCGACCAGAGGGCTTGGGCAGTGGCTGCCTTAAGCCTGGAGTGGGATCATCTGTTTACTTTCTCACCCTCTAGGATGATCCCACAGGTCTTTCACAAAGTCAGGTACTTTATGGCTCAGCTCCTTTTGCTCTCCCCTCTGTGTTCCCAGTGGATGTGGTTCAGCAACCTTCATGATGTGTTAGTGGACCATCCCAGGACTTGAACTGTTAGTGGACCATCCCAGGACTTGATTTATTAGTGGACCATCCCAGGACCTTGCCTAAGAAGAGGGACTTTCTGTCACAACACAGGGACTTTCTCCTATTTAACAAGCCCAAGATTCTCCACTTTCATGCTTGACTCATCTCAAATGATCTCTGCCAGGAAAAGTTTTTGATCAAAGCTGCCAAGTGTATCACTCAAACCAGGAGAAGATCAACCTTTAAGGTATATGATGGTGATTCTTTTGCAATTACCACAGTAGAAAATGTGCCAATCCTACCCATTCCTCTGTGAGTGCAATAGCCTATTTTCTAATCTCTTCATTTTCAGAGAGAAACAATGCTTGGTATTTACTATCAACATGCAAAAATTTGCAAAAGGCTCTGCCATCAGGATGGATTCTTACTTGGCAGATCTGATCAGATATTTCA
Source organism: Sinohyriopsis cumingii (assembly GCA_028554795.2). NCBI lineage: Eukaryota > Metazoa > Mollusca > Bivalvia > Unionida > Unionidae > Sinohyriopsis > Sinohyriopsis cumingii. Next base: position 133,716,692 of record CM068824.1, read on the forward strand.
AATTGCAGTGACCAGTATATCTCAAATGCCTATATGAAATCTCTCTTGTCTTGTGATCTGTAAATAAACCCTACAAACTTAAAGACCTAATAATGTTTCCTACCTTAAATATTCTCAGCATGTTTTTTTATGTTTTCTAATTTCATGGTGTTTGTTTTTGTAGTCATGTCATTATGTCTTTTATCTTACAGTCATTGTCTAATGTTGTAAAGCACTTAGAGCTTCTAAAGATTAGGTGCTTTACAAAGTCCTCATTATTATTATTATTACTACAAACCTTTGGGTGAAGCTTCCTTTGAAAACCTTACCATCAAGATGGTTTTCTTGCTGGCCTTTGCATTTGTGAGATGAAGGGCTTTATCAAATTCACTGGAAATTATGGGTTGGTTTCTCTCCTTTACCAACCAGGATTTTAGCCAAAAAAACAGCTTCCTTTGGTTGCTCCACTCCCAATCGTGATCATCAATTGGAGCCATATCTGTGATTGGGATGACCAAGATAGATTTTTATGTCCAGTTTGGGCTGTCCATTTTCACTTGGCAGTCTCTAAAGGATCAAGGAACAATAGGAAATGTCTTTTTTACCCCTTTAAGGTTTCAGCTGATATTTAAGCTTCCTCCATTTCTAGGTGGATTGCATTAAGACAGCTTACCAGTTCCTTACTGATAGGTACCTTTCCTTTTTAAAAATTAAAGCACATGAGGTTTGAGCCTCATGGTCCTGTCTGTCTCATTCCTCTTTGGAGGATGTGATGAAAGCCTCATTTTGGTACTCTGACACTGCTTTCTCCTTTTGCCTTTGTTTGTCAGCCCATCAAAGTAAAGGCATTTTCTCACTGGGCCCATTCATCATTGTTCAAAACATGACTATGTACAGTAGACTCCTGCTCTTCTGTGAGGGTGAGTATTCCTTATGCATGTTTTTATTGGTCATTTTTGGGATCATCAGACGTCCTGCCAAACTGACAAATTTGGCTGTGCAGTAGCAACATGTATGGTATTACTGATATTAAAATGTGGCAGGAGGGGGGGACTAATTTTGATAATGTAATACTTACTTGTTGTTATTGCCAGAGTCCCTTCTCCCTCCCAGAAATGTGCATATTGACAAATCTTTTAATACCTATTTTTCCCATATAAATATGTGCTTTCATACATGTAAAAGACTAGAAACACAGCTGTCAATTGAGATTTATTTAAGTTAAATTTTACGTCATGCTAAATTGTCATTTTGAAGAAATGTCTTATGTAGAAGCTAAGAATAAAACTTGCTGTATATTACTCCTCTATCCCATTCATAGTTGAACATCCACACAGGAGATGAATGAAGATGTGCACGACTTCTTGTTCATGCAATCGTACCTTGATTCCTCCTGCACTAGTAATAGTTCAATCCAATATTGACTTTCTTGACCCAGTCTGACGCTGAACCGCCATTGTAAAAATCCATAGCAGTCAATAATTTTCATCTGAAAATTTTGTTATGACAATGTGTAGATTACTCAAAAATCATGATTGAATAAACTTTGTTATAACAATATTACAATTAAATTTTAAAAAATTAAATTATTTTAAAATTTATATCAGTAAATGAGCTTACATGAATTTTGTGACTTGTATTACAGTCTTTGTACTCGTGCTATTTTTTAAAGATTTATTTTTATTTATTTATTTGTTTATTACTTTTTTCACTAACGACTAGTTGCCATCATCTGGATTAGGGTGCAATGAGATAGATGACAAGGGTATATTTAAATGAGTGATTGCCCAAGCTTCCGCAAGCTGTACTTACAGAAAAATAAATATAGGTAACTTTTAATGATGGTCCATTTTCTGCCATATGGCTCTAATAAGTCATTTTCCAGAAATCCATAGACAACAATTCGTTATTCATCAAACAAAGGAGTACCTTGTTGAGATTAAATGTTATGTTTAGCTGTAACACTGATGATTGTTACATGGGTTAATTCTGTATGTAAAGTATGAATGCCTATCCTTAGTATAATTTTACATAAGCCAGAGATATTTTCTATTTGCACACACCTCTGTTTAGTACTCCATTATGTTGCATTCATTTTGGATATGATACCTTCCATTCTCACTTCAAGGATAATTTCATCAGCTACCCTTGGGTTCCGATTTTATCCATTGTTCAGTTGAAACTTTTCTCAGAACTTATTAATAATGAAATGTGAAATGCCATAAACAATAACCCGCCACTTTCTAGCATCTTTATAATGGGAGATATTTTAGCTGTAAGTGGTGAGCAGTGATGTAAATGGGAGCTATTTAAAATTTTTGCAAAGCACACCTTGGCTGTAGCTGGACATAATGATAACTTTGTATGTAGCTGGACATAGTGATAACATTGGCTGTAGCTGTACATAGTGATAACATTGGCTGTAGCTGGACATAGTGATAACATTGGCTGTAGCTGGACATAGTGATAACATTGGCTGTAGCTGGACATAGTGACAACATGGGCTGTAGCTGAATATAGTGATAACATTGGCTGTAGCTGGACATAGTGATAACATTGGCTGTAGCTGGACATAGTGATAACATTGTTTGTAGCTGGACATATTGATAACATTGGCTGTAGCTGGACATAGTGATAACATTGGCTGTAGCTGGACATAGTGATAACATTGGCTGTAGCTGGACATAGTGATAACATTGGCTGTAGCTGGACATAGTGATAACATTGGCTGTAGCTGGACATAGTGATAACCTTGACATCTATATGTGTGTCCGTATGTTAGTCCAGCATTCCACAACCCTAAATTAAGGTCAAAGTTTTTAAAAAATCATTAAACTCAGTATTATAAGTTTTGTTATGTTCTATTTACTGTATATACTCACTTAAAAGTCTGGCCTCACTGCAAACAAGATAGATCCAAATCAGCCATAGCATAATGCACCAGTAGATCAGGGTATATGTTGTTTGTTCTACTGATTACCCCTAACAAACTTCATAGACCCAGATCTGCTGGCACATTATGCAACAGTTTGCAGTTGGACTCATCTAATAAGCAAGTACATATGGTAAATAATAGGCATACTCAGTAAAGGAGGGTTCTCATGTTACTCTTGCATGGCAAACACCAAAGTGTAAACAGGACAGACCCAGATTTTCTATCACATGATAAACAGGAAGATCCGGGTCGCTTGTGTTTGCTTGGAATCATATGAAGAACAGATAGCATAGACCCTCATTTTCCTATTTATATATATAGTTACATCTGGGTTTGTGTCTTTTTGCATTTTATATTATGTCATTTACCCTATTTACATGTACTAGTTTACATACAAGTTTAAAATTTACACAAGTATACATGGTATGCAAATTAAGTAATCTGAACAACTTGCACTTGTATGTAAATTTACACCTTTATTTCCAGAGGTAATGCAAAAGCAGCTTTGCACATGCATTTATTTTTGCACAATATGAAAATTAACAATAAAATATATACACTTGTGTATTATAAATTAATTTCTGCTCAGATTTGGCAAGGAAATTATAGTCATCTGTTTAGCTAAGTCAAACAGGGGTCCACTTCTGAGTAAGTCACATTTTACTCGACCTATTTGCAGTTCTAGTATGTCCTATAGGATTATCATTTCAAACTAGAATGTCCTTAAAGTAGTTCTGAAGAGCTAACAAAATTTTTCATTCATGGGCAAACATATTAGTTGATAGGCTTAAGTCTGAAACATTTTGACATTAAAACAGTGAAACAAACTCAGATCTGACCAATGTCTTTCTGATATTAAGTCCCAGATAAACTCTGACCAGTATATTTATAATAATAGTCCACAGATCAAATTGTGACCAAAGTCTTTGTGATATTAAGCTCCAAATCAAATTTGATTAGTGTATTTTTGATATTAAGCCACAGATTAAATCTTATCTATATATTTGTATTATTTGGTTCCAGATCAGATATTACCTTTATATTTGTCATGTTAGGCTCCAGATCAAATCTTACCAATAGATTTGTGTTATTAGACTCCAGATCAAATCTTACCTATATATTTGTGTTATTAGACTCTAGATCAAATCTTACCAATATGTGCTATTAGACTCCAGATCAGATCTTAACAATATATTTGTGTTATTAGATTCCAGATTAAATATTACCAATATATTTGTGTTATTAGACTCCAGATCAAATCTTACCTATATATTTGTGTTATTAGACTCCAGATCAAATCTTACCTATATATTTGTGTTATTTACTCTAGATCAAATCTTACCAATATGTGCTATTAGACTCCAGATCAGATCTTAACAATATATTTGTGTTATTAGATTCCAGATTAAATATTACCAATATATTTGTGTTATTAGACTCCAGATCAAATCTTACCAATATATTTGTGTTATTAGGCTCCAGATCAAATATTACCTATATATTTGTGTTATTAGATTCCAGATTAAATATTACCAATATATTTGTCTTATTAGACTCCAGATCAAATTTTGCCAATATATTTGTGTTATTAGGCTCCAGATCAAATCTGGTTTCAGTCCATAGTATCCTTGTTACAGAGTATGTTGGATATAATGTAGGGATGGATGGACAGATGTGAGCAACATTATAGAATATATTGTCAGGATTAAAATGACAAGAGATTAAAAATTACAAAGCACCTTCCATCACTGCACACAGTGTTAGGATACAGTTTCAAATGTAAAAAAAATCAAATTTATGGTCAAAGGCATACCAATGTAAATCTGTACATATGTAAGTATTTCTTCACTTTGAGAAAGACAACATTATCTAGCAAGGAGTTTTAAGCCTAGTGGAGGTAATTAAGGGTGCCTATTTTTGGAGTACCTGTATGCATTCATTCAAAGATAAATTAGATGACCAGGTAAGCACAGCACTGAATTAAATCTACTTAAATATATATAAAAAATTTAGATTATTCATCTCACTGGTAAGATTGATGATGCTGATAATAATGATGATAATAATAATATAGATCTCGTTAGAATTTATCTCTACTAATATGTTACTACTACTACTACTATTACTAATAATAATAATAATGCTGATAATAATGATGATAATAATAATGCTGATAATAATGATGATGATAATAATGATAATAATAATCCTTCAATAAATTTATAAATGAAAGGATTCTTCTTTTTCTTTTTGTTTCAGTCATTGTCATCACCATTATCACTACCACCATCATCAATAATTAAGGGTGCAAAACCATCTTTCTATCCAAACATTCCTCTTTTGCATTCTGTCTGAAATCTTTCTGAATGTATTGCAAATTTTCTAATGCATACCAATGTAAATTTGCACATATGTAAGTATACATGCCATGTGCATGTTTTGTGGTGAAGTAGTATATGAGAAAATGCAAACAAGTGTTGGTAATTGGATGAATAAGTGTGAAATTTGTTTGAAATTTATAACTGGAAGTGTTTAAAAAAAAGTGCTTTTTCATTCTGCAGAGAAATATTATTTCCAGCTTGTAAAATGAAATTCTCTAGAAAAAAATGAAATTCAGCATTCTTTATAAAAACTTAGATGTCACCATTGCTAGTAAATCTGGGACCATTTTAAGAAGTGTGAAATGTGGCACAAAAGTGTTAACATCTGTTTCACGTAATTATAGTATTTTTATTTTCAGCTCCAAAAGACTTTTTAAAAACACAGCATCTAGAAAGTATGGCAATTTGGTAATCTTTTAATCTTATCATAGATGAATATTTCATTCTCCAAATACCATAAAGCCTGGTGCATACAACGTCATTGAAAATTAATTTTGATTTTTATCATGTTTATTATATGGAAGAAAAGAAAAAAGTTAGTTGTTGCATGTTAAGAGACAGTACTCTTTATTTATATGTACCAGACTCAAATGTCTTGACTTGACTTACTTCAATTATAGTGATGTGTGCTCACCAGGAGCATTTATCATTGGTTAATGTCACCACTGGTGACTTTTTAATTACTCCTGGGGGAAGGAATGGTGCCACATCCCCCAGGCTTTAATGTGTTCACAAAACACTTATTAATTGGGCCATCAAATGAGGTACTATTGAGTTCCTAGCCATCTGGATCTTTGGAGAAGCCACAGCTGCTCAGTGATAAACATGCTAGACTTGCTGCTGAAAAGGCGCAGGTTCAAATCCTGTCTTCGGATCAGACTGGTGAGGCGACTGCTGTATGTACTTGGACCAAATACTTTGCTACTAATGCCTCAGCATTAATTACTTGCACTGATGTGCAGTAAAACTCCAAACCAAACCAGATCTTGTGTAGACCATTGACTTGAATTATAACAGTATATACCATATATACCCCCATCTTCCATCACATTATACAGATGTAGATTTAGACCTTTGACTTGAATTATAACAGTATATACCATATATACCCCCATCTACCATCACGTTATACAGATGTATATATACCATCTATACACCCATCTTCCATCACATTATACAGATGTAGATTTAGACCTTTGACTTGAATTATAACAGTATATACCATATATACCCCCATCTTCCATCACATACAGATGTAGATTTAGATCTTTGACTTGAATTATAACTGTATATACCCCCATCTTCCATCACATTATACAGATGTAGATTTAGACCGTTGACTTGAATTATAACTGTATATACCATATATACCCCCATCTTCCATCACATACAGATGTAGATTTAGACCATTGACTTGAATTATAACAATATATACCATATATACCCTCATCTTCCATCACATTATACAGATGTAGATTTAGACCATTGACTTGAATTATAACTGTATATACCATATATACCCTCATCTTCCATCACATTGTACAGATGTAGATTTAGACCATTGACTTGAATTATAACTGTATATACCATATATACCCTCATCTTCCATCACATTATACAGATGTAGATTTAGACATTTGACTTGAATTATAACAGTATATACCATATATAACCTCATCTTCCATCACATGCAGATGTAGATTTAGACCACTGACTTGAATTATAACAGTATATACCATATATACCCCCATCTTCCATCACATTATACAGATGTATATATACCATCTATACCCCCATCTTCCATCACATTATACAGATGTAGATTTAGACATTTGACTTGAATTCTAACAGTATATACTATATATACCCTCATCTTCCATCACATACAGATGTAGATTTAGACCATTGACTTGAATTATAACTGTATATACCATATATACCCTCATCTTCCATCACATTATACAGGTGTAGATTTAGATCTTTGACTTGAATTATAACAGTATATACCATATATACCCCCATCTTCCATCACATACAGATGTAGATTTAGACCATTGACTTGAATTATAACTGTATATACCATATATACCCTCATCTTCCATCACATTATACAGATGTAGATTTAGATCTTTGACTTGAATTATAACAGTATATACCATATATACCCCCATCTTCCATCACATACAGATGTAGATTTAGACCATTGACTTGAATTATAACTGTATATACCATATATACCCTCATCTTCCATCACATACAGATGTAGATTTAGACATTTGACTTGAATTATAACAGTATATACCATATATACCCCCATCTTCCATCACATACAGATGTAGATTTAGACCATTGACTTGAATTATAACTGTATATACCATATATACCCCCATCTTCCATCACATTATACAGATGTATATATACCATCTATACCCCCATCTTCCATCACATTATACAGATGTAGATTTAGACATTTGACTTGAATTATAACAGTATATACCATATATACCCCCATCTTCCATCACATACAGATGTAGATTTAGATCTTTGACTTGAATTATAACTGTATATACCCCCATCTTCCATCACATTATACAGATGTAGATTTAGACCATTGACTTGAATTATAACTGTATATACCATATATACCCCCATCTTCCATCACATTATACAGATGTAGATTTAGACATTTGACTTGAATTATAACAGTATATACCATATATACCCCCATCTTCCATCACATACAGATGTAGATTTAGATCTTTGACTTGAATTATAACAGTATATACCATCTATACCCCATCTTCCATCACATTATACAGATGTAGATTTAGACCATTAACTTGAATTATAACTGTATATACCATATATACCCCCATCTTCCATCACATACAGATGTAGATTTAGATCTTTGACTTGAATTATAACTGTATATATCATATATACCCCCATCTTCCATCACATTATACAGATGTAGATTTAGACCATTGACTTGAATTATAACTGTATATACCATATATACCCCCATCTTCCATCACATTATACATATGTAGATTTAGACATTTGACTTGAATTATAACAGTATATACCATATATACCCCCATCTTCCATCACATACAGATGTAAATTTAGATCTTTGACTTGAATTATAACAGTATATATCATCTATACCCCATCTTCCATCACATTATACAGATGTAGATTTAGACCATTGACTTGAATTATAACTGTATATACCATATAGACCCCCATCTTCCATCACATTATACAGATGTATATATACCATATATACCCTCATCTTCCATCACATTATACAGATGTAGATTTAGACCATTGTCTTGAATTATAACAGTATATACCATATATACCCTCATCTTCCATCACATACAGATGTAGATTTAGATCTTTGACTTGAATTATAACTGTATATACCATATATACCCCCATCTTCCATCACATTATACAGATGTATATATACCATCTATACCCCCATCTTCCATCACATTATACAGATGTAGATTTAGACCATTGACTTGAATTATAACAGTATATACCATATATACCCTCATCTTCCATCACATACAGATGTAGATTTAGATCTTTGACTTGAATTATAACAGTATATACCATATATACCCCCATCTTCCATCACATTATATAGATGTATATATACCATCTATACCCCCATCTTCCATCACATTGTACAGATGTAGATTTAGACATTTGACTTTGAATTATAACAGTATATACCATATATACCCCCATCTCCATCACATACAGATGTAGATTTAGATCGTTGACTTGAATTATAACTGTATATACCATATATACCCCCATCTTCCATCACATACAGATGTAGATTTAGATCTTTGACTTGAATTATAACTGTATATACCATATATACCCCCATCTTCCATCACATTATACAGATGTAGATTTAGACCATTGACTTGAATTATAACAGTATATACCATATATACCCTCATCTTCCATCACATTATACAGATGTAGATTTAGACCATTGACTTGAATTATAACTGTATATACCATATATACCCCCATCTTCCATCACACTATACAGATGCAGATTTAGACATTTGACTTGAATTATAACAGTATATACCATATATACCCCCATCTTCCATCACATACAGATGTAGACTTAGATCTTTGACTTGAATTATAACAGTATATATCATCTATACCCCATCTTCCATCACATTATACAGATGTAGATTTAGACCATTGACTTGAATTATAATTGTATATACCATATATACCCCCATCTTCCATCACATTATACAGATGTATATATACCATATATACCCTCATCTTCCATCACATTATACAGATGTAGATTTAGACCATTGTCTTGAATTATAACAGTATATACCATATATACCCTCATCTTCCATCACATACAGATGTAGATTTAGATCTTTGACTTGAATTATAACTGTATATACCATATACACCCCCATCTTCCATCACATTATACAGATGTATATATACCATCTATACCCCCATCTTCCATCACATTATACAGATGTAGATTTAGACATTTGACTTTGAATTATAACAGTATATACCATATATACCCCCATCTTCCATCACATACAGATGTAGATTTAGATCTTTGACTTGAATTATAACTGTATATACCATATATACCCCCATCTTCCATCACATACAGATGTAGATTTAGATCTTTGACTTGAATTATAACAGTATATACCATAAATACCCCCCATCTTCCATCACATTATACAGCTGTATATATACCATCTATACCCTCATCTTCCATCACATTATACAGATGTAGATTTAGACCATTGACTTGAATTATAACAGTATATACCATATATACCCTCATCTTCCATCACATTATACAGATGTAGATTTAGACCATTGACTTGAATTATTACAGTATATACCATATATACCCTCATCTTCCATCACATACAGATGTAGATTTAGATCTTTGACTTGAATTATAACTGTATATACCATATATACCCCCATCTTCCATCACATACAGATGTAGATTTAGATCTTTGACTTGAATTATAACTGTATATACCATATATACCCCCATCTTCCATCACATTATACAGATGTAGATTTAGACCATTGACTTGAATTATAACAGTATATACCATATATACCCCCATCTTCCATCACATACAGATGTAGATTTAGATGTTTGACTTGAATTATAACTGTATATACCATATATACCCCCATCTTCCATCACATTATACAGATGTAGATTTAGACCAAGTCAGTTGTCTAAATCTACATCTGTATAATGTGATGGAAGATGAGGGTATATATGGTATATGTAACTTTTTCTAGTCTGCCTTATGGTTTGTGGGAGCTTCGTCTTCCAAAATTGTATAACCTTTTTTTTTTTCCAATTTGCCAAACTAATATAGAGAAAATATGTGTTCATCAAGCAAAGCTTTAATTGCTACATATTTGGATAAATCCATGAAAAGTTAGATCACAATGGTTCATACAATCTTGAAAAGATGCCTTAAAAATCTTCATGAATTTTGACAAAGCTTCTTCTTTTTATATGCCAGACTATAAAAAGTTTGAACAGAATAAAATATATAACTTCAAGCTTAGAATTTTTGTTAATTACATATTTTCTCAAAGTAATAAAGTAAACAGGAAAAAATATGTGCATTAAGAGACACACAACACCAGTAGTTACTAAATGTAATAGTATCCCTTTGCTATTTCATTACATTCATGAGTTTTTGTTCAGTGGGGGTACCTATTTACAGTGATAAAGTAACACATTAAGAATGTTTAATGCCTGTAAGAAAAACTACTCTTCAAAACTTTTAGAAGTCCTTGAAAATTCCTTGAAAAGTGTTAAGAAAACAATTCTCCAGGGCTGACCAAACCATTGACCACCTCAGTACAATAGAACCTCATTTATCCAAATTCTTCAGAATTAGGTACAAAAAACATAGTGTAAACTGGAGTGCTGAAGATGAATTATGGTTATTGAAAATAGCACATTTGTAGGGGGTGAGAGATTTATTTGGTTCATTGGGATGAGACTTGTCTGATTCAGATAAAGCTATGAACCAGATAAATCTATAATTGGATGAACAATCAGATAGACCTATATACCAGATAAATCTATAATTGGATGAACAATCAGATAGACCTATATACCAGATAAACCTATAATTGGATGAACAATCAGATAAACCTATATACCAGATAAACCTATAATTGGATGAACAATCGGATAAATTTCTAAACCTGTCATTGGATGAATACTCAGATAAACCTATAAATCAGATAAACCTATAATTGGATGAACAATCAAATAAACCAATATACCAGATAAACCTATTATCTGTATGAACAATCAAATAAACCTATATACCAGATAAACCTATCATTGGATGAACAATCAGATAAACCTATATTGGATGAACAATCAGATAAACCTATATACCAGATAAACCTATAATTGGATGAACAATCAGTTAAATTTCTAAACCTATCATTGGATGAATAATAAAAAAAACTATAAACCTATCATTGGATGAAGAATCGGATAAACCTATAATTGGAAAAACAAAAGTCAGATTAAAGACTTTCTACCATATGTTGAATGATTAAAATTTAAACATTGTCATTTTCTGCCAAATTCTATAGAAAGTTTGAAAGTGGGATCTTGCCAAAAACCACACTTGACAAAAATATTTAAAACATAGAAAGCAAAGAAAACCATATATTCTAAACTCCATCTGTTGAACAAGGTCTTTTTTGTCTACGATTTCCACTTCTCTTGTCTCTCCCACCTTCCCGCTTCTCTTTTGTCTTTTGTCTCTCCCACACTCCCACATCTCTCTTGTGTCCCCCACATTCCCACTTCTCTTGTCTCTGGTCTCTTCCACATTCCCACATCTCTCTTGTCTCTAACACATTCCCACATTTCTCTTGTCTCTAACACATTCCCACATCTCTCTTGTTGCTTGTCTCTCCCGCATTCCCACATCTCTCTCCCACATTCCCACTGATCTCTTGTCTCTTACCTCTCCCACATTCCCACATCTCTTCTTGTCTCTCCCACATTCCCATACTACCCTTGTCTCTCCCACATTCCCACATCTCCCTTGCGTCTCCCACATTCTCATATCTCCCTTGTCACTTCTGCATACCCAAAGCTTGAATCAGTATAAAATAAATGACAAGTTTGGATTTTAAAAAAAGGGGTTGGGGCAATCCAGTCAGCCGAAATAATGTAATAAAAAAGAAAATATGGAACAAATTTCTAATTAATTATAACTTCAAATGTTTTTACAGTCACATATTTGCTTCTGTCCTTTGACACAGAAATGCAAAACAAAGTGCCAGGGTACAAAGTGGTACAGCTAGGCTAGAAAAGGAATATTTCCAAATACGTCAGAAAGTTAAATTATTTAGCCATTAAATAAAATTTAGCTTGACTGCAAATCTTTGCCCAACATAAATTAATAAAATACCAGGTGTACACACAGAAAATGCTACATTGGGAATTAGGGGATGGGGTAGGGTGGCTTTGCCAAACAAAATGATGTCATAAAAAAGAAAAAAACATTGGGTGGCTAAAGGTCCACTTGCTACTCCTATTTATTTCCTACTGAAAACAAAAAACAAAAGTTTAATCAGATAAGCATTGTATTTTAGACTTATCCACTTAATTGTGCACGTTTTTAACCAGAATGGCTTGCCTTAAATAAGCAGTCTTTTGTTGAAATTAGATATTGTACATGCCATTACAGGAATTGTATCACTTGTTGGAATTCATATTGATGGTGAGGACTCCCTGTGTAAAGGAAATATAAATTTTCAGCCACAAACATTGTTTCGAAAAGATTTAATTGATAATTTCAAAATGAAATAAAATGATCCTTTGTGTGTGATGGTACAAAGTAGTTCTTTCAGTAATTTATACATCTGTAAGTAACCCACACCCAGCTGTAAAATACGTCGACCCATATATGCTGCCACATAATATTCTGGTGCATCAGGGTCTGTTCTGTTTCCTTTTAAATTATTTGTAGAACAAACATCGTAGACCCTTATCAATGAATGAATTATGCAGTTTCATATATGAAACTGTCATTCGATGAGCGACATTCTTAGATAATTTATATGAATGATACAATTCAGATGGGGAAATTTATAAAGACATGAATTTCAACTTTGAAATTTGCAAGTCACTGGATGATGATGCTATTAAGTTCTCATGCAATATGTCACTTAAGGTTAAATAAATTGGACATTAACTACCATGTCATACCACATATAGAACCAACCTAGTTTTTAGGTTCCTAGATGACAGTATGGAACAATGACATGAAATATTGACACAGGTCTTGTCATATAGAATTTTCTTAAACACACAGACCATGCTATACCAACCTATAATATACACTCAGTCTGTATATAGATATATATTTTTGTAATGTATTGGTTGTTTCATGTTAAAAGTTATACACAGTAGATTATACATTACAGATACACTTCCTGTAATGAATCCAGTGTTTGGAAGGTGCTTCCTTACTGACATAATGTGACCTACAGTTTGTAGGGATAGTCTATCAGAACAGTATCATTACATGATCATGTATAAAAAATGACTAAAGTTTCAGGTAACTCTTTATTTATTCAAACAGGACACTAGTGTATGTTTTTTAACTGTACATAAAATAGTCTTTATGAAATAAACAACAACCCAAAGATATATTGTATATAGTCACTTGAAGTTGGATCAGACTGTAAACTGCATAGACCCAGTAATGTCATCACATAATACACCAGCAAATCTGGGTCTGTGCAGATTGTTTGGAGTAATCAGTAAAACAAACAATGTAGACCCTGATCTACTGGGAGATTATACAACAGCAGATCAGGGTCTTTGTTCTTTACAGCTTGACCTTACTTATACGTGAATATATATATATCTATATATCTATCTATCTATCTATATATATATATATATATATATATATATATATATATATATATATATATATATATATATATATATATATATGGTATTTGTGTTACATTTTGTTTCTGTTTCATCTATTGCTTTTGTTCATATTTCCTTTATCTTCCTCACTTAGCCTTATTTTTTTTCTTTTTATGCCAGTTTTTTTTCTTTCTGTTTAACTGTATTTTTCCCCCCATATTTTTTAGTTGCAATTTAAAATAATTAAAGGAACTAACTTGTTGTGAAATATTTGCACAAACCCAAAATATTGTTTCAGTTACATTCTCTCATTTTGTGTTGTTTTGTTTTTAATTGTATGATTTTCATCAATAATACCTCTGGACACTGGGATACAGAATAGGCCAGACTCTGTTGTGTATGGAGGCAAGAGTCATAATGACTCTATTATTAGCAGTGACTTCATGACATAAAGAGATCAGGTTTAAATCCCCCACCCCAATGGACCACATTGGCTACCATGGTATATTCTTGGGCAAGGCTTTTTTACTCCAATTGCCATGGTGCTGAATAACCTGTGTTGATGTACTGTAAAACACCAGACCTAACCAAATCATCAATAATTTAGTTTTGACATCTATATAACAAGAATATTTTGGATGTTGTATTAATTATGATATAACTATACAGTCCTCTGAAGTGGACTTAATTAAACATGACAAACCATATTATGTTTTATGTTGTAACTGTGATGCAATTGATTTAAGGTGTTGTTTTATAATGTATTGATTGCCTTTAGTTCTACGGCCAGGTTGACTCACTCGTTAGTATACTGATGACCCAAATGGTGCCTTCTGTCTGCATGGGTTTGAGTCTCAGGCTTGGCTAATGTGGGTATGTGAGAAAGCGTGCCAGTAGCTTTTCATGGGTCGGTGGTTCTCCCGGGGTTTTCCAGGGTTCTTCCTCCATCAGTAATACTGGCCACCATGTATAGCCTATCTTGTGCTGAAAAATGGCGTTAAATGCAATAACAACAACAACAACCAAAATGGTGCAATTTCAAATCCTACCATCAGATCAGCAAGGGTCAACTACTGTATTGTGTCCGTGAACAAGGCCCTCTACTCCAGTTGCCTTGGCACTAATAACTTATTTCTGTTACTGTTTCATAAAAAGCCAATACCCGGTACTCTTAATCAAAAACAGAAATGTGAGCAAGTGCCGTATTTTGAGCATGCACACGACTGCAAATGACACTGACTCAGATCTGACATTGCATATTGTACCGGCAGGTGGGTTTACATTATTGCATGAAATAATTGATATAACAGTATAAACCTTGATATACCATGATAATTAATAATTTTTCAAGTCTACAAATAACACTGGACAACAAATTTTTACAAAAGTCATGTTACTGAAATAAAATTAGTCAATTCTTATCAATTTTTATGTGCTGAACACGAATATGACAGTCAAATTGCAAAATTGGCTCTAGTTTTTTTGTAATCTGCAAGAAATTAATGTTTACATAACGAAATGCATTCCAATAGTAAAAGGTCAACTGTAATAGCCTACCTATAAAAAATCAAGTCATTGACTACATCTTAGATTTCTTCGCCTGTCTCTTGTACAGCTGTTCGGGAGCATCTCTGAGGAGTGTCCAGCAGTAGTCAGCCAGCATTGTAGTGGACCATTTTCCCTGGTATCTTTGTTCCATTGTTGCGATATCTTGATGAAAACGTTCGCCGTGTTCATCACTAACAATACCACAGTTGCTAGGAAAGAAATCCAAATGGGAATGAAGGAAGTGAATCTTTAGAGACATATTGCAGCCAAGTTTCTAATACTTCATCAACATGTCTTCTACTAGTTCCTTATAGTTTTCTGCCCTAACATTTCCGAGGAAGTTTGTAGAAACTAGGCGAAAAGCATTCCATGCTTGTTTCGCGTCACCTTCCAGCAAGTTGTTGAACCGGTCATCTTTGAAAAGCTCTCGAATCTGAGGACCCACAAAAACTCCCTCTTTAATCTTTGCTTCGCTGAGTCGAGGGAATTTTTCATGCAGGTATCGGAATGCTGGCAAAGTCCGGTCAATGGCTTTCACGAAGTTCTTCATCAAACCTAGTTTGATGTGAAGGGGTGGTAGCAAGATTTTCTGAGCCTCAACCAGAGCTGGGTGTTGGATATTCTTCTCTCCAATGGCTACATTCTGCCTGTGAGTCCATTCCTTCCTCATGTAGTGCATTTCCCTTGCTCGGCTATCCCACTCGCATAAGAAACACATGTATTTTGTATATCCTTGCTGCAGTCCCATTAAAAGGGCAACTACCTTCAAATCACCACAGAGGTGCCAGCTGTACTTGTTATACTCAATGGAATTCAGTAGCTGCCTTAAGTTATCGTATGTCTCTTTCATGTGGACAGCATACGCTACTGGAATAGATGGAAGAATGTTTCCATTGTGCAAAAGCACAGCCTTGAGACTCAGTTTCGAAGAGTCCACAAATAGTCTCCATTCTTGTGGGTCATGAGTGATTTTTAAAGCATTCATGAGGCCCTCAATATCGGAACAGAATATCAGATTACTTTCCTTTCTGAAGAAAGGCTCCAATTGCTGGTGGCGCTTTCGATATGCAGTAATTGTGACATCTTCTTCTAGAAGATTCCATTGTTGGAGTCTTGATCCTAGCAATTCTGCCTTGTTCTTTGATAAGTCCAAATCACGAATCAGGTCATTTAGTTCTTCCTGTGTTATTCTGTGTGGGGTTGATGATGCACCACAGTGAAAATCTGGATCACTGCATGCTGATGGACCAGGAGAAGAACAGGTCGACTCACCTTTGTCTTCGTCAGATGAATCAAGAGAATATTCTGCTGGAGGTTCTGGAATAGGAAGTCCCTCACCATGTGGAACTGGTCTCAATGCAGACGGAATGTTTGGGTAGACTATTCTCGACTTCTTTCGCTTCGTTATTCCGCCGGAAAGAGGAGGAACCAAGCAGAAGTAACAGTCATTTAGGTGGTTGCTTGGCTCTCTCCACACCATTGGGACTGCAAACGGCATTGATGACCTTTTGCAATTCAACCACTGTGAAAGCTGTGTTGTACATGTAGCACAGCATATATGCGGAGCCCAAGGCTTGTCTTGGTCACCAACCTTGCATCCGAAGTAAAGATGATATGCCTTCTTCACTTGAGAATTGATACTTTTCTTCTGGTTGGCAAATGTCACTTCCCCACAAATATAGCAAAAATTGTCCGCGGTATTAACACACTTTCGAGGCATTGCTGTTCTTTATTGTACGTAAATGGATAAAATAATAAGTTTTATGTAACAGTAGCTTGAACTGTCTCGCACAACGTCTAAAATATTTTAAATGCTGAACCTATCTGATTGGGCTTTATATAGTACACTGCTTACGTCAGCTTCAGCAGCTGCCTGGCATTAGTATAATAGGCCTACACATGTATAGTACACTGCTGACGTCAACTTACTTCAGCAGCCGCATGGCATTAGTATTGCATTGCATCAGAAAATGATGCAATCAACTGTAGATGATGTGAGCATGATGGTATTATGCAATGTTACATCATTATTCCGGATGTTGCTGCAGTCCTACTGGAGAAATTTACACAGTGAAACATAGAAAATGAGGTATATGAATATCTTCAAAACGAGAGCCAATACAAATTTTTCACGGTTATATTCGTGTTCGGCACACCAAAATACTACAGATTAGGGCCTTTTCAAGTCAGTAATGATTTCACTGTTGACCAGTGTAATCATTGGTACAATACATTTATCACTTTGTTAGGTAACTAAAAAAAAGTCCAAAAGCAAATATCATAGACTCTGATCGGTGATCATTTGATGTGCTGGCAGATCAGGGTCTCTCTTATTTGTTCTTTCAATGACTCCTAACACAAACAGCATAGACTCTGATCTGCTGGTGGATTATGTGATTGCAGACCAGGCTCTGTGCAGTCTGCAGTTAGACTGTCTTGTAATCAAGTATATGGAGTAGTTTCTCTGTACCAAAATGAGAGAAAAAAAAAAACAAATATGATTTTGATGGAGTGATGCAGTATGAAAAATGAGTGTATAAAAATTGACAGACATTTAAGTGTTATTAACCTTTGCTCACAGATGTCTACATTTTCAGTGTTCATATGGGCAGGAAAAAGGAGGTAATCAATTGATAGAAGAGTGAGTGGAGTTGGCATATTGTACAAACTTTGCTAATTTAAAATGTACCAGATCAGGGTAGCCTTCCTCCTACCAATACAAACAGAGTCTGGTTTCACAACCATTACTGATTATGTATCCACCAATTCCAGACATTCTACCATCTGTTATGCAATCATCTAGTTCAGGGAAGGGGCACCTGCTGAAATCTCCAACCATCTGCTATTCAGAATGCACTGTAAAACAAAATATTTTGGTATCAATAAAGTTTCATGAATACAGCAAACTCAGCATATTCATCACACAGTATTGATGATGACCTTATTTGGCATTGACACATCAGCACATGAAAGACTAGTGCCTAGGCAACAGAAATAAAGTTCCTTGCCCAGAAATACAGTATGGCAGATAACTCTATCTGGTTGGGATTTGAACCCACAGCCAGCTGATTGCATACCAATTACTGAGTCAGCCTGGTTTATTTTCTGTTATGAGTCTCTGTTCTTAAAATAAATAACAGAAAAGAATGAAAAGAAACAAGCTTTGTAAAAATTCAACAATTCATTTTTTCCCCTAGAATGCAAAGTGAAAATGAAGGAAAAAAACCTTACAGTGTTGCAAATTAAATCCAAAAATAATCTGAGATTTTATAGACACAAATCCTAATAATTTAAAGTTCTGAATATATTTTAGTAGAAATCCAAATTAAGTACAGTGTTGAAGTATTGCTGTGTCTGTGAAGACTTGTATAATGCTGTGCCATTAGTCTTTTGTTGAAACACAGTAATGCAATTCCAGGTTTGAATTTACTATAAATCCCAGTGAGCGTCTCCGTCCAAAAATATTTGTATGAGCACTCTGTATTTCCAGAGAAAATAATCACTGAATTAAATAATTTGAAGAAATAAATTCCAACCCAAATGAACAACTACACACAACAATAATACAAACTGATTCTGCTAGATCTTAAGCATGAATGAATAATCATTCCATAATAATTCATTCTACTTGACCTCAGGTCAAAATTAACATTATCTATTTATATTTTTAAAAAATTTAAAAAATTACCTAATGGAAAATAACCTTCTCAAAAGTTCTTAATGTTTACAAAATGAAATGTTACTTATTGTTAGAAAGTCTGTTACTAAAATTATGATTATAACCTGGACAATGTCAATTACACCAGGTCAATTGTAGCAGAATCCCAATAACCTAGATCCAGACCCAAATAAACAATTTTGCTTCTATTAATAATGATCCTGATAATAAACCTTTACACACAGAGTATATTTTAGCTATGTATTAGTTGTTTACGGAATAATTATGATTTTAGACAAAGTTAAGTTCAACATACAATGTTACACTATAATAGCATATAATGAAATAAAATTGTTCTTACAAAATCTAATAAACAAACCATGCAAATTAAATATACATAACAATTTATAACAAAATTTCCACTTATAGACATATATTAACATGAGGGTCATACAGTTTTGTGAATATATTCAGGCTCACAAAAAATCAATTTTCTTATTTTGTTATATTAGGTTGACATCTGTTTTCAACACAGCCATGAACATTATAACTTATTTGATTGGTCAGAATTCTTATATGTATGGTCAAAAGTCTTATTTGATTGGTCAGAATTCTTATATGTATGGTCAAAAGTCTTATTTGATTGGTAAAAGTCCAAATTTGCAGTAGTATATTCCAAGCCAAACTGTGGAAGAAGTTACTGCAGTGAAACTGTCATGTGACTCTGCATGATAATACTATTATATACTTCCATTTTGGAAAATTATTTGACAGTTTCTTTAAAAGTGTTGAGATGCTAATAAAATGTGAGTAAATCATCAGCTGAGCAATTTTTATTTAGGAATCAATTTGCATCATAAAAAATTATGATCACAACAGACCTTGGGAATGGTTGTGTGGTATACCTGATTATGTGAATTCACTGTTTTATAGGGGGTACCATTTTGGGGTGATTTTTTAGTTCCAACAAAACACATATTTAAATACCCAATAATAATGATTGTTTTGCCAAAGCAGTAAAGGACCACTTACCTAATCTATCAGTGTGACGAATCCAAAGTGTAAATGCAATGTACAGTAAAAGGACTCTTTCCCTAATCCATAAATATGACAAGTCCACTGTGTAAATGAAGTATAGGACCCCCTTCCCTAATCCATAAATGTGGTGAGTCCTGATTACAAAAACAGTAAAGAACCCCTTCCCTAATCCGTATATGTGTTGAGTCCAGAGTGCAAATGCAGGCAATTGACTTTTTCCAATCCAGTTGATTTGTATTTTCCAATCGAGGAGATTTGCAGTTCAATGAAGGAGATTTTTAGTTTTTATCTAAACATTCATATATCTCCAGCACAAGTTCTTTTTTACCTAAGTTTAAATTAAGGTGCAGGTGCAGCAGATCAGGATCTTTTTTTTGTAGTTTGACTCAACTTAAAAGCAAGTATATATGGGAGGTTAATGGAATGGCAATGGTACACAGTATATTACCATATATACTTGCATATAAATTGAGTCCCAATGCAAACAACATAGACCCTGACCTGATGTTGCATAATGCACTGGCAGATCAGAGTCATTTTTGTTTGTTTAACTGATTACCAGATATGCTGGGCACATTAGAATGTCATCATGTTACCACAGTCTTTTGTGCTTGGGCTAGCATCGATTTATATCTAACAATCTTTAAATGCAAAACTATTGTGCATCAATTTTCACACTTTCAAAGTTGTTTTTTTTAAATTAAAATAATGGAAAGCACTCTAAAATAGTTAGTTGGTTTAACAGCATGTTTAACGCCTTACTCCAGGCTGTGTCATGCCAAGTAAATGGGAGCTAAGTGCCTTTACCAGGGACACAGAGTGGGCAGTCAAATAGCACTGATCAGGCAGGTATCATTTCCACAATCCTTGGAAGAAGAATCCAGTGCCCTAACTACCAATCTACCTTAGCTAGGACTAGAGAATGAAGTCAATAATTACTAACAAGCTTGTAATCTACCAAACTTGTTATCAGCATGGAACTTTATATACAAAAGTGTACTTTCCTTGCAGTAGGAATGTAAATGTTTATCTCTCACAGTTATGAATTTTTAAAATATTATGAACTGCATTCTGGGAATAACTCATGTTCAGTGAACAGCAAGGACATTCTTTACTTTCATAAATTGTAGGAAACTTGGAATAGTCAGCAGCAGCCAGTAAAACAACAATGGCACTGAAATCTTAACAGATTATTCTTGGTGGTCTTCCTCCTAATTCTATGATAGGAGAAATACAGTATGCAATTAATCAAGAACTTTGTGCAAGAAAATGTATGATCACAGTATTTACTGATAATAATAATAATAATAATAATAATAATAATAATAAAGTCTTTATTTTATGAGGGTGACACAATTAGTACAAAACCTAATCTCCCTTATGACCCTCAATTATCTACACAACTACAGGCAAATATATAAAACGGCTGGGAAACAAACATCATACAAAAAAAGTTATAATGGAATGGTGTACACAAGGGCAACAAAGTATGTATACTGTGTACACCTACATGCATGACTGACAATACATACATGCATGCACATATACACACAGACAGACATAAACACCCAGAGAGATTTTATATAATTTATACATATACAAATATAATACAAAGTTGGCCTTAACTGGTGAAAGACATTATCCGGATTACATCCATTTCAAACACGTGATGAAAGGAAAGCACTGATGATGCTTCTTTAACATTGTTAGGTAGACAGTTCCAAATGATTGGACAACAAAGTCAAACTATATACAATTCAATCTTGGGTTTAAGAAGAAAGAGATGGGATGACATAGAACATAGCATTGATAGACTAGACAGTGTATTAATATTATTTGTCTTTTTACTGAAATATCATTTATTTAGTTCGTCTTAGAATCATTTGAAACTATACATAAATTGAGCCTTTCTTAAACATATTCTTTCATAGATAGTCATTATTTTCAAATCCTTCATACCTTTGTAGACATTATCATCTCTGTTGTCATCAATAATTCTAATTGCTTGTTTTTGAAGTCTTTCCACTTTTAACAAATTTGTTTTAGAAGCATTAGCCCAAATGATGTTGCAGTAGTCTAGATGATGTTGAATAACAATTTTGTAAAACATTATCCTGTGGTTTAAGGTTAGAAATTCTTTAATTTTGATAGTAACCAGATTTTCTTGGCCATCTTTTGGGTATCATTACTGACCACAACTTACTGTTATCATTGTATCTACAGCACAACAATATAATGCTGTCCATGGAAGCCATAGATTATACTGCCTTATAGTTTGACTACCTTAGAATGAAGTATATAATGCATTATTCCCTCATTATAATGCTGTCCATTAAAGGCATAGAGTATACTGCCTTATAATGTGACTATCTTAGAATGAAGTATATAATGCATTATTCCCTCATTATAATGCTGTCCATGAAAGGCATAGAGTATACTGCCTTATAGTGTGACTACCTTAGAATGAAGTATATAATGCATTATTCCTTCATTGTAATGCTGTCCATGAAAGGCATAGAGTATCTTGCCTTGTAATGAGACTGTCTTATTAGTATGTTGCATAGAATTTCATTACTGTATAATGAAATGATATCCATGATCACAGTTGCCTTTTAACAGGAACAGTGTTATAATGCAGGGTTTCGTCATGCAGGAAAAGATGGTAAATGCCATTTTAAAATTCCCGAATATAATGAAAATTCAAGGTAAGGACAAGGTCTGTCTTGAAGTTCAAGAAAGACACGCAAGTAATACTGTTGAATGATGACTTTGTTTATTATGGTTATGTAGGAATACTACCTCAAAATCAAACATTTGCAAACTATTATACAAAATTTATTATCCACAGTATTTCTTTTCAGATCTCTCACTGGGGAGGGAAATTTCAACTGGAGGTTCATTTTCCCCTTTGACTACCTGGTTGCTGAAGAAAAGATTGTGATCTCACGCAAGGAGACCTTGTTCTCTTGGGATGAGACAGAATCAAAAGTTCCTGCTCGTCTCAACCTACAAGTTTGGGATGCAGACCACTTCTCAGCTGATGATTTTCTTGGTGAGATCATCAGTCAGTCTTATACTTTTAAATAATGTGGATTCACTTTCACTGCAGGATACCAGTTTCCTTCGATTTTATTGTTACTACAAACCTTGAATTTAAAAATCCAATCAGAATCTATCCGTGAAGAAATAGAACTACATACATACTTGATCCCAGTCAAAGAGATGAAGTAAAGTATTCGCTATCTGATTCCTGGTTATTGATTTTTCATTGTTCAGATTTCCATACTGTCCACATAAAATTTAAATCTCCAATAGATTAAAAATTTGTTATTCAAACACAATCATTGTATACTGATGGGTCAGTGTAATTGGCATTTTATCTTACCCATAAATTTAACTAACAATGTAAATGCGAGTTTTTTAAAGTGAAGAAAATGGATAGTTATTATACAAGTAAATCGACAGTACTTAACTAAATTTTAAGCTGAGTTTGCTACTTATTTCTTTCTGCTATAGCAGACAATACGACAGGTATTTCTCTATGACAGCAACCTCAGTGATGGCATCAGATCTCTTTATGATGGCAACATCAGCAATGGCATCAAATCTTTTCTTCGTGGCAACATCTATGATGGTATCAAATCTCTTTATGGTGGCAACATTGGTGATGGCATCAGATCTCTTTATGGTGGCAACATTGGTGATGGTATCAGATCTCTTTATGGTAGCAACATTGGTGATGGCATCAGATCTCTTTATGGTGGCAACATTGGTGATGGTATCAGATTTCTTTATGGTGGCAACATTGGTGATAGCATCAGATCTCGTTATGGTGGCAATATTGGTGATGGCATCAGATCTCTTTATGGTAGTAATATTGGCAATGGTATCAGATCTCTTGATGGTAGCAACATTGGTGATGGTACCAGATCTTTTTATGGTGGTAACATTGGCAATGGCATCAAATCTCTTTATGGTAGCAATATTGGTGATGGCATTAGTGATAAGATGTTGTGTGAAAGTTTTTAAAAAAATCATAAACCATTTTTACACACAATGGAGTTGGTCAGGAAACCAGACTAACTTTACAGGTGATACATCAGTAGAGTTGGTCAGGGAACCATACTAACTTTACAGGTGATACATCAATAGAGTTGGTCAGGGAACCATACTAACTTTACAGGTGATACATCAGTAGAGTTGGTCAGGAAACCAGACTAACTTTACAGGTGATACATCAGATGTGTTGATCTATCCATGTTGTTGATGCAAAATTGCAACATAATCAAACTTTCGCTTTTACGTTATAGCATAATCTGGAAATGTTGTCCAGCAAACAAAAAACACAGCGAAGGTAAAAGGGACAGTCAGCCTCTTAAAAAGGTCAAGGTCACAGATGTATAAATTCATATTTAGATACATGGCTGTGCTTGGAATAAAGGTCAAATTAGTTGTCACAGAAGTATAAAAACCATATTTAGATACATGGCTGTGCTTGGAAAAAAGCAAGAAACATGACAGTTGCATTTATTTAACATCTTGTCATATTGTTTTGAGTATTGCTTATGGCAGGAAAGATGATCACCACCACCACAAGACTTTCAAAAACATAAAATGCTAAGAGATCTAGCAAGTACTTGACCTCCATGTGTTTTGGAACTGCAGTTCCTGAAATGGAACTAGAAGTCATTGTAATTAGTATGTCCTATACAGACATTTTACTTGAACATGTATATAGTATTATCTTAACTGCATCAGACAACAGGAGTATTCTAAATGTTTCAAACACGTTTTCTAAGTTGACAATGGCAGTAAATGATTCTTCATTATGCCTTAATCAAAATTGGTCTATCTTGTGAAAACATTAAATGAGGTCTTTTTAGGGTTAGCAGGTGTTTTATTGTCGTATATACTCATTTATAAATTGAGTCAAATGCAAACAACAAAGATCCTGATCTGCCATAGCATAATACATCTGTAGATCAGGGTCTGTGTTGTGTTGTACTGATTACTCCTAACAAACTGCACAGACCCAGATCTTCTGGTGCATTATGTGATGGCAGATCTGGGTCTGTGCAGTTTTCAGTTGGACTTGTCTTGTAAGTGAGGATAAATGGTACATGCAGCTTACATGAAAATAAAATTTCACAGCATTATTATTCCCTTGTTTGTGGAAATAGTATTCTGATTTGGTCATGTCATACACTGTAAGCTTATCTACAAGACTGCATAAAAACCATTTAATATAGACTGCATAAAAACCATTTAACATAGACTGCATAAAAACCATTTAACATAGACTGCATAAAAACCATTTAATATAGACTGCATAAAAACCATTTAACATAGACTGCATAAAAACCATTTAATATAGACAAAATAAAAACCATTTAATATAGACAAAATAAAAACCATTTAACATAGACTGCATAAAAACCATTTAATATAGACTGCATAAAAACCATTTAACATAGACAAAATAAAAACAATTTAACATAGACAAAATAAAAACCATTTAACATAGACTGCATAAAAACCATTTAATATAGACTGCATAAAAACCATTTAACATAGACTGCATAAAAACCATTTAATATAGACTGCATAAAAACCATTTAATATAGACTGCATAAAAACCATTTAACATAGACTGCATAAAAACCATTTAACATAGACAAAGTAAAAACCATTTAACATAGACTGCATAAAAACCATTTAATATAGACTGCATAAAAACCATTTAATATAGACTGCATAAAAACCATTTAACATAGACTGCATAAAAACCATTTAACATAGACTGCATACAAACCATTTAACATAGACTGCATAAAAACCATTTAACATAGACTGCATAAAAACCATTTAACATAGACTGCATAAAAACCATTTAACATAGACTGGATAAAAATCATTTAATATAGACTGCATAAAAACCATTTAATACAGACTGCATAAAAACCATTTAATATAGACTGCATAAAAACCATTTAATATAGACAAAATAAAACCCATTTAACATAGACAAAATAAAAACCATTTAACATAGACTGCATAAAAACCATTTAACATAGACTGCATAAAATCATTTAACATAGACTGCATAAAAATCATTTATTATAGACTGCATAAAAACCATTTAACATAGACTGCATAAAAACCATTTAATATAGACTGCATAAAAACCATTTAACATAGACTGCATAAAAACCATTTAATATAGACTGCATAAAAACCATTTAACATAGACAAAATAAAAACCATTTAACATAGACTGCATAAAAACCATTTAACATACACTGTTAAAAACCATTTAACATAGACAAAATAAAACCCATTTAACATAGACTGCATAAAAACCATTTAACATAGACTGCATAAAAACCATTTAACATAGACTGCATAAAAACCATTTAATATAGACTGCATAAAACCCATTTAACATAGACTGCATAAAAACCATTTAATATGGACTGCATAAAAACCATTTAATATAGACTGCATAAAAACCATTTAACATAGACAAAATAAAAACCATTTAACATAGACTGCATAAAAACCATTTAATATAGACTGCATAAAAACCATT
Source organism: Sinohyriopsis cumingii (assembly GCA_028554795.2). Taxonomy (NCBI): domain Eukaryota; kingdom Metazoa; phylum Mollusca; class Bivalvia; order Unionida; family Unionidae; genus Sinohyriopsis; species Sinohyriopsis cumingii. The sequence goes on from CM068824.1 coordinate 133,743,806, forward strand.
TAATATAGACTGCATAAAAACCATTTAACATAGACTGCATAAAAACCATTTAACATAGACTGCATAAAAATCATTTAACATAGACTGCATAAAAATCATTTATTATAGACTGCATAAAAACCATTTAACATAGACTGCATAAAAACCATTTAACATAGACTGCATAAAAACCATTTAATATAGACTGCATAAAAACCATTTAACATAGACTGCATAAAAACCATTTAATATAGACTGCATAAAAACCATTTAACATAGACAAAATAAAAACCATTTAACATAGACTGCATAAAAACCATTTAACATAGACTGCATAAAAATCATTTAACATAGACTGCATAAAAATCATTTATTATAGACTGCATAAAAACCATTTAACATAGACTGCATAAAAACCATTTAACATAGACTGCATAAAAACCATTTAATATAGACTGCATAAAAACCATTTAACATAGACTGCATAAAAACCATTTAATATAGACTGCATAAAAACCATTTAACATAGACAAAATAAAAACCATTTAACATAGACTGCATAAAAACCATTTAACATAGACTGTTAAAAACCATTTAACGTAGACAAAATAAAACCCATTTAACATAGACTGCATAAAAACCATTTAACATAGACTGCATAAAAACCATTTAACATAGACTGCATAAAAACCATTTAATATAGACTGCATAAAACCCATTTAACATAGACTGCATAAAACCCATTTAACATAGACTGCATAAAAACCATTTAATATGGACTGCATAAAAACCATTTAACATAGACTGCATAAAACCCATTTAACATAGACTGCATAAAAACCATTTAACATAGACTGCATAAAAACCCTTTAATATAGACTGCATAAAAACCCTTTAATATAGACTGCATAAAAACCATTTAATATAGACTGCATAAAAACCATTTAACATAGACTGCATAAAAACCATTTAACATAGACTGCATAAAAACCATTTAATATAGACTGCATAAAACCCATTTAACATAGACTGCGTAAAACCCATTTAACATAGACTGCATAAAAACCATTTAATATGGACTGCATAAAAACCATTTAACATAGACTGCATAAAACCCATTTAACATAGACTGCATAAAAACCATTTAACATAGACTGCATAAAAACCCTTTAATATAGACTGCATAAAAACCCTTTAATATAGACTGCATAAAAACCATTTAATATAGACTGCATAAAAACCATTTAACATAGACTGCATAAAAACCATTTAACATAGACTGCATAAAAACCCTTTAATATAGACTGCATAAAAACCCTTTAATATAGACTGCATAAAAACCATTTAAGATGGACTGCATAAAAACCATTTAACATAGAGTGCATAAAAACCATTTAACATAGACTGCATAAAAACCATTTAACATAGACTGCATAAAAACCATTTAATATAGACTGCATACAAACCATTTAACATAGACTGCATAAAAACCATTTAACATAGACTGCATAAAACCATTTAATATAGACTGCATAAAAACCATTTAACATAGACTGCATAAAAACCATTTAATATAGACTGCATAAAAACCATTTAATATAGACTGCATACAAACCATTTAACATAGACTGCATAAAAACCATTTAACATAGACTGCATAAAAACCATTTAATATAGACTGCATACAAACCATTTAACATAGACTGCATAAAAACCATTTAACATAGACTGCATAAAAACCATTTAATATAGACTGCATAAAAATCATTTAATATAGACAGCATAAAAACCATTTAATACAGACTGCATAAAAACCATTTAATATAGACTGCATAAAAACCATTTAATATAGACAAAATAAAACCCATTTAACATAGACTGCATAAAAACCATTTAACATAGACTGCATAAAAACCATTTAACATAGACTGCATAAAAACCATTTAACATAGACTGCATAAAAACCATTTAATATAGACTGCATAAAACCCATTTAACATAGACTGCGTGAAACCCATTTAACATAGACTGCATAAAAACCATTTAATATGGACTGCATAAAAACCATTTAACATAGACTGCATAAAACCCATTTAACATAGACTGCATAAAAACCATTTAACATAGACTGCATAAAAACCCTTTAATATAGACTGCATAAAAACCCTTTAATATAGACTGCATAAAAACCATTTAATATAGACTGCATAAAAACCATTTAACATAGACTGCATAAAAACCATTTAACATAGACTGCATAAAAACCCTTTAATATAGACTGCATAAAAACCCTTTAATATAGACTGCATAAAAACCATTTAAGATGGACTGCATAAAAACCATTTAACATAGAGTGCATAAAAACCATTTAACATAGACTGCATAAAAACCATTTAACATAGACTGCATAAAAACCATTTAATATAGACTGCATACAAACCATTTAACATAGACTGCATAAAAACCATTTAACATAGACTGCATAAAACCATTTAATATAGACTGCATAAAAACCATTTAACATAGACTGCATAAAAACCATTTAATATAGACTGCATAAAAACCATTTAATATAGACTGCATACAAACCATTTAACATAGACTGCATAAAAACCATTTAACATAGACTGCATAAAAACCATTTAATATAGACTGCATACAAACCATTTAACATAGACTGCATAAAAACCATTTAACATAGACTGCATAAAAACCATTTAATATAGACTGCATAAAAATCATTTAATATAGACAGCATAAAAACCATTTAATACAGACTGCATAAAAACCATTTAATATAGACTGCATAAAAACCATTTAATATAGACAAAATAAAACCCATTTAACATAGACTGCATAAAAACCATTTAACATAGACTGCATAAAAACCATTTAACATAGACTGCATAAAAACCATTTAACATAGAGTGCATAAAAATCATTTAACATAGACTGCATAAAAATCATTTATTATAGACTGCATAAAAACCATTTAACATAGACTGCATAAAAACCATTTAATATTGACTGCATAAAAACCATTTAATATAGACTGCATAAAAACCATTTAACATAGACTGCATAAAAACCATTTAATATAGACTGCATAAAAACCATTTAACATAGACAAAATAAAAACCATTTAACATAGACTGCATAAAAACCATTTAACATAGACTGCATAAAAACCGTTTAACATAGACAAAATAAAACCCATTTAACATAGACAAAATAAAACCCATTTAACATAGACAAAATAAAAACCATTTAACATAGACAAAATAAAATCTTGCCTGCATATACAGATGACCTGATTAGATTTTCAGGTCATTCCAGCTTTATTTAATTTTTCAGCATGTTTTTTTAATGAAAAATTTGAACTTGTACCATTTTGATAAAATCATTGTTAGCAAACTTTGGCAAAAAACTACTAGACGTAGACACATGAAATTGTCGTCAGGCTCTAGTTAGTCTAAGCAACATATACCAGTCATGCTGTCACTGTTGGCATTAACAGTTTATTAAGGTTTTGCATGTGATTATATTTCCTAAACCTTAATGGATTTTCTTCATATTTGGAATAAATCATTATGAAGCTGAGATAATTCATTCTCTGACATGATCACCTGCATCTTTTCTTTTAGGTCAAGGTCATAGTCATAGAAATTTTGCTTTAAGATTTTTGGTTAAAGGTTTTGTGTTTGCTTATAAATTCCTATACACCTTAATAGATTCTCATTATACTGGGCATGAATAATTATGAAGCAAATATAATTGACTACAAAATGCTTAATAAGTATATAATCAAATAAAGCATTAATTTTTGCCTTCCGTAAAACCGTCTCTATATAAAATCTCAACAGTCCATTTTTGGACCACTATTCCTTGCACAAAATGGTTGATCACTTGTATAACAAATGTTTGACTTTGTTAAGCAGTTTAGCACACAGCATGAATGGCTTTGCTGTCCAAGTATTTGTACATAAAATTAGATAAATATTTCAGTTCTCTCTGGTTCAAGATTATAGGTACTGTTGTTGATTTATTCCCTGTGGTAATTGAGGCACCAATATTATTGCAAGCAGAGAGAATTGCAGATTCCTGCCTAATGATGTCAAAATATAATCAGTCAGGACTTATCAACTACAAATACCATCACAGTGCATGTATGTCAATTATTGTACCAGTATGCAGAAGAAAGTTAAAAATCACCCATTTTTGAAGCAATTTGAAAAACCCAATATGAAGTACATGATGGGACTTTGATCTCTTCAAGTAATTTTGTGTTGACTCTGCAGTCTTAAACAATGCAACAGAAAAGAGCAAAAGCCAACAAGTTTTATAAAATTCAACAAATAATTTATTTCCCTAGAAGACAAAGTGAAAATTTTAAAAAAAAGAACTTACATTATTGTGAATTAAAGTGGAAATAGTCCCAAAGTTCTATCACAAATCACAAAACATAGAGTATTCTAAATGAATTCCAATGCTGTTCTGAATGAGTTCCACACTAGAATGTGCTGATGTACCATAGCATGGAATAGTGTTGATGTGCCAACAGTCTTGATGTATCCCCCATGATATATTCCAAAATGTCTCTAAATGAATTCACAATAATCCCAAAATAGTCATTTAGTCTGAAAGTTTTATTGGGCACCTTGTAAGTCCAGTGAATAATTTAATTAAATAAATCCTCTCAAATTAAAACTGAGCACAACTAAGGTTCAAGATAGGAATAATGACTTTCTGTTTACATTTCCCTTATACAAAAAACTAAGACACAATATGAGGACCAGGATGAGGGTTGTCTTAGTGGACATTTCCATGAACTCTAAACATAATACATGTTTAGAATTTTCTAAGGTCAGAATCAAGGTTGTATCTAGAACTTGACATAGTAAACATGTATACCAAGAAATAATAATAATCTTAATATAGAATCTACTATCACAGATGCAAATTTAGCAATGTAATATGTTGCTTGCAAACAGTAGCAATGTAATATGTTGCTTGCAAACAGTAGCAATGTAATATGTTGCTTGCAAACAGTAGCAATGTAATATGTTGCTTGCAAACAATAGCAATGTAATATGTTGTGCAATGTAATATGTTGTTTGCAAACAATAGCAATGTAATATGTTGCTTGCAAACAATAGCAATGTAATATGTTGTGCAATGTAATATGTTGTTTGCAGTCAATAGCAATGTAATATGTTGCTTGCAAACAATATACATCATTCAGGTAGGACCAAACTCCTACCCTCAATTATTGACAAAGGTCAGGCACAATACAAATTAATCACACACAGCATCTAATCATGGACAAAAGCCAACACACAATACAAATTAATCACACATAGCATATAATCATAGACAAAAGCCAACACACAATACAAATTACTCACACATAGCATATAATCATGGACAAAAGCCAACACACAATACAAATTACTCACACATAACATATAATCATAGACAAAAGCCAACACAGAATGCAAATTAATCACACATAGCATCTAATCATGGACAAAAGCCAACACACAATACAAATTAATCACACATAGCATCTAATCATGGACAAAAGCCAACACACAATACAAATTAATCACACATAGCATCTAATCATGGACAAAAGTCAACACACAATACAAATTAATCACACATAGCATCTAATCAAGGACAAAAGCTAACACACAATACAAATTAAATATATGTAACAAAATTTCCACTTATAAAAATGGTCTCATTTTGAAAAAAAGTGACATATTTCAGGACTGAATGAGGTTGGTATAAAGCTGGTATTAACTGAGACTTAATACAAAGGTAAATTTTAAGTTTATAGGTCAATCGAATATTTATTAAATAAATTCAAATGCTGTATTTTACTATATGTCCTTCCAATGTATGGGCAGTACAGTACATTTTTATCTTTGCTGTCATTTAGGCATAAGGGAATACATGTTTTAAGAGTAAAATATGTGACAATGACTTAAGAATAGTACAAGGCTGAATTGTTTAGTCATATATGGTAAATTTTTGTCGTAGGGGTGGGAAGCAATATTGTACAGGTAATGCATATTTGGATAAAAGATTTCGGGTTCCTATTTGTGGACAGTGCCACGTAAACAGTAGATGTTGCCAGTATTATGATGGACCTTGACCTTGACCTCCATGTTCCTTTTAGGTTCTTTAACTATTGACATGAACAGATTCCCAAGGGGAGCTAAATCTTCCAAGTTATGTACTCTGGATATGCTGAAAACAGATGGAAGTGTGCCACAGATGTCGCTTTTTAAACAGAAACGAGTCAAGGGATGGTGGCCATTTTACATCAAAAATGAAGGGACTGATGAATATGAACTCACGGTAAATGCAATTTATTTGTCAAAAACAGTAACCATTTTTTTCTAAGGATTTTATATTTGTTAAGTTTATCTTTTATTTGATATAGGATTCCCAAAATTTGCACTTTTTGATGCTTTATATTTGATCTAGTCTTACTTCCTATTGATATTTATTTGGCAGGATTTATCTACCTAAATATTTGTGCAGTTTCATTTTTCAAAAGTTACCTTTAGTTGGCAGCATATAGCCACTAATGTGCTGATGTGTCTTTAAAGACTAATACAGATTAACATATACATTTTCTTCGCTTCCAACACTGTTACCTGTAACAATAAAACAATGATAACATCAAGATGGTGAAAAATCCTATGCTATGAATTTTATATTATTGTCATTTTTGAAATTAGGTCATTTAGATAAGGATTTAGATGAAAACAAACTATTTTGTCAACGATGGTTATTATTTGTCCTCCATGTGGTGGAACATTTAGGTTGGGGGATGCCTGGGATTTGTTCTTGAGCCAGGTTATTTTGTTATGTTGTACCTCACGATAATTTATCTTTGTTCAGTTAATAAAGTGGATGTAGTAAGGTTTTTGTATAAATCAGAACAAGAATATTTGTTCAGGCTATTTTTATGGGCGGAATGATTTTGTAAACAAAAAGTCACGTTTTCTTCAGAAAATGAAATGGTTAGTCTCGTATAGGTTCATTATAGGGTTCTGCATGTCAGCCAAGATCAAGTGGAAGGTGATGCCATCCTTACAAAATTCTTGGTTTGCTTTCAGTGGTAGCAATTTTAATGGGTCAAATTGGAGGAGAGCAAACAAAAGTTTTTTTATGGATGGTTTCACAGGTTTCATTTTGTAATTATAGTATGTCACAGTACATATCATTGATGCTACAATAGCTGAAAAATTGGAAGCTAGGGGACATGGAAGAAATAAATATATGCTATGATTGATTGTTCAGGTATCCTGTATATCCATGTACAATATATTCATGTACAATATATCCATGTACAATATTTCCATGTAAATATATTCATGTACAATATATCCATGTACAATATATTCATGTACAATATATTCATGTACAATATATCCATGTACAATATATTCATGTACAATATATCCATGTAAATATATTCATGTACACTATATTCATGTACAATATATCCATGTACAACATGTACAATATATCCATGTACATTATATCCACATACAATATATTCATGTACAAGTCCAATCCAACTGCAGGCTGCATAGACCCAAACCTGCCAGTGCAATTTGTTTGGCTTAATCAGTGGAAAAAAGAACATAGACCCTAATCTGCTGTCACTTTATGTAATGACAGGTCTGAGTCTATGCATTTTCTTAGGATTAATAAATAAAACTATTAGCATAGACCATGATATGTCAACTCATTATGTGATGGTAGATCTGGGTCTGCAGTGTTCACAGTAGGTTCACAGATAATAGTAACACTCAGTTCTGCTGTTTGTAGCTGTTGTCATGTCATTGTACTAACTGTTCTCAGCTGTATGCACTTAATATAGAAATCCTAAACTTTAATAACGAACCACTATTTTCTTTTCTCTAACAGAACTGTTTCGAGAATATTGGATACTGTAAACCCGTAGTTATCTTTAGGCTATTATTAAATCTTTGCTTAGTTTTCATGTCTGAACTACCTCTTCATTAATGATAACTTTTTACCTGTTATTTCTTTCAAATTGGATACACCTGAAAATAATTATTGTAAAATTCTTCACAGAAAACCACCTGTGTCAAGAATTAAACTGCCAGTGTAAGCTATTATTCTGTCATCAGTTCACAGTAAAATATATTGATGATACAGTACAGTTAGGGAGCCATCAGTACGTTTCACAAAAACTGTTTCTTGCAAATTGATTTTAAAATTGCTCAGACAGGATTTAATGAATCTGTTTATAGAAATAACATTTATTTATTTCTCTAATCTTTCTAAAATTTTATTCTTTTCTATTTCATATTCTCACCTGTCTGTCATGAGGTTATGTCAAACCCTTCATTTTCCCTGCTTGTTTGAAATTAATAGATTATAAACTGTTTAGCAAATTAAGTTTTAGACTTACTGTATATACTCATTCACGAGTCCAACTGCAAACTACAGAGACACCGATCTGCCACTGTGTAATGTGATGGCAGATCTGGGTCTATGCAGTTTGTAAGGAATAATCAATAGGACAAACAACATAGACCCTGATCTACAGACACATTATGTTATGACAGATCAGGATCTATGTTATTTGCAGTTGGACTCGACATATAGGTGAGCATATATATGGTATGTACATTTATTATGGTCACATTGGTGTTGGATAATATATATATTTGGGGGACCATACCATATATGTATTAAAGACAAGTATCACTTCATGTGATTCATACTGGCATTTATTTAGCCCTCACAGAGTGTTATGTTATACCAGATGACTTTTGGGTTATACCAGATGAATGTTGGGTTATACCAGATGAATGTTGGGTTATACCAGATAATGTTGGGTTATACCAGACGACTTTTGGGTTATACCAGATGACTGTTGGGTTATACCAGATGACTGTTGGGTTAGTGCTCTCAGAAAGCTCTTACTAGCCATTGAGTCAATTCATCTGCTTTTATGGCATCCTAAAAAGTAATGCATCTCAGTCATGACAGTAGTACATCTGCATGGGATTCCACTCTTGATTGGTCCATTTCACAATTATTAAGTTTTGATGCACTTTTAGACTAATCCGAGGTAGGGTATTCCATGCTGATTCTGTTCTGCATTCTCTTGTTGGAGATGATACATCATTGTCATGCTCATTTTAAGTTCATATTTGCATGGCTGCATCTGTACCAATGAGCTGCCATTTTTTACAACGTCTGTTTCTTTTTAGAATTAGAGAAAAATAAGATCTTGCATATGCACTAGTTACTGAGTTCCTGTACAAACATTCTGACCCTTGGCTGGCATTTCCCTATCTCACACCATTCTGACCCTTGGCTGGCATTTCCCTGTCTCACACCATTTTGACCTTTGGCTGGCATTTCCCTATCTCACACCATTCTGACCCTTGGCTGACATTTCCCTATCTCACACCATTCTGACCCTTGGCTGGCATTTCCCTTCCTCACACCATTCTGTCCCTTGGCTGGCATTTCCCTATCTCATACCTTTCTGACCCTTGGCAAGTATTTCTCTATCTCACACCATTGCATTTGATGGATTATAGTAATCCTTGGTGATAGATTTGACTAAGTGGGTAACAAAAAAGATCTCCAATCCCACACATTGCATTATGATCAAATATTTTTTCATACATGCTACACTTTTCCTTTACATTACACAAAAGCATGAAGCTAGCAGTAGATAAAGTGACTATCCAAACTTTCATTTTAATCTTAAAACCCAAAATGTTCTAACTTCTTTACTTGTAGTGTGTCAGGTTAACAATCCCAAATCACCTGGTCTAATGTGCTTATTGTATGGTATTAGCTCACCTGTCCAGAAGGCCTAGTGTGCTTTATGTATAGTATTAGCTCACCTGTACATAAGGCCTAGTGTGCTTATTGCATGATATTAGCTCACCTGTCCATGAGGCATAATGTGCTTATTGTATGGTATTAGCTCACTTGTCCATATGGTCTACTGTGCTTATTATATGGTATTAGCTCACCTGTCCATAAGGACTACTGTGCTTATTGTATGGTATTAGCTCACCTGTCCTTAAGGCCTAGTGAGCATATGATATTAGCTCACCTGTCCATAAAGCCTAGTGTGCTTATTGTATGGTATATGGTACTAGCTCACCTGTCCATAAGGCCTAGTGTGCTTATTGTATGGTATTAGCTCACCTGTCCATAAGGCCTAGTGAGCTTATTGTATGGTATTAGCTCACCTGTACATAAAGCCTAGTGTGCTTATTGTATAGTATATGGTATTAGCTCACCTGTCCATAAGGCCTAGTGTGCTTATTGTATGGTATTAGCTCACCTGTCCATAAGGCCTAGAGGGCTTATTGTATGGTATATCATATTAGCTTACCTATCCATAATGTCTAGTGTGTTTATTTTTTTATGGTATCAGCTCACCTGTCCCAAAAGCCTAGTGTACTTTTTGTATGGTGTTAGCTCACCTGTCCAGAAAGCCTAGTGAGCTTATGGTATGTCCATATGACTGTTACCCATCCATCAAGGTTTGCTTCTTACCACTACAAGGCAGTATTTTCAATCTGATTTTCAACTTTGAATATAGATTTATATCATCAACAGCTCCAATATTTTTTTTTTAAATGTGCAATATCTATGGATATTATTGAAGTAATCTTGCATCTGATTGGCTGAACTTGTTGCAATGTGAAATCTATTTCTGATTTGATTTTTATAAGTTACATCATCAAAATTTCAGATAGGTTTGATAATGATCGAGATATTGGCATATTTATTGTTTCTAATTGGTTGATCTTGTTACCATTCTGTTCAAACTTGGAATAATGGTTTATATCATCAAGTTCTTAACTTCAATAAATAAGCAAAATCTATGCATACTAATGAGTTTGTTTTGCATCTGATTGGCTGAATTTGTGATTACTTTATAGACTGTTATATTATCTGATTAGAGAAAACATGGCAAATTAAAGATTTGTAAACTTCACTTTTAAAGCTTCTGGATGACTTTGATTATTAATTATGCCTTTATCTTCATAAAGAATATTTATCAGTCAGAAGTAAAATTAGTAAAATTAGCATGATAGAGAGGTCATTTAGGTAGGATTTGTTCTTAAAATACTACATAAGCCTGCTTGGTGAAATGGTCATCTGTTGTGCAAGTTATGTAAGCCAGGTAAGCAACATTAGGCCTGGACATGGACCTATATTTTTACATTTGCACCAACCAAATTTTGGTTTTCTTAGAAACTGAGCCAAAATTGTTATTCATGGTGGGGGGGGAGCAGTGCCAAAATCTATGTACATTAGGACATAACAGCCCAAAAAGACCATTGGCATGCAGACATGAATCAATAGGCAAACAATAATGATGATGATGATGATAAAATCATTTTTATTATTGTTCTTATTGTTTTCTTGTTATTATTGAGATTGAAAAGTTAATAAATTTATTTCTTAGAGATGGTAAACTTTTTATTGTTACTGAAAAACAGAAGTTCTTATATTTAACAAGAAAATTAATTTTTTTAACGCAAAATTTATATGCATATTCACAACCTTAAGTACTTTCAGGAATTTAGAAAATTATAATGCAAAGAATTCCTACTCATGCCTTCAATGGACTTCCACCGATACAATAAACCATTTCCATTGTTTTTACAATGTCTTGATTACAAGTTATCCAAAACAGTGAAATTGTACTGGACCAAGATTTTTGGACGTATCATATTACACACTTATAAGCCAAATCCAACTGCAAATCTGCACAGTCCGAGATCGACCATCGCATACAGTGCTGACAGATCTGGACAAGTAGTTTGTTTGGAGCCCGATCTGCTCATTTCAGGTCCTAGTTTTTTGTATATATATACATGTCATTGGACAAGGGCACTTTAAAGACCACACATCATGTTTTGATTGCAAAAGCACAATAAATTTGTAATTTTTCTAACATATATAGATTTGCTATTTTATACTTCATTAACTTCATATTAGTGCAGTTGTTAGAACTCTCAGCACTGCTGACCAACAAATCACATACAAGCATGCCACTACACACATGCCTGTGATATACATTAGTTCAGAGCATGTGCCTGTGATATGCATTAGTTCAGAGCACATTCCTGTTATCTGCATTAGTTCAGAGCACATGCCTGTGATATGCATTAATCCAGAGTAAATGGTATGCGATATGCATTAGTCCAGAGAACATTCCTGTGGTATGCATCAGGTCACAGCATATGCCTGTGTTATGCATAAGGTCACAGCATATGCCTGTGATATGCAAACAGAACAGATGATAGATATGTACTAGAAGCGAAGGTGAAGAAGATTGAAGTTTTTTAAAACTTTTCTACAGCTGTAGATGCATACATGTGATAGGGGGATGTGATAAGGGGAGCACAAATGTTTAAAAATCTACTAAACATGAATGCGAAGGCCCAAACCCAAAGAAAAGAAGCCATTATTACAAAATTTAGTGATCTGCATGAAAGGTTGATGAAATATGACAACAACTTGTAACTCAGAGCATAGATAAACTTGTTTTTACATCTTCTTTTGTGCTTGTATATTCTCTTCTTTCTATGGTTTCATTTATTCTCAGGTTTTTTTTGTTCTTCTCTCATTGCTTACTTTCTTAACTTGATACTAACTTTTCTTAACAAAGTACTTGATTTGTTGTACTCATTACTTTTCTCAACTTGATACTCACCGTTGTGAACTGGATACTTGCTTTTCTCAACTTGATACCCACCTTTCTCTACTTGATACTTGCTTTTCTCAACTTGATACCCACCTTTCTCTACTTGATACTTGCTTTTCTCAACTTGATACTCACCTTTCTCTGCTTGATACTTGCTTTTCTCAACTTGATACCCACCTTTCTCTACTTGATACTTGCTTTTCTCAACTTGATACTCACCTTTCTCTGCTTGATACTTGCTTTTTTCAACTTGATACTCATCTTTCTCTACTTGATACTTGCTTTTCTCAACTTGATACTCACCTTTCTCTACTTGATACATGCTTTTCTCAACTTGATACCCACCTTTCTCTACTTGATACTTGCTTTTCTCAACTTGATACTCACCTTTCTCTACTTGATACATGCTTTTCTCAACTTGATACCCACCTTTCTCTACTTGATACATGCTTTTCTCAACTTGATACTCACCTTTCTCTGCTTGATACATGCTTTTCTCAACTTGATACTCACCTTTCTCTACTTGATACTTGCTTTTCTCAACTTGATACCCACCTTTCTCTACTTGATACTTGCTTTTCTCAACTTGATACTCACCTTTCTCTGCTTGATACTTGCTTTTTTCAACTTGATACTCATCTTTCTCTACTTGATACTTGCTTTTCTCAACTTGATACTCACCTTTCTCTACTTGATACATGCTTTTCTCAACTTGATACCCACCTTTCTCTACTTGATACTTGCTTTTCTCAACTTGATACTCACCTTTCTCTACTTGATACATGCTTTTCTCAACTTGATACCCACCTTTCTCTACTTGATACATGCTTTTCTCAACTTGATACTCACCTTTCTCTGCTTGATACATGCTTTTCTCAACTTGATACTCACCTTTCTCTACTTGATACTTGCTTTTCTCAACTTGATACCCACCTTTCTCTACTTGATACTTGCTTTTCTCAACTTGATACTCATCTTTCTCTACTTGATACATGCTTTTCTCAACTTGATACCTTTCTCTACTTGATACATGCTTTTTTCAACTTGATACTCATCTTTCTCTACTTGATACTTGCTTTTCTCAACTTGATACTCGCCTTTCTCTACTTGATACATGCTTTTCTCAACTTGATACCTTTCTCTACTTGATACTTGCCTTTCTCAACTTGATACTCACCTTTCTCTGCTTGATACATGCTTTTTTCAACTTGATACTCATCTTTCTCTACTTGATACTTGCTTTCCTCAACTTGATACTCACCTTTCTCTACTTGATACATGCTTTTCTCAACTTGATACCTTTCTCTACTTGATACTTGCTTTTCTCAACTTGATACTCACTGTTGTGAACTTGATATTTGCTTTTCTCAACTTGATACTCACCTTTCTCAACTTGATACTTGCTTTTCTTAGTGTGATACTTCAATCCTCTAATTGTGCTATTTATCCCTCTATTGTAGGGTAAGGTGGAAGCTGAGTTGCACCTTTTGACAAGTGAAGAGGCTGAGAAGCACCCTGCAGGACAGGGGCGATCAGAGCCAGACCCACTGGATAAACCAAAGTGAGTGCAACCCCACATGTTGTCTGGTTATCATACATTTGTTGACAAAATAGTATAACATTAGATATGTTGTGCTGTACTACTGGCCTACACCTAGATAGAAAATATTGAAATCTTTTGTGCAACTGCTTATGTATATGAACATGAAACCAAAGAACGTTAGACTGCATCTGAAGATATTTTGCAGTTATTTGTCTTTCAGAAGATATCCCTGTGTCCCAAAAATGTAATTTACCAAGTCATCATACACCATATGTGAATTATCTGATCATAAAAATCATTAAGAGTGAGCCAGAATCTGAAAAGAATAATCCCCTCCTCTGCGGTAAAGAATTTTCTATTGTGATCCTTTGTCCATTGTACATCGTTAATTATTCATTAATTATTCATTAATTATTCATTCACAATTATTATTTACAATCACTTCTCAAAACTACTTGACAAATTTCCACATAATTTTACAAGGAGCATTCTGCCATTGAGACCTTTCAAATCTGGTCATTTGATGCCAATCCATCATCGATATGGCTGCCAGGGTCATTTGATGCCAATCCATCATCAATATGGCTGCCATGGTCATTTGATGCCAATCCATCATTGTTATGACTGCCAGGGTCATTTGATGCCAATCCATCATTAATATGGCTGCCAGGGTCATTTGATGCCAATTCATCATCGATATGGCTGCCAGGGTCATTTGATGCCAATCCATCATCAATATGGCTGCCATGGTCATTTGATGCCAATCCATCGTTGTTATGGCTGCCAGGGTCATTTGATGCCAATCCATCATCGATACTGCTGCCAGGGTCATTTGATGCCAATCCATCATTAATACGGCTGCCAGGGTCATTTGATGCCAATTCATCATCGATATGGCTGCCAGGGTCATTTGATGCCAATCCATCATCGATATGGCTGCCAGGGTCATTTGATGCCAATCCAGCATTGATATGGCTGCTAGGGTCATTTGATGCCAATCCATCATCGATATGGCTGCCATGGTCATTTGATGCCAATCCATCATCGATACAGCTATTTGATGCCAATCTATCATCGATATGGCTGCTAGTCATTAACATATTAAACCCTTTGAACAGCTTCTTCTCAAAACTGATCAAAAAACTGAACTTGACAGAAAGCATTCAAAAAAGTCTTTCAGTTTTGTACAAATGATGCCAATACACCAACAAATATGGCTTGAATTAGTAATAATGGACTTAATGACCTTTAATAACTTCCCAAAGACTACTTCACAGAATTTGACCGAATGCATCCTGGCATAAATTCCTTTCGAATTTTTAACAGTGATGCCAATCCACCTCATAATATTGTTGTCATTAAAAAAAGTATGTCTTCAGATGAATTTTTCTTAAAAACTGCTTAACAGAATATGACCAAATTTGACACCACATACTGTTTTAAAGCACAATCAAATTTTTACAAAGTAATGCTGTCACCGTCAAATATAGGAAACCCTTGCTAAAAATGGAAAAAGCTTTAAGCAATTTATTCTAACAGAATTTGACAAAATTTAAAAGAAAGTTGTGTTGTATGAAGAATTTCCTTTTTTTAAAACAGATTACACTGATTAGCCTTCAGATATTGAAAAAAATATTCTCAAAAAGTACATAACAGAATTTAATAAAATTTATGACAGAAAGCAACCTGTTCAAAACAACTTGCAGGTTTTTGCAAATTTTGCAGATCATCCATCAAATGTAGTAGGTTTTACTCAAACAGAAAAAGCTTTATGAACAGTTTCTACTCAACACCGAAAATTCATCCTAGTAATAAGAGCTTTCTATTAGTTGCAAATAATGCCAGCCTGCCATCAAAAATGGAAACTGTTCTTAAAAACATTTCAACCTTGAAACAACTATTTCCCACACACAACAAATCGGAATTTGACTGGATGTGACAGATGGCAACATGACATAAAGGGCTGCTCAAGTGATTCTAATCCGTGATCAGTTATGGTTACCATTACTAAAAACAGAAGGGGTCCCAAGTGGCTGAGTGGTCTAAATTGCTCTTCATTACGGATCACTGCCATCTCACCTCTGTCTGCATGGGTTTGAGTCTCGGGCTCAGCCAGTGAAGTTACTTGACAAATCCTGCCAGTAGCTTCTCATGGGTCAGTGGTTCTTTCCATGGTTTTCCTGGGTTCTTCCTCCACCATTGATACTGGCTGCCATGTATAGCCTATCTTGGGCTAAAAAATGGCATTAAACACTATAACAACAACAACTAAAAACAGAAAATCATTTAAACAACTTTATCTAGAAAAAAACACTCAAACGAATTTGACAAATTTTGACAACAACATCCTGGCATACAGAGGCCCTTTAATAATGGACAAACATTGCTGATGTGCCATCAGATGTGAAAAAAGATTACAAAAAGGAGAGGAATCATGAACCAGTTGTTTTCTTAATATATTAATTAAACAGCATTAGATAAAAAAAATTTTACAGAAAGCTTCCTTCTGACTGAAGTTTCTTGGCCAACAGCTTATGTGTTTGATGGTTATGCAGATGTCAGCAAGATGAGTGATCTTAGACTCACATGGGTCTCTTGTTTTTTTCTTTTCTTTTACGTTTACATCCATTGCATATTTTTTTAGCAAGTAGCAGGAATTAACAGTCTGGAATAGTTTCGTAAATTTCTGATTTTCGAATTTATTAATTTATTTGCCTACAGTCACACTTGTTGAGCACATATACATATATATATTTATTTATTTTCAGCCGCCCGGACTCCTCTTTCATCTGGTTTTTGAATCCGCTGAAGTCACTACGATACATCATATGGCACAACTACAAGTGGGTCATCATTAAGATTTTAATCATCCTCCTGTTGGCTGCATTGCTTGTGCTCTTCTTCTACTCCATGCCTGGTTACACTGTCAAGAAACTGTTCAATACATAATGTACACTGTCAAGAAACTATTCAATGCATAACGTACACTGTCAAGAAACTATTCAATGCATAATGTACACTGTCAAGAAACTATTCAATGCATAATGTACACTGTCAAGAAACTATTCAATGCATAATGTACACTGTCAAGAAACTGTTCAATGCATAATGTACGATGTCAAGAAACTATTCAATACATAATGTACACTGTCAAGAAACTATGAAATGCATAATGTACAATGTCAAGAAACTATTCAATACATAATGTACACTGTCAAGAAACTATTCAATGCATAATGTATACTGTCAAGAAACTATTCAATGCATAATTTATACTGTCAAGAAACTATTTAATGCATAATGTCCAGCACTGGTTTGTGCTAAAATATTAACATCCAAGAGAAACATTTTTGTTAAGAGTGGAAAATTTTGGTGAAGATGAATATTTAACATTTTTTTCCACAAATTATACAATAGTTGTCTGAGTTTAGGGCTTGTGCAGCCCATAGAATTGCACATATGTCTTTACTGTGATTTGGTCATTGCTATCAAACAATCTATGTCACTTGCAACAGATAAGACAAGGATAAGATTATTATACAAAGAAAGTTAGCTTAAAGATCCCATGTAAAATTAATGTCACCCTTAAGCTTTTTGTATGAAAAAGTCTCTTGTATCTTTGTATCAAAATTTTGGTAGAAAATTGTGAAGAAATAGGGGGATGTCATTTAGTTGAAGTTGGTAGACAATAATTACCACTAAAATGCAATGGTCTGTATACTTAATTAATCAAACATCAATATAAACACAAACAAAAAATGTGATGGAAAGTGAAAGATGGTACACAATTCAACATGCTATATGTGTGTTGGATAGAGCATATTATATAGTTGCCATGGAAACTATAAATCATGTACATATACTAGCACACATGTGTAAGTGGGATCTAACTGTATAGCCCCAAATCTGACATTCCATAATGCCCTGGTAGATCTGGGTTTATGAAGTTTGATAGAAATAATCAATGCAACAAATCACATAGACCCTGATCTGCCTGTGCATTATGCAATGATACATCAAGGTCTGTGTTGTTTTTGCAGTTAAACCTTGAGGCATGTATACATGGCATATTACACATAAGCCTTTATTTACTTACACAACTCATTTGGTCCTTCACAAAACATAATGGCATTGAACTATAGCTAAAGATTAGTTTGGAGTATAGAATTGGGAATATCTCATCAGTTTCGTTTTCTGTCTGACTGGAGATGTACGAGTCTATAACTAAGCATTTGATTGGTCACTTATATTATGCAAATGTACAAGTCTCTAACTAAATACCCGAGTGGTCGGTTATATTATGGAGATCTAAAAGTCTCTCAATAAGCACCTGACTTGTCAGTTATGTTATGGAGACATACGAATCTCTCAATAAGCACCTGACTTGTCAGTTATGTTATGGAGACATACAAATCTCTCAATAAGCACCTGACTTGTCAGTTATGTTATGGAGACATACGAATCTCTCAATAAGCACCTGTTTGGTCATTTATGTTTTTTTTGTTTTCATAGCAAGCCCTTTTGTCACAGCTTTAAAGGTCTTTTTGGCTGGTTTGAAGACCAAGTCTTTTATTAATCATGTTATATTTGTTGTACAAAAGATGTAAGAATAAAAAAAAGTAATCTTCATGGAAATGGTTTGTGTATAGAGTGGAACCCCGCTATAGTGTGATAATTGGGGTCCAAAACATTGGATCGTGTTAATGCGGGGTTTTACAGTATTTCACCTTTTTCAGAGAACAACACTTTGGAACATACATGTTTATTCATGTCTAATGTATATGATGAATAGGGTATCAACACCATTTACTTTTGTACTGTCGTGGTATGCAATTCATTTAAAATATTCAATAATTTTGTCACAGATCATTGTGCCTGAATTCAACGTCTAATATATAGCATGAACAGAGTTTTAACACCGTTTACTTACCGTCTGATATCGTACCATTGTGGCATGCAGTTAATCCATAATACATGTAATTCCATTGCAAAAACTGCATACATATTTAAACTATTCAGTAATTTTGTCACAGATCATTATGTGTCTGAATTCAATGGGAAAAATTAACAGCAAAATTAGGTTAAGAAAGATGAAGCACATGTGTGGTTCATTACGTTCCAGGGTCTATGAATGGTGTCTGAACAAATTTCATGCTGCTAAAATTTTATCATATGCATTTCTGTGTCCATTTATCCATTGTAAATTCCCAATAATTATAACTTGTACGCCTATTCATTTGAATGACTACAGCAAGAATAATTAACAAACAACACATGCTTTCAGTGTGCATATAAATTTTGCTTCAGATTTTGTGAATATCAAAAGAAACACATGAAAATAACTTGTAAAACGATTTTTAAGCTGAACGCATGTAAAATTTCATACCCATTAAATTTCCAGCTTATAAAGTGGACATTATTTACTGGTCGACTGATTGCATCTAATAACACTGCCAAGCCCAGCAACATGTTAGCGGCTTTCATATTTTGATGTTTATTAAATTGTGAGAATCTTTTATTATCCACCGCATTGTCTGCTGCTTGGCTGTGCATGCAGTTTAAGAAGAAACACATGTCTGCTATTGTTTGATCAGTGGTTGTGTACAGAATTAATTGAAGACAATCACAAAGATGATTTATGGGCTTTACTCATGGATCAGTAATAAGTAACATTTCCAAAAATGTTTAATTTGGCATAACACTTCAAGAACCTGGTGAAATTGTTAAATTTCAGAAGCCACATCACAATCGTATTACATTTGAATGCATACGCGAGCTGTTCCCCTAAATGGTAATAAACATTTTACACACTATTTCTCGTACTTTGAAACAAAATAATTCCGGGTACAAGATAAATACACATACAAGTATTTAAAATTTCGGGAAACATGCTACGATCATATTATATTCGAGTTCATACAAGATCTCTTCCCCAAAATGATTTTTAAAAACTTTATACACTATTTCATGTACTTTTAAAAAGAAATATGTATCCTGGTACGAGAAAAATACACATACATGTATTTAAAATTTCAGGAACCATGCCACGATCTTATTCGATTTCATACACGATCTCTTCCCAAAAATGATAATTAATTTTTTTAATACACTATTTCATGTACTTTGAAGAAAAAAAATCATGTGCAAATGAATATATGAAATTTCGGGAGCCACGCCACAACTGCGTTATAGTTATATCCGAATTCATGTTATCAAGGGGCGCGTTATAGCAGGATTGCAATATATATATATATATATATATATATATATATATATATATATATATATATATATATATATATATATATATATATGAAAATTGGATCCTAATATTTTGGAAAAAAGTTTGTATAAATTTGCATCAGTTAGACTTTCTTATCCCCCCAGCCCCCCTCCCACCCGGTGCTTGCCATAGGGACATCTTGATTTGGTCATATCCTTCAGGACATGTGGACAACATGATGTAACATATTCCGTCTTGTAGCAGTTATATAAACATTGCTATTATAACATTAAAATCTAATCCAGTCATCTATATACATATGCAAAAGTGCTTTCTAAATGACATTTTAATGTTAATCAGGCTAACAACATTTTGTCAAAAAACTCTAAAGTTCTAAAACGTGTGTTAAAAAAATGTAAAAATTGCTTTTATAGCCTGAAAATCTAACCAGGTCATCTACATATGAATACAGTCTAACCAGGTCATCTGCATATGAATACATTCTAACCACGTCATCTACATATGAATACATTCTAACCAGGTCATCTACATATGAATACAGTCTAATTAGGTCATCTACATATGAATAAAATCTAACCAGGTCATCTACATATGAACACAGTCTAATTAGGTCATCTACATATGAATACAATCTAACCAGGTCATCTACATATGAATACAATCTAACCAGATCATCTACATATGAATACAATCTAACCAGGTCATCTACATATGAATACATTCTAACCAGGTCATCTACATATGAATAAAATCTAACCAGGTCATCTACATATGAATACATTCTAACCAGGTCATCTACATATGAATACAATCTAACCAGATCATCTACATATGAATACAATCTAACCAGGTCATCTACATATGAATACATTCTAACCAGGTCATCTACATATGAATAAAATCTAACCAGGTCATGTACATATGAATACAGTCTAATTAGGTCAGATACATATGAACACAATCTAATCATGTCGTCTACATATGAATACAATCTAAACAGGTCATGTACATATGAATACAATCTAATTAGGTCACTTACATATGAACACAATCTAATCATGTCATCTACATATGAATACAATCTAAACAGGTCATGTACATATGAATACAATCTAAACAGGTCATGTACATATGAATACAATCTAACCAGGTCATGTACATATGAATACAATCTAATCAGGTCATCGACATATAAATACAAATATGACTATCAAATTTCTAACAAGAATTTGTCTCTAATTCCAAAAAGTTTGCAAGTTTATACTGAAAACAATATTGAAAAATTGATGAAAATTTAACAAGTTTATTTACAAATGGAAACAGCTATGCTTATAAATTGCATTTGTTAATGTTGAATGGTTTCTCTGAAGTCTTGCTTAAAAGCTTCACAGGTTGGGTGGATGGACAAATGTATGTCTGTCTTTCTGTTACCAATTTGTTTTCCTCAAAACAACCCAAGTTGTTGTTCCTCTTCAGTTAAGAAACTTTGTGGAAGGCTTGCATGTGGGTGAAGAAAGAACCCTATTAATTTTTAGATCTAAATTTTAAATGTTAAGGTCACTGCAACTTAAAGACCAAAAATGGTTTCCATAAAGTAACTCAACTTGTCTACCATCTATAGTTGGCAAACTTTCCAGAAGGTATATACATATATTAAGGAAGAACCATATCAATTTTGGGGTCAAAAGGCAGTATGTCACTGTGACTCAAAGAAGGAAAGTGGTATCCACACAACAGAGTTCATCATCAACAGTTACCAAACTTTGTGGATAGCTTGCATTTGGGGTAAGGAAGAACTTTATTGGTTTGGGGTCAAAGGTCAGAGGAATAACCTTAGTTCTACATCATATACCATGTATCTTGACTTGATAGTTTCTCACAGATTCAGAATCTTACCCACACCTCTTAAGGTCAAGGTCATAAGAATACTGTTAGTTTCCTGTTTCCTTGTCCAGGCTGTCACTTTTTAACTCCTACAGATATTTTACCAGGTCCACATCTTATTATCATACCATAGAGAAGTTTCCAGCCCCAAGGTCAAGGTCATTAGTAGGGAAACTTTCATGAGATGTGTATGATGTGCTGCTTGCTTAACATTTGGGACCTTGACCTTTAACTGCGTTTGCACATTAAAGCAAAAACAACTTGAGATAGACAAGTATCCATCATCTATGGCCACCATTATTTAAAATAATAATTTTTATTTTTTAAAGATTCTAAAAAATCACTTAATAAAATCGCCAAAGTTTTCAGAAAGAATTTTGGAATATAGGTATTTAATTTTTGGGAAATTATGCAGTTATATAATCAAATTTGACCACTGTTACTAAAAATAGAAAAACCTTTAAACAACTCCTTCTCAAAATCTGCTTAACAGAAATTAACCAAATTTAACAGAAAGCATCTTGGCATAAAATTTGTTTAGCAATAATTGCTAATCCACCAACAAATATGGTTGCATCATTAAAATAGAAAAAGCTTCAAATGACTTCTTCTCAAAATCCACTGAACATAATTAGATTAAATTTGACAGATACCATCTAAGCATAAAGGTCTTTCAGTTTTCCACAAACTATGAAAATCCATCAACAAATACAAAAAGTTTAAAACTTTAAATATCAGCAAATATGCTACAACCCACATTTCTTGGCCAGCTTCCCTTGCATCTGGCTTTTAGGTAAAACGTCCGTCAGGTGAGTAATCTCAGTTCCATTGGGGTATCTAGCTTGTTTTTTGAAAAAGCTGGAACATATCCAAATGATAGTATTATAATGAAAATGTATCATCTAATTACCTACCAAAATTTTGAAACCAAAACATACTGAATTTATATTGTAATTATAAAGATGTTTATAAATTGCATTTTCTAGTATGTATATAGATACATGTATGTAGAATATATGTGTTCTTTTTCTTTTGTTTTCCCTCATGTATATAGATATGTAGAATATGTGTTCTTTTTTCTTTTGTTTTCCCTCATGTATATAGATATGTAGAATATATGTGTTCTTTTTTCTTTTGTTTTCCCTCATGTATATAGATATGTAGAATATATGTGTTCTTTTTTCTTTTGTTTTCCCGCATGAGCATTTCTACAGAATTAAGTATCACTGAAAATGTGGACAGTAAAACTACAATTTTACAAACTCATTAGTAGAAATGGATTTTGATGAAATGAGTTTCTTTAGTTAGCATAAGATATGACTGACTGTAACAATTTTTATGCTTTTTTATTAATGTTCTAAAGGGGCATATGATTGATTGTAACATTTTCTATACTTTTTTATTAATGTTCTTTTGGGGCATTTGATTGACTGTAGAATAAGAAAATACTGGTATGAAATAACGATGGACTTGGTGAGTAAACTAAATTCAGTAAAGATTTTTTCACATTAAAGTTACACAAATGGATCATAATGACAAATCCCAGGATAAACGGTTCCTTAAGTTCATAGACAGGGTTAGATTTAGGTCATCATAATACTATGGATGGCAAAGTAACACATTGGAAAAGGTAGACCTTGCATTTGTTTGTCTGAAACACTGCAATATTTGTTTGGTCTTTAATTTTATTTCATAAGGAGGAATATTTTATATTTATGCTTGATAAAAGGGCTGCATATAATAATGAGTTGTATTAACATAATCTCACATGCAAGTACCCATCACTTTTTTTAAAATTAGGGTACACCCATTACCCAAACTGTATATTTTTGTCTATACATAATTCAGTTAGCTTTAATGTAACTAATATGCTGGAATTAAAGATTTGCTGAAATTTAAGGATGGTAAAACATTGTGATTTTCAGTAATTATTAGTAAGAAATTACTAATTATAATTTTCAGGTCATTTCCTAATTGCAAAATTCGTAAAAATTAATTAAATGACTATGTTTGAAATGAGAGATTAATGGACAAAAAAATTATTGTGACTTTTATGGATTGATGGTGCATGAAAAATTGGAGCCTATGATAAATATGGGAAATTAGTGTATAAAAAATTTGAATAATTAGAGTATGAAAAATGTGAGGAATTAGAGAGCATGAAAAATATGGATAATTACATTACACAAATATAGGAGCAATTAGTGTATGAAAAATATGAGTACTTAGAATCTGAAAAATATGAATAATTAGAGTGTATGAAAAATATGAGTACTGGTAATTAGAGTGTATGAAACATATAATTAGAGTATGGAAAATATGAATATATAAAGTGCATGAAAATATGAGCAATCTGAATATGAAAAATATGAATAATTAAAGTATATGAAAATATGAGTAATTAGAGTATATGAAAAAATGGGTAGAACATATGAAAATATGAGTAACTAAAGTATATAAAATAAGAGTAATTAGAGGATATGAAAAATATGAGTAATTAGAGTATTTGAAAATATGAGTCATTTGAGTAAATGAACATTAGAAGTAATTAGACTATATGAAAATATGACTAATTAGAATATATGAAATTATGAGTAGAGTATGAAAAATATGAATAATTAGACTATATGAAAAATATGAGTAATTAACATGAAAATGTGACAAGTGTATTACAAATGTGAGTAATTGCAGTGTATGAAAATATGGGTAATTTGAATGAATGAAAATTATGGGTAATTAGAGTATGAATTGATGAATAATTAGAGTGGATGAAGAATTACAGAGTTGTAAATCAGGGAACACTGCAAATGCACATGAACACAGTGCAGATGTTTTATTGATTTAATCTACCACTAGTTGGGAAGAATCCATAGAATACATTGATACCTTGCACTAATCAAGTGTGCTTTAAAAATTTTGTAGAAATTGTTTATAACAAAAATGCATGCCCTTTTACCCCTATAACTTCACAGCGATGGAATACTTTATTTCAGTATATGATCATATGTATGTGCCCACTTTGACAAATGTTACACAACTCAAGCAGTATTGCCAACTGAAGGGGTAAAATCTGTCAAACTGTTTAGTTTTAAATGATTCATATATCAGAATGTAAAGCCTTTCCAGTATTTTGTCTCGTATACAGTGAAACCTCACAATAGCATCATGGTTGGGGTTCATAGAGCGGGGCCATACTATGTACCATGCCATGCTTTAACCACACAAGTCTGTTAACTGAAGGGAACAATGCGTGCTTATCACCTAGGTTCTATGGGGGGGGGGGCTAATGGGAATGGGTGCAAAACTACATGCTTCATTAGCACAGTTAACATCTTAAATGAGAAAATAGTGAAAACAGATATTGCATACTTAATATTTTACTTTATTGAAAGACCCATGCATTATATAGAATTTACATAGGATAATTATAATTCAAGTATCAACATCTGAACTTGTTAGGCATTCTCGTTGCATCCGTAAGAGTGAATTTATAATAATTCCATCTTGAATATGCACAGAGAAGTATAATATTTAGTTATTTTCTCATTATATGTCTGAATTCAGTGTGCACACAGAAAAAATTGGAAAATTTACATAAGGAAACATGAAGCAAATGTACAGTTCCATTATGTCTACATGTCTAGTCATTCAGTGGTGACTGTGTTCATTTTATACCTAAGGATTTTCTCTGCTATAAATGGGAATTTAAAAAAAGATACTAACAACCCGCTCCACATTTTTGAACTAGAAGCATGCTTAGATGTACATTAGGTATCTACAGATTCATTTTCAGCTGTTTCTTGCTAGTGCATTGCACATGTCTAACACGGGACTTAATCCTGTCCAGGGCTTTAAGCCTGTATTTTACAGTAAAAGCTGTATGTTTCTGTGTACCAGTATCCCATTTAAATACCCACTAATTAACATTTCTATTTGTTTCAATGATTTCTTCAAGAATAACTGTTCATGAACATTCAGGCCTTTTCTGTTGGGAATGGATGATGATAGTAATTGGTGAACTACATAATGATTGACTGACAATGCCACCAAGCCATGTGTGCATTGGTGGCTTTTGTTATTTTTTTATATTATAAATCATTCCTTCATAATTGGAACAACATTCAGCTGTGAGATTAACATTGATGATTAGCAGTTGGTTAAAATTAATTAATTTATACATTCGCATGAGAACCTTTTTTCAACCACCACATTGTTTGATGCTTAATTGTGTAAGCCAGTTGTACAAGCCAACATCTGTTGGCTTTTGTTTGAGCAACAATTATGAAGAGAATGCATTGAAGACAAACACAAATAAGTCTAAATGTTTTTATCGATCATGCGTTAATAATAATAACATTAACACATACCAGCTTTTTAATAAACTGATGTCTTTTTAAAAAAACAAAGATCAAAGTACAGTGATTGACTGTTGACAGAACTGAAATGAACATTCACAAATATTCATATTCAAAAAGATGCAATGATACGACATCACATTTTTCCTGAAAAATACAACACATTTTCTCAGATTGTTATATCGTAATCATATTCATTTTGGCACAAAATTCTACTTCAAAACGTTGGTGAAAATTTTTTGACAAATTTGTGAACCACCCCACAACCATGCTGTATCTGAATTGATTTCATAGATGAAAATAAACGACGGTCACAGCTACATAAATACATATATGAAAATAGACGACGGTCATGGCTACATAAATACATATATGAAAATAGACGATGGTCACGGCTATATAAATACATATATGAAAATAGACGATGGTCACGGATACATAAATGCATATATGAAAATAGATGATGGTAAGAGCTACATATATACATATATGAAAATAGACGATGGTCACAGCTACATAAATACATATATGAAAATAAACGATTGTCACGGCTACATAAATACATATATGAATGAATTTTCTCTAGCATTTTTAGAATACTGATTTTTGTCACTCGTTCAGCATAGCTTCAAATTCAATGTCACTTGACAGGTTAATTAAATGCTGATATCCAATAATGCCCAGTAAAGTTATCTTATATTTACATCATTAGAAATGATTATGAACAACAGCCACAATGATTATTAATGAGGTGATTTAGCATCTGATTCATTGAGCTATTGAACATATTTATACCAGATTTGGCATGTTAGCTTATACTGTTAATACCTTAAATGGATTCACTTACAAGTAATATTCACGCAAATTAGTGAAGTGATCTTGCATCTGATCAGCTCAGCTCATGAACATATTTCTGATCAGATTTGTATATATAAGCTCATATGATCAACATCTCACACACAGTCTGATTATGATCAACATCTCACACATGTTAATGAAGTGATCTTGTATACGATTTTCTGGGATTGTGAACACTCTTAAGGCTATATTTCTGATCAGATTTTGCCAGGACCTGGTGTATAAGCTTCTTGCATCATGATCTCCAGTGAGTTCAGCTATGAGTTACATTCAGTTATATTAAAGATGTGGTCTTGCATCTGGCTGGCTGAGCTTATGAACGACTCCATATTTCTCAACAGATAAAGCTTGCTATGTAAGCTTATATCATCAAGATCTCAGATAAATTCAGTAATGAGTAAGATTAGTGCATGTTGACAACCAGATAGTGGGACTCAAACCTGTAACCTTCTGGTCATAAGTCCACTGCCTTAACCACAGAGTTCTCCCGGTTGGAGATCTCAATGTTTTTCAAGTTACGAATCGAGGGGCAGGGCTGGACAGCAGGAATTCATGCTGACTTCACAGATTAACTCTCCTTGTAATGCCAAGTAAATGTATATAGTTGAATTGTGGGATGATGAAAAGATTTCAAGTTCTAAATCAGGTCTAGTTTTCCAGGTTTGGGGGGTATCCAGGGGATGATGCTGGTTGTATGTATAATTGACTTGTACGTGTATGTACTTTGAGCTATCAGGTGAACAACATTAGGCTCACTTGGGCCTCTTATTACTTTGGCCTCTTGTTTTATACTTTATAATTAAATTGTATACATGCAAACTACTCCAAAATCAAACATGACTCGATTGTCACTTTTATTGACATAGATTATGAACTCGGCACCCAATAATTGTACAGCTAGTTGTAGATACATATGATTCTTTCCTTGTAATCAGCTGTTTTCTTAATTTTGAACATTACCGTGTCTGGTGATTTTGAATACGAAATTTGCATTGTTAAATCGTTTATTGGATTAATACTGTATATATCGTTATTGAATAACTCAAGGTTAATAAAGCAATATGTTTTTGTTGATGACTTTATATTCCATGTGTAATGATATATTATTGTTGGTGTAATTATTTTTATGTCTGACCATGTTTATCATATTGTTACAAGTGGATGTTGTTTTTATTACCATATATGGTTTGATGCAACAAATGTATATATTCCTATTTGATTTGTATTAGCTTCAAATGTATTGTTTTTGGCTTTGGAAAAAGGTGCAAAAAAAACCAGTGCATAGACAAAATATTCTTTTTTACATGTTTCAAAATTGTAACAGTTATGTGGTCTCCCATTTGTACTCAGATTTTATATTCTGTACAAAGCTAATGGACCACATAACTGAATTTGTTTTTAAGTGTTAAAGATTCAGAGTTTAAATAAGTGAGATGCCATGTAAATATACCACACAAAGCCCAAACCATGCAAACTATACCACACAAAGCCCAAACCATGCAAACTATAGCACACAATGCCGAAGCCATGCAAACTATGCCACTTGAAGCCCAAGCCATGCAAACTATGCCACATAAAGCCCAAGCCATGCAAACTATGCCACATGAAGCCCAAGCCATGCAAACTATGCCACATGAAGCCATGCCATGTAAACTATGCCACATGAAGCCATGCCATGCAAACTATGCCATATGAAGCCCAATCTTTTGGATAGTATCAAAGTATCAAATCCTGTGAATCTCATTTTACTTTCTATATACCTGTCTTAAGTTGGACATGTTATAGTGTTGTCCATCCATGCACCCCCGGCAGGCTCAAGAAACTGAATAGGCCTGATGCACCCTTCTCATCGTAATAGGCAACTAATGAAGGCAGGAGATATGGTGGTTTACTTCCTGGACTTGTGTCTAAATGTGTGTGGGTTAAAAAACTACACTGAGGTCAAGTTCACAACAAGGGTTAATACAAGTCGATGCCATGTTTCCTTATTCATGCTGTCACTTTTTAACACTTACATATCTTTTGATGAAACTTACATACAGCTCATCATACAATAGTCAAGTCACTAACTCAAAGGTTAAGGTCATTGGTAGAGGGAAGGGCAAAGGTCACAAGATTGGCATATAAGGTGCTGTTTGCTATACACATGTTGGTTTATAAGGTTAAATGGCCTTTGAGATCGTTTTTTTTTTAAATATAACCTATTTAACATGGAAAACGACATGTATATATATATATATATATATATATATATATATATATATATATATATATATATATAAAATATATACAGGATGAGCTGTTTGACATGAAAATAAGTAGGACAGGAAGTTAACAAGCAGAGTAAGCCCTTGAAGTGTTTTCATATTTCTTTAGCTACAGACTTACATTTTTATTAAGATTTTATACAATTTGAGCATTTTAATAAAGATTGAACAGAATGACATGACTATGAAAACAGTGATGCCTAAAGCAGTGGTCTGATTTTTTATTTCAGAATAATAAAGTTTGTTCTAGAAGGATAAATAATGTATAAATTGTGCACACAAGTCTTTCAATAAAACAAGCAGAATTTATTTTGTGTAGTCATTTCATTTCTTTCATACTTTTCATCCCCTCAACCAAAGATGTGGGGGTGTGGTTGCTATAGCAATATCCATTCATCCTTGATTTCTTTTTTTCTTAAGCTTCATACATGTTTTTGGGAAAAGGGTAGAGTTGTAATCCAATTAATTTGGGGGCTGCTAAATCCAAGGTCAAGGGCACAAGACTTGAAATTTGTATTTTCCTTTCATTATCCTTTGGAATAATATTTGTCACACTTTGTTTGGTAGAGTACATTTGGGCAAG
Source organism: Sinohyriopsis cumingii (assembly GCA_028554795.2). Classification (NCBI taxonomy): domain Eukaryota; kingdom Metazoa; phylum Mollusca; class Bivalvia; order Unionida; family Unionidae; genus Sinohyriopsis; species Sinohyriopsis cumingii. The sequence continues at coordinate 133,774,264 of CM068824.1, forward strand.
AGTGGATCCTGTTGACTTTGAGACTGATAAGTGAAAGGTCAGGGTCACCAGGCCAACATTGTGGATTTTTTCCCCACTGAAATCTCCTGAATCCAGTTATCATTAAGCATCATAGGTAGTCTACTCTTGAGCAGAAGCACACCCTATATACTCTAATGGGGGGGGGGGTTAGAGGTCAAAGTCACAAGAGCAACAATTTTAATTTTGGATTCCACATTATAAGTCTACTTTTCTCACGTTTTCCACACCCAGTTTTTATCGACTTTATTACTGCATTTCATTCGAGGAAGGGCAGATCGTGATTGAGTCAGCGGTCAACTGCTCATAATTTAAGGTTACAGATAGCAAAATTGCAAAATCTTATTAATTATACATTTTTCTTTGTAATAGCTGCGGTCGGGGAGGGGGCAGTCCATTTTCAACTATCTATTTTTCTGTTAGTTTTAACATTTTTTATTTATGAGCCTACATGGGAATCTTATAAAACAAACCCACTGCATTTGAAGTTTTGATCTCGTTAACCCAAGTATCATTTTTGATTCACCCTTTAGACTTGCGAGTAACACCATTTATATCGTTCGCATGGCTCAACTATTTATCGGGGCACCTGGTAGTCTAAATCTCTTGCCTTTACTGATCACTATCATCTCACTTCTGTCCGCGTGGGTTCTTGTCTACTCTGGGAGAAGAGATGAACACGAAAACTGTAAAAACCTGAAAAAGAAAATAGAAGAAAATGTGAATATCTGGGCACTAATGCCACTTTGTATAATGGAACGGGCCCAGGTGGCCAAAACATACATGTACTCTAACATAAACTATATTTTAAAATCTACAGAAATAGAAAATGCCACTTTAAAAAAATAATTATATTATTAATTATATATGGGACTATAAAACCCACTACATAAATAAAGATACGTTATATAGAGCGAGAGAAAGGGGGGGATTAGCATTACCTAATCCCATTTTAATTAAATATGCCAATATTTTAAATAGATTTAAAAGATTAAAATCTGAACCCAACCTACTGTGGGAAGGGATATACATATATTGGTACGGTTTTACGATGAGGAATAGGAAGGAAATATATCAAAATAATAAATTAATAAAAAAATTAGAAATACCTAGAAAGTTCAGGCATATTAAAGAATTACTAATTAAATATTGTGATAAAACAGACTTATGGGAAAAGGATGAAAAAGATACATATCAATGGATAAGAGAAGATACAACAAAAAAAAAGTAGGAGTAAAGTAGAACAAGAAAATTTAGGGGTAAATTGGGAAAGAGCCTGCGGGCACTGGAACAAATTAGGATCACTTAAAATTCAAAGCCTCTGCTTCAAATACATGCACAATGCATGGTTGACAGGAGAGGTGGCATTGAGACGGCACATGATCAGAGTATCGCCAAAATGTCCACCGTGTAAAAACCACACCATGACGCAATGTGAAAAAAGAAAAGAAGACTAAAGTTAATAGGGGAAATATGCAAAAAGGACAGTTACAAAAGAGAAAACATTTTATTTTTAGATGGGAAATTTGACAAAAATACACTTTATAAAATTACAGATTACATTGTTGGAACAATGAGGGCCTGTGGGCAAATAATAGTGATAGGTAGATAACTATGAAATAACTTGTTAAGAAATTGGTATTTGTGGGGAGAGGAAGGAACATAAAGGGGAGGGGAATGGGAGGGAGAGCTTTGGTTGGCTACCCATTAGGGGTGTGATACTGTCAGTGCGCAGGCCAGAGCCTCCAACTCATTCCCCGACCCAGACATGAGCCCCACCAAACAACAGGACCCAATTTCAAGTCTTAAAAATTTAAATATTTTGTTTTTGTTTTGTACTAAAACTCGTATACATAATTTGAAAATCTACTAAATCTAAAAATACGAAACTACAAGGAATCAACAGGAAATCTATATGGGAAAAGTACAAGGCGATGACATCATGGGGCTACGTCACATGGCGCTACGCGAAGTGGACAGGCTTATGAAAGAGTCTTGGAAAAACACCCCATATCAGTGGCGTCGCTAGGGAGGTGTGGGGGGTGCGGACCACACCGGGTGACACCATCTCAGAGGGGTGACACCAAAATGAAAAATTGCAAATTTTACAGAGCACACTCTACTCAGTCTAGTCGGATTTCATAAGCGGATAACCGATCATAGTTAAATACATGACTGGCAGGCACAGCAGTGGCGTCGCTAGGGGGATGCGGGGGGGTGCAGACTACACCGGGTGACACCATCAGAGGGGGTGACACCAAAATGACATTACTAAGGATTCTGTATGGTCTGTTATGGAAGGAGGACCATGGGGGTGACACCATGAGCTACTGCACTGGGTGACACCAACCCGAGTGATGCCACTGCCCCATATAGAACATAAACAGACAAAACAAAAAAAAAAATACAGAGAATACCACATAGTAAATGCCTCACTGACCTCTTCTTTATCTCAAACCATGCAGCTCCCATACTGTATGGTTGACAAATCTACAATCTTGTAGTTATACAAACAATTTTTGATTTTTAAAAAGAAAAAATTGAATAAAATAATAAAGAGAGGCCTAACTCGATTCAGGAGAAATACAATGAGAATAAAGAAGTGTGGATCTTGAATCGAGCACAGCCTACCTATCTCTAATTCTAGCACTTTTTGCGAGGAACGACACAGATTAACACTCGAATAAAACAATAGAATTTTTTTTCATAACCTAATATATTGCACCGCTCCGATCGCCAAAATTCTAAATTGAAAATAAATTAACGGAAAATAGCATAAAATATATTAAAATGAATTCTAAATCCAAAGAATTGAAATAAGACAAATGGGAAAAGGCTTGATTTATAATTGCTGTCTCAAACACACAGAAAATATACCATACACACAATATAGCACTAATACATATAGCAAGCACTAAGACTTAGGCGACCTCTAGCAAAGGTCACAAAATTTTCAAGGGAAGGAACTTCGAGGAAGGTGAATAAAACCAGGCTCGGACGAACAACCCTATAGATAACACTAGGGAAAAATAAATACCCCATCAAAAATTTAAATTTAAATTTTTGATACAAAATTATGTTTAAATAGAACATACAACATATCTGAGGGGGAAACACACAAACATAAAATACTTTTTTAATATTTTTCTTGGAAAGGGGGGGGGGGCATCTGTCTGGTGCCCCCCCCCCCCCCAAAAAAAAGAAGAGTTCTTGTCTCGGGCTCGGCCTATGTGGGAATGTGAGAAAGCTTGCTAGCAGCTTCCCGTTAAGTAGGTAGAACTTCTCGGAGTTTTCCCGGGTTCGTCCTCCACAAGTTATACTGGCGGTCATGTATAACCACCTATCATGTGCTGATTTATCTGATAGATTTGTACAGATATGCCAGACATTTTAAGTAAATTGAATATATATAGTATCCATGGAAACTGAAGCAATCTTAAGAACGTATTGTATAGTTAATCACTCTGGAGATAACTCCAACAAGTAGAACTAAGATATACAGGAAGCTCGTACCGTGCACGATATGGTTCCTTCAAAGAAAGCTTTTGAAAACACTTGATCGAGTCAGTTGTGACGAGCTTTCCCGCTTAGATTTGCAGTTATTGAATTATGCATGCTCAATGCATCACCAAAAAAGAAGAAGAAAATGACAACAGTTGGTAAAATAAATATTTTTTTCAGTGTATATGAAACAGTCAGCGTTGTTTCTTAGATGGAACAAACTTTTATACGATTAAATGTATTATTCAGTATTAAATGACTCAGCTGAAAATCAGTTGATTCCAAATTATATCCAGGTACTTGAAATTTATTAAAAGCAATGAAGATGATTAAACAAGGTCACATCTTCAGTGTATAAGGAATTTTTCACGCGTCATGAAGAAGTTTGTGTCGTGTTCATGTCTTTGTGTTGTATTTACTATGCTGGAAAATCATTTCTCTTGTGTCAAAAAATCAAATCAAGGAAATCGTATTTTATAATATATTTCCAAAATGGATTAATTATAACGTTCATTATATGCGGGGGGGGGGGATAATAACTATTTCCTCAGAAAAACTCATAAGAACGTCTCACTTACAAAAGAGACAAGAATATTATTCGTACTCTTGACGTGGTTTGCATGGCAACAAGCTTGATGAGAGTACAGAGTAAATGCCTTTCCGCGGTTTCGTCTTAACCACCATTGTTCACTCTCAACCAGTTAAAGTTAACATCTCCCAATTATCTAATAGCCCGTCAATTCTACTGCTGCACGAACATACGTTTTCACGGCAAGCTTATCTTGTACACTTCGGCCACAGAACGATTCCAGTGGAAAGAGATACTTTTTAGGTACGTGTCGACTTTGGCAGATTTTTAATTACAGATTTTTATTTTAATAACTTTTTCACTCCAAAGTAATATTTAAAAGCCAAAGAATGAGCTATCCACTTTAATCATCATCATTATTATTTATTTATTTATTTATTTATTTATTTATTTATTTATTTATTTATTCTAGGCTGTATTTTGGGGATGCCCTGGCCTTTTTTGATCATTGGTTGGCCGCGTTGACCACTCGATTTTGTTCATGCGACCTTGCTATTCCGACCAAAGTGTAAAATGGCTTTATCTTCGGTTATGAAAAACGGATAGGTGAATATTTTCCTAAAGATAAACGTACTATATGTTACAAAAAAAAACTAAATTCAGCCGTTACATTTTTGTTTAAGAATTATATATAAATTTGTGAATATTTACTTCCTTTCTGGTTGACTAAAGCTGTTCTCGCGCGTAAAAAGAAGCTTATTATGGGTCATTATCATGGCCATAAAAGATTAAATATCCATGTTTTCATCCATCTTGCCCTTGCGACACATGTTGCTATCGAGTCATAACGTGGCGGACATTGTAAGCTTTACGAGCGTAAGGAGTGTACCTGCCGTCTATATTAGCTTATAAATTGAGTCCAACATATAATATTTATCGTCGTCGTCGTCGTTATCATCTTCATCTTCTGCTGCTAAACTTTTAACCTGCACCGTATAGACAGGATTGTGATCGTGTTTTAGTTCATTTCTTGTTTTGCTGATTTTAACGGCACTTTTAAACGCATTATTGGCTGCCGAAAACATGTTAAGTGCATCTTTCTGTAGACCACCAGCCACACTAAACTACCGCATTGTATTCTTGTTTCTAAAGCTCCCATGTCTCTGCCAACGACTAAACTGCACAACTATAAAAATTAATTTATCCACTCTAGTGTTGAAATGGCATACAAAAAAAGCCATACGAATAATTAGTTATCATAAATACATAAAAATGTCACCACTAATATATATATATATATATATATATATATATATATATATATATATATATATATATATATATATATATATATATATATATATAACAATTGAAAGCTATTTTTCTATATGTGGCCCATTCGACACATCGTACAATACAGTGCAGAAAAGCACATGGATATGTACATCAATATCAATGCATGTGATGGTCACAGCCCTTATACATTCTTATACTCCTTCTTGAGAAGTACAGTCCGTTGTTTTATCGTCTGAAAATGGCAAGGACAAAGCAAATTGATTGTACATAGCAGAGAGAGGTAGCAAGGTTTTTTTTATACTAATATCTTTATATTTGTAATTTATCATATAGTTATTGTAACACCTTCACTTATTCCGCCCTGCTGCATAAGATTAATCCCGGCTGGGATTAAGGTGCAGCAGAACAGAGTGAGTAGTATTTATCATATATAGACAGTAGCAAACAGTGATTTTGCACGTTTACGCCCTAAATCTTAGTTTATAAAGGTTATTTCTATAGAATTAATGCAAATTTAGAGAGGGTTGTCCGGCTCTATAATAATAAAAATTAAATAGGAAGTAAGGTACTGTAGAATCAGTAGTGTGCGACCAACTTTCAGTTGTTTTCACCCAAAAGAAAATAAAAATGGATCAAGAAGAGGGACACACCGCCCCAGTCCGGTCCAAGATCAGGCAGTATTTCCACACCATCATGGAAGAAAACAGGATGATCGTAAACCACCCGGCTGGGTGCCAAACGATAGACTTTGAGGGAGCAACAAACCCACCCAGACAAAGCGAGGTGTTGATGGGCCTGCATACCATGGGAACTGACATCGGGAAAATTGAAGCGATACAGAATGGAGGATTAAATAAATATGTTTTATATTCTAAAGGAGGTGAGGCTGTGGTAGAAGAAGAAGAAATCAACATAAAGGGGATCGTTGCCAAAGTGTACAAAACCGCGCCCTTTATCAGGACAATGGAGCCCAGATTGACGGAAGTGAATGTGATGGGCCTGCCAATAGAAGTAAGCAGCCAGGAGCTGATCGAGAAACTAAAGAAAAAAATGGGAGTGACAACAGTAACACACAAAATGGCAACAGTATGGGGATTTGCCCCTATAAAGTCGGGCAACAGGCTAATCTACGTGAGTCGCGAAGATGCAAAAAAAAATACCAATCTTTTTTTATGTCCTGGGTTTTAGACTCAAAACCTGGTACAGGGGGAGCGAACAGGATAGAGTTTGCCCCTTGTGCCACCAGAAAGGCCATGGACCCAGGGATTGTCCAGGGGGAAGTGAGCAACCGAAACAACAAGGGCCTACATATGCTAGCAAAACAGCGGGCCAAGGACAGAAACAACAACAACAACAACAACAACAAGCAGAAGAAATCCTGAACCTAATAAAACAAGTCAGGGAGGGAAGGGAAGAAGAAATACAAAGTCTCCCAGAATTAGACATAACAAAGATAGAGGGACACAGGACCCTAGAATGGGAGGGATATCTGAGCCCTAACAAAACAACCAGAGCAGAAGTACAGAGAGATGAAGACATACCTACAAGAAATCGGTATGATGTCTTGGAGATTGAGCCTACCCAACAGGAAGATAGCTCCCAGACAGCAACCCCCCTAACATCAACACCCATGCCCAAGAGGAGGAGGTCCAAAAGGAAGACAGACGTTATCTCACCACAAGAAAGGACATCATCGAGAAAAAAAAAAAATAAACAAGAAAGGAAAAATAAAGAAACAGAGACCCAGGAAGAGGCTGGTATTTTGGTCCATTTCCGGAAAGTATTTATCCTCCTATACTAACAATTTTTTAAAGTAAAAAAGAAATCTTTAAATCTTAAAATTTGAAGATTTTGGGATTTTTTAACTTTAAATTTTTTTTTTTTTTTTTAAACAAATAATTATCAACTATCACTATTGTGATGAACTTTTGGATCAATTATAATTAAAAGATAGACCTGCTCCATGGGGGAGACACACAAAAAATAAAAAAAGTGTGAACCCCTCCTGGAGCTCAGTTTCATCTAATAAAAAGAAAGGTGATTTTAATACATTACATAAGAATCACTAAGATTCAAAATATTAAGGGGAATATCACCAATCTTCCAAATTCGAAATTAATAAAAATTTCCGTTGGATTGTAAACACGGAATATAATAGGAAAACTAATACACGACAAGAATTTTATGGTAAATGCTATCCCAACAAATACACATTTATAGCATACATAACATATAGCACAAACATATAACAAACACGGGATTTAGGAGACCCTAGCAAGGTCACCAAAATACTAGGGGAAGTAACCCGAGAGGATAATTGAAATCACTCTCGGAGATACACCTCTATAGATACACTAGGGATGATACAAATACCCAAAATCCTAATTCACGTTACAAAAAAAAAAACGATGAAATAATACAATACAACAAATCGGGAGGGAAAACAAAAACACATAAAATAATTTATTAAAATTAGGATGGGGGGGGACATCTGTCTGGTGTCCCCCCAAAAAAAAAAATTATACATGGTGCGCGACACTTAACCTTAACTGTAACGATTTGTGACAATCGCGATAGCCACCCGAACGTAAAGTGTGCAACTGCTGATATATATTACGCGACCAGTTTGTAACTTTTTTAAATTTCGTCTTTTTCTTAATTTGTTTCACTCTAGTTTTGCGGGAAGTGCCTTCTTAGATACTGGCGGAAACGCATACCACAACTAGATAGTTCTTGTATTTGTATACAAATTCCTTATACATTCCATTTATGCATATATTAAAGGTTTATTTTTAATATAAAAAAGTGGTTAACGACAAGTATTGTTCCTTATCACAAGACCGGTAATAAGAACGAAAGACTGATGATACCCGAAGAAATAAACTTTGGCGGATTAATACTTACAGCAGTTCATGCCGTGAAGGTTGTGACGCACAGAAGTGAAATGTAAACAAGCAAATCAGTCGTATTATAGTGTGTATTTCCGGAATGTTTCTCAATTGTCTTTGCTATTACCAGTATCGGTCATAACTGTACATTCAAATGGAAAGTTTGATAGCCATCGGGTTACAGGAATGCGTGTAATAAGACTGTCAGTCAAGGGACCGGGTTGACTGGAAGATGGTCAGTATAGTAGTCCCAATTGTTTGGCCTTGTGATACTTGCAAAGTGCATTGTACGCAAGACCCAGTACATACGGAAAATAGTAATGTTCGTTGCATCTCGATTAGTCTTTATACAATAAGACAGTTACAATGCAATAACTCAATATTATCTCAAATTCTCAATATCGTAATCGATTGCGCGTAAAATACAATATCATATTGCTTATTTTAGCTCAGATAAATACATTTTTCGTAAAACAGATTTTGCCTGAATACTTAAATAACAGTTTTTTCCTTCAAGTTAATGATATATAACTTTAAACTCCGTACGTACTTATACATGATATTTGACCATACTACACATACCCACCCGTTAAGGCAATTCGTATTACCAATGGTCCTTAAAGCAACAGGCAACCTAACACTTAATGCATGAATAATATGGCCTGATACGCTATGCACGAGAATTTCGTGCGAACTATATGCATGCGAGTTCGAGGTCTGTGAGCACTGCACGCTATAATGATCTTATCGATGCATTGAACGGTACCATGTTATTTTGTTTATCCACTCTGCTTATCACCGAATATAACCAAATAGTACGTATATACTTTTTTCATAACTTTCGGTCTTATTATATTACATCCTGCATATTTTCCTTGCTTTTCCCGCACAGCTCAAGGGTTATTGGTAATAAGAATTGGCCTAACGGATGGGTTTGGTATAGTCAAATATCACATATAATAGGTAATGAGTTTAAAATTATGTATTATTGACTTACAAAACCTGTCATTTCAATGTCCAGGAGCAAACAGTTTTATGCAAAATGTATTTATAAGAGCTAAAATAGGCAATTTATGATTGTTTTTTTTATATGCAATAGCCAATACATCACCACATTGGGACAGTATTGAGATTTTGCACTTTAATTATCTTGTTACATGAGGATTATTCAAGACTCAGCGAATGTTACATGTTTCATACACTTTTGACCTTGCATGCAATGCACGTGGCAAACATCGCGATGGAAGGTAATGGTGGCTGCCATATTAGTCCTCTTCCAGTCAACCCAGTCCCTTGACCGACAGTCAGATTACATGCATACCTTTAACCCGATGGTTATCATACTTTCAATATTGTGGTCGGTTCTAATAATAGCAAGGAGAATTACAAAACATTCCTGAAATACTTATTATAAAATGACTTGTATGGTTGTTTACATGTTACTTCTTTTTATCGCAACTTTCACCGCATGTACTTCTCTAATAATTAATCCGCGCAAGTTTTTATCTTCGGGTATCATCAGTTGTTCATTCTTAATACCCGTCTACAGACAATGATAAAGTACTGGCCATTAGCTACTTAGTCTAAACAAACCTTTATTATATGCGTAGGATGTATTTTGAATTAAATTACAAATCTGAGAACTATTTTAGTTGTGGCGTGCATTTCTACTAGTGTGAGAGAAGGCACTTCCCCGCAAAACAAGAGTGTGAATGAAATTAACTAAAAGACAAATTTTAACGAAATTACAAACTGAGCAGGTAAGATAAAGTAGCAGCTGCATGCGTTTCAAGGTGACTTCTGATGGATGTCATGATCCTCGCTAATCGTGACTGTCAAACGAAGCACTGAGCAAGATGCTTTTAAAATGACGATGAATATGACGTCTATTCATGTATAAAGCCATGTGCTTTTCTACATTGGATCATACGGCGTGTCGAATAGGCCACGTATAAGGAAAGAATTGATAGTTATTTGTACAGTTAGTCATGTACATGTCAGTTATGATTTAGTAACATTTTTCAGTATTTGTGATGGCAAATTATTTATATTGTTTTCTGTACGACATTTAAACACTGGATATATATATAAAAAAATCGTTCTATAGTGCAGTCATTTGCAAAGATATGGGTGCTATAGAAACCAAAATACAAGGAGGCAGTTAAATGTGGCTAGTGGCCAACATAAAGGGAAAATACTAGACGTAGAATTCGAACATTTTGCCTTCAACCCATTATTAGGATACTAAAATGTGGTTAGAGATTTAAACGCCAGATTAAACGATACTAATTAGAAAACTGAATTACCAACTATGGTACGATAGATCGTTCAGAATATACAGACGGACATGTGAGCAGAGAATACGAATCTTTGGACTCTTCATTTTGGGGAATATCATAATGTTTGGGACTAGAATTATGTCATCATATTTATTATTATTACTAAAATACATGGATATTGTCTTATTGTCTTTATCATAAATACTGTTTATGTACAATAGAGGCCTTCGTACCTTTTTAGGAACTAATGTCAAAGTACTTCAGGACTGACTAGAATCCATTTTATGTGCAAACAAAATGTGCAGAAAAACAGCTCATGTTTAATTTCTCCCAAGTTCTATTAAAAATCCACTTCTCCTTGCCAATAAATGGATTATTCGTACGTGTAAGTGGCATGTCATTTTCACTACATACATATTCCATATTGCTGAACACTGCATCGGTCTGAGGACAAAAGGTGTGGAATCGTTTATCACTAAAATGTATTGTTTCACACACTCACTGCTAAATGGTGGATAATACATAACTGAAACCATCATTTTCTTCACAATCAGTGAACCATCCCCCACCCACCTGTGGTGAATTGTGCCTTACCAATAGCCTTTAACTGACGATATTCGTCTGCGCCGAAACGGGGACTCCCAAGCGGAATAGGTGAGCTAATAATATTCCTTTGGTAACATTGCATCAGACATTACAGTCAGCTGTCTTGTCAGTTAGATACGCCAGTTTGATGTAAATATTAGAAGTACGTGTTGGCATTGTGGAACTGGTGATTATAAAGAAAGAACCACGAAGAATCTAAAGAAAAACGCCTCGTGAAGCATACGACAACGTGGACATTCGTGTTTTTGTCTTGCCCACGGTCATGAAAAGTGAGACGATGCGGATCCTTTTTCGCCAACGATTATATTCGATAGGCCCGGCCCTAGGATGTGTGGGGCCCAAGGCAGCAAGCAATGAGCGCGGGGCCCCAAGCAAACAAATTGCATTGCCTGAAAGCGCAGGGCCCAAGGCGGTTGATTAGTTCGCCTTGCCTTAGGACCGGACCTGATGTTCGTTTTCGGTTATGTTTCATGTAACAGCTCTGGTGTCCTAAGTGGTAGAGCGTCCGCCTAGGATGCGTAAGGTTGCGGGTTCGAACCCCAATCGAGCCATATCAAAGACATAAAATGGTACTAGCAGCTGCCTCATTTGACGCTCAGCATTAAGAGGTTAATGTTATGACTGGTCGGCCTGGTGTAAAGATCATCTGACTGGGTGGGACATGATGCTACACTTATCGGCACTCTAAACTGCCACGCTGCTGATATCATACCGATATGACTCAAAAATTGCTAAAGCTACATTAAAAATTTAAAACAATCACAAACACGCTTCTTCATGCAAACATGACACCCAGTACATTACACTGTGTATTTGCACCGTATTGTCCATATCATTATTTGTAATATATCCGAAGCCTCTGAAATACTGGTTGGACATTAGAAAAACTGAAATGATGTAAACGAAAGTCAATATTTGCAAACGCAAAATACTCCTTCATTTCTGCGTAGGCGATTTAAAAAACGAATGAGAAAAGCTCTTTTAGTATTCGCACACCCATGCAGACATATAGCATCATGTCCCACCCAATCACATTATCGTGACACCAGGCCGACCAGTCCTACCTCTAACCTCTTAAATGCTGTGCGCCAAGCGAGGCAGCTGTGAGTATCATTTTTTACAGGTCTTTGGTATGACTCGACTAGGGTTCGAACTCGCGACCTCCCCCATCCAAGGCAGATGCTTTAACCATTTATGCCACCGGATCAGTCAGAGAGAGAGAGAGAGAGAGAGAGAGAGAGAGAGAGACGGGGTGGGGTAAATGGTTGGGTGTCAGATGCAGCTCAGAGGAAACGACGTTAAAATGGTATAATGCTTTCCTGTTTATACCACGGTTTATCAGTGTGAATAAACGGGTTATAAATCTGAATAATTGCAGCACTGTATACATAGTAAGCCGACAGACATTGTCACATATAACGGGTGACAGTCTCGACGTCCACAATCCGTCTACCCCCAACCCACCCCTTCCAACCCAAGTCTGTTCCCTTTGGTAATGTGAGGTTAAACTTGTGATAGGAAAATAGTCTGATGGAACCCACCCCAAAATGAAATGATATGTCAACTGTCTACTGCTTATGCGCGTCATGTCTCCCGACTTGCGACTCCCAGCTATAATCAAAAGTAATTGTTTGAGAGTAACAGAATTATAACTGGAACAACAAAATATGTGTTATTAACATGTTCATTAATTTCTATAGATTTTAAAGTAACATCCTCTCCTAATACAAACTGTTGTTCATTACGATGACGAGCAGGTTCCTTTTAGCTCGTTTCTACGTAAAACACTGTCTTATTACCCAAATCAGACCAGGTTGTCCGGTTCAGCCTGTTCTGTTTTGGGGAAACACGGTTTGACGGAGCAAGGTTAATATTTATTACGCCCAGAAACGTGAAAGTTCTGCCAATGGGGGCTTGCTTTCTTCATGTTCTGATTATACCCTGTGTTGAGATGGTTGTTTTGGTTTTAGATTTAGTGTAATACATTTATGAGGTATTACATATTTTGTATCGAGCGTAAGTCGTCTGGAAACGATACAACGCACTCGTGCTATACATTTACTTTTACCAACTCGAGACGTTTCTATTCACCAAATTACAGCTTTAACATTCCCAATTGTAATAATCTCGTCCGGCCCGAGGGAGGGCTGTATGGATATCGATGAATTACTTTATTCTGAAAATATTGTATGTAACAATGATTTTCAGGGAGACAAAAGGCAAACGTACAAAACAACAACCCAAACCACCCCCACCACCCGAAAATTCTGTGATATATTATTTATTTACAAAAAAAAAGAAATTACCGATAATTGCAAAGGTTGGCACAAAGTGAATATTACTTAGTGCCTGTCAGATATAGTTATGATAAGTAGATAGCGAATCGACTCAGATTGACTTTTATCTGGTTTTTACGATTTAATGAGTGTAGCAGTTAAGGGTTAAGTATGTACCCATTTTGGTTATTACACCTTATATTTTGGGAAAAAATACTCAAAATGATAATTGCAGAAACTACACATTATAATTTATCTTAACTGATAGTTACCTAGATTAACTTGTAATTACTAGGTCAAATATTTAATAAACCGACACCAGTACAACGTATTTACTTTGTTTTCCTTTCTAAAGCTGTGCTAACAAGAATGACAAGGAAAAAACATTTTAAAGGGATGTGTGTGTGTGTGTGTGTGTGTGTGTGTGTGTGTGAGAGGGGGGGGGGGGAGAGAGAGAGAGAGATCTGGATTTTAACGGAGCTTTAATAATTGTTCAGTTATAATGCTACGGTGTCTGCAGTGTGACAGTTTATAGTGATGTAGCATGATGTCCCATCCAGTCACATTATCCTGACAGTTTATAGTGATGTAGCATGATGTCCCATCCAGTCACATTACCCTGACAGTTTATAGTGATGTAGCATGATGTCCCATCCAGTCACATTATCCTGACAGCAATTTGTTTCTCCAAAATATTAGGATTTATATATATATTGTTAAGTATATTTGATTTAATTCATATTTATTTTAATGTAATTGTTTGTCAGTTTAAAACTTTTTAATTCTATTATATGCTTTTATAATGTAAATTTATTCACTGGAGATGATATTTTTCCAGAAAATCAGTTGACCTGAATCATTCTTTCGTAAACACCTGGCGTTGATCTAATTCCTGACCTTGTTTCAGAATTTGTAGCAACCTTCGTGAACAAGTTCTTTTTTATTTTAAAATGATTGGTTTTCGTCAGGGTCATGTTTGGTGTACGTGACATCAACACGATCACGTGACCCCTCCCTTTCGATTTCGCAATTCCGGTTTTTCCATTACTGCTTAATTGTTAGTTTTAATCGAGATGCGTAGAGAGAGATTTCTCAGTTTTTGGCTTTTTACACTGATGTCACGTTATTTTGTTGTAGCCAGATTTTGAGTTAAAATTTTCTTCCGATTCGTTGGATTTCAAAAGGATTAATGCTTTTTTCTCTGGAAATATTCTGAGGAGTGCTCACACATAAAATTTGGAAAGACATTGCTTACAAATTTAATTTGGATTTCCAACACCGGAGTGTCATTTTTTATATTTCTACAAGAAACTATAGATAAGCACAGTACTGACTACAGCATACGTAATCGTCATCCATCTTGGATTTTCCATCAGCATTCGAACTTGAAATTATTAGAACATTTATTGCCAGGACTTTTGCAATTTAATTCGTGGATTATTCTTAGATTCTTTTTGGATTTGATTCTTGAAACCCTAAGTTCTTCTCCTTTTTTCATTTGTACAGAATATTTCGAGCGAAATAAATTATTTGTTAAATTTTAAAAGGCTTGTTGATTTCACTCTTTCTGTGTTAACGTTTATTCGAGCCTAAACACGTAACAATATATATAAGGTATATATATATGTATAGTGCCACCCCGTGATAACGCGAATTCGGATATAACGCGGTTGTGGCGTGGCACCCGATATGAAAATGAGTAATTAGAGTGTATGAAACATATGAGTAATTAGAGTATGAAAATATGAATAATTAAAGCATATGAAACAGCAATTAACGAGCGTAAGACCAAAGTCCAACGAGAAACTCGGGTGTGATGCTATGCCTCACGATCACATCAGTAATGCAGTACCACATCTTAGTTGTTTATGTACTAACACCATGACAAACTACGTGCAACCAGTGCAACTTCCCCGTGGTATTAACTTGTTCATTAATTTCTATAGATTTGAAAGTAACATCTTTATCTAATTCAAACTGTTGTTCATTACGATGACGAGCAGGTTCCTTTTAGCTCGTTTCTACATAAAACACTGTCTTATTACCCAAATCAGACCAGGTTGTCCGGCTCAGCTTGTTCTGTTTTGGGGAAACCCGGTTTTGCGGAGTAAGGTTAGTATTTATTACGCCCAGAAACGTGAAAGTTCTGCCAATGGGGGCTTGCTTTCTTCATGTTCTAATTATACCCTGTGTTGACATGGTTGTTTTGGTTTTCGATTTAGTCTAATACATTTATGAGGTATTACATATTTTATATCGAGCGTAAGTTGCCTGGGAACGACACAACACAGCGAGAACACATGCTATACATTTACGAAAACTAACTCGAGACGTTTGTGTTCACCCATCAAATTACAGCTTTAACATTCCCAGTTGTAATAATCTCGTCAGGTCTGAGGGAAGGCTCTATGGATAATTCATGAATAACTTTATTTTGATCATAGTGTTTCCAACAATGACTTTCAGGGAGAAAAAGGAAAAAAAAAAAAAAAGCAAATCAAAACAAAACAACATCATCCCCCCACCAAACCACCCCATCCCCCAAAAATTATATGATATATCACTAAAAAAAGAAATTACCGGTAATTGCAAATGTTGGCATAACGTGAATATTTCTTAGTGCCTGGCAGATCTAGTTATGATAAGTAGATAGCGAATCGACTCAGATTGATTTTTATCTGGTTTTTACGATTTAATGAGTGTAGCAGTTATGGTTTAAGTATGTACCTATTTTAGTTATTACACCAGATATTTTTGGAAATATGACTGCATAAACTATACATTATAATTCATCTTAATTGATAGGAGTACCTAGATTAACTTATTTTAATTACTAGGTCAAATATTTAATAAACTGACACTATAACAAAGTATTTACTGTGTTCCTTTCTAAAACTATGTTTACAAGATTGACAAGGAGAAAACATTTTAAATCTGTTTGAGCGTGTGTGTGTGTGTGCGTGTGTGTGTGTGTGTGTGTGTGTGTGTGTAATTTTAACGTAGCTTTAAAAAAAAATTCAGTCATATCGCTACGATGTCTGAAGTGTGACAGTTTATTGTGATGCCTAGCACTGGGGCATCATGCCGCAGACATGTAGCATGATGTCCCACCCAGTCACATTATCTTGACACCAGGCCGACCAGTCCTAACACTAACCTCTTAATGTTGAGCGCCAAGCGAGGCAGCTGTTAGTACCATTTTTGTAAGTCTTTGGTATGACTCAGCCGGTGATCAAACCCACGATCTATCGCATCCGAGGCGGACGCACTAACCACTTGACCACCGGAGCGGTATGACACGAGTAATTAGCATGCATTCAGAGTAATTAGTTTTTCATTGTAATGGGATGATGAAAAGGTAAAATTTTCGCCTAATGAAGCTGTATGTTGTCGAACATGAGCATTTTGTCGAAACATAGGTTGTTTTTTTTTTTTGGTCCTCTCTTTTCTGAGAATAAAATCAGCCGCTAAACTCATACACAGTCTTGTGGTTTTCTAAGTCTCAGCCATCCACCGAATACGTTCCGATGGTCTTTACACCTCCTCCCTATTTTGGGCGTGTTGGATCCATTTGTCTTCCTTGTCACACAAATAATGTAGCCAGCGTAAAGCTTTGCCCGAGTATTGACGTTTGACAAAAGTGGTCGTTTGAGTGCGGACGACAGCCAGGGTCTTCTCGGGCATGAATCGTTGGCGGTACACCAAGGAACACGCTTTGGCTATGGTGCAGGCTTTTTCCAAAGGATCGATCCCTCCGTGCTCATGAACAATTCTCGAAATTTTCCACACCAACACCGTAGAACGTGCACGTCGATACGACAATACTTTAATATTTCTTCCTGAAACTCGAAGGGGTCCGAAGCGTGAGTATGGTACCAAGCGAAGAAAGCTTCTCGTTGTTCGGTGCGCATGTTGTCGTGGTCGTATTAACGAGCATCAGGCAAATAAGGTAAAACGACGTGTTGATTAGCTTTGGTATTGAAAAAGTGCGGAAAATAACCTTTGACCATTTCTGTCATTCCAAATGTTTTAGGCATTCATCTCAAAGGCATGGCCAAGTAACTCCTCGAATCTTTAAACTGCACTTGTCCCACTTGCATGGAAATGAGTTTGGCTCCGTTCAGCGTCACTTTAGGACATTCGGTGCTTTGTTCCGTATAGTATCTGAGAAGAAACTGTCCATCGTACCAAGAGAAATTGTGAGCCATCACCGTGGCATAGCGATTGCTATCTCCGTAACGTTCGATGTCGTCTTGGCTCCACGCTTCGTCGATAGGGTCTAAGATCCATTAGGCGAAATCGGTCAGTGTGTTAGGTCCTCGAAAGATTTTTTTACGTCCTCCAGGAATATTGCTACAGTGAGGGCGATGACAAAAGATCGGTTCTTGGATGTACTTCTCACACGCCCGATGAGCCACGCAGAAATTAGGAATGTGAAAGCCGGTCACTTGCATGCATTCGAAATAAAAAAAAATGAAATTGCCTTTCTTCTGGTCATCTTCTTCTTCCTCCTGTTGGGGTTGGTATTTTTGAATGGAGCGTTCGTGTTCCAAGTTTTCGATTTGCATCTTGATTGCTAAAGCATCTTGATTGCTAAAGTCCAAATGACTACATTTTAAACGCAATGGTCCCCTTTATATCATTGTAAGGTCAGTATATTCCCTGTATAAAGGGTTCTTGTCTTCCCTCAAAGTATTCATTTCACTCTCAATCCTACCAGGAAGATGGAAGAGTCAACACAGATCGAACTTCTATTCAGAGCTTTGCGAGGTGTCATACGAAGGTTTTCTTCAGAGAAGCAAACGGACTGCTCCCCTGCCTTTCGAGATAAAAGTCAACATACTTGCTATATATGTCAGAAGAAAGAGCATTGGTCTTCTGAATATCCACGTAAAAGCAAGACATGCATTAGGAGAGACAAAGGTCAAAATATCTGTTATCATTGTCAAGATAACGGACATTGGTCTTCAGACTGACCTAAGAAACAACAGGAGCAAGAGGAAGAGAGGGGCTCCGAACAGAAAAAAGAGGTACACTCCGAAAAGGAAGAACCCAGACACGTCCAGAAAGAGAAGAAAAGAAGACGAGAAGAAAGTGAGGAAGAGGAAAAACCTGTGACAGTGAAGAAATAAAAAAAAAAAGTGAGT
The DNA here is from genome assembly GCA_028554795.2 of Sinohyriopsis cumingii. Taxonomy (NCBI): domain Eukaryota; kingdom Metazoa; phylum Mollusca; class Bivalvia; order Unionida; family Unionidae; genus Sinohyriopsis; species Sinohyriopsis cumingii. The sequence continues at coordinate 133,792,804 of CM068824.1, forward strand.
GAAAAAGACAAGAAGAAGACAAATGAACTTTTTAAAGTGTTGTGTTGTGAAACTGGATTGTAAAAGTTAAAGATAATAGACTAGAAAGAAAATGTAAGTGTTTCTTGGTTTTGATTTTTATAATAGTTATAAATAATGTTAACAACCTTCACTCACGCACTCACACACGTACATAATGGGTAAAAGGGGATTTTAAGTTTTATTTGATTTTGGCAAAGATTGAGTAGTCTCTTTTCAAGAGAGGTGGTGGCCCAGAAAAAAAGACCGTTGGGTGTTTGTTTTCTTTGTTTTTTGAAAAGCAAACTCAGGAACGGGAAGTAATGAGCTTTAACTGCCCTATCCCTTTGCCTCGGCCAAGGCCTACTTCTAGACCTGTTGATGTCAATGATTTGGTAGAAATCACTACCGTTGGTATCTCAGACGTAGTAGGCGTGTTAACGGGGTTGGAGTGTTTGGCCCGGGAAGGTCTTTTTCTCTTGGGTCGTATTAAAGAAGTCTGATACATTTAGTTGAGACTCCATAACTCTGCCACAGTGTCTAAGAGTACCGTCACCGTTTGACTTTCACTGTCCTCCTCTCCTAGACCTTGTTTCTTCTCTGCTTCTTCTTCTACTTCCTGTCTTTGTCTTCTTGCCTCATCTTCTTGTCGTTGTTGCTGTTGAATGAGAAATGCTTGTTCTGCTTCTTCCGGTGTTGCAAAAATGTATCCAATTCTTCGTTTTGCCTCTGGTTAAAATCCTCGACGTTCGGTAAAGAAGGAGAAAGCGGAGAAGTTACTGGTACCCGAACAAATTCTTGTGAAGAGAGAAAATCCGCTAAATTGCGATTAAAATCCTGAGAAGTAGGATTGTAATTGTTTTACTAGTCGCTGCTATGCCAGCACTCCTCGTCTCCACAGCCGGTGCGCCCGAATTCATTGTCTTCTTAGTTTTCGTCATGTTCTAACTCTGTCGCATTGATTCACTGCGCACAGACGCTAGCGCAACCTATACAGGGAATGTGACGTGATAGTCATCTCTCTTCGGATTGGAAGACAGACTCCGCACTGTGAATTTTGTAACGCGTGTTAGGATTGGTGAAAGAACTCAATCGTTTCGATCCGCTCGTTCACTATAAATAACCGCGGTTCATTTCATTCCATTCACCTGTTCTCGTCACAAAATGTGGACTAACGTAGAATCGTTTACCCTCCTCTCATCGATGCTGTTCAACCCGGACTATCCCATGTATGTCAAATCGTCATGGGCTAGTACCCAGATTACACAGACGGCCCTTTGGAAACGAAAAATCTGTGTGGAGAGGCAATGCTGTCTGAAGCGAGTTTTTAATCTACGGTCCAGATATCAGACGAAGTTTGAGTAAGAGAAGAAGATCCGTGGAATACACTCTTTGTTGACTGAATGGTGTTATCAATAAAAAAGCAAAGGTCTTTTGCAGGGCCACTTCATTGTCTAGAAAAGATGCCTATTCTCTCTTGTCTAATTTTTTTTTTAGTCGAGTTTGTTGTGTGATAGATTTATGTTCATAAATCTATGTTTGTGTATATGTCTATGTCTTTTGTCTATGTCTCTAACCCTGTCTCTAACATTGTCTCTATGTATATGTCTCTATGTCTGTGTTTCTATTATCCCTATTATCCCTATGGGGCCCCGAGTGGCCGAGTGGTCTGTCTAAAGCGCTCTCCGTTACGGATCACTGCCATTTCACCTCTGTCTGCGTGGGTTCGAGTCTAGGATTCGGCCAATGTGGGTAAAACCCTACAACAACAAGAACAACAACAATAATACTGGCCGCCATACATAGCCTATCGTGTGCTGAAAAATGGTGTTAAACCCCACAGCAACAACAACTATTATTATTCCTAGAGTAACGCTTATTCTGGTCAGCCACTTGCAACACTGTTTCGCCCGATTGAGGTCAGTCTCTTGCAACATTGCTGCCGTTGTTTCCCCAGTGTCCACTACCATAACGTCACCCCTGTTAAAATGCATTTTGTCCCTGTAGTGCCGGGACCCTGTCTATAATGCTAAGTCGCATTGTCCCTATAAATCTTGTCCCTACAATGCCGGGACCCTTTTTAACGTAGAAGTCCCATTGTCCCTAGATCGCCCCCAATCACTGCTTTAGTACAATATGACCGTGGTATGCCTTGTATAAATATCGTCACAAACACTTCCATTTGGAAGTAGGTGACATCTTTCAGCTAGAACCATCAAATTATTTACCTTCACATTTTAAATGTTAACAAGCCGTGGTATCACGTGCATTGCAGGCCAGCGTTATTCATGAGGCTGAATATCGGCATTCTGTGAAGAAAAGTCAATAGATAATCATTTTGACATTTTCGTAATCGCCACAAACGCCTCTTAAAAATCTACCTAGCTGAAGTTGAGTATAGATAAGGACGCACCTGTGTTGCTGAATTGTTCGAAGGAAATATTGATTTTTGAAAATGTACGTGTTCATTCACCGCAATGCTACAGTTATCCAAATATCTGAATACATTGCGCGATGTCAAAATTGCTCGACTTGTGATTAAGTCGATAACATGGTGAAATACAAACCACGCGGAAATTTGCCCATATTGTACTTAACATTATAGGAATTTACTGTACATGGCGTTATATATATATATAAAAGGTGATGTGTTTTAGTTGCGTACTACATCCTTTCTTGTTCTACGACACGAACGCGATACCCTGTCACTTGTCCTGATTGCCGCCTGTCACACCTGGTTAAATTTTGCCTTAAGATTAGTTTCTCTTTGGTATTGTGCAAGTTCCTTAAATGACATGGATGCAAATATTTTATTTCGTTATGACAAAATGTACGTCGATTAAACGAAATATTGATTCGTTATTTTTTAATATTATTTCCATTAAACGAGATTTATTGTTTAGATATATTTATTTTCTTATTTTAAACTATTATAATGTAATTTGGAAACACTGTTCTGTTATTTAGAAATACTATTTTTATTGAACCTAAGTACTGTTTAAATAACACTTCGTTATTAGGAAAGGACATTTCATCTAAAAATATATTTGGAAATAACACATCAATATTTCCTTATTTCGAAATGATATTTTGTTAAAACGAACTATTTTAGAATAGCAGGAGTCTGTTAAATATTAATCGAAAAAGGGGTACGATTACTAGTTTCATGCCAAAAAGTACCTCACCAACATATAACCCATCACCATTGTTTGGTTTTTTTTAAAGTTCACTACGGCAAGACTTGAGCCTCCGCCATTTTAATTTATATCTGGGAAAAAAAACTGGGTCACTATGATATTACTCCACTATTTTTCTTTATTGAAAAGCCCTAGTTCACCATGTTTGAAATATATGCATATTTTTTTCTGAAAAATTAGTGGAGATTTTAATTTACTTGAAAAAAAAAAGAACCGATTAGCGATTACCACGTCATAATGAAAATGGCGTACTCGGGAGATTCACAAAAGTCACATGTTAATACATTAGCAAAAACACATATGAACTTTATTTATATATTTAAACATAAACTTCCAAGATGAAAAATCTATGAAACTTATTGAAACAATTATTTCAGTTTACTTAAAAATAGAAAATGAGTTCTAACCATATATTAAGGAAATAAAAAATGCAACATTATTAGGTCAGCCAGAAGTTTTGGGACTTTAGTCCCAATCACAGAAATGTCTGAAGAATTCAATAATAATTTGTATTATCTGTTGGCTTTTCTTAATGACTTATGTAATGTATATATGTATTTTGCCCTTGGCCTTGCCCAAAATCACGTTGGCGGTGTTCCTGACCAATGACATTTATTTTGTAAACAACGTTAGCTAATATTTCTCTTAGAGAATAGGTTAACGATCCAGATATTTCTCGGAGAGTATAGTTTTAATATTCAGATCATTATCTTTGGAGATAAACATGTTTATTTGAATCTGAGTCTAGGACATAGTTTTTCACTTGGAAAATCCTCAACTTGTTGACAACTTTTAATGCTTTAGGGAAGAGGTTGACCTTCATACAGGCTGTATTAATGTGTCTTAGCTTTTTCTATAATTTAAATTTACACGCATACAAATACACGCAGACAGACAGACAGACACACATGGAGATACTGATGATTTGATATCATAAAAAAGAAAGCAAAACATAGAAATTAATTTTGAATTTATGGATGTAGTTTCAAAATATGCATGGGATGTATAATGTAATTGAAAGACTGAGAAGAACTACGACATAATTTTAAGCAGATTTGCAGAAAAATAAAACCAGATAAATTACGAAATGACGAAGGAAGAGAATTATATGGCAATGATGCAAAATAATTATTTAAAAAATAAACCGAGAAGTTTAATGGTCTTCAATATTTTCCGAGGGATTAATAGACCACTAAGCATAGAGAAAACATAAAAGCCGATAAAATCGGTGTATAAACTATGCATAGAGAAAACATAAAAGCCAATAAAATCTGTGTAAAAACTAAGCATAGAGAAAACATAAAAGCCAATAAAATCTGTGTAAAAACTAAGCTTAGAGAAAACATAAAAGCCAATAAAATATGTGTAAAAACTAAGCATAGAGAAAACATAAAAGCCAATCAAATCTGTGGAAAAACTAAGCATAGAGAAAACATAAAAGCCAATAAAATCTGTGTAAAAGCTAAGCTTAGAGAAAACATAAAAGCCAATAAAATCTGTGTAAAAACTAAGCATAGAGAAAACATAAAAGCCATAAAATCTGTGTAAAAACTAAGCATAGAGAAAACATAAAAGCCAATAAAATCTGTGTAAAAACTAAGCTTAGAGAAAACATAAAAGCCAATAAAATCTGTGTAAAAACTAAGCATAGAGAAAACATAAAAGCCAATACAATCTGTGTAAAAATTAAGCTATGAGAAAGCGTAATACCATTTATTGTTTTTAAAAATTCTGAAATGGGGAATTTTGTTATTTTTGGGGAATTTGGTGGCTGGTTGTTAAAGGAATGTTACCAGTTAAGAACCCCACAATAAGAAGAATGTAAAGTATTGCTCCCTTAAATAAAGCTTCCTACAAGACGTGAACCTACTGCAATTATTTGTAGAAACAAAATAAAAACGGTAGCAAAGAATAGAAGATTCTGACAGAATACAAACTGTATACGAATATAGACGTTATGGAGAAATGAATTGTGATTTTTATTTTTTTATTTTATATTTTTGTTTACCTGCGTAGATCCGTTCTGAAGTAAGCAGAACCTTTTAATGACATTCAACCATATATATATATATATATATATATATATATATATATATATATATATATATATATATATATATATATATATATATATATATATATATATATATATATATATATATATATATATATATATATAACTCAACAGTTGATAATTATGTTCCTTTATTAGCTAGGTAAGTTTATTAGAGTAGGTTTAAGTTTGAAAAAGACTGCTTTAATATTCAAAACAAAGATAACATACTTTTTAGGCTATTGAATCAGCTATTATAATATACCAGAATAAAATGCAAACTGTTTAGCAAGCTGTAACCTACAGAATACTCACACTGGTTTTATAAACGTGCAACTAAGATTCGAGATAATTTGAAGATTAATTTTAACATGACATTAAATATTTATGAGATGATTACACATAGTGAGAGAATGGAACGAGTTCTTGAGAGCAAGGATTAAGAACAAAGGTTATAAAACTAACGTCAATATTCTTAAAAAAAGGAGAGAAACACATAAATATTTTGATCATAACTGAAGGGAAATAATGACACTAATGTGGCGAGAAATAAATTATCTAAATTAACCTCATTAAATGTAAGTGAAATCTGAGCAAATTTGCATCATTAAAATTGTTTTCCTAATTTTAATTTGGAATTTAAATTAAATTCTCATAAATTTGTAATTTATGTATATTTTATTTGTACTGTGTGCTTGATTTTTGTCTGTAATTGAAGGTAGGGTTTGTTTCTGACTACTCCCATGTTTGTCTTGTTAGTAAGCTATATATAGGTTGTTTATAAGACCCATGCTTGATTATGCCCTTGAAAGCTCCTAGAAACGAATTTATTTACACTTTGGAGCAATTTTCTATTAAGATGATGGATTTTGTTGTTGTTGTTGTTGTAGAAAAGGTAATTGCGACGTCGGCCAGGTGGGGGATGAATACAAGTTTGAGACAAACAAGATTAATAATTCTTCTTGTTAATATAAGTCTGAAATCGTTTACTATTGTGTTCAGATTTAATTTGAGATGAATCATTATTTAAATTATTTATTGGAATTACAAGGTGCTCATTGGCTGTTTGGACTAAAACACTTATTTTGGGATTATTGTGAATTCATTGAAAGACATTCTAGATTATATCATTGTGATACATCAAGACTGTTGGTAAATGAAATTATTTGCGGCTATTGTTGCGTCGGCACATTCAGGACTATTGGAATTCTTTCAGAACAGTCTATACTTTTGGACTTTTTCATAATTGTAAGGATTATTTGGGATTCAATTTACAATACGATAAGTTCCTCTTAAATTTTCATTTTATAAATTAGAGAATTAAATATTTATTGTATTTTACAAAACGTGTTGGTTGAGCTTTTTCTGTTACTTAGTTTAAGGCCGTAGTGTCGTAACAGTATGTAATAATGTTCACAATTAAATAGATATATGATGACTGAAAAGGGATGTTAAAATAATATACCTAAAAATGATCAAAATATATTTATAGTTCCATTTTCTTTGTATTGTGATGTTGAGAGTATAATAGATAATTGCAAAAAAAGGCCTAATGAATTCTGGACAGTTTAAATATCTAGCAATGTTCCATCAGAATTTCGCATCGAACAAGCCTGGTATAAATCTATACAAGTCAATAGTGTATAGAGGCGAAAGTTGTTTGGCTAAATTTTATGAAAATTTACATTTGATAACAAAATTATCTTAGAAAAATTAGGGCCCCAGAAAAAATATATTTAGGAAAGAAGATGGAAGACATCCTAATTGAAATGCGCTGGTCATATTTGTGAAAAAGAAATAGATTCTAATGAAAAACAAACTTATTATTCCCAAATATTATGAAGTAAGAAATCACAATCACCTAACTCGTAAATATTCAATACCAACGCATAACGACCGTAGTCTATCTCGTTATAATTCACGTCTATTCATAAGGATGCTGGCAAACAATGTTTCCAGAACAGCAAGTAACTTTAATGGCAAACAATGTTTCCAGAACAGCAAGTAACTTTAATGGCAAACAATGAAGAAAAATATATGTCAGTTTTAAAATGTATTGAAAAGACGGAGGAGAAATCCTCACAATGAAGAAAAATATATGTCCGTTTTAAGATTTATTGAGAAGACGGAGGAGAAATCCTCACATTGAAGAAAAATGTCAGTTTTTAAATTTATTGAAAATACGGATGAGAAATCCTCACAATGAAGTAAAACATATATCAGTTTTAAAATATATTGAAAAGACGGAGGAGAAATCAAAAGTTAGTTTTACGAGGGAATCTTTAGAAGAACGTGAAAAAAATTAAACGATTATAATTACAAAGCAATTTTAAAGCCTCTTATAGGACTGGCAGTATGAAATGAAAAGATTTAAGAAAAGACATTAATCCATTTATTATATGAGTTTATGCATTCCTTTTGAAAGGTTTAAAGCGAGTAAATAAACATAAGATTTGAAATATGTTATTAAAATCTTACAGAATAGGGATGAGCGGATGTGATTACAACTACGTTAAAGATTATACTGAACATTTCATTGAAAAATACTCCAGAGTTCTATTGATTAACGCGATAAAATGGATACACTAATGTTACGTTATGGCTTTGAAGAATTTATGTTTGTGTGCTTAAACAACTACAGGATGGACCCAGTACATTATTTTAGTGCACCAGGATGATGTTAGTTTAAAACGTAGCGATAGTGTTAAGGCTGACATCTTTCTAGTGGATGAGGATGATGTTAGTTTAAAATGTAGCGATAGTGTACGGTTGACATCTTTCTAGTGGATGAGGATGATGTTAGTTTAAAACGTAGCTATAGTGTTAGGGTTGACATCTTTCTAGTGGATGAGGATGATGTTAGTTTAAAACGTAGCTATAGTGTTAGGGTTGACATCTTTCTAGTGGATGAGGATGATGTTAGTTTAAAACGTAGCTATAGTGTTAGGGTTGACATCTTTCTAGTGGATGAGGATGATGTTAGTTTAAAACGTAGCTATAGTGTTAAGGTTGACATCTTTCTAGTGGATGAGGATGATGATTAAGTATTATTTAAATGCACAAGCACAGTTTTGTCTTTGTGAAGAAAACAAATATGGATAATGGAAAATATAATAGTTTATTTCCAAAATCTTGTATTGCTTATTTGAATATACATAACCTATAAAATGAGGCAAGGTGCCAACAAATGGCTGCAAATAACTTCAAGTCGGCAAATAAATAGCTGTTATGTATAGTTGATTTAATTTATATTTGATTTAATTTAATTGTCTGTTTGTAAGTTTTCATTTTTTTTTTAAATTTCATTACATGTTAAAGCACTACAATTTTGGTTACTGGAGTTTGAAATTTTCCACAAATTAGTTTGACCTGACTGTTCAGTCGTAAACACCTAATGCTGACCTAGTTCATGACCTTGATTCAAAATTAGTAACAGTTGAGTAAACAACTTTTTTAAAATTTATTTTTAATGTGCGATAAATAGGGTGAGATAGAGGATGCAATGGAATATGTGACCTTAGACATGTAAATAGATTCTACTTTGTTCTGGAAAGTGATCACGTGACCTTCATACGGGTATCTGTTTTGCGTCTTAATTAGACTGTAAAACCTTTTCATATAGAGAATTTAGTTAGTTGGGCGTTTAACCTTCGACACTGAAATGTGTTTTGTTGTGACCAGTTGATTTTAAATTTTTATTTTATGGAATTATTTGGATTCTAAAATATTAATTCTTTTTCCTGGAAATAGTTTAGTGCTCAAACAGAATTCTTGAACAAAGACATTTCTTGAAATTTTATTCGGAAATTCTAACACTGGACTATTTTCTGTAGTTCAACAAAAAACTGTAGACACATCCGTACTATAAAGGTTATAGCATACGTCATCACCTTCCATTTTGGATTTTTTCATAGGGACTCGAACTTAAATTCATTAGAACATTATATTACTATGACTAATAATTTTTAATTCTTGGATAATTCTTGGATTTGATTCTTAAAACGGTAAGCTCTTTTCCTCAGTTTAACATTGTTTTTCCAGGGGAAATAAATTATTTGTTAAGTTGTACAAAGCTTGTTGTCTTCACTCTTTTTTTGTTACTGTTTATTTGAGCCTAAACACGTAACAAGAGCACAATAAAAATACTCTGAGGAAAATATAATTCACCGGAAAGATGAATTTGGTGGAATTTAGGATGTTGATAAAGAAATTTCAGGACATCGTCATGATTATGTTAAGGATCATCCACTAACACGTGAAGATTATCTCCAGATTTTCTTAATTGATCTCCGTTATAAAATAAATGACTATATGAAAAGAAAAGAGTGTTACGTATATCTGATTTAAAAAAAAAAAAATATATATATATATATATATATATATATATATATATATATATATATATATATATATATATATATATATATATAAAATTGTTTGTTTGTCAGTTTAAATTTTTATTTTCTTACATGCTATTGTAATGTAAATTGATTCACTAGAGATACTTTTCAGAATTTTTTTTTGACCTTGACTGTTAGTTTATAAACAACAGGTGTTGATCTAAATTCTGACCTGGATTCAGAATTAGCAAACAAAGTTCTATTTTATTTTAAAATGATTGGTTGTTGTCAAGGTCATGATGGGACTACGTAGGTTAAGAAATAAACACTTTTGTTTTATTATTCTGGGAATAAAATCATTGGTCTAATCAAGGACATATTCTGTGTATGTGATATAAACATGATCATGTGACCCCACCCCCTCCGATTTCGCAACTTGGGGGAATTTCGAAACTGCGTCTTATGATACAATATAATCTTTGTTTTGAGAGAGATTTCTCAGTTTTCGGGCTTTTACATTTGGTATCAAGTTGTTTTCTTTGTTGTTGCCAGATTTTGAGTTAATTATCTTCAGATCATTTGGATTTCAAAAGGATTAATTCTTTATTCTCTGGAAATATTTGAAGAGTGCTTACACAGATTTTGGAAAGACATTGTTTACAAGTTTAATTTGGATTTCCAACACCGGAGTGCCATTATCTGTATTTCTACAAGGAACTGTAGATAAGCACAGTACTGACTACAGCATGCGTCATCGTCATCCATCTTGGATTTTCCATCAGGATTCGAAATTATTAGAACATTTATTACTAGGACTTTTGCAATTTAATTCGTGGATTATTCTTAGATTATTTTTGGATTTGATTCTTGAATCCGTAAGTTCTTCTCCTTTTTTAATTTTTGCAGAATTTTCCTGGAAAATAAATTATTTGTTAAATTTTAAAAGGCTTGTTGTTTACACTCTTTCTGTGTTAACGTTTATTCGAGCCTAAACACGTAACAGGAGCAAAAGCTTTAGTAGATAGATAATGCACAATGTAAATATTTAAAAAAATGTGTTATTCATTTTGGAAATTAAAATTTATTTTAAAATAAGAATTGGAACTATATTATTTTTTTTTTCAAGGGTAGTTTTGCTTGATGAAAAACCATGGTAAGCATCTTATCTGAATTGATTAGGGGAACAGCAACAATGATTTTGAAACGATTGATGGTTGATTTATGACGTATTGTAAATCAAGTATGATATGTCTTAAGGTTGTATTAGCAGCTACATTAATAAACTCTCTGGGGCCCCGAGTGGCCGAGTGGTCTAAAGCGCTCTTCGTTACGGATCACTGCCATCTCACCTCTGTCTGCGTGGGTTCGAGTCTCGGATTCGGCCAATGTGGGTATGTGAGAAAGCTTGCCAGTAGCTTCTTGAGGGTCGGTGGTTCTTTCCGGGGATTTCCCGGGTTCTTCCTCCACCATTAATACTCGCCGCCATGTATTGCCTATCGTGTGCTGAAAAATGGCGTTAAACCCAACAACAACAATAAACTCTCTTATTATATGCTTACAAAAATTCTGTTAAATTTATGTTGTTGGGTTCGTTTAGTATTTTTCCATATTGTATGCTTCATACTACAAGACACGTGTGCCTAAAAATAGTATAGTGTATTAGGAACTACTTTGTAAACTATCCATGTACATTCATGTCGTTGACGTATTAGCTTTTGCTTGATCAGATTTGTTTGAGAATGAACTAAACAAGATGTATCATCAATGTGAAAGCAGAGATTATAAAGTTTACGATGTGGACTTGTTCAGAAACGAAACTTTCAAACAAGTACTCAAATGAACGTGATGTTTGCAATGTCAGTAAAAAAAACGTGAGAGACACAGTATTGAAAATACCATTCTGATCATTTAAACAGTTATTTAGTGGAAACGTTCGTAATCTTTTCGAAAAAGAATGGTCCACGCTATGACCAGTGCTCTCTAGGGTCTATAAAAAATATAGCAAGAAAATCAAACTGAGGCCAAGGGATATCGCATATCTATCAGAGACGTGCCATTTTTCTAGTCCGTCAAAACATTAAATTTGTGAAATAAATGCAAGTGAAGGTTTTGCTAGGAAATTAAAAACATCAGAGCCAGTAAGCCAAGACGACAAAAAAAGTGTATTTTCCGCTGGCTAAATGACTGTCACACAACAGCTGCTTTGCAATTTTCCTACTTTGATACAATGTTAGGCTAGCGATACTTGCCATGTAGGTCATAGATGGGATCTCTCCAACATCGAGCTGCAAGTGACGGAATAAACAAGGTCTTAAGAATGGTAATAAATTTACTTCGATTTATCCATCCTGAATTTCGTCAAAATATATTTCCTTAGTTCTGAAAATCCGAATGACATGACCCATATTATGGAAAACCTTATACGCACCGAAACTGCACTGTACTTTCGACCTCATTTCTAGCTGAAATCACAATCTCCTTACTGCACTCAATTGACCTAATAAATACATTCATAAACAGAAAAGCAAAATTGAGTTCGATCAACAGAAAAACAAAATCTATCCAACTGGAAGAAGTTTCTTCACTGTGTATTTATTCAAAATAAGAGTATAAAGTTCAGTTTTAAGTAGACCAAAACCGATATTTAAAAAAAAAAAAAATAATGTCAACGCGCGACAAAGTTCAAAAGTCGCTGGGCGGTGCTATGTCCGCATTAATATTTTTACTGTCTATTGATGAACCTGTTTATTTTGAAATACAGCATACATTCAGTTACTTTGTTTCTTGTAGTGTCTTTTACTGTTAACCTTAGGTAGGATAACGAAATGAGTATATAATAAGGTTACTGCATTTGTATGGGGAAAATATGAATTCGTTTTTTCGGGCTAATATTGCATTCCCAAGGCCGTACAGTATTACTGGTGGGAAAAAAAAATTCCTTCATATTTTCCCATTCAAATGCATTAACCTATAATTTTAATGTACTCATTAAAGAAAGTACATTTCTATTCGTTTCGTCATCAGTGTTAACCATTATATTCGAAGTAACCGTACCGTATTGAAGACAATATAATCTAATTTTTAATCCATGTTGACACCATATATCAACTCATACTTTCTTTAATGCAATTCTCAATCTCAAGTCCTGAGGAAGAAGAAAATTCTTCATACTATATATATATATATATATATATATATATATATATATATATATATATATATATATATATATATATATATATATATATATATACCCTTTTAATTATCTCTAGCGAATGTATAATATTTTTCTTGTTTTCATAAACATGTTTTTGAAAGTTATCAGTGCACAGAGCTTTTGTTTTTGTTTAATATTCTGTTCACATTTGATCATTTATTTTCAACTTGTTCTCTCCATGTTTTTATATCTTTCAAAATATTATATTTGTACAAACGTACACTGGGTGCAGGTGTTAATTATAACGAGTCACATAAATGTGTAATGCAGTTGTTAAGTTCAATGTTTGTTTACTGAAGTAGCCACTTTCTCGCTTCACTCTGACATTTTCTTATCTTCGATAAATGTTCAATTGTCTCTCTAAAACTGCTATAATCTCTTACTGATCTGCAATCTCCATCATAACATAAAATAAGGTCACCGTAAAATATATAAACTAAAAAAAATGTTGGACTTCTATAGACGCTAACAGCTTGTATAATATAGAATAATTTGGTGAGTTGTTTTCTAGTCTAAAGAAAATGTATGGGAAAATATATATCCAGTGATAATAAAGAATAATAAAATTATAACACATTATATAAAAAAAATTGATTCAATTCTGTATTATTGAATGTTGGTTTGAATGACTGGTTCTTAGATTCTGAGTGTTCAGATGACAGTTTTCTAATTTGCAAATAGATGTGAAGCCTGTAAATTCATTTCACTAACTCTGGCATCCATTTATCAACAAAATGCCAATATGGTATATCATATTTTGATGCTGCCATTGATAATAGCCAGTTGAATTGATTATGTAAAGATTTCATAGTACACAGTGGTCTTCATTTGATCAATTGAATTGTACTTATCAAATTTTGAATTTTAAGAATAGAAAATATATAATGATTTGTCCGAATTTTTTATTTTCTGCGAAGCATATTTTTTATGTTTAAATTCATTTACTATTCCTTTATCAACTGTAGCATTAAATTCAGATGCATGACATTAATAACGTTGGGCTGTTAGTAATTTTGACATTTTTAAACAATGTTTGTTTAAAATTATTTCAGTTAATTGCACATATACATTTTGATTAATTATATTTTAATTGCGTGTGCGCAAGTGTGCATGTGTGCAAAACATCCAGTCTTGGACTGGATACTAAACACTGCTAAATCTTGTAATTCCTCAGCAACTAATGAATTTACTGCGATCGCTACATCAGTTTTGTACCTAGACGATAGTGGGAACGTCTTCGGAGGCGAGATCGCCCGTAAACAAGGAACGTCATGGGTGGGGGTGGGGGGCAATTTGTCCCCCACCCCGAATTTGCATGTGCTGTAAAATTGCTGTAGCCTAAATACGAAAATTAACAAGCCCGTCAAGTTTTGCCCCCCTCCCCCCGAAAAAAGTTGAAATAACGTCCCTGCCGTAAACCTTTCTATATCCATGTGGCCTTCGAGACATGTTCACATGGGAAGTTTACAGAATCCGGAGAATCCGAACCCAGATATCGTACAAAATTGTCTACCCCATCAAACACCAGTCATTTCCACAGCTGTTTATGATAATGATGATGTTTGCATTAAATAATTTCTTGCAAGACGAATCTGCGAAGAACAGAAAGTCGTGTGCGTTTACGTTGATTTTTATTTAAACTGCTCCTATTAGACGTTCTCTAGTTTAAAGTGTAGGCAGATTTGTATATTTTTCTGATGCTGTAAATAAATATAATCGAGGACTTTAACTGTAACTTATTTAATATCTTTATACCGTTGGTTAATATTATTTAAATTAAATTCATTAATTACTGCATTATTATGTGACTTTTGTGATTGTGCTTGAAGGTCCGAAGCTGCAGTATAACCAAAAATTTTTGTATTTACCTTCATTTGTTATGTTATCAATAGAACTATACCTAGAACTATTTTTTTTAAAAGTAAATTTAATTATTTATTTGAATGGCTGATTTGACAAGTGACTTTTGTGAGACACAAGAAATCGTAATTTTCAGCGATTTGTAATTTACAGGTTATTTTCAGTATTTAAAAGAGTGACTTAATTGTACATGCATATTTAACATAAAAAGACACATAAATACACAACGTTTGATCCTGTCCCCAACCCCATCTGTCTGACTGCCAGCTGGTGTCTGCTATCCAATATGCTTAGAGAGAGAGAGAGAGAGAGAGAGAGAGAGAGAGAGGTTTGTTTTCAGTAATGCTGTACTGATCCTCTATTTAATTATATTGCTCTAGCTCTATAAATGCCTGTTTCTCCCGGTCTATATATTTATTTATCTATCAAACAAATATTTCCCCGTTTTAAGTATCTCTTACCTTCCGAATATTCCCAACCGGATTAAAATCAGATCTTCACTGTCGTACGTGATTTCTGAAAGCTGCATTTCCATTGGCTAATTTAAGGTCACCAAAAGATGACCCCTTAATCGGTTGGTGTGGAGATATGATTTTAATCAGATTACAGTATTCCAGGTTATGTTGTTAGTTAATTAACCACCGTTGAAAGAAGGTAATTTTGCGGGGCATATTCCTGCGATAAAAGGTTTCATACGAAGAACCCCACTTCAACCCTCTGAAACTCCTTTATCATGTGTTATACCACTTGTAGAAATAAATCAAATAATAAATTGACATGAAAAGCAATTATAAGAACATAATCTAACCGGGCTGATATTTTTCAAAAAACTCGTATTTTACTGGCCCTGTTAAAAATGTTCAATACCCTATGTATTATGTATGAAAATGTCGTATTCACGAAATGTTTCGTTTAATCAAAATATTTCGTTTAGACGAAATAATGTTTAAACTAATGAAATGACATTTCGATAAAACGAAATATTGTTTAAATTACGACTTATTTCCAAATTAAGGAAATATTTCCAGCAATCGAAATATATTTTGTTATAACGAAACAAATGTCTGACAAATTAGAGCGTTTATATAACACCTATTCCAGCACACACATGCCCCCCCCCCCCAATATACGTGTTCCAGGTTACATTCCTGATTTTTTTTAAATGCCTAGTAACTGTATACAAAGGTGATTTGTGTGTAGTGGTCACTTAATAGAGGGCCGCTTATCCATTTAGGCAAATATATGAATGATGGAAGGAGAGCAAGGATTATATAAGCAGCAATATTTACAATTCTTTGCGGTCAGTGTCAGTTACATGTATGCATTTGTCTTTTAACGTTCAGTAAGTGTATATATGGTTATAATGGTTGGATCGTAATAGTTTATGTATTGTGACTCAGGTGCCATGCCCGTGGAGGTAGAATAGAATAGATACAAGAAACAAAGTAAGATGCCTACATGGATTCTTCCTTTCATGCCCTGAAAGTGTATATATAATTATGGGGCTGGATCTCAATGGTAATTAAATTGTGACCACAAGATTATACCCATAGGGTATGACTCAGGGGTCTGGTTCTAACCTCCGATCTGACTTGTGGACACTTTGGGCGGTGATCACACACTTCAATACTCGGACATATTGGTTTCATATTTTGGGAGTTATTTCAAATGCGGCTGCATACAGATTCCATCGAGCTGTGCACTTGTGCAATCATATCGTAACGTTTGAAATTCGTACCCTGAACAATGTAAGTAGAGTTGCATGACATCACAAACGCACACGGACGGGCATACTCGCCCAATTCATATCTTTTCTCAGAAAAGCATAGAGAGGACAAAAACATCAACAACAAAAAACGTATCATGTTTCGACAAAATGCTCATGTTCGACAACATACAGCTTCATTAGGCGAAAATTTTACCTTTTCATCATCCCATTACAATGAAAAACTAATTACTCTGAATGCATGCTAATTACTCGTGTCATACCGCTCCGGTGGTCAAGTGGTTAGTGCGTCCGCCTCGGATGCGATAGGTCGTGGGTTTGATCACCGGCAGAGTCATGCCAGAGACTTACAAAAATGGCACTAACAGCTGCCTCGCTTGGCGCTCAACATTAAGAGGTTAGTGTTAGGACTGGTCGGCCTGGTGTCAGGATAATGTGACTGGGTGGGACATCATGCTACATGTCTGCGGCATGATGCCCCGGTGCTAGACATCACTATAAACTGCCACACTGCAGACATCGTAGTGATATGACTGAAAAATTGTTAAAGCTACGTTAAAATCCAAATCACACACACACACACACACACACAGAGGGGGTCCCTAGTGGCCGAGTGGTCTAAAGCGCTCTCCGTCACGGATCACTGCCATCTCACCTCTGTCTGCGTGGGTTCGAGTCTCGGGCTCGGCCATTGTGGATATGTGAAAAAGCTTGCTGGTAGCTTCTCGTGGGTCGGTGGTTCTTTCCGGGGTTTTCCCGGGATCTTCCTCCAACATAAATACTCCATGCATAGCCTATCTTGTGCTGAAAAAATGGCGTTAAACCCTATAACAACAACAACAACACACACACACACACACTGACTTGTGTCTTGTGTCAAGATGAAAACAACAACAATAAAATAAAGAAAAACAATTTGAATTTTAGCAGAAAAATTTCGCAAAGGTTAAACAAGTTCTTGAAAATACTAGAAAATTCGCGAAGTTCCTAATCCCTTCAGAAGTCCACAAACTCGGTGAAAATCCCACAATTCATGCACAAACTGGCCGGTGTAATCACCCTGAAAGCAAACCTTACTTTCGCAGTGTGGCCCACATTGTACCCACAGTCGGAAAACTTTTAAATCTTCGAGATTCAGTGTAAGCACGGACTAGAATCACCAGTGCAGTCTGTTATTGTGTTTATCTTTGAATCATGCATTATAATCAGTTAATCAGACGGCGCTTGTTTTGTTTTTGCTGATTTTTTTGTTGTTGTTGAGGGGTTTAACGCCATTTTTCAGCACACGAAAGGCTATACATGGCGGCCAGTATTAATGGTGGAGGAAGAACCCGGGAAAACCCCGGAAAGAACCACCGACCCACGAGAAGCTACTGGCAAGATTTCTCACATACCCACACTGGCTGAATCCTTGACTCGAACCGGCGCAGACAGAGGTGAGATGGTAGTGATCCGAAACGGAGAGCGCTTTAGACCACTCGGCCACTCGGGGCCCCTTTGCTGATTTTAACCGTACTTTCAACAGACTATTGGCTATTGTCGTGCAGAGAAAAATGAGAGCTAGGTGCCTTTCCCAAAGACACTCCGAGGTAGCTGACCTGGACTGTCCTGGGCGTGTATCGAACCGGTCACCCTTGGATTACGAATCCGACACTGCACCTACGAGAGAGAGAGAGAGATTTAAATTCGATATCGATCTTTATTTTAAAATGAAACAGCGCTTTTATATCATTCTTAAATATTCTTGATAATGTTATTCGAGATTGATGACCGACCAAAAATTATCGTAGACTTTAAGAACACTCGATGCACCGGCCTATGTATAAATAGAGAAAAAGCTGCCAGTCCAAGCTTAAGATCAAATAATGTTCTTTATTTATTATTTATTTACTCGAATGTATGACTTCACTCAGTACAAATTAGTGGACATAATTTATCGACAGCCAGCTAGATAGATCGATAGATAAGTAGTCAGACGTACAATGAAATAGAGAAAATTTACCTAATCGACTAATTTTGCACAGCTTTTACCCAGTAGCAGTAGCACGTTTCTTCAAGTGGTTGTAGCAAATAATAATAATAATAATAACAATAATAATAATAGATACATGAGTTCTCGCACAATATTCCACTACATGGTAATGTCTTCATTTCCACGCAACAACAAAAAAATCTTCCAAAACGTGTTTATCTTACGCCAGACATACACTGTTACAGATGTTGTTGATAATAAGTTTACATTTAAATGTTATATTGAGTATTTTATGTGTCTCGGTGATCGCACGTCGGAAAATGCTTTCTATCAAAACTTGACAAAGTTTTCACGCTAATAATACTTCAAACAACAGACTACATAAATATAATTTCTGTATGCCACACGAATACGATACTTTGATTTTAATTTCTGGACGGTGTTGTAGCTTGTTAGATTGCCTGTTGCAATTAGAGGTAACACGTTGTACTTAAAATTCAATGTCACACGATTGTTAATAAAAACATTACAACCATAAATCATGCCGACAATAAAGTGCGGCAGAAGTGCAATACAACTTAAAGGTCACATTTTGTGCAAAGTACAAAATATATAGAATCTATAAAATCAGTTACCATAATTTATAGCATAAAATCAGTTACCATTCCTAAGTCCAAGATGTATACAAATAAATTGGAGCACAAGTACCAGATGCCGAACGGTTGTGTCATATGCTGGCAGTGAATGATAATTTTGGAATGTAAAAAATTAAACAGATTAAAAATGTTTTGCTTAAAGAGTCCGAGCATTATGAAGATATAAGGAATAAACACACGGCAGCATATAACGTTTTAAATTGACTGGAACTTATCGCGGCCAGCTGCAGTAGGTGTTGCAGGAAGAGCTATCTATCGTAGTACCTTTATATCTTTAGCGTGTTTGATGCAGCATGGTTGGGTTTTGTTGCACAATTTTTAAGGGAAATATTGATATGCAGGAAATTTTGACACACGATGAAGTAGTAAATTATGCTACCAGAAAGTTTAACAATGCTGCCGATATAAGCAAAGGGTTCATTGATAATGAAATTATGTACTGGATTATTTTAATCATGAACGAGTACAACAAATGCAGTGAGATGCAAAATGCAACAAAGAAAAATACAAACAGTATAGAGCGCCAAGATCATGAGATATTGAAACAAAAGTCTCCGTAAAGGAGGGGAAGAAACTGAAAAAGAAAGATATACAAGAATCGTCGAAGACATGCTCCGTTGTGGAAAAGTTGACAACAAAGTTTCTGACTATTGCAAACGTGCAGAGCGCCTTTGCAAAGTGTAAAGAAAACTTTTAACGGCGGTGGGCCAATTCCTGAGCACAAATCCTGGCTGTTTAATTTTTCCTCTGTATATTGATAGCTCTGTTACTATCAATGGTCTCTGTGAGAAAGAAATATGTTTCACCACTACAATTGCCAACAATAATGGTACACTATCCATTTTTATAGTTAATCATATGTTTTTTTTTAGGTATTACAATATTCGGATAACCCAAAACATCTTCAACTACATAAATGGCAATAATGAACTAGTACGGATGACTTTGTTGTTGTTGTTGTGGGTTAAACGCTAATTTTCAGCGTTTGATATGCCATACGTGTCGAAGGATGAACTCGGGCAAACCACGGGAAGAACCACCGTCCCATGGGAAGCTTTCTTACCCACGTTTGCCGAGCCCTAAACTAGAATCCACGCGGACAGGGGTGAGATGTGAGTGATCTGTTAAGGGGAGCGCCGTGGGCTACTTGGCTACCCGGGGCCTTAGACCACTTGGCTACCCTAGGCCCTAGAAAACGTGGCCACCCGGGGCCCCACTGATAGTTTAATAAGTTTGATATTTTATGAAATGTCAAAGAGGGAACGATTGCAAAGTGTGACAACCAAGACAGTATAAAAGTTGCCCCTTTTGAAACAGTTCTAATGTTCTCACCACCTCTGAACAACAAATAGGCAACTCATCATTTGTAGAATTTAATAACCAGAATTACTTTTTCACACAAGGTAAGAAGCACCTGACAGCAGTAACAATAAGTCTTACTCGTGAATAGAATTGCTGCATTAGGATTAATTATTTGAGGAGGGCCGTATAGCTAACGTTTACCATTTACATTCAGTAACTGTCTGTCCTAGTTATTTGTTCCTCATGTAGATGATGCAATGCCAATTAGACAATAACTATAATAGAAGAATATAAGATTCACACCGAATAGTTCGATGCAAATAGCTACTTGAATAAAGGATTACGAAGACAAGGTTTGTTGACATTAAACAATCTGCATAATGATTTTGCTCACTATGGTCTACTCAGCGAGATGAATATAATTATATATACTGAGACATCTACGAACCCAGAAACTAGTCCAAGGTATTAAAGTTCTAACCTTTTCATGTTCCAGTCAAATACGAGTGCATATCCACTGAATGTGTGGTAGATGTCATCGTGTCTGTTGCATACACGGATCTCAAAATGAAAGCAAAACTTTTTCGTTAATATAAAAATCAAATGACAACATAAGGTAAATACGTAACTCCTCTCAAGCAGGAAATGATACCGCTATTTCTTACATAAATAATCTTATTTGAAATTTGAATGAGTATACCATTTTAATGATAAACAAATATTCTCGGTTTCATGCTTAGAACAAATAGTAGCACAAATGATAAGTTTAGAAAGTTGTGGTTTGGGGCACGTAATGCAATGTTCAGTTTGCAGTTTATGGAAAATGGTTTAGAATACAATTTGACCCTCCAATTCTAAGAGATCATTGTCAACTTATACTGGGGCTCATCCACGTTACTTCAGGTTTAGCATAATACTTGCAAAAGCCTCCGAAATGATGGTAGATGGTAATCAAGACTACGAACTAACATTCATAGTAAAAGGGGTATTTTAAAAAAGTCTGAATATCAGCGTGTTGTATTATTGAATAGTACATCAATGCATCCGATCAAAGTACTTCTCGTGCACCTTTACGCATTTTCTTTGTCTGATTATGTAATTATTAAATGTCATTTTGTAATAATATTTTGGTATGTTGTTTGTACACTGGAAAACTATTTCCAACTGCACGGTGGCGTTCAAATAGTCTGCCGCAAATCGAATCTTTGATAACAGGATTCAGCCAAAATTACTTCGGGCTCAATCAGGGCTGTATGGTGGATGTGGCAAGATATGGATGCTGTACCCCTTCGGGATGTCTGTCGCGATGGCGGATCGATGCACCGTTGCGTAGTCAGGGAGTAGACTGAAATTTCGAGTACTGGTGCGCGGATGGGTGACAACCTTTGACAACACGTTATAGGCACAAAAATGTCCAGTGACACTAGCAGAGTTATGCACAGGTACCATCACAACCGAGCCTTTAGAATAGAAAAAATCTTGTCAGCCAGACACCGTCGAGTTATTTACTGTCTGCTAGTTTATTTTTCTTTCCTATCCAGACTTTATTATTTTCTCTCGAATCTGGTTCAAAGAGGTAAATCCATGTTTCATCAATTGTGGCAATCTCATTCAAACGTCGCTGGTTACTCTTTTCGTACTTGGTAAATAGCTGCTTACAGATTACAACAAAAGCCTGTTTTTGATTACCCATCAACTAAGCAAGGACATATCTAGCACAAACCTTCGAACTTGAAACGATTCTTCAATATGTTTAAAACATGAACTAATGCCCGTGATCAAATACATTTCTTCCACTGTGTAACAAACATTTTCATAAACTGCCACTCTCAGAGCATTCACTTCCCGTTCACCAATCGCAGACAACAGCCTTCCAGAACTGGGTCATCTTCCATGGATTAGCGAAAATCATAAAACTATGAAATCACGTCAAAGTTTGAAGAACTGTATCCCACACGTAATCCTAATCGGTCTTGATATCAGTCGGAGACGACCATTAGAGCTCCCGGACTTGACTTGGCAAATAGCTGCACAGTGGCTAACTGTTTCTCTTCTCCGATATTGTTTGAGGTTCCTCTCGTTTACATGTTACGTCACACGGAAATATCAGCAGGTGTCCGGTGTGCTTCACGTGTAGTTCCTTATTTTATCAATAGATGACATTAAAGGTATTGAGAGCACGAAAGAAACAAAACGGTTATTCAGAATCTTTCAGATACCCCTTGAACAATAGGACAACTTCTGAACACATTGCGCCATATGTTAATGACAATATAATTACTTTTTATTTTATGACCACACAAAAATTGAGAGAATTGTGAATATAGAAGCCACTACAACTACAAATAATATCGTCCTTGATCCTCCAAGAACGGTGTTTTGATATTGTGTTGTAATAGTGGAGGCAGTATTCCAGAAAAGGTTTAAAATTCGGGAAAAATAAAAAAATATACGAGTGGTTATATGTCTTCAAATAAGGTATTTTCCAAAGGTGTTTAAAGTATGGTTTATTCCAAGGGTATTCAAAATATGATTTATTCCAAAGGTGTTCAGTTGAGGTTATACTTTGCTGAGGTCGCTATGTATTGATCTGATGAACAATAAAATGCACACAGAAATTAGAAACGTAAGGGATAAAACGTTTTTACAATGTTGTCCATTGTATCTGGCTTGATTTATGGACTACACGCGACGACAGATTGCACGGTCATAAATTAGACAAATTTCATTCAGGTATCCACCAGCGTATCAACATAGAAGATGTGGCTGATCATAACCATATATTTATTTTGTTCAAGCGATTCGTGTAAACTTTAAAAACAGACAATTTAGCCATTATATTTTAAGCGTAATAAAAAAGAACGTATTTGAAAGAACCTCATAAAAATTAAAATGTGTGGTGAGACTGATTGTGCAGACTGTTTTTACATAAACGCTAAACACAGAAACTTGT
This sequence comes from Sinohyriopsis cumingii, assembly GCA_028554795.2. Classification (NCBI taxonomy): domain Eukaryota; kingdom Metazoa; phylum Mollusca; class Bivalvia; order Unionida; family Unionidae; genus Sinohyriopsis; species Sinohyriopsis cumingii. The sequence goes on from CM068824.1 coordinate 133,816,077, forward strand.
ATTGACTACATCGTTATCCAGTGGCGTCGCTAGTGGGGTGCGGACCGCACCGGGTGACACCATCTCAGAGGGGTGACACCAAAATGAAAAATTGCAAATTTTACAGAGCACACACTGCTCGGTCTAGTCGGATTTCATAAGCGGATAACCGATCATAGTTAAATACATGACTAGCAAAGACGTTATCTTCTATACAACAGTACTTAAAATGTAACATGGTAACCTCCAAGATGAAATCGTGATTCTGATAGCTCTCTAAGATTAAGGTGTGTGTGTGTGTGTGATTTGGATTTTTAACGTCGTTAAAAAAAATCAGTCGTGTCACTACAATGTCTGCAGTGTGGCAGTTTACAGTGATGTCTAGCACTGGGACTTCATGCCGCAGACATGTAGCTTCGTGTTCCACCCAGTCACATTATCCTGACACCTGGCCGACCTGTCCTAACCTCATAATGCTGAACGCCATGCGAGGCAGCTGCAAGTATGATTTTAATAATTCTTTGGTAAGACTCGGCCATGGTTCAACCCACAATCTCCCGCATACGAAGCGGATGCACTAACCACTTAGATCACCGGAGCGGTTGAAAGTTAGAGTTACTTCTTAATATCCAGCAATGTACGGTGGAAACGTTGGTGATGTAAAAAGGCAACTTACCTTACTTAACCTGCTTTTAGCAGTAGTGGATATTTAGAAACATCAGTATGGTTAATTCTGTAAAAGCACAGCTCTGATATAAAGGACCAACGCGAGCATGTTAGGCTTTTAGTGGTTTTCAACAGCAAGTCAAAGAAGATACTGAAAACTGTTTTTTATTTTATTTAAAAAATTAAAAAATATAACATAAATAAATAAAAAAATAGATGAAATGAAAGAGAAATGTTAGAACCTCTCAAACAGAACAAAAGAAACATACATTTAATGGCAATCGGGCATCCGTTTGGCTTAGGTCCTTGTCCAAGATCACTTGTGTCGAAGACGCAGTACGTACGTCTATGTAAGGTAATGCATTCACTTTCTCTATCAAAAGAGCTCGTCATCGTACAAACCTAAAGTGTGCGTGTGTGTTTTTGTTGTTGTTGTTTATTTTTAACGTAGCTTTAACAATACAAATCAAAAGTAACTTTGTTCTCATAATTATATGATGGAGTAAATCTACTTTCTTGTAATTTTCCTTGTGGCTAAATAAAATTTATTTGTTGAATTCAACTTGATCAGGCATTTTAAAACAATTCTTACTTTTTTCGTCTTCATCAGTTCTGAATGATTAACGCTTTGAACTTAACCCACATAGCTATTTAGTGAGAACTTTCTTACTCATCTGTGGGAAACCAAGTAAGTTATCCTTCCCTAAGTCACTAGTGTAAAAAATAAAACAGCTTGATGTTATCGTTAGGCCATAGGATATGTTCACCTTCATGTCATTGTACCTGTTATGATTTATGCCATTGTGCATGTTATCCTTCATATCACAGTAGATGTAATCCTTCATGTCACAGTAGATGTAATCATTCATGTCACTGTAGCTGTTCATCTGAATATGAAGTCTTCTTTTTTTCCAACTTGCCATAACATCTAATTAGCCATTAAGCTAATGCCAATACTGATTATGCTAATTTGACTCATGAATATACTAAAACCAAATACAAAAGTAAGTTTCTTCTCTTGCCAATATCAAATTTTCCAGAGATGTTGATGTCTTGATGATACAAATTTAATAAAAAATGGATTTAAAAAATGGTGTCTCGGGACGCAACATGCTGATGTAAACCTTTACTCCAAGTTTGATCAGAATTGGGATTTAAAACTTGTCTTCCAGACTGGCAACAGGGAAATGCTGAGCGATGATTGACACGTGACTATAAACTGAGCATGCTGGGGCAAGTGAGTTAACAAGTGTGCATGTATCTTCATCTGTCTGTCTTGGTACATTGGGTTAAGTTGAATCAGTCTGGTACCTGTGACCATGATTATTGCAACACCTATGTATCTCAACAAAACTGGTCAGAAGATAGAATTGTTTCTATATGTGAAGAATGTCGAGGATTTAAAAATTCCAGCTGTACAAAGGCAGATTTGTCCTGGATTATAGAAATCTTGTTGGCCCGATGATCATCACTTGATGGTACCTACATTATTGCAGAAGCCATGTGAATGTTGGAAATGCCATACGCTCGAAGGATTTTGCATGAGTAAATTTCACAAAAGTATATTTCTTAATTGAAACTTAAGTGCAGATACCAATACTTTGAGAAAATGATGGAAACAAGATTTTTTTTCTTTCTCGTACGCTGTTCTGACGTCAACTCTCAAGACAGAAAACTGATACATATTGTGTCGATTATTAAGCTTTCCTTATAGTTCAACAGTTGCAGAGAAGCCACAGAAATCTTTGGGATGGGTAATAGACCTAACAGTGAAGACAATATGCCCAGCTTTTGGATGGGTGATAATGGTGTCATTAAGATATTATGCCTAGATTTGGGATGGGTGATAGACCTAATAGTGTCATTAAGATTATACGTCAAGCTTTGGGATGGGTGATAGACCTAAGAGTGTCATTAACATAATATGCCTAGCTTTGGGATGGGTGATAGACCTAATAGTGTCATTAAGATAATATGCCCAGCTTTGGGATGGGTGGTAGACGTAAGTGTCATTAACATAACATGCATAGCTTTGGGATGGGTGATAGACCTAATGGTGTCATTAACACAAAATGCCCACCTTTGGGATGGGTGATAAACATAATAGTGTCATTAACACAATATGCCCAGCTTTGGGATGGGTGATAAGCCTAATAGTGTCATTAACATAATATGCCTAGCTTTATGATTGATGATAGACCTAATAGTGTCATTAACATAATATGCTTAGCTTGGGATGGGTGATAGACCTAATAGTGTCATTAACACAAAATGCCCAGCTTTGGGATGGGTGATAGACCCAATAGTGTCATTAACACAATATGCCCAGCTTTGGGATGGGTGATAGACCTAACAGTGTCATTAGCATATTATGCCTAGCTTTGAGATGTGGGTGATAGACCTAACGGTGTCATTAACACAATATGTCTAGCTTTGGGATGGGTGATAGACCTGTCATTAACATAATATGCCTAGCTTGGGATGGGTGATAGACCTAATAGTGTCATTAACACAAAATGCCCAGCTTTGGGATGGGTGATAGACCTAACAGTGTCATTAGCATAATATGGCCAGCATTGGGATGAGTGATAGGCCTAACAGTGTCATTAACATAATATACCTAGCTTGGGATGGGTGATAGACATAATAGTGTCATTAAGATAATATGCCTAGCGTTGGGATGGGTGATAGACCTAATAGTGTCATTAAGATAATATGCCCAGCTTTGGGACGGGTGATAGACCTAATAGTGTCATTAAGATAATATGCCTTGTATTGGGATGGGTGATTGACCTAATAGTATCATTAAGATAGTATGCCCAGCTTTGGGATGGGTGATAGACCTAATAGTGTCATTAGCATATTATGCCTAGCTTTGGGATGTGGGTGATAGACCTAACGGTGTCATTAACACAATATGCCTAGCTTTAGGATGGGTGACAGACCTAACACTGTCATTAACATAATATGCCCAGCTTTGGGATGGGTGATAGACCTAATAGCGTCATTAACACAATATGCCTAGCTTTATGATGGGTGATAGACCTAATAGTGTCATTAGCATATTATGCCTAGCTTTGGGATGTGGGTGATAGACCTAACGGTGTCATTAACACAATATGCCTAGTTTTAGGATGGGTGACAGACCTAACACTGTCATTAACATAATATGCCCAACTTTGGGATGGGTGATAGACCTAACAGTGTCATTAACATAATATGCTTAGCTTGGGATGGGTGATAGACCTAATAGTGTCATTAACATAATATGCCCAGCTTTGGGATGGGTGGTAGACATAATAGTGTCATTAACATAATATGCCCAGCGTTGGGATGGATGATAGACATAATAGTGTCATTAGCATATTATGCCTAGCTTTGGGTGTGTGTGTGTGTGTTTAGGATTTTTAACGTAGCTGGGTGTGTGCGTGTGTGTTTAGAATTTTTAACGTAGCTTTAACTATTTTTCAGTCATATCGTTACGATGTCTTGCAGTGTGGCAATTTATAGTGATGTCTAGCACTGGGGCATCATGCCGCAGACACGTAGCATCATGTCCCACCTAGTTACATTATCCTGACTCCAGGACAACCAGTCCCAACACTAACCGCTGAGCGCCAAGCGAGGCACCTGTTAGTACCATTTTTGTAAGTCTTTGGTATGACTCGGCCGGGGTTTTAACCCACGACCTCCCGCTTCCGAGGCAGACGCTCTAACCACTAGGTCACCGGAGCGGTGTCCTATCTTTGGGATGGGTGATAGACTTAAGAGTGTCATTAACACAATATGCCCAGCTTTGCAATGGGTGATAGACCTAATAGTGTCATTTACACATTAACCCGTGGAGGTTTTTGTCATTTTTGCATGAAATTGGAATAGGAAACACATTTTGAAAGCTATTTCTAAATGCATCCGAAAACACCAAATCCCAGGTGATCTTTCAATAACATACTGCCTAGTTGTGTTAGAAACATCTTTTTTTCATTGCCTATTTGGCTCGTGCATGAGCAGAAGGGTAAATGTTGGATTTTTTTTGCTAAACGGACCCATTATTTTTGTCTCGAGACCACTCTTTATTTCAAATGCCCATCTTATCCTATTTTTTTGCAAAGTTTAGTATGTCTGTTTACAGTTCAAACCGGTTTGCCTTAGATGTGAGACCAAAAAGTCTAAAATCCAGACACAAAGTCGGATCCCGACCACGGGCCAATTTTGGATAGAAAAAAATCGATTAAAAAATTGAGGTTTTTCCCTCTGTATTTTATAGTGCAACTGGAAATTCCAGATTATTTGGCATCATTGTAGAGCTACATCTGTCTACCTTTCTACAATACCTCGTACTTTAGTGTATCATGTATGACCATGACGCTACAGAGCACGGCAGTAGGCTACTACCTCCAGCCACGTTAACTCGTCGCTAGGGGTTAATGTGTTAACATAATATGCCCAGCTTTGGGATGGGTGATAGACCTAATAGTGTCATTAACACAAAATGCCCAGCTTTGGGATGGGTGATAAGCCTAATAGTGTCATTAACATAATATGCCCAGCTCTAGGATGGGTGATAAACTTAACAGTGTCATTTACATAATATGCCCAGCTTTTCAAAACAAACACAAAATCTATTTCAATATCAGCTGGTATGGGTGAATGTCAAGATGAATTTAATGCATGATTATTTCACTGTGACCTTTTCTTCTCAAAAGTCTTGTATGCATTTAGGCTATCAGAGACAGTGGGTGTAAGAAAAACAACAACTGTTACAATTCTTTATCTGTATTCTTTCATCATTATTATATTACAATACATTCATTTATTTATTCATGAAGAAAAGTGACAACACATTTGCTCGTGAAATCTCAACCCTTCCACCTGTTGCTGTGTATACATATATGTATCATGTACAGTGTATGTGTTGAGATTTATACAATTAAAATGAGCATTCTGACATACAAACCCAATGATATAAAACTATATAGTACATCAGGATAAAGCACATATATATATATATAATATTTCATAACAATAATACTTTTGAGGGGCTTTGGTATAATAGCATTCGCAGGAAATATTTTTCTTGTCTATTACAACACTGTCAGTTGCAAATTTAGCCACCTTTCAGGACTACCAAGAATTGTGTAAAACTTGGCACCTACTGGTTGAAACTGACAACTCGATCTATATTCATTTTCTAACACAAAAGCTTTTACCTCATTTGGTTGCAGACATGGCAATGAAATTATCTATTTTAAAAAATGAAGCACAAGGTAAGATAATGTATAACATAGTCCATACCAGTCACTAATGCTGCTGTATTTAGATATTATTTTACTGAAATGCTAATTTTCAGTACATATCATTTATACTTTTTAAAACCAACAACCCATGTTTGGGTTGGCAGCTCAGTGCATATTGGGCAAGGAGACTGGTGAAACAAACAGTCGTTTACATATGAATGCAGGTGAACCTGACAGTGCCATTAACACCCAAATTGCAAAAATATTCTGACAACCTCTGGATAAATAACAATTCAATGACAACAGACAAAAAAAAGGGAAAATAAAATTCAAAGATTGAACTTCATTTTTTTCCATTTAATAATTAGTACTACACACTTATCAGCCCTTAAAAAATAACGTACTGTATTGTTATGTCTACTTTGGTAGTACCTAAACCAACCAATCACTTTGCTGCCTGCTATGTGTATCTATCTATCCATCCACACCCTAAATTAAAGTAAAATTTTAAGCTAACGAGTTTTGCTTTTTTACATACCATATATATACTTGCTTACAACCCAGATTCAGCTTCAAACAGCCCAGATCCATTCTACCATTTTATGGTCTGGCATGTCTAGGTATGTGCAGTTTGTTGGAAGTAATGAGTAGAACAAAGCAACACAGCCAGACCCTGATCTGCGTAGATGGCAAATAAACGGTGGGTGTGCCAAAAATGCAGTCTCACGTAAAATGCCAATTAACTTTACTTCAAGTTTAATTCTACATCAAACAATCCTTTCTGCCTAATTTTGTACGTATTATAGAACTTCCAGTTCCTGATTATTTTTGGGATTTAGTTTTGTGATGTTAAACAAATCCATGTTTCATTTTAGACAGAGATACACACTGAAATTCTTTAAAAATGTTGGGATATTTGTTGGAATTCAAAATCTATGTTCAAGAAGCTTTATGAGCCTGCACTGCATGCCAATATACGGGTCTAAAAAATGTGTGATGCCAAATCATTGTGTATTCAATTTGTTCAAAAGATACCAAAGCAGTAGAAAGCAAATCTATGTTATGCAATAAATCTGTGTTAACAGGATGAAATATCAGTCAATGATAACAATAAAGATGAACAGGCCTTAAAAGTGAGCTGTCACAGGGAATTATGGATTGTCATGTACTATCCTCATTTTGTTCACAGGAACCAAACACACCAAGAACAGGACGTTACAGAAAACTGAAAAATTGTAACATCCAATAATATCAATATTGCCTCAAATAAATACAAACTATTAAAAACAAGTCCCATTTTTCAGTGGGCTCATCTTAGTTTCTCAATACTATACCTAGAATTTCAGTATCACCATACCATGGAAAATAATAAGATGGTATATAGATAATAATGTAAGCCTTGGATATTGCAAGTAAATATCTGCCCACCAAAAATGTTGTTAACCCACACTTGGGATGATCAAAGAATGGGTGGATTTGAACTTTTCTGATGATTATACAAGCACTGTTCTCCTACTGTCATACTTCTTAATTGAAATGTTCTCAGTCAAAACAAGAATTATATATATATATATATATATATATATATATATATATATATATATATATATATATATACACATACATACATACATACATATATATTCATCTTGAATGGAAATGAAGAACAATGAACACTGTACAGGCAGATTATGTCAAGACATTTCAGGTTTTTGTGAAGCATATGTTTTAAAAATTTACATTAGGTAAAATACATCACTGATTTGTCACTTTCATGATGACAGTATCTGCATTAAGCTTTTATATTGCATTTGTCCATTAAAATAAATTATCAAAGTTCATCCATTTTCATGATATTTAAATCAAAAGTTAAATTAAAAACTTAACAGTAACAATCTGTAGCTAACATTTGCACAGTAAATAAAAATGTCTGGGCCATTTATTTTAAGAATTGTCAGCTTTACATGAATATTGGAATATCGGATGTTAAATTTGTCCATTAAAATAAATTATCAAAGTTAATCCATTCTCATGATATTTAAATTAAAAAATTAACAGTAAAATTCTATAGCTAACATTTGCACAGTAAATACAAATGTTTGGACCATTTATTTTATGAAATGTCAGCTTTATTACATGAACACAGACATATAATTTAAAAACAATACAATGATTTTAAAATTATAAATGACAGCAGCATCTATCTTTTGTTGGAGAATAAACTCTTTTTCTTGTCTTTCCAAAGAATAAAAAAAAACCTGTGCTAAAAAATGGCGTTTAACATGGAAACCAAATCAGACCAAAATCAAAATGCTATACATTTTTTATAGCTTTTCATTTTACCCTGTACATATCAGAATCAAGGAATCCCCCACCCACCCCTACACATTTAAAACAGTTTATGAAAAAAGTATTATCCAACAGAGAGATGAAAGGAATATCCTCCAAAAGTTACAATGGTGTAGTGTAAGCTTCGTGGCCAGTTACACAAAATAAACAGAAATTCATGTTAAAAGCAGCTCCAAAAAATGAAAAGAAAGTCAATATTTATAAGAAGACATGATACGTTACTGAGTATATTGCTTGCTTCATTTCTTACCAAACATTCATGTCTGCAGTTGCAGTATATGCTACCATACAAGTCAAATAACAGATCTAGAGCTGTTGTCACATAAGGTGCCAGCAGATCAGGGTCTATGCAGTTGGACTAAATAAACCATATTAGCAGAGAAAAAAAAGTGGAAAGACAAAAAGTCTTACTGAATGTGGCTACCTTACTGAATGAAGCTATAGCATGTTTAGCTTTCCCAATGATATCCCAAAATACTGATTGAGTTGCGGATGTGTGAGGCCGCAGGTTTGAACCCCAGTCGAGTCATACTAAAGACTTACAGTTGCCTTGCTTGGTGCTCAGCTTTAAAAGGTTAGTGTTAGGACTGGTCGGCCTGGTGTCAGGATAATGTGACTAGGTGGGACATCATGCTATATGTCTGTGGCATGATGCCCCAGTGCTAGACATACTATAAACTGTCACACTGCAGACATCATAGCGATATGACTGAAATTTTCTTAAAGCTACGTTAAAAATCTAAATCACACACTGATTGAGTTCCATGTATTTGTGTAGAGTAGGAAATGGATCTACCACTCTATTTCTGACATGAGAATATTTGCTTTTTAAAAATGTTCCATCAACACAAAACAGATGAAGGCATTGCTGGGTGAAAACAATTTCCAGGACTGTTTCATCTATTTAAGTGCAGAATGTTGTAATCATCTCTTATTCCTTGGCAAAAACAAAACGAATTTCCAGATGGATGCCATATTGGATGTACAAATGGTACAACGTCTTTTGGTTAAAATCCCTTTGTCTATATCACAATCCGTTTGGAAGGAGTAGCAAATAACACGATTTTAGAGGTGGCCAATGTCGCAGTCATATTTGAGGCAATATCAGAACCATTTTCTTTTAGAACCAACCAGACATCATAAGAAGTCTTTTAGTGAAAACCTCATGATGACATGACTTTCTGTTCAGTAGTAGTAGTGACAAGTTCTTGACAATGGCTGTTATATCAGATGCCAAATTGATAACATTTTTATTTTGTTCTGATTTAGTTTCTTTGTCAAATGCCATTTTTCAGTACTTGATAGTCTATACATGGCAGTCAGTATATCTGGTGGGGGAAGTTACTTGCAAGCTGAGCTGAGGCTTGAACCCTTTCAGACAGGTGAGATGTCAATGATCTGTAAAAATGAATGCCTAAGACCACTTGGCCATCCACAGGCCCTTTCATTTAGGAACAAGACCACCTGGCCATCCAGAGGATCTTTCATTTAGGACCAAGACCATTTGGCCACCCAGGGTTCCTTTAATTTAGGAACAAGACCACTTGGCCATCCAGAGGCTCTTTCATTTAGGAACAAGACCACTTGGCCACCCAGGAGCCCTTTCATTTAGGACCAAGACCATTTGGCCACCCAGGGGCCCTTTCATTTAGGACCAAGACCATTTGGCCACCCAGGGGCCCTTTCATTTAGGACCAAGACCACTTGGCCACCTAGGGGCCCTTTCATTTAGGACCAAGACCACTTGGCCACCCAGGAGCCCTTTCATTTAGGACCAAGACCACTTGGCCACCTAGGGGCCCTTTCATTTAGGACCAAGACCACTTGGCCACCTAGGGGCCCTTTCATTTAGGACCAAGACCACTTGGCCACCTAGGGGCCCTTTCATTTAGGACCAAGACCACTTGGCCACCTAGGGACCCTTTCATTTAGGACCAAGACCACTTGGCCACCTAGGGGCCCTTTCATTTAGGACCAAGACCACTTGGCCACCTAGGGGCCCTTTCATTTAGGACCAAGACCACTTGGCCACCTAGGGGCCCTTTCATTTAGGACCAAGACCACTTGGCCACCTAGGGGCCTTTTCATTTAGGACCAACTAGATATGACAATTCTTCTAGTGTAAACCCCATGTTGATATGTCCATCTATTCCGGAGAAGTGGGGATAGAAAGATTTTGTAAAATGGCCACTGTGGCTGCAAGTCCAAGCAGTAACATTTTCATTTAGTACCAACCAGACCATCAGATGAATGTGTGTAAAGTTTCATGGCAATCCTGAATGTCAGTGAGGAGTAGCGATAACAAACTTGGATGGATGACAGACAACAGGACATCTCATACATCTATTCCATGACTAATTGATCTAAAATTTAAAAGAATTCTTATCACCATTACCTGTTCGAGTTCAAACACAGCAAACCAGGAAAATGTCCATTAGTTCTATGCATTTGGGATACATTTCTTTTTTTTAAATTTTTTAAAATCATGTTATATAGCAAAGAGTTCTTAAAGTAGACACCATAAAAGTTGGATTAAAACGAACAAAACAGGCATCTTGATGTATTTTTGGGTTTTCATTGCTCAACCGTTGTAAGCTGAATGATTGCACCGGCCTCTATCATGTGGGTGGACTAGGAACAATTTATTTCTGTAATCTTTAATAATTCTGAATAAGGAATTGACTGAAAAGATTTATAATTGACCCAAATTATGAATAAATAAGATACAAATATAAATTCTTTGCTTTGTATGGAGAACAAAAACAAGGAACAAATTCCTTTGGCATAGATCCACCCCAAATGATATACACATATAGATGTGTGTGTGTGTGTGAGTTAAAAATGAGAAAAATACCTCCATGAAGAAGATGAATTTGTTTGCTCATTTATTTTTTCGCTACCTGTTTATTTATTTTTCTGATCATACATAGTTCTCTGATAACTTTATTACAGTGACATGGTTAGGCTGTATATCAATAATGCTATAATGCATGTTAATTAAAAGAATTTACCTGCAATTAAGGCAACAATTACAATTCTCATTATGATAATTTTTTCTCAATAATAGTAAAATAAAATTAGGGGGAAAAGTATATATTTTTCATAATCAAGGTATATTCTAGGAATGGAAACTTAAGGGGGGGGATTATGCCACCTTCATTTCCAATAAAAGATGGCTAATTTTCTAAATGTAGGAGGGATTTAATGAAGAAATAAAGGTATCATTAGCAAAATAAATGCATTATTTTCATGCTTTCAGTAAATTTTTCAGTGTGATTCTTTCGACAGTGGTAGGATTCATTCATTAATGTCTCCTAGAATAAGACCCTGTATAATGCTGAATCAGTAACAAATAAGATTAGAAAATTCATTTCTGGACTCAAATTGCAACATCCACACAAATGGAAGGATCTTGCATCGGTTTATATAACTGTACAAGAGTCTCCTAAAAATAGCATATCCTACCTGGCCCCCAACACTTATGTATAAGACCCCTGTCATCAAGATTCCACGTTTTATTTATGCCATACTTTGTCTCCATTGCAAGATAAAAATACAGGTATAAACAGGAACATCTACGCAGCTTGCTCCACACGTGTACAACAATTAGTTGAAATTCCTTGAACGGTTTAAGCTATGCTGCAGAACCACTTACAGACAGACAAAAGGACAGATGGACATAGTCATACCTATATCATCCTGCATTATATATGCAGGCATAACAAGGAGAACTAAAATGTAACTCAACATCTGATATGGATACAAAAATGTATTCATTACAATGATTTACACGGCCTAAAAACTGTAATAATGAGTGACAATTTATCGGCAGAATGCAGGTGCACTTATCATTTTATCTCTACTTTCTGCTGTCCTATACTGGTATCTGATGGTGCCCGAGCTGATTGCTCATGCACAATATCCCGCCTGACTATACTGCAGTATAAAAGTTCCCAAAGGTGATAACAGAAATATTTAGTACATTACATTATAACATTAATGTGGCGCAAGTGTCCTCTGGAATCACATAGTCAAGGTGATATGTGTATTGTCCTAAAATATATCCCCATGTTATGTAACAGGAACTTGAAAATTTATTATATAATGTACGGCATCTATTTTTGTCCATGTACATTTTGATGACAGTCAATAAATGACGATGAAATTTCAAACACATAAGCACTCTATGGTTACTAAATAAATATGACAGATTTATCTTTATACCAATCTTTAAAATATCATGTGAATTATTTAAAAGATTTACCTAATTAGTCACAATTATTATAATGACTTGATCTCAAATATTACCATAGTAATCTTGGAACTAAGCTAGTTGTTGCTTATTTTATATTCTTGATCAAAAATTATGTTATCCTACAATTACTGAATGGCCTCCTACAGAGAGCATCTTGAGGTAAAATTAAATATTGCTGGCCATACTAAATAACGTATACAGGAACTTGCAATTAGAACACCATACTTTTCTTCAAAAGGAAAGTTTTTAGATCACTTTAGGAAAATGGGGGAATTCTTTCATGGCTAAGAATCATGTAAATAACAATTTCCCAATTTAAACAAGCCAAACAGAAACTAATAATAAATCAAAGCAGTAAGAGACTTTTGATCATTTTGAAACCAGCGTAAGAAATACCAGTCTTTATGTACATGTAAAGGAGACAAACCTTAATGAATTAATGTATTTTAAACAACATTTTGTAGTTTCTGCATAGCTAAAAAGAATTCTTCTTGAATCAAAGCAACAACTTCTACTTTTCCGATATATTTTTCAGCAAAGAAAAAAATGTGATGGAGGGTTTATTTAAATGATTTCACAAGTCTGGCCAAAGCTAGAGCAACATGTCCCTGCGGACTGCTACCTTTCATTCTGAATATCCCTTCTTTGTTCATTTCAGGACTTAATCTATTTCAGTCCAGGAAATAAACTAAATCTATTTCAGTCCAGGAAATAAACTAAATCTATTACTGTCTAATTACACAGCACCATTTATTACATCTTTGGTTACATGATTATTTGCATAATGCAGTAAAGAAAAAAAAACAAAACAAATCACTGTTATGACTTGAAAGTAAGAGTGAAGTTTAATTTAATGACTTTAAAATGTGTTGTAGATAAAGCATGCAGTAATACTTTGATAATCTGTCCGACTTAAACCATCGAGGTATGAAATATCTTATGATCCTTCCCTGCTCAGTTGTACTAAAATAATATAATTTTGTCCATTTTAACTTTCAAGTCTCCAAATAACGAACAAGTAAACATAGCAAATTTTATTGTACCTTAATTTAGCAAATCAGAGTGTGTGGAAAAGTCAAGACAACACAATCAGCTGATGCCTTCTAATCAAATACATGAATTTGCACAGTTTTTGGAAAAATAATTTGCCTTGTTTTATTCTCATGACATTTCTCATCCAAGTATTAGCTTCCAAAATTTAGGGTCATGGAATTTTTAGAAATTACATGTGTATGTTTCTATCGCCACTAATTGAAAATAAGCACCTTGGTCATGATAAGAAATGTACATTTATGGTATGGACAGAGCAGAATTTCTTTGGATTATGCAGTGTTAATCTCTTTCTCAAAGGTAAAATATCACACATGCATGTACACACTAACATGCACTCCAAGTCCTTCTTGTCAAAACCACACAAAATGGAATAAATTCATGACATATAACTGTATATGAACTGGCTTGATACATTTAATTTAAAACATCAGTCTGTTTATTATAATTGGTCTTCTCCAAGAATACAATGACAAAAGGAGAATGGTTTACTCACTTGATGAACGAGTCACACGCAAGACTGTCTTCCAGTGAATTGTTGAATCAGAAACATTTTCCTAACTTTTCACTTGCATGTTTATTACATCAATGATATACTGTATGTATACTTTGATTCAAATGAAATGGCACAATGAAAAGAAACACCTCTTCAAATATTTATGCTATATGCAAAACTTGGCCATTGAAACATGGCATACTACGAGAGCTTTCTTCTTTGTTCCAATATACAGAAACGCCAATATTTACCACCTCTTCTCACACAATCTATGTGCATTTTTAGAATACTGGAACTTTAAAATATATAACCATAAAAATTCTTCTTCCAAATGACCAGGAATTTCTGAAAACATTTCAGATGTGCTCATCCTACAGCTGAGCTTCCCCACAAAGAAAATGAATTACAATAAAAATGTCCTCATATTTCTCTAATTTCCACATAAAAATTCACCACTTCAGAATTTCACAAGAATCTCGTCACAGATTAGGTGCAGTTATGTCATGCATGACATGTGACTGAAATGATGGCATGTCTCTAGAGGTAGTTAAGTTCCAGTGCATGATGGAGTGCAGCCAAGTCGGAATGGTTGGATATTCTCCAGAAGGGCCATGTCATCTGTGAAAAAAAAAATGAAAATAAATGCAACAAGTTGATGTGATATTGCCCCAGAATAGAATTCCCAAAGGTATCACAGTTATCCACACTCATGCCGTCAAATCAAATGTCTTCTGGATCAATAATTTGTTCTAAATACTGGCCAGAATCAAATGTTTCCCCATGGAATTCAGACAACTGACATGTATCTATCTTGTCCATACCCCTAATACTTTTTGAAGAGAAATACGACTTGTATTCAGCAGACCTGCCAACTCTAACAAGACATCCTCTATAAGGTAGTTGAAATTTTTCCACAAGTCGGACAAAACTTTGACGTAATTTATGTGGCAATGGCAATTATCTCTCCCATCATGAGACATACTTAAATCAACATGTGTTGTCCAATAAATATAACTGCTGCCCTTCCTGCATTTTCCCCAGAAAATTTGGAATATTCCTTTTTATTTTTCTGTGCTATTTAAACTTTCATGAGGCTTACTGTCCCTTGTTTTTGACATGTTTGTTTGACACCATTTAAAAAAATTCTGTAAGCAACAGCTTGATCATGCAGATGCTTTGCATGAAAAAATATTCCATTTTAAAACATCTGAGGTACTCCTGTAAAATTAGTCTGGTTCTCTGACCAACTCCTTGACTTCAATATGAAAATCAGATCTGAATCAAACTCGGAAAACCAGTATTTGGATTTTACAACAACCTTATTTTGACAAGTCCATATTTCAATTGTAATTTCCACAAGACCTGAAATCAAACTGTAATGGTTGGCAGGTCTGATACCATCATGACATGTTTGCAATATGCAACGTAAAATTAAGCATTTCTATCTGCTACTAACCATAACAATAGATGTACAAAACAGAATGAACCCAATAAATAAATATTTAAAAAACTAAAGTTCCTTCAACAAATTTTTGTAAATATTTCACTGAAAATGAAAAGAATTGATCTCCTTTATGACCTATTTCCAGTAAACCAGCTGCTGTGACCTATTTTTTCAAAAGAAACTAACCTGTTTTGCTGCAGACTCCTCATCTCGGCCATCTCCAACTACTACATATGTACATTTCCTTCCAAACCGAGATACCACTCTCTCAAAACAGGATTCTTTCCCTGTAAGCCAGACAAAAAATTTATTGTTAAAATGTTAATTTCAGTAAACTTGGTCAAATTACAATTTATTACGGCAAAAATATCAAGGCAATCCTACATGTGCATGCTAAGAGTTTTTATATACAACAAATTGCATGTCAAGCCACTAATCAGGTAGATACAGTGTAAGACGAGGTAGGCCTATTGAATGGCTGATTTTGAATACATTCTCTTTTTTTTGCTGGTTTCCATGTGTAGCGAACTCAATAAGAAGACTATTCAGTATACTTACAGAAGGATAAAAACCTTTCGAGATTTGCTGTAAGCTATCGTATCATACCCAGAATATAGCTTCTGAGACTTATATAAGGTCATCGATGCAACTGACAAATCGTAAGGATGAGAAAAAAATCACCAGGACGAGAAAATCATGCCAACTCACCAGCAATACCATTTCCTATAAAATCAATTTTAACATTTTCTTAAAGCGCAATTTTTATCTTATAGTAATGACCTATAAAAGATTGTTTTCTAATTATCTAAATTTGCATGTTTCAACACTATATCACATCATATTATCAATTTGTGTGTAAGTACACAATTCACACCAAGTCTGATCTCGGGATGTTTTTGTTTCATTGAAATTTTCAGTAGACTATGATGGAATAAAAACTGGTGGCAGATAGGTGTACCTAGGCAATTTGGCAGTATATGAACTGACATTAGAAACAATGTTCTTTTTATGCACTGAAGAGCTTCAAAGGTTAGGTCATTCAGAGTAAAATGATCTCTGCTTAGAACAAATTTTGACATGCAGAAATACTGCAGATTTTAGGTATGCTATATAGAAGTCATGCCTACTATAAACCTAGACTGAATTCTTCCATCTATTGTGCTTAAATAGTTTTTTTGTGTGACTAATATGAATTAAGACGATGCTCAACAAAATGTACTTTCATTTTCTGAGTGACGTATGACTGTGTGCAAAGGGGTAACTTGCATCAACCTTTGGAAAACATTCATCGAACTATTATCAGTGACATTATGTTAAACTACATGACCTTATTTAAGACACATGTGAATACAATATTAAAGTAGGAAGAAAGCGCCCCCCCCCCCCCACATAGGGAAAGTTGTAGGGAAATATGGACTGAATTTCAGTATTTTTGTAGCGAAATCAACTATGTAAGATTTACTGGATATGTAATAAAGGGTATCACACTACTATATTTAATCATCCATGCAGGTAAAACTGAAGAAAAAAAATCATATAAAAGATATGATGAAATAAGTCACTATAACTCTACTCCAGATAAAGGAGGAGCACTTCCCCAATGCAATATAAAATGTGCTTCTGGCACACAAAGCCCAACCAGTGTTTGAGACACTGGCCAGTGAGTAACATTAACATTATATGCCCCTAATACATGCATGGCTGGACAACAACAACAAATTGGTGAACTACATACTTACAGGAATAAATAATTTTGTTTTAACTTTTGCTTTCTTTTTAAAAAATTAGCTTTTAACCCCCCCCCATGATTGCATGTAAATTCACTATCTGCCCATCCTTTATAGGTTGTATCTCTATTTCTATACACCTATTGGGATTAAACTTGCACTCTGGATGCCACAAACCAACAATGAGACACCATAACTATCAGTATGTATATAAACCCAAGTTTTACATTACTATCAGTATAACAATGATTACTTACCTATCTTTGTGGTACTATATATATATATATATATATATATATATATATATATATATATATATATATATATATATATATATATATATATTTTCAATGGAGAAAACTCCTCCGAGACATACAACAGTACTTACCTATCTTTGTGGCACTATATATATTTTCAATGGAGAAAACTCCTCCGAGACCATACAACAGTACTTTGGCTAGTGCTGGCACTAACTGTGTAGTGGTGACTAGCACGTTCACACAATTGGACCTAAAATTAGAGTAGAATAGACGGAATCAAGCAAAATAAACTCAGATCTGGTGAAAAGAACATGCAAAATGTTTCATTCATTATCCATTAATGTTAGAACTTCTGTGATTACAAAGAAAGTATATCACTAAAGTTGTATTTTCTACATCACTGAAGTTGAATTGTAAATAAATGCGGAAAAAAATACAAAGTATGAACAAAGAGACACAAATCTTCTATTTGAAGTAGTTTTTTCCACAGTTCAGTATGTACACTGCTGGACCTAGATTTAATTTTTACTGAATTTTTTTCCCCTGTACATTTCATGACCATATAAATTACTTTCTCATAATTATGTAGAATGATTTTTATGCTTACTGAATACTTGTTTATGAGTCCAAATGCAAACTGCACAGACCCAGTCCTACTGTTGCATACTGTGCAAGCAGATCTGGGTCTGTGCACTTTGTTAGTAGCAATCAGTAGAACAAACAAGATAGACCCCAATCTGCTGCTGCATTATATTAAGGCAGCTCAGGATCTTTGTTGTTTGCGGTTTGACTAGACTTATAAGTGAGAACATATGATAGATTTACCTGGAATTTATTATGCTAAGTGATTTGAGGGCTAACGTCAGCCAATTATCTGTCAATGTCTCAATTTCTTGCCGTAACTGGACCCATGTATCTCGTTTCTGCGGACCTATCAAACCTGCAATAGGAAGAAAATCTGTATGTGCTTGTGAGGTAAAGTGTTTTTTGGCCTTCTTCTAATCCTCTGGATTAGTGCGCGCACAAGCACACTCACACGGCTCGAGAACCCACTCTTCCTCTCATCCTGACCAGGTAAAAACTAGCCGAGCTGAGCTAACTTTAATACGTGTGCATCCTTGAGTCCAGTAGACACAGATTTGCACCTTTAGAATAAACATGGGTGTATTTTTTTAACCCTGAACAAGTGCCGAAGTTTAACAATGCTTAACATCCAGTCTGCATCAGTTCCTACTTGTTATTACAGTAGTCCCCCTCTTGAACGGCCACCCTGACCAGCGGCCACCCGCTCCTTACGGCCAGAATCCGTTGGCACCAACGAGTTTGTGTTCAAAAGTACCCCTCACAAAAGGCCACCCGGTAACACGACCAGCATATAGTGCAATAATATAAAATTTACCCCTCACAAGTGGCCGCATTTTATTTGAATATGTATCCAGAACCAGTATTTTATTCATAACGTGTGTTAAGTAATCCGATTTCTGTTTCCCCTAAGTCAGGTTTTTGTTACTGAAAGAAGTGTTGAGTAAAGTACATTTACCACTAAGGTTAATATTATATCATTTACGCCTCACGAGAAGCCAAATTTATTCCATAAAAACCGAGAAAGACTCAACTTTTAATCCATACAAAAAGGTACGTACATGTAATCCAATTAGCCTTACTGCTGTGTTATCATAAGATGTCCGGTTTAGTCACTGATAATTGTTAAAATTACAATTATTGAACAGTAGTAACAGCTGAGAAGTGGCAGTATCGATGTACAATACCCAAGTCAGCAGGAAAATGGCTTGGTAGCCTTCATGGCTTCCCTTAGTAAGATGTTCAGCTTGTTCACTTTGATAATCAGTGGCTATTACTACTGACAATAATTGTCAAAATTACAAACCCTAACGGCTGCGAGGTCAAATCTGCATGATGTTAATGGTACATATCGAAGCCGTTTTGGCTTCTCTCACTTAGTGTAAAGAAATGTATAAAAACAATAGGGTACCAGACTGTGACTAACAAATCACGTGACAAGATCACTTCCTTTAAAAACACACGGCAATTTGTTTAGATGCATACAAAATTGTTTTATCAGTAGTGTAGTTAGCAACATGAATAAAAGATCAACATGTCATCGAGGAAAATAAAAATTCTCAGTTTAGAGAACGTGAAAGTAATTCAACTGACGTGTGTGTGTGTGTGTGTGTGTGTGTCGTCGAGGATCCTTGCAGAAAAATAATGTCGGGAAGACTCAGATAAACAATAACGTGAAAGATAATGAAACAATTCTGCAGAAGTGGGAAGGTGAAATGGACGGAGAAAGGAAGATTGTTTGAGCCAGGAGACGTTTGCATCCTGATTTGAATGACAAGAAAAAGCAACAATTTTGTCAGTTGAATTGGGATATGACGACTTTACTGCAAGTAACGGATGGTTGCACAGATTTCAAGTGCGACACAACATCAAGTGTTCTGTCCTTAGTGGAGAATCAGCTGATGTTAATAATGAAGTTGTCGAAGATTGGAAGAAAAGACTAAACGATATATGCAGGGGATATGACAGCAAGGATATTTTTAATGTGATGAGACTGGTTTGTTTTTTAGACTGTTACCAACAAAGTGACAGATGATGTGAGCTGTAACATAATTATAAAGACAGTTTTAAAACTATATCAATGGTTATTCATAACATTCTTTTTAAATGATGACACAGTTTGTTTTACATTTATTTCACATCATGCATGTGATTTTTTAATTAAAATATTAAATATTTAAAATTAAATGTACTTGTGACTTTCTTCATATGTATTTACTATTCGCATTTGTCATCCCCCTCTAGAAAGGCCACCCACATTATAAGGCCACTTGCCTGCTGCATTAGGGGTGGCCTTATAAGAGGGGGACTACTGTAGTGTAAAATGAAGCCAACTGTGGGTTTTACACATGTACTGAATACAAGGTTGATCCTAAAAATATTATTATACAGTTATCCAACATTTACAGACACACTTTTCAGTACCTCAAGACCCCTGAGAAGTCAGGAGACAAAGATTGTCAAAATTGTGTGATTTTTGTTCTGGATAGACAGTATTACATTTCACCAATCATTCAAGACTGATGCTTTATTGATATGGTGTCAAGCCATTCAGCAGATATATGCTTTATTGATATGTTGTCAAGCCACTCAGCAGATATATGTAAGTATAATAACTTTTAACAAGAACAATGTTGCTAACTTACAATTTTCATTTTCTCTTACGACATCCACCATTTTTAATACAATGAATATACCACTGTATTCAACTTATTAAGAGACAACAGCTGAATGGACAAAATTAAATTGGGGAATAACCTAGAAACATTCTAAATCTTTTGGTCAATCAGGAATTTCCTTGTTTATCATGCCACTTGTTCTTTATGGGCACCACCCCTAAGTCTATTGTTCAACCTGTTACTGTATATACCTGCATACAAGTTGGGTCCAAAGGTAAACTGCATAGAAACATATGGGTCTATGCATTTTGTTAGAAGTAATCAAAGGGAAAAAAATTGATACAGACCCTAATCTGCCAGTGCATTATGTGATGGCAGATCAGGGTCTATGTTGTTTGCATCTAGATCAAACTTGTACATGAATATATACAGTAATTTCAGCTGTAAATCATAACTGTCCAGCAAATATGCTTTTTGGAAGCAATGGTTCTCTTGCACTAAGCCAATTCTGGCAAACGTTTTCTATCAGAGACATAGAGGTAAGTTTTCTATTTCTGCAAATGATCAATGCCTTTTTGATCTGCAGAAAAGAAATGAGTCTGAGACACTGTCTGGATTGCTTTTGCTCACGGTTGCAGATATTTATGGAATCTTAGCTAAATTTTACCTCCAACATTTGTTCTGTAACTATTGTATATCTCCTTTATACGACGATATCTAAACGCTAGTTTTCTCATCCAGTCTACACCTCCTCGTACACCTGTCGCCAAACACAAGTTGGCATTTGTTGCAGCTGCGTGAAAACCGTCAGCAGCAAAGTTATACGTGCTGAAAAAGAAAAATACAATAATAGACTTTTCATAATTATGAAAAATTAATAAAGTATTGTAGAAAGAAATTTGAGAAATTTAGGGTCGGCTTTAGACTCTTTTTCTTGCAGCTGTTCCAGAAAACATACTTGGGATCCAAGGAAGGCATTTTCAATGTGGAGTAGTCATGAATAAATACAATTTACAATACTGTATCCTTTTCATCTGAATACTTAAAGTTGTTGTTGTGGGGTTTAATGCCATTTTTCAGCACACGATAGGCTATACATGGCGGCCAGTATGAATGGTGGAGGAAGAACCAAAACCAGGAAAGAACCACTGACCCATGAGAAGCTACTGGCAAGCTTTCTCACATACCCACATTGTCCGAATCCGAGACTCGAACCCACGCAGACAGAGGTGAGATGGCAGTGATCCGTAACAGAGAGCGCTTTAGACCACTCCGCCACTCGGGGCCCCCGAACACTTAAAGTAGGCATATATTTATACATAAAAAAACTGCTTTCTCTGGGTACCATGCAAGCTTAACTGGAACAGCAATTATCAATGCACCAATGAATTTTAAAGTTTACATTTGTTTAATAACACTCTAGTCCAAAAAGTATATTGCTGAGTAAATTTTAAAGTAAATTGTCAAATTTCCATTTACTGGAAATGTCTGCTCATATCTTAACAGGTGGGTGTAAACAACTAACCAGTTAGATAACAGTACAAAAATACTGTGTAGGAGGAAATTCCTGTGGTTTTATTTTCATGGTTTTCAGTGAAGCTGAAAATCTGCAAAAATTTAACATACAAAAATTTCGAAAAATTGCACACTTACACAAATTTAACAACTTGACATTGTCTAAAATAGGATTTGCTCTCAACTGCTGAACTTCTAGTTATCAGAAACTGGCAAGATGTGGTTTTTCCCAAGATACCATATCAAGTCATTTATAAGATGAGACTAACTGCAAACTGCACAGATTCAGGACTGCTGGCACATCATGCACTGGTAGATCAGATCTGTTTGTTGCATTTTGTTAAAGAGTAATCAACAGAGCAAACAACATAGATCATGATATGCAGGCACATTATGCTACAACAGGTCAGGATGTTTGCAGTTTGTCTTGACTGATAAGTGCGTGTATTCGGTACTACAACTTGTTATTGTTGTTGTAGCATTTAATGCCATTTTTCAGCACACAATAGGCTATACATGGCAGCCAGTATTAATGGTGGAGGAAGAACCCCGGAAAACCCCGGAAAGAACCACCGACCCACGAGAAGCTACTGGCAAGCTTTCTCACTACAACTTTTAAATCCATTCTTCAAAAAAGCAAGTAAAATAGAAATCTCTCATGAAAGAAGTTACTCAGTTAGCTGGTTGATTTACTTTTGCATTTTTTAAAAAAAAAAGATTTTTTTTTAATACAATAACATTATTGCATGTATACAAATGGAATCAATAGATACGATGAACTCCTCAACATCTGACAATAAGACAGCTCATGAAAATTAAGTGTGTAGGCTGTGTTACCTTGCTTGCATGCAGCTGCCAATAGTTTGGCACTCTTTGAGTCTGTTGTTGGAATTAAACATCAAGCACTTTGTTCTGACTTGATAGATGCCAACATTAAACAAACAAGACAGAACATGTGTGAGGCACCTCTTGGCAATTAATTGACCATCTTGTTTAATCCCCATTAAAATTAAGTGGGATCATTAGGAAACACCTTTATCCTCAAATTATCTTGAAACTGTGATCCCCATCTCTCCTTCCCTAAAACCTATTTCCTAATAAAGAAAATGAATCTTGTGCCAAAAATTCAAAATGCTAAATCCCTGATCATTATTAAACACACAAGTAAGGATCTGAAAAGTTTTAAAATTCTCCACAAATTTAAAATTTGCAATAAATTTGAAGATTTCTCATCTGTGCTACATTCCATGCTTTTCATGTGCCATTTTCCATGCTTCTTGTGAACATCTGTTCTGTGAGGGTACTTAACAAGATTTACAAGGCAACATTAAAGCAAGAATTATGTTTTTAAGAACATCTGTTTATCTACAAGACTCGGCTGGGTTCTTTTAAAGGGCTTATCTAGAATACTCCCAGCAATTTCAGTTTGGCATGTAGTTAACAGTAACAAAGAATAAATCATGCTTAAATAATTGGGCCATTTCTTTTTATATTTAGTACCCCAACACAGCTGAAGAACTTTGTAGTTTTATCTTAATTCAGGGGAAAGTTGCATTTTTACGACTGCTTATCTTCTGCTTATTTAAAGAAAAGTGTATAAAATTCTTGCTGAATTTTTCCACAGGTAGAAAAGAACATCAAAAAACCCCAAAACAAAACACACAAAAATGTGAATATCTAAATTTTTCCAAATCATATACAATTAAAAAAATAAAATGTGAACAGACTCAAATACTGAGGTTATTATCACAGACAGTATAAAGATGCCAAGTTAAAAGTTACTTAAATTCACATAGTATGTAAACTGTATGCCACATTCTTTGGTAGAACATTACTATGTCATTAGTTTGTACCATAACATACCAGGAATCTATGACAAGTGTACTTTGATAGAATATTACCATGTCAATAGTTTGTACCATAACATACCAGGTGTCTACGACACATGTACTTTTGGTTGAATATTACTATGTCATTAGTTTGTACGATGACAAGCAAGAAAAGTGTAACACAAAAACACACAAATAGGTCATTTAGTACTAAGGCAATTGAAATATAGCGTCTTGCACAAGGAAACGTCGTCGTAGATGACCCAGGCTGATCCAACGGTAGGATTCTAAAGTGTACACTTTCAACTGCAAGTTCGTGTCACTGCTTATGACATGCATATCGGGCTCATTACACAGCCTTTAGCACACGAGGTCTGCGTGTTTAAGAAGAATAAAAAAATGCCATTTGCAGGGAAGGCATGTACTGTATATATTCAAGTGCATACCAAGGAGCAATCAGTAGAACATACAACAAAAGACCCTGATTTTGGCACATTATGTGATGATAGATCAGGATTGAATTGAGTATGTAAGGTAAAACAAAGCACATTTTTTTTTCAATGGAAATATTGAATATTCCACAAAAGGAAATATAATTCAAACTAACCTAAGATCCTGTCCATTGTCATCTGAAGACACATCATCTATATGTACTTGATCACATTCCTGAAAGAAAAAATGCAGATATTTTGATTAAATGTTAAAAAAAATTTAAAACTACTCCATTCCACCATAAACTGCTCCCTAAGGCAATAAATAGTCTTGCCATGCCCAAACAACCTATGCCTGCACATTTCTTCTACAAATTTTGCAAGAATATTTTGAAATTGTTTTTACTGGTATAATTAAAAGATCATAAATAGAAACAAGTCTAAAAGTTCCACGGCCGTGCAAGTTGTTCAGGTGTTAACTACTTTTATCTGGAATTATTTCCAAATATTTTCTTCAAAGATTAAATTTAGCATTGTGGAATAATATATTTCCCTGCTCACTACTAGAGCTTTAAATTGAGGAACATGTGAAACCAAAGTTATGAGTAGACAGAACATCAGGGGCTATAACAACTCAAAGATGTGGAATGTGGGGTATCAATCTCCTTTAAGCATTTGTCAATACATGCAGCATCCCATCTTAAGATGGGATGCTGATCAATATGGGCCATACAATTCAAAGTCCAATGATCTACCAATTGAACTAAGTCCCCAAATAAAGAATACAGGTGAAGCTTTATCATGCAATAGTATCATACATGACTTGATAATCAATTTCTGATGACACTTTACCTTATGTATCATGTATGGGGGGCATTTATGACTCAATCTCTCTATAACTCATACAAGATAAAACACCATATGATGTAAGTAAAAGTTAATTGCTTTCTGAAACCATCAAACCTTACAAGACTGACATTGATGCAAGCCATATTTATTAGGTTTCAGTGAGAAATCTCCAAGTGAAGAGGTTTGTGTTGCAATACATATGCCGTATGAACAAACTTGAAAGTTTGCTGAAAAAGCTGTTACTTGCATGAAATGGGGTCCAGAAAGTTTGTAACTTAAAAATTAGAACGCTTAAGACAAAATACAGAAGGACCCTGACCTGCAAGTATTATTTCAGTAAGGTTCCAGTTCTATGTGAACTAAACACCAGTATAACTGGGGATGGGAGGCATACAGCTTGTAGGAGAAGCACCTGCTATCCAGTACTGCTGACATGTTCCTAGCAACCCACCAAGTTGCTGAATTTAATTAGGGCATTTTATTAGAACCATCTGTCTCATGCCCCCTTGATTGACAAATCAATAGAAAGGGAGCAATAAAACTGTTAAAAAGGTAAAGTTCTCTAGCCCAGGGGGCCATAGAGTACTAATAAAGAATGGGAAAGGAACCTTTTTTTCCCTACTGGACATTATGGTAAAAACAAGAGAACTTGGTCAAAATGCTGTCATTTTACAACTGACCAATCATAGTTTCCATTCTTTTCAAATCTGCTTGGAAATTTCCTTCTTTATATATTTTTTAACACATTCACCTGTTGTTTTCAAACTTCCATTTGATTTGATAGAACACCCAAGATTTGAGCTCCTTTGAAGAAGTAGGGATCCTGTTCTTATAAAATTTTCTGTTTATTATGTTCATATATAAATTTAGCCTATTATTATTTTTTTAAAGACCACGTTTACGTGTGTAGTATCTTTTTATTATCTATCAAGAGATGAGAACTGAATACTTTCTTTACTGTCCATGCAATAATATGCAAATATTAGAGAGCCAAGACGAGGATTAGTTCCATGCAACTGGACCATCTTCTTTAAACAAAGTTGTTATTATTATTCTAAAAAACAATTCAAAATGAAAAATTGCATTCCATTTGTGGTTTTTATCTTCATGATCTGTTATGTTCATCTTCGTTCTCTACACAAAATAATCCTGCTGAATTATTGTTATTCCACTTTATTTCATGGAAATTTTATCAATGTTAATGTAATATTTAAAAGGCTCTACAATTAAAAAAAAAACTGAAACTAAATCTCTGTAATTCAAAACACTGTTAGTACTGAACACAATAATTTAATGAAAGGAACAACATTTATGTTGTCCAAGATTAATGGTTCCAATTAGTGACCTAATAAGGCAAAACTGTCACTGATCCCTTAAATATTTTCTCTTGTCATCCATTTAAGATTCAACTGATGAAGATGTTTACTATATTCTTATTTATTTTCTTTCAACTGCCTCACAACTTATTTGATGATGTATCTGTGACTATTTAAAAATAACCCAGCCATTCATGTGTCTGTGAGTTCAGGACCGTTTCATAGTAGACAATGGGAAATTTGTGGAAATGCAATGTAATCTTTTATGTAACCACAGATCATATAACATTGCATTTCCATATATTTCCCAGTTAAACAGGGACAGTCCCTACTATTATAATCACAATATGATGTATTTCTGACCCTAAAATCAAGCAAATTTTTACATAATCTATGAAATACATTATATTAGTGACATACAATTTTTGCTCAGTGTCAAGTACATATACTGTTTCTTCATTGCTTGACGGGGGAGGGGGGCCTGGGTTTCTGTGTGGTCTAAAGTGTTCGCCTTTACATATCACCCAAACATCTCACCTCTGTCAGCACGAGTCTTGTCTCCACCAATGTGGGCATCTGAGTAAGCTTACCAGTAGCTTTATGATGGTCTGTGGTTCTTCCTACATCAAATATACTGCCTGCCATGTATTGCCTATTATGTGTTGATAAATGGCATTAAACCCCACAAAACCAAACGAATCTTTGCTCAAGCATATACGCTGTTATTAGCAGCATGTTACAGTTTTACAAATAAAGCAATCACGCTGAGTTTATAAAAATCTTGTGCTCCGTAAAATGGTGTGATTTAAACTATTTGGAAAGGACAGAACACCTCATTATAATCAATAATATATGTACGCAGCATCCCAAATCATTTTGTAAATGCAGACAGTGTCAGACTGGGTCACAAAGAGCCTTGGCCAACGCATGCACACACACACGCTTCTTTTTCTCATTTGTTATTGCTAATATCAGCCAATCAGGCCTAGTTTGACTACTGGCATCATCTTGCAAAATCAGCCAATCAGGCCCAGTGTGACTACTGGCATCATCTTGCAAAATCAGCCAATCAGGCCTAGTGTGACTACTGACATCATATTACACAATGTAGATAAGCTTCTAGGTCCATCATATTACACAATGTAGATTAGCTTCTAGGTCACACAAACTGGTTTTTTAATTATACTTTTAACATGTAATTGGTGTGTGTGTGTGATTTAGATTTTTAACAAATTTAGCTTTTAAAAAATTTTCAGTCATATTGCTACGATGTTTGCAATGTGACAGTTCATAGTGATGTCTAGCACTGGGGCATCATGCTGCCGACATGTAGCATGATGTCCCACCCAGTCACATTATCCTGACACCAGGCCAACCAGTCCTAACACTAACCTCTTAATGCTCAGCGCCTGGCGAGGCAGCTGTTAGTACCATTTTTGTAAGTCTTTGGTATGACTCGGTCCGGGTTTGAACCCGCGACCTCCCACATCTGAGGCAGACGCTCTAATCACTAGGCCACCACAGCGGTAACATGTAATTGCCTACTGCAAGCTGAGGAAATGTGAGCTGAGTGCCTTTTCTAAGGACACACCAAAGCCATTGATCTGGGTGGGCACTGAACCTGCAACCCTTGTATTACAAAAGCTGATGCTCTACAATTCAGTCGACTTCCATAAAAATGCTAAATCTAAAAATACAAATTTTCTTATACATGTGGACAAGTATGACTTAAGAGAAATTTACTGAATGGTCCATACTTTCTTCTTACAAATATTTCATCATAACCAACTGTATATTTGAACCCAAAACCACCGTTTAGATCAACACCTTTCTGAAAAGTGAGTTTCCATCATGAAATTAAGCAATGTATCATTTTTATTACATTACACTTGTCAAATGATCCTAGCTTTCTAGCCTAAAGCTACATGTAATTGGTGAATGGACTGTATAAAATTTCACCATCTGAACCAAGATCTAACTGATAAGGAGCCTGCTTTCATAATTTTCAAGGCCTAAGGGAGTTAACCATGCCAGTTTTGTAAATAAGCTCTTCTCTGATAGAGATTAGTTTTGATCATAATAGCAATATGGTCACTCAAAGGTCTTCTATTCTGGAGTTTAGGATCAGACCAATGGTGTATTTCAGAAAACAAATCTGACTCAATTTGCTTGACGAGGTTCAAGAATTAGTGGAAGTTCTATCAAGACTGATTTGACTGGTAATCTCTAACAGGTTACATCTTAAGCACAAATTCTCAAGTAGCTACATTCCTTCCAGGAATTTGGTCCTATTTTTTTTTTGTCTTCCTCAGTCTATTGCTGTTTATTATACTCTGACAGGATCACCTTGTTTCTCAGTTGGTAAGAAGTACTCCCACTGTAATCATGTTCCTAATTACTCACACAGTCATCATGTTGTTGATAATTACTCCCACTTCTGTTGTACACATTCATGCAATTTAGCTTTGAATACTGATTTTTTTTTATTTGCTGATTGTACTTCCAACAATTCCTGTTGTTCATATTCTGGGAATTGAAAACAATCTTTTCTTTTTTTTAAATGTTTTTATTCCATATTTTTCTACAAAGTCTTTAAATGTCAAATGTATCTCTTGTTGCATTTGTTCTGTTGCAGGTTTAATGCCATTTTTTTTCTCAGAACGCAATTGGTTATATACATGATGGCCAGTATAAATGGTGGAGGAAGAACATAGGAAAACTCCAGCAAGAACCAATAAACAGTGTTCACTGAAACTGCTTTTATCAGGTCCTGAAATTAATTTTTATTTTGACATTTTTGTTTTACTGTTTAACACTAGATTAAAAATGTGCCTGAAACTGCAGTAATTTCATTTTTACAGGTCAAAAGCTATACTTTATACGAGGTCAAAGTGACTTTTGTTTGGTAAAAAAACAAGAAACCTTAAAATGATGTAACATGGGAAGAAAAGCTAGTTAATTAAATTTAGAAAACTTTATGAATACCTGATGAACTGTTAAAGGAAACATGACTGAATTTATTTTTAGAACCAAAAGTTTTTCCACCCTTCTTACCTGTACTAGACTTCTAAAACTGCAATGTTACGTTATCCTAGACATGTAACATAGGACTCATTTTGGAACATAGTCCACAACTTTATTCTCATTTTTTAAAATCAATCCTTTTAAACATGCAAAAATACAATGAAGACTCAACGACCTTGTACTGGATTAGCTACTGTATCTCACTAAACTGCTGATTTATGACCTTGAATTTCACCCCCCCCCCCCGGTCTTACTCATCCTATGACAATAAATCTATTGCTGTATCAAAATTATGGTATACTATTCCTAGTGAAATATAAAATTCCAGTTCTTGTACAATGACCATTTTGCTTCACCACTATTAACATCAAGACCTATTTTCTAATTTTATTGTAAAACATATTTCCTCTCCGTTTATTGTTTTTAATTTCATGATATCATCCAATACTATTTTACATGTCATTTCTGTCAGTGTTTTAAGTAGGATTACAAGTTTTAACTTGTGTATATAGTTATGTATTCCATATACATTTTTATGAGGTCCATATTGGTGATTAGCTTTCATGATAATTATGTTATCTCTTAAAATGCAGTCTATTATTATTATTATAATTATTAATATTATTATTGTCAAGACACTTTATACTGGTATATTTCGCTCAATGTTTTACATTGATGCAACACAGGCCAATACAGCACCTATGCTACATCTCTGAGCCTGCTGGGGCAACAGATGTGTAAGCCTGTGTGCCCACTATCATAGTTCTTACTGTGTTACAGTCTTGCTGCAGGTCTTTTGTATTACAGTCTTGCTACAGATTCTTTTGTATTACAGTTTTACAAAAGGTCTTCTGTATTACAGTCTTGCTATAGGTCTTTTTTATTAGTCCTGCTACAGGTCTTTTGTATTACAGTCTTGCTACAGGTCATTTGTATTAGTCTTGCTATAGGTCTTTTGTATTACAGTCTTGCTATAGGTCTTTTGTATTATAGTCTAGCTACAGGTCTTTTGTATCAATCTTGCTACAGGTCTTTTGTATTACAGTCTTGTTACAGGTCTTTTGTATTACAGTCTTGTTACAGGTCTTTTGTATTACAGTCTTGCTACAGGTCTTTTGTATTACAGTCTTGCTACAGGTCTTTTGTATTACAGTCTAGCTACAGGTCTTTTGTATTATAGTCTAGCTACAGGTCTTTTGTATTACAGTCTTGCTACAGGTCTTTTGTATTACAGTCTTGCTACAGGTCTTTTGTATTACAGTCTAGCTACAGGTCTTTTGTATTATAGTCTAGCTACAGGTCTTTTGTATTATAGTCTAGCTACAGGTCTTTTGTATTACAGTCTTGGTACAGGTCTTTTGTATTACAGTCTTGCTACAGGTCTTTTGTATTACAGTCTTGCTACAGGTCTTTTGTATTATAGTCTAGCTACAGGTCTTTTGTATTACAGTCTTGCTACAGGTCTTTTGTATTACAGTCTAGCTACAGGTCTTTTGTATTATAGTCTAGCTAAAGGTCTTTTGTATTACAGTCTAGCTACAGGTCTTTTGTATTACAGTCTAGCTACAGGTCTTTTGTATTATAGTCTAGCTACAGGTCTTTTGTATTATAGTCTAGCTACAGGTCTTTTGTATTACAGTCTTGCTACAGGTCTTTTGTATTACAGTCTCGCTACAGGTCTTTTGTATTATAGTCTAGCTACAGGTCTTTTGTATTATAGTCTTGCTACAGGTCTTTTGTATTATAGTCTTGCTACAGGTCTTTTGTATTACAGTCTAGCTACAGGTCTTTTGTATTACAGTCTAGCTACAGGTCTTTTGTATTATAGTCTAGCTACAGGTCTTTTGTATTATAGTCTTGCTACAGGTCTTTTGTATTACAGTCTTGCTACAGGTCTTTTGTATTACAGTCTTGCTACAGGTCTTTTGTATTACAGTCTTGCTACAGGTCTTTTGTATTATAGTCTAGCTACAGGTCTTTTGTATTATAGTCTAGCTACAGGTCTTTTGTAACAGGTCTTTTGTATTACAGTCTTGCTACAGGTCTTTTGTAACAGGTCTTTTGTATTACAGTCTTGCTACAGGTCTTTTGTAACAGGTCTTTTGTATTACAGTCTTGCTACAGGTCTTTTGTATTATAGTCTAGCTACAGGTCTTTTGTAACAGGTCTTTTGTATTACAGTCTTGCTACAGGTCTTTTGTATTAGTCTTGCTATAGGTCTTTTATATTACACTCATGCTAAAGTATTGCTTTAGGTCTTTTGTATATTAGTCTTGCTATAGATCTTCGAGTCTTTTGTATCACAATCTTGCAATAGGTCTTTGTATTACAATCTTGCTATAGGTCTTTGTATTAAAGTCTTGCTATAGGTCATTTGTATTACAATCTTGTTTTAGGTCTTAGTATTATAATCTTGCTACAGGTCTTTAGGTCTTCTGTATTTCATTCTTGCTGTATGTCATTTGTATTACAGTCTTACATTAGTTCTTTAGGTCTTTTGTATTATAATTTTGCTATAGGTCTTTAGGCCTAATGTATTTCAGCCTTGCTTTAGGTCATGTTATAGTTTTTTTTATATTTGTCTTGCTATAGGTCTTTGAGTCTTTTGTATTTCAGTCTTGGTATAGGTTTTTGTATTAAAGTCTTGCTATAAGTCTTTAGGTCTTTTGTACTTCGGTCTTGCTAGAAGTATTTAGGTCTTTTTTATTACAGTCTTACTCTAGGTCTTGAAGTCTTTTGTATTACAGTCTTGCTATAGGTCTTTAGTTTTTTTTGTATTACACTCTTGCTATAGGCCTTTTATATTACATTCTTGCTATAGGCCTTTTATATTACATTCTTACTATAGGCCTTTTATGTTACATTCTTGCTATAGGTCCTTACATCTTTCGTACCATCAGGTTGCAATTATCACAGACATCTTTAATTTGGGGCCCCGAGTGGTCGAGTGGTCTAATGCGCTCTCCGTTACGGATCACTGCCATCTCACCTCTGTCTGCGTGGGTTTGAGTCTCGGATTCAGCTAATGTGGATATGTGAGAAAGCTTGCCAGTAGCTTCTTGTGGATCAGTGGTTCTTGTATAGCCTATCGTATGCTGAAAAATGGCGTTATACTTTACAACAACAACAACAACATTTCTAATTTGAAAAGAATCATACAGGTCTGAAGTATTTATAAAATATTCACTTGTCATTTTTTATCTTTAGATTTTCAAAATTAAAAGTATTCATGACAATTATCATCCTGCAAATGGTATTTTCCCAAGTAATATTCTTTCTGCTGGGTCCCATATCATGGCAAGACATGAGAATCATTCTTGCGTGTGTACATGCGGCCTATAGGTTGGAGATATGCATGTACATGATTATTTGTCATCAGTTTCAGTGTGGAGAATGGATTTAAGATGTAAACCATTGTTAAGAAAATTAAAATTAATGTTCTCTATCAGATCTGCATTAACAGCTGGTTTATTATGAAATGCCAAATTACCTCAAAATCAATACTGACATTCTTGTTGAAATATTGATTTTTCCAAGGTTTTGTTTGAAAGATAAAGGACTGGCAAAATCCACAGATCTCTGTGTTGATAGTAATTTGAATCATACTAATACTTCCTCACAATGAAACTGGCAACTGTGATGGCGGCAAAGCAAGGTGTTATTGATTACAACTGACTCAGACACCTTAAAATATTTTGATGATGGCTCCTAGCAATGATCATTCATCTTCTATCCCACTTCTGCCACCATATCATAATTTCATTAAATAGTCTTAATATTTAAATACTGCAAATGTGCAACACAGAATTCTTTGTAATCAACTCATATGCAATGCAGTCACTGAATGATTCTGCTATTTAATCTGATTAATACTTGTATAAAATTGGCTTTCTCATTAAATTTAATTTTTTAGTATGCATCCATTATTTTATGTTAATGCAGGACATTGCACAGTTATCAGCCTTCCATATGTTAGGTGCAAAAAGGTCATAAAATCTGAATCAAAGTAACATTTGATCACCATCATTGTCAGGACTATGATCAATTCAGAGCAGGTGCTATTGATTACATCCAAAAAGTTTTAAACAATTCTTGCTACACATGTGCTTGTTTGAGGCTTTTCCCACATAAATTCTGCTTTTGCCACCAAATTTGTTTTGAACTGTAATATACACACCTTGCTACATTCAAGGTATAACAAGGTCTAGAAATTTGAATCAAATACAGTATAAACTCATTAATACAAAATAGCAAGAACAATTACTCCACAGTCAAACCTGCTATAATGGTCTCCTTGAATCCAATTCCCATATCCCTTCCACCTTGACACTTTCATTAAAAGTTAACAGATTCAGCCAATGTGGGTATGTGAGAAAGCTTGCCAGTAGCTTCTCATGGGTCAGTGGTTCTTTCTGAGGTTTTCCCGGGTTCTTTCTCCACCATTAATACTGGCCACCATGTATAGCCTATCATGTGCTGAAAAATGGCGTTGAACCCTACAGCTACAACTAAAGGTTAATATTTAACAGTTAACTGCTTTTGGCCAGGTGTTTCCTAACTATACAGTAGTTTCTTACTGCTTAAAGTGGTCACTTGTTCAAATGACCATGTAACCGAAGCATTAGTTTTCGCAAGAAAGGAATTGTTTAGGTAAATAAGTGTCATATGAACTTAGTGTAAACTTGCCTTATCGTTTTTGTGTTCACCAAAGAGAGATCACCCTGTTAGTGCAACTTTAAACTGGCTAATCTCTTCAATGATATTTGAAGAATTTGAATATAATCATATCCTAAAAAAATCTGCTGATGAGTAAACACTCAAGGTTAATCTCATTCTTATTGCACCCACCCCACCCCTTTTCTTTTGGGATGGATGTTCTGATGACTGAAACCAAACGTATTCATTATAATAGTGAACTAATTTTATCCCGAATTTGCTTGAGTTTTGCAAATTTTATCTATTCAACACTTTTTATTAGTGATTCTTGCTTGTTCTTATTGTTATATTACTGATAATCAAATTCAGTTTCAAACACTGTGTCAGATAAGTGGACTGTATTTATTTTAAATGAAAAAGTAACGACAGGAAAATTTTAATAGTATGTAAACATATGCTTAAATGTGAATGTGCAAAATGCATTGCGATCGATTAACCTCAGTTTATGGTGCAATTTTACTATGGTGTTTATCATTCAATGTAATGTTTTTCTTCCAGTTAATAAAATTACATCCATAAGCACAAGCAATGGCTTGCTGAACCTGCCTCATAAACCAAACTTTTGTTGTTATTTCATGTTTCAGACAAAGGTACTCGTATATTTTCGACTAAAAAGAAAAATGGAAAGATTTGTTTTTAAGTGTTTACTACTGCAATCAAAAGAAAAAATAAGCATTAGTCAAATTACTGGCCACCTGGACAACAAAACCAGTGTAATGATATATACCAGAAACATAAAGTAAGAAGGGAAACATTATAAATTGACCAGTACTGCATCTGTATTTTGGATCTGTCTCTAATCAATCTCTATTTATCTACGGATACGAAGAAACATTTTTTGTATTTCCATCTGGTATTATTGATGAGTGTGTAGATTTACAATTGGTATCTGTTTGCTTTTGTCTCGTTAGTATAGGAAAGCTCTATGAATAGGATTCAACTGCTTAAGGATGATTCCATTAATAATGGGGGGGGGGGGGTTTGACAAATTTTGCTTCTATCTGGTTAACTGGTAAAAGATGCCAATCAAATAAGATCCCAAACTGAAGTCTTACTGATGTCTAATAAGGTTTACAAAACAAATGCTCATTACATTTACAGGAACATCTCATCTACTTATCACAATTATAGTGACCGTTAAGTATGTACATGTATCAAATGTTTATTATTTACAATAACATCTCCATTTGTCAAATTTTAATTATTTTTAGTGATATCCATGTATCAAATTATTGTTACATTTACAGTCATGTCTCATCTATGTATGAAATTCTCTTATTACATTTACAGTGACATCTCTTGTATGTTTCATATTTTTACATTTACAGTGACATCTCATCTGTTTCATATTCTTATTACGTTTACAGTGACATCTCAGTTTCATATTCTTATTACATTTACAGCGACGTCTCATCTGTTTCATATTCTTATTACATTTACAGTGACATCTCATGTATGTTTCATATTCTTTTTACAGTGACATCAAGATTAGTTACTAAATACCCATGTAATTTAACATGCTTCATCTAGCTTTTGATACATCTGATCAATCCATTATCACAGACCCAGATCTAATTACTTAGGTGTCTCCTTTGACATCTATCTGTGCATATACATTTTTTTATACAAAGTGAATACAATTTTCATAAATCCCAGATCATTCTGAATTTCATTTATACTGTAAAGTTACAAATAGTTTGAAAGCATACCAGTGAAGATAAACTGCATTTGCGTTTTGTTCCATGTCAGGGGAAAGAACTTGACTGGTACAGATTATGAATATATATCTGTTAGATGGCCTCAAACTTGTTCTATCCACTGATTCAGAAGAAAAAAAACCAAATCCTAGCATGAAACACTGGTGCATTGTGACTGTTTCGACTGTGACTCTGTCTCATCTATGCAGCAAATGCTAATTTGAAGAAAAAAAACAAAAAAAAAAGGACTCCATTGTGCCTGTTCCTATAGTAACGCTGTCTCATCTATGCATCAAATGCTAACTTGAAAAACTCTTGCATTATGCCTGTACCTATGACAGTCTTTTGCATGTTCAACTGGTGAAGTAATATTTATTCAATAATTAACAATTTAAAAAACATCTTTCATCCATTAATACAGATGACAAAGCAAAGAATATATTATCTGGAACAATACTGCATAATATATTTTCACCAGAAAAACAAGATGGTTCTTTTGAAGGATCATGATTTACATTTACACATCATTAGTTTTAACTCCTCAAAGTCAAGGCTCATGCTTTCATTTTCAATGAAGATGCTGGTAAAAGACTAAGTTTCCTTCTTACTTCAAACTGGATCCATAAATGTCCCCAATTCTACCAGTTCCTTTGATATGTAGAAAATATTACATATTTGGTCCATACATGACCAGATGGGTGATATTTTACGCATTTTGGGGAATTTTGCTTGGTTACAGGTATTGGACCCATGATTTTTGACTGCAGGCTCTCCTTTTCCCCCAATTTAAATCTAACAAGAAGTCTAACATTTTGACAAAAACTCTGGAACTGATGTTATTTGCCTAGCAAAAATCTGGTTGTAACAATAGTGTATATTTGGATTTAGTCAGGTTGATTAAATGAAAGCTTTGGCTGTTGAACGCAGTGGTTGATCCCAGCCCACTGCATATCAAAGCTGAATTCTGAAGGACCTATAATATCCTGTTATCATACAAGACTTTTGAACAAAATAATGTCTCATGGTAGTCAGAATTTGAGAACAATCGGACTTTTTAAAACGAAATTGGGCTGTGTGAAGAATTTAGAGATAGGTTATTGATCAAAATGCTGGTACACAAATTGAAACAAGTTTAGTCTCTGTACACAACAACTTGTACAATCCCTACATGACACTGTCAACAGTCTGTCTCTACATGACAACTTGTACAGTCCCTACAGGACTTGTACGACCCTTACATGACAACTTGTACAAAGATTAGTTCTACCTTTTATTTAAACTCCTACAAACCTTATCTTTAATTGCTATTTTATGCAAATCTTTCAAGTTTCTTTGTGGCTGAGTCAGTGAGTACCTTTTGTTATTTCCAGTTTTACAATTCATTGCATTCATTTTGGAGATTAAATATGCCATACATTTGATATGACACTTACACAATGTTTACAATTCTGGAGATTAAAGTAATATGCCATACATTTGATACAAAGTTTACACAATGCTTCAAATTTGGAAGATTGCAGTAATATGCCATTTATTTGATATAAAACTAACACAATGCCTAAAATTTGTTTGATTACAGTAATATGCCATACATTTTATACAAAACTTATACAATGCTTCAAATTTGGAAGATTACAGTAATATTCCATATATTTGCTATAACATTAACACAATGCCTAAAATTTGTGAGATTACAATAATGTAGCAATGAAGATTATATGTAACACGTACACATCTTCAGCATACATGATACAGTTGTATATTTCCTTCCAAGTTGAGTCCAAATGCAAACTACAGAGACTTGGATATACCACTGCATAATGTACTGGTAGATCTAGGTCTGTGCAGTATGTTAGGAGTGATTTATAGTCCAAACAAGACAGACCCTGATTTTCTGGTTCATCATTGGAAGGCATATCAGAGTCTGCTGTTTGCAGCTGGATTACATACAGTACATATCATGATGATTGGGAGTTTTTCAGGCTGCAGAGACCTGCAGTACAAATTGACTCTTATTCAGTACACTCCAAATGTTATAATAGAGCAAAAGCCTTTGAGAGTCCCTCAATCCCACATTACATGTCAAGTAGTATTCAAAGCAGATGATGGATTTGTCAAGTATTCAATTAAGATATGAACACCTCTGAAAGCCTGTCCCTCTGAGACTTTATAACATTACAGTATTTCTTCTCTTGGCTCCCAAAATAAACTGAAAGGGGGCAGGGGCATAGCGCAACAAGGAAACATAACAGAGAAAAAAAGGGGAGAGGAGGTGAAAGTGTGTGATTGGACAAAGCTTTCTAAATTAAAAATACGACATTCCTTTGTGAAAGTTGTGGAGGGGCTTATCATGGAAGAAATATGATAACTACTTGAAGCTGATTTGAGGAGGCAAGCTGAGTGAAAATGCATCAGGATCGATGCTGTTTACCAGAGCTGATTGAGTGGTTGGTCAGCTGAGGATAAATTGTGGGAGGGGCAAGTGCTAGATTTTTCATGGATACTGGCCAACAGACAAATTGCATTGCAACAAATAAACAGATAATTTCA
Source organism: Sinohyriopsis cumingii (assembly GCA_028554795.2). Taxonomy (NCBI): domain Eukaryota; kingdom Metazoa; phylum Mollusca; class Bivalvia; order Unionida; family Unionidae; genus Sinohyriopsis; species Sinohyriopsis cumingii. Next base: position 133,854,667 of record CM068824.1, read on the forward strand.
CTTCACTTGCAACAAGTATCAGTTCCATTTTGTCCAATTTTATACTTGTGTTAGTTATTTAATATCTGCACTTTATGACTGCATTTACAGGCTCAAAATATTTCCCCGCTCTGTCCCATTAAAAACAGTTATTCTGATCTTTTCCTCACCATATTCTTGTCGGATTTCAAGTTTTGAAAAAAGATTTGTTTCTTAGTAAAGAAAAAATCCCATGTAACCTGTCTATAAAGGAAAATCATGGGGCCTCATAATATGTCCCATATAAACAGATGTACTTTATATACAAGTATTCTGATACAGATGATATGTCTTTAATACCATCATTCTTTATGAAGTATTATCAACAAGTGTCCTTTATGAAAGTGTCCTTTATACAGATGATCTAAATAAAAAAAGATTTACAATCATTCATCATAAATGTTTTATAAACATATATCCTTTAAAAACAAATGTAGGTTAAAGTCCACACATATAATGTCTGCTATGACTAGGTGTCCACTATAAAGGTGTCACTGAAGTTACTTATCCCTCCCCCCATCAACCATGATAACAATACAAATGTAAGAAGGATTTGAACTTACGATTCTATCCAATTACCTTTTTTGTGTGGTACAAAAAAAGGTGATTTTTTAAAAAGGGATGAGGATAAATCATATCCTTTTATCTGTACAACAATATAAAATATATCTGGTAATAATTCAGGAAAAAAAACTTAAAAAAAAATATAGTATATACCAATCTTCACCACGAATTGAACCAACGAAAATTAACTTGACCTTACACTCCAAACACAACACCCACCACACCCCAATCCCAATTTACTTCACTTGTAGATTTAAAATAATGGTTGGTTTATAATGGGCTAATCTACTACGACAACTTCCATTTTTTGGACATTTTTTAAAAACAATGTTTCTGACCAAAACAGCAAGTAACACTGCAGGAGAAACGCCCTTGTAGGCAAGCTAAAGGTTTTGAGTCAAATATCTTCAACAAAACAGAATTCTATCTATAAAGGTTAGGGCAGTTCAATTTATTGCTTTAAAGTCACAAAATGTTTGTTTTAATTGTTGACATCATACTTTTGGCAAAAACATATTTCTGCATCACATAGCATAATTTGAAATCTTGCATTTTCAAATGTGAAATAAAAGGCCAGAAGTTTCACATAATATGAAGAAAAAAATTCACCTAATATTTCTGTATATTTTAACTCTTATGTATGTAATAATAAAGATATGCCACAAGAAAGAAGGTCAAATACAAACAACATATTTACTCACCTCTAGGTCATTGAAAAATAAATGAGTATCGGCCAAGTTGAATATCATCTCTTCCATTCGCAAGCCAAGCTGCACCGAAGACTGGGGATCCTGAAATACAGAAACAAATGATGAAGAGTTTCTCTTTTTTGCAACTTTTCCTTTGTACAAGATTGTGTGAGAAAGGGCCATCTCAGAGAAACTAGACTGGTCTCTCAATAAAGGAAATGACCCGGTCACAATTACTGTCCTAGGGATCTGCTTCACTGATAAAATAATTATGCAAGACACAACCTTCCTTGGACAAGACTTAACAATTACATAAGGTGATGTATAATTAGGGTGTATTTATGAAATTCCTGATGTGGGTCATGCAACCATCGCCCTTAAAACAACATCAACAACAACAACAATACCAAATGAACAGATTCAAACATAGATCCACATAATGAAGAAAAAAAAAAAAGAATGGTACAAGATCAATTATAGTGAGACCCCCTTCCCTCAAGAATACAGGTTTTAAATTTAAAATCAACCCATTTTTAATGTTATCTGTAAAAAAATATACATGTACTTGTTTCTTCATCAAATGATTCTCTTCCTTCCTAGAAAGTTAGATTTAAAGATTTTTACACGTAAATTGTCGTTCCATTTGATCAATTTAATCTCGTCGTACATTTTGTTTACTGATAGAGCTTATTCAATAAAGTCTGTTAAATAAAATCAATTCAAATTAATTTCATTCCATTTCTGTATAAATTATCAACAAGTTTTAATGCATTGCAACCCCCAGTCTCCTTTGGTAATGTATAACCCTTCTGTATTCATGGTAACATAAATGTCATCTTCCATTCCCATTATCTCTCATTTTTGAAACGCACAAATTTTGCTATTGGTATATAAATTCTGTGTAAATTATGCGGATTTTATTATTTTCTACAGGTTGTTGTTTCAAAATTATTATTTTTGAATTGGCTCAGGACTTTGTAGCTACTTATCTTTATCTCCACTGTGAAAGGCTCTTCACTTTCCATTTGTTTGGTGTGTATGTTGCATCCCCCCCCCTTTATAAATGTTTTTTTGTTCTGGATTTATGCCACAGTTTGTCAGTATGCAATTAGGTTTCAAAAATGAGGATGAATGCACAAACTGGGGCAATTTTACCACTCCAAAAAATCCCATACAAAATTGCCAAAACTGAAAATGGAGAAAATCTATCTCAATTGGACACAATTAGAGAATTACAACTGGGAATCTGTTTCTGTGCCATTATTTATTTTTTCTGTCATCAATTGTAAATGGTCAAAGACACTGAAAACTTGGAGGGAAACAAATTAGAAAAATTGCCACTAAAAAAGAGCCTGTTCTCTGTGAAATTACCCAATAAAGCACAATTATCTCAAACTGAGTTTCTAGAGGTTTTAGAGGGATAATTTCATTATAGCTAAAACAGAAATGAGTGGAAGTCACTTCTCCTACGGGAATGGCTTTGAGGTCAGACAAATGGCTACAAGACCATACTAAATAAAGGACAAGACATCAATTAGGTTCGGTAATTAAATGGAGTCACCTTTGAAAGGTGTACTAAAAGACCCTCATAATGAGAAGGATTCTCTGTGGGACCAATTAAAAACACCAATTTATCCTGGCATATCAGATACATCTCTTTTAATTATGCTCTACTTGATCCCCTTTACATACTAGCAGAAACTGAATTGTATAAAGGATATACAATTGAGAGTACAGGTATTTGAAAAAGGATTTGAATGAAATTTGCTTTCAAAATTCTATTTAAATATAAAAAATACTTTTCTTTGAAATAAAGTTAATAATTGCTGAAAGTACAGCATGAAAAGATCTTTATCTTTGAAAACACTTATAGTCATAAATAAGAGGTGTACTCAATTGTTTAAGATGCACAGCGTGGAGATATTGGTAATCTTGAATGATTCAGGTTTTCAACTGGCAAGAGCATAATCTTTGTTCTTCATAAAATAAATGCTTTCATTACAGGCTACATGGTTGTTGTTATTTTGGGATTAATACCATTTTTCAGCACATGATAAGCTATATGTGGCAGTCAGAAGGAAGAACCTAGGATAACTCCGGTAAGAACCACCGACCTACGGAAAGCTACTGGCAAGCTTTCTCACATACCCACATCAGCCAAGCCCATGTGTGTGTCTGATACACACACACACACACATGCACACACACACACACACACAATATATATACAGAGACACTGTGCAAGCCTAGATTCCTTGTAATGAAAAATGTATAGGAGTGGTATGTCAAAGAAACAGTATACATAATACATTTTTTATACACACATATGATTTAAGCATGATGGTACAAATGAGGAATGTACCATCATTATAGGTCCAAAGAAACTGTTGCATGACACAGGTGAAAATCTGATTCACTTCTTTATTTGTGGATTTTCACCTGTAACATGCTACAATAGTCGAGAGAGCGAGTGCATTTTTTTTATTATTATTGTTAATCCATACGTTTCTCTGTTGGTTAATTATGCCTTACCAGCCAACATAGTGAGGGTGAAAGAGATGGGGGATGCAGCCATCACACATTTTAATTTTTAGAAACTTACTGTAGGTTTAAGAATGAAAATAGGGAAAGAAAGAAAAAAAAAACCAAAAAAAAAAAAAACCAAGGATTACAAGATTACAGTATGCATGTGCCTCCTAACCAAGAAATTCACCAAGCCATTACAACTTTGTATCATTGTTGTTGCAAACACTATGGACAAATCCCATGGAAGTGTGCACGTATTGTTACAATACCCCAGGTTCTTACAGGTTACTCAGTGCAAATTCAAAGGTTTCTTCATTCCCAAATTCTTTAATTCTCTCTGTCTCTCACTCCAGATTTCCACACGAATTATCCCTTATGCATGAGTGAGAGAGAAAGGAAAGCAGGCAGGATTTTGAAGTAATTGTGTACCATGTTTAATTCATTTAGAAAATGGGAATTATTAATATTTAATATTTTTTGTTCTCTTTATTTTCTTACATCCTTAATAATTAATCAGTGGAAATTTATTATTGATCAACAGAATCAATAGCTTATGATTGAAACAATGTTTATATACGTGTATTATTGTGCCATGGGTGGATCACAATTTGATATAGCAACAGTACAGATATTATCAAATTTTTATGAAATACATAATGTAATAGGAATCACCACGGAAAATTGTATTTTGGGAGATATTACCCTATAGTTTGCTAAAAATCATTTTGGCTTCTGATTTTAGTCTCTTGATCTCCAAAAATATTGCAGAATGGACTGTTCTCAAGGTTGCTTATTTTAAAAAAAAAATATAAACAAGTTTATGTTTCTACCTGTACCTGGTCTCAACTGATAATCCAGTATCATGGACCAGTTACTAGCTGAATCTGTCTCCTGACTGGTTAGTCACTGATCATTCCTGTAAAGGCTAGTTTGGAAATCCACATGCCCATTACAATGATTGGTTGGTCATTACTGTGGTGCATTATGGGTGAAAATTATTAAATTACATTTTATACACTGTTTAAAGGTGGTGGTTGAAAGTTATCTGCAGCCTCGTGGCCAGTGACAGCGTAATGCAAGAAGCTGAAAAGTTTACATGGAACAATTTTCAAATCCAAATCGTCTAGGAATCCGATATAATATGAGTGGAATCTAACGTACACCAATATGAGGTTATGTTTTGTTGACCTTTCTATTCACCAATCAAATCAGAGCGTTCACATCGATGAACATGAAAAACATCTTTTGGAACATAACCTTCCAAATGGTACCTCTCCCTGACATGAAATGCAATGCTTTACCCGATACGTTACTAGAATTAAGTGGACCAGGAATTCCAAAGGTCGCTGGATCATGGACCTATATTGATGCCTGTCAGATTTACACATTATTAGTAGGGACCATACTAGCTTATAAAGTCCAACTAGATACTGCAAAGACCCAGATATGTCTTGCAAAATGCAATGGCACATCAGGGTGTATGCATTTTGTTGGGAGTAGACTCAGACCTACCAAAACATCGTGACTTCAGATCAGGATCTACGTTTGCAGTTGACGATATGTCTAATTGGGATTTGTTCAACATCTACTGTTAAGTTGGATGAAAATATATTCAGGACTTGCTCAACAACTGTGGAGATTTTTCTTAAAATCTGATAAGATTTAATTTTTTTATCTTCAAATATTTTTTTTTGTCTACATTTAACATTTTCATGTTACAATGATGTTGTATGGTGTACAGCAAATTTGTTCAGTAACAGATGCATTCACTTTTATGTCACACAAGTGTGCAACCATGATACATACATTCTTTTGAAAAATTATGTCTTAATTAATGAAGAAGGCCAAATGAGAAAATGCATGACAGACTTGCATTAAGGAAGGAAAAAAAACAACAACCCAACCTGAATGAATTAATAGACAATATTTGATTAAAAAAGCATTCTTACATGAATTGATATGTATGAGGCAAATTCATCAACATACTTAATATTTCTGCAGTATACAATTCATTGTATTTAGTCTAATATTAACTAATTTAGTCTGCTCCTTTACTATTATTAATCCTAACATACCTACCATATCAATTAATGTTCGAGTCCCAGTGTCTCTAGGGATTTTATTGGTTTTAGCAGCATGTCAGGTGACATTTGTGAAGTCCGCAAGGGTGCATCTTTGATTAACTAGCAAATTGCCTTTATTCACAGAAAAGTCAGAGAGTAAAGTGCTTTTGCTGGAAATTTTCACTATATATTCACTGGAAAATTGTAAATGAAAACAAAGGACACTGCTGCATCCATGTATCAAGCCAGTAATTTCAAGGTAAAGGGGGGGAGGTAGGAAAACCATTACAATCAACAGACTGACAAGCTTAACAGAAGGTAGCCATTAGTTTGGGTAAATCTGTTGACTTTTAAATATCGACAAAACCACAGGGGGAAATTTGCAAATAATGGCTATTGATTAGCAAATCTGTTTCAGCAAAGTACATAGATTGTGACACATCTATGCTTGCCATGGCGACGAAAGACAATTTATTCCACTGACGTTTTGTGGCCACACTCCATCATGCCCATTTCAACACTATTATTCTGATATTGGCGGATAAAAGAATTACAAACCGGATTAGCCTGTAGATTGGATTTAAGGATAAGATTGAGTCAGTAGTGAAGCAAACGTTTTGCAGCCTGTACTCTGTAAACTGTGTTGGTAATGTATGTAGATTTCAAGCACTAGCAGAGAACTTCTGATGTTTATTATATATTGATTTTCATGCCTTACAAGTGTAATTGACAAGAACACAATTAAATATTGAATAAAAAAAATGGGGAAACCATTTTCAGCATCCAGTAATCAAGAATCCTTGGATTATAATTATGTGTGTCAAATCAGGAGATGTCTGAGGAGAAATTATGGGTGAACAATCAATGCTGTTCACAACTTATATTTTCACATTAAAAAAAATCCTTTGATTCAAAGAGCTTTGATGTTTTCTCCGTGCCCTCAGAAGCTGTAATTAATAGAGTTGCAACTTAAATTGTTTTGTGTTTCATCCAACTGAAAGTCTGAAAGATTAAAGACGTTATTTTGAACAGAGATAAAGATTCCAATTAAAGTGCAATCTGGACATGTGATTTAAGAGATTTTCCTTGCTGAAGAAAGAATACTTTACCATAAATGCTGGACATAACTGCTAGTACATAGCACTGTTTTAGCATAACAAGTTCTTGTTGAAATTGTACACTTATTTAAATCTAATCCCAAATAATGGTAACTACTAGTATCCACTAATGTATATTATCTGACACATGCTGCTACACCACAAGCAACACTAACAACAATAAAAAAGTCACTTAAACTTTGAGTCATAGCGATGAAGTGTCAAGTGGATCTTTAATTTGTTCCTCCAGCACTGCCTCGGTTTTCCTTCTCTCTCTCATGCGTAAACAAAAATGAACATATAAGCTATGTCTTGTGTCAAGGTCATACACCATTGCATTTGTTTCTCATGGTCTTGCTGGCCAAGAGATGTCGCCTGGGAACAAAATTTAGATTGGAAATGAATGCATCCATTATATATTTGTAGGTTACTGGTTCAAATTTGTAGGTTACTGGTTCAAAGCTTGACAATAGATCCCTCCGCAGTATTATCATCACTTGTTCTTTGTCATGGAAACAGTGGGCCACAGTACCATTAATTAATGAATATAATACACGTCTAAGTATAAAATGCATTCATGTATTACGCCCCGTTTTTCTATTGTGTAAAAAATGGATTACCCATAGACGTATATAACCCACTGGCTTTTGTAATGAATAATAAACAATCAAAATCTGTGTTGGCTTCTTTTCATTCTAGACATAGTATAAAATACTAGGGTATGTTGACTCATTCTTTATGTTTACCATGGAACCTCAGCTGAGCTATTTTAACCAAACTGTGTCATTTTATGCTTAGCTTGCTCACCTTCAGGCATCTCAAACATTTCATGATGATGCCATGTGTTCTCACTTGTTAAATACAGGATCAAAGCCGGTAAGTCAAAATCAATACAACAGTCATCTAGCCCTAAATAATTGCCACATGGCACAAACTACGCATCCTCTACAGTAGCTCTGAAACCATCTATGACAAAGTCCAACCCACCTATGGCAGTTTCAAGATTTTCATAAAACATTTCTGCTATTTATAAATTACTAAGTTCTTAAATTGAAGATGCTGATGTTGTTATGTTGATCTTGTCTTCTTGTTATTATATCATTTTTAAACTTTGAAAAATTTAGCTGAAATGTAAAACATAACTACAGTGTGATAGAGATTTATGCAACCTCAATTTACGCGAATTTGAAATAATGCGAGATGGGGAAAAATGTGAAAAAGATTGCTACTATTGAGTTAACTCTCTCATACATACAGATTATGCCACCATCACAAGAAAACATTACCCACAATGCCCATCTCTTAAGCCCCCACCATTCTGTTTACTGTGGCCTCAGTGCTGAGTACATGTACAAATTGTTTGTAATAATTTTGGAACGTTATTAGTGATGGAATCTAAAAGATGAGCAAGTGATAGTCCGAATAGACCAAGGAAAGCTATTTCTTTAAAGGTTAAACTTGAAGTAGTGAAAAGGTATGAAGCTGGTCAGAGTATCGCCATGATAAAGCATGCTTTGAACACTAGTGAAAATATATGTAGAACAATATGTGAAAGTGCGAAGAAAAAAAAGAGGCAAGTGTGAAAGCTAGAACCTCCCTTTCAAACCAGAAAAGTTGCTATTCCTGCCCCAACATAATGGACAGGATGGATAGGATGTTGGCAACGTGGCTTGACGATCAGCATAAGAAGAAAATTCCTCTTAGCCAAGCGATTGTGTGTGCTAAAGTCTCTAGATTGTACGAAATTCTCACGGTATCTGAAGAAGGTGATCAAAAAGATTTTCATGCCAAGTATTGGGTGGTTACACAAATTTAAAGCACATTTTGGCTTTAAAAATGCTAAAACAAGTGGCAAAGCTCTATCAAGAGCTGATCAAGAAGCAGCAAGAGGTTTTCCCACCAGACTGCAGAAGACTTTTGAAAGCAGTGATTATTCAGCAAAGCAGATTTTTAATGTTGATGAAACTGGTCTAAACTGGAAGAAAATGCCTGACCGCACTTACATTTCGGTGGAAGAGAAGACTGTGCCCAGTTTTAAAGCTGCTAAAGACCGCTTAACACTTCTCCTGGGAGGCAATGCACAAGGTGACTCCAAGTTGAAGCCTCTCTTAATTTACCGTTCTGAAAATCCCAGGGCCCAGAAGGGGTATGAATGATTTGGAGTTGACCGTCTACTGGTAAGCTTATAAGAAAGGGTGGATGACCTGTGCAATTTTCAAGCAATACTTTGAGAAGGACGTGTATTTTGAGCTGAAAAACTAATGCCAGAGAGAAGGCATTCCACTTAAAATCTTATTACTTTTAGACAATGCCCCCAGCCATCAAAGAACTATTGAAGTCTATTCTGAAAACATTAAAGTCATAGATTTGCCACCAAATATCGCATTCCTCTTGCAACCACTGGATCAGGGAGTCATAAAGGCTTTCAAATCGTATTATATGTGGTTAAGTTTTAAATGATTTGGTGAAGCAAACAAATGAACGGAACATCACAGTGAAAGATTACTGGAGGACATTGAACATCAAGGATGCCTTGCAATTTGTAAAAATGTCATGGCAGGAAGTTTCACCACACTGCATGAATAGTGATGGGAAAAAACTTTGTCCTCAGTTGTATCATTATTCTGATGGCTTAGATATCGAAGACACCATTGCATCAGCAAATAAGGCCAGTGTAAAGGCTGCAAACAAAGTCAGACTGGCAGAAGAGACATTACAAGAGATTGACATCGAGCAGCTTTTGGAATCTGACACTGAGGAGTTGACAAATGAAGACCTGCTGGATTTGAAACAAGAGCATTTGGATGAAAAACAAAAAGCATTTGCCAGACAGCAAGAGGCTTGTAAGCAGCAACATGCTCGGACTTTGACATTGAAAGTTTTGTCTGACTTCGTAAGTCATGTCACTGCTTCTTGCACTTTAACAGAGGATAATGATCCAGATATGAATCGAAGTTCACTTAATCAACGCAAAGTTATGGATGCAGTTTCTTGTTATGAAGAGCTTTTGCGAAAGAAAAAAACATAAGACTCAGACTACGCTGGACTCTTTCTTCAGAGTGTCATCTCCAGATGAGCCTTCCACTTCATGTGGCATGCCTACACGCCTAAGCCTATCTCCTGCTGTTGTCTCTACAGATCTCCTGCTTTTGTCTCTACAGACAGTTATGAACAGGATAAGTAAACGTTGTTTTCTCTACGGACAGTTTCAAAGAGATTATCAACACTACTGTTCAATGCAGCTTTCATTTTTTAATTACACATAGATATGTTCTATTGATTAAAATTCATAATTTCATGTTTTTATTTTATGTTTCCTATGTTTTAAGTTCGATTCCCTATGCTTTTTATGAAAACTTTTATTTTTTTAATCTACTCTGCAGAAGCATTCCCTAATTTTAACATACTGAATTTATAAGGAGCAACTGATTTCAATTTACACGAATATTCAATTTTGTGCATGCTTAAAAAATGTAACCTTCGTGTAAATCACCATCACACTGTATATAATTAACATTAGACACGTTTACTATTTTGAACTTGGTGCACTGTATGGACTAGGAAACAAGTCTTTTAAAATATTATTACAATGTCGTAATACGAGTAAAAATCAAACTGTGTAACACATAGACATACAGAACCTGTAGGCAGGGGCATGGTAAAGATAAATTTAGATAACGTGTGTTATATTTTTAAGGTAGTTCAGCTGGTAGAGTGTTTAACTTGTAATTTTGAAATCATTGGTTTGATACCCACTCATGTCAGCCCAAGTCACTTGCCTCAGTGTGTCCTTGGGAAAGGACATGGCTTCCATTTCAACTGCAAGATATACCGGAGGCCAACAATGTGTTGAAAGTGAGATACCCCCCCCCAAAGTTCTCATAAGAACAAAGAAAGCAAACTTGAGGTTTTTTGCTGTCACTTGACACCATTAGACTAAAACTATAATTCCATGATGAAGATCAGAACTCATGCAGTATGCATAAAAACACAACACAGTTAATATCCCCGTAACTATAAAAAAGAAGAGTAGGTAAAAGTAAAGAACAAAAGGCCGATAATAAAGAGAAAGTAAAATGCAGAGGAATAACAGTTTCATGTTTCAGAAAGAAAATCTGTTTGATGAAAATTAATAAATCTTGTCTTTCTAAAGTTTAGAAAAATGCATGAATTGCTAAACGTTTAAATGACATTATAATATTTCTTTTAAAACTGTCTATGACTAAAGAAATTCTGACAAAATGTTCATATAATCAAACGGCACACCTGATGACACAACTTTGATCATGGAAATTAATAAATATGTACAACAGTTCTATACAAGAAACAGTAATATCTAATTGATTAAGTTACCATGGCAATAACCTTGCTTATAAATTTGCCAGTAGATAAAGCTAATAAAAAGAGATGACATTTGCAAAATAAGTACTATCCCATATAGTACATTTACAACCCCATTATGGCAGATTTTTAATGGAACAGCAGCCATAAACAGCGAGGACCTACAACGATTTAAGATTAATGTCGTTTTACAGCTGGTTTCAAGTCAATATGAATGCTGTTTTATATGCAATTTTTGCACACTTTTCATGATTTATTTTTTTAGATGTATCAAATGGTTACAGTTAAAAAAGAAAATGTGATTCTTATGCATAAAAATTTACAGTTTTAAAAGGAAAATTGTTTCTTGTGCAAGGATTGAACATGAATATGAAATATTTTTGACTTTTGTAGACTGACAGAGAATGAAAATTTAGACTTAAGAAAATTTGTATCATACCAGACAGATGTAGGAGGTAAAAATAATAACATTTCCCATCTCCTTTTCAGGTATAATTAGAAGTCCATTTATCCAAACTGCACAGAGGGTGGTGGTGGTGGGGAGGCACATTTCATTTTGGATAGGCAGGCTAGACTATACAAACATTATTGACCTTAGTGTGATTAAAACAGGGGACACTGATCCATTATTGACCTTAGTGTGATTAAAACAGGGGACACTGATCCATTATTGACCTTAGTGTGATTAAAACAGGGGACACTGATCCATTATTGACCTTAGTGTGATTAAAATAGGGGACACTGATCCATTACTGACCTTAGTGTGATTAAAACAGGGGACACTGATCCATTATTGACCTTAGTGTGATTAAAACAGGGGACACTGATCCATTATTGACCTTAGTGTGATTAAAACAGGGGACACTGATCCATTATTGACCTTAGTGTGATTAAAGCAGGGGACACTGATCCATTATTGACCTTAGTGTGATTAAAATAGGGGACACTGATCCATTACTGACCTTAGTGTGATTAAAATAGGGGACAATGATCCATTACTGACCTTAGTGTTTAAAATAGGGGACATTGATCCATTACTGACCTTAGTGTGATTAAAATAGGGGACACTGCTCCATTATCGACCTTAGTGTGATTAAAATAGGGGACACTGATCCATTATTGACCTTAGTGTGATTAAAATAGGGGACACTGATCCATTACTGACCTTAGTGTGATTAAAATAGGGGACACTGATCCATTACTGACCTTAGTGTGATTAAAATAGGGGACACTGATCCATTACTGACCTTACCTGACAGTAGTAGGTGTCATGGATTCATTATTCATCTTGGTGTGAAAAAAGTAAGGGACATGGGATCATTACTAACCTTAGCATAACACAAGTAGAGGACATGAATTCATTATTGACTTTGGTGTGACAAAAGCAGGGGCCAAGGATTCAATTCACCTCCTAGTGTAATTTACATTCTGATACAAACCCATCGTACATATTCCATGTATAATCTCAGAGGAAATGTCAAATTGGCAACAAAATACATGGATTTTTTTTTCTTCTTCAAATAACAGAATTAATGTGAATTTAGGGAGCAAACTATATTCACAAAAATATAATTCTCATTAATGCAAGATTGGGAACATTATTTAGTCACTTGCAAAAATATGAGCAACTGACCACTCAGCCCTCTATTCAATTATTAAAAGCGATTTTGTATCCACTTTTTGTATGTTATTCATACTCTGTTAAGTTGTACTTTCAACCACATTGTGGCTTTCAAATCCTTTGCCTCTTGGTGACTCTTTGATAATTTTATTCAGCCAAAGAGCTTTCTGAACTAAACCAGGGTTGTATGGTGGATGTGGCCAAGTTTGTATGATGTGCTCCTTCAGGAAGCCTGTCACTTATGTGTTGTCATGGAGTAGATGAATGCTTTGGTAGCGTTCCCCAACTTTCTGCAACACTTTGGAGGCATAACAATTTTCACCGACACCAACTGAGTAAGGCACAGGTGACGAAATTTTGCACTGAAAAATGACGCATTCAAAACTCTCCGGACAGTACAACATGAAGCGACGTGGTCTCTCTATTTTCTGTGATCCTGACTATTATTTTCTCATGAGTATGGTTAAAAAAGTAGGTCCATGTTTTGTCACCTGTGACAATTTCATTCAAACGAGCCAGGTCGCTCTTTCTACATATTTCTACATATGCTTTAATCATCTGTCAACCAATGCAAACCTACCTTCCTGAGCTTGTAAATATATTAAAAAACAGCTTATAATAACAACAGAAGTACCTATCACTGTGTATTGAACATTTTCATCGACAGTTCTCAGCCACTTCCTGCTTATGTACGGCAGTCAGTGGTCTTCCAGAATGTTGATACTTTACCACGGATCTGCAGCCATCTTTAAAACGTCAAAAAGTCTCAAAATTGTAGGATACTACAGTTGTTGCTGTTGTAGGGTTTAACGCCATTTTTCAGAACACGATAGGCTATACATGGTGGCCAGTATTAATGGTGGAGGAAGAAGTAGGATACTACAGAAAATTACATCTGTAAACTTTATCCATGTCAGTCATAATATCAGTTGGAGAGTACCTTAAATGTGCCTGTATTGTACACCATGCTCTTTGCAAAGTAGCAGGACATTTTTAGGTCACTCATTTATCTGCATTGTCACATGCATTTATCTGCAGGTTTCTGGATTTCTCCGTGTGCAGCTGTAGATATTTTCATTAAATGTTATTTTGTCTATCAATCCACATTAAATTATCGACAGGTTCAAAGCAGCAAATCAGCCCCCTGTACTTTGCCTAAGTTGCCTCTGCACTAAATAACCTACATGTGCCGATGTGTTGTAAAACACTAAACCAATATTCTACATACTGAACAAAATGTTTACAATATTTTGATTTTAAAATACCAAATTCACTTTCTGGCCACTAATTTCAATTTTTTTAAAAATTATATATATATATATATATATATATATATATATATATATATATATATATATATATATATATATATATATATATATATAAACGTGATTTGTTTTAAAGAATATTATAACAACAAAATGACATGGTTTTTAAATTGGATCAGCTTTTCACATTTGCATGAAATCTTCAGTGACTTGTATACACAAGTTTCCAAAAGCAAATTATACAATAAATTTTCAATTAGATGCAGCATTTAAATTGCTTCTTGAGTGTAGCTAGATATGGAATGATTTATTCTCAACATCCCCTGTACAGGCTAATTATATTAGAGGGTGGAAAATAAACCTACCATATTTACTTGTGTACCAATTGGGTCCAACTGCAACACAGACCTGCTCTGCCCGTGCATTATGCAACGGTAGATCATGGTCCATATTGTTTGTTCTACCATTTACTCCAAACAAACTGTAAAGACCAAGATAAACTGGAGCGTTATCTTACCGCAGATCTAGGCCAATGCAGTTTACATTTTGATCTGACTTAAGAGTATATACGGTATCCTAGATATTTATGCGCAAAAATGCAGGTGATTAAAAACATACAATATATGCTCGCTTATAAGACAAGTCCAACTGCAAAGTGCACAGACCCAGATCTGACACTGAATAATGCACTAGCAGATCTGGGTCTGTGCAGTTTGTTTGGAGTAATCAGTAGAACAAACAGCATAGAACCTTATCTGCAGATGCACTATGCTACAGCAGATTAGGCTCATTGTTGTTTGCAGTTTGCAAAGAGTACATATGGTACATAATGCACACACATATACTCCTAAAGAAACAGATGGCATGTATGGATTTGATTTTCGCATCCTGTATTATAATTTGTTTTTCAAGTTTTCATTACATATCATCAACTACTAAATGTGTAATCAATAACCTCTGTTTGTTACAAAGTCAATGAAAAATTTTCTGTCAAACATTGTACAGTTTTCACATTATGGAAGGGGCATATCAATTTACCTGTATTGGTCCATGTGGTCAAGTTGTGAGAGGTCACATGTGTTTCTTGAAACATTTTTCATTTTTCCTATGTATGTAAACACCAAAAAATATCAACACTTGCACTTTTCTTATTCATATGTACCCCCCCACCCATTATTGGCAGTGTCACACATCATGAAGAGAAAAAAGATGACTCACCTTTCCATATCTTTGAGCATAGGATCCTGTGAGTAGAGAATGGAATATGATGATGGTTTCATCAAGGTCCCATACAAACACCCGTTCTAAGTCTGATTCTGGCCCAGGAGATGGGTTGGCCCTCCTTCCAGACCTTTTACCACCACTCTTCATTCCTAAAACAAGAATTCCATAAATTCAACATCTCATCAACTTTGCCATTACAGTGGTTAGAGTACCAGACTAAAAATGTTACAGTGGTTAGTGTGCCAGACTCGCAGCACTACAGTGGTTAGAGTACCAGACTAAAAATGTTACAGTGGTTAGTGTGCCAGACTCACAGCACTACAGTGGTTAGAGTACCAGACTAAAAATGTTATAGTGGCTAGAGTGCCATACTCAAAATGTTACAGTGGTTAGTGTGCCAGACTCACAATGCTACAGTGGTAAGAGTGTCACTCTTGTAATGGTTCAATGGTTAGCATCCCAGATTCGCATAAATGACTTGTCAATATGAATCCTGCCTAGATCAGTCTGGATTGGCTGCAAATACATCTCTGGGAAAATATGTGGTTATTTGCCACTGTGAACTAACCAAATACATAATTTCATAAAATAAACCAGAACTCATGCTAGGTTTTTCTGCATTCTGTCCTCGAACACACTATCCTATACCCCACCCATGTTTGTACAACATAATGTTTACTATTGTCAAGTGACATAATGTGGACTATTGTCAAGTGACACAATGTTGTTGTTTTGGGTTTAACACCATTTTTCAGTGCTTGATAGGCTTACATGGCAAATAATTTAAATGCTGGAGGAAGAACCCTGGGAAAAACCCCAGTGGGAAGCTACTGACAAGCTTTCTCAAATACCCACCCTGGCCAGACCCTAGACTCAAATACCCACCCTGGCCAGACCCTAGACTCAAATACCCACCCTGGCCAGACCCTAGACTCAAATACCCACCCTGGCCAGACCCTAGACTCAAACCCACATGGACAGAGAAGAGATGTCAGTAATCAGTAAAGGGTAGTGATTAAAACCCCTTTAAGTAATTTACTTAGTGAAACATGTGGCTTCTCAAAATTTTGATCCATCAGCAAAAAATGGTGAAAAACTCTCTCATCTAGTTGAATTTCAAAAACAGATCCGACTCATCAAACAAATGTAATAGAGAATATTCTGTAAAATCTGTGAATATACTGGACTGCCCAAATACGTTGTATGCAGTCAATGAAATAAAATTTTAAATATCACTTTTGTACTGGTCATTAGTAACCATTTCTAATTTCATTGAGAATTCAAGAACTATAAATAAAACAATGGTAAATCTGATAAAACTTTCTATATTGTTGTGCCTTACTGTTTGAATTAATGGGACACAAAGCCGATTCAATCTGGATTATTTTACATACAAGATGCAAAATTCTGTGCCAACTTGACCTCTAATAATACATGTCTGGTCTAGAATTTAACGTAAATTTCTTTGTAGCCAGAAGGACTAATAGACTAAGAAAGTCCTTCCACAAATACTGACTGACAAGGACTTAAAACTTTACTAGCCACCACACTATTGAAAATATGAAAACTACTGAAATTAACTTGCCAATGGCAAGCAATGCTGGCTAATTTTCAGCCCTGCATGTAGTGGTTGAATATGGAAGTAAGCCGAAGGAAGTGTACTTGCTTATAACTAGAGTCAAACCACAAACAACAAAGATCCTGATATGCCATTGCATTATGTATCTGCAGATCAGGGTCTACAATGCTTGTTCCACTTAAGACTCCTAACAAACTGCACAGACCCAAATCTGCCAGTGCATTATGCAACAGATCTGGGTCTGTGCAGCTGTCCTCATCTTATAAGCAAGTAAATATGGTAATCAATGAAACCTATGAGATCATTATATTTGACCAATTAAAGACTTAGCAATAGCGGATCAATTAAAAATTTAACAATAGCTGATCAATTAAAGATCTAGCAATAGCAGATCAATTAAAGAGTTAGCAAGAGGATCAATTAAAGATTTAGCAATAGCGGATCAATTAAAGATTTAGCAATAGCAGATCAATTAAAGATTTAGCAATAGCTTCACAGCTGTGAACAGGTAATGTATTAAAAAAACTCAAAGTATAAAGTTATCATTGCTAACAAAGATTCTTTCTCTCAGTGAACACCCTATTTCAAACTGATGACCTCTGAAAAGTAATTTCTGTTTCCAATGTTGGAGGGTAAAATTGAGAAAAGATGACATTTCTCTAAAGTATTACCATTTGAACTCTTTAAATCTGAAGGAATCTGAATTAAAAGTGTCCTTTTACTTGCTGTGAAATTAAGGCACGACACGATTCTGTGTCTCTTTCAGAATAATGTAAATATCTTGCAAAAATTCAAACCAGAGTCAAGAAAAACTAAATGTACACTGGAGCCAAGTAAATAGTGGATGCACACCAGTCAAGAAAATAGTGTATGCCAGAGTAGAGAAAATAGTAGCTGTACATTATATTTAAAAAAACAGTAGATATAAACCAGTCAATAAAATAACAGATGTACACCAAATTCAAGAAAGTAGTCAATGTACATCAGTTAAGAAAACTATCTGTACACCAGTTAAAAACACCTGATTTCCATTAGTCAAGAAAATAACAGATGTACATCATAGTAAAGAAAATATCAGATGCACACCAGAGTCAAGAAAACATATTTGTATTTGTAAAATGCATATGCCCCACTAAGCCAAAGCAGATCAAGAAAGTCCAGATCCAAAAAATTAAAACTGTAGAAACATTGAAAAAGTGTTTTATATCTTAATTTTTATGCTCTCTATAAAATAAAAGAGAAAGACAGGTACACGGAAAATTTAAGCATAAGAACATGCATATGTACACAAAGAAACACATAACAATTCCAAATATGTCCAAAACTACTATAAAAAGAAAGAAAGAAAGAAAGAAAGATGCATTTACTGGTCATAAAAAGGTTAAGAATTTTTACATAATAAACATTAATAATATATATACAATTTTGATAAGATGAAATCGTCAGCATGTACAGCCTAAATCTCATTTAGATAACCCGTACCTTTCTATTATCTTTTAGTTAGAACAAAGGTAAGGTAATGTGCCAATGATTTTGAACTGATGATGATCACTTGTCTGGATTAACAGCGACTTTAAAACCATTAAATTGTGCATCAGAGGCACACCACAAGTCCATATCATTGAAGAAAAAAAAATAGATAATCAGTGTTCAGACAACTGATACTTGTTTGTAATTTTGTTAACTGGACAAGAGTCGGATAAAAATGATTTGTGTAGCACCAATGAGATGAAGCTGTACAGAGCATTTTATAAGTTGTGTTCCAAGAACACAAACTTACTTGAATTACCATTTTTTTCCACAGGCGGAGAGGGACTTGAAATGGATGTGAACTGACCATCTGTAAGATCAAAAAAATTAAAAGATAATGTAATATTAAAGCCAGATCTGGAAATTTTACATTAACTTCATAAATGGTGCACACGCACACAGACACACACAGACACCGGTTGTACTGATAGTGAAATGACTAAGTCTCACACACACAAACACACACACACACACACACACACACACATTCTCTCTCTCTCTGGTGGTAGTGTCAATGATGTGACTAAGTCAGCCATTTAATATTTAATTGCAAGACCAGAGCAAATAAATTAATATTTAAATATTGGCAAAGCCACAACAGCTGGAACCTGGAAAGGGTAGAGTGAATAAATTCATGAGATTACTAGTTTGAGTGAACTGGCTTTAAAATAAATAAATGGTAAGTATTGTCTCCAGGCTTGAACTCGAGCTTGAGTGACCATTAGCGTTTGAAGTAATAAAATGTATCATTTATTTCAAATGTACAAAAAGATCTTCTAAATATAAAACCATGATGTCTTTTTAAAAACAAAATATCACCACTACAAAAAGTTAATGCAGTCTTCAAGTGTAGTTAGAGTCTGAAAATCGTACAATACTGTTCATGACAAGAATTTAGCAACATTAAACTTGCAAATTTTCAAATAAAATGTTTACAATGTATAGACTGTTGATCTATGTAGTATTTCTAGCACATGCCCTTAATGTTATATTTGCTAATATTGATTCACAATGAATTCATTTTTAGTAGAGTAAATCAAACTTGTGCAAAAAATTACAGTATTGAAATTTTGGCTTTAAATTCGATTTGAAATTGTTAGATGCTGTGTTCAAGCACAGTAAATCTTTAAAACATACCTTAAAAAATGCAGAGACCTGACATTTGAATCTTCTATAAAATAATCCAAGCTAGATAACTAAAAAAATATTTGAACAAATGGAAATCTAATCTGTAGGTTAAATACAAAGGTTTTATTTTGTTAAGTGGCAATCGGAAATGACTAAATAAGTTTTTTGCAAGTTCAAAGCACATGAACTGAATGTAAATTAAGTAATTGATATTAATATAGTTTTTTAAATCTTAGTTATGAATATTGTCCAGATTTATTGTAGATTACATTTTAGAACAAGTAAAATGTTTATTATAAAAATAAAAACAAAGCTGTCATTTTATGGAAGAAAAAAAAAATAGATCAGCAGCATGGATATAATTTGATTAGATGTATTCTGGAAATTAAATTTCAAAATTTTAGACCTGTAAGATCTTGTCACAAAGCTGGAGTAACATTTAAAAGGACTATAAAAAAGATTGAATGCATTTCTTGATCCGACTTGACACTCAGTCATTATAAAATGACATAAATCTTCCACGCAGAACAAACAAAATGCCTGACAACAACTTGCCAATACAATTACAGTTCCATCCTCATATGAGACCTATCAGACAACCATGAATTAAATAAAATCTGATTAGTTCAGGTTGGAGAGCATCAGACTCTATGTTCAAGGTTCAGGGGTTTGGGACATGTCTGGGCCAGCTCAGTCAGGATAGCTGCCACAGTTTTCACCTTGTGATTAGCACTTAACTTTTCATTTCCTTTGCATTTTTAAGTATCATTCAAAAGCACAAAATAAACTTTATAAAAATCTGCCACCATGTGTTAATGAGTTTACATGTACCATACTCTTTCATTGTGTATCTCTTTACAAAATTTCAACTTCTTTACCTTTATCATTTAATACTTTATGTTTAATTCATTTTGGATAGATTTATCTTCCTGCATGTTTCTTTGCAATTCCTTATATTTAATTGGAACCATATTGCCAGCACCGTTCCATTAAATTAAACTACTACTATAGTATTTATACACTTTTGTGCTAGTTTGTACCATCCTACAAATTTCAAAAACAAACAGCATCAAGGATTTTGTAAAAAAAGACACAAAACTTGGTCATTTCAATGATCATTTTATACTTGCTAACCTAACTGTTGTCAGGGGGTCCCAACATTGTCGGCTTCTTGGCATTTCATATCAAACGGGAGTTTCTTCAGTAATACAGTTGCAATATTTGCATGGGCAGCTTATGTTTTTAATTAACATGTGTGATGTAGTTCACCATCTTTAATAATCACAACAATTCCATAAATTTTGGAGTTATATCTCCTTAACACATGTACACTAGAGGTCCTCCTTTTTATTTGTTCATTTTGTTTTAGAAATATTAAAACAAGACGTTGCATGCAGATGACACAGTTTTTACAGAAATGGACTACTCTAGAAACCAGAAGAGGACAGTGAGTAGTCTGTCCACTTGTCTACATCAAGAACTCCATTTAGTTTGAAATATGAAAAAAGCTGACAGTGTTAAGGACACCATGGTGACAATCTGGTTAGAAATTATAAAATGACAAATGAAATGACTAAGTTCTGCGCATTTTTTATATCCTTGATGCTTTTTGGTTTTAAAATCTGCAGGAGAGTACAAACAAATGGGAGATTACCAATCAAAATCTGCCAAAACTTTGAAAAATGATGGGATTGAGAAGGAAAATTATAGTAATTACATGATTTCGTTTCAAATGTCAGTTCAAACAGTACAATATAGGTTGTCAATTATACACACACACACACTTAGGAATTAAAGAAAAAAGACTATAGTTTCAAAAGACACTTTCTATCATTAACTTGTACTTTCCCCTATCTTTCCAAAGTGGAACTGTACATGTAAAATTCATATACATTATTTTTATCTTCTGTTTATTACCATTAAAATAATTGCCAAGTTTTTTTCCACAGTTCACTGACAAGAAATTAAAATTTATTCTCAAGTTGGGAAAAGGAAAAGGCAAAGATTAATTAGCAAGTATTAATTTAAAAAAACTCCATATAGCATTTGACTGATCATTTGCACAACATAATCACACTTCATGCTTTTTATTCTCCATCAGTCATCAAAAATATAATGTGGAGTTAGTGTGAGAAAGGTTTGGCCAAGGTTATGCTCTGCAGCTCATGTAGGGAGGACAAATACAGCACACAGACTAGCAAAGAAATGGGTTTTAAAGACTCACTTTTGGCCATTGACTGAACATGCTGCACAACTGTAAATATCAAAGATTTACAATTATTTTATTACTTATTATTTTCCAATAAAAATCAATCATTCATTCATAACTATCTTTTTTCAATCAAAGTGAATATGAAATTATTTTTTTTAAAGTATGAAATGTATCTACTCCCCCTCCTGAAACTCAATTTTGTCCATTCATTTTAAACCTAATGACTGACTATGAATATCAAAGGTTTATAATAATTCAGTCTCATCATTTCCAATCATCCCCTTTACACTGCTATTATACTGTTTAAAAACAGTCTTTATGATGTCTTAAAAGGCATTAGATCAAAACTGATAGCTGAATGGTGAACTGCACTCGTAGAAAATTATCCATTGTATATGAACTTAAAATTAGGAACATCAAATGCAAACTTTAACGTAAAATCCATAGTGAAGAATAATCAATAAAAAATCGTGTCAATATTTAATGATTAACTGTAATGATAAGTTACTTATACAAAGTAATGAATTCTGAATAAAATATTGGAATCCCCAACTGAGCTCAATGAATAAATTAACAGATAACTTTTGTCAATTTCTTACTTGTCACATTTTGGTGTCCATTTCAATTCTCAAATGCTCTTTTAAACATGATTTATCTCAAATTATTGAAAAAAAGTTTTTTGACAATTTTTTAAATTTCATATGTTTATTCCTTGTAGAGTTAACTTGAAGTCTACTATTGCATACCATAAAACTAACTTTTCTAAGAAGTTTTTTTAAATGTGTAAATTTTATCAACTTCAATAGACATATTTTACTTTTCTTCAAGTCTTGCTGCCTCCTAATATTTCTTGTATCCTCAATTTGCAAAATCTACATGAAGAAATTTTACAAATTTTATTCAAGTCCAAAATATGAGAAGCCAAAATCAGCCAAGCAGAAAACTGTTTTCATTAGATGTAAAAATTTATATCATGCACATACAGGTAATTACAACACGCGGTTCAAACCCAACTACTAACTGTAACTTCAGTAGGAAGAGCTGACAAAAGGACTGTAACCAAAGATGACCAATTTTTCTAGGTCCCTGACTGTGCAACAAATTTGACCTAGGATGGGTGGTTACAAGGGGTTGACAACATATGTATATACCTGGTTTTAAACCAGGTGAAACCAGATGTTATCACAAAACAATCTGATAGTTTTTAGTCTAGATTTTACGGACATCTGACGGTTTCAGTAATGCTGCAATAAATGAGAATACATGAGCATCAACCTGACACTTCAGAACAAGTTAATCTGCCTAACAATGAAATACCAACATACACTTCCCTTTAAATTAGACCACCATCCATACTTGCTTATAAGTCGAGTCAAACTGCAAACAACAAAGATCCTGATCTGCCGTAACACAATGTGCCTGCAGATCAGTCTATGCTGTTTGTTATACCAATTACTGCTTACAAAGCCGCATCTGCCAGCACACTATGTGGTGGCAGATCTGGGTCTGTGCAGTTTGCAGTTTAACTCTATCTTAAAAAAAAGTGCATGTATATGGTATGTACACCTAGTAATTTGTTTTTGCAAAGCAGGATTTGTAAAAGGAAATAAATGCAAGATGTAAAACAGTTACAAAAAGCAAATTTAACATCTGAAAGAATTTTAGATATTTTTTCTTCCAAAGAAATATAGTAGGTATAAATTCAATTCCGAGTATACTGTAGAACTACAAATAGAAACGACACAGAACTAATTTCACATAGCATGCCAGTAGATCCACGTACATTCAGTTTGCAGCTGGTAGCGCATTATAAAGGATTTAACATATTTATGATACTCTCAGTTGGAAAACAAATTAATGTACAATCACATTTTTGCTAAATAATTTCCTGTGAAAAAAACACAGTAAATTTCATCCATCAAACCTGACTTCAAAAGGAAGCAGTACAAAGATCTCATTCAATATCACAAAAAAAAATATGATTTAATTATTTTTTATTACACTGGTTTCATACAAAATATTAAAAAAAAACAGTAACAATCTTTTGCCTAGGTTGACATTCTTCTTCTGACAAATCCAAAATAAAATATTTTTTTTTTGTAATAGCAAACAATTATAAAGAGTCAGCAAAAAAATATGTTCAACAAAAGTTTTGTTTGTATCCTTGAATTCCATTCTGAATATTTGCAGAAATTAATTCTTCATTACTGTAGGTGCTTTGAAAGTTGTTAGATCTGAGGATACTTATATCAGAACAGATGTAACAGAAATTCATGAAAATATAATTTGTAGAATCTGAAATTTTGAAAAATGTTCAATCTTAGATGAAAAATGAATGTTGTTGTTATGGGGTTTAATGCCATTTTCCAGCACAATATAGGTTATACATGGCAGCCATTACAACTGTTGGAGAAAGAACCCAGGAAAGAACCACCGACCCATGGGAAGCTACTGGCTAGCTTTCTCATGTACCCCCAGATGCTGAGCCTGAGACTTGAACCCACACTGACAGAGGTGAGATGGCAGTGATCTGTAATGGTAAGCGCTTTAGACCACTCTGCCACATGGGACCCCTGAATGACAGTGAACAAATATCAAAGAGTTTCGATTCTGCCATATGTCTCCATGTAAATCTGGACATGACAATGAAACTGTTCAAATAAAAACACAAGAAAAAATTAAGACAAAGGAAGATTTCCTTGCTGATATTGTTGTTACTGGATTTGCTTAGAAAGCATTGAATTAACTATTCAGGCTGAGTACGGTTTCAAAGAATACCAAATTTGTACAAATATCAAATACCTCAGTGAATACCAAATTTGTACAAATATCAAATACCTCAGTGAATATCAAATCTGTACAAAAATCAAATACCTCAGTGATTACCAGATGTGTACAAATATCAAATACTTCAGTGAATACCAAATTTGTACAAATATCAAATACCTAGGTGAATACCAGATGTGTACAAATATCAAATACCTCAGTGAATACCAAATTTGTACAAACACTAAATACCTCAATAAATACAAAATTTGATCAAATATAAAGTACCTCAGTGAATACCATATTTTTTGAAGTATCAAATGTCAACAAATATCAAATACCTCAATGAATACCACTTTTTAAAATACAAATACCAAATACCTCAGTGAATACCAAATTTGTGCAAATAACAAATACCTCAGCGAATACCAAATCTGTACAAATATCAAATACCCCAGTGAATACCAGATGTGTACAAATATCAAATACCTCAGTGAATACCAAATCTGTACAAATATCAAATACTTTAATGAATACCAAATTTGATCAAATATAAAGTACCTCAGTGAATGCCTCATTTTTATAAGTATCAAATCTGTCAACAAATATCAAATAACTCAATGAATACCATTTTTTAAAATACAAATACCTCAATGAACAACAAATACCTCAATGAATACCAAATACCTCAATGAACACCAAATACCTCAATGAATACCAAATTCATAATCTTTTGAAAACCATGTTAGGATCATTATTAGGAAAACAGGAAGAAATTTTAAAAAAAGGGGGAGAGGAGAGAGAGAGAGAGAGAGAGAGAGAGAGAGAGAGAGAGAGAGAGAGAGAGAGAGAGAGAGAGAGCAAGATGGGGGTGGTGGTGTAGGCATACAAAATTCCAGACTGGCTTTCTGTATAGATTGCTGTAACAAAAGTCTCAGTTTTTTGGTATCTGGTACCAATATGAGAGAATATTAAAATGTTTAGGGGGCAAAGAAAGGATCCATATTTTAATTAAAAAAATCTTTATGCCAATTAATATGTCAGATAATGGTTTTATTGATAGATATATTAATAATAACTTTAGCAAATTAATGAAACACAAGTGTATTTTATAACTAATCATCTACAGGCAGTACAGAGGCAACAGTTTCTTTGTAGTCACTTCTTCTCAACTTTACCTCTCCCGTTTGTTAAATATGAGTGTCCTATCTTTGACAAAATCGATTTATTTCTTGGAATAAAGATCATCCATATGCCCTTACTGATAAAGAATTTAACTTTGATCCTGGGATTTATCAGTCATTTAAGTAAGCTTCTGCCTCGGTACTGAAATCGGATCTGTTCAGAGTGGGAAGAGCTTGTCTAGAAATGTCCGTTTTATCTTCCCATAATTTTCTTTAACCATTGTATCCATTACCAAATTTTCAAGTTTAAAAACAAGCAAAATTTCATTCTTGTTCACTTTTTTGTGTGTCTACCATACTCGAACTACATATGAATGAAACACAACCAAAATAAGAAGCAAACTACTGATTTAGGATCAGACAGATGCATGCTGAATTATATTTTTCTCTTGTACACACAAATATTAAAATATTTTTTATATGACAGTTCTATTTATTCTACATTTCTTCATATACATGTATTTGCTGAAGTCAATGGTACATGTATTAACCAACTCATACTGCTGGAGACTACGATAAGAAATTTTATTATTCTTACTTCTACTAGTGTCATTAAGCAATATACCCTGAATCGCGAAGGCAGACATAATCTTTACCTCATTGAAGACAATGGCAATGACACCATGTTGCAGTGAGCACAACAGATCAAACAATTGTCAACATATGATAATCAGCAAGTTCCTATTAAAGCATTTTCATTATGCTGTTTCTTGATTTTGATGCTGAAAGAGTGACTGACAATATGCTAATTTTGATGCTGAAAGAGTGACTGACAATAAGCTAATTTTGATGCTGAAAGAGTGACTGACAATATGCTAACTTTGATGATGAAAGAGTGACTGACAATATGCTAATTTTGATGATGAAAGAGTGACAATATGCTAATTTGATGATTGACTATATGCTAATTTTGATGCTGAAAGAGTGACTGACAATATGCTGTTAATTTTGATGATGAAAGAGGGACTGACAATATGCTAATTTTGATGCTGAAAGAGTGACTGACAATAAGCTAATTTTGATGCTGAAAGAGTGACTGACAATATGCTAATTTTGATGCTGAAAGAGTGACTGACAATTTGCTAATTTTGATGACTAACAATATGCTAATTTTGATGATGAAAGAGTGACTGACAATATGCTGCATGCCTCCAAGGAACATTCACATCCTGAGAACATATTTTAATGCTGAGGACAGACAGGTTGTCACTTAGAACTACTGAGTATGTCAGATAGGTTATTAGTCACTACCGGGTATGTCAGATAGGTTATTATTCACTACTGGGTATGTCAGATAGGTTATTATTCACTACTGGGTATGTCAGATAGGTTATTAGTCACTAATGAGTATGTCAGATAGGTTACTATTCACTACTGGGTATGTCAGATAGGTTACTATTCACTACTGGGTATGTCGGATAGGTTATTATTCACTACTGGGTATGTCAGATAGGTTATTAGTCACTACTGAGTATGTCAGATAGGTTACTATTCACTACTGGGTATGTCGGATAGGTTACTATTCACTACTGGGTATGTTAGGTTATTAGTCACTATGGTGTGGTTACTTAGAAATACTGGGTATGTCGGATTGGTTTATTATTTACTACTGGGTATGTCGGATAGGTTATTATTCACTACTGGGTATGTTGGATAGGTTTATTAGACACTACTGGGTTATGTCAGATGGTTATTAGTCACTACTGGGTATGTCAGATAGGTTATTATTCACTACTGGGTATGTCAGATAGGTTATTATTCACTACATGTACTGGGTATGTCGGATTGGTTTATTATTTACTACTGGGTATGTCGGATAGGTTATTATTCACTACTGGGTATGTTGGATAGGTTTATTAGACACTATTGGGTATGTTGGATAGGTTATTAGTCACTACTGGGTATGTCGGATAGGTTATTATTCACTACTGGGTATGTTGGATAGGTTTATTAGTCACTACTGGGTATGTCGGATGTAAATGAAGTTGTGGAAGGCTAGAAATCCAAATCAATCAAGGTCTGGACAATATGAACCTATACATGGAATCTGGTTGCAATCCTTGCTAAAGTCATGCTGTGGAAACCAAAAGTCAGGAGGACTGGCAATCAGCAGGTGGATTGGAAAATGGAAATGTAAGGACAGGCAATAAATGGCCATACCATCCCTAAATAATAATACAGAAGGCCAGAAATTAAATCTTTCTGAGGTCTCATCAAGATAAAGCTGTATACCAAATATGGTTAACATGCGAACTTTTCCATTAACGTTATTTTGCAGAAATTCAGTTGTAGTGGACAGATAGCTGGAAGTAGGGACAGTCAGGATTGACAACATGACAACAGGGCTGCACCAGATTTGTTAAGATCAGGGAGCACTATTAAGTCTGAAATATTCTGATTTTTATTTATATATTTTATTTTTGCCATGTTCACTTTCTTCCCATCTTGAAATTACAACAACAAATAAAAGTTGTAGCATTAGGCACAGCTGACCAAAATATAGTTCCAAGTGTAAGGTACTTTCAGTAGATTTCCCACAGCTGACCAAAATATAGTTCCAAGTGTAAGGTACTTTCAGTAGATTTCACACAGCTGACCAAAATATAGTTCCAAGTGTAAGGTACTTTCAGTAGATTTCACACAGCTGACCAAAATATAGTTCCAAGTGTAAGGTACTTTCAGTAGATTTCCCACAGCTGACCAAAATATAGTTCCAAGTGTAAGGTACTTTCAGTAGATTTCACACAGCTGACCAAAGTATAGTTCCAAGTGTAAGGTACTTTCAGTAGATTTCCCACAGTTGACCAAAATATAGTTCCAAGTGTAAGGTACTTTCAGTAGATTTCACACAGCTGACCAAAGTATAGTTCCAAGTGTAAGGTACTTTCAGTAGATTTCCCACAGTTGACCAAAATATAGTTCCAAGTGTAAGGTACTTACAGTAGATTTCCCACAGTTGACCAAAGTATAGTTCCAAGTGTAAGGTACTTTCAGTAGATTTCCCACAGTTGACCAAAGTATAGTTCCAAGTGTAAGGTACTTTCAGTAGATTTCACACAGCTGACCAAAATATAGTTCCAAGTGTAAGGTACTTTCAGTAGATTTCACACAGCTGACCAAAATATAGTTCCAAGTGTAAGGTACTTTCAGTAGATTTCCCACAGCTGACCAAAATATAGTTCCAAGTGTAAGGTACTTTCAGTAGATTTCACACAGCTGACCAAAGTATAGTTCCAAGTGTAAGGTACTTTCAGTAGATTTCCCACAGTTGACCAAAATATAGTTCCAAGTGTAAGGTACTTTCAGTAGATTTCCCACAGCTGACCAAAGTATAGTTCCAAGTGTAAGGTACTTTCAGTAGATTTCCCACAGTTGACCAAAATATAGTTCCAAGTGTAAGGTACTTTCAGTAGATTTCCCACAGCTGACCAAAGTATAGTTCCAAGTGTAAGGTACTTTCAGTAGATTTCCCACAGTTGACCAAAGTATAGTTCCAAGTGTAAGGTACTTTCAGTAGATTTCCCACAGCTGACCAAAGTATAGTTCCAAGTGTAAGGTACTTTCAGTAGATTTCCCACAGCTGCTGAAGACGAAATCGAGTGGTACTGCTATCAGAATTGTCTTGTAACTTCTCATACAAGCTACTGCATCTTCAAATAGAGGTGTGATTTGGATTTTTTTTACATAGCTTTAACAATTTTTCAGTCATATCATAAAGATGTCTGCAGTGTGGCAGTTTATATTGATATCTAGCATTGGGACATCATGCTGCAGACATGTAGCATGATGTCCCACCCAGTCACATTATCCTGACACCAGGCCGACCAGTCCTAACACTAACCTCTTAAAGCTGAGCGCCTAGCAAGGCAGCTGTTAGTACCATTTCTGTAAGTCCTTGGTATGACTTGGCCGGGGTTCGAACCCACGACCGCCCGCTTCCGAGGCAGATGTTCTAACCACTAGACCACCGAAGCAGTCTTCAAAAGAGAGCCAAACTCTTCTATTGTCAAAAAATACAAACACTTTGATGGTCTTTTGTCAAAACTTCTGAACAATTTTAATCATTCCTGAGCAAAATAGTCAAAATATTTTAAAAGTTTTATTCATTTTTTTCCAGATAAAAAAAGATATATGCATTATATTCACCTATAAGTCAAATCCAACTGCAAACGATGCAGACCCAGATTTGCCGTCACATAATATGCTGCCAGATCAGGGACTGTGCAGTTTGATAGGAGTAATCAGAAGAAAACACAACACAGACCCTGACTTGCAGGTGCATTACGCCAGCGCAGATCAGGATCGTTGTTGTTTGCAGTTGGACTTGACTTATAAGAGAATAAATAAGGTATCTATTTTACATGTTTTGACAAACAGTATTGAAAAGTACAAATGACCACCCTTGGCATCCAACATACTAAGCTGAAAAAAATGAACACTGAATGCCAATTTGATTTTGTATCAGACGTTGTACACAAAGCGGAAGATGCCAAGCATGAAAATTTCTACCTGTTCAAGTCTTTTTCAGGATATTAACATGATAATAAAATTGCCTTCCTTGAAGACACTTTGAATAAACTGTCGTTGCAGGACTAGATTTGTCACAATTGTAGCCGCTGGCCCCTGACAAAATACAAATTTTATTTTTCCAGCACATTCAATCCAAACTGGCAGTATAATCATCCATTATCCGCTGGGACAATATGTGCAAAGAGTGAATTAAAGGGTTGGTGCTGAATAAATCATCTCCATCCAAAGCAGAATGACAAGAAAGATTTCAATGCAGGGCCGTGGAAAAGGCGTAATCAGATTTAATGGAATACAGGTCAGAAGTTGTTCCCCATGAGTGGGTTTCAACAAAAAAAAAAAGGGGGGGTCTGTCAGCATGATTTTCAATGCCTCATCCTTGTGGTTCGCTATAAGTACCAACCCCTGACCCTAACTGACATGAAATTATGGTTCTCTATTGGATGGGAGGATTGATCCCAGCGTCTTGTAAGAAAAGGATGTGACCGAGAAGATAAGAAACACTGTCAAATATTTCCCATCTTGGCTTCATCTAGATGTGATAAACTATCCTTATCTGATGACTAAATCAGATAATCCTTATCTGATGACTAAATCAGATAATCTGTTCTAATGACTAAATCTGATAATCTGTTCTGCTTTAAAAAAAATAAAGCATGTTCTACTGAGAAAAAATTGTTTTCTTGCAAGGTAATTATGCATGTACACATGTATTTTGAGAAAGGTGGAACTACATCTACAAAGATTTCAAGTGTGAAAAATAGTTTCACAATGCTGAGTATTGTGTAATACCTCCCACAAAGGCACTGACCCATCAGGGTGATACCACAAAGGCATTGACCAATCAGGGTGCATACCACAAAGACATTGACCCATCAGGGTGCATACCACAAAGACACTGACCCATCAAGGTGCATACCACAAATACACTGACCCATCAGGGTGCATACCACAAAGACATTGACCCATCAGGGTGCATACCACAAAGACATTGACCCATCAGGGTGCATACCACAAAGACATTGACCCATCAGGGTGGATATTGGTCATTTTTAAGGAAAGACTGCATACTGCATATTACCTTTCAGGTATATCAATCAATCATTCTTAGTACCTACTTATCTAATTATCTATGACCAATAGGCCAGGTGTGAATATATGCATCATGTTACCAAAATGTGTGACAACATTTGGGAAATGTTCCCACTAAAATACGGGAAACATAACATACCACTGAGCTAACATATCTAAAATATACTGCCTTGAATAAGCTAAACTTTTGCAGATGGGTTTCTTTGAGTTTAAATGAAATTATTTAATATGCTATATCTTCTGTGCATGAGAAACGATTTTCCTAGGCAAATGATGATGTGCAGTTCTTATTGTCAACACCAAGAAGATTCTTTGGAAGAAACGTGTAGAGAGTTCATCCAAATTTATTTCTTAATTAAGAGTTAACCCTTCTTATGACAACTAGGTTTTTATCTTTATCAAAAGTCAACCTTTCTCAACTAGGTAATGATTCTAATTAACCATTAACCCTTTTTTAAGATAACTAGGTAATGTTTCTAATTAACAGCTAACCCTTTTTTAAATAACTAGGTAATGTTTCTAATTAACAGTTAACCCTTTTTAAGATAACTAGGTAATGAGTTTTACCAATGCGACAAAGAATGAGTAAAACTAATAAAGTGAATGATGCAAAAAAAACTTTAAAATTAGAATTTAACATAACATTTTCTTTTTAAATTACATAAATTCAGCAACTTTTTGAGAAAGGTAAATTTATTCTATTCTTATAGAACTGAAAAATTCAATGGAAATTTGTCAAACACAGATGAATAACAAGAAAATGTACAAATCCACCAAATTTTTTCCTTACTAAATTACTTTGATACATGGCAAAGTGACTGAAGCATTCACCCACCAACATATCCTATTCCAAAGTAGGTGCTAGACATCTTTTGCAAACCACATATCAACATTACTGAACACAACTCTTTAGACTAATCCTGATTTAGACATTTATTATCTGGACTACTCACTATGTAGACATTCAGACAAATTGTTGGCTTTACTATTGGGACTACTCCCTATGCAGACATTTAGACAAGTTTTTGGTTTTACTATTTGGACTATTCACTATGCAGACATTTAGACAAGCTTTTGGCTTTACTATTCGAACTACTCGCTATGTATATATTTAGAGATGTTTCTGGCTTTACTATTTGGACTATTTACTATGTAGACATTTGGTTTACCTGGCTTGTTACTGTCTCTCTTAATAATTACATTAGAAACAGCATGCTCAAATTACTCCAAAGTAGTCTAGCTAGTTGGACTTTCTCACATTGAAAAGAATTTAATATAATGCAAGTTCTGATGTCCTAAACTCTTTCCTGATCATGAAAGGGTTCCTTGTACCAGCCTCCTTGCACACATATCACATCTAATTAATCACCTCCTTGCACACAGGACATATCACATCTAATTAATCACCTCCACGCACACAGGACATATCACATCTAATGAATCACTTCCTTACACACATATCACATCTAATTAATCACCTCCTTGCACACATATCACATCTCTAATTAATCACCTCCTTGCACATAGGACATATCACATCTAATTAATCACCTCCTTGCACACATCTCACATCTAATTAATCACCTCCTTGCACACAGGACATATCACATCTAATTAAGCACCTCCTTGCACACATATCACATCTAATTAATCACCTCCTTGCATACAGGACATACTGCATCTAATTAATCACCTTGCACACAGGACATATCACATCTAATTAATCACCCCCTTGCACACAGGACATATCACATCTAATTAATCACCTCCTTGCACACAGGACATATCACATCTAATTAATCACCAAAAAAAGGAACAATAGCCAATCTTTCAACCATCTATCCTTAAATTTACTTTTTTTTGACTGTTATGATGCTGAGTGGCCTGCAATATCTATTTTATCACAAATGTTTCACAGATGTAAAAAAAAAAAGATCAGTGATTTTACTGAATGGCATAAAGCTCACTGGAAAATTATAAATTTCAAGTGCAGCTGATAAAATACGTTTGGGAAGTGTTAATATGGATAAGAGTCCCATCTCACTGACTCTGTATCAAGTTCATGTCAAGAAAATGCTTGAATTTGGCACTTAATCTAACAAGCAAGTGCTTATAAGATCATGTACCCTGAATACCAATGAACATTCCAGATTTCAGGATTTTGTTAGCATGAAGAATGAATTATTATGCGACTGTCGCACATTCGATCATATCGATGGGGTTATTCACTTACGCACAAATTGCGCATTCCAGAGAAAGCAATGAAACAGCCGAAAAATGTTGCAGTTCCAGCTGTATCATTTTGTATATGATATACACTGGAAATGGGTTTGAAATTAAGCTTGAGAGAAGTCTGACAAGCTTCCAGAGATGGCACTCTGATGCTCCATAGTTACTGGCATGTATTAGGGTTTGACTCACATACTGTGATACATTATCCATGCAAAATCCATGCCTCTTGAGGAATCCAGATAACTTGTGTTTTACTGTACTTGTGCTTAAAAGGGTATTAATGACCTGATGTCTTGAACATTATTATTCAAAATTCTCCAATTGCTGCAGAATATCCCAAGGCTTCACACTGGTAACAGTAACATGTGACAAGACTTTCTAAGATAATTTTGTCTCTTGTTCTGATGCTTGCCAAGAATTTCCAATTCACTCTGGCACTGACAATCATTTATAATAATTAAAGATAAACATCAATGTGATGAGGCAAGACTGCTATTGTGAAATAACCCTAACTGCATTACCTTGGCTGGGGGCTCATACATCAGGCCACTGACTCAAATGAGTTGGCTTGTTTATGACTCTATGCTCATTATTTTCTTCTGTCAGACAATAATATTTAATTTTCTTCTTATCACCAAAATATCCATCTCTCAAATTAGGCTGCACATTACTGGGAGATAATATTTCCAAATAAGGTAAAAGTTTGATGTACCATATTCTGAGGAATAGACGCAAAGGAACATGACCAATATACTCTAAAAGACTTGAAAAGAAGCAGACATAGTTTAATGCCCAGGCAGTTTTGGTTTTATATACTATTAAGAATGGCCTAAGTCAAGGCTGGCTTATTCAAAAACTTAAAACTTATTGGCAGGCATTTGATAAAAGTGATTTGTCCTGCACAAAATGCATACCATTGCAAACTAGACCCACCCATTGCAAGCTGCATCCACCCATTGCAAACTGCACCCACCCAGATCTGCTACTGCATAATGTGATGCTAAATCAGGGTTTCCGGAGACACTAGAGTCCCCTTCACCTGTGATACCAAGCAAACAGCAGAACCTGAACTCCAAGTGCAACATTCAAAAGGGTCTATTTATGCAATCTATTGAATTATGACTCAGAGAAACTGATAATAAAAACAAAAACCTACCTTTCATCATAAAAAGTTTACATTTTGCTGAATTTTTTGAGACAAAAAAAATCTGTAAAAATGAGCTAAAATTTTCAGTACATCATAAAAGGTTTATGTATGTTTACTTTATTCTGACAAAGCAAAATCATGTAAAAACAGACCCACTTTTTGATACATCTAGGAAAGTTATTTTTTTTTATATAAAAAATTTGACACCAAAAGTCAATTTAAAAAAAAATGACCCACCTCTCAATACATCCTAAAAAGTTGCAAGCTCTGTGATAATAATAATAGAGGTGTGAAATGAACTGTAGCAAAGTTCAAGTCAAGAAAATATGAAAACTGTAACCTAATTTTGTCCTGGCTCAGACATAGTGTGTGGTTGCTCAAAATGCAATAAACATAAATAATGTGTAACCTAAACAAACAATATTAGTGTCTACCTGTAATCTGAAATATGGCCAAAAACAAAAATATGTGTTTCTGGTCAGATGAGTGTCCCTTTTTTTTAATGCCAACCCTAGTACTTTTATCACCATGGTAATTAATTAATTAATTAATAAATAAATAAATAAAAAAAGATATTGATTTGTGCATCTACCTGAGCCAGTTTCGCACAGTATTTGAAGTGCTTAGTACATTATAATTATAACATATATGATGTTTTTTCTTTAAAAAAAACAAAGTACCATCCTACCTTGATTTTAAAACCAGTGCAATAGTGTATATTTTTCTTTTGCTTAATATGAACATATTTTACTGCCTGGAAGACACCTAATCGTAACTGCAATTAAACCACAGGTGTACAAAACACTAGCATCATGTTTATTCCCCTATCAGTTAGTAAAGGTAATACACAGATCCTGTGAACTATACATGTAAATGCTCAAATGAACTCTTCCCAATGCTGCGTGTGCTGCGTATCAGTCTGATATTTACCTTTTCCTGTATAACCTTTGCACATACACATTCATCAACATTTATATTTGTCTAAAAACTGATACAAATGTACTTCTTTTGACCAAACGAGTGAATTTTAAATAAACTTTTCAATACTCAGATCACTGCTATGTTAGATCTACAAATGTGAAATTAAAGCATGTTCAAAAATACCTGTAAAAGGCTAAGGTATTTTCATAAAATTGGTATGCCAAATTCATTAAAAATATGTAAACAGATGCCAGATCTGAATATATGCTATTGACAGCTTTGTGTGTGATGGATGTTTATATATGTAAATGAAGGGGTGTGTGTGTGTGTGTGTGTGTGCGCGCGTGCGTGTGTGTGTGTGTGTGTGTGATTTAGATTTTTATGTAACTTTAAACATTTTTCAGTCATATCGCTACGATGTCAACAGTATGGCAGTTTATAACGATGTCTATCACAGAGGCATCATGCTACAGACATGTAACATCATGTTCCACTTAGTCACATTACACAGACACCAGTCCTAACACTAACCTCTTAATACCGAGGACTAGCAAGGCAGCTGCTAGTACTATTTTTATAAGTCTTTCGTACAACTTAGCTGGGGTTCGAACCCATGACCTCTCACATCTGAGATGGATGCTCTAACCACTCAGGCCAACCAGAGCAGTCTCAATGCAGTAAGGAAGGAACAGTATATGTGCATGTGTACACAGGTAAATATATGTAAAATATCTCAGTGACCTAATGGAATTGGAATGTACTGAGACTTCAATGTTACTTCTAATGCCAATATTTAGTAGTTACATTAAGTCTGTTATTGTTCCAGAACGGAATAAGAAAAACTCCTTACTGTCAGCTGGGTATGTTTAGTTATTCAGCTGTCAATATAATGTAAAAGATTCACCTGATATGGGTGTTCATTATCATGTCAAAGGTTAATTTGAATATGGAGTCCATATCTGGTCAAGAATTACTTCTCTGCATATTAATTAACTGCCAAATCAATGTCAGTTAGTCATCAGTGTACTTGGCAGTTATTGTCTTGTATGTGATTGTAAATTAAGGTCATCCTCCACATCAGAATTTTAATTAATGAACTCTGTTTACATAGTTTGTTTTGCAACTTTCAGTCACCCCTTGAAAACATACCTATTGTATAGATATACTGCCATTTTTATGTAAAATGTTCTTGCAAAATTAGTGACAAAACTAAACTTGTATGTTAATTAAAATTTTGTACTAAAAACTATCAGCTTTAAGTGCAGTGTATATCAGAAGAATAACTTAAAAAATATATCTTTAGTATTTTGAACTCTGGCAAACAGGAAGTTCAACACGTACATACATTCATCTTTTTTAAGTAAATTTTTATTATTATGAACATTATTGATACGAATATAAATTTCTTAAATATTTAAAAAAGATCTCCAAAATAAACTACATTTTCATTCAGTCTCTTCTAATGTTAATGAACCACAGTGTAATGTGCAGCATGGTGCCACTATGACCTTATCAGACCACCATGGCTTCCTTCACAAAATATATAATTCATCTCCTCCACTCCTTACAAATGTCCTTGTTTGTACTGTCTTGTGAATTTGGAAAAATACATCAACTTAAACTCAATAAAAAAAGCCTTATTAACTCTCTCCCTACCTTATGGATGCAAGAACCCTGGGAAGTACTGGTCAGTCAGATTGGGGTCAACCTGTCAGGTCATGACCCCTGCAAAGACCAATTATGCTCAAGCACAGGGACACTGAAATTTATTGAGTTTAACTCTTTTGACTGTGCCCCTAAATGCCCTGAGGAGGGGGCATCCATGTCCCTTGCATGTGAGGAGTTCTTTCATAGCCTGAAATTTATTTGGATTCCAAAATCAGGAGAAAATTAGAGGTCTGCCCTGTGCCAATAAATCTGTCCATATTAATGTCAAAGGCAGGAAGAGAAGCACACTGTTTAATCAAGAACCTAGACAAATTCTTTATATGGAAAATGTTGAAGCCTTAATAGGATTTTTATGATCTGGGGAAACTGTTTACAGAGTGGGTGTTTGTAAAATTAAGAAAACTAATTTGATCTTGTGGGTCGAAAAGCTTATGGCCATAAGAAACAAGCAACTCAATGAAATTAAACTAAAATACTCTGGTCAAACTACAATAACCTGGGCAACACAAGTTAAACCAATAAAAGTACATTATTACACAGCAAACCAGTCCAAATTGGCAGACAACTTATATTTCTTAGACATGATTTTACTTTCTTATATTAAAGCGTTTTTCATTTATTTTGCAATATTTCAAACAAATTTAATTTTTGTACAAGCTTCCATTATTGGTAGTCTGAAACCCTAATTCTCTTATGAACTTTGAACACTGACCTGCATTGAAACAAAAGAGCCTGCTATGAAAAATATAAGAATTCAAAGTTGTGCGTAAAAAAAAAAAGATTGGATGACAAACCAAAAAATTAGGATTTGCTAGACTGTGTACTAAATTACAAAGTGTATCAAAAATTATACACAACGAAGTTATATAGTTTTCCCTTACTGTAAGCCATCCCAGTGTAACACTAACCCATTTATAAGGATCCCATTAATATTAATAGCAAGATCTACCCTTAGGAAAACGTCGATCCAATGCACAGTATGCTACACATAGACTTTTACCGTAATCAGCAAAAGTAAAATGACGGATTCCGAGCACTGCATCAGAAATGTTTGTGGAAGATGGCATTACTTTGTCGGAAGTAAAAATTGTAATACTCAAAATCCAATTACCTCTTGAATCTGCCCCATTGGTAGCCGGTGGGAGGTCAAGAACATATGTCTGTGATGAAGGCACTGAAGTGGACCCTGATGCTGTTGTAGTTGGAAGATACGAATATGGAGAAGAATAACCATAGGCACCGGCAGCTGCTACAGGGTTGTATGGATTGTAGTAACTATCGATTGTCTGAAAACACACAAGCATCACAATTATTATCTTTGATATCAATAGTCAGCATGCATCGCATTATGTCACGGTACCTTATGCAAAGAGAAATCATAAATCCAGATGACACAGTGGGTTGCAAAGTAAAAACATACATTTATTTCTCTCTCTACATAAGAATCATTGAGAAAACCATTAATTGCAGTAATAATTAACTTTTGTTGTTCATGGAATAGCAATCCTTGTAGATCTTTAAAATTCCTCTGAATCAGAAAGCTAAATTTATGTCATTCAAAAGCAATAGCGTCCTGGATAATTACCTAAAATGCAAAACAAATTACCTACATGCAAACCCAATTACCTACATGCAAACCAAATAACCTACATGCAACCTCAATTACCTACATGCAAACCCAATACCTACATGCAACCAATTACCTATATGCACACCTAACCTAAATAAACTGAGCTCAGTACAAAACAGTTTTCAATGAACCAGGAAATATAGGTTATTAAAGTGACTTAGTTTTCACTAATGTCCATAGTACTTTAATACATAAAAATGTGACTCATGAAAAACTATCCATTGGAGCATCCGTCCAACTTCTGATACTATACAATGATGTCTGCTTTTCCACATTATTTAGAGAAATAGTCAGGCCAAGTCTTTGTATTTGAGAGTTTGTCAGAGATAAGAAAAGAATAGCAGTTCACTGGTAAAATCATATTCTTTGAATTTTTAAACTTTATACGTCAAAAAGAGAAATGTCCATTTTAAGTGGACAATCTGCTGCATCATGTACATTTATGATCTATCTAATGCATAACCTGAAAGGTCTCACTGAGTTTCATTTACATAACCTGTTACTATGCATGAGACATTGTGACGTGTGCATGTGGAACCTCTACTGTCCTGCTTATTCATCATTTGTAAGGAAGCCACAATATCTCAGTTGGTAGGGTGTTGTTTTGATGCTCAAAACTAACCAAGAATTTACAGTTCATATTTTAAGAAAAAATTTTTTTTTTAAAAAATATAAAAAAAAATCAAACCTTAGAGTCTGTAAAGGAAACAATTTTTTTTATTTGCTTGGTCAATTTATCAAGTAAGAAAACTTCTACTCGTGTCGTATATAGTTAAAAAAAATTCTCACTGCAGGAC
Organism: Sinohyriopsis cumingii; assembly: GCA_028554795.2. Classification (NCBI taxonomy): domain Eukaryota; kingdom Metazoa; phylum Mollusca; class Bivalvia; order Unionida; family Unionidae; genus Sinohyriopsis; species Sinohyriopsis cumingii. Next base: position 133,894,491 of record CM068824.1, read on the forward strand.
AATTTGAAAGAAGAAATCTTCCTCTTCTTATCTGGAGACAGCTGAATATCCATAATAGATAACAGTTTTGATAATGTTATTAGAAACATGACTACACCCATTAAAATTCACCGAGTGAAAATCTTTATATAAAACTATTTTGCACCAGAGATATATCATTCTGCATAATTATTTAAAATCACATGTACTAAGAAAACCGGTGACTTAAATTATAATTTGGATACTGTTACTGTTTACTATTTAACAGTCTACAGCAATATGGTGACATTGTCTGCTTAAGATCTTTGGGTAAACGTACCCTACAAGGTAAAGGTATCCTACTGGGTAAGGTAAAGGTACCCTACTGGGTAAGGTAAAGGTATCCTATTGGGTAAGGTAAAGGTATCCTGCTGGGTAAGATAAAGGTATCCTGCTGGGTAAGGTAAAGGTATCCTACTGGGTAAGGTAAAGGTATCCTATTGGGTAAGGTAAAGGTATCCTGCTGGGTAAGATAAAGGTATCCTGCTGGGTAAGGTAAAGGTATCCTACTGGGTAAGGTAATGGTATCCTATTCGGTAAATTAAAAGTATCCTACTGGGTAAGGTGAAGGTATCCTGCTAAGTAAGGTAAAGGTATCCTACTGGGTAAGGTAAAGGTATCCTACTGGGTAAGGTAATGGTATCCTATTCGGTAAATTAAAAGTATCCTACTGGGTAAGGTGAAGGTATCCTGCTAAGTAAGGTAAAGGTATCCTACTGGGTAAGGTAATGGTATCCTATTCGGTAAATTAAAAGTATCCTACTGGGTAAGGTGAAGGTATCCTGCTAAGTAAGGTAAAGGTATCCTACTGGGTAATGTAAAGGTATCCTACTGGGTAAGGTAATGGTATCCTATTCGGTAAATTAAAAGTATCCTGTTGGGTAAGGTAAAGGTATCCTACTGGGTAAGGTAATGGTATCCTACTGAGTAAATTAAAAGTATCCTAATGGGTAAGGTAAAGGTATCCTACTGGGTAAGGTAAAGGTATCCTATTGGGTACGGTAAAGGTATCCTAATGGGTAATGTAAAGGTATCCTGTTGGGTAAGGTAATGGTATCCTACTGGGTAAATTTAAAGTATCCTATTGGGTAAGGTAAAAAGTGTACACCTTGACCTGATTTTAAGTAGTGTATACCTTAACCTGATTTTAGGCAAAAAGTGTACACCTTGAGCTGCAAGTGCACTATAGTACTCACTCTCTATAATGCTGTTTAATGGCACAGCAGCACATCAATGACTATTTCGTGCTGATGTAATGGAATTAAAGTGCTTTGTCTGTGGACACAACATAGCAATTACCGAAACTGGTTGGAGAAGGATTTGGAACTATGACCATTTGGTTACGTGTCTAAAACTAAACCATTACAATTCCATAAACAGTGTTATAGCATAGAATTATAACCACCTAAGGTGAGCTGTGGGAGCTCAAATGGTATGGAATCTGTTAAACCCAATTTCAGATGATGCTATTTATATTAATACATGTATTATGCTTAGAATATACAAATTTTTGTTGTAGATGGTCAATAATTTACAAAACTGTTTGCCTTCACCTAATACTATCATCTCACACCATCATTCTCTTTGCTATGTCTTGCAATAAAATTAGATTTTGCAAATGAGGAAATTTGTTGCACATTATTTTAAAAAAAATGGAAAATCGGAAGGGGAGAACTCATTAATACTGTCTTGTTGGCACAGCTGCATTCTTCAGGATAATTACGATGTTTAAATTTGGCACTTCAATTTTTTTTATGTTAGGTACGAAAGTTTTTGTGAATTTATTTCAAGTTTAAAAATAAAAACATACACTCTAAAAATATAATTTCATGCCCCTTGTATCAGAACCATTTTGCTAATTTTCTTTATTGTTAACTGACTGATTGCAATGTCAAAATAAATTGGACTAAATGAAAGCCATAAAATCAATGTAAAAAATAATTTGAAAATGTGAAGTCCAAAAAAAGTAGCATAAAAAATAATGTAAAAAAATAACAAAAAAATAATTGGAATAAATGAAGTCTACAAAAACAATGTCAAAAGTAACTGGAATATGTGAAGTTAGAAAAAATGTCAAATATATAAAGAACACCCTCTTTGTAAGATCCTTATTATAATACAATTCCTCCTTTTGTAAGGTTCACAAATTACAAAGCAGTAAAATTATATGAATGATGTACTTCACTGTAAGGCACTCTCATTATAAGGCATTATACTACATAATGTACAGCAGTATACAACATAATGGACAGCAGTATACTACATAATGGACATAATACATAATGGACAGCAGTATGCTACATAATGGACAGCAGCAGTACACTACATAATGGACAGCAGTATACTACATAATGGACAGTGATATGAGAGAAAACTTTAGCAAATTTAGTCATTTTGCTACAATGTCTGCAGTGTGGCAGTTAATAGTTACATCTAGCTCTGGGGCATCTTACCACGGTTATGTAGAATCATGTCCCATCCGGTCACAGACTGACCAGTTCTAACAATAACCTCTTAATGCTGAGTGTCAAGCGAGGCAGCTGATAATACCATTTGTATACATCTCTGCTATGACTTGGCCAGGTTTCAAACCTGTGACCTCCCACATAAAAGTAGAATGCTCTAGCCACTTACGCCACTGGAGTAGTCACTGTAAGGCATACTCCAGTACACAATTTGGGGTCAAGGAAAGATACATTTTTTCTTAAATGATAAGATGCATGTGCAATGGTTTAATCAATTTTCCTGCCAATTTTATCACCGTCTTAATACCAACATTTTTCCATTTCCGCTATCAATCATATGAACTAGACGTACAGCTGATGGATATTTATAGAAGTACTATTGACCACTTCAGTTATAAGCCATGGCACTGCTGGCAGGAAAAGTGACCATACCAATGGTCATACCTAGTAATCACAATTATTTCTCAGCTTGTGCATGCTCTTCATATACGTATGCATACACAGGATTCAACAGCACATCAGCACAATGTTGGCTATATGGTGCTGATTAAAAGGCAAGTTTTTAAATTATACTTATAAAATAATGCACATACATGAAGCAAAATGAGATAAAATATATAATGAAGTTAAAACAGGTATATAAAAAAGGAAAAAGGAAAAAAAATTAAGATCCTAAGAATATTGGGTCACACTTGTCAAGGATTTCCGTAAAAAAATGTTTCAAGTAATGTAATGATATCATTCTACATACAGCTTGGTAAAGCCTGGATTTGAAACTGACAATGATATGAAAAGGTCCACTGTAAATCAGTCAATATTAAACAACTTGATAATCTATTCTGAAACAAGAGCCCCTCAAAGGGATTAACACTCTACTGTCAAGTGTTGAAACCATTTAAGATATTCTTCCGCAATAACAAGATTTTCAAATTAGCTGCTGTGCTACACATATTTGATTCAGCTCAGCACCATTTTCATTTAGAACCATGCGGACATCATTGTAAGTGTTTTGGTAAAAACTGTCATAATGATCATCCATTCGGAGGGAGTAGTGACAAAACTTTAAAGACATCATGGCCGCCATGATGGAAGTACAACTACCACAATTTTGATTTTTTTTCCAAAACCCCATGTTGATATATCCATCCAGATGGTAGAGTAGAGATAACAATATTTTCAAGATATCACATTCAAAGCAGGAGTAGAAATAAAGATTTTCAAAATGGCATCTGTAAATATTTTGTGTTTTAAGTTTGGTTGGTTCAAGAATGTAGGCCAAAAATGTATAACACTATGTGTGTGTGTGTGTGTGTGTGTGTGTATGTGTGCATGTATGTATGTATGTATGTATGTATGTATGTATGTATGTATGTATGTATGTATGTATGTGTATATTTTCTCTCCAACATAAATTATATCAGGTTGATCAAATTCGCAAAAGGACAAGATCTTGAAAAGATTACAAGTGGCAAATATAAGTAGTACTTAGCTAACGTATTGACACAACAAAACATCTAAATATATACAAATCCAAATAAGTCAACAAATACATACAATCCTACAAATAAATACAAATACATACAATCCTACAAATACATACAATCCTACAAATAAATACAAATACATACAATCCTACAAATACATACAATCCTACAAATAAATACAAATACATACAATCCTACAAATACATACAATCCTACATATACATACAAATACATACAATCCTACATATACATACAATACATACAATCCTACAAATACATACAATCCTACATATACAAACAAATACATACAATCCTACATATACATACAAATACATACAATCCTACAAATACATACAAATACATACAATCCTACATATACATACAAATACATACAATCCTACATATACATACAAATACATACAATCCTACATATACATACAAATACATACAATCCTACAAATACATACAATCATACAAATATGTCCATATAAATAGCAGAACAAAATATCATTTAGTTAGTATGGCAATGACCTTTAAAAAATAAAAGGTGAAGATGCTAAAATTCTGTGAAAGATATGCAAACAAATTATAGTTTTAAAAAAATGAAGTAGAATCCTTAAAATGTACTATATAATCTTTAATTCTTTAAAAAGTCCTATGATTTTCATGGGTCGTACATTATCAAGAAGATTACTAATATAGTTTATTAAAATAAAATTGTCTCTCTGGGTGGAATCTGATGCACTCAACAGGAATGGGTTCATCTGTAAGTATCCGTGAACTGTATCACTTCTTTTCTATGTAAAAGTACATTTTCTCATACATGTACAGGTTTAGTCTCCATTCAGAAAAGTGAACCAATTAATTTTAATACCCCATTCTCAACGATGTGGGAAGAATCACAAATATTTCTTGTCAAGGATTAAAGCCATGTGCATGATATCCTTCACTGTCAAATACTACAAGCAACATTTTGGCAAAGAAAAAACATATAAAGGTACAAAATGTAATTGTACCTACCAGGCATGTAATGAAGAATTAAATGTGTCACTGAAAGCCCATCAAGTTATTTTAAGCTTCTATTTCAGAGCAATTAGCTATCAGCTATATGGAATTTATGAAAGAAACTTCTCAGCAGTGAATACAGTACATACTATGACCAATATAAAAAATCAACTAAGTAAGACCAGGTGTTCTTTCTGTTTAATAGATATAAATTAAAACTCTCCAGTTTATGTTGACATGCATCATTCTTATGAGAGATTCTGTCATAGAAAAGCGATGAAGATGGGTTTTTTCCTAAGCAAACAAAAAGAGCATAATGTTTATCTCCAATCACCTGTTTTCCTATGAAACCCAATCTGGATAGTTGGAAGCAAAGGAGTGAATAGGGTGACAGCCAGGTCCCAATTTATAGTCATAGCCCAGCAAAAACTTGACAAGCATAGCAATAAATGTCTCCCATATAATCATGAAAAAAGCTTCCAGTGAAAAGCCCTAAAGGCACAGGTACCTATACATTTATATATTAAAAGTAGGTGGACAAAGTTTGTGATAAAAATTTTGAGACCATTTCAAATTGATAGTATCAAATCCAATTACTATAACTGTTACATCTGATGAAGACAAAATCTGACTGAAAAAAACAGCCTGAGTGTGAACATGCATTGTGGGTAGCAGATGAGATCTTAACTTTCCCAGATATATTGGCACAAGCTATGCCAGAATTGATATAATTATTTATGATAATCAGATCATCTCCTTCATCAGTATTGTAAACAAATTAAAAGTTAATATTCTCGCATTCTAAGATGTTATTTACTAATTTTTCCATGGTATGATGGGGTGGGGGTGGGGAGGTGGGGTGTGTCAGCCAGAAGCAATAATTTTGTAAAGCTCAAAATAGCCATAAAATTCACTATTTTTTATATAAAAATCCAGACTCTATTTATGATATTTTGGTGAAAATATTTATGGTCAGAAAGAATAAGACATGATGGATAAATTTTGGAAAAAATGTCAAGTAAATGAAAAGAACTTTCATTTAATTTTGTTAAATGCAGATGGAGTTCCGTGACTGCAAAATCCATGGAGTCACAAAGTATATTTACTTACCCAAACTGTATCTGTAACAATTATGTCGATCATTTTGGCATCTGGTCAATTTTAAAAATTCTTTGTCAATACTGAATTGATATTACACCCCACCCAACTGGTTTTTTTTTTTATACTCCTGACCAAACCACTATACAAGTGGTATAACACAGTCTTTGTACTTTTGTTGTAGTACACTGCATGGGTTTGAAAAATCTAAAAAATAATCCTCTAGCTCGGGGGGGGGGCAAACTATGACACAAATGCCACAAGGTGGCATGTCAAGAGGTTTTGTGTGGACAGCAAAGGGCAGCCAAAAATCTTTATTTTAACAGTGTTACTCTTTTACTGGTGGCATGCACTCATTCTTTTTGTAATTAATCTAGAAAAAAGTGGCACGCTATGCAAAATACGTTGCAGACCCCTACCCTAGCTCCATTAGTCAAGTACTAAAATATATAACTTGCCCTGAATTCGATGATGATAATGAACTCGATTCTGCAACTTTGTGACCATTCCGATGCAAACTGTATGTAATGGACAACCAAATTCAGTCGATATTCCTTCTGATACATTTGGATTAGTATTGAAGAGTGAGACTAAAACCCTTTTACAAGCATGATGAAAACAAATATAAAACCATCTTTGAGGAGAAAGTGCCGAGTTTCAAAGAACAATGTTGAAAATATTCTTGGCAGAATATCTTTTCCATTATAAAGAAAAACTAGTCAGCACTGAATCAGCACTTGATAAACTGGAAAGAATGACCCATCAGAAATGTTCTCTTGCTTTTTTTGAGTTGGGTAAGTGAATTTCCAAACTTTGTACTGCAGACCTGCCAACCCTGGCGAGTCCATCTCAGTAAGACAGTTGACTTTTGTTCCTTAAGACTGACCAGTAAGGTGCAACAAAATATCAATAATTGCTACTGTAAAGCTGGAAAACGTAGGGTAATCCGACCACTGAAGTCAATGACTGAGATCGACAACTTCATCAATGAAGCTGACTACTGTGTACCTAAAACCAATACGGGAAAGCAGTCAATCAGGCTTCTTGCAGCAAGTTCCATTATTCAAAAAGCATATAATTTGAGTTCTTACTGAAAAATGATTTTATTATGACTATATACGCAGGGGGTAAATCCGACCATGTTGTAGCTTATTCCGACCTTTGATATGTGTAATTCCGACCACCATATGTGGACCGTACATATACAAGTTTCATCTATAAGATACAATGATTTTGTTTATCTTGACAGATTTAAAAGCTTTAAATTGTTTTTATTTTTTTTCAGACAGAGAGATAGCAGACAGAAAACATTGTTATATAGATAATTGTGGATGTTGTTGTATTGATAATTGTTGTTATTGTTGTTCTAGGGTTTAACGCCATTTTTCAGCACAAGATAGGCTATACATGGCGGCCAGTATAACTGGTGGAGGAAGAACCCTGGAAAACCTAGGGAAGAACCACCGACCCACGAGAAGCTACTGGCAGGCTTTCCCATGTATCCACGCTAGCCGAGCCTTGGGCTCGAACCCACACAGACAGAGGTGAGATGGCAGTGATCCGGAATGGTGAGTGCTTTAGACCACTCAGGGCCCCCTACTGATAATTGTGGATGTTGTTATAGAAATAATTGTGGATGTTGTAATAGAGGTAATTGTGGATGTTGTTATAGGGATAATTGTGGAGAGAAGTAGACTTTATTTACCACTTGTACAGTTGCACAAACTTTAGTTCCAAACCTAATGCAACTCAATGGCTTGTTGCTATCTCTCACCTTGACCTAATTCTTGAAAATTCATTCTCCATTTCAAATGACAACAGGCAATCATATCTCTCGCCACGAGACATACTCAAATTGGCACATGATGTCCAATAAATGTAACTGAGTCCTTTCCAGCTTTTATTCACAAGAATCTAAATACTTCTTTTTATTCTTCTGTGTTAATTATTAACACTTTTTTAGAAGCTTATTTTCCCTTTCGTCTTAACAAGCATCACTTTCTGGACACCATTTAATTTTTTTTATAATCAACAGTTTGATCATGCAGACCCATTGCATGAACAAATAGGTGCAGTTTAAAGCATCTGGGGTGCTGCTGTAAAGTTAGTCTGGTTCTCCGACTTATTTCACTAATCATAAAATGAAACCTGGATCCATATCAAACATGGATGAACCGATTATCTGGATTTTTCGGCAACTAAAACTTTTCTGCAGTTCTTGCTTGTATGCTACAAGTTCGTATTTGAAATGTAATTTTCTTAAGACTTGCGTCAAAATCGTAAGAGTTGGCAGGTCTGGTACTGCTATACTATTATGAATGAATGTTTAGCCGATCATAGTCAAAGATTATTCTTACTCTTCACATCAAATTAATAAACATGTCTCTAAAAATATTAAAATTGCTAATTGTCCTGCAACCATAGTTTCTTGGTATTTTGTTAGAAAATAGTTGCTCATCTGTACCACTCACCAATAGTCTGAATGAGCTGATTTTTTTTCTCCCTTCTGTCTGAGTAGAGAATGGTATCAAGAGTAAAGGTAAACAAAGGTAAGCATGTGTGCTGACTTACCGGTTGACTGTATGATGAAGATGTACTTGTGGTGTTGGGTGATGTGAAGGGACCTGCACCTAAAAAGGAAAGGCATACCAGTACTCTGATTACACTCTGATTACACCCAAAATCCATTTATCTCACAACAATGATGTAGTCATTTTTAATGTCACAATTAAAATTAATTCATCAAACCAATTCCACAGTTTTGCATGGCCATGGTTTGCCTCATTTATTCAAGATATAACTAAAACTGTTATAATTTTGTTAGCACACAAAGAAAAAAATAATTAACAAAAATAATGTTACTACTATCCATCCAACACTGTATTAACGTGATGTGAACACTACAACCATATAATACAGGAATTCGACATCTGGATTTCAGGATGAATATTGTTTATTTTTAAGACAACATTTTAGATGCAAGGGATTCATCTCTATTTGATAAAAGAGGAATTGTGATATCATGATATGGGCAATAGTTACTCTTTAATTATGATATGGGCAATAGTTACTCTTTAATCATGATATGGGCAATAGTTACTCTTTAATCATGATATGGGCAATAGTTACACTTCAATCATTATATGGGCAATAGTTACCCTTCAATTTTGGAAAACAAAAATGTCTACTCAGGAACCAGAAGGTACAACCTTGAATTGGCATCCATCTTTAATAAAAACTAAACACTTGTAGAAGACAACTTTTTCAAAAACTGAGACCTTCATTATAAAGTTTAATGACTCTAAGTTACGTTGAAAAGACTGGTCTCTCATGCATTAAAAAGGCTGACTTTGAAGTACAGTTTACAGAAACAAATATGACTATGATTTAAATCACATATTTCATTAATTGCTGTACCTTCAAAAAAAAACAACAAACATTTGTGAAACTGAATTTTAAAAAACTCCAACAACTATGTCAAAAAAGTAAATATTCGCAAATATTGTAATAAACAAAGGCCACTGGTCCTGTCTTGTTTCTGACACCTAGTGGTAAGGCTAAGAAGACAATTTTTATGGTTTAAAGATGTTTATCTGGTACGACCAGCAATTGCCAGTGATGGCCATATGTACTCGTCTAGTGAGTAATTACATTATGAAAACACTTAATTGTAGCAAAAGTGCATTCGAACCTAATAGGAATATGAATCAATCATTGAAGACAAAAAGAAATTAAATTTTGTGGGAAGGTACATTACAACATTTCTGATCTTTGTAAATTAAAAAATCAAAAGGAATGCAATTGTTTTAAATTACTCACCATATGGAAAACCCTGTCCTGATTGGTTGAAATTTGGTGCATAACTAAGGTAATTAGACGGATTCATAGCCTGGGCACTTTGTTTAATATTCTTAACTGAAAATAGAAGTAAAGCAAAAATAGAAGTAAAATTATTTTTCAAATATATCAGTAAGATTATGAAAAAGCATATAAAAAAAAGTAAAAGCTAAAATGTCATACAAGCAATAGCCCCCCTCCCCAAAAAAAAATGATGACAAAAAGAAATAACTAAAAGCAGCAACAATAATTTTCAATATATACACTTTCTGTAAAAAGACCTTGTTGCTACGTTACATGATAATTCTCTGTACTTGTAATTAGTGATATGATATTTCATGTGGCAACATTTGTTGCTCAGGACAGTCTGCAAAAGATTATACCAAATGTAATGGCAGTAGCCATGTTTGAATTTCCCTACCATGTTTTGATTATGAGAAAACAGCTGTTTAGTGTGTTTAAATGGCCAACTTTCTCACTAGCAGCTGTACTGTTGTAACTGAAAATGGAAACAGGCCTAACTGAATCTTCCAAACCCCTTCAGGATGTGCTACTGGGCAATCAAAACGAATCTTCCAAACCCTTTTAGATGTGCTACTGGGCAATCAAAACGAATCTTCCAAACCCTTTTAGATATGCCACTGGGTAATCACTGACATTTATTCATTACATAACAAAAAGCAACAAAAAAAATTAAGAAATAAACTTTCTTGTTCACTGGTGATGCAAGTTTATTATAATTGTTTACTATCAACAAAAGTCTGTCTGCATGTACCATATAAACTTGCTTGTAAGTTAAGCCTAACTGCAATCTGCACAGACCCAGATCTGTCATCTTGTAATGTGCCGGCAGATCTTGGTCTATGCAGTTTATTAGGAGTAATCAGTAGAACAACAGAGACCATGATCTGCCAGCACATATGCAATGATGGGTCAGTGTCTAGACTGTTTGCAACTGGACCAGACTTTGAAGCCAGTATAAAAAGTACCAGTCAGGAAAGGTTGGAACTGTAAAACAATTTTCCTGTGAATTGATTCCTCATATGTGCTTGTCAGACTGTTTTTCCAATTCTTATTGTATACGATGTTATGTATTGTCCGCCTTCTCAAATATCTCCAGCATATGCATTGTTCACTTCAACTAATATTAATGGCTTTGACAACATTCTACAAGTTTTGGCCATCTCGCAGAATAAAACTTAAATTTTTTTTATTTATCGCTTGTGTCAGATTGTAGATTTATGCTGTGTCCATGTCAGTGTAGATATAATCTATTAATGCTAAACCCCCGATGACAACAGATAAGAATAAGCGGAGTATACTAACATTCCTAAAAGAAAAAAAAATAGAACATCAGCTTTTCATAGATCTGCAATAAAGATTTCCTGCTGACACTCACAGGTGATCATTGTGGACGAACTATCTCGCTGTGAAACCTTTCATAAATTTATGTCATGATTTAAATGATGAAGAATATATTTTAATTTAAATGATAGAAGATATATTTTATTGGTGTGCCACACTGTGTACCATATTCACTACTGTACAGAGTAGTGCCAACTGCAAATAGTCACAGACCCAGATCCGCAAATAGTCATAGACCCAGATCTGCCATCAGATCTGGAGTTTCACTATTCACATTTAGCTTTAAGTCAGTGGCTGTTAACGCATGGGTTGCCATGCTGTTTTGAGTGGGTTGCAGAGATAAACCATAATAATTTGAACTTTCCTACCCAAGTGGCCATTTTTTAACATCTGATGGGTAGCATGGCCAACACCATCAACCTAATCTGGTCATTGCCCAAAAATGGTTTAAGCAGAATGACTAAAATGGCCCAAATCTGCAAGCACATAATGTGACCACAGATCTGGAAGATGATATCTGCAAGAAATCTTAATTCATTAACCCCTGGTGCCTGGTTTACATGTCAGGAGGTAGTACCCTACTTCCGAGCTCTATAGCATTAAGGTCATTAAGATACAATAAAGTGGGTGGTATTATAGAAGGTAAACAGATGCAGCTCTACAATGATATCAAATAATGTGGACTTTTTAGTTGCACTACAAAAATACAGAGGGAAAATCATAACTTCTTGGACCTGATTTTTTTCCACCAAAAATTTGCCTGTTGTCAGAATCCGATTTTGTGTCCAGATTGGTGACTTTCTGGCCTCAGATTGAAGGTAGACCAATCTGAACTGCACACAGACAGGCGAAGCATGAGCCAAAGAGCCAATAAAAAATTACCCTTCTAACACAACTAGGCATTAGGTTCACCAAAAATCTATTGGAAGTCAATGTATTAGGATGTATGCAGAAAAAGCCCCCAAAATGTGTTTCCCACTCAGTGAAAATGACGAAAACCTCCACAGGTTAACGAGTTAAGCATAGCTAAAATTGTCAACCCTGTCCTGTTAGCAGATTAAGTAAAGACAGATCATGGTCTACGATGTGCTGATCTATATATTAATAACATTAAACAGTCAAAAATATAAGTTGAATACTAGTAGTGGACTTGCTGTTGATGTCCAAGTAATAGTATCTTGTATTAATCATCCAATCCAATCATAAAATGACTTGCAGAAAGTGACGAATGACATCATGTGGTCACACATGTTGTGATGGCAACACAGTACCCTATTCTGGTGACTCATCTGTACTCCACTTTTTGTATCCTACTGCTGCATAAATTGACTGGTGTTCATGTACTATCAAATATTGCATGTGTATGAATATTAAAATGTTAAACAGCTTACAGACTTTGAACAATTAAGGGAATATTATAACCCACATAAACATCAACGTGACAGGCCAACTTATCTCCAGGTGACACAATATTATTTTGGAATAAAATATCTTTTAAAAAGAACAAATAAAAAAAACGTCATTCATCATCATGAAGCAAATACAAGTACACTGCATGAAAAAAGCAAATACAAGTACACTGCATGAAAAAAGAAAGTACAAGTACACTGCATGAAAAAAGCATGCACAAGTACACTGCATTAATAAGCATGTATAGGTACACTGCATTAATAAGCATGTACAAGTACAATACATGAAATAAGCATGTACAAGTATACTGCATGAAATAAGCATGTACAAGTACACTGCATTAATAAGCATGTACAAGTACAATACATGAAATAAGCATGCACAAGTACATTGCATTAATAAGCATGTACAAATAAACTGTTTGAAATAAGCATGTACAAGTACACTGCATGAAATAAGCATGTACAAGTACACTGCATTAATAAGCATGTACAAGTACATTGCATGAAATAAGCATGTAAAAGTATACTGCATGAAATAAGCAAGTACAAGTACATTGCATGAAATAAACATGTACAAGTACTTTGCATTAAACTCTTGTTCAAGTAACATCCTCACACTATAGTGGGTATCTGAAGCAGCCAAAGCATTGTCAAGAGATTTCGTGATAAGAGTTGTTGTTGTTGTGGGGTTTAACACCATTTATCGGCACAAGATAGGCTATACATGGCGGCCAGTATTAATGGTGGAGAAAGAACCCAGGAAAACCCCCGAACGAACCACCGATCCACAAGAAACTACTGGCAAGCATTCTCACATACCTACATAGGCCGAATCTGAGACTTGAACCCATGCAGACAGGTGAGATGGCAGTGATCTGTAATGGTGAGCACTTTAGACCACTCATCCACCCCTAGCCCCCTTTGCATTATGAAAAAAGGCCAGTTAGAAAAGCAGCTACAACGATATAGTGGAAAGTTTGTTGAATGAAACAATACTAAAGTGAATTCTGGGTGGCTAGTGATCTCTTTTATATTATAGCATGGGGTTACTGGTTAATAGTAGTGCAAAGTAAGGGCAATCCCGTCTCACAAGCCAAGGTTTATGAATGACAATGAAACTATTTGATCCCGTTTTATTTCGTAATATTATTTAGAAAAGGATAATAAGTGAACTTCAAAAAATAGCGTATAATATCAACTATAATATGTCAAATTTTTCAAACTTTGAATAAGGCAATGATCAAAGCTAAAGGGGGACATATCAGTTTACCCTAATGGGCTTGGGCACCTTATCATTACATGTAGATAATGCACCTTATATTAATTCTGGGTTTTCGATGATGTTCCAGTAAAACATATTGGTGATCCAGGTAAGGCACATTCAATGTACTTAAAATTTTTACCATTTTCATATGAACTCTTTCAGTAATCAGAGTGCCCTGGCATTTCTTTTTAAAACGTGTCTTCCCTGGTCTTCCATGTAGGTTTATATGGAACAACCCGAAACAAATTTCTATGTAAATAAGCATATTTCCAATAAAAAAATGTCCTTCGAGATGTCCACATATTTTTTCTTCATCTGTTTGTAAACAATGTGTCAAAATCTCATCAGCATATATTATTGATTGTGTACCATTCTAGAAGAATTAGCATATGTCTCTTACAATCAATGACTATTTGTCAACCAGATCCTGTTGCTTTTATACAAAATTGACAGATGTACAATTTGAGCGGAATAAAACACGGATTAGGAATGCAGATTCAGATTTGGGAATCTGATTAACCAAAAGATGGTGTCATATTTTATATTTACCATGGATAACAAAGCTTTAAGACATAATGAATTCTAAGAAAACTTCAAGAGACCTTTAGTGTGTTTGTAGGTTTTTGTTTCTTACTGGTAGTCATAGGATAGCTTACTATTTCATACTGCTAGATTCTAAAAAAAAATTTAACTGTTCATTTTTACACTGACTGTACCAAATGTTTTCACAACTTATATTAGTCTTGCCAAGTGGGATCTTTTATAGTGGCTAAAACGTAAGAAAACAAAAATGAAGAAAAAAATAAATCAGTTGATCACTTTAACCTCGTAGGAAAGGCGCAAGGAATGTGTTTTGAACGTGTCATCCATGCATCTTACGTTGCACAAAGATATTAATAAATATAAATCCTCCACTACCATATATTTCCTAGGAAATACTGAGGCACAAGTTACGAGCTGGTACAGATATAGATAAAAAATGAGTTAGTATTTTAAAGTGTGATAGTTTTTATGTCAATGAGAGTAACAACAAATTTTGTCACAATTGGATGAGGAGGTGTCTAAAGTGTATGAAGTTTATTGCCTGTCTTATCAGTAATCACTACAAACATTTGATTCCTCAGTTCACAGCTGTTGTGGAGTGATGATAGGGTCAATTATCCAAGCTCCAGAGTAATTTAATCAATTTTCAAGCTCTTGATGAGTTCAGATAATAGAGGTTAAACGTATTTTCACACCAGGTAAAACAAAATTCACACTTACTATCTTGGACTGGATATGTGGGCATTGCGTAGGGGTTCTGTGCGGAAGGATTGGGGTAAAATGCCTGAAAAGATGCGGCATTCTGATTTCCCATGTATGCCTGCATTGTGATAGTTGTTGTGGGACTATTATCGCTACTTGATGATGAACTGTCACTAGTTCCTATTGCTGCCACTGATGTTGTTGTTGGTGTTGAAAGAAGATGTTGATATGTTGTTTCAACACTTGCGCTGAAATGTGGAAAGAAGAACAAGTCATAAAATCTATAAACATCCTGAAGGGAAGATATAGATATATTTTCCTATGAAACATGAACTTCCAGAACCGAAATAAAGAACTGGGGAAGAAAATTGTAAGAAGCATCATGGTTAATGAATAATGATAATGACAGTATCGCATTTTTGTTGGTCTCATATAAATGTGCATATAAAATTGTTCTGTGTGAAATATGATCCAATAGCTTTGGGCAACAGTAGTAATGTATTGTATATAATTGCTTATGTCAAGTCCAACTGCAAACAGCACAGACCCAGATCTGTTATCTCATAGTGTGCCAGCAGATCTGTGTCTGTACAGTTGATTGGAGTAATCTGTTAAAGCAAACGGTATAGACCCCTGATTTGCAAGAAAATTATGCTATGGCAGATCTTTTTAGTTGGAGTTTGATTTAAGATATAAAAGGTTATATGCAGTATTTGAAAGCGTCAAACCTCCTTCAAAGATAATGCTCTATTTCATGAATCAACTAGATTGTAAAATAATTAATTTCCAAACTGACCATCAATTAAAACTAATAGAAACGTATAGATCTGTGCAAATTTAATTTTATGATTCTAAACTAGAAACAACAACAGCAAAAATATTTGTGAAAATGAAACATGACAAAAATTAATATTTTTGGGATCGACACCAGTAATGTATGCATGAAGTTTTGGTGTCACAAAGAAATTAAATGGCATTTTGAAAACGAAAGTATAAAAACATCTGACCTGCTTCATTAGGTTGAATTATTCCATTAGTTGCAGAATGAATGAATATCCTGGAATTTTTAATTACACAGTACTGCCATGCATTCAAAAAATAATTTCTGAACCCTTGGAGTTCAACACCATCATTGGATGATTGGATAAACAAAAATGATGAAAAACTACTTAAAAGACTTAAACCTTTTTTTTTTTTAAACAAATGCCAGGATGATAGACTAAATCACAATTTTATACAACTAATGTCAAATAGGGCCAAACTTGAGCAACTCCGACTCTTGGAGAGCTCTGCTCTTTCAAATAGATGATTAACCTTTTTACAAAAGAGAGCAACACCTGAGCATCAGATTCCATTTTTGAACAGTTTGAATTGTATCAAATATTAAGCTATAGCTAAATCATTCAGAAACAAGTGCATTTGTACAAAATATGATAGGCATAAAATAGGAAATGAAGACATCAACTGAAATTTTCTCAGGGCTTTATCGCATTCACTGAGATTTACGGTGAAATTTTAAACGCATGATGCAGTAATTTAAGGTCACAAAAGATTCATTCTGTTCATTGTTCAGAAATGTGAATATAATGCAATGCACAGCAAAATTCTACAATGATGTAATGACTTGCCAAATTCTGTAGGACAATGCTTTTCTGTACATTTAAACCAATTCTATACATTCATTAACTGTATCATCTGTAACATTCTGTCCACTGAAAAAAAGGGTGTACAATTTATTCTTTTGACAAACCATCCATAAAAACCAGAATCATTTCTGTCCTCCAATATTTCATAAAGAAATAGACATCTTGCAACATATATGTTTATCAGGGGAAACTTGTAATTTACCCTTGATCTTTAATTATTTGTAGACCCTAAAAATAATTACTCAAAAATTATCCTCTCTCTGCCAAGACTGCAGGGTAAATAGCAATATAAAGGTTTAACACACTAAGTAATTGCATGTTGTTGTTGCAGGGTTTAACACCAATTTTCAGCACAAGATAGGCTATACATGGCGGCCAGTATAAATGATGTTGGATAAACCCGGGAAAACCTCGGAAAGAACCACCGACCCATAAGAACTAATGGCAAGCTTTCTCACATACCCACGCTGGCTGAACCCATAGATGAAAAAATTGTTTTTTTTCGTTTTTTATTTTACCTCGAAAAATGCGTTTTTTTTACGTTTTTTATTTTTTTGCATTTTTTATATTTGGTACTTCCATCTTTTTTTATCATCGGCCATACAGGCGGTCCTCTGTCATACTCTAGATAACAAATATCTATCAATAATGAATCTATGATAGTAGCCTATGATACTTTATGTAAACATGCTACAACATAGTGCTTATCTCTGGTAGTGTAAGCCAGGCATGTATACATTTGTATCACTGAAACTTTAAAACTGGTATGTAGCGTGTAAATAAGTAAAATATTGATTTTTGTGTTGCCTAAAAACTACTGGAACATTTTCTTTCGTTTTTTATTTGTTGAGAAAAAATGCGTTTTTTTTTACGTTTTTTATTTTAATTTTAACGTTTTTAACATCTATGGCTGAACCCGAGACCCAAACCCATGCAGACAGATGTGAGATGGCAATGACCTGTAACAGTGAAAGTAACTGCATGCACATTATTTGTATATTTGTGTATGTGTTTAAGAAAACAAGAAAGAGAAAGCAAAAGCATAAGAAAGAAATACCTGTTGGAAAAATTGATCACAAAATTTTGTGAATTCTGAAATTCTGTCAGTGTTTTGTTTGGATCACCTGAAATTAAAATTATGAATGAATTTATGGCCTAATCAACTCTTTAATTTGGAAAATATAAATCACGTGTTATCCAACTGTCTCTCCAAATAAATTGTTTAATATATATACTTACAAACTGATGGACTTGTCAAGTTTTGTTCTGAGAATTGCATCTCTCCTTCTCTCTCTCCAAATAAAATGCATAAGCAATTCATTTGAAATGAATAAACTTTTATTAATAATAGTATTATCATTACACTGGGCTTCAAATTAACAGTACTGTATATACTCATTTAAGTTGAATCAAACTGCAAACGACAAAGATCCTGCACATCAGAGTCTATGTTATTTATTCCAGTGATTACTCTTAACTGGACCTCTCCGGTGGCCTAGTGGTTAGAGCATCCGTCTCATATGCAGAAGGTCCTGGGTTCGAACCCCAGCCGAGTCATACCAAAGACTTCTAAAAATGGTACTAACAGCTGCCTCGCTAGGTGCTCAGCATTAAGAGGTTAGTGTTAGACTGGTCAGCCTGGAGTCAGGACAATGTGACTGGGTTGGACATCATTCTACATGTCTGCGGCATGATGCCCCAATGCTAGACATCACCTTCAACTGCCACACTGCAGACATCATAGCGATATGACCGGAAAATTGTAAAAGCTACATAAAAAAATCTAAATCACACACACACACTCTTAACTGCATAATCTGGGTCTGTGCAGTTTGCAGTTGGACTTAGAAGCTAGTATACACAGTAGTTCACTAGCCAGAGGATTGCACATTTCCTGTTCAACAAGTAGTCTTTATAATTGAAATAGCCTGATGGCTGGTAAATTTCTAGGTGTCTGACATTGTTTTGTGCAAAGGACTAGTGAAGATTCAGCAATCAATTTCTCACCCAGCTAGTCCTTCTTGCTACAATGTTATGCAAGATTCTAGGCCTGTACTGCAAAGGAAAAACAACGATGAAATGACATTTCAGCACACATTCTACTGGTTACCTGCAGATGACTGAGCAAGTGTGTGTGTGTGTGTGTTGGGGGGGGGGGCAGCAATCTGCAAAGTGATAAAGACAAGAGACCCTACTGAACTAATACCATCAGAATTTGACTATGATGGCAGTTAACATTAACAATAGAAAGAAGAAAAAAAAATTATGATCCTGCTGACAAATTATTTTGCCATAATTTTTTTTGAAGAAATAAGATCCTAGCAGCAATTTACTTTCTCTTACGTAAATAGAGGCACTTCTTTTTTGTTGGGTAAATAGAGGCACGGTAAAACAAGTCTGTAATTAGATACATGAAAAAATCCTACCATGTTCTGAATGAAGTCCAAACGATAAATTGATTAATTACATCAAAAATTAAAAATCAAAGTATTTATTTTGCTGCTGAATTTGTAAGGGCAAAAATGTGAAGTTCAAGTTTTAGCATAATTGTTGAAGATTCATCACAATGTCTGATCACAATGAAACAATGAAGAGTCTGAGTTCAGCTTTTATCCATTTAGTATCATCAGCAGTATATTGTTGTTTTAACACTGAGCATAGGACCAAATACAATCTGGCCTTTACCAACTTGACTAAAAGTATAATTGCCCTTGGGCAAGTTTATTTTATATTTTCACAAACCTGTTAACAATTTTACTTGCTGGACCAATGCAAGTTATAAGTAATATAAATTTTCAGCTCCATCTGGTTATTGCTTGACCATGTCAAAATTAACTTCTCTAAGCAATGGGAATTTTCAAGGTGCACCCTCTGTGTCGCAACTGTGGCCACTTTAACAGTACCATCATTTGTTCTTTATTCAAGTCCAGCTTAAAGCCAAAAGGAGCTTAGTTTATCTTCTTTAATCTCAAGATGTGGGTCTGACTCCCACCCACATGGTGGAAATCAGTACTGTGTCAAGATCCAGGAGACATACCCAAATGGTCACAGGTAAAACAATAAATCAACAACTAGTTTCTTGCCTCACTGAAAATTTAACCACTTGGTCCTCACAATTAAGGATTCTTAGGGACAGACAACATATTGCAAATGACAGAAACCATTCACCCTATCTAAATGGCAAGATTATTTGTTTTTTTACTAAGCAAGAATTTACAAATATGCAGGTAGGTCTAACGGTATTTCAAGCAAATTAACAACTGTACTGGACATGTAACAAAGATGCAAACTGATCATTAAATCCCTTGTAAACTAAATTTGTTTTGTTTTCAAGGTTCCCCAGAACCATGTGCCTACACATTTTTCACATGCAATTATCTCTCAAGCACTGAGAAAGTTTTCAAATAAAAAGACTCTTTTGGGACCCAAGTGGTTTCTAAACATACACCTTTCATAAAAAATACTGGCTTCTTTTATAACATTATAAAATTCTGCAACTTTCTGGTCCCCTTTAACAATACAAAAAAGCTGGAGAATATGTTTGTGTCAAACACATACTAATACTGCTCCGGTGTCCTAGTGGTCAGAATACTCACCTCGGATGTGGGAGGTCGTAGGTTTTAACCCCAGCCGAGTCATACAAGGATTTATAAAAATGGTAGTAACAGCTGCCTAGCTTGGCACTCAGCATTATGAGGTTAGTGTCAGGACTGGTTGGTCTGGTGTCAGGATAATGTGTCTGCGTAGGACATGATGTTACATGTTCGCGACATGATGCCCCAGTCCTAGTCATCATTATAAACTGACATAATGTAGACATCGCAATGACATGATGTTGACATCGCAATGACATATGCAGACATTGCAATGACATGATGTAGACATTGCAATGACATATGCAGACATCGCAGTGACATAATGTAGACATCGCAATGACATAATGCAGACATCACAATGACATAATGCAGACATTGCAATGACATAATGCAGACATTGCAATGACATAATGCAGACATTGCAATGACATAATGCAGACATTGCAACGATATGACTAAACCTGTTAAAGCTATGTTAAAAATCCAAATCACACATAAAAAGATACTGACATATGAGAAGCTTTTTTTTTCAAAACAAATATATATATATATATATATATATATATATATATATATATATATATATATATATATATATATATATATATATATATATTGGGTTTTACTAGGCTACATATGGCTTTGACATCATGGTGAAAGGTAACTTGAACAAAACCCAATAAAAGTCGTTAAGATTACGAAAAAATGTAACAGAAATGATTTACACATTTACCAAAGGGGAAAAGCAGAAATATATACTGTGGGTACATTCAATTTGAAGATCGAAAAACAGTCTGTTCATTTATGTATCTGCAAGTTTACATATGTCACAGTTTATGTATCTTGGGGAGTACCTGTACATAATAATTTGGTTGTACTCAATTAAGGTGTTCTTGCCAAATGGCTTCAAATAGTTGCTGTGCAATTAAGAGTAAAGTGTCCTGCTTAGGGACGCAAAATGGCAGTTGACTGGCCTGGTGACTCAACCTGGTACTCCTGTGGATGAGACCATCAAGCTAACCACTAAGATCGTAAACCTCCCTGATATGCATCTGTTTAAACTGATATAGTAATGCATCTTTTTTAATTGATATAGTAATGCATCTGTTTTAATTGATATAGTAATGCATATGTTTTAATTGATATAGTAATGCATGTTTTAATTGATATAGTAATGTGTCTGATTTAACTTGTATATTAGTACATCTGTTTTAATTGATATACCAATGCATCTGTTTTAATTGATATAGTTATGCATCTATTTTAACTGATATCATAATGCATCTGTTTTAACTGATATAGTTATGCATCTATTTTAACCGATATCATAATGCATCTGTTTTAATTGATATAGTTATGCATCTATTTTAACCGATATCATAATGCACCTGTTTTAACTGATATAGTAACACATCTGTTTTAATTGATATACTAATACATCTGTTTTAATTGATATAGTAATACATCTGTTTTAATTGATATATTATTGAATCTGTTTTAATTGATATATTATTACATGTTTTAATTGATATATTAATGAATCTGTTTTAATTGATATATCAATGCATCTGTTTTAATTGATATATTATTACATGTTTTAATTGATATATTATTACATGTTTTAATTGATATATCAATGCATCTGTTTTAATTGATATATTAATGCATCTGTTTTAATTGGTATAGTTATGCATCTGTTTTATTTAGTATATTAATTCATCTGTTTTATTTTTGGTGAGTATATGAGATGCACAAGGTGTTCTACCTTTTGGTTTTGTTTTGTTTTTGTTGCACAATTAGATTATTGTAGTTTTGCCAAATGACTAAACATGTCACCTATCCTGTCCTTGTTTAGGTATCAAACTTAGTACTCCTGCATAGGAGTCCAACTTTCCAACCACTGAACTACTGCTCCTCTGATACATAAGTGACATGAAGGAAACAACTAAAAGAAAATATTCCTCTGTCCTCCTAGCCTACCACTCTCGGTCATTCAAAGAAAAAACAGTTTGAATACTATTACAGCAATGTTTTCCCAATTATTTAAGGTCAGTGATAATTTTTCCAATATTTTATTCCATTTTGTTGGACAAGACATTCATTGTATAATATGATGTAACTACTGGCGTACAGGGCTTCAATTGATACCTTCCTACACTCCGTAGTTAACAAGATAAGAAAGGCCATGCTGGATTCATTGACAGCTTGGTACAATCCTTTTTTCTTTCAAGTCTTCATAATTTAGCATAAGTATATATTGTTTCATCTGATATCTAATCAAAAAATAACCATCTCTCCAGCCTGATCTTTTTACAGGTATCCAATTTAAATTCAGAACACAAATTTAGTTGTATTGGAGTAAGCGCAGGTCTGGCTTGTGCACTACAAAATGTAAATGGAAAAGTGATCTACTACCAGGAGGTAAAATTAACACCTCATCGGTCAGAGGTCTGAAATCACAGTAACCGAAACAATAACGACTTTCAAAGTCATCATGACAAAGCTAAAATATTCCCAAAACACTAATTATTTCTCCACTTTACAGAGTGATTTATACATTTTGTACCCGTATAGGATTTTAACCTCTCTCCAAATATTATCACCAAAAAACACAGAACCATAAACGTTTTAAAATTAAACTCTGGTATAGAAATCCTGAAAAAGCTCAGACATTTAATCTGTCTATAACTTTTCTGTACACTTTTGTAATAACTAATCTTCTGGAGAAATCATTAAAAATATAAAACAATTTTCAGCAGAGTAAAAAAAAATATTTGTAAAATGTTGAGTTCTATATAATAATAATAATAATAATAATAATAATAATAATGATGATGTACTAAGGTACATTAAGTCTGGATTCATGAGAATTTATATACATGTATATATATATATATATAAATCAAGCCATATATTCAACCAAATATGTGAAAAAGTGTCAGGACCTGAAACTGATGCTAGCATGCTTGCATTTTGCTAGCAACAAGCCTGATATTGCTAACTAAATAAAATATTTATTAGAAGTTATTGATATTTTGGAAGTACCTAAATAAAATATTTATTTGAAGTTATTGATATTTTGGTAGTACCTAAATAAAATATTTATTATTAGTTATTGATATTTTGGAAGTACCTAAAAAAATTATTTGTTGAGTTCAATTTTTAATGTAGCTTTAAAAACTCTAGTCATATTGCTCTGTCTCCAGTGTGGCACTTTATAGTTATGTCTAGCACTGGGGCATCATGCCGCAGACATGTAACATTGTCCCATGCAGTCATATTATCCTGACACCAGACTGGTCAGTTTTAACATTAACTTCCTAATGCTGAGAGCCAAGCAAGGTAGCTACTTGTACCATTTTTTAAAGTCTTTGGTATAACTTGGCCGGGGTTCAAACCCCTGACCTCCTGCATCCAAGGCAGATGTTCTGGACCACTTAGGCTACGGAGCAGTAACAGCCCGATTTTGGCTGAAAATATTATAACTACAGTATCAAAGTACTGGTACTAAACCAAAGTTAATTCTGAGCCCTGTTGAATACGATGTTTTCAAGTCCTATTTCAGTTTTCTTTGATAATCTCCCATATTTAAAAATTCCTCCCTTTTTAAAAATGAGCCATGGCAGAAGTCACCTCTGAATTTCAAGTTCTTGAGTAGTAGTAGTAGTAGTAGTATTAGTAGTAGTAGTAAACAAACTTTTATAGACTGCTGTAAGAACCAGATGCTAACCTCTACAATTTTCCATAACTATCAGATTTACTATAAAAAGGAAGGGATAATTTCTGCTAAAAGATGTAGAGAATCATTGATAATGCCCTACATGGGTGTCATTCCAAATGTGTATTTACTGCTGACAGCCTTTGAGACTGAATATTTCAAGTCTTTTGGAAAGATAAAAATTAACAAGCAGATCCTTAAGAGGTACTTCAGGACATGAAAGCCCAGGCATTGTACTGGGCTGTCTCATGTCCTAACCCCACTCGACAGGTGGAAGATTGGCCCATTGAGAATGCTGAATCCTCCGCAAAGAGTATTTTAACTGATTCGTATCACTTGTGATTGCGCTATTCAGTATTTTTATTTGGTTCCATTTATCAGTGAAAACAGTGACATTCTGGCTTGACAATTTTGACCTATGCAGATATATTTGTATTTACCTCGTTGTAAGAAGATGACAGTCACTACTGATCTTACAACTGCTTGGCTCCAAATAGAGCAGATATAAACAGAATCGCGGTGTTGCAGTGTGTGTCCTAAGGTTTCGTGTTTTCTCAAGAGTCTTATTCATGGAAGTTTGCCATTGTTGCAAAATTGATTTAGTCACTGTACCAGAGGAAGTGTTCTCCTGGCACAAAGGCTTGAAGAGGGCTTGAAAATGACTTGGCGACATCACCAAGTCTTTTTGTCTAGTTATAATTAATGGCATTGCAATTCTTTGGGAAGCTTTACATTAGACAACAGTCTGTAAGTCTGGCAAGAGGCCATTTTCACTCTATCTTCTTCACATTACAGGCAAATTGATAAATATTAATAGAGTTGTACCATTTTCCATCTTCCTACATCCAATCTGTCATTTTTCTTTGTGGGGACTCCAGCCTCTGCTGTCAGATATCTCAAGGGATGTGTATTTAAGTATTCTTGTGAATTCTGGTATAGAAAAGAACCGCTTTGATGATCACCAAGCCCATGGTTTGCATGATGAACTAATATTGAAATGAAAACATTTAAGCCAAACCTTAACAAAGCTGTTAAGGCCACTGCAATCAATCCCATCACTAGCTGTTCAAAATTAACCACCACCTATCTCACGCAATCCAACAAATAACTGTTCAACAATAAATTCTTTAAGAACCTTCTCATCTTAAAACAACCACTTGCATTAAAAAATTTCACCTCCTTGCTCAGTTATTCAAGTTTTATGTATTAATAATTTCCAAAGACTGTCTTGCATGACTTTCAGATCTATTTATGTATTCCAATTATTGAACAGGTACATTTTGGAAACTGTCCAAACTATTTTATGAATACTATAGCCCTGCGTTCTTTCCTCTCCAACACTCCAGAAATTCTTCATTACGTACTCTTCGAATTGCCAATGCAAACTGTCACAGGAACATTATTTGCTTGTCTTCTGGGTAAGTTCAGATGGAGAATCACAGTACCAATCATGAGAAAGCTAGTAATCCGTGACTATCTATATTCACCATGAATTTCTACTTGTTGCAAACTAAAACCAGTCCACTCTCCATCTAGAAAATATTTATTCATAATGATGAATATGAGGGAAGCATTTATCTGAACTGGATGAAATGGAAAGAATGGTTGGTTGGTTGGTTGTCAAGATTTAATGCCATTTTTTAGCACATGATAGGGTAAACATGGTGGCCAGTACATTTGGTGGAGAACCAACCCAGGAAGACCTTGGGAACAACCACCAACCTACAGGAAGCTACTGGCAAGCTTTCTTGCATAGCTACTGGCAACCTTTCTTGCATAATGATGTTGGCCTGAGCATGAGACTTGACCCCACATGGATGTAGGTGAAATGTCAGTGTTCTGTAAAGGCTAGTGCCTTAGATCACTTAGCCACCAGAAATAATGGACTTCTTAGTAAACAAAACATAATAAGCATTATTTCTGATGGAACTGAATGTTTGTCTGCCCTGAATTAGCACTCTCAAACAAAAAATAATTCCATCTTTATATAGTATAGAATCCTGGTCAGTGTTGCCTCAGAGAGTAGTCCAAGCTCTTGGTTTATACCCCTCTGGTTATAAAACAGTGGCACAGATATACATTAAGCCGATTTGAAACTTTTATTGTGATTTGCCTTAGTCTTGCCTGCCAATATGTGTGCCAAATAGCCTTGAGTGTTGAATATTTTAAAGCAATTTCATTTGGTCTTGACAACCAATATATGTGCCAAAAATCTAGGATTGAACCTAAGTACCTAAGTAACTAAGCATCTACAACCAATATATGTGCCAAAAATCTAGGATTGAACCTAAGTAACTAAGTATCTACAACCAATATATGTGCCAAAAATCTAGGATTGAACCTAAGTAACTAAGTATCTACAACCAATATATGTGCCAAAAATCTAGGATTGAACCTAAGTACCTAAGTATCTACAACCAATATATGTGCCAAAAATCTAGGACTGAACCTAAGTAACTAAGTATCTACAACCAATATATGTGCCAAAAATCTAGGATTGAACCTAAGTACCTAAGTAACTAAGTATCTACAACCAATATATGTGCCAAAAATCTAGGATTGAACCTAAGTACCTAAGTAACTAAGTATCTACAACCAATATACGTGCCAAAAATCTAGGATTGAACCTAAGTACCTAAGTAACTAAGTATCTACAACCAATATACGTGCCAAAAATCTAGGATTGAACCTAACTAACTAAGTAACTAAGTATCTACAACCAATATATGTGCCAAAAATCTAGGATTGAACCTAAGTACCTAAGTAACTAAGTATCTACAACCAATATATGTGCCAAAAATCTAGGATTGAACCTAAGTACCTAAGTAACTAAGTATCTACAACCAATATACGTGCCAAAAATCTAGGACTGAACCTAACTAAGTAACTAAGTATCTACAACCAATATATGTGCCAAAAATCTAGGATTGAACCTAAGTACCTAAGTAACTAAGTATCTACAACCAATATATGTGCCAAAAATCTAGGATTGAACCTAACTAACTAAGTAACTAAGTATCTACAACCAATATATGTGCCAAAAATCTAGGATTGAACCTAAGTACCTAAGTATCTACAACCAATATATGTGCCAAAAATCTAGGATTGAACCTAACTAACTAAGTAACTAAGTATCTACAACCAATATATGTGCCAAAAATCTAGGATTGAACCTAAGTACCTAAGTAACTAAGTATCTACAACCAAAACTTTTCACTTTAATCTGCTTGAGCTTTCATCAAAAACAAAGAAATCAACAATTTTTTTTAACCTTTTTCCAATTTTTTTTAGCAAGGATAGTTCTTTATCTACCAAATTATACAATGACACTTTCTCTGCAATAGTACCATATACCTAATATGGGTGTCTTTAAAAGACTTCATCGCAAGATTTTGTTCAAACCATCAGTCAATTTCAGTGTAAATGTATGTTTCTAAACCTTCTGCACTGCAGTTAAATTATAAATATTACAAGTATAATCCATGAGCCAGTCAAGAGTGAAATTCTGTTTGACTGGTGCTGTGGCTGTTTTTGCTAAACTTTTACATGCATTTGTATTCTCAAGGTGTAGCAGATGCAAATGTGTAACAGTTTTATGGTTGGCAGCAAACCTCACAATTACAAGCAAATTAAGCCTCTTAATTTTGTCAGCATTTGCTGCTAACAAGAATGAAATCTGGAGTGCCAGGACAAAGGTAAATACCAACAAGGCAGAAGATCTAATCAGGAACTCTTAAAGCTATGCGAACTCTGTGGTGCAAGACCACAATTGAGGCAAGTGATCTGCCAAGTGATTGAGCATGTCAATAGAGAACCCAGCAGGCGAACCCTTTCAAAAAAGAAGTGGTGACCATGTTTAACTTGAGTTGAAAGTGTTTCATGGATAGGCTCTTGAGGAACAAAAACACCCTTCTCCTCCTCACAATGGAACCAAAGCCCTCCAGACTTGTGCCTGAGAGGAGGCAGACAGATAGATAATGGCCAATCTTGCTGATAACTGTCTCACTATAACTGTTGGAATTTTTGCTGTGTTTTACTAGCTCAGGGCTTTATCATTGGTGTGTGAAGAAATGCAGTTTTGGTTCAGACTTTTTGCCTTTGTACTTGGCTGAAAATTAAAGCCCTTTTAATGCCACTCAATACTACAAGAGTGTTATATTCAGCTGCAAAAATAAATACATCCATAGCTACCTGTACAAATCTACAATACAAAATAAATGTTATATAAAATACATAATGCAGCATTAAGCTGGGATCCATCTTGTTCTTACAAGTTTTTTATTATTAATCCGCATGTTAATTACAGTGGCCCATCTCCATATAGTCATCAGTATAACTGCTCATATGATGTATTTATGGATTCCAATAAAGTGGTTACATTCTGTTCTGATTAATGCTACTATTTCGCTTAATTTTTGTTACTGGTTAATGAGAATGTGATTGTAAATCATTGTATATCAATACCCTATTTGTGTACTTGTATACTTTATTACACTCAGTATAAGGATCTCTTGTAAGTCATTTTTATTACACTCAGTATAAGGACCTCTTGTAAGTAATTTTTATTACACTCAGTATAAGGACCTCTTGTAAGGCATTATTATTACACTCAGTATAAGGACCTCTTGTAAGCCATTTTAATTACACTCAGTATAAGGACCTCTTGGAAGTAAAATTTTTGCCACATAAAAAGTTATGTAACCAATTAAAAAATGTCATATATTCTCAGTGAAATTCTAATTCTCAATGCAAAAAAATTACATAGCTGTCAATACTGAAATGACTATATAAATATATATATGTGCATTTCTCTAGTGGTATAGGATAACCTAGCCTTTAAGTTTGTCAGAGAATATTGTGGATTCACTTTTTTGTGGGTCACACATTTTCATGGATTTTATGTCTACATACTACATATTTAAATACCTAGTGGAAAAAATGTCAATGCCATAAATAAAATTTCTGTCTGGGCATTTTCATGAATTACAAGTACTAAAAAAATATATGCCACATTTACTTGCTTAATAGTCCAGTCCATCTGCATACTTCATAGATCCAGATCTGACACAGCAAAATGCACTGACAGATCGGGATCTACACAGGTAATTAGAAGTAATCAGTAGGATAAATAACACAGACCCTGATCTACTGACACATTTTGTGAAGGCAGATTAGGGTCTATGTCATTTGCAGTGTCTGACTCTACATACTGGTATATATAGTATATATACCCAAGCCATTGTGTTCTACAGGTATCAGTATATTTTTGTTTTTTAAAGTTACAAATTGACATTAAAAATAATCAATATTGCTCACATTTTAGTCACAACGTCAAGAAATAAAATAACCATAAAACATCCCCTCCATCTTTCTATGAACAATTTCTTATCTAAATACAAACATATAATTTGACAAACACAAAATGATGGCATCTGGTATAGGAAATGTCTGAAATGGCACATTTATGCCTGATGAGTAGACAGATGCTTATAGAAATAAAAACAATAATTTCATTGTTGCAAAGTTTACTTCAGTTTATCCCCCCTATGAAGAAACATTCCATGATTTCAATTCAAACATTGCACCTGTGTATTGTTGATGGTCACAGATAAATGAATCAGAATGGCTCACTCCCCCGTGACTGATCTCGCAAACAAATACCTAGATGAATTTGCACGATATGGGCTATTAAGCATTCCCTTTGTGGACAATAAACAAGACGCCCATGAAAAATTGTTATTTGGCATCAACTGAGAAAACACAACTAATATCAGTCCCATGACAAGGACCATTAGCTATCAGTTGAGATCATAAATTTACAATTCATAAAACCTGAATCATTTAAATTAAGGGGCATGCTAGTGGTATTGACAGATTTTACGGGTCTAGCACAAAACTGAAAATCTTAATGGTTTGACATTTTTGCCCATAAACTTTAGCTCATCAAAGTGGCTGACAGTTTGGCTTAAAATGGCTATGGGAGATGTTACAACAAAGCTGCCTACTCTAAGCAGTAAGCACTAAATTAAAGTTCATGCCTTCCTTCTAAGTAACTGAATTGGAAACTATATTGTATGTCTCTTTGCACTTTAATTTGAATCACATATATTATGTTACTGAAAATTACAGGATAATACCCACATTTAATTGAATATATAATTGTCATAATGAGGAATTAATAATTCCAAAATTAGCAAATTAACATAAGTCTTTCTGGATGTTCCATCAGCTGATCTCAAAACATGTAAGTGCATGTGCAACTTAATGATTTTTCCCCTCTCTCTTAAAAATTAGCTTATGACATTTATACAAAAATGTGTTCCAACAAGATCTGTTGAAAAATGTGTGCACCTACACCACTGTTCACAGCAAACATCTCCCTTAGTTTTATCACTGGTTGCCTCTTTTTAACAGAAGACAAACAAATTGCTGTCATATTTGATGTCAGAAGGCTCTAAATTTACAGTGTGTGCAAAAATAATCAATAATAAGTGAAACTTATTACAAGGAAAATAACCCCAAATTGGATTTAAAGCAATTATACATTTTTTGATGAATGTAAACTATTTTTATGACTGTGTTAATCATATGTGAGGTGTGGGTAGCACATATTGCATTCCATTTCAGACCATGGAAATGGTTTGTACAATATTCCAAACCCATTTTATTCTTTATTTCCAGCAAAAGCAAACACTTTCCACTGACAATGTGCCCACAAATAATTTGATGAATAGCCTAAAACCAAGACAAATAAAGTGAATAAAACCATCTTTATGAGTTTCTTGCTTGGAAAATTATTGACACCGCCCAGTCAGACTTGTACCAATTTACACAGAATTTTTTGAGCTCTGCATGACACAAATCTTTCAAGTGGAGATGAAAATCTATAATGTGTGTAGAAAAAACTACTCAATCAAATTTGCAGGCCAAAGGAAAATCGAACAAACCTCAATTAGATAAAGACAAGTAACAGAATTAATTTACGTAAATCAAATCTCTCAGGAAACCATTTTTTGTCACTCTTTCCACATAATGTATTTTTGTTACAATTTTAAAAATTTCAAAGAAAAAAGAATTTGCACCAGTTGTTATAACTGGTGAAATATGCCAACCAGTTTTGTATAATTTTTTTTGTAAAACCGGAATATCATTAGAAATTTTACACTACCTTTACAAAAGTTTTCAAAAGAAAATTAATGTTCTTAAACTGCCAGCAGGTTTTCCCATTGATAGTTGTAAACCATGTTTACTTGTATCATTGTAAAATTAATTCAAACTGTCACAACATTCAGTCAGAACTAACACAATCACTGTATTTTCACACAGACCATATCAGGGATGGGGTCTACTGGAGTGGGGAGGCATTATAAAAATCAGAGAGTTAATTAAACTAAAGAAAATATTTCTTCATATGCCCAGTTTGATGAATACGTATCATTTATACATTTGGAATGTTCAATTGAGATGGCATGTTAATGAACAAACATTTAAGGCCCCTGATACAAATTTTTAATCTCATAATTGGAGAGGGAAGAAATGCCATGGTAATTGCAGTGTTCATAGGAATGAAGCCTACCTATTTCAGGGGATGGAACTCCAGATATTACCCAAGAGTCACTACTGCTGAGAACTGTGCTGGCATTGGTGGAAACCAAAGTATCAAGACCACCTAAAATGAAAAGAAATACTAATGAAATATAAGAACTTTTGTCATGCAGAGTTTTTGTAGAAATGTAGAAGCTTGTCATTAGCAGTTTTTCAATAAGAAATCTGGTAATAAGAAGGTAAGTTAGTAAGGTAAAAAGAAAACTTCAGATAAATTGAAACACTCTGAATTTATAAAATATTGCCAAAACTCTGAAGACTCAAACATGCTCTGGGCCCTAAAAATTTGTGTTAAAGTCATTTGGGGTTTTTGAAGTTAGAGGCAAAAGAAGGACTTATGGCAAGACTGAGTGAGTTACTTGAGTGATGTCAGGAGCTAAATGTTTGAATTAAAAATGTTTTACTGCAGATACATTTTCACATTTAGTAAGAGATTTTTGAGACCCATGAGGTCTTTATCCATTTTCTTTATGACAATTTAATGGACAGAATTCACATTCTATCTACACTGTAAACATCAAACACCTCAGCTACATCAGCAGCTATCTGTTTGTGCTATTCTTTGTTGAATCTTAAATTCTTTTTATATTGACTCTAGAAATACACAAATTTTAATAAATCTTGACACTACATTACTTTCAGCATGCAAAGGGTTCAACCAGCAGTGATAATCAAAACTTGGTGTCAGAAGTGGGATGCTGTGATTGGATCAGAGCATTAATCACCACAAAGGCTGGGGATGAGTGACAGAGGAAAATCTGACAAATTACTCATCTTCTCTTAACAGCAACCAAAATACCAGCTACATCTGGTTAAAAACTCTCCAATGACTCAAGATAATTATACACCTTGATGGACAAACTGCCTTACAAATTGGCCCAATTTAAGTGAAGTATGCTTCATTCTTTCTTCATAACTGTTTTAACCTGTCTTGCCAAGATATTATAAGTCATTTGGAATGGTAAACTATCTTATTTTACCTCATAAGGGGCTCTCTTTCATTGTGAAGTTCTTCCACAACAAAAACTATAAAATAATTTCCTGCCTCTCAAAAGGAACCCAGTGGGACCAGAAATTAAAAGAGTGAGGGATCAGACTGGGATAATAAGGCAATATCAATAATGTGTAGTCCCAGCTTGGGAGAAGCTGAGAATAAAAGTTTATAGATAGCCTGACAGGTCTAATTAACAGGATGTTACTGCTGAAGAGCCTGCTAAAAAGAATGGAAAAGTTGGAGAAACCACCAGGGACATATGACTGAACAGTGTAAACTGTATAATCCGTAAAATTGCTTTTAAAAATAGCACTGATCCAAATTTATCCATACAAACAAAGCAGTTAGCCAGAAAGTTGCTTTAATATGATAATAGTACAGTTGAATGTCAGTGATCTCAATATCAATTATGTGGATTTACTGATCACTGGGAAAAACAGATTGTCTGTCACTATTCAATTTATTGTGAAAAAATTTATCAGTTAATCAGACAATTAATTATTTAAGTCCAAACAATCCACATCTTCCAATGCATTTATCTTTCAACTGTAAAGTCAGAAAATCCTCTCAGCCATATAAATGTATAATGGTATTTGATGTGACATAAGAAAGGATGTTCGACAAATTTTGTTGCTTACTATTATTGCTCTTTGACATTCCATTATGTTCTACATACCCTATAAATGACTGGCATCTTTTCCTCAGTGCTGTATCAGAGGATAGATAGATGGATGAATTGAAGAACGGATGAATAAATTCATCAGAACTGGTAGACGTATCTCTAAACAATTCTTTATGTAAAAATGAAAAAGCTCGTTCACACTATAATGACCATCAAAGAAATTTCATATGGGTGTGAAATTAGTATATCTGTTTTAAATCAACAGTGTTGCACACAGAATCCTAATGGCAGGGACAATGAGTACCCCACCCTCCAAATATGTGGGACTAAGAACAGTTTAGAGGGGCAAAGGAAAATAATGCACCTTCAGTGCAATAAAAATCTTATTTGTTTCATCAGTTTTGCTACCTTAACTTTGTGGTCTGCACTGTACTATCCTACCGGTGTTCTCCCTGCATGCTTATGTTATTACAATAAATGTTTTATTATGTGCCAGAGTAATTTGTGAAAATTTTATCTGGTTAACCTGAAATAAGCTGTACCATGGAGTTTTCTGTTCTGGATTGTGCTCTCTTTTAACATTAGTGTACACCCACTATCTACCAGCATTCATTATAATAAAAATGTTGTTTTCAGAATTACTTTTTTTTCTCTCAGAGTAACAAATTAATTAAATGAGAAATTGTTTATTGCCATAAATTTAGTCTCTTTAGTCAATATTCAAATCTCACGTTAAATTAAATCTGTGTTGCTGTAGGGGTGGGTGGCTTTAACATTGAAAATATGGTACACTAATGACTATTTTTTAAAACACGTTCACGGCAATCTTAGTTTTATCACCTTTTGCAACTTTGGCCACTACTAGTACCAGCAGAGATATGGATGGAAAAACATTAAAGAAACACTGAGGTGTATTTATTTTTTCTGACAAAAAGCATACCCTGGGTTAAGACTTGGGAGATGCCCGACAAAATATTTTGGGAAACCTGTAAGCCTGTGCTCAATGAGCAACACTGAATGAATAAAATAAATAAATCGTCTGATTAAAAAAGCGTGATATGCTGTTGCATGTTTTTGTGATACAGAAAACTGAAAGATAATTTATTTCCATCTTCATCCATATTTAAGAGGAGCAAGATGACAATGCAGCCTATGGAAAGATCCCTGACAGATAATCATAGATAGAGCTGTTGTTCAAAATTATTTTTAATTTTTCACTACAATGCACTGTTTACTACATATTCGAGTGGAAAGTGATGAAAATCAGGACAAAAATAAATTATGATTTGTCAGATGCCAGTTAGATATGGGCCGATTTCTTCACTATTAGCTGTGGTATTAGAGCCTCAACTCGACTCAACAAAAACCTGATCATCATTTAGATCGAGTCCTGGATCACATTGAATACCATTAAAGGCCCCCTGTCTTTTCAGATTTATGAGGGTATGTAGTGTCTGTAGATCGGGATGAAGATAATGCCACAAATGTCAGCCGTGTTTTCATCATGAATATGCTAAAGAAACCTATTTTAGTGACACAAATATAAAACCCATACCACTCAAACCTCCTTGGAAACACTTATAATTTACACTTATCATGTGCCAAGTTAAACTGCCACAGATGAGGACAGGGCACTGAACATCTATTTTTCACATGTCAAGATTTTTCAGGACATGGTGATTGATCGTCATTGGGACCAGCACATGTATACAAAAACAAGATGGGAGAACAATCAGTAACCATGGGCACTTCATTATCTGATTGTCACCTTCCTGTGTTGCTGCAGTCTAAAGAAAGAAGTAAACCTCTGACCAGCCCATTCTCATAAATTTGACTGTCAGGGACATGAACGATTTTCGCAGCAAGCTTTGGAAAAGACATGGGGACCTGCCATGTGTGTAGACATCTACCAATCAAATAACAGAAGATAATTTTAGATAAAATCACATTCTGAAATTGTCTTGCACTAAACCTGTCAACGAAAGTAAAAACGTTTCAAAATCACTGATATGCAGCTGGTTCCGCATGCACACTGCAATGAAATAAGTACAAATGACCAATCCAAACGAAGGAGTAAATGGAAACATTGTCTTAAAAGACTATAGCCCTTGGTTAAATTTCCATACTTTTGTGAATATTCTTTTGGAAATCGTTGTATTGTTTTGCTTGCACATTATTTATCTACAGCTAACTGGTACATGCCAAGTCTGTAAACAGACTCTTAGAGTTTAAGGTGGTACAGTTTGGTTAGCTTTTCTCTTTTTAAATAATTGTTAAAGTTTTATAGCACATCAACACTAAGAAGGCCACATCACGACAATGCATACACGTATAATAAATTACCCAAGGACCTACATTGGTACTATATATACTCACTTACAACTGCAGACAACACAGACTCTGATGTGCCATTGCATAATGCGCCAGCAAATCTGGGTCTGTGTTCTTTGTTCTACTGGTTATCCTGAACAAACTGCATAGACACAGAGCTGCCAGAGTATTATATGATGGTAGATCTGGTTATATGCACTCTGTGCAGACTCAGCATATAAGCATTTACATGTGGTAGCTGATCTGATGATTTTTAATTGTACAGAATAAATCAGATTAATAATATTATCTCACATTCTCACCAAAAACATATTAAGATTCAGATGCGACACAAAATTTGAAATCAAAATGTAAAATAACTGCCAGTAAAATGCAGTGCAGGAAACACAGAATATTTAAAAGTATTCTAAAAGCAACCCAGACCTTGTATTCCTGAAAAAAGACAAGCTTAGAATGCATTTATGCTCAAAATCCCACGATCAAATATATTATGTAAACATGAACATTATAAAAATATACTGTATTGTATTATCAATATCCTTTACATACATCCCCAATCCATGAAATAATATAAAAATATATAACTCGATCCTTTAATTCTAATGAATATATTAAAATTTTACTTTCTTAAGAAAGTGATATTTATTTTTCTTCTCCCCCTAATTATTTGTATACCTGAGAAAATTCATAATAAAGCGTACAAAACATAACACACAACAAACAGAATAACCGAAGTACCATGACTATCTAAAATTTGTGGACTATGATGGACACCTGGAATTTCCTGTCGAAGTTGTTACAAAACACGTCTTATTTTAAAGTACTTGTATCTATGCAGGGTCCATAGCCCCCTTTTAGTCAACAGAGTTGTCGTGTGCTGCATCACAACAATCTGCTCAGTGACCACCACTGAAGGGAGTATAAATCGTTCATGCTTCATTAACTCAAGTAGTGGCCCTGATTTATTGGTTTGACTTATTGTAAGAAGTCACTGAAAATTCATGTTTCACTGCCCATCATCGGCAATATCTTTAAAAGAACCACAAGATTTTCAGTTACCGCTAATGAGTATAAATCTTGATGCTTAGTTGCTGAAGGTGAAAGAACGTAAAGACCTTGGTAACTTTACACAATGTGATCCTTTGTTTACACAAAAAAGTCTACCAATCCTAAACCAGTCCACCTGGGTTTGTTCATGCTATGTGTGCTTCAAAAAAAAAAATGTACTAGTGCTACAAAAAGAACTTGTCTGAGATTTTTCAAAGAAATGTAAGATAATTATCTACATAGCAATGCTGTTAAAAGGACACAGTGATGCAATCATGATAAGAGTGAATGAAAGAGATGGAGAAAATTAATTTTGTTTTGTCTGTTTCAATATATCTCTATCATTTCTTTAACACAAATAAAATATATTTTTTTAAAATTTATTTTTAAGGAGGATGCCATGAACAGGCTGGAGTCTTCACATTTAAGCATTAATGCAACTGAATAATTAATAATGCCACTGAATAATTATTATTAAATTAATGAATGATAATTTTGTAATTAGCATGTGCCAGGACTAAATCAATTATCTCATGTTCAAATTATCCTCAACCGCTCTGGTGGCCTAGTGGTTAGAGCGGCCGTCTCAGAGGTGGGAGGTCGTGGGTTCGATCCCCGGCCGAGTCATACCACAGACTTACAAAAATGGTACTAACAGCTGCCTCGCTTGGCACTCAGCATTAAGAGGTTAGTGTTAGGACTGGTCGGCCTGGTGTCAAGATAATGTGACTAGGTGGGACATCAGGCTACATGTCTGTGGCCTGATGCCCCAGTGCTAGACATCAATATAAACTGCCACATTGCAGACAATGTAGCGATATGACTGAAAAATTGTTAAAACTACGTCAAAAAAGCCAAGTCACACATACACACATACAAATTATCCTCTGTGAACAAAATGGGAACAAAAATAAAAATCTTTCACAATGCCATGAACTGACTCCCTCAGTCTATCCAGCCATGTGTCAAATATATATACCAAATTAACCAATTAAACAACTGTATTTTGTGATAGCTAAGATTAATTAACCTAACGTGGGGAGGTTTCAGTTTTTCTGTTGAAATAATAATTAACTTTATATTTTTGTAAATCTTAAAGGTTATATATAGTGCATGTACATTTCATTCCAATGCAAAGCGGAAATTCCAAATAATATTAACTGAATTCTGCTCGAATTAAGTCAACATCTTCAGCCACTCTCCGATAATATCTTGTGGTTTATGCCAATTAACTAAACATTTTGGACTGCAGTTACACTTAGGCACGTCTGATAACAATGGGTTAGCCAAGACCTTACAAAATTGAAAAGTACATTATATTGTAGCACCCTACCTTCTCTTATAGTAAATAATTAGCCATTAAAGCACCAGCCACATATCTAGAGTGACATCTTTACTTGACTGAACTTTGGTGGAATGTTTTCTTTTTATCTTTGTGACAGGACTGACCTCAGGTGGCTTCAAGCTGCCTTGATTACACCTCCAACTACAGCACATACCCATTTGCACCTTTAAAGGATTCAATCAAATATATCAAGGGGGGGATATAATAAGAAGAATGGATGCCACTCAACGTATGTGTGATCAACAATTCATTCCATAAATGGAAAAGAAATGAATCATGTTTATCTCATTCAAAAAGAACATTCAAAATCTTTGCTACAAAATATTTCTGATAATTATTATCACCCAAAACGAAACGTGTGGTTTCAAAACTTTCCTTTCCAAAATTAAATTGAGGTTAAAATAGGACTGTTATGTGTTATCAGAGTTGAGTATTGTGATTTTGACTGTAGGCAGTTGTCAACAAAAATTAACTGAACAATACTCTTTCCACAAATTGGGCAAGACAGTTTTAAGATTCACTGTCCCACTGAGTGCCATAAGCCACTTGAATGGGCTGCTTAA
The DNA here is from genome assembly GCA_028554795.2 of Sinohyriopsis cumingii. NCBI lineage: Eukaryota > Metazoa > Mollusca > Bivalvia > Unionida > Unionidae > Sinohyriopsis > Sinohyriopsis cumingii. The sequence goes on from CM068824.1 coordinate 133,933,151, forward strand.
GATGGGTGAACCTAGATTAGATAATAATAACCGATCAGAGATATTGGAGAATTTACTTGTACACAATCATGGCAAGTGCAAGGTCAGAAAACAGTGTCAATGAAATGCATTTGCTGTCCATGTAGCTATGACACTGTTTGACTCCATGATAATCAAACCAAATGGCTCCCTGGTACCTGTGAGAATAGGAAAGAATGGAAAAGGTGGCAGACCTAGAACATCAAAAGGAATAATCAGTGACACAATCTTCATTGGTAAATATAAATTAAAATTCCTACCAAGATGGTCATAGCAAGCTTAAAATTAAATTTAAAAAAAAAAAAAAAAAATCTGAAGATTGCTTACTATGAGGTCGGCACTGCTGCAGGGAAAATGGCTGTTGTGACAAAATGCATTGGTTAATACAGATATCTGGACAAGGTTCCAACTGCACTGGAGTAAGCATACAACAAACTTCCTGTGTAATGGGCAAGCTGATGTAGCTAAATTGGTAGTGTATCAGATTGTAATCCACAGGTCCTGGGTTTGATACCCACCCATGTCTATTGCCTTGGAAAAGGCATCCAATTTCCATCCTCACCATGATATTACCAATATTGTGCTCAAAATGCTTTAAAAAAATTCAACTAAAAATCAACTGATATTGCAATAGGTGATCTAGCGAGAGACTATGTATAATGAACACAGCATACCCACCCCCCCCATTAAGTTTCCTTTTCACCTCTTGTGTATAATGAGATCCATAAATAAGGAGCTAAATTGTTTGTTCCCTTGGCCGATTGTAAACAGGCCATACTGTATATTGTACTTAACATCCCTGAAATTGTAATGCTAAATACTGGTATATAATACACTGCCCCAAAGGGAGATTAGATCTTGTAAGATGAATGAGTACGCTTCTGAAAATAAATATGCAGATGATATGATTATGATGATGATCTAGACTAGGTTTTAATTGCATGCATATATATATACACACACACGTTAAGTTTTTTTTACATTGTGGCTACACATGATCACAATAAATGCATCTGAATACAATCTGTGCAGAAAAAATATCATTCGAACCAGTTTTCAGCACAAGACTAACAGGAGTTAACAAATTAACCCCTGGAGCTTTTTGTCATTTTCGCCTGAAAATCAAGTAGGAAACACATTTTGAAAGCTATTTCTGAATAGATCCCAAAACACCAAATCCTGGTGATCTTTCAATAACATACTGCCTAGTTGTGTTAGAAACATCGTTTTTCATTGGCTATTTGACTCGCGCATGAGCAGAAGGGTAAAAATTGGAGTTCTTTTTTTTTGGGTGGGGGAGTAAAACGAAGCCATTATTTTTGTATGGAGACCACTCTTTATTCCAAATGCACATCTTATCCTACTTTTTGCAAAGGTTCATCTGTCTGTTTGCAGTTCATACTGGTTTGCCTTAGATCTGAGATCAAAAAGTCTAAAATCCGGACACAAAATCAGATTCCGATCATGGGCGAATTTTGGGTAGAAAAAAGTCGGGCCCAAAAAATGAGATTTTTAAAATCTATATTTTGTAGTGCAACTAGATATTCCATATTATATGGCATCATTGTAGCGCTACTTATGTCTACCTTTCTATAATACCAAACACTTTAGTGTACCATGCATGCCCATGACGCTACAGAGCTAGGCAGTTGGCTACTACCTCCTGCCCCGTTAAGTCGTTGCTAGAGGTTAATGTGTTAACAAGTGAGGTGTCCAGGAGTAAAAGTGAAATAATCAACTAAAGCTGTTTTGTCAACTGCCACTTAGGGCAACAACAAAAAAAAAGAAAAAAAATCTTTATGGCAAGTCAAACTGAGTCTTCGTTGATTTGAAAATGTGACAAATACTGCCACTGAGATAAATAAATTTAATGAAATAGGCATGAACATGTTCAACTTACTGTCTGTACTTCCATTTGTTGTGAGGTCAGCTGTTGTGGAATCTAAGACAGAAGGTTGACCAGTAGAATTGTCTTTGCTGTTGTCCAAATGATTGGTTGAACCAGGTGAGAGGGATTTAATGTCCAATACCCTGCAAGAAATGGAAAATAAAGCTAAAAATCATGGTCTTTTTTTCTTGTAGGATTATCATCATTTTATTTACTATTTAAGGATAGGAACAGCATTCATTGCAAAGCATTACATCACATGATTGATTCTCAAGTTCCAATTGGTGGACTACAGGAATCTAATTTTAGGACAGTATGATTTTTCCCTTGACTACTGACTACAGAATGCTGTAGATGATGAGTGTGATTATACCTGTTCCAGTGGGTACTACTGCCACCCACCGATGTTACATCTCACATGATGTACTATACTAATTTCACAACTGCCTCCTCCCTTATGAGGGACCTCAGGTAGCTCACTTGGTATTGTGCTGAATTCCTAATCCAAGGGTTGCAGGTTCAGTGCTCACTAAGGCCAGCAAATGTCCGTCTGTGTGTGTCCTTGGGAAAGGCACTTAGCTCTCATTTCATTGGCTTGATACAGCCAAAACTTATTTCAGGTGCTCTTAAAACCAACAAAAAAAACAAAATCTCCCTTGGGAAATGTTCTCTCAGAGTGTTGTATGGTGAAATATTTATATATCCTTCACATTTAGCAGGGGTACAATACTTCACCAAACAGTTGCCCCAATACTTCACCAAACAGTTGCCCCAATACTTCACCAAACAGTTGCCCCAATACTTCACCAAACAGTTCCCCCAGTAGAAAGCACTATTGCATTAATAACCATGGCTTCTATGAAACTTGTCATCTGCACATAAGCAAATCCATGAATTTCAGTAACAAATTCTTCACCAAGAGGAGTGCATGGTATTACACCACCACCAATATTATCATAATATAACCTTGTTTGCTTTTGTAGGAAAGACAAAAACTATCCTAAAAAGTATTTATGATTATATTAACTTGGCTTCCAAACAACTGTCTGTATGTTTCCTGCTTAAATGAGAAATTATAATATAAAAAAATACAAGTACCATTGAATTCAATCTAAGGAGTAGTGATATAGGAAAAGTGGTGCATATAAGGTGTATGGAGATCACCTTCTGACTTGTGTTAATTAAACTAATAATACACCAAAACAATAATGAGTTCTGAATAATCCAAAAAATTTCTAACTAGGTACGTTTTCTAAGGAGGAAAAATGTGGTAATGAGATAAGTGAGAAAACCATATTGGCAAGGTAGGAACAAATACATTTTTATGTCTTGCTTTTTCTACCATTTTACTTTGATTAGTTGAGAAATGTTTTGTCACTGAAATTTTAGTGCAAATAGAGAAAAAAGTTCTTTTGAATTGTCAATGATTTTAAGCTGTGATGAAACATTAGAGTGTACTGATAATCTCTCCCTCCTGAGACCAATCTTGCCTTGTATTACGACAGCATATTTCACTATGTAATTTTGTGTGTATCAATACAAAAACAAGCTCACTAGTACATTTCACTGTGTTTATGTGTGTGTGTGTGTCAATGAGAAAGAGAAACATGCCAGTTCATTTTACTGTGTAATTGTGTGTTGGTGTGAAAGAAACAAACTAGTATATTTCACCGTGTACTTGTGTATCAATGCAAAAAAGATGCTAGTATAATTTTACTGTGTCTTTGTGTGTGTGTCAATGCAACAGAGAAACATACCAGTACATTTCACTGTGTAATTGTGCATCAATGCAAAAAGAAAGATGCAAGTACATTCCACTGTGCAAATGTGTGTCAATGCAACAAAAAAACCACGCTAGTACCTTTCACAATGTAACTGGGGGTATCACAGCAAAAAGAAACGTGTTAGTACATTTCAGTGTGTAATTGTGTGTCAATGAAAAAAGACACATGCTAGTACAACACATTTATTTTGTTTAAAGAACAATAAAAGGAGCTTCTGTATCAATAACATATTTAATATGAAATCAGTAAAATCTATTGGCAATAACTGATTATCTCTTACTGATTACATCTATTAGTATACACTTGTAATCATGATTCATTTAGCATTTTGACAGATGCAAGTTTACTTTTGACATCAAGGAACGCAGGAGGGTAAAATGAAAATAATGTACAGGAAAATTTGTACAAGCACGCAATAAAAATACGGGCTACTTGCATGATAGATAAGCAAGTCCTAATATATTATTGACAATATATTGAAGTACACAAAGCTGATCATGTGCAAGAAGAAACTAGCAAATAGGACTCTTTCTATGGAGGTTTGATTTTGAAAAGATGGTGGTTCATTTGTGCTGAAATGGCAAACTTTCCCTATATGCTTAAAATTACACTATTTTAATTGCAAAAGTTGAACCCCATCCCACTCTCTGAACCCACCTGTGAGAAAATAGAAATACATCATCACGTTTTGACACTGAATACACTTCTTACATCATATGTTGCTCTCTTGCAAGCTTGCTGCCTTAACTGGCTTTCAGAATAACATGTACTATTCCACTATTTTGCTTGAAAAGATGACAAAATATTGTGGAATGAATGGTAAGCAAAAATTAAAAAAAGGATTACTGAATGGAATTTTCAAGTGCACTTTGGGAAAGTCAACAAATTTCACTATCAATTCCCCTTCTTGCTTTATAAATAATTTCATACTCTCTTTTATGCTTGCCATTAGTCATTATCCACTGGAGAAAAAAAGTTACCTTTTGTTTTGGCATTGTGCCAGTAAAATCAATGGATAAATTCTTAAGGAAGGTGTATTTCTCAATGGGTGTTTGTTTGTCATGAATTTGTTCTAACATTTGACTGGTACAAAAATAGCATTGCTATAGGTAACCAATCTAGCAGATTTACTGGAAGCCATCTTACAGCAACAACTAATTATTTTCTGTTTGTTTTGTCTTGTCTCAACCAAATATGCCATTGTTTTGCGGCAGCAAGGGGGCGCACAGTGATCTTCTGATACCTGGATTTGTGAACAGACAATCAGCACGATCTTTCCAAATTTTCCTTCTGGGGCAGTTAAATGAGGCATAGCTGACCAGGTAGTATCATAGAAATATTGTGTAAAATCAGTCCACACAATTCATTTTCATGCTCTATAATTCCTTTTAGGTATGTTTCAAATCCAACAGACTTAAACAATCGGTTCTTTCTTCATGCAACCTTCACATAAGACAAAGTGAATTTTAAAGGGCTATGGGATCTTTATGACAAAAGCCATACCATCGTATTCAAAATCATCATAGTAAAATCTGATAAGGATTCTGTTTGAAGTTGTTCAATGGCCATTTTGACCATAAATGTACATGATCAAACCTGCAGGCTTTTGTTTTCTGGCATGCCCATTGCTGAATAAAACAGACTGTAAAAAAACTTTACTTCAAGCTACTGTTGTGTTCATTATTGTTGATCCAGTTTTTATCAAAAGAAAAAATCTATGGTATTTACTGAAGATATGAAGATGAATTAGTTAGCCATAAAAGGTTTCCTAACCCACAGTTGTTTTTTTTTTTTTTTACCCCAAAGAAAGATATACCTTCTTTCTAAAAATATTTATTACACAGAAATGAATAACATTAAGAATTAGGGTAAAATAAAACAGCAGTTTTGTGACTTTCTTATTTACATTTTTATTTAAAGTAACGATTCATCTGAGTGGAAAAAACAGTGCTTTTATATCAATATATGTTTCCAAGAACAAGACTTCACTTTCTGGCAAATTGTGAACATATAAACTATTACAGTACGTTATTATTATAACACTGTCCATGTGAACCGTAGAGTATATCACTTTAAAGTGCATGTGCCTCATAATCAAATACGTTACACATGTCCATTTATTTTACTACCACTAAATAAATGGGATCAGTGACCACACTTGGCGAATAACAGGTACATACACCTTGTTCCATTTTATGATAAACTAGACTGTGAAATATTGGACTTTCTGGGAGAAATAATCTTGTAAATACAATGGAGTGAAATACAATAAATATTTTTGCACAAGATATATTGACAACATTATGAGCAAGAAATTTTAAGCTATTCTTAGATGCTTCCACGGTCTGTTGGTAAGTATGGCTACCTTGCATTCAAGACCAACCAGGTGTAAATACTATTTTTCTACATTGTATTTTATTTGTATGTGCCATTTCACCTTGAAATGGGAAAGAGAATGATGTAACTTATATTTTCTGTGCAAATATATACAAAACACTGCAGACGGTGAACCACTGACATTGTGCATATCCCAGCAAGAAATATACTACTTCAATCTTTTAACAATTATACATATTCCACATCAATATATTTTTGCATAAAAATAAAATGAATATTTCTTTGCTCTGAGCAAATAACGATATATTTCCTCTCGTGGGTGAAACATAAGTATTTTTACCTGCTTGATGAATTATATCCCTAATTCACTCGTCTCAAGCAAATATCTTCCCTATAATGAAGGGTCTTATAGTGAGGGAGTGTATTATCTTTTCAGAGTCATTAACTTTTATATCATGCAGCTTTTATACATAGCTAGAATATTTCTTAACTTGCTGTAAGAACAAATGTTCCATGAAAACTTACGTTTTGCTTGCATTTATGCAATTCTATAATTCATTCCTCACCTGACAAAAAATGTTAGCTATTGCTGTAACAAATACTTGAATACAAATAATATTTTTGCAGAATATTGGAAATCTTTGGCAATTCTGACTGTTGTACAGTGGCTTGACATCTAATCGAATAAATCACCTGAACCACAAACACTGTGCTATTTCCTCAAATAGGTATGATAACATCATCAATTGATCAAGTACTCAGGCAGATTGAGGTTTGATCAGTAACTTATGTTCACCAAGAATTTCCTATTATATTTTTTACAATATTATTTAGTGATCATACGAAGATAAGCGGAAGTACATTTGAAAAAAAAACAAACAAAAAAAACCAACAAAAAACCCCAACTTGCTTTTGATAATAAATCCACTGCAGTATATCAAGTATGAATTTTCTTGTTGTTTGTTATTCAAGTTTTTCATTTATCACTTTTTTAAAAATAATTGTAGACATATTAATAACTGTAAGCAAGAGTCCCTTGTAGGGACTGATGCTCTGATGGATGATAGCAATTTCCAAGAATTCAAGCTAGATCATTTCTTTTTTTATACTCTCTGAGTGTTGAAACTATCTCTGATATTCTTCAGTGACAGTATCATTTTCAAATAAGCTACTGTGGTGGACATAATGGATGTTGAATTAGTACCATTTTCATTTAATACAAAGCAGAGATCATTATAAGTCTTTTGGTGAAAACCCCATGTCAATGTGACTTTCCATTAGTAGTGATAAGGTTTTAAAGATGGCAGCTGTGGTGGCCATATTGAAATCAGATCAGCATCGTTTTCATTTAGAACAACTTGGATCTCTGAACAAGTCTTGCTGTGTAACCTAAGTGTTGATATAACCATCCATTCTGAGGGAGTATCTATAAAAAGTTTTATATTATAAAAAGTCTTGGGTGAAGCCCCTATTTCAATAAGGACTGCTATTCAGGGGTAGTGATAACAAGATTTTCAAGATGGATGCCTTGATAGCATTGAAGCTATTTTCATTTAGCCCAGCTAGACATCATAATAAATCTGTCAGTGAAAACCATATGTGCATATGACCATCCATTCAGAAGAAGCAGCAATAAAAACATTTTCAAGATGGCCACTGTGTCCACATTGGAAATCCAAGCAGCACAATTTTTATTTAGGACTAACAACTAGACTATAGGATGACTGTGTAAAATTTCATGGCAATCCTCCAAGTAGTTTAGGAGGAGTAGTGATTACAAATTGTGCTAATGGATGGATGGACATCAGGCCATTCTTTAAACTCTCCTGACCAGTGACCAGAAGAGCTGAAAATCACCAGGTCCTTTGGGCCAGTAGAACCAAGATGGGATATTCAAATTAATCCTGGGTGCTGGATTACTTTATTGTTGGATCTCTGTTCCTTGATTATTCTTTATTGAGATGGTTTCAGTGTATATGCATTTGTGAAAACATTTTTGTAAACACAATATGAATGTTTTTCATTAAAATAATGTCATTTACCTAATTTTTCAAACACTGAAAAACATTATTTTCTTTGTGTCTGGATAATTTGTGTACAAGTGAAAATTATAATTTCCTCAAATATCTTCTCCAGAAAATTAATATTTCTATTGTACAGTAATGCACCCAACATGTTCAATGGCAGAAGTGGATTAGGTTGCATTACATTCTGGCTTCCAAATAATAAAAAAACCACTGACTTGATAATATTCTGGTATTTTCTTTTACAAATGAACACTGCAGTTTTGGAATTAGTGTTTCCATTTGTTCATGCTATTGGAGATAAGTGTACACAAAAGTCTCATTGTGTTAGATTGGAGTTAATTTCAGAAATGGAAAAGGTTGGGCTCAATGTCTCAAAAAGAGGGTTAATTCAGAAAATAAAGTGGTGGTCACAGATATCTTTAATGGTTTCTTGTTTATTGAAGAAATTCAAACAATCATTATTATTACAAGCTCGGATTTGTTAATTTCTGCCAAAAACACAACTTTTCTAGCATCATATAGTTTGAATCTGACAATGCAGCATCTGACAACAGTACAGTTTTCTACAATTTCCTTGTCCACTAAAATAACTGTCTGATGTACTCTGACAATGTGCTCTTGATTGATGCCCAAGCCAATCAAACTTAGTAAAGCATTTCTGTCAGCCAATGAAATTGATTATTTCATGCCTCTAAGTACTTTGGCAGCAAGTGCACTCTGTACAGAAAGCTTGGGATGTGAATGATTCAATCAGTCTACAATAAATTATAACAATCTGTAATCTTTATTTCCTTTGGTCTTTTGATGCACCATACAAACTTTCTTGTGCCCAAGATGAAAAATAATGGTCCGCTGATGCAAGAGTGTAGCCTAAAATAAACTCCATTCCCCTTTACAGACAAGCACCTGCTGGATCACAACAAGGGCAATGGTAAAAAAAAACAAACGGATTGGTTCAAGTCCATCATAGTTGATGGCATCTATGTAGGAAATGATGTACAGTTTGATTCTGAGCACAATATGTACTCAAATGGTGTTAAATGAATTTCTTAGCACAAGATAAGTTGTAAATGGTGGCCAGTGGAACTAGTGGAGAATGAACACAGGAAATCGCCAGTACTGGCAAGCTTTCTCACATACCCACATTTGCCAAGTCCAAGACTCGAACCCATGTGGACAGAGGTGTGCAATGGCAGTGGCTGGTAAAGGTGAGTACTTTAGACCACTCAGCCTCCAGGACTCCCATACTAAAAGCAAAATTAGTCAATAGGAAAGGATGCACCAGTTGAATCTAAACATAGTACATTCTAAAGGTTAAAATATTTTGACCCACTCCATATACTGTTGAGAAATAGAAACTTCATGTAATATTGAAAATTATTACAAATTTTGAAAATATGGCATCTGGAAAACTGGATTGTCTGGATATATTGATTAATTATAGTAACAAAAACTCATGAACACATTAATAATTGACATGATCTGTGTTAAGATATCTGGGATGGAATTATTAAGTAGTTAATCAGAGACCTACATTTCTGTATTTTGATTAAATGAATCAAATCTTTGAAATTAGCATACACAAGGTATCAGTGTTCACATCCAGTGGATTAGCTAGATGGATTTTTAATGGAAGCTGCACCATTAAATATACAAATGGCTTTCCCCATCTTCTTCACACTATTCAAGACAATTCAATCCCATTTCTCCATGTTCCTCCCTAAGTATGTAACACTACCGGGTAATTGAGGGGAATAAGTAGGTACTAAAACACCAGCAATATGAACTTTTAGCATGCAAGCTGATTTTACCATCAAAGCCCAAAGGGTAGTAGAAATATGGAATATATTTTGTCTGCTTCAGTGGTGTTGCTGGTGGTCACAGGCGGAACTAAATGATGTCTGGGAACCACCACTGAGCGGAAGTCATAATGGACACAAGTCCAGAGTGGATCAAGCTCCATTTACACTCTTCCAATACAAATTATCGAAAATGCATTTAATTGTGTCCATAAATATTGAATGAAACATTCCCCAGTATTATTGCCAACAGTACATCTTGTTGTCAGACAGCAATAATCTTGTTCATTTCTTGTCATTTAGGGCAAAACCTGAAATGTCTATGCCATTTACGATCTTATGTCTTTCAAGTGCTTCTATACTTCTATGTGATTTATGATTCAACCCAATAACATTATTAAAACTGATCACTATGCCCATTAACTGTTCCTGCTCCTTTAGGGGTCAATTGCTCAATGGCAATTTTGTCATCCCTAACAGGCCAAAAGGGCCCTGTACTGTTAATTCTTTGACCACTATCCCCATGAATAAAACAACTTAATTGGGTCACACTTACTTGTCCCAAAGCAGTCTAAATGGGAGTCTTAGATTAGCATTACTATAAAAGCAATAAGGCACCTTAGTACAAAATTCATCCATGATACTTTTGGATCCAAAGATCTGAATAAACTGGATGAATAAATATTTATTAATCATATAATTTAATTTTTAGTTCTTTGCCTATTTCTCAGACAAATATTTAAGATAAAATTTTCACAATCAAACCATTTCTTACTCCTCCTCACTTGTAATGTACGACAGCAACAGGCATCTAATCTAGAACATATTACACTTGTAACATATGGCAGCAACAGGCATCTAACCTAGAACATATTACACTTGTAATGTAATGCAAGTATAATGCCACCAAAAAAATGTGTTTCCTACTGCACTGGTTTTAAAATTAAGGTAGGCAGATTGTTTTTTTTATAAAAAAAAACGTTTCATGTATTATTTTTTTTTAACTATGAGAGAAAAAGTGCTTGGGTGGGATGGCAATAAGAAACAGGGATTGTCAGCCAACAACTTTAAACCTCGTCTTCCACTCTGAGAGACCCATTCCTTCAATGTGAATTCAAAGATCCTTTATGATGTACCACCACCTGAGACAATCAAGGACATTTTGAGTGAATGTGGTTTATATAAACAAATCTCCAACCATGTTTGCAAGGTCTCACATAGTTTACTTTTATCTTTGATATTATATATTACTTACAAAAGTTTAACATATTTACCTTTAATATTTTAATATTTCATTGGGGTTGGGGTGTGGATTAATCTTCCTACAGTTTTTCTTTAAAAAATTCTTGATACCATTGATAACTGGACTTTTAATTAGCAACATAGAGCCAGTAATGTGCTGACATCCCATTAAAGCCTACAGTTACTGCTACAACAGAATACATTAGAGTAAGAGGCCATAGGAGCATATGTACTCACTTATAAGTCTGACTGCATTACAGTGAGAGACCATAAGACCATATGTACTCACTTATAAGTCTGACTACATTAGAGTGAGAGACCATACGACCATATGTACTCACTTATAATTCTGACTGCATTAAAGTGAGAGACCATATCACCATATGTACTCACTAATATGTCTGACTGCATTTGAGGAGACCAAAGTACTGTATCTAATTCAACTATAAACTGTTAGGACTGATCAATAAAGACTGATCTGTATGGGACAGAATATCAGGGTCTAAGCATTTTACACATACATGGCACCTGCATCTGGATATGTCGTTGCCATAATGTCATTGTTGCGAAAACTTCCTTAATGTATCAACAAAACATGAACTATTTTGCAATCATACTGGTGGGGGGCGAGACCCACACTTTTTAGTGCACTATAGGATTTAAACCAAGGAGACCTGGAATGATGAAGCACAACATGGCAACTTACGACATACAATCAAACAATAATGAAACATGGCATCTAGATGAATTTCAGATGCACGTATAATCTGTTTGTGTGCCAATGGTAAGAAAAAACTTCATCATCTAAAATTTGGGGTAACATAACCACATAACGAGAACAAAACTGATATGTTTTCTTACAGATATCTCCTGCAATAAAGCTACAATTCTTATTAATGCTGAAAATATTAGAATTCATTTGAATAAATCTAATATCAAACAAGTGAAAACTAAGAGTATGGTTATCACTGATATGATATCTTGTGAAATAAAAAAGAAAAATATTTGGTCTACATGTAACATTAGTCTAAATCTATTCATAGTCTATGTACTGATTGTATAGAAATATCCCAGTTTTCATCATTTATGTTCATTCACTATTCCCTTCTCATCATTTTATGTTCAAATGCTATTCCTGTCCCATTATTTTATATTCTTAGCCAGTATTGCTCTCAGACAATTGGTCCAGGCAGTGTGCTAGATGACTATCTGGCAGGGTGTCTAGGCAACATGGCCATCAGGGGGCATGATGCAAGCCACATATCATCGGGTCATTTTAAGTGTTGTATGGTTTCTGCTCAGGGCACACTCTTAATTAAAGAGGGCGTTTTTTAAATATATTTTTAATGAAACTGCTTTGGTGTATTTAAGATATTTACACTAGTGGTAAAAATGTACCCACTCCTCTGATAAATTATGTAAAGTTGATACCAAATTTGCACATGCTAAATTCATCTATGTGCAATATATTACACATCTGGAGAGTTAAGAAAACAGGTTCCCCCAAAAGACCAGTGTACACCCATGGGGAGGGTAGAATGTCAATTCAAAGAGAGCACAGTGCTGCAACCTCCAGAAACAGACTTGGGACAAAACTGTTATTCAAGAGAAATCCATGAAATGTCTGTTCATTCTTTTTTCATTTTCAACTTTGTTTTATGGGCATCAATCAATGGAATATCTTCCGATAAAGGTTCTGAATTTCGTTCTTTTTCATTTTCAACTTTGTTTTATGGGCATCAATCAATGGAATATCTTCCAATAAAGGTTCTGAATTTCCATTCTTCATTTTTCAAAGGTCTGTATTTTCCCAAAATTTTTCACTCATCTTTCTCTTAGTTGTTTCATCATGGTTGATGGTCAAAGGATTTCCTACTTTGGCCTTCTGCATGTCAAGGATGGGCATCAGTAATTCACTTCTACTGCAACTTGTTATCAAATACACAACTTTCAATGCATGCTGTGTATTGATGATACACACTTAATACCAATACAAGGATAACTTCAGCATATTACAATGTAACTTTCCATTTATGAAAAATATGGGAACACGCTAACGGCACTATTTATATCATAGTTATTTTAAATTTTCCAGGCAGTGTTTTACAATATTAATCTTTAAAATGACTGAAAAAATACCCAACACATTTAGAATTTATGTGAACAGATTGAATCACGGATATTTTTAATCCAACACGGCCAAGCCAGAAAATGTTATCAAGGAAGCAAACAGTCATGATTTGGCTTCATATTAATGTTACTGTTCCACTGAGAATAACTGAATCTAATTAAATATTTAAAACACTTGTTTATCCCATTACTATACATATGATAGTAATTCTTGTATATTTTGGTACATGGGATAGAATAGGAGTCTTTCACCCCATTCCTTAGTGACTTCCTTTCAATGTGGATGTAATCTGTCAACAGCAAACATTATCTGTGCTGTCACCATGAAAACGCACAAAAGCCCCATGAAAAAGCAATCCAAAAGATGATAATCCTTACAGCCATCAAAAGCAAAAAAATTCCCTTCCCATATGCCCTGCAATCAATTATGATTCCCATCCCAGGCACTGGATTTCATCCCATGGGGTTGAGGTCAGCATCTTGATAAACATGGCAAGTTTAACTCCCACTGCATGCTGGGTGAGAAATTTACAAAGTACCTTTCAAGACTGGAAAGAATTGTTTATTTACTCAGGTCCATACTCAGCTGGTTAGTAAGCTTCAAAATCTTAATCAAGATTACTCCAAAGATAAAGTGACTCCAAATTTTGGGGCTACCAAACTTTGATGGCTAAATGCTTGACCCTGAAACCATGGGGCAACCACACTCATCTTAAATATCATTTCAAAATGGTAGGCCTTATTGATGTTACATCATGCAAGAGACAAATCTGTAATACATATTGTTTGGCTTATCTCAACTGCAATTCAAAATCATCTCTCTGCTTGACAAGTTTAATCGCAATTTATAAAACCAATTTATTGCCCATGGTTTGTGCTGCATTAGCATAAAAAACATGTACAAGGCAAAATTCGTGATGGATGAAATGGTTTGTCTGTATTAACCAAGCTCAGATTTATGACTAAGTCTGCTTCAAGATTACTTCCTTACAATAATTCGTAAAGCAATTGGGACACACAAGTTGGAAATAAGAATAAATTTTACATAAATATAAGGTAAAGGTCTGTACTTACTGGCCAAATAATCTACTTTCTATTGATTTATTTTGACCTCATCTCCATGTATACCTTACGATAAAGAACTATGATTTGAGGTTTTTCAAGAACTTATGGTATGATTTTAGGTTTTATTTCTTCATGGATAAGAAATAACCCTGGGACACAAGGGAGATCAGACAGGGCTTCTGAGCAGACAGAATTAAATTAATCCCAAACAAATTTCCTTCAACCATAAAGGTGCAATATCTTCGCATTCAAGATTCTAACCAGTGTTAGAAAGATATACTGAAAATTTTTTCCCCACATATCTTGCAATTTCATAAATATTTTGGAATGACTTGCTAGGAATAATATCCAGGTAGTACTGAAACTTCACAAATTAGTTTTTGGCTTCTATCACTTTACTTCTTCTACCTGATTTAATGACATGTACATTAACAAGCAAGAGTTGCCAGCATGAACATCTCTTGATCTTGTCCATTCAAATGACCTTGACCATTGGGACAGCCCTTGTGACCTTAACCTTGCAGCTGGGGGGTGTGTGTAGCTATACAGTGGCTCCCCCTGACCAGCAGCCACCCACTCTTTGCAGCCAGAATCCCTTGGTACTGATGAGTTTGTGTTCAAAAGTACCCCTCAAGAAAGACCACCCTTCTAACATGACCAGCGGCTAACATATTAGTGCACAAATGTAAAATTTACCCCTCACAAGCGGACATATTTTATAATTGATATGTGTCCAGAACCAATATTTAAATACAGTATGGAAAGTAATCCGATTATCTTTCCCATGTCTGTTTCAGGATGTCTGGTTTTCATTACTGATGGCTAAAGTACGTGCACAAATAGGTTATTATTACTATGTCATTAATGCCAACGTCTCCAGGAAATGAGGTCAGCAATGTTTTGATAGAGCTTTGGCCTTCACACAGCGGGGTTTTGCTTGTTTAATTATTTTAATTGCTGATTGCGACTGGACGTAATTTCAAGATCATAACATGGTCAGATAGAAATGGAATCAGCTACGTTTTGATAGAGCTTTGGGCTTCAAACAGTAGATTTGTTTTTAAACTGACGATTATGACCAATGTAATTGTCAAGATCATAACATGGTCAGATAGGCTAAAAAATAGAATTTGTGAATTAACAAACACACACACACACACACAAAAACAATTAACCTTGAACAAAACTGGGTACCAGACAAAGACCAAAAAATCACATGACAGTACCTTATGACTTCCTTTATAACAAGGTTTTTCATTTTTGCAGTACTGTACAATTAGCAACATAGGAATAAATCATCACAAAACTTTAACATGTCATCACGTAAACGAAGAAATAATACTTCAGAAGGAAAAGTAAAAGTTATTAGACTTGACGACAATGGAGAGAGATGACTTGTCGAAATATTTTAAGTTGGCAAGATTCTAACAAACAAGATCGTAAAAGATAAGGAAAATATTCTGTAGCAGTGGGAAAATGGAGTATATGGAAAAAGAATTATTTTAAATATGAAACAACGTATGTACCAAGATTTAAATATTTTTGAATGGTTTTGTAATGGGCATGCCAATAATATTCTACTCGCATTCCACATCTAAGACTATAAACTATTAATTTGTTACCTTGAAATAACCCTGTTTTTAAGTTATATGTATCTTTCTTGCTATAGACACATACACATCTCACAAATATAGTCCCCCACTTGAAAGGCCACCCGTTTTATAAGGCCACTTTCCCAGTGCAGAAGGGGTGGCCGTATATGAGGGGGACCACTACAGTACACTACACCGGACACATTGACATGCTGACAGTTTAGTCCTTATATATTTTTGGGCAAAGAAGTTATACGATGAAGTGGTCAGCTTTCAGTGATTGCTTGAAACCTGTCCTACATAGAGAGGGTTTCATCCAGCAGCTGACCTAGTTGTTCTCCACCTTGTTTTCGGACATGACTGGTGGTGAAGAAGAATGGCATGAAGACAATTCATGCTGGAGTATCCACTTTGTTATGCAGGTACTGATTAATAAAAATATTTGGACTGACCACTGCATTCAGATATTACGCATGAATCTTCTGCTGATGATCTAAGGCGTTAAACCCTTTAGAACACTCACATGTTTAGTATTAACACCTGTCAGAACAGAATACCTGTGTATTCAGAGGCTGCCTTTGGATTTGAAACACTGATGCATACATGAAATGCAGCATCACCGCATGGCAAGAACAAAGTGTTGTAAGCGTTACATGCATTTGTCAGTTCCAGGTAATATATGCTTTGCTATATGGTTGCTGCTTTTCACCGATGTCAAATTTTATAACAATATTTGACAAAAAGATTTGGTAGCAAAATTAGTTATTTCTTGCTTCACAGCCATAAACAAATTAAAACATACCTGTGCTTGATGGTAACAATGGTGCTTATACAGCAGATTAAAGTTTGCTCCAACAAAGTAAAAAGGCTGATACACCTTTGATCCGAGTTTCAGTAACAACCAAGGTATCTTGCATTTTACCACTGGACGGTCAATTAACTGGACGGTCAATTATCAATTACTGAATACAATTCGAGACATACATACCACTCCCCCTGCAAATTTCAATGAAATTTAGCTGCAGGACATCTCAAACTCACAGCCTGAGGAGAACTTTTCTAGCACTTAACCCCCCACCCATCCAATAAAGGAAATTTTCATTTATTAAAGAAATTGTATCAAGTATTTTAAGTATGGTCTCAATTACTAATAAATAGTGAAGAAATTTTATAATACATCAGAGAAATAACTGTATTTAAAAATGTATTAACAGTTTCATTCATTTGCCCTGATTCAGTTTAATTCATTTGCCCTGATTCAGTTGAATTCATTTGCCCTGATTAGTACCAGTGTCCTGTCTTTATAACACTTCATACAAAATATTGGCATTTCAATGAGACTGCCTTGTACTGAGGAATGTCCTAATGAGACGATTTCCTGGTTATGAATTAAAATACAAAAATATCTAACGTGGCAAAATTAAAATTCATTCTCAAAGAAAAGAACATAGATAAAAGTGAAATGACTGGGTATTTGATTACTAATTTAGTGGATCCATGACCATACAAAGAGGGCAGTAATTAAATTATTAACAAAATGCCTGTCTTGTCTTTTAGTTTTGTTCCCAGTTAGATTTAAATCATGCAAGGAAACACCAAATTCTCAACAACAAAAAAACTGCAATCCACATTAATATTAATTGTATCCATCCACATGCACTGACACACACAAAACAAATCAGTCTATTCACTGTATAACCCCACTCAACAAGGAAGCGCTGAAATCAGAATCGACAGATTCATAATATGTAATATAACAACAAATGCTGTAGATCCAGATCTGCAGAGCATTATGGGATATCAATAGATCCAGATCTGCAGAGCATTATGGGATATCAATAGATCCAGACCAAGAGAAGCATTATGGGATATCAGATCAGGATTAACTTCTAAATTCTTATTAAAAATACATAGATATGACTGCCCATTCTCAGCACCCTGTATTTCCATGTATTTGCATTGTAAACAAAATGGTCCAGCCCTACAGATGTAACAGCTGTTATATAATTACAGTAAATCAATGATAATTATTTTCCAATGCTTGAAGGTAATTACCTCCTGTACTGGCCAATGAAGTGGAAGAACGCAGTCTCGTAATAACAGAGGGGATGCAAAAGTTATCATCTCCTATATAACTTAAAGAGGACTAACTCTGCATATATTTTTTGTCTTTCGGTATACAAGGTTTCAAATCAGGATCCAATAATACAAAGTTCCCTCTTTATAACACCTACCATATATACTTGCTTATAAGTTGAGTCAAACTGCAAGCAACAAAGATCCCAATCTGCCGTAGCATGATGCATATGCAGATTAGAGTCTGTGTTGTTTGTTCTACTGATTACTCTAAACAAACTACACAGACCCAGATCTGCCAGTGCATTATGAGCCTGCAGATCTGGGTTTGTGCAGTTTGTAGTTGGACTTTTCTTAAAGATGAGTACATATGGTATTTATGGAAGTCATATTAGCAATTGGCATTATAAAACAGAATTTAATCAGTCTGATGGTTTTGTTGTTAGAAGAAAGGTAGCCATACAGTGGGTTATGTGCCATACAGTGGGTTATGTTACAGTAAGGGACCATAATTTTGTCTTACTGTGGTGCAGCAGAGTCTACTAGGTATGCCTGCAAATATATGAAACGTGAGCAATTGCACAAAAAAGTTGTTCGATATTATAATGGGGGTGGGGGTGGTGAAAAAATGATATGATAGTACAGTTAAAGATCAAGACCGTTTTCATTCCCAGCCACCATGCAGTTTATTGTGGCTGAAAAACTTATGTTTTTGGAACCTACAAGGGTGTGACCAGTTCATATTGAGCTTGGGTGGGTGGGGACTGGGATTTTTTTCTTTCATCTCAAGTTTTTTTTAAATAAGAAAAAGCTATTATAATAGATCTACACCATTAGTAATTTTCCCTCAAATAAGAGTAACAATATTTTTTAACATATTTGGGAGACTTAAAATATTCTTTTCCATTGCACACTCCTCCACAATTAAATAGTTAATCTCGAAATGAAATGAACCTTTGTACTGGACTTTGTAGGCGGCAATGTTGGTATAATGACATAATTTTCAATCGATTTGATATGATGCATAGTTACAAAGAAATAAAATTCTCTCAATGTAAAATTTTTGTGTGTAAAACATACATTAATGAAACTAGCAGAAAAAAAAGGATTGATGTCATCATATTGATAACTGGTGTGTTGATTGTGCCTTTGAACGTCAAGATGAAAATGGCAATATTTTGTATATCTACGAGGACAAACTGTCAATCTGCCCACCAAACAGATAAAATCTGGCTGAAAATGATTTACTTCTGTGGTAAAGGTAGACAAAATGTTGCTAGCTCTCTCAAGATGTATATCCTTGTGAACAAGTCTAGTACAACTGCAAACAATATATACACTGTCAGATAAGGGTCTGTGATGTTTCTCTTACAACACAGACCCAGTGCATCATGTGACAGCAGATCTGGATCTGTAGTTTGCAGCAAGAGTATAATCATGGCAGAATAGTTATAAAAATGAAAAACTCCTAGCAAAAATATTTACTCTTTTTATAAGGCCATTACTGTATTAATTTCGAATAATGCACTGGATATTTCAGCATTAACTATCAAAAATAGATACAATATGTTTTTAGACTTCTATTATACAGTAAGTCGAGATTCCATCTGAGCCATCTATGAAGAAAAACACTAAAACTTTTTTTACGATGATCTAACCTGAAATATTTTATGAACAGTGTAATTATTTGTTTATAATTACAACAGGTTTGAGGGAAATTTGACTAACAAATTTCTGACATAAAACTTGCCATTATCTGCATTCAGAGTGACATTTTTACATACTCTTTTCCCAGTCACATTTTCATAACCAATCCATCCATTGCTATCAATATAAAATCTGTGCTAGTAATCAGGAAGAAACCATCAGCGAAGATTTAATTTTCAGTGAAAAGAAGACATAAATTTGGAAGATAGTGACATTCATTGGGTAGAGGAAATACCTGTCACTATTTTATGATGCAAGCGCCATTAAAAAATCTTTTGGCACTAATTCCACTATTCAGGTAAATTATATTTTTTTAAGCCAAGTCAATAAATCATTTTGCTTTTAAAAATTGATTACAAGTGTGAGCTAATGCTTCAGCATGGACAGCCCAATGCATTATTTTAATTTCCTAATATCATTTGTGTTTATTTACTACAATACCCAAGTGTAAAAAGCAAACATTTTAGAATTTTGTGTTCATGTGGTACAATTACCATTTACATATCAATGTTGCTACTTCTCTGAAAGAAAACAAAATCTTCACATAGCACAAGCTGTATGTATGCCACTATGGTACAGTTATATGTGTGACCCTGACCCTGACAAATCAACAGTTCAATCAATAAGATTATAATTTGTCCTCAACCAATGAAATATAACCAAGTTCAGAAATCTGTGGATACAACTAGGCATACTGTGCAAATATGTAAAAGCAATGGCAAAATCAATTGTCAAAAACTGTGACCCTGACTTCTGACCATAAAAAACCTAGACCAATAGGCTTCTATCTTCGATACTGTCCTTCATGTACACAGTGTTTGACTGGATAATCGGTATTCTGAAACATCTTTTATAACTGGGTGGAAAAATGTAAAAAGAATAATACAATACACCTTAGAAGTATACAATCTCAAAACTTTCACTTTGTTGTCTCACTATACTTGTACTGTATTTACAAAGAACATGTTTTCTTATAAAGTTTTCTGCTTAATATATCCATATTTTTTATAAATATTTTTTGAAATAAAAATTATTATTGTGTGTGCGACTATGTACATGTACTCAGTATGTAAATATGTATATAACAGAGATCATTAAGGACCTTTAGTTCTATGCAACTAATTGTGCCAAGCTCTTCAAATAAAGTCATTATTATTATTATTATTAAATAATTATGTCACGCTAGCCAGTATTTTCATCCTGGACACAGTGTTAAGCAATAAATGCTAAAATAATTTAGATTTATGTCACTGGGCTAATGCTAATGACCAAAATTACAAATAATTATTGCCAGGGTTCACTGGCGAGATTTAAAATCCATATTTGTTTGACAAAGCATGCCAAATAACCTGCTAATACACTAATACTGATTACCATCTAGATTTGGTCGGGTCAAACTCCAAACAACGTCAACCTTGATCTGCCGTCACATAACGTACCAGAAGATCAGGGTCTTTTTTTGATCCATTAACTGATCATGACTAAAGCTTAACAGACCCAGATCTGCTGGAACATTATGCAATGGCAAATCTGGGTCTATGCAGTCAGCAGTTGGAAATGACTTGAAAGCAAGTATATAGTAGTACATCTTTGGCAGCAAGATCTGGGTCATGAGATTAGAGGAAAATTAAAATTTTACCATGGTGCCAAAGTTATTGTTTAAATTGTTAATCAATGGGCAAAATTACAACAAAATGTTACCATATGTACTTCCTGACAAGTCAAGTCAAATCATAAATGTCAAAGATTTTGATCTGCAGTAGAAAATTGCACTTGCAGTTCAGGGTCTCTATTGTTTGTTCTACTGATTACTCCTAACAAACTGCACAGACCCAGATCTGCTGGTGGATAATACTATGGCATATTCAATTCTGTCCAGTTTGCAACTTGACTCCCCTTACAAGAAAGTATATACAGTATAGACTCCAAGAACATTTACATACGTTGTACTAAAATATGTCAAATCAAGGTTAAAGGTGAGGACTTCGCTCTCTAAAAGTAACACAGTGACTAAAAGGGCATACCAGTAGTAAAATAAAATGATAAATTATATCCTGACAACCTTTAGTGAGACTAGAATACCATGAAGGAACCGATACTCTACATGCTTAAAAAATACCCCCCCTTCCTTTTGTTCTTTTTATCTGAGTATTGAAAAAAATCTTGAACGTTCTCTAGTCATGCTAAATAGCTTGAGTGTGTATGTGTGTTAAATATTTCTCTGTACAATTCCTGAAATTTATTACAAAACACGTGCTTTAATGCTGAAAGACGCATCACATTTTGAAAAATGTGATTTTTCTACAGCTATGTCAAGTAATACCTGAAAATTAAGTTTAAAATTTTCCTTGTTACCTTTCCTTCCAGTTTATTCTTGCAAAAGCTTAACCACATAAAATGTAATTAATGCAACACCTGTTTCCATAACTGATGAGATAATCCTATAAAAAAAAAAACCAACAAACTCTCCAGACCTATGTGAACAAGCAACAAGTTTTTACCAAGCCTGAAAGAGCTGATGACATGTAACAACACAGAGTATCTTGTGTAGGTAGATACCTAAAAAGAAAGTTTGATTTTGCTTGTTTTTATACAACTTATTGAAGGACGTTTAATGCCGTTACCTGTCCATACATTTTTGTCTCCACACTGGAGTATACAGAATATGCTCACCAACTATAAACATGTAGATCTGCCATCATGTCAAGGTCTATACAGTTTTTATTCGGACTCGGTCAGAGCATTATACAAAGGCAGATCAAATTCGATGCTATTTGCAGTTGGATATGGTACATGCTGCAACACGAGGCTGGCTAAAGCTCATACACTGAGCCTGCAACCAAGCTTCAACAAAGAAGGAATTTACTGAGGTAAACTTAAGGTGCAGACAAGTGTATGAATGGACATGTATAGGGACAGAGAAATAATTGTTGAATTGAACTTCGCTCCAGGCAGGCCCAACAAAAACAATTAGGCCAACAAAAAAAATGTGTTTTCTGGTCGGCCAACCATGTTTCTCATTGCCAACCCTAGCACTCTTTCCCCCTCCCCCAAAATACAATAATAAAAAAAATCTCTCCCCCCCATCAAATTAAATATATATAATGTTTAAATTTTAACAAAACTACAATCCTTCTGAACTTAATTTGAAAACCAATGCAATACGAAACACTCCTTTTTTCTTGGCCTTACCTGGCAGCTCAGGACAGGTTGAAAGTTTTGCTAACAAGTTACATTTTGTGCTATGTGTCCAAAATCTTAAATATAACAGGGAAAAAAAAAAAAGGCAACTTTCATGTAATCTGATAATATTCTGCTTCTGGGCAAAATTTTAGATATTTTCTGCAACCACTTTGTTAACTACTGATTTCATCTTACAGATAAATGTCTGACTACAATATCTTTCTTTTCAAATGACACCAAGACGTTAAAAACAAGGCTTACTTGGAATATGATGTTTCCAAAATTAAGGATGCTATTATACAATCTCTTTCTCTTAAAAACAAACGGAGTACAAAATCTGAAACATAATCTAAAGGTTAACAATGCCACGCCTGGCACTGCCAGCAATGGAAAAGTGACACACGGTTTGCAACATTAGGTAGGCAAGACCAATCATCCAACCATGCTTACTTTATGTACATAGCATTTGCTATAAAAATAAAGCAAGACATTTATTTCTTTTATTAAAACATTTTATGGTTCAAAGCAAAATTTACAGAGAACCTGTGTGAAAAATAATAATACTTTACACAGAGAAAATTGACATCTGCTTGACAGGTTCCATTACACAAATTAGTAAAACCCCATCATCATGTTTAGTTTTATGTGAAACAACAGATCTAAGGCCAAGTGAAATTTCCATATTTAAAAATAACAACAGAACACAACTATGGACAACTTGTGGGAAAGGAAAAGTTTTTTTTATGGGGGGGGGGGATTCATCAACCACCTTCTGTTAAAACCATGGATTTGGGGGATTCATCAACTGACTGAAAGTTGAGAGGGGGCATTTTAATTATCATTATTGCAAACAAAATGTTATCCAACCTAACACCAATTCTGAGAAGTTGTGATACCTGAAAAGCCAGTTTACTATTAAAACAAAATCTCCCCATTTTCAGCATCATCTGGGGATGACCCAAGATAAAAATTTCAGATGCAGAACAAAACAGAATTTAAATGGATCTTAAATAACTTTTACTTCAAAAACAAAGAAATTAAATGTATCTTTAAATTCATCCAATATACAAATTTATGGAACCGGGTATATCTGTAAATTTTGTTCGATGAATCTGTACGCATTTATTTATTACACTGAATCTGGGGACCTGAATGGCCAAGTGGTATAAAGTGCTTGCCTTTACAGTTCAGACATCTCACCTGTCTGCATGGGTTCATGTCTCAACTTGGTCAATGTGGGTATGTGAGAATGCTTGCCAGTAGGTTCCTGTGGGTTGGTGGTTATTCCCGGGGGCTTTTCTTCCACCAAACATACTGGCTGCCATGTACAGCACTATCACATGCAGAAAAAGTGACATTACTGCCTCCCCCATTACACTAAATCCGACGTTAAGTGATATCTTCATGCTGGTGTAAAAGGATCTTTTCATGCAAATGATCAATGATGGGGATTAGACAAGATCTGTGTTGGAGACACTGATAATAAACTGCAACTGCAGTTCTACAAGACAGACAGAAAAGTTTCCAACTAATATGGTAAACACATGGGCTTCCAATGTGTACACAAAGTTGAGGACTTACCCACTACTGGTAGTATTTTCTGTTGTGTCAACCTCCCTGTCTAGTCGAGCACGCTTTATCTGGAAAAGAATAACAAAAAACTGAATATTGTCTAAGTCTGACAGTCACACAAGGATGAAACCTTACTACCTGGTGTTAAGGCCCCACAGTGGTGGACCTCCTCTGGTCAACATATAAAGGCTGGCACAATATGTCACAGCATATCAACTCCATTTACGCCAACTGGTCCACATGAAATCAGTCAACCTAATTTTGTGCTGTGTATTATTTTACTAATGATTTTTCAGAAGAACAGTAAAGACTCTAATATGGTGCAATATGATATTGGGGAAGCCTGAGAACTTGGAAGACTGACCACACTTTAGCTGTGCATTTAAAAAAAAAATTTTTTTTAAATGTATTATGTAGGACAAAATTTTGCACTTTTTGTTCATCTATATAACAGCAGACCAAGACACAAATGGCTATACAGTCATGAGGCAATGGTAGAGTTCCTTTTCTCGTTACAACAGTAGCTAACCTGAGATGACTTAGGCAGGATTTGAACTTGCAACCATTGGCTTTCATTTCCAGCATTCTAACCACCCAGACAGACACTGTAACTAAAAACCTCTGAAATCAGGGAAATTCCTCAATGACTTAAGCCCAACTTGGTTTTATGACAATATTTATTGTTCAGAAATACTGCATGTGTGGAGTACACGTTAGTCCTACAAGGATATGACAGATTACCAAGATTATACCAACAATTTCTCAAAGGCAATACACTGAGGATATCCTAACTTTTAAATTAGATAGAAAGAAAGATTTCATGAGCAACATGGCAACATTGTTTTGTCACAAGAGGCAAAACTACAAGTGACATTACAGATATATTCTCACTTCATAAGTGAAACATTTCCTGATAAAAAATGTAGCTTTTCTTTTTAATTATAAATATTTGAAAAAGCCAACAACTTGTAATGCAATTAATGGCTGTGTTAAGATATCAATAAAAAAAAGTTGTGACATTTTACAATAATTTAGGACAGTGACATTTTTCAAATTTAGTTCATATGCATTGTGCATTTTGTTGAACTCATGGAAGTTTTCATGTCACCTTTGTTGCTTGTCTGTTCCCAAGTTCTCCAGTTTTCAGGTAAAATTATTAGCATGAAGATAATTCTAATAAAAAAAGTGTTAGTACTGTATTTAATAAAGAGTTGTGTTTTTTTCCTCAAAACATGCCATTGAGTGTAAAAGGCATGGGTAAAACTGATATTCTACTAAACAGAAACAAGTCATGCAAGTCCAGTCATTGACAATTTGCAAGTCAAGTCACTGACAATTTGCACGATTCATGCAGACAACCATTTTTGTTGTTGTTGTTTGGCTTTAATGCCATTTCTCAGCACATGATAGGTTACATGGCAACCATTAAAATGGTGAGGAAAACCCTGGTAAGAAACATCAACCCACAAGAAGCTACTGGCTTTCTTGGGTACCCATGTTGACTAAGCGCAAGACTAGAACCCATACTGACAGAGTTGAGATGGCATTGATTGGTAAAGCAAGTGCTTTAGTCCACTCCTCCACCCGGGGCCAATAAAAACCATATTTTTGCACAAGTTACCACTGTGGGGTTTGTTCGTATGCATTTTTACAAGACATCCAGTTGCTTACATCAATGTACAGTTTTTTTAGAGAGATATAAGTATAGAAATAAAAGCTTGAATAACATGTATAGTTTCTAAAGGGGAAGAAAGTATTTTTAAAAGTGATATCAGCACTAATACATTTCAGGAAATATGTAACAAACCCTGCCTGATACACAAACACATTGCAAGAGGGTACCTAGATCTGCCATTTTTGAAATACCATATACACTCACTTATGAGTCTAGCCAAACTGTAAACAACAAAGATCCTGATCTGCCATAGCATAATGCACCTGCAGATCAGGATCCTATGCTGTTTGTTCTACTGATTACTCCTAACAAACTGCACAGACCCAGATTTGTGGGTGCAATAGGCAATGGCAGATCTTGGCCTGTGCAGCTGTCTCATCAGTAAGTACATATGGTATCCACCTCAAATTTGGACAATGCCTTACAAGCCGGTTTATACAGTAACCATTAAATGTTGTCTGTTCATGGCAAGATTGCCACAAAAAATGCCAGTAACTTCTGAAGAAAACTAGGCTGGTCAACTTGGGTGAATGAAGTCTGAGACCTGGGGGTCAACTTCTTAAAACTCAAGTGAAAAGTTCATTGTTACCTCCAATACTCACAAGACGAATATATTTTTTGTGGCTTAATTCCAAATTTGCCTCTTTTATCATCTTTTCTTCTTGTTGAATGATGAAGCATGTTTAATTTAAATGTATTATCTTGAAGACCTTCTGACCTTAAACAAAGTGTTCCTCTACCTTCCCATAGCCTGTTAATGAGTCAGCTGTTAAGTCAGAAATGGTGTTCTAGAATTCCATGATGATTAGGATTTAGCCGCAGTAGAATGAAGCAGACATAATGTAGATCACTGAATGGAAGAAGAAAGAAAGAAAAAAACCCCACATCTAAACATGTTTTCGAATCACTTTGGTAAGAAAATTTCAAGAGTTGTGAACAATGATCGTCAGACAAAATTCAGAGACACGAGTAATTTCTTAATTCTGAAAATGTTTTCAAAAAAGTATGTTTCCAAGTACCATGTAAGTAAAATAAAAAATGCAGTTAAGATATGTTAAGGAAATAAATTTTATAGCATGCTTTCCATGTCAATTTCTAATACACTGTACCATTTCTTCATTACACCCATCCCACCTTTGTTCTCAAGGTAGATAACTGAAATTCTTCTGCAGAAAAGAGTATCTTCTTTCCAACAGTGACTTTGACCTCTGACCTTCTGACCACAAATTAGATAGGCTTCTTCCTCACCCTTATGTTTCTGAGCTGAAGCCATTTTCTTTTTCAGCCAGTGGCCTTATGCCAGTCATAATGCGCCGGCAGATCTGGGTCTGTACAGTACGTGGTTAGACTCAACTTACAGGCGAATTTATATGGTATGTCAATGAATTGGCTAGTTGGCAAGTAAAGTAGCTAGGACAAGGCATAAAGTCCATTAATTCATTGTGTAATTATGTTTTCAATTGATGAATATGCACAAATGACAGAAACATAGTCCAGTTTGTGATTTATATCCCACAGGGGCATAGTACAGGTTTATTGTGTCTAGCTTATGTCATAGTCCATTTAGGAATGCAGTTATCTGCTAGGAAAAGACATTAATTTCATGGTAATAGGATTGTGTATCAGCATCAGGTTGCCAACTGACCCATATTAGCCTTAGTTCTGTTGTATTAAGAGAAGACAATATGATTATGGGGATTATTTTCCTATCCCTGAAATAAAAAAAGGCCTGAAAAATATTTAGGTTGCACTGTTATTTGTTTAAAGGGGGAAAAATCCCTCCATATCTGTAACATGCAGTGGGGAAAGACAGCAGACAACCAAGCTATGGTTGATGACTCAAAGATACAGGAGAGATAGAGAGAAGAGGACAGGAAACAACCAGGTTATGAAGGCATGCTGAGCAAAATGAGTTTGATCGTTCACTTGATTATATGATGACATTTGTTTTATCAGTATAATAGAATGGCTAATTGAATTTCTTAGAAAGTTTGTGATTTTATTTCAAAGAGAATGTGTATCCTTGAAATATCATGTTAAATTTCATTTTTGTTATGCAACTGATTGTTATATTTTATTGTCAATTATCTCCTACATATCGGAAATCAACCAAACGTACCAAATGACAAGTGGACATCCCTAGCAGGTACACAGTCTGATTCTATACAAAATCATTCTGAACATTTCTGACTCGTCCCTAATACAGTGACTGATTGCTGTGTGGATAGTCCTTTTCTCTGCGTACAAGGTGGCCGTGTGAAAAGGCATTGTAGAAATTAGTACAGAGATGCTGTACAA
This sequence comes from Sinohyriopsis cumingii, assembly GCA_028554795.2. Classification (NCBI taxonomy): domain Eukaryota; kingdom Metazoa; phylum Mollusca; class Bivalvia; order Unionida; family Unionidae; genus Sinohyriopsis; species Sinohyriopsis cumingii. The sequence continues at coordinate 133,961,544 of CM068824.1, forward strand.
ATGGATACTTTCTACAAGTAAACAAGTGTTCATTAGGTATGAAATGTAAGAAAGTAAATGGACTTCTACATTCTTTTGGAATAAATAGCATAATGTGTTATAGAATGAGGATTAAAGAAAAGAAGTCCAAAACTGATTCTATTTAGTACTCAAAGACTGATGCTGAATGATGTTACCAGGTGCTACATGAAAGTGTGACATAATTTTTTTTATATAAAAACTTATGTAATCTAAAAATGTTAACTTCATGTGCCACTATAAAATAAATCAATCACACTCTACAATAAATTCTATTTATGTGGGTTACAAAGTATCAGCATGCATATAGTGCAGTGCAAGGACAACAGGGTTGGATCCAGAAATTTAGTAATGTTGGGGGTGGGGGTGATGGTGGCATATAAAAGTAGGCAAAAATCTGACGGATGGAACCACCAGCAGGTAAAACCTCTTGGAAGCTCCTACATTTTAAGCATTTTCTGGGAACAAATTGATCCATGTAACTGCACAAACATTTCTTTACAAAATGTTGTGTTTGTTTTGCACTAAATTTATTTGACATGAGTGCACATGATGACTAGTAACCAACTCAAATTTTGTCTGGTAATGAAAATGCAACAAAAAATAAACAGTGTTCTGTGGGGAAATACCTCACATCTTGCACAGTGTTCTGTGGGGAAATGTGTCACACCTCATGCAGTGTTCTGTGGGGAAATGTGTCACACCTCATGTAGTGTTCTGTAGTATAAAGAAAGTCCCACTTCACACAAAAAAACCTCAGTGGAAAAAAAATGTTAAATGGCTTACCCAAGAAAGTTTAACACAAAATCCAAACATGGATTCTAAAAATTTCTAACAGAAACATCACTGTTGCTGTTGGAAAGTGATATTTACAACTCGCTATCCACTAATGCAAGAGAAAAGCAAAAACATAACTTACTGTGACTGATCCTGGGGTGTCGGACTCGGACTGAGATGAAGGACTAGGTGAAGACACAGAAATATCCCCCAGTGTGTAATTATAAATAAAATTACTTGATCCCAACAACATGATTTCACTTTTTTAAACGTCCAATCAATAGACAGAAAATACAAGCCTTGATCTACATTAATCACATGAAGGATCAGCACGTACCACTCATGTTCGTGTTTGATTCAGATTGTTTTTAAAATAAAGTCAATCACAGAAGTAACAAATGTAATAATTTTTCATTTAAAGACAATCATGGTAAATAAACTGGAGCCAAGAAAAGTTAATCCAATGGTACCATTTCTTTTAGAAGAAAAAAATTCCAGTCAGCTTTATTTTTCTCACTTATTCAGTTACAAAACTTCATGGAATATTCTGGCTGATGGATGCAAGGATGTAAAAGCATTCAAAAATGTATGAATCTGATTTCTTGGCTTTTTTCCTTTGAGCTTCCATTACAATAGAACTCAGACAAGCATTGATACAATAATCATATTTTACAACTTCAAAACAACAGCTGTACATACACATATACTTTTGTTCCCATCTCTAGCAAAGAAGTTGAACATCTGTAAATCATCAAATATGAATGATTTGAGTTTTATATTAAAAAAGTACTTCGATGACTCAATGATGAAGTAAAAACTGGTCCCCCCCTCCTTGAAAATGCTGTTTATGCAGTCAAGATCAACAACACTTCTGAAAACACTTGTGTGATGCAGAGAATGGACTGGCAGATATCAAGTTAGGATTTTCCTTCACTGTGCTTGCCTTGGTTCTGAAATAATGAATCTTCCAAGAAGGCTTCAAATAAAAAATCCCAATATTTATCTTCCTTTTTGCTCACTGAGAACAGTTCACAACCTATATCCTCGCATGGGTCCACTTAGTCAACAAAATTCTGTTTGTGAAGAAACTTGATAAAGTTAGATAAAAGCAAAAAACTTTTCTTCCTTCGGATCCAAATTAATGTCTGACCAAACTAGCTTCTTAACTCTCCTCCCTCCTGATCTGACTCCTCAACTGCCCACTGGCTCAAAAAAACAATACAAAACTGGAAAAACAACTGAAGAAAAATACAAGAGCTTTTTGTTTTTCCTCCTTGTTTCCAAACTAGGTGCAAGTTCAGTGGTTCCCACTCTATCTCCTACCTCTTAAATGCTTTCCCCAGAGCAGTTTATCTAGGTCAACCCAAACTCAAGAATGTTGTCTGTCTCCTCCCAAGCTAACCAAGCACAGTTTCTTACCACAACTTGTGAATGTGGAAAGAATGAGGGATGCTGATAAGAGAAGCATTAACATGGCATAGCGGGGACCTCTACAGGTCTCAGAGGGATTCCCTGCTGTACACACACACACTACCTCTGTTAGACAGAGGGAACATGGCATGCAAAGCTGTTAACTGGAGATATGACAGCCCTAAATAAACACATGGGGGCCCTTCCTGAGGAGGGGGGAAATTTCACTGGATTTGACATTTGGAACCCTGCTGGGTCCACAGATGGTTTTGGGCTGTCACAACACTGGATTTAATAGAATTTTCTCTGACAAGTAAAACAACACAGCATGGACATAACAAAATCAAAAGTAAGCCAATGTACATTTCAATACTCAAAAACCACTATTTCACCACTCTACAAAATTGTACCTTCATAATGAAATGAAAACTTATTTCGTAACTGTGTAGAACTCTTATGTGATGAATTGGTTTTCTAATGCTTTTCTAAATAGTCTTTCACAAATTTTGACTGACAAAGCCGTGCATTTAATTAATGAAACTATGCAAGAAATATAAATTTAAATATAAAAGTTTGCTTTAGATTTATTCACTGAGAAAATTCTATTCAAGTACCATTCTACAAAAAAAAAAAAAAAAAAAACTAAGAGATTCCTGTCACAAATATTGGACACAAACCCGAGTTGTAAATGCTTTTAACAACCTCATTCTCATAAAATATATCCACCACCGAAAAACAACTTCAAACCAGCACGTAGTTACGGTTATTTAACAAAGATGCTTGTATACAATAATTTTTCTTTCTATCTGTAACATTTTCCCCACGTTCAGCCTCCCCCATCCCCATTTGTTATCTGTTGAGAGTATTAGTTTGGAAGTGGTCGCCTGAGGCCAGCAACATGTTGTTGCCTTGACAACCAAGGGGTATTCCCATGCCACAAATGAAGTGCAAATGTTTACACCCTTCTGTAAATCAAGGAAATCATAGCGGGGATGCTACTAAGAGGAAATGGTTAATTTTATTGCCATTAAATGGGACTAATCCTTATTTGCTAGAGCTGTCACTTCTCCTTCAAGCAATAAAAGAACTGGACAACAGGTTTAATTGCTGAATAACCCACTTGTAAGACAGCCAGGTAGGTATAAACATTCTATGGGCTGATTAGTGATTTAACATTAATTCTTGGATTTAATTCAATCTCTCTCTCTCTCTCTCTCTCTCTCTCTCTCTCTATATATATATATATATACACACACACACACACACATAACCACACACGATTTTGAGAATGACAAATTAGTTCAAATTTATATAGTTTCTCTGGTGCATGGTAGATTCTCATCTTTGACTTGTGATTGAACACAGCTTACGCAGCGGCCCCTTTTATACTAGATTTTTATCTAACACATGAGAGTGATGTGAAAGTTTACGTTTTGGCAAACATTTTTAATTTCTAAGTTCTAGACATGCTACTGTTGAATAACAGGCAAATTAATGCATATAAAAACTGCTGTAAATTCTAATAAAATAAATTGGCAAGCAACTAAAAACAGATTTATATCAATATTCTATTTTTTTTAACAGAATTAGATCCCAATTTTTTCTAAGTATATTTATTATCATGGTTATCAGTTATAAGCTTATAAAATACTCTCATAAAAGCAGCTTGATGCCAATAATACAATCCATTATACACTCATCTGTGAATCCAATTTCTTTTTAAACAGATGCTATTAAACCTATTTCCTATGTAGTATTCAAGTCGTCCAAATGAACGAGAATCTTTAAATTCGGCCCAAACTCTCCATACTATCCAATTCCAATAATAATTTTTAAATGTTTTTTTACATAAAATTTTTAACAATTTAAAATATATTTATTCAATAACCATGCCTTCATTTCAAACCTTGCTTCTATTTACTAAGCTAAGTAGATAGGTCATCTTTGGTTTGTTAGTGAAATATGCACATGAACATCTAAATGAAATGTACACCAAAAACTTTCAAGGTTCTTGAATGTTACATGCCTCAATTAGGTCTTCATTTAAAAATACAGCCCAATGTGTGTACAAGTGTCAATCAGTGTTTGGGGAAATAAATAAAAACATAATATATCTATTTCATTAAATTTACACAAAAACAGTCCAAATTTTCTTATGAAGACGACGCTGGTTTTGTAAAAAAAAAAAAAAATTATTTCCTGCATGATGGCCATGATTGAAGGTTATACATTTCACAACACAAGGGGTATAACAACATTTATTGATGATCGTGAAGAGCAAACTAAAAATCTACAATATGCATCCCTTTCCATATTTACAAAGGTTCAATGGTTTCATTCAATACAGAACACATGTAAAGAAACTGCCAAATTGTTTGGAACCTAAGGTCAATGAAAGAAGAGTACACGGATGTCAATTTCATGTGACAAATACAGTAATTCAAACGATGTTCACAAAAGGACAATACACTAGACGTCAATAGCGTTCATACAGGATTCCTATAAATGGACAGATGACAAACACACAGTTAGAGAGGGTGTGTCGCTTAAAACTTATTAATCTTTAGTGATAAACTGGTAAATAAAGTACACAAGCTTGTAATACAAAGGCTGATATAAAAAGAGAAACGGAGTTTTTGTGGTAAAATAAAACTGAAAAGAAGATTAATGAATGAAAAAAGGCACGATTGCCACCTACTGTGCATAAAATTGGCGAGAACTTGAGAAACATTTCTAATATGGAAGAATACTTATGATAATGATCCTGCAAAACACAGATAAAATGTTGGGAGTTTATTAAGCCTGAAAAATACCTTTGCCTTGTTGTGAACTCGTTTCAATACAACTGTCTGATAGGATGTGTTTCCACGCAAGATACTCGACTCGCATTGTCTTGACACTAAATATCCATTCATGCATGTGCTGTTGTCCCATTAATCAACCAATCAAACTCTTTGCTCAAAGTACATTAAATTTTCCTGAAGTGGCAATTAATAAAGAAAATAAAATATATATTATGAATTGACATTATTCCTACACATTGCCGTTCCCATTAAAAAATACATCGGAAGAACGAGTTGCAGCGTTTTTTAAATTTCCACTGACTGGTGTGCTTAATAAAAGCAAATACTTTGCCCAAAAACAGCAATTTTATAAAAATATTTTTGCAAGGGAGTCAGAGTTAAAAAACATATGAACATACATGTTGAAAAACTATTCCTTATATGTGGGAAGTCTTAGGAATCAATCAATCTCACTAACATTTATATAACTTAAGTCTTGTCTCAAACATTTCATTGATAAAACTCAAGGCAGACTTGATCCTGTAATGATGTTCAAGTCTACACTAAAAAACAGAGTTCAAATTCTCCTGGTGCCAAAAAAAACAAAACAAAAAAAAAAACAACAAACAAACAAGAGTCCCTTGAACAGTACATACTATGCCTTTTCTATCTGGAGTAGTCATCTATGTGGGCACTAAAGGGCATGGCTGAATGATCTCGATTACCTTGACCTATGATCAATGTATGCATTCTTGAACAAAGCTTACTTAAACTCAATAAGCACTGTCCTTATCTCAATTGTTCTCCAGAAACTTTTGTTCAAAAGATACAGAACTAAAGTTATCATGCAAAGTTTTATTTCTCCCTCATCAGTGACCTTTGACTTTTATGAAGGTACATTGTTGTGACTTTTTGTGCAGAATCCAGTTTCCAGCCAGTGACCCTGACATTTGAACTTTTGCCCCAGAAATAAACAGGCTTCTCTTTCCTCCAAATGCATGCCAACCACAATGTTTCTTCTAGATCTGTGATGTAGAACTAAAGTTATTGTGTTGCAATCATGTTTCTTCTTTCTGTCATGATGAACTTAACCTTTAACCCCAATACCAACACTATTCTTCCTTACCCAAAATGCAAGCAATCCACAAAGTCTGGTCCATGTCTTTGATGTAGTACTAACATTAATGTATGCAAAACCAATTTTCTTGTTTCGGTTAGTGACCTTGATCTTTAAAAATGTAATAAATAAATAAATCAACAGACTTCTTCCTTACCACAAGTGCAGATGACCCAGCGGATGTCATAATCTACTCTGACTTTGGGTGTACTTATAAAATTCACACAAGCATGATGATATGTCTATATGCACATCTACAGCCAAGTTTCACTGTAATCCATTGAAAGTAAGATTAGATGCGTTCACATAATTCTGTCATACATTAAAACCAGCAGCAAATCAAAAGGCAATAGCGGTCACATAGGTGCCACAACAAAACACACCTGACACAAGGTGGGTGTATAAAACAGTACCCAGAACAACACGTTTTGCTAGACCTGCCAACCTACTGAGTCATTGTTCAAATCAGTTAAGGTCAGTAATGCTTGTGCATACTGCAGAGCATAAATACTGCAGTATGCTGTCTCCATCAATGGACACCATCATTAACAGAGTAGGACTGCACCTAATACTATGCACCATCATTACCAGAGAAGGACTGCCCCAAAACACCAGGCACCATCATCACCAGAGTGGGACTGCCCCCAATACTAGGCATCATCGTTACCAGAGTGGGACTACCCCAAAACACTAGGCATGATCATTACCAGAGTGTGACTGCCCCGAACACGTAACCTTCTGGAATATAGTGATATCAAATAAAGTTCCATTTACATTTTCAAACCAACCTGGGCTGGCTACCTCACTGTGACCTTGGGAAAGGGATTTGGCTCACATTTCATCAGCATGTTATTGTTATGCATATTTAATATGTATTGCATGTTTAATTTTTTTGTTCATGATTATAGATTGAAAGAGACTACCTGACTAGTGACACTGACTTTGTAAACAACATATTATAAAACTACAATAATAGACAAATATTGGCTAAGTATTAAGATAATTATTCATTCGAAAAAATGTTTACTGATGTTTGAGCTTCTGATACAGCCTTGATTCTGACCTTAGAAGGTTCCAGAAATGAAGTTTGTTTACATTTTGAACAAATTTTCTATCCAAAATGACAAAAGTATTTTCAGAAAATGGTAATTATGTGTGTGTTGTGTGATTTTTATTTTTAATGTAGCTTTAACAATTTTTCAGTCATGTCTAGCCCTAACACTAGCCACTTAATGCTGAGCACCAAACGAGGCAACTGTTAGTACCATTTTCACAAGTCTTTGGTATGACTCGGCAATAAAGGTAAAATGGGGAGGTATATAAAGTTGTTTTTCTCTAGGATTCCTTCCCTAAGTGGTATCAGTTCTATTGTTGTGTTGAGTTTTAATCTGAGAGGATTTATTTATTATATACTGAAATTATTTTTTGGAATTACAAAGTGCTCAACATCAATACTTTTCATACTAAATCATTATTTTGTCATTATTGTGAATTCATTCAAGGGCATTTTGAATCCTACCAATAAACCTATTGCTAAAGACAATCAATAGGTAGAAATGCTTTAAAAAAAATAATAATAATTTAATCCTTCATTTGTGATCACATAAAGGAAATTCTGTGCAAAAACTAAATGCTGCAAAAGTACTTTTGAAAGCAGATGAAGCTCAGGTTAGGAAAGTGTTACTGGTGTGGAAAGTAATGCCCTGCCTGATACAAAAAAAGTTTGCTTCCCATCTGATGTTAACAAATTTGAATCTTTTAAACCTTGATGAAAGAAATGTTATTATGACATACTCTAAATCCCCATAGCCCAAAACAAGAGTCCCTTGAAAGGACTGGCACTCTACTGTTCGAAAAGAATTTCCTGGAATTCAGTACCATTTTTTCTTTATTGCAGCGTTGAAACCATCTTCAATATGTCTGAATGAGAAGAGTTTCAAATTAGCTGCTATGGCAACCATACTGGATACAAGATTGGCACCATTTTCTCAAACACATTATAAAACATTAGTTTAATACCCTTTGTTAATAATCCAAAGAATCAGTGGCAAGATTTGTCATACTGGATATCTGCAGGGCCTCATCAGATCAGCATTATTTTTATTCATGACCAAACAGATACCCTGAAAAAGATAGTCTGGTCATAACCCAATGTCAAAACAACTTTCCATTAAGAAAGTTGTTGTTGTTGTTGTTGTTGTAGGGTTTAACGCCATTTTTCAGCACAAGATAGGCTATACATGGCGGCCAGTATAATTGGTGGAGGAAGAACCCGGGAAAACACCGGGAAGAACCACCGACCCACGAGAAGCTATTGGCAGGCTTTCTCACATACCAACGTTAGCCGAGGCTGAGACTCGAACTCATGCAGACTGAGGTGAGATGGCAGTGATCCATAACGGTAAGCGCTTTAGACCACTCGGCCACTTGGGGCCCCTCCATTAAGAAAGAGTAGCAACAAAAAGATTTTCAAGATGGTGGCCATATTTGAGGTCAGATTGGCACCTGATTTTCATTCAGAATCATCTATAAATCATAATTAATCTTTTGGTGAAAGCCTTATGTTGATAAGACTTGCCATTTAGGTGGCACTCCAAAGTTTTGTATTTTGCATAGGGTTAGAATTTTAAAGAAAAAGAATTTGCACGGGTTTCCTTGCTGGTTATACTGGCTATTTAAAAAAGACCTTGTACATCTTAGGCATTGTTCAAAGAACCTTTAATTCCCTTTATTTTGGTGTATGATTGATGCGTGAAATATGGGTTACAGAGTATACAGCTTGGCCTTACTCCTGATGTGCACCTTTCAAAAACAGCTAGCTCTGCTTGGTCATTTTCACTTCCTGAACTTCAGAGGTAAATTGTAAAAAAAAAAGAGCCAATAACTTTTTTTATTTACATTTTATATATGTAGTAATTCATTCATTGCACTTTCAGAAGCTGGTAATGTCTAGTTGGGCAAAATTAATTTTCCCTATATTAATAGGTGCAAAAGATACTGTACTTCAGAGTAATTCAGGCTGATTTTTTTAGCATAAGGGAACAGTCATTTTAGTTACCGGTGTGCGAAGATCATGTAAAATTTTCCTAAGTACAATATCCGTAGAAATGTCAGCCAGATTACGTCAAAGTAGCATAGGGATATGCCAATATTCTCTCCACTCTGCATGTATCAAAAGCAAACAACTTCACCTTACATACGTCACTCTCTCAAAAGTACATAATAACTGGCGAGCAAACCTTAGAAGGAGTAGCAATATTAAGATTTTCAAGATGGCTGCCATGGTGGCCATACTAATTTCAGATCAGCACCATTTTCAATAAGGATGAACTAAACATCATAAGTCTTCAGATGAAAACCCCATGCTGATATGAAATTCTGTTCAGCAGAAACAGTGATAACAAACATTTCAAGATGTCAGAAAGGCACCCATTTACATTTAGGACCAACAAGATGTCTTAAGAATTCTTTTTACTCAAAATCCCATCTGTTCAGTACTGATAACATGATTCTCATCATGGCTGTCATGGCTGCCACACCAGGTGTCAGATCATTTTTATTTAGACATGAAAAAATAGGCTGATACGACCATCCTTTCAGGAGTAGCAATAAGATTTCCAAGATGGCTGCTGTGGTGGCAATAATGTATGTCTGAGCTAGACTATTTTCATATTGGATCAAACAGATCTTGGGATGAATGCATACAAATTTTTATGGCAATCATCCAGGTTGTTTAGGATGAGTAGAGATAATGAACCTGTGGTAATAGACAGATGGAGCAAGGACAACGAGCTCTAAGGCCATTTTGGAGTACATTTATTGCATAAATCAAATGGCATTACTGAGGCTGCCATTTTAGAGTACATGTACTGCATAAATCAAATGGCATTACTGAGGCTGCCATTTTGGAGTACATGCATTACATAAATCAAATGGCATTACTGAGGCTGCCATTTTAGAGTACATGTATTGCATAAATCAAATGGCATTACTGAGGCTGCCATTTTGGAGTACATGCGTTATATAAATCAAATGGCATTACTGAGGCTGCCGTCATTACTATAATAAATATACCTTGTCATTCATTGGATTCAAAATCCAAAACTAGGAATACAATTTATATGTTCATCAGTTTCAATCTATATATTGATTACATGTGTTTGCAAGGTTTAGGATGGTTATGTAAATACACCATTGAAGTCCAAACTAGCAAATAGAAACTGGACATAAAACTGGAATATGATCCCAGCTATCAGAAATCCATTTTCAGGAACCTACCCTGTGCACACAACATCCCCAATAAAATTTTAATGATTTGATTAATAATATCCTGCATCAAAGATGATCTAGACATCCAGGCTCATCTACCCTGATCTAGCACATTAATAGTAGACCTATTATATATTGTATATTTTTGTTAAAATTATTTATGGGGGGGGTGTACAAACATATGAATTAAAATTTTCAATTGATTTTCAAGTACAAATATTTGTAGAACAGTACTAGTCCTCCATATGAAAAAAAAATAGAACAAATATTTTTGCAATGCTTTTTATGGTTAGATAGTTTTAAAAATGTTGATGTCCACTGTTTATACTTGCATACAAGTCTAATCCGATTGCAACCACACGGAACTTGATCTAACAATACAGGATGCACTGGCAGATCTGGGGCCATGCAGTTTTGTTAAAATTATTCAGTATCACAAAAATATAACACCCTGATCTTCCAGTGTATTATGTATAAGCCTTGCAATACACACCCTGATCTGCCAGTGTATTATGTATAAGCCTTACAATATGTACCCTGATCTGCCAGTGTATTATGTATAAGCCTTGCAATATGTACCCTGATTGCCAGTGTGTTATGCATAAGCCTTGCAATATACACCTTGATCTGCCAGTGTATTATGTATAAGCCTTGCAATATATACCCTGATCTGTCATTGTGTTATGTATAAGCCTTGCAATATACACCCTGATCTGCCAGTGTATTATGCATAAGCCTTGCAATATACACCCTGCTCTGCCCGTGTGTTGTGTATAAGCCTTGTAATATACACCCTGATCTGTCATTGTGTTATGTATAAATAGGTTACTAATTAGCATTAACATTTTAAAGTGCAAAGTAACTTGAAAAAAATGCAACTGAACTGTTAAAACCGAGTCCTGTCTGCATTACTATCACCAGTTATTTTCCAAAACAAAATTTACATTGTATGACGAAACTGAGACTCGTTTTATTCTCCAAGTGACACTACTGTCTGTCACATAACACAAAATTCATATTTTTAAAAAGAGATGAAAAATCTGAACTTGACACAAAATAAATAAAAGTAAAATATAGGGTTGAATAGAAAGACATTAATCAATTGTGAAAATACAGTCAAACTTTTATAGACATCTTACAGGTTTTTACCAAATAACAATTCAGTTTAAACTGGATCTAACTGGGATTTTTTTCCTTACGCACATCGTAGAAAGATTTCTTGTTTTACTTTTCATTATGATTTTACAGCAGGTGTCACAAACTCAAACAACCCTGCGGGCCGCATGAAAGCATTTTTGATGGCCCAAGGGCCGCACCACCTTTATTATCTCTCCTAACACACTGTGACGCCAATCATTTTGCAGGCCTCATGATACGGCTTTACGCTTTATGGTCCGCTGTTTGAGACCCCCGTTTTACAGTATGAAATACAATCCATTGTGCTGCTTGAATGACCACTACAGTTATGTGTGGAAATGCAAGGTTCCAGATTAAAATATCTTTGCATGTACTGACCTAAATATTAAAAAGCTGGCAAGCATATATATATATATATATATATATATATATATATATATATATATATATATATATATATATATATATATATATATATGTATATGTATGTGTAACAAAGAGGACATTCATGGGATTAAAAACATATTATCCATTATAGATATATAGTCCATAAAATGAAAGTAAAATACAAAAATAGTGCCTATTTAGTTAAATATTAAAGTAAGATTATGAAAAAGGATTCACATATCTTTTATAAGCAGGTGCATTTAACATGGAGGGGTTGGATTGATGGATGGACAGACAGACAGACAGACAGACTGATAGATGATAGCTATACTGGTTGATAGCCAGGCAGACAGACAGGCAGATCCCCCCCCCCCCCGAGTCACTGATACATGTACATAAGTTTTGGTGGATATATCTTGGATTTTATTTGATTTAACATATTGAATGGTTCCAAGTTTCTTTTATTGCTCTTTGTTAAGTTTTCATCTATTTTTTAATAAAGAGTAGTGTGCCTGCAACAAAAGAATAAAATGTATTCTCTAAAGACCTGAAGAAAATGAATATGATGATCAATTTGTTATCAGTTTATGTGTTACTTTATACAGACCTGAAGAAACCAAATATAACAATCTATATTGGTTACTGGTGTGCATCAAAAACACACAATCAATACCTGGTTTGCTTGGGTAAAGCACGATTTAAGGTATTTTACCTTAAAGACTTTCTTACCCAAGAAGTGTATGCTGTACAAATTTTGATTGATAGATTCCAGTGGTGTATGTGTAGGAGTGAAATAAAGTATTTTACATTTTTTTGAAGAAATCTGTATACATTTAAATAAATAAATAAATGAATACTAGGTATAGTATTCTACCAGAGGGATGTCAGTTCACAGGACTCTTTCAACAAATAGTGTAACTCCACCAGAAGGCTGACCCTTCTCAAGACTCATTTTACAGAAATCGAAGTTATGATGAGCCAAGTGCCTTATCAGAGGGAATTAATTTAGAACTAAGAGGGATTATCAGAAGTAATTACAACTTTGAAATTCCAAGTGAGTCTTATGGATCTGGGAAATGTCAGCATGCCCTAATGTTCATCTAGGCTGAGGGCTGTTGATGTTAAGGGCCAAGTGCTGAAGTTCTTACTCAATATTTGTTGATACTGAGGAAAGGAGAACACCTGACATTTTGTTTTGCTTTGCTAGCAATTTGATAATAGACAGATCTGGAACCAGTCACCTGCAGGAAAATGGGCAAAGAAGAAAGGTACAAAGAAATGGGAACATATTTACATTTTTTTTCTTCAAGGCTGTAATTGAAATTTCCAGGAAATGAAGTCAAAATAAAATCATAAACTGCTGTCTTCATCATAATTCACGTATAATTCTCAGAAAGAAATGTAAAATGTTACTTGCCTACCAAGACTTTAAATTTGCCCTTGCACTTCTAATGTATTTTGATATGCAGAAATCTCTTTCTTTTACACTGCTGTAGGAACCAGAACCATTGAGCAGAAATAGGAGATAACACACAGAACAATTTTTGTCATTTTTTTTCTTACACCCTTTTACTTTACCATTGCAAAAATAAAAACAAAAATGTAAAATATGTTTCTTTCCACCCAAGGACTGTAGCTGATACAGGTCTGGTAACTCAAAGCCACTATCATTTAACAATGCATCCAAAGAAACATTTCTCAAGATTTCGCCAATTTTCACAGATTCTTTTCCATTCTTTGCGAAATTGCTGATCAACTTGCCCAGTTGAAGAACTTTATACTACTACCAGCAAAATGTTGAGCAATGTTAATGTCTGCCGCTGGTGACTAACTACATTGATCATATTACAAAGTAATACACTAGAAATTCCAATATGAAATACAGCTTTAGCTCCATGTTATAATGGTAGACAACAATAATGCACAATGCACAACTTTGTTGGTCTAGAGACAGGAAGAGTTTCTTTCAATCTCAGTATGATACAGTAGGTCTGAAGGGGCAGACTGAAAGGGAAACTTGCTTCTCAACAAGGTGATTTACAAAGAAACAAAAACAGAGGAGAACAATGAATTCCAAGACGAATAGTTGGACAAAAAGCAGACAACAAGGGCAAGAGAAGTCTGACTGGATAAGGCGAGGACACGTGATCTTGCCTAATGTTCTACATGTATTTGCAAATACTATGGAACTTCAGGGAAGTGGCTTCCTCCCCCTCCCTCTATATATATATATATATATATATATATATATATATATATATATATATATATATATATATATATATATATATATGTGTGTGTGTGTGTGTGTGTGTGTTATTGATATTTGTGTCAAATTAGGAACTTAAAAGGGCCATTATTAAGTTTAACCTGTTATTTTTTTCTTAAGTGCTTAAGAACTTTCTCAAGAACTTGTCAAGAGGATAAAATATAAAATTTCATGAATGTTAATTTCCTTCCCATATAATTTATGATATTTGAAAAGATAAAGTTACATCTCATTTTAAAATTTTAAAACATGTCTTGTAAAGGACAGACTCAGGAAATATTCTCATGTACTTTTTGCAAATTCTTTTTAACTTTTAACAACCATACATAAGTCACAGCATCACTGATTAGGATCACACTTTTATCCAAACACGGAAAATGTACAAGTACCATCTGTTGCATTATGAAAAGGTTTATCAAGAAGAACAATATAGTTCACAATAAACAACACACGGAAAATCAATTTTTACATTTGCTTTCATGTAAATTTTCTTATGGTAGCAGGATGTAATGGTATTACTTGTTCTGACCTATTGTTATGACACATACTTGTATAGAGACAATCCTTGTATCGGGTAATAAACACTACAATAACATCTACCACAAAACATTTAACCCAGTTCATTTTTTAAAAAAAAGAAAAGAATGCAATCAATAACTTAGACAAGCAACAAGCACTCAACTGATTTGTCTTTATACCTCCCACCACCATTTTCTGTATCCTGTAACATTCTGTCTCTACTTTCTGTTTATTTATTTATTTATTTATTATCATATGTGATAATCTTGCTTAATTTACAAAATAAATCCACATCATGTTTTAATCCATGTAGTCTTCATTGTCACTATCTACCACATAAATTTCACATCAATTAAATAAATTACATTGGGAAATGTTAGCGTCAGATCTTCACAGACTGTGGTAGATTTTTTTAAACACTGATTATTCTATGACAAAAAAATCTTCCAAATTAAAATTCCTCTTTTCATTACTGTACAATGTATATCGAATCTGACATGTAAAAAGGCACATCTTATTACTGGATGTTTTCAACAACAGCAATAATAATGAAATGGAAGTAATTATGATAATATACAGCAACTTAATACATAAATGAAAATAAATATAATTTTTAAACATGTGAGTGATGTGATAAGCTTGTTTTTAACAACTTAAATTGTTCCCAAAATGTTACAAAAAGAGACCCCTTTCCTCAAGCTTGCAATTGTTTTTAGCTAGAAAGCAAACAACATCAACCCTGTTCCTAATCTAAAATAACTTCTATATTGACCTTGGGTGTGGACAAATGGACAGGCAGAAGAAGCCAAAGTGATCATAACATCCAGCTTCGGTCATGGCAGATGAGACAAATATGACATAAATCTACTTTTATTAAAACAGGAAATTTAGATACAATGAGTCAATTTAAATAAAATTACATAGGAGTCAACATAGAAGATGAGTACCACAGATCTAATTTACCTTTCAGTATTAAAATTTATATTTTAAATGATGAAATAATTGAATAAAATGTTTTAAAATGTAGCACATGTATGTAGCCTTGCTGTTAGTTACTGAAGGTTTAGATTTTCATAGATTACAATTTCACGGAAAACTGACATTTGTCCCCTCTTTTTTTATCACATTTTTTCCTCAAGTTTTCTGCTACTATTAAGAGCTTAAATTTTTTTGCAAATTGGTAAATTATTAAAAGCAATCCATACTTATCATAAAAGAAACAACATAATGCACAGAAGATGTATACTTTAACATGTACATAGAAGATCTACACTTTAATATGTATCAAATTATTACAGTCAACAATAGTATACTCTGCAATATTCTAGTACTATTTGATATCTACTAAATTACTGACACATTAATATCATTACTTTCAAAACTGCCAAAACGCACTTAGTTAATCTACTTTGTATGAGTATATATACAAGATAAAATCCAATGGCCAAATTTATTGACAGAGTAATAATCCTGGGGTCGATTAAAGACAAATAAAATTAAAAGTGAAAACTCTTGCTTCCAATGGATGGGAAATTAACTGAATATTTTTTTTTATGTTTGGTGTTAAAAAACAAACATAATTTTCAGTTTGAATTATATAAAGTGGCAATAAGCAACTTGCAACTTATTTGCATCTTGACCAGAACAGTAAATACACACACCGGTCCATCCAAGTTGTAATCACATTCCCCAATGTGACATTAAAAACAGTTTAACACTGACACCGACATTAATAAGTTCCTGTAAACACTATCGTAATATCATGATTGTCAGAGACTAATCTGTCATGAAATATAAACAATCATCCGCATATAATGAAGCAATCTGCTGTAATCTTCTGTTACTTTTGAAGAACTTGTCAATAAAAAAATTGTACCACTAATTAAAAATATGAAATCTTTATTGTGAATTCAACTACTACTTTCCTTTTACCTTTAATTTGTACATTAAATCTCCTTTTTAAGTTTTCACCGGTAACTTTTAACTTGTATGACTATATCTTTACCTTCTGACTAATTCTTATTTTGATTAAGTTGTAGTTTTACACATTTATAACATAAATTTTTATTGGCACTACACAGCCATGAGTGTGATGCCATGCCATTAATACCTAATCTTTACTTTACATTTAAAGTGACAAATTGGAGATAATAGCTATTTATTTATTTATTATTTATTTATTTATTTCTAAAATAGCTTAATATTTTTACAAGTTAAAAGTAAATCAGAATAAAAAGTCAACAAAATTATTTGCAGTAATTTAGCTCTCTACATCTAAGTTTTCTGCATAAATCCAAACTGGATTCCAAACTTCACAAAATATTAACATTCTGCTATTTCCAATCCGTTCGTTACTTATCTATGATGTTTAGAGAAAGGTTCTTTTATAATAATTAATAAAGGGAAGATTTTAAGAAATGTATGAATTTGTTATCTGTAGAGAAAAAGCTGCAGCATTAACTACTTCAACCTTGAATCAGGTCTTTTATTGTTTTTAAATGTTCTCCAGAAAAAGATGCAAAAAATACAAATTTGTTGCCTACACCATGTTGTAAAATTGTCATCACCATCTTACATTATGACATCAAATCTTTATTAAAATAATAATAATAATAATAATACTAATAATAGTAATGAAAATGAATTATTAATTAATTGCTCAAATTTGTAAAATTATGTCAACATCATGGTTCTGATTTCACAAACATGTCAGAAGATTTAAATCTGGAATTTATAAATAGAATTTAAGTCTCTACTTAAATTAAAGTTTAGAATCCATGATTCAGACTGACTGTTTAAATCTGGCTCCAAACTGACCAATCAGATCTCTCAAGTCCAGACTCAACATAAGACTTGTGTTATTGAAATAGGGGCCTAAATTTTTTGAATTAAGTTTTACTTACAATTTACTGAATTAGGCCACAAGTTCAACAATATTTATCTTCAAGACTTGATAGTTTGGTTGGTCAAGTTTTGTCTGGACTTATTACACCTAAAAAGATCAATGAATTTTAGATTAAGTTCAAGACCAAACTAATAAAAATATGGAATAGTTTCCACTGGGGATTTTTATTTGCATAATTACATGTAATGTTGTACATTTACATTTTATTCTGACAAAGACAAAAATTAGTCTCATTCAACAGATGAAATCGTCAAACAAGCAACAGAATGTGCACATTTTGCACAAATACCGTGTCTATTTTATTAAACTTTAATTTTCATTTATTTCAAGTGAATTTCTACAACGGGTTATTTAGATATATATTCAGTTTTTGTCCCAGAATGTTTGCTAAGTGTTTGTGACAAGCACATTATCAGACCAATAGTAACTATATTGCTGTAGGAAAAGGTAATTAATATCAAACACAGTCATACCAATCAGACCAATAGTAACTATATTGCTGTAGGGAAAGGTAATTAATATCAAACACAGTCATACCAATCAGACCAATAGTAACTATATTGCTGTAGGGAAAGGTAATTAATATCAAACACAGTCATACCAATTAGACCAATAGTTTATTTGGGCCGAAGAGTAGTTAGTATTAGATACAGCTTCCTGATAGTACTGCTACATTTTACATGCCATGAAGGTTAGTAAATAAAAAGTGTTCAAATCAAGTTATAAAATAAAATGATAAATTCTTCAAACCCACACCTTTTCTTTCCTTATAAACTGATAGTCAAATAATAAAGAAAACTATTGATATCAGAAGATGATTATAGATAATTATCATTTCTTATCATCATTATTTGTCAAATCCAAAATGTTTGTGCCCCCACCTTCTCCCCAGTTATTTACCATGGTCAGAGATACCAATGGTCTCAATTATTATTATTATTATTATTATTATTATTATTAAAAATGGGAATATGTAGCTCTACAGTCTCCATCAAAAGAATTGTTTTTTTTATAGAATCATTGGAAACAAGGAAAAAATTTGGGAATAAATTACTCAAATTTGGAAAGATGATTCTGCAATCATTGTCATTGGGCACTTATACAAAAAAAGTTCCAGGAAGTAATTAAGATGCACTCAGGTAGATGGTGGCATATATTACTAAAATTATCTAATATTTTTTCTTATTGTTTTTAACAGTAAAAAAAAAAAACGTAATATCTGTACAGCACGAAGATTTCAAACAAAACAAAACATACACTATTGATGACTGACCAAATAATGCCACGGCTCTACGTGAAAATATCATTAACAGATCCATGCCGTACTTGGATTGGGTCATGTAACTGATCACATATTTATTTAGACTGAAATGTACAACACGGTTGGTAAAAGTAAATTAAACCCGGATGACCGCTGACAATTATTTATCCTTATTATAAAGTAGATTGTCAATCAACGGATAATCATAATGTTCTGACCATTATCAGGCTGTATATCAATCAGATCGGCATAAATACGACAAGGAACAGACTTTAAAAAAATCGGTCTGAGATATCTGATAATTCTATATTCTCTGCGATTCCCAATCTAAGATATCGGAACAATTGAGCTGTCGCAAAATCAACAGGCTTGATAACACCGAACATGAAGATTTTATTGGAAACTAAAGAGCCAATCTGTAAACCAATCTAGTCCAATCTTCAAGTTGTGTACAGTTCCTCACTTTTCCAAGTTATGGGGATCCAGCCATATGATAGTAGGCAAACATGATCAGCTTTGATAAGTAAATACGATACGGTTAACTTACCTTTGGTTAAAAGTGAAGGTAACAGAACCCAAAAGAACTGTAGCACTGACTGTCAAAATGATCCACTGTCACTTTTATTCCGCTAGCTAGTAATACTCAGAATCCATCCACCAATCTACGTAACACTAAGTTATCAAAATGAATTGTAATCTAGTCTGTCCACCTCAGTAGTGATAGAAGGATGACAACATTTCATCTCGTCATAGTTATAGATGTTACACATTTCTTACTAAGTCATCGCATGAAGTAAATAGAATGAAAACAGACAAGGCCTTCCCACTACACATAGTTAATTAGGACACTGAGTTTACACCATCCTTGCTGGCCTGTCAAAAACTTGTCAAAATTTTGTTCCCACTAACACATGGGTGATCAGCTAAAACAATCATCCACTGAAAGAATATCCGAACTAGCAAACCGCACCCCTTCACTACAGGGAAGCGAGGCTTTTAGTAATTAATTGCAATCAGAAAATGTTTATTATTGAAAAAGTCATTACAATATTAATAGACTTGGCCTGACACTGACGGTATTGGCTGGCAAGTCAAGATTATTCCAAACAAGTGGGCGGAGCCAATTATCTAGACAGGCGGGGCAACCATGCCAGGTTGAAATGGATCCCATCCACTAGTTATAGAGCTTGTGAAAATCCCACACATAACTTCACCTGTCCATCAAAGACCAGTATGTGGAATTATTTCAGACCATAACCTATCAAATTGTGGGAAATGAAAAGAACAGTGGTTGTTAAAGAGTCACTTGTGCAAGCTATCTGGATGTAGCTTAGATCTGAAACCAATATCATCTTCAATAATGATTTCTGCATGTGTGTATTTCAGAGATAAGTAAAGTTTCACAGAAATTCACAGAGGCATGGAAGGAGAAAGACAGGCAAACAATACTCTTTTAATGGAATAAGTGGATTTATTATTTTGCAGCTGTAAGCTTCATTTTAGAACATAAAATAAATATAAAAGCTGTCTTGCTCAGTATTTTTGGGGTTATAAATTAAAACTGATGTTTCCTTCTTTATTTTCTTACAGTTCACATATCTGCAATTTTGAAACAATAACATCTCTTTCAGTATTACATATATGCTTTTACCACAAACCTTCATTCTTTAGATTCAATACTAATATAAAATACAGCAATTACTGTTCTTGATAATAAGACATCAAGTAATGTTTTGAAGACACTTTAGGACCAATGACAACTAAATAACGCAATGCTGTACATGCAAATATTGTCCCTGTACAATCAGCTTCTTCTGATATAACACATCAATATTGCTTTATAAAGCAATACAAGATATCATTTAATTTCTTTTTCCTATTTCTACCAATATAAAAAAAAATAAAGTGTTTAAACAAATAACATTTAAATTTTCTGATATCACTTCACATAAATAAAAAATTAAGCATATAATTTTAATACACTAAATACTTGTATTGATGCCCACAAGTAGAAGGGGAATCCACAGAATGGGGAAACCATAAAAAAAATTCATCATTATTATTATTGTTGTTGTTATTGTTGTTATATTGATAATCATGTGTACCTAACTGTTCCATATAACAACGTTTTCAAAATACTTCAAAATACCTCAAATGAGGGAAAATATAACAAGCAACATTCAAACTTGACGAGATAGCAAAGCAGAAAATAAATGAGATGTATTTCACTAGTTCAAAGTAGTTTACCTCAAATTATACTTGTGTGTGTATGTGTGTGATAGGTAATTGTGTAATCAGTGGGCAACAGGATTTAGCTTTGACTTGGTATGCATGAAATGTGTACCTGTATTTGTTAGATGACACCCCTTGACCTAAATCCTTTGGATAAACCTAAAGCCAATATAATCAGAACCAGAAAGTCTTTGAGGATGTGACACCATAGAAAGTCTTCTGAAGGGCATACATTTCATATAAAAAAATATGAATCATGTTCCAAGGATTTTACATGTGTTTGTTATATTTATCTGTTATTTTATATACATTGTATAGAAGTTTTACATCTTTACATTTTATCTTCTTGTACTTAATTTTAACATTTATTTGGAAGGGTTTCTTTTCCTAAAAGTTTGTGCAATTAATTTTTGTTTTTTGTAACTATTTACCTTTATGAGTAACTTTGTGCAAAGGTGTCATAAAATCATAAAACACCCTCATACATACATACATACATACATGCATGCACACACACACACACACACACACACACAGAGATGGACAGAATGGATGAATGAATGAATGCATTTCAAATTAAATAAAAGTAACTGTTTAGGTTAGGATGCACAATGTTGCATACATTTTTTTTTAATACAAGTTTGTTTAGAGTCAAAGTCTGAGACAGTCTATATCACAAAGACAGACAGACAGACAGACAATCGGTTGATGGTATTGTCTCAGAAGGTAGCTGTACAATAATCATTCAATCATTTATTACTCCATGACCTAATGATAATTTTTTTTTGCCCTATTCAGGCCTGTCATTTATTCTTACATAAGGATGGTTATTGTTGTTGTAGGGTTTAATGCCATTTTTCAGCACACAATAGGCTATACATGGCGGCCAGTATTAATGGTGGAGGAAGAACCCATGAAAACCCCGGAAAGAACCACTGACCCACCATATGGATGGTAATATGGTAATGGAAGGACAATTTGCCAATTTCATTTATAATATCTTTTTTTTTCAATGATGCCTTGTTTATGAACAAGTTTTTCCAGTCAGGTAGACCATTTTCAAACAAAAAACACCAATAGTCTACAAATTTTCACCCCAAACTAGCAGAAAATAAATATTACATATCAAAGTAGCTCTTAAAAAGTATGTTTTATGTATTTATTTCAATTTTAAAATATTATTCTCAAGTCAAGTGATGAGTTAAAAGTGGTGCCCAATAAGCTTCAAAGCAGAGATGAATTTCATGCCAAGTTGCCAGATAATGTGATTAGGTAATGAATGTAAATTAATGCTGGGCATGTCTGCCATATGACATAATAAGCAAGCATCCCAATGATTGTATGCAAATAAAATAATGTCATAATGCAGTCAACAATAAATAGGAAGGAAAAAAAAATATGACTAACGGAATCAGAAAAAAACAAACAAAGAAAAGAAATTAAAGACAAGACATGGGTATACATGTGGTATGCCCATAATCAGGGAGGATACTCCATGATTCCCCTTAAAACAGACAAGTGAGAAAATGTGGAAATCTCCCTTAAAAAAAATCAAACATTTACTTATTCACTGCACTTAAATTTGGAAACCTCTCAGAAGATTTTCACACAAAATCATACAAGTTCGAAAAGCTTTTAATATATCAATATGTTTTACATACCAAGGAAAAATATACCAATGAATTTTAATATAATTATCTTACATACTTTTACACTTGGATCCTGGTGATGAAATCACTAAAACTGCAATAATTCGTTATAAATGCTTGAGAATTAAACACCAATATTATGTTTTATGTATAAATACCAAGTTTTCTTGTTGTCAATACATGCCCAGTGATTTTTGACTACTGGATTACAAGTAATGAAATAAGATTGAACGCTCTTTAGTTCAAGTAATTTTAGGTCAAAAGCCCATGAAACAAAATATATACACAGAAATATGTAAATATTGTTATGTGCAATTCACATTATTGTATTTTGTTCAACACCAGATTTACTTTCTTCTTTAAAAACCCAATTCAAATTCAACATAAAAATATATGGATTTTGTGTTAAAACATTTCTTTTCATTACTGATTTTTGATGAAGTGCCCATGTTTTGCACTAATGTGCTAAAAGTGTGCTATTAAAATAGCAAGCAAACAAGCAATGAAACAAACCTATCCAGATTTCCTGGCATATAAAAAAGGGCAATGAAGCCAAATATTTCATTTCATCAATTTAACTTCCAGGATACGTATTAAGGATCATCTGAAATAAAAGTATAACAGCAGAAATGTTTATTGGCATCAAATTTGTACTTAGATCAAACAGGGTGAATAAACAAGCATAACTTCACACCATTAATTTTTTCCTAACTCTGCAAATTTTCAAAAATACACCCCCCCCCCATGAAACAAAAATTACACCCCTGGTCGCGAGTAAGAAATTTACTTGAAACATTATGATCTCAAAACAATTGATACATCATGTGACAGTTTGTGAGCAGAGTATTGGAAAATGCGTTTTTTTGTTGTTGTTGTTCCAGATTGGTACAGTAAAATATCTGAGTCAAAACAAGCAGTATGTGTTGTATCTATTATCAAGTTGTAAAAATAAACTGTAGTGAATACATACATGTAAAAATATAGAGTACAAAACAATGAAACCTTGATTTTGCTGAGGTACCCAATATTTTTTTCGGAGTTAAAAATGATAATGTTTTACGGAGAGACCAAGCATGCCCATTCCAGTGACTGATATTTGAGTTTTTTAATGCCCTACCGTTTTCAATCCAAGCATGATACCGTTAGGAATGTGGTGAATTTTCAAACCATTCTTAACAGATAGCTATGACAGTTTTGTTGGCTGGGCATTTTTGCACACAGTTATTCTTTTTATGCTTTATAACTAAACTAACAAAATTGATTTTAGGGATATCATACACCAGATGTATTTGCTTATAAGTCAAATCCAACTGCAAACTCCTAAGAAACAGATCTGCCATCGCATAATGTACTAGCAGAGCTGGTTCTATGCAATTCTGTAAGGAGTAATCAGTAGAACAAACAATACAAACCCTGATTTGCCAGTGTATTATGCCATACTGGCAGATCAGGGTCTATGTTGCTTGTAGTTGGACTTAACTTGCATGCAAGTATATATGGTAGAAGTCATGGAAATGGTTCTCACCTTAATACCACTTTGATAGCTTTGCATGAAATACAGTCCAGATGTTAACATCAATTTAAGGTAGAAGAAGTTATAACTCAACAAAAAACAGTCCAGAGGAAATTGCAACAATTAATTTAGAATCTTTGGAATGATCCTGTTATTCTTAAAAGGTACTCCACTCAATAATATCAAAGGTAAACATTTCAAATTTTTCATGGTTTACAGATCTAAATTTACCAGATTCTATTCTAACCTAATCTGATTTAGTATGTGACAAACTTGCAATATGCCAAGATTAAATACATTTTTTTGTGCAAAAGTACAAAAACAACTGTACTTTCTCATATCTTTGGATTTATAACTGTCTTGTTAATTAAGCTCATCCCCCATGCAAGTATATTTTTCTTTCAAAAATCATTATTAACAAAATATTAACTGAAGCCTTTGTAATGAAACCAGTTCTGAGCCCATTTTGAATTATTTCTGAACAATATATAATTTCATCATGGACATCTGGCTATTTCACATCAACCTAATTGCTTGGGGACAGTCTGACAATGCAAGAGAAACTTGGATGCGTTTTTTAGGGCTTCCATTTAGTAAATACCCCTGTTGATATTAGTCCAATTTTCTAAATGAAAGTTTGGACTACATGGGAGAAATTGGTTTGGTGCATCATACAAGTGTATGAATCGGCAGACAATCGGAATGTTAAAGAGTTTGATAGTTATGGCCAGGAATCACATGCTTGGCAGTACAGTACCGGTCCTAATTAGGAAGAAATATTATAGAGATCAGGTGCAACATCGAAATCCATACTATTAGTGGGAATCACGTTCAAAAGCTTTAACACACACACACACACTTTTTCTACAAGAGTACAACAATTTAGAGTTGGAATAATGCATGATGTCAACAATAATAAAACAACAAATACTAATTTGGTGAAATATTTTGACAATCCATCTTGTTACTCAAAAGAAAGAATAGGATCATCAAACTATCATTTTTTAATTAAAAACTTTCTTGAATACTGTCATGTCTGTAAATACTGATGCTCTGAATTTTCATACACTTTCAATCAATAACAACTAAATGTATTATTTGTCCTCTGACCTTTCACGCAGAGAACAATTCATTAAAATTTTGCAGTCCATAAAAAACCCATATTTTTTAAAAACCTTTAATTATTTGTACACGTAAAAATTGTTTAAATAAAATATCTATCAAAAATTAGGAAGAAAACATTATTTTAGCAGCAGAAGAGCTGAAATAATTATTTATAACATCACGATGGACTTGTATTTCTAAAACCAATATCATACAAAATGGATTTGTAGTCTTGGGAGTCTAGCAAATAATTCTTTTTCTTGCATCAATTTAATAGCATGGGCCTTACATTAAAAAAAAATTGGAAGTCCCAAGATGATGCATTTTAGCTTAAACCTTCTTGTTACTGGACAAATCATTTTTAATATCCCTGTCAATTACAGCATCAAAGGGCAAGAACTAAGTGACAGCATTAAATCAAGCTCTGTCAACATAATTAATTATGTCACATAAAGACCTTTTGAGCCCAAGAGACAAAAACTGTCTTTAAGAATAACTAATTTCTTGATAATAATTACTTAGATTTTCAGTCAATGTCTCTAAGGGAAAACCAAACCTTTGGTTTTATAATAATGACTTAATTTCAAACACTATTATATCTAAGAAATTTGGCGATCGTTAAAAATTCATTAGAATTTTCTCAGAATTATGTGATGATGGTGATGACATAAGTATAGAATATTTATGAGAGGGATTTTGTAGTCCACAATTCTGTTTGAAGTGTGCAAAACAAAAACATTACAGTATCAGATTATCTAAGGATTTATAAAGTTTTAAATTCTGAATTTAGCATCTTTAATATTTTATAAGTTCATAAACAATGTCAGTGCAGATGAGTCAGCAATAAAGTTCACTTGTTACAGTTCTATTGTAGTCATCCATGCAGGGTAATCTGGATACTGCGACCTATTTCTTGGGGCAATTCAAGGTGTAATCCAATATCTGACATGGTAATTGGAGATATTAAATCTAACAGGGAAGATAGGTAACAAAACCCAAATACTGACATTAGCCATTAAACACAATGAACCAGTTAACGGATCATACAAAAGACGGCTAGACTAAAGACCTGCTTTAGTCACTACCATGGTACTGTATGATATCCATTATTATTTAAGGACAAGTACATTTTCGAATCAATCAAAAACAAGTTGGTCCAGTTTTTATGATGACAGATTTTATGCAAGATTATGATTTTAGAGGCACAGGAGCCTGTGTTGCCCCCCACCCCCACCCCCCAAAAAAACAGCATCTGGCTGAATAATTATGGGAAAAATACAAAGAAATCAGTTATTTTACCTATGGATACATGAAATGGTGGAACAAATCATAATGTCTTTTGTAACTTTGAAACCAACCCATTCACTATCAAAATTAGTTTTCTATTTATTTTTGATCGTCAAGCTTTATCACGCCCTGCTGCATTATAACCCTTTACTAAAAAAATGGAAAGTTTAAAAAATGATTAAAAGCCTACCTTGTGAGGCAAGATATTATACGAATTACTGTGTCCCTTGTAAATAAAACCCAGTATAGATTTTGAAATTAAGCCAATTAATTTTTTTTCATTGTTGCTCATTTTGTAGAAAGCTAATTCAATCTTGTCCCGATTCTACAATCTGACTCTATTTATTTAAGTATGTAACAGTGGAAACTTTAACTTTGTATATTTGCTGTGATTAATGCACTGAGTACCTCAGAAGAATATATTTTTCTATTCCTTACAGTCATTTATCATTATCTTAACAAAGGGGTCAATGGAGTAAGGTAAATGAGAAATTCAGAACTGTTATTTAAGCAACAATGAGTGGAGTCCAAATTCTGTAGTCATCTAAGATGGGTCTGTGGAGTCCAATTTCAGGATGGTCATTTTTTAAGCTGGGTCAGTGGAGTCCAATTTCAAGATGGTCATTTAAGCTGGGTCAGTGGAGTCCAAATTCAGGATGGTCATTTAAGCTGGGTCAGTGGAGTCCAAAATTCATTAGTTCATCTAAGCTGGGGAAGTGGAGTCCAAATTCAGGATGGTCATTTAAGCTGGGCAAGTGAAGTCCAATTTCAGGATGGTCATTTAAGCTGGGTCAGTGGAGTCCAAATTAAACAATTCAAGCTCTGGCTGTAAACACCCACATTTACCAAACTAATTCCACAGGTCATGTTGAGGACATTCACCTGCTGAACATTACTATTAGAAATCTACAATGGTTCCCTCCATGTCAAACTTTTGACATTAAATACTGTCTATTACTATTAGAAATCTACAATGGTTCTCCCCATGTCAAAAGTCTGACATTAAATACTGTCTATTACTATTAGAAGTCTACAATGGTTCTCTCCATGTCAAATTTTTGACATTAAATACTGACTATACTATTAGAAGTCTACAATGGTTCTCTCCATGTCAAACTTTTGACATTAAATACTGACTATACTATTAGAAATCTACAATGGTTCTCTCCTTGTCAAACGTTTGACATTAAATACTGTCTATTACTATTAAAAGTCTACAATGGTTCTCTCTATGTCAAAAGTTAGACATTAAATACTATTACTATTAAAAGTCTACAATGGTTCTCTCCATGTCAAGAGTTTGACAAATACTGTCTATTACTATTAGAAATCTACATTGGTTTTCTCCATGTCAAACGTTTGACATTAAATACTGACTATACTATAAGAAATCTACAATGGTTCCCTCCATGTCAAACGTTTGACATTAAATACTGTCTATTACTATTAGAAATCTACAATGGTTCTCTCCATGTCAAACGTTTGACATGAAATAGTGAACATTACTATTAGAAATCTACAATGGTTCTCTCCATGTCAAACGTCTGACATTAAATAATGTCTATTACTATTAGAAGTCTACAATGGTTCTCTCCATGTCAAACGTCTGACATGAAATAGTGAACATTACTATTAGAAATCTACAATGGTTCTCTCCATGTCAAACGTTTGACATTAAATAATGTCTATTACTATTAGAAGTCTACAATGGTTCTCTCCATGTCGAACATAGGACATTAAAACACCGAGTATTACTATTAGAAGTCTATAATGGTTCTCTCCATGTCGAACATAGGACATTAAAACACCGTGTATTACTATTAGAAGTCTACAATGGTTCTCTCCATGTCGAACATAGGACATTAAAACAATGAGTATTACTATTAGAAGTCTACAAAGGTTCTCTCCATGTCAAACGTTTGAAATATAAAACATTAGTTGTTCCTGGGAACAGTCCTCAGCCAAGTTTTTTAAAGCTAACTCTACAAGACACCCTTTACGGAAAACATCTATGGAATCGGTACTAAAACTGATAGAAGGGAACATTTCAAATTGGAACAAACAAAAAGCAACAAATGTTGTACATATTTCAGTACAAAGTTACCAAATACATACATTTCCTTGGGTGCAGAACATAAGCTACATTTTCTAACTAATGTATATACTCATTTTGGATCCAAATGCAAACTGCATGGACCCTGATCTGCCATTGCATAATGCTCCAGTAGATCTGGGTTTATGTTGTTTGTTCTATTTACAGGCTAGAGAATATGGTCTCTCAAGACAGGTTACAAAGTCTGTCATGGCAGATATCTCAGATGACCGGATTTGAGATAATAAGTAAAATTTGACTGATATGTAGGAAAGGTCTATAACTGTCCAATGGTACCCACTCTGGATTCATCTCCACTG
Source organism: Sinohyriopsis cumingii (assembly GCA_028554795.2). Taxonomy (NCBI): domain Eukaryota; kingdom Metazoa; phylum Mollusca; class Bivalvia; order Unionida; family Unionidae; genus Sinohyriopsis; species Sinohyriopsis cumingii. Next base: position 133,990,593 of record CM068824.1, read on the forward strand.
CATAGCTTTTAGAACTGTCCAATGGTACCCACTCTGCATTCGTCTCCATTGCATAGTTTTTAGTTACAGTTAGAATTAACTCCCACCCTCAGAGGTCAGCTACCTTGACCTTTGGTCTCTGAAAAACAACAGGGTCCTCTCAATCACCAAGTGCAAGCCATCCACAAAGTTTGGTAGTCATAACTGAAGAACTTTACTTATGGTGCAGACCACCATTTTTTTTCTTTCAGTCAAAGCTGCCTTGAAGTTTGGTCTTTTGGTCCCAAAATCACAAAGTTTGGTAGCTGCAGATTGAGGAGAATTCACATTATTGTGCAGAAACCTTTTTTCTTCTTTCACTAAGTGACCATGACCTTTACCTTTTGACCCTGAAATCAACAGGCTTCTTCCTTACACCATGCACAATCTGTATAGGAAGTTTGGTAACTGTATGTAGTGGAGAACAGGAGTTACAGTGCATAAACCATTTTCCTTCTTTCAGTTATAATTACCTTGATATTGGAGTTTTATAATGAAATTGGTATGTTTGTTCCTTGTCCAAAAAGCAAGCCATCCACAAATTTTGGTAAATGTAGCTGGTGGACAACTCAAGTTATAGTGTAGAAACCAAATTAGTAACAGACAGATGATAAGATGGGACAACACCATAGCATAAAACACTGTCTTACAGTGAGTACATAAAGAATTATATATACAAAGGTACAAGCCATTGCAGGTGAGTTAACTTCTATGGATTGGCTGTGGTTTTGTTGGTTTAATGCCATTTTTCATCACATGATGGTGGCCTGAATATTAAATCTCTTAACATTTAGATGTATCATCTATCTCCTCTGTAAAGTATTGGATTTAATGATTTCAAAACTGTCATGCTTATTGAGTTAACATGAAAGTATGACCCCTGACATATGAACTTGGAAAAATGTAATGTAAAGTTCATAAAACATTCTTTGTTATCATTATTTTTCAGTGCATTTGTTGAAACTGGTTGTCTGTATAACATCCACAGCCAATAACAGGGATTACCCACCTCTAATAATAGTAACCATGTAGGCAAAATAGTATAGTGTCTAAGGGAAGCACTAAGATCCGATGTACCTCATAAAGGGTGAACCTTGGGTGCTAGTAAATCACATCTACTCCCCATTTTGTTTAATCTATTGAGTAACACCTGTGCTGTAATACCTCCAAAATGCATGAAGTATTAGAGAAAAACAAATACTAGACATGAATGTGTCCAAGAATAATTTAGAAAACTGAGATAAAAACTTATGGAAATTCAAATTTGGAAGAAAACTGAAATTTGTTTGACATTTATGGGACAGCAAACAGACTAAATCTGGCATGATAAATATTGTTTGTCACTTTAGAACACAACACATAAAAGATATTCAAACAGTCTGAAATGAAAGGATATTCACAAAGTAACTAACAATACTGGTACAGAAAGTGCAACATACCAAACCTGTACATGACTATAATAACAGTTCTTTCACATCTTTGGAAAAATATGGAAAGTAAAATAACATTTTCAGGTGTTTTCCTTCAACAACATCAAAGTGAAAAACTCAAAAAAGAAAAAAGATGTGAAAAATGTTAGAAGAAAAAAAAGATCAATAAATACTGGTGTACATTGCTGTGTACAATAGTTTGCACTCTGTTAATCAATGTCAGCATGGAAAATAACAGGTTGACATTATTTGGCAAAAAAGCAAATGGAAGGAGGAAAAAAAAATTGATAAAGGGAAACAAAAGGATGGCAAAGAGAGTCTGGGGGCACAACACTGTCATTGTTGTGAAATACTAAAGTCCCATCAATATTAGGCTGACTACTACATTTAGGTGGCACTCTACAGTTTCATATTTTGCATAGTTAGAATTTTAATAGGTGCTAAAGAGAGTGTCCTTTAGACTAATTCAGGCTGATATTTTTTAGCATAAGGAAGCAATTATTTTAGTCAGCACTTTGCTTAGATCATGTACAATTTCCATAAGTACAATATCTAAAGAAATGTCAGCCACATTACATCAAAGTAGCATAGAGGTATGCCAACATTCTCTCCACTGTGCATGTTTCAAAAGCAAACAACTACACATTATATACATCACTCTCTCAAAAGTACATAATAACTGGTCAGCACCCCCTTAAAACACATAGGTATTAATACTGTATGATTTAATTTTGATTGTATGGCTGAAAAATTAAAGCCACAAGCATCGAAACAGTCCTTTTGAATAATTCTCCTGGAATTCGCCCAACATAATATTTATTAGTGTCAGAGTCTCACACAAGCCCATCCCCTCCAACTTACAATGAAAAGTGAGCTATTTTAAAAATGCACATTAGATTTTGTCAACATAGCAACCAATGTTGCTGAAAGACAGGAAAATGACACTAGCCTGATTTATTTCATAAGATGTCACCAATAAATTTTACATTTTGAAAAGGGATGGAACAGATGCAGTTCATAAAGGTCAAAGGTTAAAATATTTGCATACTGTTTAATATAGAAGAAAGCAAATTTGCTTGACCATTAATTTTTTTTATTTCATTGTAAATAAATGAAAAGAAACATTTTCACTATTTCTTTTACTTAATTAACAGTTTTAAATTTAAGCTGACTTCATTCTTATATTCTAAGACAAATAATTTCCCCATAATTAAGGTCACTATTCACACAATACTGCCTCAAGGCATATTATGTAAGAAAGAGTAAAATAAGTATGATTAGCTTATTTTCATGGATAAAATCAATGTTAATGTAAGGGACCAGTCAGTTTAGTTAGCAGTGTGCTTAGATCATGTACAATTTCCATAAGTACAATATCTAAAGAAATATCAGCCACGTTACATCAAAGTAGCATAGAGGTATGCCAACCTCCACTGTGCATGTTTCAAAAGCAAATAACTTCACTCTACATAAGTCACTCTCTAAAAAGTACATAAAAACTGGTGAGCACCCCCCCTTAGTTGACATCCATGGAGACTTCACAATGGTATACATGCTCATAAATATACTGTAGGATTATATTCATGGTCTAAGGGGTGAAACAACAAAAAATAATATTAAATATACAGCTATTTACAAATAACACAGGTACAGAAAAAAACTGAAAGTGAAAGAGTTAATAATGATGGGTAGGCATATTGCAAAGTGTTTCACCCACTATGGGTGCATTGCAAAGTGTTCCACTAACCATGGGAGTTTCACTTACTATGGGTGTGTTGCAAAGTGTTCCACTAACAATGGGAGTTTCACTTACTATGGGTGTGTTGCAAAGTGTTCCACTAACAATGGGTGTTTCACTGACTATGGGTGTGTTGCAAAGTGTTCCACTAACAATGGGTGTTTCACTCACTATGGGTGTGTTGCTGTTGTTGTAGGGTTTAACGCCATTTTTCAGCACACGATAGGCTATACATGGTGGCCAGTATTAATGGTGGAGGAAGAACCCAGGAAATCCCCGGAAAGAACCACCGACCCTCGAGAAGCTACTGGCAAGCTTTCTCACATATCCACATTAGCCAAATCCGAGACTCGAACCCATGCAGACAGAGGTGAGATGGCAGTGATCCGTAACGGAGAGCGCTTTAGACCACTCGGCCACTTGGGGCCCCCAGGGTGTGTTGCAAAGTGTTCCACTAATAATGGGTGTTTCACTCACTATGGGTGTGTTGCAAACTGTTCCACTAACAATGTGTTTCACTCACTATGGGTGTGTTGCAAAGTGTTCTGTTCACTATCGATGCATTGCAAAGTGTTCTGTTCATATTGATGTATTGCAAAGTGTTCCACTCACTATTGGTGTATTGCAAAGTGTTCCACTCACTATTGATGTATTGCAAAGTGTTCCACTCACTATTGATGTATTGCAAAGTGTTCCACTCACTACTGATGTAATGCCAAGTGTTCCACTCACTATTCATGTATTGCAACGTGTTCCACTCACTATGATGTATTGCAAAGTGTTCCACTCACTATTAATTTGTACTGTGGGACCTTAAACTGATAAGCCTGTGTTGTTAAACAAAAATCTGGAGAACATAAACTCCTCTAAAGATGAAAAGGAATATAAGAAATCTAAACAAGAAATCTATGTAGTAAAATTTTACATCACCTCGACGCAAAAGTAACCAAATGGTTCCAACTGAAGGTAAAGTTTGAAAAATGTAGAATGAATTGTGTAAAGAAAAACACAACAAAGACCTCATCAATATAAAGCTGCATATTAAATATGGTTAAAATTTAGCAATGCTGAAACCAAACTGCTGCCAAACAAAAAGATTATACTAGGGATCCACCTACATTGTAGCATGGTAAACCAACAAATATGGCTAGCTATGCAGCTGCAATTGCAAGAAAACATAAAGATAAGCTGAGCACAAGCCATAAATTGTTTACTTGGTGAAAACAGGAAAGAGCTCCCAGATTTAAATCAAATGATTTTGTATTTTAAAAAAATAATAATACTTTCTTTGAAAATTGCCATCTTCATGTTCTACTGATGTAAACTTTACCTAGATTACAATTAGTGCTGACAAATTTATGACTTGCATGCAAGTCTAAGATACATCAACATGCTGTGACAGAAAAATTGCCCATACAGTATATTTTATGCAATAAAACTATCAATATGATTAGGCAGAACCTGTTGTTCTTTTGCATGGGAAATTAGTTTATTATTTCTAATGCAGCACTTAACAAGAACCAATTTGGGCTGCTGCTTGGATAATGCAGTAGCAATGCAAAGCTTGAAATAAATAGTGTATTTGTATATTATACAAATTATAAATGGATTAAAAATGCATAAAAATGATTTACTGTATTCAAAGGAAAATGATTTAATTTTAAGCCGCTTATTGTATTCTTTTGTATCAGCATACAATTATCATTTCATTCTACCAGATTTGTAAGTATGTAATGAGTACCTATGGAATACATACCCCTCTTTCATTGTAGGCACTAGCTGAGCATGGTTCACTCTAGAAACAACTGAAAAACATGTCTCTGTGAACTTGAACTTTAGTGTAGGCACGTGTTCTTAACTAAACCTTGTGTGATTTTCTTCTTGGACTTATTATGACTATGACCTTGGACCACAGGATCTATTGGTTTCTATCTTGACCTAAATGCAAATCATCCACAAAGTTGAGTCAAGGAATTTACTCAAGAAAGGTTATTCTGTAAAAACCTACTTTTCTTTCTGCAATAATGACCATGACCTTTGACCCTTTGTCCCAAAAATGAATAGACCTTTCATACCTTAAGTGCATGTCTTCCAAAAACCATGTGGTTTCAAACTAAAGTTATTAAGCCAAAAGCATTGCTCTTCTTTCAACCTAAGTGACCTAGACTGTTAACATTTTGAACCAAAAGTCAATACGGTTATTTCTTACCCAACATGCAAGTCATCCAAAAAACTCTGGTACATGACAAATAATTGAATGTTTTGTACACAAACTATTTTCTAACCTAGAGATGAAAAGGCTTCTTCCTTACCTGAGGTGCAAGCCTTTCACAAATGTTGGTCCTGATCTGTGACATAGAATCGATGTTATTATGCAAAACCATTTTTCACCTCTCAGTCACAGTGATTTTGAACTTAAATGTTTTCGCCACAAAATCAACGGCTTCCTTCTTACTCAGTGTGTAGGTCATCCACCATGGTGAATGTGAAAGGCATCTTCCCTACGACAGGGATAAACCATCCACAAAGTTTGGTTCAGGTCTGTGATGTAGAACTAAATTTTTTTTTGTAGAAACCATTTTGGTTCTTTCAGTTGCAGTAACCTTGCCTTTTTGGACCCATTGATCCCCTAATCAATTGGCTTCTTTTTTTACCCATATCACTGAAAAATGTTGGTCTAGGTAAGTGATGCAGAATTAATGTAATTGTGCAAAACTAAGTTTTCTTTCAATCAGTGAACTTGACCTTTACCTTCTGTAGCAGAAATTGAAAGGTTTCTTCCTTACCCCAATTGCAAGTTATCCAAAAAGTTTGGTCCAGGTCTGTTATGTTGAAATAACTCTGCTATATGAAACCATTTTGTTCTTTAGTAAATGACCTTAACCTCTGACCCCAAAGCCCATCCACATGGTTGGTAACTGTAGTGAAGAAATTTAGTTACTTTGTTGAGACTATTTTTCTTTTCTTCAGAGAGACCTTTTAACCTTTTATTCCTAACATCGATATGATTCTTCCTTAGCCCAAGAAATCCACATAGCAGTCAACTTTATATTGTGGAGTTATTGTGCAGAAACTATTTATCTTCTTTCAGTTGCAGTGACCTTGATATTTCTTTCTGAAACCAACAGGGTTTTTGCTTGGCCCAATAGCAAGCCATTCATAAAATATGATAAGTGCAGATGGTGCCCAACTTGAGTTAAGATGCACAAATGAAATTGTTAACAGACGACACCATAACAAAACATGCTCCGCCTTGCAACAGGTATATCAACACTTAAAATACTATTCAGGCAGATGCCATTTTGAACATGATACTATGTATAGTCATACCAAATGTCACGAAATATCTCATGTACCAAATGAAAATATCTCACATACCAAATGAAAATATCCACATACCAAATAAAAATATCTCACAGGTTTCAGGAGATATTACATCAACAGAAGCACGAGAGACATATGGTCAAGCTGACCTCAATTTAGCAACTTCATTCATGGTGCTTACAATAATCTATGCGATTGAAAAAGTCTGGATGTTCCATGCATTGATAGTCATCAAAAATGTTGAGCAGTCATCAAATAGGGAGAAACACTTTGTGTTGCACTGTGTTCCCAAAATATCCCATAAAAATTTCAGAAAACAATCAGTTTTGCCACCAATTGATTCCTGGGTTTTTTGCAGTGGTTCTTCCCCTACCAAATATACTAATCACCAAGTACAACCACCTATCATCTGCTGAAAATGGTGTTAAACCCACAAAAATAAAACAATTGGTGTTAAACCCACAAAAATAAAACAAACTTAACCATCTGACAATTTCTCAGACATGATAAATTTAATATCCTGTATATTAGGATTATCTTGGCACTTTAAGGTTGTGTTTTGCTGTGTTCACAAAATACCCTTACAAAATATCATAAAACAATTAGTTCCAAACAATGATAGTTAATTAAAATCAAGAAGTCTTGCTTTGTACCACTTTGGTACTGGTTTCAACTCCTAGTTCTAACTCATTCATGCGTAAAGTGGTTGCCCATCCAAGGTCAGTGGTTTAACATCCACATCCAAATTATTCAGAGCATGTATTACAGTGAAACCTGACACAGTTTATTTCCTTTAAAACATGGAACATCGGAAATTTAAGTGAAAAATAATTATATTTCCAGCACAAATTCAAGCTTCCACTATATCTCAAAATCTGAATGTTTCAAAAATCAAACATTTATTCTAGTGCTCAGGTTTTGTTTTATAGGCAAATAAAATCAGCACTATTATTTTTTTATTTGGGATATTCCAGGAACAAGTAAAAATTTTTATGTCAAGTTCTTCTAAGCCTGGATTATGGCAATCTCACTGCATTTCTGCTTTTAAAAAAATGTGAACACCAAAATTATTCTGAAAGGGTAATTTTGAGCAAAAGTCCTTTGATGCTAGTGTAATAAATTTGGAGCATGAACATTTGGTTGCAGTGCCCTCTTTTATGGAATTCTTAGATTTTTGTAATTACTTGTCTGATTATTGGAATTAGGTGCAATAGAAATATTCCTTTGCCCGAAATAATTACCCAATTATTAGGAGCAAACATCACAGAATAAAGTGTAAATGAGATTCCATGATGCCATGATTCACTAGTAGTGAATTCAGGTCCAAACCGAATGAGAGTCCATGGAATAATAAAGTCCCTACTAAAATCTAGTGGTGCACATTGGTAGTGTGACTGCAGTGGCAGTATTTACAGTAGGAAAACTGTAAATTACACAATGGAATCAATAAGAAGGGACTTGGCTGATACCGTTTATATCGCCCTGGTGGGAAATGTGATGCAGTTGTACTGGCGAAATGTGCCTGGAAACCATAATTTTACTTGCCTAAGGTGGCGTAGTTAAAACAGTTCCCTGTGTTAAGGGACAGTTGTATAGTTTCTATGGCGTGAACTGCTGGCGGTACAAAAACCTAACAGTGGAGATGTGTAGTTGATATATATTTGGCAGGTTGTAAGATCTGTGGTCTTGCACTGATTAGAGTAAAATTTATCTACTAATTTACAACTGAAGTTGTATAGAAGTCTTTGGAAATTTGTGGTAAACATATGACTTCTAGCAGGAATCGCACCAGGGTTTGACACCACTCGGTCAAGTAAAGACCCCTGGCTTGTAACACTACCGATGCTATACTAGACAAAATAAATTCTTACAAATTCATGATAAGACCATTTCTTTCTTTTAACTGTTGAGTGTTGAAACCATACATGATATTCTTCAGTGATAACAAAATATTCAACTTTTACCTGTTGTGGTACACATACTGGATTCCAGTTTGTCATAATTTTTGTTTATGACAAAGTAGACATCATCAGAAATCTTTTGGTGAAAACCCCATGTTATAATGATCATCCATTCATGGGGTGGTAGCAACAAGATTTTTTTGGACAGCTGGCATGTTAGCTGCAAAATTGGATATATTACAAATTATTTTCATTGGGACTAACTATTTATCACAAGAAATCTACTGGTGAAAACCCCATGCTGATAGAGCCATCCATTTGGGAGGAGTAGATATTCAGGCATAGAAATGACAAGATTTTCAAGATGGCTGCCATGGAGGCCATATTAAATGTCTGATCAACACCATTCTTATTTTAAAAATGTGGTTCCCAACCTATTTTGGCTGCAACCCTAAAAAATATTTTCTGAGACTATGACCCTGTTTCCACGTTTTGAAAAGTTTTGCCACTCTCAACAAACAAATCCTGGCGACCCTCCATGACATTCCATAACATCTTCATGACCCTGATTTCATAAGAAGTCATATGCATTTAAACAAACATCTATAAATCTTAACCTCATTACAATAAATATGGACCCAGCTCCCCTAAAACAAACTAATTTATGAGAAAAGCAAACTAGTAGGGAATTGTTTTTGAGAGCAAATAAAAATAAATGTGACCACACCCATGCATACACTTCTCAACATGACAATGTTATTCTGTAATACTAATACTTAACAGAAAATGAAATGTTGCTAGAAGCATGAAACAGAAGGTCCCTGGTCCCTATAATGTTTGGGATTTTAGACTTCTCACATGATCAGAACAGTCCAGTCAATTTATGGAGTACACTGAAAGCAAGCTTTGTAAAAATGAGAAGTCTGACATTGGTCCAAAAGAGGGTGGGTGGGATTGTGGTCCAAATCTATAAACAAAATGAAAAAGAAAGATCTGTGTTAGCAAAAACCATGCAGAAAAAAAGTCTTTTCCAAAAACTTGAGAAAACAACTAATAATTTTTTTTTTTTTAAAGCAAGACCATGAAAATCAAACAAAGTCAACTACATGTGCCAACAAATATGTACATCATATTCCAATGATCCACCTCAAATGGTTTTGCTAAATTGAGCTAGCCAGGCTTTTGTAACAAAAAGTCCAATTAAGTTTAAAAAAAGCAAGAAATAAATAAATGTGTTAAAAAAACGAAGACAAAAATATCAATATGATGGCCTGAAATCATCTACACAATAAGACAAATAAGCATACCGAGTTTTATTTGTCTACCTCAAGCGATGTTTGCTTAATAAGATTTCCAATGTTTCTGTCACAGTAATGTCCAAGTCCACACAGTAAAAAAAAAATTAATAAATGTTAAAACGGCTAAAATAGTCTGAAAATCTAATCAGGTATACTACTTGTTAATACAAAATTGACGCAAAAATAAGCCGACTAAATTTCATTCTGCCATGTGGTGATTACTTACTAACTCATGCTCACAAGGTTTTTGTCAAGAATGCCCAAGTTCAAAACATTCCCAAATCTATCAAAAACTTTTTATTATGCACTTCTAAATCATACATATTTATTTTTTACAAATATGCATAACAAATCAGTTTTGTCTACCACATGTAATTTTTGATTAAACATGCCTACCAGATTTATGTTAACAGTCTCAATATTGAAAGTTCAAAAATGTGCAAAGTGGCTTGAAATGTACATAATACACCATGTATTTAATAGTCCTCTGAGTTGATAACTGAAATTTTGTAGACTTTGTAATTCTTCATAATACAAAGGGGGTATAAAAAAAACATTTAAAAAGAGATATTGTAAATCATACATCAGGTAATTATCATGAGCAACAAATTTTAGTATAGGTAATTTAGCAAGTAAATTAACTTTCATGAAAATTTTATTTTCAATAAATCTGCATGGCAAAAATAAATATATGATTGAAAGGTCAACGTCTACCAAAACTGACAGGTTTAAATTTTTAACTAGGGATAATTATCAATATTTTAGTAACCACCATTTCGTGTCATCTAATATAAGTAGTAATGGAACGAATAAACACATGGATTGTCAGATGTTATTTGAAATATATCCTCTTATTTCTGTTTTGCCCATAATTTTATTTTAACATCCTCGTCTGTATTTTAACATCCCTCGCTGTATTTCAGCATCCTATAATTGTATTTTAACATCCTCCCACTGTATTTTAACATCCTATACTTGTATTTAAACATCCTCCACTATATTTTCCTCACTGATGGTTTTAAGTCATGTGTAGATGAAAATACCTATGTTGGAATGAAGCAGGCACCCTTTATTTCAGCTGTGTTGACAGAGAGTACCATTCAAGCATACATCACTTTTTAATAAGGTAGAGCAAAATAAGCAACAAAAATTTAAATTTTTTTTTACCACTGTACTTTGCTAAAATGATATACAGCTATTGTATCAAAATTGAAGAATAAGCAAAATGTAATGATATTGAAATATTGTGATTTATAATATTTAAATGAGGACATTACATGTTATTTGGTCTCTTGGGAACTTCAGTCAAAATATATCAAGCTTCAGTCAAAATGTATCAAACTTCAGTCAAAATGTATCAAACTTCAGTCAAAATGTATCAAACCTCAGTCAAAATGTATCATAAATATTGGTGCATATGAAGACTACCCTTGAAACTATTCGTCTCTTTTCAGCTATTTTCTTAATTAGCTAACTAATTAATTAGTTATTTAATTAATTAAGTTATTAAATAATTAAGTGGTCACAATCATAGATCTACAAATTTCAACCAATATTTGTTTCATGTAAGTTTTTTATTTCATCAGTTATGATAAAGTCATCTAAAATGAATTTAATAATATACGTATCAAAATATTTACATTTTTGTCTTTTTAAATAATTATTATAAACACTTCACTTTTAAGATTACATATTCCATTGTGATCTTGCTTGAATCTGTTTCCAACACCAATATACATACATACCTATATATATATATATATAAAATGTGTGTTTGTTTTATCAATAACTGTAATAATGAAGATGACAGAATGCAACTTAATAATAAAACTGTTATATAACGTGTACATTATTTTCTATAAATCCAAACATTACTAATTTTCTCTACAAACTCCTCATACTGTACATAATTTCTTTTTTTCTGCTGCTATGTCACTTTTCTCTTGAATCACTTGGGTAAATTTTGAACCACGCAGACCTCTAATTCATTTTATCTTTTGTTTCTGTTTTCTTTCATTTGGGATTGTTTCAATATTTACCAGTATTTCAAAATGAGTTTGGTTTAATCATGTCTTGTGAACTGAATGTGATTTCATAAATTTCTAACCAAGCATCAAATCCGTATTATAATTTATTTCCTTCCTTTCATTATTATTATTATTATTATGAAAATCTGACTTTAAGATTGGCACTATATAGCTACTATTGCGCTGAGGTGACCTTAAATGCACAGTACACACACATGCACACACATACATACATACACATGCATGTGCACACACATACACGCACACACACATACATACATACATACATACATACATATATACATACATCTAGACAAGGCGATGATAGATACAACCAAGTTCATGAATTTACATCATCTGTAGTACATTTAATTGTTTATTTTTCTTTCTGCCTATTAGAGACATAAAAAAGTTTCTGAAATTACCCAATCATGTCTGTGTACTCAATTAAGAGTTTGGAATGCTGAAACAATGTACACCTGACAACACAGTTAAGAGATAAAGCCAATTAGAAGTCAACTAATTAAAATAGACAACCAAATTAAGATAATCCATTTCTCCCTTGCATTTGTTGGATGCAGTATACATTTATACATTAGTATGTGTTGATAAAATTGCTGAGAGATATTGCACAATAAGAGAAAAAGCTTACCTACATTCCTTGAACAACTAGCTATAATCCTGTTAGAGATGTGAGAAACAATTACATCCCCATTCCATCTCACCAACTGATTGTAACTTGTTTAGAATATCTGAACAGAATTTATCACCAATAAAAACAACTTTTTAAATCCACACTCACTTCACTTCAAAATTGTGCTAATTCCCATTTTGCACCTAGTAACTCCCAGGACTAAATAACCACAAGTTCAGGATATATTTGTATTTGTATCTGTCTGGCTGGAGATTCAAACAAAGACTGAGTAGATTGTTTTTGCGGGACCTTGTATCAAACCCTACTCTACTGAAATTCTATCCCCCCTCCTAAAGAAGTAATCTAGGGGTAGTTTGAGATGGCTTGAAAAGGGGGAGTGTTTATCACACTTCTGCAATGCATTACTTGCTTTTTATTTGCTAAAGTTTGTTTTAGTCTAACAGTGGCTATGCTAATATTCCAGATCATATTTAAAAGTAATACATCAGTCATTACAATGAAATAATACATTAATTGTACAAAAAAAGAGATTTTAAGCTTCACTATACACAAAAGGTTTAAAACTAAGAAGAAAAGAATTTATTCAGGTACAGAAACAAATCTATTGATCTTGGACTCAAACTAGATGGAATAAATAAGATTATTTCTAGAAATGTTTATTTGTTTGTTCTGTGTACAAAATACATAACCAAACAGATGGAGACTAAATTCGCATTTATCAGACACGGTTTAAGAGTTAGGCTCCATAACACTAACTTATGTACTGATTAACAGGCAGGGCATTAACTTGTGACTGGGGTGGGTGGGTGTTTCTCAGTATCTCAAATGGTAGAGCATCAGGGTTGTAATCCGAGGGTCACAGTTAGATACCTAACCAGGGCAGTCAGGGTCTACTGTTTTGAGATGTTATTTGTCAAGGTCTTTAGCTCCCATCATGATACAGCCAATAATGTGCTGAAACTACTGTTAAAATCCAACCAAACGACCAATTATTTTACTCAAGTATATATGTACATCTGGAGAGAGTGATGATGAAAAACTCTTTTTACTGCAAGATCTATAAGTGGTTAAAATTCCATAATTTGCCACAAGAGTATGTGAATTTCACATTATATACATGCAAATTGTTTAACAGTCCTGTGTGTGTGTGTGTTAGACTTGGATTTTTAATGTAGCTTTTAACAATTTTTCCGTGATACTGCGATGATGTCTGCAGTGTGGCAGTTTATAGTGGGTTCTAGCACTGGGGCATCATGTTGCAGACATGTGGTAAAATCATGTTCCACCCAGTAACATTATCCTGACACCAGGCCAACCAGTCCTAACACTAACCTCTTAATGCTGGGTGCCAAGTAAGGCAGCTGGTAGTACCATTTTTATAAGTCTTTGGTATGACTCGTCCAGGGTTTGAATATGCAACCTTCCACATCTGAGGCAGAGGCTCTAACCATTGAGACCACTGGAGTGGCATAATAGTCCTCTATGTAAATAACCCAATTTGTTTACGCATATACCACTTTCATTCTCTATTGCAGTGATGTTGTATTTGCCCTTTCGACTCCAAAATTGATGGGAATCTTTCTTATATCCATGTGTAAGCCAGACCACAAAGTTTGGTCCTGGTCTGAGATGTGAAACTAAAATTGTTGTAAACAAACCATTTTTCTTTTCATTAACAGCGACGTTATCCTCATATTTTGAAACCAAAATTGGTATGCTTCTCTCTTACCTCATGTGCAAGCCATCTACAAAGTTTGGTAACTGTAGCTGATGGAAAACTTGACTCATTATGCTGACACCAAGTTTTTTCTTTCAGTTAGAGTGACCTTTACCAATTAACTCTGAAATCGAAAAGGATCTTCCTCACCACAGGTTCATGCCATCCAAACAGTTTGGTAACTTTTGATAGTGGAGAGAGTCTTTTTTCAGTCACATTGACTCGGACCTTTGAAATTCTGACCACAAAATGAATATGGGCCTTCTTTAACCAAAGTCCAAGCCACTCCCAAAAGTCTGGTAGCTGCAGATGATGGACACACTTTAGTCATTGTTCAGAAGCAAATTTGGTAAATGATGAATGGATGAATGGATGGATGGATGGATGAATGGATGAATGGATGGATGGACCTTATAGCATAATGCACTTTACCCTATAGTGGGTGTATAAACAATCAATAAGTGTTGTCTAATTAAGTTTTGTCTTTATCAGAGATACACCATCATTAATTACATCAATTACAACATAACTGTCAGCAAGTACCTTCAATAATTGCTCAGATGCTACTAACATAACTACCGTAATTAAGGCAAGAAATGGTAAGAACTCGTATGAACAGACTCTCAACACAAAATTTTTCTCAAGACTTTCTTCGGGGTTCTAAAAAGGCCCCTGTCTTAATTTAAATGGGCCAACTCCCAATGTTCAACATTTCAAAATCATGCAGAATTCCTAATTTTAGTAATTTATTCCTAAAAATGTTAACCCCACATAATTTCCCTCCAAAATACTGGGCCTAGGCCCCATTCCCAATCACAAAAGAAAAAGCCTTGCTTAGGGTGTATACGCAAAGCACATATTCCACCCCAACCCCACCACCAAAAACAAACATCTAAGTCCAATAAGTTAATCCATTGAAAGACTGATACCCTGTGAAAAAAGAATTTCTAGGAATTCTAGATACAACCATTTCTTCTTTTCATCTGCAGAGTATTGAGATTTTCAACTATAGCTGCAGTAGACATCATCAGAGGTTATAATGACCAGCCATCCGTTCAAGGGGAGTAGTGACAACAAGATTTTCAAGACAGCTGTTGTGGCAGCCATATTTTATGTACAACTGACACCATTTTCAATTAGGGCCAACTTGGTTTCATAAGTCTAATGGTGAAAACTGTACAGTATTTTGATATATCTATCAGTTTGGTAGGAGAAGACAACAATGTTTTCAATAGTGTACTTTCCATTCTAGAGAAGTAACAATGACAAGATTTTCAAGATGGCTGATGAGCTAGCCATACTGGATGTAAGAGCTGCATTTTTTCATTCAGAACCAACTAGACCATAGGATAAATGTATATGTAAAGTTTCATGGTAATCCTCCAAGTAATTTAGGAGTAGTGATAACAAATTTATGCTTTCATATCGGTGTATGACGAAAGACCAACCTATGAGCTCTTCTGGTCTATAACCAATGAATTAAAAACTAAACAAGTGTTATTAACCGATTTGGCCCCGATCCCGTCTGTAGGCGTGATGAGGCTGTACCCTACTTCAAAGCCCTGCAGCATCGAGGCCATTTAAGATAGACCAATGTGGGTGGTATTAAAAAAAAGCAGACAGATATAGCTCTAAAATGGTATCAAATAATCTGGAAGTTCTAGTTGCACTACAAAATACAGAGAGAAAAAGCTCATTTTTTGGACCCGGTTTTTTTCACCCAAAATTCGCTTGAGATCGGAGTGCGATTTTGTGTCTGGAGTTTAGACCTTTTGGCCTCAGATCTAAGGTTTACCGGTCTTAACTGAACACAGACAGGTGAACCTTTGCAAAAACTAGGATAAGGTGGGTATTTGGAATAAATTGCGGTCTCCATACGAAAATGATGGGTCTATTAAGCAAAAAAAAAAAAAAAAAAAAAAGAACTCCAACTTTTACCCTTCTGCTCATGCGCAAGCAAAATAACCAATGGAAATTTATGTTTCTAATACAACTAGGCATTATTCTCATGGATAATCTGTTGAAAACGCATATTTCAGGCAAAAATGACAAAAACGTCTGGGGCCAACTGAGGTCAGCAAACTATCATAATAACTTGAAAATCTAATTACTGTTAGGTCATCAAAACAGCAAAGTTTTGACTCAAAACAAGTACCATAAATGGTATATCATACACAAGCCATGTCAAATTATTGTGTGGAAAACATTTACAGTTTTGGTGACCGTGACCATTCTGATTTAATGACTCCAAAATTTACAGGTGCCTTTCAGATCTCAAATGGATGCTATCCAAAATAAAAGGTGTCTTTCTTTTCTCAAATGCAAGCTATTAAAACAAATTTGGTCAGTGAAGGTCTCTGGTATACAAGTCAAATTATTGTTTGGAAACTGTATACAGTGTACTTTCTTTCAGTCCTTGTGGATCTGACCTCTGACCTTCTGAGCCTGAAATTGATAGATTTCTTCCCTGTTCCAAGTGCAAGCAGCCTACATAGTTTGGTAATGGTAGTGGTGGAGGGCTGAGTTATCACATTGGCAATGGTAGATGGCAGAGAGCCGAGTTATCAAGTTATCACATTGGCAATGGTATATGGCAGAGAGCTGAGTTATCAAGTTATCACATTGGCAATGGTATATGGCAGAGAGCTGAGTTGTTGTTGTTGTTGTTGTAGGGTTTAATGCCATTTTTCAGCACACAATAGGCTATACATGGCGGCCAGTATTAATGGTGGAGGAAGAACCCGGTAAAACCCCGGAGAGAACCACCGACCCACGAGAAGCTACTGGCAAGCTTTCTCGCATACCCACATTGGCTGAATCCGAGACACGAACCCATGCAGACAGAGGTGAGATGGCTGTGATCCTTAACGGACAGCGCTTTAGACCACTCGGCCACTCGGGGCCCCGAGAGCTGAGTTACCAAGTTATCACATTGGCAATGGTAGATGGCAGAGAGCTGAGTTATCAAGTTATTGCATTGGCAATGGTAGATGGCAGATAGCTCAAGTTATTGCACTAGTAATGGTAGATGGCAGAGAGCTGAGTTATCAAGTCATCACACTGGCAATGGTAGATGGCAGAGAGCTCAAGTTATTGCACTAGTAATGGTAGATGGCAGAGAGCTGAGTTATCAAGTCATCACACTGGCAATGGTAGATGGCAGAGAGCTCAAGTTATTGCACTAGTAATGGTAGATGGTGGAGAGCTATCACAAGGAAATGAAATACAAAAAAAGATGGACGGATAAGTGGACAGAAGGAAATCATAACATGATGCAGTCTGCCTTATGGCGGGTGTATAAAACATCCTAGTCCACAAATTTAATAAATGTGACCCCCAACCCCATATAAAGACTACTGTGCTGGCTTGAAAATATGACAAGGTCTATGCTATTTGACTAAACTTATAATGGAACATATATGGTAGTTTTATAATATCTGCTTGATTCATTCACTTAATGTTAGTTCTTAACCATGGAAAACTAAATTTAATATGGTTTCATATAGCTATCATATTTTTGGTTTCATTAATACGGTGAGAGGACAGTCTTTTTGGTTTCATTTATAAAGTGATAGGACACAGTCTTTTTGATTTTATTCATTCAGTGATAGGACACTTTTTTTTTTATTAATACAGTGTAGGACAGTCTTTTTGGATTCATTTATACAGTGATATGACACAGTCCTTTTAGTTTCATTTATACAGTGATAGGACACAGTCTTTTTGGTTTTATTCATTCAGTGATAGGACACTGTCTTTTTTTATTAATACAGTGATAGGACACAGTCTTTCTGGATTCATTTATAAAGTGATATGACAGTCTTTTTGGTTTCATTTATAAAGTGATATGACACAGTCATTTTGGTTTTATTCATTCAGTGATAGGACACTGTCTTTTTTTATTAATACAGTGATAGGACACAGTCTTTTTGGATTCATTTATAAAGTGATAGGACACAGTCTTTTTGGTTTTATTCATTCAGTGATAGGGCACTGTCTTTTTGGATTCATTTATAAAGTGATGGGACACAGTCTTTTTTGGTTTTATTCATTCAGTGATAGGGCACTGTCTTTTTGGATTCATTTATAAAGTGATAGGACACAGTCTTTTTGGTTTTATTCATTCAGTGATAAGACAGTTTTTTGTGCTTCATTATTACAGTGAAAGGACACAGTATTTTTGCTTTCATTTTATAAAGTGACAGGACACAGTCTTGTCTAAAAATCTCTGAGGTCATCAGACAACATTGGTCATTCTATATGAAGAACATGACAGACAGCATTGAAAAGCTGTAAACCTCAATTTATTATTTTTATAGGTTATTTTAATTCTCTTTTGTTAAAATAATAATTATGACAACAAAGTTCTACAGCAGTACTTTTACCAAATCAGGAACATAAATTTGAGATCTATGAGGCATAAAATTTGGTGTCAAAGGTCAAGGTTATCAAAACTGTAAAAAGTAAAATGGTTTCCACAAATGTCTGTTCTATTGATTACTCCTAACAAACTGCATAGACCTTGATCTGCCAGCACATTATGCAGTGGCAGATCTGGGTCTCTGCAATTAGATTTGACTGTGTATGAATATATCTGGCAAAACATCTAACAGGGCTTTGTACGTGCTTAATGGCCCAAAGCCAGCATCTTTATGGCTGCATCTACAAGAAATGCCTTCCAAACTCATGATTTTTTTTTCTTTAGAGGGTGCTAGAATGCTTTTCTCAATATATATATGTAACTACTGATGCTGGAGTGTTCAGTGACAAAACACTTCATTCACACCTATCCAAACTGATAACTCTTGGCATATCCAAAATAGCAGTCTATCATGAAACATGTTTTTGTTCAATTACAAAATAAAGGTGTGTTGGTTACAATGCTAAATTGTGTCTTTCGTTCTACACCTCATTAAGAGCTGTATGCATTTCCTGATAAAATACTCATCAGTCAAACAACATAAGGCGAATATATGCAGCAAATGATTTCAAAAAATCATTGTTGACTCTGTTTTTGTGAAAGAATACCAATATTAAACTCTAGTTCTGTTTGATAAAAAAATTGACATTAAACTGTTTTTTTCCCCACTGACTTGCTGGTGGATGGAGCCACTGTAGCTCAGTTGGAAGAGCACCAGACTAAAAATCCAATGGCTGCACTTTTGACACTTTCCATGGCCAACATGGGTTTGCTGCCTCATAGAGTCCATGGGTAAGACATACAGCCCCCACCCCCTCCTCAGCATATTGTAGCCAATAATATGTTAAGCGTGATATTCAACAACTTACTGGATATACTCTAAGTTCTGAAACAATCTTTTGGGGTTTGACACTGGGTTCAAGTTATATGCCAATAAATGTATTGCGCCAAGATTTCTGGGTCTGTCCTGGTCTCTTAGTTACTGAACTCATAAAGCAATATTTTTATTCAAAATTATTTGTTTTTACCAAATTTTATTAAATTTTTTTCTTTCAAGAACTGACCTAGAACAGCACAAACTTTAGAAGTACTTTCTTCATTAAAAGCAGAATGTACTTTCCTGGTTGTCATAAATGTAGATCAATTGAGGCAAGAAATGCTGTGGCTTAGTGGATAGCATGCTGGTCTTGTAATCAAAAGTGTAATGGTTCAAATCCCCACCACTACCACCACAGACACACTTTTATACTTGTATTTTGACTGCAGAAAAATAATGTGGCATATTTGTGTCTGCAATGGAGGGCATCAACTGAGACCTATGCTGATAGACAGACATAAAAAGGATACAAACAGATACAATTAAATAAGATAACGGTAAAACAAAGGGTGTTGCTCTTTTAAGTTTTTAATTGCTAGTATTCTTTCCCAATATGTTTCCAGTGCTTTCTCTAATCTCAACTGACCAGAAGAGGTCAAGTTGGCCTGGATAAATGAATGGCCATGGCATGGGAACAAGCTCCAGCTAAATTTGATTTTTCAGGCTAATAAGACAGTGATAGACAGCTGCAAATCTGAGGTTAATGAAACACAAATTTACCCCCTCCCCTTGGGCATATCTGTCAATCTCCATTTTCTACCTCTCTCTACCAACAGTTGCTGCCAATAAGCTGGGTAAACACCCTTACATCCACCACTGGACACTTTTCTCAGGTCCCAGTCTAGGCCCAATTAAATCAACATTTTCATTTATATCAGGTCCCAGTCTAGGGCCAATTAAATCAACATTTTCAAGGAAGTGCCTCTCTAATTTGACACAAAATTATTTACTTACAATTGGGTTAGATCCTTGATAAGCAACATCAAGCATGCCAAGGGTATTAAACTTTGGTTTCTAAGAGAAATATAAAACAAAGTGGCACAGTTGCTTTTGTGGAGACCTTTTAAATATTTCTTTAACATTTCTCTTAAATTTGATCATGCATTTCAATAGATTTTGTACAAAATATGTGCTTATCTATTAAAAAGGTCAAGTCATCTTGTAGTATGCCTACAATTCAAATGAACTGAACTGTAAATAGGCAATCTAAAAGATTAACTCAAACTGAACTGTAAATAGGCAATCTTAGATTCATTGGGACTGAATAACTGAAAATTGGCAACCTTGAAGATTAATCCAGACTGACTGAACTTGCAACCTAAAAGATCAACTCAGACTGACTGAACCATAATTGTTGTTGTAGGGTTAATGCCATTTTCAGAACAGGATAGGCTATACATGGCAGCCAGTATAATTGGTGGAGGAAGAACCCAGGAAAACCCCTGAAAGAACCACTGACCCTCAAGAAGCTACTGGCAAGCTTTCTCATGTACTCACATTGGCCAAGACCGAAACTAGAACCCACGCTGATGGAGGTGAGATGACAATGATCCATAACAGTGAGAACTTTAGACCACTCAGGGTCCCGACTGAACTGTAAATAGGCACTCTAAGAGATTAACTCAGACTGAACTGTAAGTAGGCCTTCTATCAGATTAACTCAGACTGACTGAACTGTAAATAGGCACTCTATGAGATTAACTTGGACTGACTGAACTGTAAAGAGGCCTTCTATGAGATTAACTCAGACTGACTGAACTGTAAATAGGCCTTCTGTGACATTAACTCAGACTAATGCATAAACATAAGTTTTCCCACTGAACCTAACCTTCAAGAGAAATATCAATCAAGGAACAAATTACTTTGGATAATAATAATAATAATAATAATAATAATAATAATAATAATTTAAAGAGGGTAATATACTTTGTGCACAATCACTAACCCCCTTAGGTCCATCTAACGTCAACAAGAATACTTAATAGATGGCTTTAAATACTTCAATACAAGACTTCTGGGTGCATTATCATAATATTTATAAAAATATCATGTAACAACAAAGGTTTCAAATTATATAATTAAATGTATCTCTCTTTTGCTAAAAACTGACTACATTTTCTGGTTTTAGCAGTCCAGTTACTACCTGTACTTTATTGTTTTATTTTTTTAATACAAATCTGCCTTACCAGTAATTAAAACAAATTTGGTTAACAAATGATCATGCAATTATTTTTAAATTCAAACATCCGTGATTGAATGTGTGTGTGTATTAATGATGGTTGTCTATATACACAGCAATCTTTCTGAAGAAGTGAGAAGTACTGTCCATTTGCTACTATTCTGGAAACTAAGTCTGACAACAAATGTGTTGATAATGAAGCCCTGTCTTGGATATTCAACAAGGAATGAGGTGGGGGGGGGGGGAGGGGAGTGTTAATCAAATGTGCATCTGTGAGAACAAATTGTACTTTAATTGTCATTAATCAGCTTATAGACTGACAATATCTGGAGGCACAAGTTCCCCCAATGAAGACCACAGATCCCTTTGCATGCCTAAGTTTAAGAGTTGGATGAAGCAAAATAACAATACTTATCAAAATCCTATTATTTTCAGTAGTAGTAGTAGTAGTAGAAGTAGCATTTTTTAGCACATTTTGTGCTCCTTCTGAATTCAAGTATATGGTAAAAATACAATATTATATAATTTGGCAAATAATGTTGATTTATCACCAGATAAATATTCAGGTTTCTTCAAATTTAATAGATCTAAGTAGGTGCATACATATAGTGGTCACATCTTTTATCTTTATATTTATTTCTCACAGTTTAATGATACAATGCTACTAAATCTATTACTGGAGAGAAAAAGTAGTTTGAACATTCCAAGGATTTTGGCACAAAAATGGTGAAATTATCTAATTCTGGTTGATAGACAGTAATGCACCACTCTCTACAATAACAGGAGGCTGGATGGACAGCTAAGTGACACTGGTCAAGCTATGGCAGTGACATAATTAGAGTCAATTTGTGGTCATTACTGGTGACATTATCTCAATTTACATGCAGCTCTGAGTGCCTATCCCTGCCCATCTAGTTAATTAAATGAACATCCTGGTGGTTGTTCACTATGTTCCTCAAGAGACAGACAAACAGCTATTGATTGTTAATAAAATCAACTGAAAATATTGATTTACGTGTACCTCTAGATCTTCTCTCTCTCTCTCTCTCTCTCTCTGTGAGAGACAGAAAGATAAATAGATGGATAATTAGTTGGTTGATTGATTTTTAAAGTCATTTTAACACATTATTGACTGGATGGTGCTGAAGAAACCAGAGCAAAGTGCCTTTTCGGTGGACTCCAAAATAGCCACCTCAGACTGGCCTAGGTGGGTACTTCTTGTTGTTGTTGTAGGGTTTAACGTCATTTTTCAGCACACGATAGGCTATACATGGCAGCCAGTATTAATGGTGGAGGAAAACTCCGAGAAAATTCTGGAAAGAGCCAACGACCCATGAGAAGCTACTGGCAAGCTTCTCACACACCCACATAAGCCAAATCCGAGAATCAAACCCACGCAGAGAGAGGTGAGATGGCAGTGATCTGTAACGGAGAGCGCTTTAGACCACTTGGCCACTCGGGGCCCCTATGTGGGTACTGAAGTGGATTTTGAGTCCAATGATATCTTATTTGAACAAGCTTTACTCTCCAGACAGACAGACATACAGACATAGAAAGAAAGAGATACATTAAAGAAAGACATGTACAGGTAGACAGATATATTGGTTGGTAGATAGATGGACAGAAAGATATACATATAGACAGAAAGACCAACAGGTGGGTGGGAGGGTAGATATTGTCTTTGGACTTACCTATTGAAAGCTCTTTAAAAAAAAACTGAACTCAAAATTACTACTGAAAAAAGCACATGACATACATTTCTGTTAAACAGGAGGTTCTGGACATGTTCTGTCTAAAATCTGTCTTTAATGCTAACACGAGA
This sequence comes from Sinohyriopsis cumingii, assembly GCA_028554795.2. Lineage (NCBI taxonomy): Eukaryota > Metazoa > Mollusca > Bivalvia > Unionida > Unionidae > Sinohyriopsis > Sinohyriopsis cumingii. The sequence continues at coordinate 134,013,999 of CM068824.1, forward strand.
GAGAGAGAGACACCCTGTATAGTGCATTTCATAAATTATTTTGTTGAGGCTTCTATGCACTCAAGAATTTTGAAAGAAAGTGAAATTTATTTTGGATTGATATTACTAATGATCTTGATGATCTTCAGTTTCAGAACTTAACCTATACAGCCAATGCTGTACAAATTAACTTTCTAAACTCAGTCTACAGAGCAAAGGCTGTACAAATTCACTTTCTAAACTCAGCCCACAGAGCAAAGGCTATACAAATCAACATTCTAAACTCAGTCTATTGAGCAAAGGCTGTACGAATTCACTTCCTGAACTTGGCCTATAGAGCAAAGGCTGTACGAATTCACTTCCTGAACTTGGCCTATAGAGCAAAGGCTGTACAAGTTCATTTCCTGAACTTGACCTATACAGCAATGGCTATACAAATTCACTTCATGAACTTGGCCTATAGAGCAAAGGCTGTACAAGTTCATTTCCTGAACTTGACCTATACAGCAATGGCTATACAAATTCACTTCATGAACTTGGCCCATAGAACAAAGGCAGCACAAATTCATTTCCTGAACTTGGCCAAGACTGTACAAATTAAGTTTCTAAACTCAGTCTATACAGCAGGGGTCTCAAACACATGGCCCGCCAAACCATATCCTGTGGCCCATAAAATGATTGGCATCACAAGGTGTCATGAGAGTAACAAAGGTTGTGCAGCCCTTGGGCCATCAAAAATGCCCTCATGCACTCATGCAGCCCTCAGGGTGATTTAAGTTTGAGATTCTTGCAATAAAGCAAAGGCTGTACAGATTCACTTTCTGAACTTAGCCTAAGGCCATACATGTTCACTTTCTGAGCTTGGCCTATATTGCAAAGGCTGTACAAATTAACTTTCTGAACTCAGATTATAGGGCCAAGGCTGTACTAATTCACTTTCTCAACTTGCCATCGCTTCCCATGGGTTGGTGGTTCTTCCTCCACCAGTTTATTTTGCCGCCATGTATAGCAGAGATCAACCAACACTGTTAATTGCTGAAAATAGTATGCCTGTTTATAACTCGCAGACTAAGCTGCAGAATGTAGGACAAATAAACCGGCTTTTGTACTACCATATAAATGGCAGAACACACTGAAGAGATTGCATCTATCCCTGAGAAGTGAAAAAATTGTGGTGCTACAAGACATTGCTGCTTTGGACCTTGTCACAACGATAGTAGATAATCAGATCATGAACATATGACGTGTGTATTTTGGATTCCATTTCCAAAACCGAAAAAATCTCGATAAGTGCAGGCGTTAGGTGCATGCCTGTGGAATGGGAACTTTTACTACTGACAAAATCACAAGATGGACATATATCTGCAGTAAACATTTCATAGGTGGGAATAGACCTAGTGTGTGACCCCCCTATAGCACGCTGTGTTATAACACGAATTCGGATATAACATGGTTGCGGTGTGGCTCCCGAAATTTTATATACAAGTATTTTTCTTGCACATGAAACAAAATTCATTCTTAAAAGTACGAGAAAAAAAAACGTTAAAAGTTTATTATCATTTTGGGGAAGAGATCGCGCATGAATAATACAAGACGATCATGGCATGACTCCTGAAATTTTAGACCAATTTTTCTCGTACAAAATATAACATCTGCCGATTGTTTTATTGCTGACATTATTGGCTGTTTAAACTTGTATATACAACCAATGGTTTGGAGTGGAGAAATTCAGAGGCCCCATGAAAGGAAGCTGCAAACTTGATTATAAAATGCACTGAAATTTATCTTTGTTACATAAACAGTTTCTTTGTGCATATTGACTAACCATCTTAACAGCGCATTGTTGTATCATAATCAGTTTACGTTGATATTGAACATGAGTACTGTAATTTGTGAGATATCTGCTGCTTTTTGTTGTTGACATTTCTGATAGCGGAGATGAACCGGATAAGGCATTATCACGTAATCTATCTTTCGTTGGATTTTTGGTCGCTCGCTAGTAATTAATATATTTACACAGACTGACACTTGTATGTGGATGGTAAGTAAAATTCCTCTTATTTCCACTCAGAATTAAATTCTTCAGAACACCCATATTTTCTGTACTAATCTTTGTCATCAGACCAGAACACCTGCGACTCTATCGTCCGTTGACCCTTTGTTAAATTTGTGAAGCATGAGTGGAAGGCAGCATCACTCCGCTACCACAAATGGAAAAAAAAAATCTTACTTGTTGGTCTATTCAATAGTCAGGAAGGAAATGTAACTAGGATTGACCCAACGATGGCCAGTTCCCTTTTTATAAATGCACATTACCTTTGAAGCACGGATTGTTATGAAAACATGCTCAGCAAATGGAGAAAAAAAAGTCAATCTCGATCAAGTAATACAATTATTTGATGTTGCTGCCACAATAAGAAATGGGCATTTGTTTGGTTCTCCAAAGCTGGCCTTTAGCAGTGACTTCAATAACGCATGCACCTTTCAAAGAAAGCCAATTACAATCTTCAATGAAAACAAAGAACTTTTCTTCAAAGAAGTCTGTACCAAACTTAAATAAAAGCAATGTAATCTGATTGTTTCATTTTCCAACGTGACTGGAACATGTTTACTGTGCCATGAAAGTTTCCTTTTTGCAGTGAAAAAGTTTGTGCTTACGAACGCTACCAAAGTCGGCTTAAAACACAAACTAACTTTATATATATATGGAGTCCTGTCTCCTCACTCATTTGTATACTTTAGAATTATATACAGGCCTGCAGAGTGTGGGGATGGGGGTGGGGTGGGGTGTACTTAGGGTTCTGCCATATACTTATATAACAGAAGAAGAAAAAAATATTTTAACAATAAATTTTCAAATGTTATCCTTGCAGGTGTCTAAATAATGGTAGATTACTACAGGCTTGATATACAAAACTGTACAAAGATGTTTATATACAAAAAAATAAACTAGTAGTGTGACCCATGGGGCATAATTTATTTATTACCAAAATTTGCAGTTTACATATTACATAGTAAGACAATGTTAATGTTCAAATGGCAGCTTATTTAATATGTAGGAACCTTTATTCAGATATTTCTTTTTAAGGGTAAAAATAAGAACACGAGTAAACAAACTTATAAACCTCACACATTCAAAATTCGACTGTGACATGTAACATTCGTTTTGTAGATACCAGAAGAGGACGCCATGTATAGAGCAACCCTGTTTGTGATGCTGGAACACAAACTAACTAATATGGCAGTGATATGGTTGCCAATAAAAATATAAAGAAAACAATGATTCCAAAATGGTGGAAACTTCCTTAAAAAGAGACAAAAGTTGCATCAATAGATTTTATTTACATATTCTATCTAAAAGTAAAATGATTCATGAATATTTCAGGATGGCATGTTATTTACTAAATGATAAACATTTCTACACTGTCATCAGTTTTAAAACCTCTTGTGTGTACAAGTGTATTATCACTAAAAGAATATACAACTTTATTATTTTGAAATGATACATGCAGATTAACTCTTCAAAATGTTCTAAAAACATGAATTAAAACTGTCTTCAATGTAGACTAAATCAAAACAATCATGTCAATTACTTCATTATATTTATATCTTTTTTCTGTCATATATATAATATCTGTGCACTAAGGATATAAATTTTCCATTGTTGAAGGCTGTAAGATAAAAGCAGCAATAAAAATGCAGTTCCATGCCATTGTTTTGTATTTCCTTATATTATCAAGAACCTTATTTTCTTATGAATGTTCATAAAGATAAACAACTGACAGCAAACTATAATACATGGACCCACTGTAAATAAAACAAGTCATTAGAATACATGGACCCACTGTAATTAAAACAAGTCATTAGAATACATGGACCCACTATAAATAAAACAAGTCATTAGAATACATGGACCCACTATAAATAAAACAAGTCATTAGAATACATGGACCCACTATAAATAAAACAAGTCATTAGAATACATGGACCCACTATAAATAAAACATGTCATTGTAATACATGGACCCACTATAAATAAAACATGTCATTAGAATACATGGACCCACTATAAATAAAACATGTCATTGTAATACATGGACCCACTATAAATAAAACATGTCATTAGAATACAATGGACCCACTATAAATAAAACAAGTCATTAGAATACATGGACCCACTATAAATGAAACATGTCATTGTAAAATTGTTCAGTCAGTATTTGTATAATTATGTATTTGTTGTCCCACTTTCTCAATACAAGTTTAATTCAAAATATGGAACACCAGTACAACCACAGACAATGTTTTGAATCCTAAATCTGAATATCCACTGGCATAAGTCGCCTGGGGATTCTCATTTAAATATATTCTGGCATCAGGGTATTATGATGAAAGTTCATCAATTTTGAACATAAATCTTTCCAGAACTCAATATCGGGCAATACTCTTTCTACAATCATTCCTTTTAAGGACCAAATGACAAAGTCACAAAAGTCTACTTCACAAAGTAGTAATATTTATGTGATAAAAAAAAAAAAAAATGGCCCACCATTCATAACATTATAACAAAGAGTGTTTCTTTTATTTGCATTATGTTCATCCATACATAATGGGTCTTTTCCTGCTAAAACAAATGGACGTTTTATGTCAACTACGCATATTAGTTTGTTGTTTTGATTGTAGACAAGGCCACCAGGACTACATACAAGTTCTGGATATGGCGGGGTGATCCAAAATCAAATTTTTTGTGACGTATCATCCTTTCCAGTATTTTCAGCCATGTTTTGAAAAGCTTTCTCTTCATTTTGTCCTCCATATTTAAATTATTTTTTCTGCCCCATAGAATTCTGTTCAGAAGATTATATTTCCCTCTTTTACTGTGGACAACTGTTACATCTTTTGCTACTGAAGCAGTTATTCTACAGAATCTGCTACAGTGCCACATTTCTGACTCTTTCTGATCTTGTGTATTTTGGTACTTCAAAGGGGACTGTGGTTTTGTCAAACTGCATTAACCAGCTGTAAGGCAGACTTAGGTCTATCCTTCAATAGCCCCATGTCAACTTCATAATCAGGGTAGTCTGTCTCTAATATTTGGCTGAACATGTATGATGTTTGAACCAACCTGAATTGGGTTATGTAGCAGTGAAGTTGTTAGCAAACTTTGTTTCATTAATTTTAATGTCACATAATGATCACAGTTTTTTAAATCTGTTTTTAATTTCTTGCTGTATGACACTGAATGGCATGGTTGCGGCTTTCGTTAAATATACGTCTTCCCAAAATTCCATGTACAAAGCTTGATGGGAGATGCACATGGCATATATCCAAACTAAAGATTATAATCTTCCAAGGCAAAACGTAAAGAAGTAATATGATTGATGCCCACAGAGGAAGCTTTACATTCCCATGATGCATCCTTTACTTTTCTGAGAGTGTTGCTAGAGTCACTAATACATGATACACAACTTGCTGCGTGTATGATGCAGTTACAGATGATTTTAAGAAATAATGGTCATCTTCATAATTACCTTGTATGTTTTTCACATGGCTACTTATAACATATTGTCGACTTTTCAACATAGGTTATGAGGTGTTGAAGTCAGTCACATTGTCCTCACTTTCACTATCAGAGGCAGAGTTAAATGTGTACACCATTGCAGTTGATATAATGTGTTCATAAATTCTCCCATAACAAAATCCTTTTGGAACATTAACAGATGGGAAACTATTCCAACCACTTGTAGGAAGAAAAGGTACAGTTTCTGTAGACTTACTGGTCCTGACAGAAGATAACACCTCACCGAAATTTGTTCACATCATTTTCCTCCATCAATGTGAATAACTATGTCTGTGTTGTTTGATTCTACATACTCCAAACACCTAAAATAAAAATAAAATTGTTTTCAAGTATTAATGCACAACAGAAATTTAAAACAAGAACAATAATAAATGTGTAAAGTAACAAAAAATCTAGCAAATGAGTTGTTACCTACATTTAGAATTTTATAGGATCTTAAAATGTTAGACATTTATTTATTTTGACAAACAAAAAATTCAGCTGTTAAAACAACAAAACTATTTGTGAACATTTCAAAACACTTTGTGACCCCAGGAATACTAGAACCTGTTAATAATTAGTGTAATGTCATCTATGTGTGTAACAGGATGGATAAATGTGTACATCCTTGTAATTACTGATGTCCTTGTTTTTGTTTACTTACATGTACATATTTCTGTATATTTGTATATTTATGAACAATACTGTGATAAAATATTTTATGAAAATTACAAATATCTAATTGAGTAACCCCATAATATTTGCACAGTAGTTAATCACAGACACTTTCACACTTATCCTTGCACGGTTTCCCTACCTCCATGATAAACACGTAAATGGCAAAATATGCTACACAAAGATGTCAACATGGACTTGAAGAGTTTTAGTTTGCTGTTTGTGCAGTGAATATGGTTGTTTAAAGATGGAAGTTTGTTATTTGCCTGAAAAGAATCTCACAATAACAAACCTGTCGTAACGTTACAGCAATTATTATGGTATCGTAAGGAAGAATCGACTTACATTTTAACTAATTACTGCTTCTTTTTTTTCCGGCAACTGCCAATCCACGACATTCAAGCCAGCGCTTCAACTCACAAATTGAATGTTCTGATATTTCAGAACAACGAAATTTAGCTCCTGGGACGTCATTTCGCTCTAGCGTTATTGAATGCATCTTCTCAGCTGCTGTCATTGTTTGTCCTACATTTTCACTTTTGTGTATCATGTGATACGCATAACACATTTACATGACGCATCGTCGATCTCTGCTATAACCCATCATGTGCTGAAAAATGGAATTACAGTAAACCCCCACACAATCACTTTCTGAACATGAAATGTATGGCAAAGGCTGTACAGATTGTTTGTATACTTACTTAATATACAAGGTCTTTGACAAAGGAGGTGATTATTTTACCTGGTGATATAAACTTAGCAAGCCCTGCGAATAACAAAATCGGTTTTATGTAAATTAAAGAATAAAGTTAATGTTTTGTCATTTGATTTTCCACTACAATAATATTTGTTAGATGTTAGATGTATACGCATCGTTATAGTTGTCTTGACCTCCATACAAGATAACATGAAGAGGAAGGGTGTACTGGGGTTCAAGACGCTTGTATCATTATGTACACCTGGTAAACTATCAAGGCAGTTCTAACATTTCTTACACCCTGGTCAACTATCATGTAATCAATTTACTAAAAACTTATTTTTGGACACACTAACACATACCAAGTCTCATGGCTGCCACTACTGACAGAGTAAAACACAAGTCTTATAGTTGCCACTGTTGACAGAATAACACAAGTTGCACAGCTGCCACTGTTGAAAAAGTAACAGGTACAAATCTAATAGCTGCCATTGCTGATGAGTAACACATTAGTCTCATAGCTGCCATTGTTGACAGTAACACTAGTCTCATAGCTGCCATTTTTGACAGAGTAACACACTAGTCTCATAGCTGCTATTGTTGACAGAGTAACAAATTATTCTCATATCAGCCATTGTTGAAAGAGTAATGCCTGAAAATCTCATTGCTGCCAATGCTCATAGAGTAATACATTAGTCTCATGGCTGCCATTGTTGACACTAAGACACTAGTCTCGTAGTTGCCATTGTTGACACTAATACACTAGTCTCATAACTGCAATTATTGACACTAACACACTAATCTCATGGCTGCATTTTGCTTAAACTAATACACTAGTCTCATAGCTGCCATTGTTGACAGAGTAACACATTAGTCTCATAGCAGCCATTATTGAAAGAGTATTGCCTGAAAATCTCATTGCTGCCAATGCTCATAAAGTAATAAACTAGTCTCATGGCTGCCATTGTTGACAATAACACACTAGTCTCATAGCTGCTATTGTTAATACTAACATACTAGTCTCATGGCTGCCATTGTTGACACTAATACACTAGTCTCATAGCTACCATTGTTGACAATAACACACTAGTCTCATAGCTGCCATTGTTGATACTAACACACTAGTCTCATGGCTGCCACTGTTGACACTAATACACTAGCCTCATAGCTGCCATTGTTGACACTAATACACTAGTCTCATGGCTGCCATTGTTGACACTAATACACTAGTCTCATGCCTGCCATTGTTGACACTAATACACTAGACTCATAGCTGCCATTGCTGACACTAATACACTAGTCACATAGCTGCCATTGTTGACACTAATACACTAGTCTCATGGCTGCCATTGTTGACTCTAATACACTAGTCTCATAGCTGCCATTGTTGACAATAACACACTAGTCTCATAGCTGATATTGTCAACACTAACACAGTATCTCATAGCTGCCATTGTTGACACTAATACACTAGTCTCATAGCTGCAATTGTTGACACTAACACACCAATCTCATGGCTGCAATTGAGCTGACACTAACACACTAGTCTACTGGCTGCCATTGTTGACAATAACACTAGTCTCATAGCTGCCATTGTTGACACTAATACACTAGTCTCATGGCTGCCATTGTTGACACTAATACAATAGTCTCATAGCTGCCATTGTTGACAATAACACACTAGTCTCATAGCTGATATTGTCAACACTAACACAGTATGTCATAGCTGCCATTGTTGACACTAATACACTAGTCTCATAGCTGCAATTGTTGACACTAACACACTAGTCGCATGGCTGCAATTGCTGACACTAACACATCAGTCTACTGGCTGCAATTGCTGACACTAACACACTAGTCTACTGGCTGCCATTGTTGACAATAACACTAGTCTCATGGCTGCCATTGTTGACACTAATACACTAGTCTCATAGCTGCCATTGTTGACAATAACACACTAGTCTCATAGCTGATATTGTCAACACTAACACAGTATCTCATAGCTGCCACTGTTGACACTAATACACTAGTCTCATAGCTGCAATTCCTGACACTAACACACTAGTCTCATGGCTGCAATTGCAGACACTAACACACTAGTCTCATAACTGCCATTGTTGACAAAGAAACACACTAGTCTCAGATGCAATTGTTGAAAGAATAATACATGTGAATCTCATTGTTTCTGTGTGATTCATGAGGAAGTAAATTCATTACAAGATAGTTTACTGGAGTGTATGGAATGTTACAAATATCTGGATCTCCACGCACCCTTCCTCTTCATGTTATTGTGTATGGGTTTGAAGTCAATTATATCATTTCATGGGGGATTGTGATTTTTTGAATGCTATAACCCAAAACCATTATATCCAAATTTCATTGTTTATTTTAACAATATTTATGTACCTCTCCATATTGATGATGCTCGGAATGCGTGTAGTAAACAATTTATACTGGTATGATTACTGTCAGAACTCGTGTATACAACAGGCATTAATACACATGATCATGAGAAAAAAAAAGATAAACCAGAAAGTTTTATTTTTGAAATATGCCCTTGCTTTTATTATCATAATATTTGCAGCTTTGTCATTTTTTTATTTTGCTGACTGAATTTTCAGCTATTCTGACAAGATCCAAATTCAAAATGACGCAATGTATTTTGAGCTGTACACAGTTAGTCCACATACTAGAATGGATAACTGAAGGATAATCTAAATTATTTACTGTGTCTTTATCACATTCTTTGTTATCCAACGTCTTTGTCGTTGCACCTTTTTTACTGAAATGATTGCCATTTTGGATCTGATTTTGGCACTTTTAGCACTTTTGGCACTTCAGCACTTTTGTTGGCACTTTTTGTCAGGTGATAAATATGTTATAATTGAACTAATTTTATCAGGTGGACCAAACAATTAAATGCTATAACCATATAACCATTAAACATTGTGATAAAGGAAAGGGGAAATAAAACTCGAATGTTCCGACAGAGAAATGTTGTATCCAAGAAGAAATAAAATCCTTAAAACACACACACACGGATATACAGTATTTATAGAAACTTAGTTTCAAAACTATCAACTATAACAATAAAATTAAAATCTCTTGCATTACAAACAAAATTATATATTCTAATCATCTGAACTTGTAAAATTACATTAATGTGTAGTAAAATGTAGTCCAATGTACCAATTTCATGAAGTTAAGGGATACACCCTTCCTAATTTAAGCACATTGTTAAGAAAATGAAAGAACTTTTCGTAAATTTGGAATCATTTTATGAAAATGCATTGCTATCATTTATATGAAAAACTTATGAGAGTAAAGTTTATTCCTATTGATCTAATGCAGCAGGTCTAGCAACAATATGATGTACATGTTTCAGTTTGGTGACAAACTAGAGACCAATGCTTTGCAAAAGCCCAATTTAAATTTGTATGGATTCCAATTAAACTCTCATCATTCTGTTCAGAGTAACTTCAATTGTCCGAAACCTAAACTAAACAATTCTTCAATAGCTTTCTAAAAGGACTCCCAAATTTAATTTTCTTCCCAGTATTTCCATTAATGTAATAACCTGAATCAGTCTGTTGCTTGGAAACTCCTGTAAATTGAAACCTCTCTAAGCTTCGTAATTTTGTGGTCAACTTGTACGATGTCAGATCAATCCTAATAGAATGATGATGCTTCAGGGGAAATTATTTCAAACAGTGCTGAATAAATCCACTTGCTGTGAGGTGGAAAAATGAATCACTTCTTCATAATAGCAATTTTACATTTGGAATATGGAAACCATACATGCATACATATATACATGCATATTTTTTTTAGTTAAGTTCATGAAACATGACATTTCAGATCTAAATCTCTGCAAGAAGGACTTAATATTACATCCCCAAGAAATCATAGAAAAATGCAAAATCTGATCACAAGGAATTATTATGGTTGCTCTTTCACAAAATTATATACATGTAGTACCATAAAATACCTTCCCTCATCATAAGCTTGCCCTAATTTTTTATGAAGATTTTGGAAAAAATACTTTTATCTACTGAGAATATCCATATCTGATAATAAGCCTACCCCATATTTTTTTTCTCGGTCTTTTTGTATGCAGGGGGCTGGCCCCAGTGGTCTTATCAAGGTATAAAGTTTTAAGACTATTGCAAAGCAAGGTCCAATCTAGATACCAACCATATAATTTAATCTCTGAATGGATCCTATTAAAAAAATTAATCTGACTTATAATTCAAAAAAATTAGTTCAGAACATTAGGCTTTAAATAGTACAACACTGGTGTTTGCGATAATTTTTTACTTAAATCTTCCAATGCATTATACCACACACATCTAGGGTTCTTCAGAGTTTTAAGAAGCCAACATAATTGCAAGCAATTTTAAGATGTTCCTAACTTGTCTTTCTCAAAATATTACAAGTCAAAGAAATTGAATAAGATTTTGTCCCTTCATGGGTAAATCCGATGTACCCTATCATCATTTTTTGTACTTAGAGCCACACAGGCAGTCTTCAATTGGATTTTTCAATGTTCCAAGTCTATGTTTTGGTAATTTGCTGTAATAGGCGCTTTAAATCTTGCATTTAAACTAATGCTCAATAATAAACTTGGGGGTAGATAAGGCCAAATTTATCGCTTAGCTGCATATGATGGAAGACTCGATAGTGGCTTGCTATTCAACCACGCTCTTTGAAGTAGGGCACTATTCTTGGGCTAGTCTTTTCACATTGTTTGTGATCCGTCACTTTCAAATTGATTCAAGATTACCCTACAAAGGCTAATTCTTAAATACACTGAATCTAAATAGATAAATCGCAGTTACAAAAAAACCTATGTGACCTTTATGATCCCAGAATCAATTTGCTTATCAAGATTTCTATCACGATAACAAAAATATAAACACCTTGCTTGGAGCAATTTGGCCGAGACGAGTGGAGCCTCCTACAAAAGACTCCAACACAATATAGCAACGATACTGTCATTATCAAGTTGAATTTGCAAAATTTTGTTTCATTATTTTTCTCAACAAAGACATAAATATTTGACAAGAGATTCTGAGGGGGAAACATCAAGGGGATTCTAAACTGCAGATGAAGCATAATTGTTCATACCACTTTTTCTCCATGGTTGTTTTAAATTGTAGAAATTAAAAAATATCAAAGGATTGGAATCATTGGAACATAAGCTCGCAGTGAGAATTATTATTATTATTATTATTATTATATATACCAGTACTTTTAAATACCTATTACTCTATTCCACGAACCTTATTTTTACATTTTTCTTTAAATTGTACCTAGTAATCCTTTTAATAAATCCAACTTATTTTATGTATATAAGAAAGAAATCATGAAGCAACAAGTTATTTCTTTACAATGAAAACTTTTAAGACTATTTTCCAAACTCGAAAATTCAAAAAACTTTGTTTAAAATTAAGAACTGTAAAATAAAATCATGGAAATTATGCAGGGAGAAAGAAACTAAATAATAATTTTAAAAAAAAACTGAAAAGTACACTTATGACAAAAAATGCTGTTCAAGAAGCATCATTGATTCATCCTTTAATGTGGAATACATGTATCTAATAAAATACAAGGAGTGGGTTACTGCTTGAGCCAAACATTTAATTCCCTGCGGTACTTTCCTGCCATAAATATTTACCCAGTGCTGCATTACATCTTAGCAAGGAAAGCTGCCCCTAGTGATACCCCCAAGTGAATGTCTACCCGGTACGCACTGCTTGTCTGATGTTGGGAAGTTGTAATGTCTCGGCAGGAATCAATGGTTTTTCCTCTGACCCTGTCACCTCCGCTTGAAACACACTGTAGCCATCCTAACAGCTCCAATAATTACCTGGCTGATGCTATTGTGTGAACTCAACGAAGCGAAACCCCAAGTAATGGTTATTCCAGTAACCTATTCACGTAAAATATGATCATTATTTATATTGGTGATTAAGCGGGATGCAAATGTGACCAATTATAAAAGGACGTCGTAATTTCTTTTTCAAGTCTTATAATTCACCTGAAGAGTGTAACAAATTAAACAGTACACTCACTCCATCATTCTCCCGGTACAGTCAACTATATGTTGTAGTAAATGCTGTTGTTAATAGAAGGGAAAATTGGGTCTAAGGATTTTGTACTGTTGTCCTCATGAAACAAACTACATGTATACAGATGTTGGCATTATTTTCTTCTCAAAAATCTGATAGCCAAGATAAATGAATTTTTCACACCTTTATCATTTTTGAACTTTCCAGAATTGAGGTATACCTCCATATAGAAGACATTTGCTCAAGGATGACAGCTCTGAAACCATTTTTCTTACAAGAAATTTCACTTTTATGGGCTGACCACATGTATTTTTCCAGATTTGATGGATTTTTTGTCACATTCATGGATATATATATATGTAACAGACATCATAAAATTTGATCTCCTATAATACTGCCCATTTCTTCAAACAAATTTTATTAAATGTATTTAGGGGGGAAAAAGCAAGCTTAAGGCAGAATTATGGAACAAGAAACATGAAAATGTTAGAATTTTCAATTTTTATGCACTATTTCTTCTGATTAGTGTATTGCTCTTCGTCGGGGGGGGGGGGCAGCATCTTCCATCAATTCCAATAAAAAATTAAGATTTTTTTGCAACATCTTTGTGGTCAACATTTTGTATCTAGTCTCAATATGAAGGATGCCTTTCCACAATAAACAATTTTTGTGGTCCCTAGAGTATCCTTTATAGATGGGTTTCACTGTATATTCAAACTTGTACAACAAAAACCTTCAACAGTCTGATACCATGCATTACTCAGTCTACTCCTGGTGCACATAACTGCTTCGTCTGCAACCTTAAAAAACTAAATGCAGGTGAGAACCAAATAATTAGGCCTACTTGCGGTTATGGTCATGGTCTAGAAATCTTACAACACCGTTAAGACATTATAAGATTTTTTTTTGTCTTGATTTTGAAAAATAAATTTGCAGCTAAAAGATTCTGGCTGTTGTCTTTTGTAGAAATAAAACTGACCGGTTTATTGTAGCAAAATAACAAAATCAACCTGTAAATATAAGTAACTTTTCTTTGCCCATAATGATCTTTGCCCATAATGATCTTTGCCCATAATGATCTTTGCCTGAGATATAAATTCATTCTAAAAGAAAGTAAGCAATGTTTCATTCCCCGACTCAATAAGAAAAAATCCATGTTTCACTGCCTGACTCAGTAAAGAATAAACATAGTTTCAGTCACAGACTCAAGCCCAGTTTCATTCCTTGACTCAGTTAGAAACAAACATTCTAGTCCATGTCTCAATAAGCAACAAGTCCAGTTTCATCCCTGACCATGTAAGAATCAAACCCCACTTCATTCCCAGATTCAATAAAAAACTAACTCTTTGTTCTGAGCTACTAATTTGAGTAATTTCTCCTTAAATATAATGCCAAGATTAAAAACAGGCTCCATAGGCTTCTAAATTTATAACCTAGCTCCATTAATACAAAAGAATCTAAAACTTCTTTCTTTCTTGTTATGTGCAGTATATTTCTTTCCACTGGACACAAAAGTGTTAATGAGATGTCATTAGGATATAAAAAGGCAAAATCCTAAAAGATGGCATTCTGGGTCTCATTAATGCCATAAAAACATGCATGACCAAAAAATGACAGATTGCAAAAGCCTGGGAAAGCTTTGTTCTGCCATGCCAGATACTGTCCAAATTATATCCAGCTTCTGAAAGCAATAATACATTTTGGAGGTATCTTCTGAAATCATGTGAACTAGAATACCTTTGTCACAATGTATAGATGCTAATCCTTACAAAAGACTGTGGCCAGTCAAGCACAGAGTTTGATTTGTGTAAAAGACGTCCTGAAGGTACCCTATAATTTAATACTACATTGGGGAAATACCATCATTTCTAAGGTGTGTTTAAGGCTATGACCTTAAGGGTCAGTGACAGCTTAAATATAAAATAACTACTCCATCTTAAGAGTGAATTTAATGATCTAGGATAATTTGCTATCAACATTTATTTCCCAGTATCAGGAGATGGTTTTATTTTGGTTTTGAGTAGCAAATATTCTATGAAAGCCAATGAACTTGAAGAGCCCATCTCTCTCCACCATAATAAACAAAAAAACCTTTTGTGTTTCCTTCATTGTATTTTGCTTGACCTGCTCGCCAGCAACAAATATACTTCATCCAATAGTTTTGTTTATTCTTGCTTCTTTCATATAAGTTTGGAATACAGATTTAACCCCCCCCCCCTCGTCTGTTTTCATTCTGGAATAAGAAACTGCCATGGCTATTGTCTACCAATGCACAGTAAACTGCCAGAGCACAGTGAACTTGTAGCAATGGATTAATCATTAGCAATAACTAATAGATATTATCACAGGCAAAAACTAATTGATACCAACATTAGTAAAAACTAAGAGATATCATCAAATGCAATAACTAATTATTAATTATTATCAAAAGCATGACTAATAGATATCAAAGGCAATAACTGATATCATCACAGACAATAACTAATTGATATCAACAAAGATTCTGCAGTAAAAAGAAAGACGTGAAGGCTTTTTTCTACAAGCCATTAAAGTAAAATTCTCACCATTGTCAAAATCATGAGACTTAAGATGATGCTTAACAGCTAATTGGGTTTAAAACAAAAACAAAATGTGAATGATAGTTTTGACATCCCAGTGGGATGTCTATTCAGAATTATTTAAAGAAATAACTCAGTAAATTACAGCTAAAATGTGATCATCCTTAAATTACTTGAATATCATTTTGCTTTAAAGTGCCATTAAATGACCTAATACAAATTATAATCATACACATAATACATGTAATATTAATATACATAATATAAATGTACATAACATCAGTAATGGTGGCCAGACTGGTCAGCAGATCAAAGCATCACATGAATATGTTTTGACGGTCTTGATGCCAGGATACTCCAATAAATTGTCCAAACTGGAAAAGTGGTTTTTGAAAAGGATGTGTCAATAATAATAGCTGTGAACAGATAATGAACAATGGATAATGCATAACAAAGGACCATACCATTAGTTTACTTGGCCTTAAGTAAGCAGAAAAATCATGAAAAGTAAGCAAAAGGTCATGAAAAGTCGGATTGAGAATGAAAAGTAGGTCAGTGTAACAAACATTTCTTAGTAGTACCCTCCAGAATGAAAACAGCCTATCAAGTTTCATGACTGTCACATCTGGTAAAAGTGCTTTTCCTGTCAATTCATAGCAAGTCAACAAACACCCAAGTTTTATAAAAAAACATAAAAAAGAAATGCAGGTCTAAGATCATTTCTCATGCACACATTTTCATGCTCTCACATTTGGAGTTTTAAAGAGAAAATATTTCACAGTCCCTTCCTCCTTAACTGGATGAAATCCATAGTTCCTCATTTTCTCTACTTCAGTGTATTTTATAACAAAATTTATATCCATCTTTTAGTCAGTAAACATCATTTTTATTCTCTGCCTCACTCAGTTTTCCAATTCAAACTTTTATTAAAAATATGTCTCAAAGAGTTCCCGTTTTCTACTTTCTCTTTTGTTTTCTCTTCCCACCCCATCTCAAACACTTGCATTAAACTGTCTCTGATAAATGGTCCTTCCTTTTCTGGCCTCACTCTCTCTTTCTCTCTCTTGTCACTTCAAATTCATAGTCAAAAGAGCTGGCAGCCAGCTTTTAATGACCAAGGCAAACAAAACACACAAACCCCTAGCTGTGAAAACAGGCAGCATAATGCAGGACAATATTTGAACAGATTTGTAAACTGCCTGGATTTGTTCACTAACACAGGGGGTTGAACAAGCTATTCAAGTCTCTATGATGATCAGCCATATGCTATCAATAAGGACAGAAAGAAGATGGTGCCTCTGTGAATTGGTTAACATCATCCCCATAGTTAAGTGGTTTTCTCAAGTGTTTATCCATGGGATGGTCTTCTTTCTTTTTAAGAATATTTCACCTTCATTAATTGTACAACTTCTAAATGGGTATAACTTCGTGCACCTTTGTGAAATGGATCTAATTTAATAATTGTCACCCATAAGGAAAGCCCATGGGTATTCAAAAACAGCAGAAGTAAATTCAAAGAATATTTGCACTCAAGAATCATGATACACCTGAAGATTGCTAATGTATAATATTGTTAAATATTAATAGTTTTTTCTAAATGTTTTATACAAAGAAGTAATCCTGAAACCCCTGAATTTGCCAGATATGTCCAATAGATAAAAGGTTTCAACTGGCACATGCTTTGTCCTTATTTTGTTGATATATTCAACTGCTCCAAAATATGTAAATTAAGTAAAATGTAAAGGTCACTAGGTCTGATTTACAGATTGTTTCTTTGTTGGATATTCAATAATGATACTCATAACTACAGTTAATTCAAAGGTGACTAGGCCTAGTTTACAGTTTTTTGTGGGACAATCAACTGAGGTGCTGCCAACCAAGGTTGTTTGGTTATTATGTTTTTCCAACTGTTTAAACACTCTAAAGGCACAAAAACACAATAAAATATCCAGAGTTGACAATACACTGAATGATCAATTGTTTCTTTTTTTCTGTAGTGTATATCTTCATTAAATGTTTTCATATTGAATTTCAGAAATATATGGCTGCAATGCTAATTTTTTGGGAAAAAAATTCTTTCAGAGGCCATTAGAATTTCAGGATCTCTGCATGCATGTGCGCACGTACACACACACAGACACACACACACACACACACACACACACACACACTGCTCTGCAAGCTTCATACATTACTACATATGTTTATAAACTACAAATAACTAAACTGCAGAAGAAATTTCCAAGATACAAATAATTAAAAAAATTACAACAATGTGAAAAATTGCTATGATGGCATGAAAATCTAATCAAGTCAATGAAAGATTATAAATCATTCGTTCCAGTACACATATCAATAAAAAGAATTTCAAGATCGCCACCATTACCATGCTGGACATGTCCAGGTAGACACTGTAAGAAATATTTTGCAATTCCCCCCAAATCATGGCAACAATCTCTCCAGGAATAGTTGCAAAAAGAAAATTTACATGTTCATCACAGTTACCTACAGGGCACAATTTTCATTTATGACCAACTAGACCCTAGGATGAATATATATATATATATATATATATATATATATATATATATATATATATATATATATATATATATATATACACACACACACACACACATACACATATACACACACACACACACGGTATGTACGCTGTATCAATGATATACCACTAGATGTGTAAATTTTTCATTAAAAGGAAATCAGGCTTGCCAAGTTTCCTTTCAATGAAAAATGTATACGAGTGGTATATCACTGATACAGCGTACACACTATACATATATTTTATGCATACCACATACAAGTTTTCATTTTACATGGGAGATAAAACTGACGGCCATAAACAGTGCACTTTAGGGGAGTGAACTCTTCACAACCCCTCACATGTAGGTACGCTCAAACAAGAAGTTCTGTAGTGATTCAGACTTTCCTGTACACTTCATTCATATTAATTGCTATATGTTTCCTTTAGCAATATTAAATTATACGAAAACACAAGGCTGATAGTTAACATTCAACATTTTTTTAATAATGTGCATGCAATCATTGAATTTGCAGCATTCGTTGTTATGAACAGTAACAGGGCAGCCATTTGCATCTATAGTAACAGTATGACTGGAGCCAGAAAAATCAAAGTAATGAAGGAACAAGAGGTAATTAAACAATTTAACCCTAACTACATTTCATCGATATCGTTTCTGTCCATATTTTGCTATTCCTACTGACTGTCAGTGTCACTTTCAATAATTCTCCCACGTTTCCACTGTGTGGGCCCTGTTTGAGAATTTGCCTGTTGAAAGAAGTTGACCCAGTTAGGGATCTCGTTCACGTTTTGTGGGAGGTTCATAACAAACATATTTTGTACGGTGATGCTTGATCCATAGAATGGGTTGCTGATAATCTGATTCTGCTGAATATTACACGTTTGGGAACTTGATATACTACAGTCTGTTGCCATACAGTTTGAAATTTCTTTGTTGTGGGGGTGGGGATTGACAGCATTATTACTTGGGTGACTGGTGTTGCTCAGGTAATTGGATTACATCTGTTGCTGTTTTTCACTAATGTATGAGCACCTGTTTATAGACTGTACATTTTTGTTGCCTGAAATTTGCATGATATCAGTTGGGGGAATATTTTCGTCTCTTAACTTCTGAACTAGGTACTTCTGGCTACTAGTATTTGCAAATTCATTTTTTTCTGTAATATTTGCTTTTTCTTACAATTTTTTTCATCATGCATCCAAGTTTGTTAATTCCAATGACTTCTTTCCTAAACCATCTTGGGTTTGTCGCCGAGATTGGCATAGTGTTGGCCACAATATAGAAAGGATCTTCACGTTAACAAAAGTCTGCTGTGTCAGCTGACAGCATACCGTTTGTAGATATCAAGTGGATCTCTTTGTTGATTTTGTTTTGATACATCTTAGGTTTGATATCCCTGATGTCCTTGACATTGTCCCCTGTTCTTGTTTCTGTCTGCCTTTCAATGAGTTCAAGATACTCGAGGCCATTCACATCTTTCTTTAGTGTAACATCCCCCCCCATTTCAGATTGTAATGTTCAGTCACTCCCCTCAAACCAAAATGCACGGAGTTGTGAAACCACAATGCGTTAACAATGGCTTCAGATGTTTCCATCCCCATTAGTTTTTTGCTGTACAAGGCATTTATTTATTTGTCAGTGATCAGTTGACTCCAATTGGGTTTATTTCCTTTTCCTTTAGATTTTAAATCTTTTTGCTTTGCCCGAAGAGCTTCCCTTGTAAATAAAAAATTTGTGTCTGTTCCTCTCAATGGAGCTGATGATGCTTCTTAAGCTGTTTGGTTCAAACTCATATCCCTCTTTTCTCCTAATACTGAGTATAAAACCAGCCAGGTGCCAATCCAACTCAGATGGGTGTATCTCATGTACATTTCTGAATTCATTTTTTTTCACTGCAAGAATTCTGTCACTAGCCTTAAATAAAAAGTGTCTTTTTTAAAATGTTTGCATTCTGCTTACTTTCTATAAATTTCTGAATATCATCAGGCTCATGGTGTAAAATCTGTCTTCCCTAACACATGGATCATTTTCATTTACAAATGTCTCAGCCATGTCTCTCTCAAACTCTCCAATTAACTCAGTTTAGTAGATTAAATGTTGCTTTCCCATCTTGCTCCTTATCTGTTGTCATTGTTTTATTTTTTCCACAAAGTTGCAGTGCTTGATTTTTGTCAGAGGGAGAGACTGGAAACAACAGTGTTGACAGAGATGACAGCAGACAACACATGGTGGAACTCAATAATATTTATTTTCTGGATTGAGTATGTTTTTATGGGGGTTTTTTTGGGTAAAAAAATGTTAGTTTCTATTAAAAAAAAATATTTTTCATGAAAATCATTTTCTTGTTATTTTCTCTTTTTTAAATGTATGATTCCAAGAAATTCATATCCATGTTTAGAGAGTATAATATCTATAAAAACATGATGATTATGCGTATTCATACGCCATGGGCAAATCACAATTTGATTACCAATACTACTTGCATATCAAATTGCTTTATACCAACACTTCAAAGGAGGAAGTGATAACAAAATTCTGCTAACAGACAGGTGGACGGATGACAGGAAATCACAATTTCTTCTACTGATAAGAACTAAAGATGTTAAAAAATGTATTTACTGCTGTAATGGACTGAAAATCTAATCAGATATTTTACGCTGAAGTATAAATATGCCTGCAGATTTTCATTCATTTTTGTTAAAAATGTGTAAGTTTACAAAGTACAAAATTGAAATTGGGCTTAATCAAATCCTCATCTTTTTATCACAATAAAGAATAAAGTCCATATATAGTTAAAAGTTTAATAGTTTTGGCACTATCATGCTAATTGGATTTTAGATATACATATAGACATATGGGTATATAGACAGACAGCAGCAAACCAACTGCTACAGCAGTGAAGTCGTAAAACGAGTATCTTAAATGGAACAATATATGCTTTCCACAGGTATTAAATATTAATCTATGTAGGGCATGGTTGATTCTGAGATTATCAACAAGTGGGTCTCAATGACCTAGACTTTTGGTAAAGATACAGAGTCTTGAACCAAACTGACTGTGCAGAGACCATTATTTTCTTATTAGACTTGCCGTGACCATGAAAACTAACTGGAATCGAAAGGCTTCCTTATTACTTTAAGTGCAAGCCATCTGCAGAATTTGATCAAGGTATTTACTGTAAAACAAAATATAACCCTGCAAAATCCATTTTCTTTGAACTGCAATGACTCTGACCTTTGACCCTAAAATCACTTGGCCTATTTGTTACTCAATACGCAATTCTTCCAGAATTTCTGTATGAGGTACATGGTTGAAACCTGAAATATCTGTGCAGAAACAGCTTTTTCTTTGTCAGTGACCTGGACTTTCTTTTTTATGACCAAATCAGAAGGTTATTCCTTACCTCAAGTCGAAGCCATCCATTAAGTTTGGTAAGCATAGGTACTCGAGAACTCAAGTGTGCTGATACAAAATTGGTAAAAGACAGATGGACAACATTGTAACATATAATACTTATAGTGGGCATATACAAATTTTTTATTAAAAAAATGCATTTAAAAAAATGTATAAACCCCAACGCACTTGTAGAAATGAATCCTCTTTAAAAACTTGGACCCAAATAAGGAGGAAAACAATGTCTTCAATCACAAATGTGATCGATGCATCAAACACCAATGATATTGCTATTTTTCCATAAAACTAGAATTTCCATTTTCCACCCTAAAATTTATCTATAAACAGCACATAAAATCCAATTTTTTCTTCCGGATGTCTCCAGTGAATAACTTGAAAAAATTAGTATGTTTGAAGAGCTAAAAGCTTTAAATTTGTGAACATTCTTGGCAGTGCAATCTTAAATTGGAGTATAAAGTTTCAATTACACTTTGCACAACCATTCAAATTGTAATCCTGCTAATGCCCTCCGACATGATAAAATACTGTCATGTCATAAAGAGAATACATAAGAGACAGGGAAACGACATCCAAATTTATTTCCTTAACTTGTTTTCAAGTTTATTTACATTTTAAGACCATTTACGCCATGGAGCGAGATGATGAAAATGATGTGATCATGCACTGCCGCAGTTTATAAATTTCCCATGAATTGAGATTGGAGGAAGAAAAGATGTCTACTGTCAGCCATTTCCCAGGTTGCCGTTGGTGCAATATAATGGATGGTTTGTACATTTGCATTATTAAATGAGTACAGCTGAGTTTCCATCATCCAAACTGTAAATGCTGAGGTCTAACTACAATTAACACAGACCCTGATAATCTGCTGTCAGATAATGTCATGCCAGGGTGCATAACTTTTGTTCTATTGATTAGACTTAACAAACTGCATAGACCCAGATCTACCAGCACATTATGCAATAGCATATCTGCGTCTATGCAGTTTGCCGATGGATCTGACTCATGATATGATAAACAAAATTATCTGAAATACACAGAGTGCTCATGTATTGGCAGATAATCTATTTTTTCTATGAGGGTTCAATTCTGAGACAACTATGTTTTGCTTAAAATGGCCAACTTTCTGTTTATCAACCAAAAGTGTTCTATTATGATAGTAAAAAATAGGGTTTGGCTGAAACTGATCCACCACTGTCATCTCATATGCAATTTAATATTTATGCTGAATTAAATAATTTCAACATTTTCCTGGCTTTGATGTGAAAATCATTCAAATTTTCTTATCTTATAAAAAAAAGAAGCCATCACCATTACCAGCAACTAATAAGATTAAACTTTGTCCATAAAATTTCATGAGGACATTTTTCTTTTACAAAGTGAAAAAATTTGTATTGTGTAAAAATAACCCATCGGTAATGACAACACAATTATGTGTTGCTCTGCGTTGAAACTATTACTAAATTGACAGACCTCAGAAACTCGTCTTATGAACTCAAATATACCCTAGAGAAAGGTCACGACTTGTAAAATAGATGGAAATTTTAATTACATTTTTATCTTAAAGCATGATTAATTCTCTAGTTGCATGTGAAAAGACTGTTCACTTTGCCCAAATTTTCCTTACAAATTAAGATTATGCGTTAAATGTATTTCTAAAGATAATTCCAATTCCCCAGCTCCAGCAGTGGAACATGCGACATATGCTGCTTTGAGACTCTTTTGTAAAATAGATTTTGTCTAAATGCAAACCTATACATAACACTGGTCTTGGAATGAAATAAATTTGCCAGTAGTCTAAATGGGTAGTCTAAATGCAGATTGGCACACTTACTGTACAACCAGAAATACTGTCCAGAGGATACAAATGCCTCCCAAAATATGACATTATTGAAGAAAGCTTGATTCATGATGTCTGGGCAAAGTTCCAAATCAACTATAGACCATAACTCTAAGATGGTACCAACAACATCAACAAGAATAACAACAACAATAACCCACTGGCTACAAACTAACAACAAAGTAAAAACAGACCTTGACCAAGATCTTTCCAATATTAAAGTCCCTTACAAGATATGATTCAATCCATTGCCCTTGAAATAATTTTTCCCCCAAAAACATTCATCCCAGATGATCTGAAAATGACCATACTTTGACTCTGGATAAAACCTGCCAACACTTAATTTCAAGGAAAAAAATAATCCCACTAAGATTTGAGAAATTAAGAGTTTTCGGATAATTCAGTTTCCATTTTTCTTACTGTGGACAACTTTATAATCGCATAAAATTACTATCTTTTAAGTTGAGTCCAGCTGCAAAGTGCTCAGACCCAACCTATGCAAACCTATACATAACCCTGGTCTTGGTATTATATAAATTTGCCAGTAGTCTAAATGGGTAGTCTAAATGCAGATTGGCACACTTACTGTACAACCAGAAATACTGTCCACGTTGCTTGTGATAGCAGATCTGAGTCTATGTAGTTTGTTAGGAGTAATCAGTAGAACAAACAACACAGACCCGGATCTTACAGCACATCATGCACAGGCAGATCAACCTGTATCAAGTATATGGTATAATTAGGAAAAGTGACATCAACCATCAAGTTACTGACTCCCAAATCAATTACGACAGCTATTTGGAATTAACGGAAATGTACATACTATCAAATTTAATTCAATCAACTAGCACTTAAAAGTTATTGACCATATATACTCACTTATAAGACAAGTCCAACTGCAAACTGCACAGACCCAGATCTACCATCGCATAACATGCTGGTAAATCTGGGTCTGTGCAGTTTGTTAGGAGTAATCAATAGAACAAACAGCACAGATCCAGATTTGCAGGTGCATTATGAAGATCAGGATCTTTGTTGTTTGCAGTTTGCCTCATCTTATAAACGAGTATATACAGTATGTAAAAGACACATACAACTGCA
The DNA here is from genome assembly GCA_028554795.2 of Sinohyriopsis cumingii. Taxonomy (NCBI): domain Eukaryota; kingdom Metazoa; phylum Mollusca; class Bivalvia; order Unionida; family Unionidae; genus Sinohyriopsis; species Sinohyriopsis cumingii. Next base: position 134,038,455 of record CM068824.1, read on the forward strand.
ACCTTTGACCTGCAGACCCCAACCTATATCAACTGAATTCTTTGTTTGACTATACATACCAGTACACAAGACAGTACTATAAGTCAATTTTTCCTCAGGTAATGGGTGATTTTTATTTCAGTGAGTATATAAACAGATGTCTGCCTTCATTTTGCAGAAGAATCTTTGAATTCTGACAGGAAATGTGTTTATTTCTCGAACAGTAGTATTTTACTGGACTACAATATACCTTCAAAAACGTGTCAGCAGAAATGGCCTGATTTGGCCAATTATAGAGCATTCTCAGCTTCCATTATTGTAGCTTCAACATGGAAGACGGCTTCAATTGCACTTGGAGCCATCTATTTTTCTATACAAGCCACCTTTTGAAAAATTTTAGAGACAGGCATGACATCAAGATTTTGATTCTACTGTTAAGTAATAATGGATAAAGGGTGCTTTTCATATACTGCTTTTCGTGACAGAAAAAAAAAAATGAAATTGTGGCAGATGTAATGGAGGGAGAGGAGGCATCTTGGACAGGGGTTCAGACAGAAAATTTTATTCAAATTGATATGAAACTGGAAGCATCCACTGCATTCTTTTTACTTGCAGTATTGGAAATTATATGCTGAAATAAAAAAGAATTGGGCATTTTGTACATGTAATTCAAGAAAACTAATGATACATATTACTGTGGCTCATGAATAAACACCTTTCTGACTTAGGGACATCAAGTGGAACATGCTATTCCATAATGACTAGTTTGAAGAGTGACCTCCCTGGATAATTCAGATCTGTGAAGGACACGTTAAGTACCATACTAATGTGAGCCCGATATGCTGGTTGTTGGTTTTGTGTTCTGCCAACTATCTCCCAAACATTCATAATATAGAAACAGTAACCAATCAAACTAAAGAAACCAGTACAAAGCTGCTGTTATACCAACATTAGCCTCTTCCTCCTCCCTCAAAATGTTATCCCTGGATTTTAACCAACCTAAAAAATTGGCTTCAGGGACACAAAAAAGCAGATATCTGTTAATCAGAAGAACGTTTTCATCCCTGTATGTAGTATCACTAAAATAATTGTTTTTATTTTCATGGCCAAAAAACCCCTCCATTTTTCTAATTTAGGTTCTTGGTCTTCAAATGAAAATCTCCAAAACCAGATGCAACTTTTCTGATTATTATCTTAACTCCTACAGAATAAATTTAATCTTCACTCCTTTAAATCAGTCCTTGTCACAATCACTAGTTAGTTTCTAATACCATTTAAATTTAACTTAATGTATTTTTTTTGTACTGCACTTAACAAAAACTGTTTGGGTCAAAGTTCAATCTGAGGAGTTTATCTCTGCATTGTTCCGATTGTCATAAAATAAACAGTGCCCCTAGTGATTAAGACAAACTTTTGCCATACCACGAATAACCCTTTTCTCCATCAGTCAGGATTTAAATTAAAGTGTCAATTTAGTATGGCACAGTAATGAATCAAACTGAGACTCATTAGTTCCTGCAACATTCAGGTAAATGAAAGGATGCACTATTCCTACCAAAGGACTGGGAAGGTCATTAAATTTGCAGCCTCTCTGATGAGAAGGGTCTAATACTAAGAGATAAAATAAAGACAATATTGCTATCCCCAAGCTCCGACAATAATTATTTTGCATCTGAACAAAGGTAATTGTGATAATGAAAAGTATTTCTTCCGCTAGAGTACTGGAATATGGTAAATCATGTTGCTTTGGAGGTTTGCAACGGCTGTAATCAGAGAATTCTTTTATACCTGGCCATATGTGTCTTCATCATAATAATGATAGCCTTCGTTAATGTTGATTATACTGGCTTTACATTTGATATTAACAATGACTGTAATATTGCTGCTGTATGTGATGATGAGTATGATTCTGATGACAAATGATGAAAGCAATGATAATGTTGATGAAAACAAAAACATTTATATACCTTCCACCCACAAAATTTCTCCATGGTAACAGAAGAAGTTGTCATATTTCAAACAGAGGAAGTTCATGTTTACAAAGTATATAGGGAAGTGAAAGGAATCATGAATTATTCTAAATAAAATGGAAATGTGAGAGGTGGATGGATAAATGAATTAAAAAATGTTATAAATATTGAAAGTAAAAAAAAAATGAATACCAAAAGGCATATTTGGCTAACTAGTCTAATATATGTACTGTTAAGTGGCAAATTTTATGTCGATCTAACAAGAATACATTTGTTGAGACCAGAGAACCATTAATTAGATTTATGGAGACAAGCGTGTATCATATTGCCATACTACCACATACGTACGGTAATGTCCTTTAGAGGGAGAATTCTGTTCCTAATTAAACATTTGTTTATACAGCAGCCAGGCGGACTATAAGGGACAAGGAAAACTTCATTTTCATGGTAAAGTTGTCACAAATTGAGAGAACGCAGAAACTCTGTTACTCAAACTACCAGGTCAAGCTGACCCTGACTTTGGCGCCTCTGGAAAAAGGCGGCAGAGATATTTGATTCTGATTGGTTACATTAAATAAGGGGCGTGTTTCCCACACAAAATTCTCTAGGTTTTTTAAACCGCTGCATCGAAATTCTAATCAGTCTAAGCTTTTCTACATGAAAACCAAAGTAGGACTCCGAGGATTTGCAAGAAATTCTCGTAAAAAGGAACTGTTGTCCAAAAGGGGACTATTGTCGAAAGGAACCGACGAACTAGTTTGCCGATTAGAGGAGAACGTTGAAAGCAAAGGTAGTGTGACAATTCCATGTAATTTGTTGATGCCATATATAATGCTCTGCTTAAGTTATTTACTTGTAGTTGTATGAATCATTTTTCTACATTCGTGTAAGAATGTGCTTTATGAAGTATAACTGTGTTGAGTTCATGCATAGGATGCCGTACATTAATCTTCTTTAGATAAGTTTGACGAATTGTTTGAACTTGTCATCTTGTTTGCATAAGAATTAGGTTCCAAGAATTTAATACATTACATTAGTTAATATGATTACGAGAGTCTGTGTGAATTCACCGAATTTAGAAGATTTCACATATGATTAAGAATAAGTGTGTATTGAATGAAATGATTTAGTAATTGATTGATGTAATGTATCCTATTTATTCGCTGTGTAAATTGAGGCTGGCTCAGAACCACAGGCCTCACGTATGTGTTAATGTGTAAGGTCAAGGCGTAACGAATTAGCCATTTGACTAACTAGGGTCATTATAGGACATGTGGAGTCGATTGATAGCCTTAGCGTCTGTTTAGCACTGATAGTGAAATCTGATAACGAGGGAGAATAATGAAGAATTAACTGTTTCATAAATAACGGTAAATTTAGGTTGTCTCTATTTATATTTATTTAAAAGGGAGAAAATAGCTCCTGAGACGTATGAGACGTATTATTCAGGGACGTATGATGTGATGTTATTCTGAGACGTATACAGAGAAGTATAGAGAGAAGTGCAGTGAGACGTATTATCCTGTGATGCAATCCTGCGACGTATTAATTTCTGAGATGTATACTGAGAGTATCCTGAGACGGATGGTGGAAAGTATCATCCTGAGATCAAAGGGTCTGAACAGCTACCGAAGAAGCAAAACAGACTGGGGACGAGCAGGTTATGAAATCGTACAAGACGTTGACTTCGATTGTTCACTTGATCCTATGATGAACTAAATCTATCAGTAAACAGATCGGCTATTTTATTTAAATCTATTTGCATTTTCTTTGTATTTCGGTGAAAGTTTAAATTCCTAAAAGCAGAGTATATTCCTGATGTAATGAATTTTCACAGTGTTTTTATGTAATTGATTAAATTGTTTGTTTACAAGTACGGGGGCTCGTGTTGGTTTGTTCTATATACCTGCTCAGATCTCTATCTATTTCACCTATAAGTTTCACCACTTATATTTATATTTACTCGAACCGGGCAATAACACTGAGGGCAGTCAACCCCTAGATAACGAAAACCAAATCTGGGCGGGACAATTCACTCCCCCCGTTTAACATGTACCAAATTTCACCAAAATATCCTACAATGTTTTGGAGATTTGCTCCAAAAAATGAAAGTACAGTAATGATAAATTGATGGAAAAATGGACAAAAACATGACAAGTAAACTGAGTGAATCTATCAGTTCCCTACAATAAACGAGGTCAAAAAAGCTCACATTAAAGACAAATGTGACCTTATTGACAGAGCTGTACAATTTGTGGGAAGACATGAAAAGTTAAGTTTTGCTGCCACACCTCAAAAAGCATTAAAGGAAAAGTGCTAAAAATACTGCCATGGTCAGTGATCTAGATCTGGAGGATACAAGCCTGCCTGAGTTACATGAAATGCCATCGTGACCTTCACCTGAAAGACTAAACCTTGACTATGATACACGAAATGTCATTGTGACCTTTGCCTGAAAGACAAAACTTGACTATGAGACATGAAATGTTGTTGTGACCTTTACTTTAAAGACAAAGCCTTGACTATGTTACATGAAATGCCATTGTGACCTTCATCTGAAAAACAAAACCTTGACTATGATACATGAAATGCCATTGTGACCTTCACCTGAAATACAAAACCTTGACTATGATACATGAAATGCCATTGTGACCTTCACCTGAAAGACAAATACTTGCCTATGATACATGAAATGCCATTGTGACCTTTGCCTGAAAGATAAAACCTTGACTGTGATACATGAAATGTGATTGTGACCTTCACCTTAAGGACAAAACCTTGCCTGTGTTACATGAAGGATAAAAATACCAGGGTTCATCCATGTAACTCAAACAGCCTGTGTTATAAAAAACATAAACAAAAGACTATAAATATACAGTGGTACCAAATCTCAATCCTTTACCTCGAATGGCTGGTAAAATATAAAAAAGAAACAAAAGAAAGCTTAATATGCTGGACTGTGACCTTGACTTTGAGTATAAAACTCCAAACAGGTGATACAGCTTAAAGGAATAATATACAAATACACTAGCCTTCATCCATTTACATTAAATAGTTTTTACATTAGAAAGGGGTAGGGCTAATGTGACTAAAACTATAAATATTTACCTGTGACCTTGACCCTGAAGATGGGACAGCGTTGTGGTGTGCAATACTCCTTTTAGTGATAATATATGCAGAAGCCTCGTTATTCTGGACACCTTTGTTCCCACTGAATATGTAAGGATTAACGAGTTTTCCGGATAAATGAATCAAGCACATTTTTATTTTACGATGTCATCATACTCTATGCATGTACAATGGTACACTATCAGTTAAATCTAATAAAATGAAGTCATATTTTACAGCTGTTATAACTGCTAATGATCTGATAATTGACGTCCCCATTTTATTCTGAAATGAAGCCCTGTAGCTTAAATCAATCAACTGTATTTATACAGCCATCAATATTTTTTGATTGTTACATACAAATGGTAAACAACAAAGAATCTTAATGACAATTTATTAACCATATGTTATGTCAAAAAGCGTGGACAATTTGATCCCAGTGTATTTATTTAATTATTAACACCCCTGTCAGTGACTAGATAAAACAATGTCTATAAAATCGCTGGTTACAATATTGTCACACTACTTGGTTTTTCCACACACATGATCAGGTAATCAATTATTAACTTTAACATACACTAGAATTTGACCAATCAGAGATTGCTACATTGAAATACCTCCAAATTTGCATAGGTGAATCTGTGTTATCTGACTGACTGTATTTTCATATATGATTTTTTAAATTTTTTTTAATTTTTGGACAGATTAGTTCTGGCTTATCGAGACAAGTTTTATAGCAATTTTACACTCTGGTCCCTGATTTTGATTTCTGGATCTGGAACGCATATTTCATGATTAAGGGAGCAAATTAACGTTTAGGAATTCCGTTTCGGTGAATTATGTCCCGGAAGCAAGGTTTCCAGATAAACAGAGTCCAGATTAATGAGGCTCCTCTGTACCAAGTTCCATCCCTTCAATTCAAATGGTTCTCGATATCTGAGTGAAAAGGAAAGTGTAACAAAATTTCAACATATCCTATGACACTGGTCTTGAAGACCCCCAATGTGGTATATAACACCTGTTAATGATGATAGACGCATATATATATATCCCTTAATCTCAAACAGCTCTCAAGTTAAAGAGTGGAAAGAAAGTGTGATGAACAACAAAATATACTGAGCTGTGACCTTAACCTCACTGGGGTATCAGACACACCATCTAGTTATGACGTACAAGTACATAAGAGTTTCTTCCCTTAATCTCAAATGGCTCTTGAGTTATTAAGCAGAAGGGAGGACAATGCAATGGCGATGCAAACGTACTGAGCCATGACTCTGAAGATGTAACACCCAAAGAGCTACATGACACACCTCCAAGTGATGATGTAAAAAAACCGTAAGATTCAATCAGCTTTAAAGTTGTAAAACAAGAAAAAAAAGTTATGAAAATGTGGCTTTTGGGTGTGTAAAATAAATCTGAATTATGCAATACTTACCCATTGCTATTGCACAGCTTTAACTTTTTCATGCTGAAAAACCTCATCCATTCAATGTGAATACATTTTCTCAGAGAAGTGGAGAATTATCAATAAGACCACTTGTAGCCATGCACATCACAGTCACCTTTATCATAGAAAACGATTTTGCCAGGATGTCAGAACGGAGTTGGAGGAGGGCGTTCATAACAGCAATGGGTAGGTATTTCATAATTAAAATTAGTCTACCCCCCCCCAACTATATTTTAACAGCAGCAATAACTTACCTATTACTACTACGTAGCTGAATTTGTCAATCAGGTCGCAGGCTGATAATTTAAACTGATGAAACACAAGAAAATGAAGGAGATATCCACTTTACAAATGGCTGGTGTCCCACTAGACCACACATATATGGGTAAGAGAGAAAAAATGCCTCCACTTTGTTTTGCTAATAAGCGGTGGTAGAAAGAGAAAAATGCTGTATGGGATCACCAAACGGCTTCCTTAATGATGTCATCAAAGGAATAATCATTCGGATAAGCCAATGAGGAAACAGCTCAAATTTCATGACTTTTTAGTTTTATGGAGGAAAGGTCCCTATCGGCAATGGACTGACAAGGTCATTTGATTGTGGTGACAATGCACCATGAGACAGTGGAAGCTGAAAAATAAAGCCCTTATGAGGGAAGACGTTTCCTGTCCTTATTTTTCCCCTCTGATACATTATGGTAGAAATGAAGTGCTGGGTATAAGAGGCTATCTTGATATTCCCCATGACAGATTCAACTGAGACTGGGGACCTCCATAAGTAGTGGAGTTACCAAAGGTAACAGATTTTTCTGCTAAAAATCCCAGTTGACAATGAAGAGAAGCAGATTAAAAACAAATTAAACTGGAGACTGTCACTGTCAATTGACAATGACAAATCTTGCTGCATTTTCTCACCCACACCAAGCGAGTAAAAACAAAATCTTGACTATGGGGCCCTGAAGGAAGCTTTGCCCCATTCTATCTGAGCCAGGCCTCTGTAACTCAAAACACCTAATGAGATCAGTGTGGTGCAATTCAGAACCAACTCCCATGCCCGAGAAAACTGCCCTTGATAGCTGATATTTGTTCTCAAAAAGGAACAAAAGGGAAATCAGCAATGGAAGTTAGAGAGGGACAGCTAGGATCAATGTGTTTCCTACAGCACTAATCTGGCACGAAGGTGGAAAATGTTTGGGTTGTTGTGTAGGAGGATGGCACTTTACTGTAACAAAAGATCCCTCTTGTGAAGTGCAGACCTTGGTTTTGGTCTAGAAGATCATTAAATTAAGACTGCAATACCATAATGAGGCTACGAAAATGCGAAGGACACTGGAAGTTCTGACTGTTGCAGAACTTGGTTTAATAGCCAATATGGTGTGAAGTCAGATGTGAACAGACAATGCCATTTGGAGCTGAATGCATCCATTGCCCAAGCCCTCTGGTCCAGTACTGGACAATTATAGCAGGCAAGTCTGTTGCTGAGCTTGGTCACAAACAAGTTCACCAGTGGCTTTCTGCATAGTTACAGATAGGGACTCCTATGGAGACCAATCCATGAGGATTGTTTACCCAACCTGGATAGACTATCTGCTAATATGTTCTTCCACAGAATGCGGCACTTTTTACAAGGAAAGTGACTGCTTTGCATGGTAATCCCTTCCAAGACACCCAGCAAAGCAGGTTCCAAACCTCCTTGCAAGGAGACAGGACATGTGTTCTTATGCTAGTACCCTATGATCCACACTGCTCTCAAATTATACTAATTATGTTAGTACGCTATGATCCAGCACTCTCAAGTTTATACTAATTACACTAGTAAGCGAAGGTCCAGTACTCTCAATTTAATACAGTAAAAACTGTTATGAGTGACCTCTGCTATGAGTGACCACCTGTCATTTCTGACCACAATCATAATGTATAGTTTGATTTTATTATATAAACGCTCTGTTATGAGTGACCAACTGCTGAATGCAACTGGCGACCATGATGTCTTGGCAAAATATGCATTTCGACACTCCTATGAGCGACCGTATCGCAAAAACGAGGATAAACTACAACAACCTTTATTTAATCCACGCTTTGTATGCTCCTTGTGTTGTTCTCTGCTATTTGTATAGGGGTGAGCAACGTAAGGAGCACAAAAAGCAGGGAACCAGACTAATTATTACTGCACTTAGCCTGCTTCCAGGCATTATTGTAGGACCCAACATCCCTATCAACGACCATATCGCGAGTACAGACAGACACCACTGACCTATATGTAATCAGTTGTTACAACAACCGCTTGATTAGTAATAATTGTTCCGATCGAAAACAAACATAAAAGGAATATTAAATAAAAGGATTGTTGCTACCGGTGATAGATGCTACAGTCTGTAAACCATGCTAATGAACATGTTATGAAACATAGTGGTTGTGTAAATTGTTTGTCTATAGAGTTAACCTGTATTGTCAGGGGTGAATAAGGTCATTGTCTATTAAACCAGCAAGAGATAATTGTTTGCGGGATTTGATTGATAAAGACTTGTGATGTCTGATGTTTTCCCCCCTCATGTTAAGTGATAACATCTCAATCACAAAGCTGTCCTCTATTCAAGTTGGTGTGACAGGTTACACACTTTGCTTATAGAGTTAATCCCTGTATGTCATCTTTGAATGAAGCCACTGACTTTGGTTTCTGAGTAAATGGTTCTGTTTCTGGATGAGATAATTGTTTCTTTTTATTTCATTAATTATTAGATATACAATGTACATGTATAGATTTTTCATATTTCCCACGGCTCAAGTCAAAACCGTCTTTATGTTCGATGTTACAATAAAGCACTAATAATTTTAACACCTAGAACCAAAATAACAATGGACGAACCTCCAACTAAAACGAGACAAATTTTAAGGTTGGAGAAAATAATTATTGTAATTGAAAGAAGTGAAAAAGAGCAGACCACTCGCAAAAAGTGGTTTAAACATTGGTAAAACAAATTTATGTCGTTATAAAGGAAAACGAGTACAGTCCTACCACTTATGTTGACATCACTTATGTCAACAAGCCGCCTATTTCGACAAAAAAAGCAAAGTCCCAGTCCCTTGGTCTACTATTACTACCAAAATTGTCATGCTTATGTCGACATCGAGATAAAAAATAAATGTACATGTCGACAGAAGCCCTTGGTCCCAGCCTGAACAAATCCTTTGTATCAACAAGCAGCCAGTTCCGACCCATACTTTGTTCAACAATTAGTTGATCTTGCCACTAGGCTTTAATTTTCCCGCATAATCATTTATGTCAGCAAGCAGCCAGTTCTGACCTGTACTTTATTCAACAATTAGTTGATCTTGCCGCCAGGCTTTAATGTCGCAGTCAGATAAAAAAACAGGCTTTTGTTTGGTCCTATCAGCTGGCCTCTTGCGGCGACTTAAATAAACGCAATGAAATCTGATTGATTCTTGCATTTTCGAAAGTGATCAGTGATTAAAACAAGTTTATTGTGCTGTGACAGTTTCCTTTTTAATTTATTTAGCATGTGTCAATGTATACAATATTATGCCTTCACTAATCATATCAGCCACATATCTCTTGTTCACTTTTATATACTTTTCACGATGACTTCTGTAACAAAATACATGCACTGTTTAAACCAACTTGTTGACAGGTTTTCATGTCCCTGTGAATAGCCCCATCACCTTGGAAGGCCCCAATAAGATGTGAACAGACTGACCAAAATCTAGGCCAATTTAAGTACATGTACTTGAAGCATGTAAATAACAACTATGCAACCATGTGCTAATATCACACTGAATACCATAGTGAATGTTTTTCATATCAGGATGGTACCGATGCAATATTTTATCGTGGATTTTATTAAACAAAGGTAACCAAAATGTAATTTGTCAATATACAAGTGTATTTCACACTGGTTTTGTCTTCATGTACTCAAAATTTCCATTGTTTTCTCAAAGTGTAAATGCTACTCACTGACAACAGGTCACCCCTTACTGATGAATTTAACCTGTATCTTTTTTCAGACCCCTTCCAACACTTATCTCAACATCTGCCTATGTCTACAATATTTCCTCGGGACCGAGGATGTCAACATAAAGGAGTAGGACTGTAACTCAGAAATGATTTCAAATGAATGATTTCAAATGCTAAAATATGTGATCTTCAAATGTAAATGTGATTTAATGTTTAATGATAGAAGTATATCTTTATTGCAATATAACTTTGTTTTTAGATGAATGCATACAATATTTTAGCAAGAACTATTCATAAAGAATAGAATATATGTAAAGTGATTGTGGTTCTTTTTCTTGAAATTGTTCTGAAACTGGACCTTGGAAACTGGTCTTTTTACACAAATCTGCTATGAGAGATGACCTGTCTTGAGAGACCACTTTTTGTCGGCAGATGGGGCAGTCTCTCATAACAAGTTTTACTGTACTACTTATGCCAGTACCCTATAATCCAGTGCCCTCAGATTTATACTAATTATGCTAGTACTATATGATCCAGCACTCTCAATTTTATACTACTTATACTAGAAAGCTATGGTCCAGTACTCTCAATTTAACACTACTTATGTTAGTACCCTATGATCCAGTGCTCTCATATTTATACTACTTATGCTATTACGATATGATCCTGTACTCTCAATTTTAAGCTATATATTTTCTATCCAATATGCTACACTTTCAATGTATATAACAATAGCTATATCAACCCCTCCCCCAACCCACATTTTGTAAAAGACAATGCAGCAAAGAATCATTACAACTGATGAGAAAGGTATTGAAAAATCACACATTTTGTAGTTATAAAGCTCTGCAATAAAGCCAGCTTTCAGTTAAATGCAATAGATTCAAAATTAAAATTTACTTCTAACTTTACTTCAGTCATAGTGTGAATAATTATGTAGTCACGTCTAGGTAGAATTGGTGGTGGTGGGGTTTGGAGGGACAAATCAGTAACTTACACTGTAACTTAGTCAAAATTCCAACCGATTTCTGACCAATTTTCAGCACACTAACCACTGATCCACCATAGTACCCACTTATACCGAGGTGTTTCATACATATTACATAATACATGTACCACTATTAAATAATGAAATGGATCTATGACCATAATCACCTTATGAAGGGGATGCCATATACTGAGATACTTTATAGTGAGGGAGCATATTAGTATGAATTCCGTTTTCATCAACCACTGCCTTACTCATAAAGAGAAAAATAATAAAATGTGTGACAAAATCCAGTCTACAACACTGAGCCATGGAGATCAGGGCTGGTGAGAAGGCTCCCATAATTTATAGCTGCGTTGTATGAACTATCATCACTGACAAAAAGCAAAAAAACCAATCAACAAACACCTGCAGAATGGATAAAGTACTGCATAATGTGTTGCTTCTTTACTATGGTAACAATCTCAATTCTGTTTTCTACCTGCTCTGAATCAAAGAATGGAATGTCTACCCCTTGAAGTGCAGTAAGGCACATCCACTGGGATAAGATAGAATTTTTTGTCACAGCAAGTTTGAAATGGGATGTACACATCCGCTTAGTAAAGGAATTTTTAAAAAAATCTTTCTACAATATATATAAAGAAATACATCAAAGACTTTTTCTTACAACCATTAGCTATAAGGTGTAAACATATCAAGATTACAGCCACATATGAAAAAAGATATATATATATATATATATATATATATATATATATATATATATATATATCTCCAATCTTAAGCCCTGGGAATGTACTTTGTATATTCCTTTCAGAGAAGGGAGGGGGTTAATCATTGGTGAATTGTTAGATCAATGAAAATTTTTTCTACAAGATGATAGGCTTATGATGAGAGAATGGATGAATGAGAGAATCAGGCCCTTCTCCCAATCAAAACACCACAAAGTCAAAATCTTGACCTTTTAGTCTATTTGTATATGCCTGATATTTGGTGTAAGTGGTCCTGAGTTGGATCCTTGGTGGCAACTATGTATCATTCTTCCCTGCCATTAGATTGAGTGCTATGAACAAGTCTTCAATGATCAAAGGCAATGAGATGATATCAGCCCAATCTTGCCCAGTTGTAGAGGCATGTTTGTCTTGAAACATATCCAAATTTTTTGACTGGATTTTTCACAAGGAATCTTTGGTACATGGTTTAAATTGCAATTTTAAAATCTCTCCCTCAATGAGGTTTGTACTTTTTGTTGTGCATATGATTAACTTGGACAGTATTTGTATTTTTGTAATGGACTGAGACATTGCAAAGGTTGATTTAAAAAAAAAATACTTATCAAAACTTCACAAATATTTCCACTTTCAATAAAATGCTTAAAGTCTTCATCATGAGAATTCTATATATTAAGACAGCAGTAATATTCAAGTGTTCGTCATGAGAATTCTATATATTAAGACAGCAGTAATATTCAAGTGTTCGTCATGAGAATTCTATATATTAAGACAGCAGTAATATTCAAGTGTTCGTCATGAGAATTCTATATATTAAGACAGCAGTAATATTCAAGTGTTTGTCATGAGAATTCTATATATTAAGACAGCAGTAATATTCAAGTGTTGGTCATGAGAATTCTATATATTAAGACAGCAGTAATATTCAAGTGTTTGTCATGAGAATTCTATATATTAAGACAGCAGTAATATTTAAGTGTTTGTCATGAGAATTCTATATATTAAGACAGCAGTAATATTCAAGTGTTTGTCATGAGAATTCTATATATTAAGACAGCAGTAATATACAAGTGTTCGTCATGAGAATTCTATATATTAAGACAGTAGTAATATTCAAGTGTTTGTCATGAGAATTCTATATATTAAGACAGCAGTAATATTCAAGTGTTCATCATGAGAATTCTATATATTAAGACAGCAGTAATATTCAAGTGTTCGTCATGAGAATTCTATATTAAGACAGCAGTAATAATAATCCCAAAAAATATGAAGACAATAAATACAATTCAAACATTTATGGTGGACAAGTTAGGAACAAACAAATCTATGAACAACAAAACAAATCAAATTAAAGACCGATTTTCAAAAGGATCTTCCATCTGACAATACAAAATATATATCAAATGAATAACTTATTCTGAGATAGCTTCCAGTTCTGGGCCAAGAGTCATAAGAATTATTCTGCTTAAGTAGAGAGGAACTCAAAGAGATCTGCAAGACAGGGGTAATACTGGCAAGTGATAAAACAAAAGAATCTCCCTGAAGCAAAGCTTACAGGAACAGAAGTATCTCTTTGTTGGCCATGTCTGAGGCTAACCCCGCCTGACCCCCATTTTCTTCTGATTGTGTGATTTACATCATTCACATCAGCAACATAGGGAAAATCCATCAAGCAGATATGCCAGCATTTTTCTTGTATTTAATCTGTCACTGCTGATTTGGACTGAGTGATGGGGCCCTGTTTCTACTGTAGATTACATCCTTCTGACATGATGCAGCCTGTGTCTTGCATTTGCTCTTTAGCACCTCCTACAATAGGCAGCAAAGCTGCTGACAGGCACAACACAGGCTAGCCACCAATAATGGCTTTACCAAACTGATGAATACTGAATTCTTTGACTAGTCATAATCCCTTTTCAATACCATTTAACTAATCAATTTTCACTATTCTCTCTACCCCCCCCCCCCCCGCCTCCCAAAAACCCCATTAACTCACCTGTCAAACAGATGACACTTTCATTTTAATAAAAAAAAATAAAAAAACTGCCGTCACAGGTCCAACATGGACTCCCAAATCTGTATTACACAATAGGAATTTCTCCAAAACACATAAATGATAAACCTGATGCATTGGCCAAGAGTGTCATCTGTCAATCAATTACTTCATAACAGATATTACAATGCACCAGCTGATAGTTTGATTGCCAACTAGGTGTGAATCACTGCAAAATCTGGTGGTCAGATAAAAACTTGCCCAACCAAGTACAAATCATAATTCTCTATATAACTTGAGCAAGCATGCAGGGCAAACAGAATTGACTATAAAACTTTACAACTTGTATAAATTAAACTCTTTACAACTTGAACAGTTTTCATTCAATTTTCATTAAAAGTTCACAATATACTTATAAATCTAGTTTCAATCCTGATGTGCCTCAACCATTCAGTGTCTACGATGTCTGCAGTTGGATTGGACTTAAAAGGGAGCACGGATGGTAATCATTAAACAAAAATTGCATTCAAGGAGAATTTTATTTATCATCCAGGTATTACTTGTAAACCAGTTAATCACATCCTTGAGTGAGCCAAACAGTGATTTCTGATTGCTTGAATGCCAGTCATGATGCAATAGTAAAATTATGGATTGCAACAAGGAATAATCTGATTAGAATCTGATCTCCACTGTCCTACATTGGATTTTAATCAGATTATAACAAAGAACAAGTGCTATGAGAGAGAGAGAGAGAGAGAGAGAGAGAGAGTGTGTGTGTGTGTGTGTGATTTTTAATATAGCTTTAACATTTCTTCAGTTACATTGCTACAATGTCTGCAGTGTGGCAGTTTACAGTGATGTCTAGCACTGTGGCATCATGCCACAGACATGTAACGTCATGTCCCACCCAGTCACGTTATCCTGACACCAGGCCAACCAGTCCTAACACAAACAGCTTAATGCTGAGCACCAAACGATGCAGCTGTTAGTATCATTTTTGTAAGTCTTTGGTATGATTTGGCTGGGGTCAAACCATGACCTTCTGCATCTGAGGCGAGTGCTCTATCCACTAGGCCACAAGAGCGGTCACAGAGAGAGAGAGAGAGAGAGAGAGAGAGAGAGAAAGAGCGTTTCTTCGAATGTGTCTATTCCATTGTTGGAGTTCCTGCCATATCATGGTAGATAATCGTATCATCAACTGTATGAAGGACAGCATTATATGTGCATACCAACAAAGTAATTCATTTTTAAAATCTGATATAAATAAATACAAAACATTGAATTCTGAACAACAGCAAGACAATTATTATTTCAACCAAGTTTTTTCTTTCTCTCCTTTTGTCTGTAATTCTTATAAAATGGAGGTCACTTCAGGTCTGCTGGTGAGTAGGTTGCAACTATATCTGTTGAGACCTTTGCATAAAGATCTCTGGTTGTTTTGCTTTTGAAAGAAAAAACTATTAAAGGAAGGAGGAAAAGAAAAGAACAAATGCTGTATATGCCAAAGTCTTGTACAAAATAAATCATGTCCATGGTGAAGCATGGCATCTGTGCATAGTACATAGATTCTAACAAACAAAAAAAAAAAAAACAACTGTTACTCAGCCTGGCAGTCCGTTTATACAGGAACCAGTGAACAGATGCATGGATTGTATGGTTCGTCTCAATATCTACTCCAGAAACTTCAAAAAGTTCAAAACACAGCTGCTCGGATCATCCTTAGAGTACCACGATCAGAGCACACCTCCCCCTGCTCTGTACCCTACACCGGCTATCCATTCGATCCAGAATCAAACACAAAATTTGTTCTCTGTGCCACATTTCACTGACGGACACCATTCCAACATACCTATCCGACCTCACCCATGTGTACACACCAGCAAGATACTTACACTCCTCTTCTGACACTCATATTCTCATTATGCCCACTATGAAAATGAAGTCATATGTACAACATTCTTTGGCATACCAGGGCCCATCAATGAGGAATGAATTGCCCAATGAACTTAGACACAAAAACAGTGATCCCATTCAAGAGCGCTCTTAAAACTCGCCTTTATCTATGGCAAGAACAAACTTAAAGATTTAATAATGTTTCCTGCCTTCAATATTTTCAGCATATTTTCTGTTTTCTAATTTTATGGTGTTTTTTTTTTGTAATCATGTCTTTGTGTGTTGTCCAATGTTGTAAAGCACTTAGAGCTTCTAAAGATTAGGCACTATACAAAGTCCTCATTATTATTATTATTGTTACTATTATTGTTGCTGTTGTTGTTGTTTAACACAGGAATCCAACCTGTGCAAATATGAATCGATTGTATAATACAGGAATTCAACCAGTGTAAAGATGAATCGATTGTATAATACGGGAATTCAACGTGTGTACAAATGCATGGATTATACAATACAGGAATTCAACATGTACACAGATGCATGGATTATACAATACAGGCATTCAACCAATGTACAGATGCATCATTTGCATGAAAGGTGTGTGCACTTGACTTGCTGACTAGAATTTTCAACCTGACCACTTGGTCTTAATTTTGTCAATGCATTATTTCAGTCGGTTTCAGTTTATTACGCTACACTAGCTACAGTCATTTTGGGTTTGTTCAGTAAACAGGCTGCTACTTTCAACATCAAAAACTCAAATCAACTTGCCATGCTTACATCCCATCTAATTTCCAAACAAAATACAGCATGCACTAGACAAAGGGGCACTGTGCAATCAAGTAAGTATGCAGGGAAGGCAACTAATGGGATTTTCATTATGTGATCATGAAAAAAAGCATTACAGAAACAATATTTATACCTAAATATGTCTTTTTCTCTTGAAAAAAAATATAATAAATATAACAAGCCCGCAGCTGTATGTCAAGCACATGATCTAAACACTGCTATTAAACCTGAATGTTATTGTGAGGAAACATGTTTCTTCTCTGAGTCACGATGACTGTGAACTTTAAATTTGTAATACTAAATTCTATATGCTTCTTTCCTACATCAAGTGCAAGCCATCCACAATGTGGTCCAGCACTAATGTTACTGGGCCGAAATCAACCTGACCTTGACCTTTGATCTTTTAAGGCCTAATATTAACAGTCTTCTCTCTTGTCACAACTACAATCCATCCACAAAGTCTGTTAACTGTAGATGGTAGAGAACTCAGTTATTAAGCAGAAACCATATTTCTTCCCCTTCTAGTCACATATTTCCTTTTAGGCTTAAGCTGATGTGCCATAAACGTTTTTTTGTGTGATCACAGTGACTTTGACCTTTGAATGTTTGTCCCCAGGTCAATAAGGCTCTTCCTTACTTATTTTTAGGAATACAGTTTCCTGATATCAAAAACTAAATCTATTGATAATGACTGGGAATAAGGTTTTCTGATACCAAAAACTGAATCCATTGATACATGACCAGGAATAAGGTTTTCTGATACAAAAAACTGAATCCATTGATACACGACCAGGAATGAGGTTTTCTGATACAAAAAACTGAATCCATTGATACATGACCAGGATTGAGGTTTTCAGATATAAAAACTGAAACCGTTGATACATGACCAGGAATATAGTTTTCTGATACAAACAACTAAATCTACTGAAACATGACCAACAATACAGTTTTATGTTGTCATTTATAAGTGTCTAATAAAAGAGAGAGCCAAGTTTCCAAGGAAAGGAAGAATTACTGTTATTTTAAAGCCAAAAAAATTAGCTTCACCCATCAATCACTGTGAAAGAAATTTGCACCTGGATGCTATCTTCAACTATGTGGAGAAGGTGGAGATGAAGGAAGTTTGAACACATGTTACAAATGCTACCATATTTACAAATGTGTAGGTCATGCCCTAGTGCAAATATCTGGATACCTTACATGATGTGCCTCATTATATAAATTTACTGTATACTGTAAGCTGTAAAGGAAAGCCATATAGGCTGTCCAGGATGCAAATTCCTCTGCCTATATGAAGAAGCAACAGAAGAAAGCATTATAACTACCATGTGTAAAGTTCTTATTCAATCTGGGGGCATAAATCAGCCGAATTTTGTCATAAAATGTTGAAAACCAATTTGTATTCCTTAATGTAAAGCCTGTACCAAATTTTGGTTTCACTCCATGGATTTCTTCAAAAGTTATTGAGCAGAAACTTAATTCCTGACAAATATACAGGATGTGACACTGTGGGACCAAAAAGAAGGGATGGACAGACACGAGACAGTTTCTGCTTTCTCCACAGAATATGGTGAGGTTCCTAATTAGACAATGTTTTTACCTTGCACACAAAAAAGCACAGCATGTATGTGTGTAATATCATTCTACTGCACATCAGCACAGTAGTAGCTATAATATGCCAACCAAATATGAAGGTTTTTTTTATTATAAAGCAATGACATGGATCATAATGTCCCCTTTATATTTGTGTCACCTTATCAGACCCATGCTAACTGTCCACTTCAAGGAGGGGGATCAAGATACTGTCCTTATTAGCATGTGGTCTTTGTTTACTGGGTAAAATATTTTGATAGTTACAGGATACTTTTCAAACAGAGGTTTTGTTCACAACTTGCCCTTTTATGCAGGTGGTCAGTACAGCAGCCCTAACAATAACTTTAATCCACCATGATGAAAGGACTTGAGAAACTTTAAATCCTTTATTTGATGTCAGCATACATAATTTACTTTCACAATCAAGATTCACGATTTTCTTCATTTTACATTTTTTTTTTGTTTACCTGTAATGTTATAAACTACAATAAATCACATTTTATTATTAATTTTTCAAATTCAATGAATTCAGCTTATTTTCACCACTAAACAGACATTATATATATATATATATATATATATATATATATATATATATATATATATATATATTCTGAGTCATGTGCAAGTTGGATCATCTACAAAGCTGCAAAGATGCTAATCTGCCATTGCATCATGTGCCAGCAAATATGGGTTCTATGTGGTTTGTAACGAGCAATTGAAAGAAAAAACATCACAGACACTGATCTGCTGGCACATTATGAGACAGAAGACAAAGTTAGACCAGACTTACAAGTGAGTACAGATGGTACGTAATGTATCTTCAAGCATGTATACTGCTCATAGTGTGGCAACATCAGGATTTGTCCAACAAAACAGGTCCACTGTCATACTTGTTTATAAGACGAGTTCAACTGCAAAACTGCACAGACCCAGATTTGCCATCTCATAATGCAACGGCAGATCTGGGTCTGTGCAGTTTGTTACGAGTGATCAGTAGAACAAACAGCATAGACCTTGATCTGCAGGCTCATTATGCTAAGGCAGATCAGTATCTTTGCTGTTTGCTGTTTGATCTGACTTATAAGCTAGTACAGATGGTATACCCTGAGAATGCAATAATCAAATAACTAGCAGTTTAGCTTCATTATTTTTGGAGCATTTTTTAAGGTAGTTAATTTGTGGTACTACTTCTTGGAAATACATATATTGTATGACTGTGTTGCAATTAAATGTGAATAACATACTATAATGCACTAATTCTTGTTTTCTAACTCCAGTCACCAAACTGTTGCACTAATATGACATGATTTATAGTACTGTACATGTAATTTTATAATGTGCCTACACAACAGGTGTTATTGACAGTTTGAAATTATTGACAGAGCAACCATGGCTGACCCTAATTGGCCAGCATATTGCTGACTTTTATAAAACCTCAAATCCTTTGTCCACAAAAATCAAGAATTTTCCTTTTTTTTTAAAAACACCCTGGAGGTTGAATCAGTTTTCCTAATTTGTTTCTGCTGAGTGTAATATTTTCATTGTTATAACGTAATTTATATTAACTGTATTACTTTAATGAACAACTGCTATTATGTGTTATCCACATATTAAATTTATAATGAACTGATATTCATATATTTAGTTGATCAGAACGATATCAATCTTATAGAATATAGAAATAAATCTTGTTTCTTTCTGATACTGTCAACTTTTGCCAATTTTTTGTTACTGGTGTCCACGAAAAATGCACAAACAATATTCTGCTTTATTTTAGCTTAGCCAGGACATCTTTAATGCATTTGGCCTCCAGGCACCTCATCATTTACTACTGTTTGGTGTGCATTATGGACACACATTATCTTGATTTGTTTAGGCAAGGCTCCCTAAAAGCTATTTTGTCCAAAAGACGTTTGTATTTATTGGCATGTATCAGAGACGTAGAGAAATTCTGTTGCTTGGAAGGGCTATATATGCTTTACGATGTTTTGTTTTTTAAAAAAAGAACAACATTTCTGGTTTGGTGTCAGACTAAACCTACTTAAAGGTGATTTGCCAAGTTCCTTTAGTTACTGGTAGTTATTATGGGTAATTAGGGTAAAGCAGATTGCCTAACGATACAACATCGCAGCCTACAAGGAAACTTCTAGGTTAATTTGTGACTTGGGAAATCATTTTATAAATGGAAATGGAAATGTTACCAAGTACACTTTTAGGAGAGAAAAAAGAAAATGTATATATATGCACGACGTCAAACCTGCTTCTACTAATAATACTTATAAAATGTTTTGCAAGCAAATTCAAGCTGATGCCATTATAATAAAGAAAATAACAATTCAATATAGTTTTTGATGAATAAATTCAAAGAAGTGTCCAAATTTTATGCAAATTTTTGTTTTGAATATTCCAAATAATTAGTAAACCTAAGGGGAGTTAACCCAATGTGTACATACTCCAATGGAGTTAATGCAGCAATGGCCCCAACAGGAATGAAAACCTCAAATATTAAATGTCTGCCATTATATGTTGATTGAACAGTGATTTCATATCACAAACAGAAAAGCTTTTATATATATATATATATATATATATATATATATATATATATATATATATATATATATATATATATATATATGTCACCTAATCCAAATTACAATTTTTTTTATTATAATGTAAGTGTCCACCATAAAAATCAAACTACCCATGGATGAATCCACCTTCACGAAAAAACATGATAAAAAACACCCAGATCTGAGGCAGGTTTACAGGGATGGATTAGATTGTAAACGTACCCAGTAGCTTTTGAGGTCATTTGAACACTGAGTCGGGTTCAATCACAGGACAACAGCATTTACACTCTCTACTGACTCAGATTTTTTGTAAAATAAATACATACTACTTACTGAAGCTTAAACAAGAAGGCTATGTCAAGCCAAGGATAAAGCACTGCTGTAAAACATGTGACTTTGACTCCAAGACCAAAAGGTTGAGAATGAATGATTTTCGTCATAGCTACATATGGCTAATGCCAAGTAGGAAAAAAATATATCAATCGATATAGGAATAGATGTAAACAAAAACTTCAAACCAAACCCATGAACTAATGTGGGCTCGATAACCTTCTTGAGATTTATGAGGTGGGGGTGGGGGGACAACAGGAAATAAGGAATCATCACATGCATGATGCTGTCTGGACACAGAATGGTCCATGTTCCTTACAGGAATTTCTCAGCTGGTCTGATGTGCTACAGGTTAAAAATGATTTGTAAGGATCAACAAAAAGTCCTTTTTATTCTAGTTTGATAATCGGATGTGGGAGGTTGTCAGTTTGAGCCCTGGCGGAGTCATACCAAAGATTTATAAAAATTTATCCACAAACATGGTTTGATAAGAATCCAGTCATACATGTTTAATAGTACTCACAAACTATTGCAGATAAACCAGAGCCAGGCCTCTGACCTTGAAATCAATGTCAGGAAGATGACAATCAAATTATTTATTGAACTGCATTTAATTAAAATGTCTGGTCAAAATAAACTTATATATGAAAGATTTGATCTTCAAACTGAATCACAGTAGTGAAACCATGCTGGTGAATCATTCTATACTGTTATCATTTAAGACAAGCTACATACTGTGAATGCACTTTTATTATCATGGTTATCTATTCTTGTGGTTTGACAGTAATTTGATTTCACTGGTATTCACATTTGTGGACTGGAGAAGGAAGTCCCATTATTTCCATAGAAGGATCATTTGTTTGAGTAGTCTTTATATTTTGCTTGCAACAACGATGAAATTCATTAAAATCGGTACCCAACAACAACAAAAAATGCGAATTCACAATATTGCAAAAGTGTTGAGATAAAACCTGATGCAACCACCCATTTATGAGGACAAGTATCAGTGACATCAAGAATTTCAAGATGGCCACTATGTCTGCCATGCTGAATGCCGGGTCAGTACAGCTTTTATTCAGGACCAAAAACATACTGAAAAAGTGTTTTAGTCATGTCAACATCTGTTCAGGAGTAGCCATAACAAGATTTTAAGTTGACCACCACTGCAACAATACTGGGAGGTCTGATTGGCACCATATTCATTAAAGAACAATGACCATAAATGTTTTCTCTTAAACAAAATGCCACTACCACCATTTGTTCTGGAGCAGCCATTACATGACTTTCAAAAAGGACTTCAAGGTAGCCATTTTGTAATTTCAGATTGGCACCATTCTCATAAAAGATGAACGCATATGGTAAGAAATGTCTCTATAACAATCACATGCTGATACAACTGTCTTTTGGTCTTTTTGAAAGGAGCAGTCAAAATAAGATCTTCAAGATAGTCAGAGGTGGTTATCTTGGAAGCCCACAGACCATTATAGTTCAAAACTAGGCTGGCTTGACTACACTGAAAACTTGGTAACTTTAACCAGTGCACATAAAGAGTATTATTACATGGTATGAACCTGCTTTTGTCCAAGAGACCTGAACAAGTCTGAAACAGGTGCCATCCCATATTTCACACTCAACTGGAAGCACAATTTCATGTGAAAGTTACTAACTCCAGTTTTTATTGTTAAGTGCATGTTTCACAGTGCTGTCTACCTGAACAAATTTGTCAAGCGGAAAAGAAAAGGAAAAGACTGAGGAATGAAAGGAGATTGCACACAATAGTATTTCTCCTGCAAAAAGCCCAAGGACATGGACTTGTAAATGTGATGAAAAGTGTGGGGTGGGCTTATCACTGGATAAGGCTTTTTTAAAACAGAAATTGGTCAATATTTTGCAGAAGTTGGGGACACGCAAATATCATTATGGCTACTTATAATCCTGTGTCGCCTTTATTTCTGTCTTGTATAGCTTATTTAAAATCTAAATTTACTCTCCACTATACAGCCAGGATTGTAGTGATGTACCATGAACCATATATATACATGCATGCA
This sequence comes from Sinohyriopsis cumingii, assembly GCA_028554795.2. Taxonomy (NCBI): domain Eukaryota; kingdom Metazoa; phylum Mollusca; class Bivalvia; order Unionida; family Unionidae; genus Sinohyriopsis; species Sinohyriopsis cumingii. The sequence goes on from CM068824.1 coordinate 134,061,873, forward strand.
CACATACATATGGCTAAGCTGTTGGACATCTGAGTTTAGGCAGCAGTGAGGAATGGGGTAGCACCTGTTAAGCTGTGTACAATTACAACCATTTCAATTCAATAAAATAAAAAAATAAAAAAAAAGTTAAAAAATAAATCAATAAAGAACTATATATCATATTTTGATTGTAAAAAAACTGGAAGGTGAGATCACTGCATCCACAAGAGATTTATATTTCTTGTATTAAAGAACAACAAAATGTATGCATCAGTATTAAAAAGTGTAGATATAATTGTGTGTGTTGTATATACAGAGACAGAGGTATTGTATTTTTTTTCTTTCTTTAATTTTCAATGCTTATTATGCATAAAAAATCAAACTCCTGGTTAGATCTGTGTTTTGTTTGTTCTTCCTGAAAATTTGAGCTTCCATGCCTGATACTTTATGTGGTTTAGAACTTGCACTTGATACAAAGATAATATATTATTAATAAACATCTTGAAATAGTGCTGTCATAGCTTCATCTGCCTCATCAGACACTTTGTTGAACAAAGTAACGAGAGTGTTGCTATGTGCCAGTTTCAGCTCTTAACAATCCTGTATGGTCTACAGAGGTGACTCAAAACTTTGAAACACCTTGACTGACAAATTGTTTTGGGCTTTTGACTATGCATTCAATGTTTTGTCACATCTCACCCATGAAAACTGGTTTAATCATTTGTTATACAAATATCTCAACTTTTTTCATTGGTTAAAATTCTTTATATTGATTGCCCAACTTTAACTTAATTTATGCTACTATGACAATACTGCATAGTGCTATGTCTTTCCTATGATGTCATTACATGTTAAATACTTAATTGATGCTAATTTACACAATCATACTTATTTTATTAGCTGTTTCTAACAACCAATTAACCTTGACTGGTACTTTGTATGTGTGAATGAAAAGCAAGAATCAGCAAGGAATTATGACTGACACTTGGGGCTACTGAACGCCTGAAATACAAAGATTTTCCATCCTGTTCTTGTTTTGTCAGTCATGGTGTTTGAAATCAGTTTTACAGTTGTGAAGTTAAATGTGTGTGTGTGTGTGTGTGATTTGGATTTTTATGTAGCTTTAACAATTTTTCAGTCATAACGCTATGATGTCTGCAGTGTGCCAGTTTATGGTGACATCTAGCTCTGAGGCATCATACCACAAACATGTAGCATCATGTCCCATCCAGTCACATTATACTGACACCAGCCCGACCAGTTCTAACACTAACCTCTTAATGCTGAGTGCCAAGCAATGAAGCTGTTAGTACCATTTTTGTAGGTCTTTGGTATGACTTGGCCGGTGATCAAACCCACGACCTCCCACATCCGAGGCAGACGTTCAAACCACAAAGCCACCGGATCGGTGAAGTTAAATGTAAGAAAAAGAATAAGGTTTAATTTCACAACTATGGGTTACTGGCAGTCGTTCAAAATATTGTCAAACTCTTGCATATATCTATGAATTCTGGGAGCTTAGTAACATTTTCCTGTTTCTGAAAACCTAAATCCCCAATGTCACCATTACGTGCAAAAAGTCGTATGCGCCAAATCATATCAATAATACCAAATCTTAAAAGATATTGTTTTGAAAAAAATCATTGGGTTCCATTAAAGCCAGACAATATCAATGTTTCATTACATTATGAACCATGAATTTCTCCCTCGAACTGAAAAACTTTGCCATTTTTCATGTGTATGAATTAACCTTATGTTGATTGGCAACATTCATGTGTGAACTGATATCAGTCAAAAGCTGGCACACAAGATTTGATGATCTCACCCTTGTAAACACGAGTAGCTAACACCACGCTATGTCGGATTGTCTTCTGCCCAAGTTTGCTTTCCATTGTATATTAAAGTGACCCAGCTGATTACCAATATTCACCCAAGTCTTATGTGTATTTAATAATGTTTTTTTCTTTTCAGATCCGCTTTAAAAAAGCAGGCCTGCCTATCTTCATTCCCTCTTGAATCTGTGTACCACATTCATATGTTGTTATTATGAGATTAGTTTCCAAGGGGTGGCAACTCTTGATTTCAAACTGAATATCTAAACAATGTTTAATCCTAACATTTTGATCAATTCAAAGAACAGTTTATGTCAAAAAAATCATTTCCCTCCTTTCAAACCTTAGTTAGATTTGAAGAATGGTGAAATTTATGATAAATGGTGGCATTGGGGATTTAAAACTTTACCTGTCCCTTGAGTGTCTGGCGCAGTGACATATTTCACAAAATATTTTCTTCCTTTTAAGCAAATTTTCAAGAAGAAACAGACATTTTGGTTTAAAGATCATGAAAATCAATTGAAAAATAAAGAAAATATAATAGTTATTTTTACCTTATTTTTCCATTTATTTTAAGCTTAATTGTGTCTTGCTTTCATTGTACTATTACAGCACTAGTATAATTTGGTGGCAACTTTCAAGGCCATTCAGAGACAAAGATAATGAGTATTTTAAATGTTCATGTGTTCTATTTCAGTACGTTTGAGAAAAAATATGTGCCATTAATCATCTGAAAGTGTCCAAAATTACAAGCAATTTACAAATTTGATCAGAATGTGAGAAACTGAAAATGTCACAAAAAATTTTTTTGTCTTGGTTATTGAATGCGCTACTTGCCGGAACTGTTTTTTGTGTGTTTTTTTTTCACAGTAGGTCCCATTAGGGACTTTCCAAGTGCAAAAGGTATATGCTGGTGATAGTGGTAGCGATCATGATGTCATTAAAAGCAATTACTGGCAGAGCTCACATGACATGATTAATGAACACCATTACAAAGAATGCCATGCCCTTTTACTATAAAATAATCATTGTCAAGTGAAAGTTTTTAACATAAACCCACAAAGAGAGACCAAAAGCTATTTAATAGAATTCACTTCACGGACTTTGAAGCTCCACTGGCTCAAATTTTTTCCTCTCCAGGAATTCCAGGTAAGACCACATCGTCTTTATAATAAGACCACACATTATTACTTAAGCAGTTGGGTAAGGTCTTGAAGTGTGGGAACATTGGATACTGTACTTAATACTTGGGGACTGAGCCACTGCCTGAATATCACTATATCTGTCTTTTTTTTAAAAAAATTTCTGAGACTTCTATCAGTGCTTTCAACTTCGATATAGATTTTGTCTGTGCATGTACACAATTAAGATTTTTTTTCTACCAGAATAAATTATATTCGGATACCCAGTGGGAATCCAATGACTAATGTAACTTCGGTACCCTACTTTACGGACATTTATCTGGATGAAAGGCAATGTATGTGCTAGGATGCAGATGCAGTCAAACTCATAGCTGGAGAACAAAACATAAGCAGGCACCTACTGTCAGCACTTTGTGTATGCTGCAGTAAGTGCACAAAGTGACTATTTAATAATTTCTGAGACTAAAACCATACATGGGAAATTCTGTACTTGGCCATGAAAATTAGTCTATATTTATTTAGTCTATATTTATGTTCATATGTAATATAAAGGTATTCTGTGCACACAATTCTGTGACTTACATCCAAATGCCATCTTGAAAATGTCATTACTTCTAATAAATGGATGGTCATACTTTCATGCAGTTTTCACCAAAAGAATGCTATTATACTGTATAATGCTACAATGCATAGGTAAGAGACTTGTCAGGGAACTGTCCACCTCACCGAAGCAATCTTCAGCTGTAGAGAAATGTAAAAGTGTCAAAGGTTATTCTTTCTTGCTATCCTCCGATTGTGATAAAACTGTTTAATACATTTAATGTTTTGGAATTTATTTAAAATATCTAGAAAGTCAGAACTAAGACACAAGATGCAGTTTTTGAGACTGGCTTAAGTTATAATGTAACATGAGGGATGCAAAGTAGTAAGAACTACTAAGAAAATCCTAATGAACTTCGTGAGCTTTGTTATGTATATCTGACTTAATTTATATCTGATTTAATTGTTTGTAAGTTAAAAAAATTTTTTTTTTTCATTTCATTATATGTCAAATTAATGTAGTCTGTTTACTAGGAACTCATACTTTTTCAAGAAAATAGTTTGATCTTGACTGTTCATTTTAGTAAACACATAAGGCTGACCTGGTTCCCGACTTTAATTCAAAATTACTAATAGCCATGTGAACAAGTTATTTTTAATTAATTTTTATTGTGAGAATAATAAGGTTGAGATCGTGGCTGTGTTGGCAACATAACCCTCGACTTGTAGTTTTTAGTGAAGTAAACAACTTTTAATCAAGGAGTAAAATGATTGGTTCTTATCAACAACATACAGGGGCTAAGTGATTTTTTTTTATATGTAAACAGGATCAAGTGACCCTTATCCAGGCATCTGTTTTACACATTATTCAGGTTTTAAACCATTGCTCAGAGAGATCTCAGTCTGGGCTTAGAAACACTTGATGTCAAGTCATTTCCCTCAGTTGTGGTCAGTTTTTGAGTTATATGTTAATCTTTTCTTTAGATTATTTGGATTCTAAAAGATTAATTTGTTTCTCTGAAAATATTTGTGTGCTCACACAGACTTCTTGAACAAAGACATTTCTTACAATTTTTATTCAGATTTCAAACACCAAATTATTCCTTGTTTTTCTACAAGGAACTGTAGACCACAAAACAATACAGGATACATCATACGTCATCACCTTCCACCTTGGATTCTTCATTGGGACTCGAACTTTAGATCATTAGAACATTACAATATTAGGACTTCTAAAATTTTATTCGTGGATTATTCTTAGATTATTTTTGGATTTGATTCTTAAAACCGCTAAGTTCTTATTTTTTCATTTTTACAGTACTTTTCCACATTTTTCAAAGCTTGTTGTTTTCATTCTTTCTTGTGTTGCTGTTTATTCAAGCCTAAACACGTAACAGCTTGATCAATGCATAAAGCATGCTGGAATTTAGCAATGTACATATTAGTGAGGATATTTTTATGTTAATTCTGGCCAAAGACAGGGATGTGTGCATATAATGGCAGAAGTGGGTATTAAGCTGAATACGGTACATCCACTTATCCAATGGCAGGCAAGACGACTCCATCGAAAGGGCTGATGCTGTACAGGGCAAAATGAATTTCCAGGAATCCAAGTTAAAAGACCATTTTATTTTCCTTCGAACTGTCAAGTGCTGAAACCATTTGTGATATTCTTCAGCAATAAGATTTTTAAATTAGCTATTATGGTACAAATATTGGATGACAGTTTGGCACCATTTTCATTGAGGACAAAGTTGGTGAAAACATCATGCCATACTCCATTAAGGCGGAGTAGTGACAACAAAATTTTACGACAGTTGTCATGGCAGCCATATTAGTTGTCCGAACAGCACGATTTTCATTTAGGACAAACTAGATGAGGGAATTAATTTGCGTGTAAAGTTTCAAGGCAATCCTCAAAGTAATTTCGGATGAATGGCATTAATAAGCTTGTGGTAACAGGCAGATGATGACAGATGACAGACGATGGATGGATGACACACAATATACCATCCTATAAGCTGTACTGGATTATGACCAGTAGAGCTAAAAATTGGAAGTATATTGAAAGCTGAGAGTCCTGGGCCAGAACATTTTAGAGGTTATGGCTCCATAATCACAAAACTACCAGAGCCCAAAAATTTGACTTTGACTCAAAACCCCAACCAAACATTTATATACAAATCTCACAATTTTGTTGAAATCTGGTATGTGTCTAGAGAAATAAATGACAAAACAACAATTTCTATTTTCCCTCCGGGTGGAGACCAAACAGTACAAAAGTTATGTAATTAAAATATTGGTTAATTCATGTGCTCAACCTTTTTTGTAACAACTGTGGGTCAATACAGAGATTCTGAAACGTAAAGTTCTGATACACACTGAATTTAATACAATATAATCTGTACTAGCTGTCCATAAGAGAGACATAGAGTTTGTCAAGATATGATAAATTCATACAAAATAAATTGTACATCCAGAGGGCTCTACGTTGGTTGATATGATCATAAAGTTAAGTAAAATTCTACCCATATAATTTAGATTTGAAACAAATATCAGAAGTGACTGGTTATATGATCTATATTTTACTGTACAGATATTAAAATGGACTGGTCACTTTTTCACTCATATACCTCTATGTATTATTGATATAAGCCATTAGAAAATAAACTTCAATCAATCAACCAATCAAATAAATAAAAACTTTTTAAAAAAGTAAGCTAAAAATTTTTTTTACTTTATTTGGAGATCCTTCCATAATTCTAAATTTCTTTTTAATGCTAATGATTGACTTTTGATGACATAATGAAGATAGGTAGAACAAAATAATTGGCAAGATCAAATAAGCCTGAGAACATGGCTGATGATGCAAATGTGAAATGTTTAAAAAGCAAACCACTTTAGGCATGATTTGTCACACAAATATTACCAAAGCTCTCACAATCTTTAGTTGGAAGCTTTCAACGGCTGTCTCAATATTTGACGTATGGTCCTAGGCTGGCTAAGTATTTTGACAAATGTTTACAAATCAGGACACTTGCCCAAAAAGTTAATCAATTTTTTTTAATAACAACACATCGTGAAACTTAAATATTTGTTCCTAAATATGGGAAAAAACACTCTCAAAACTTTTGTACCATTATCTGCCAACTCTGAAATGCAGATGAGTGATTTAGCTTCTATACCCACATGGAGGACCCGGTATATTTTTGGCCTCGACAGCCATTGTTTGCAAGACAACTTTGAAGAAGATGGAAAACTGGTTATGGACTTTCTTGAAAGTGTTCAAAGTTTCATAAATGTTTACACAAGCAGATTAAAGCCTGTCAAAAGGTGGATTTCTTTTAAGTCAACGTCACCTGCCCAATACCCTCACAAGGTTATTTCTCAGACTTAATTCTCTCTTCAAATGTTCCTGAATTTAAGAATTGTTTTTCTTCTTTGTGCCAGATAAAGAATTTCTTTTCTTCTTGGTGCCAGATAACGAACTGTTTTTCTTCTTGGTGACTGTTAAAGAATTGTTTTTCATCTTGGTGCCAGATAAAAAAACGTTTTTCTTCATCGTGCCAGATAAATTAACATGCCAACATTAAGGCAATTCGAAGCCAGGATGACCATATTTGATTTTCAAAAAAATCTGCCAACACAAACGTTTGCAGACAAATAATTGACCAAGATAAGGGCATGTGAAATTGTTTGGACATTTTAATACAATTTCTTTATTTAGTCATCTTAATAAACTTCCATCTATTTACAACTGATTTATTAGCCTACACAGAAAATATGCACAAAATCTAACAATAATGGCATAATGAAACGTATTAGTGTACGTGTGTCCATTTCATTCTTCTCATGGATACACATTTCGTGGTCTAGTGAAAATCATAGTCAGCACTTAAAATTCATTATATTGGTGAAGCATCCAATGTTTGCATGGAAGGGCCATTATTCACCAAGTCAATCAATTCACACTATATACACCATCTTAACTTAAGCATAACTGCAAACACCCAGATCTATCACCGCATAATGCACCATCAGATCTGGGTCTCTCTTTCTCTCCTAGGAGAACTCAATAAAACAAACAACACAGACCCTAACAGACCACTATATTATCTAGTGGCAGATCAGGGTCTATGGTATTAGCATTTGAACTTTACCGTTAATGAGGTATATATAATAGTTTTTGTCGCAATTCTCACTGATATCCACACAAAAATACTGCATTCACTGGGTAAAACATCTCTGCTCAGACAAATTTGTGGAAGTGCTAGTTCTGCCATAAAGCTGCAAAAGCTATAAAAACTGCAAAGTTTTCATTAAAAACCCACAAATGATGCCACACTGACATATCTGAACTATTAGATACAATTATTATAAATATTTAAGACTGTACCCCATAACTTCTGTTTCCAAATTTTGTCACATCTCTCAAAACAAATTATCTCCACCCTGACATGTTTTACAGTCAGTCCAATTCATTTAACCTGCACCTATCATATTTCCCATCATCCATCACACTGATAAAATCTTCTTTCTAACAACCTGTCTGTCTTCTTTGATGATGTAGAGGTGTATTCTTTGACCAAAAAATGTAAAGTTCTTAAATTTTAAAGAACTGTATCCATCTTGATCCACTGTTTCTCTATGAAAACCTGAATATATAATTTCAAGGGGGTTACTTTTTTTATTCCTTTGAGACAAATTTTTAAAAAAAAATCAACAGAGTACATTAAAATACCAACAAACTGAACATATTCTTATTCAAGCCAATTCAATTATATTCTACAAACATGAATCAGAACATCTGTATGACAATGAACCTGAACAAATTTTGCTTCTTTTCTTCATTAAACTAACGGTAATTAATCATTTGGCTTCAATAAAAAAATTTATCAGAAGACCAGCAGAGAGACTCTATGGAGAAATCACCCTTGCTTCTGAAGTATGTATGATGAATGGAAATAGGACCCATTCAGAAGGATGATAAATTTTTGAAAACAATTTTATTTGGGCTTCCTCCTACCACATAATGATAAGATGGAAGATAACATCCACGAAGCTCAGCAATTGTGTCAAATCAGTAAAACTAATGAAATTGTTGACATTTTAATTAGTCAGATTCACCCACTGGGGCTACCCATAAAAGCACAGAAAGAATACCATCTATCCATCAATGTCACCTTTATTTTTAAACATTCAAAATGAGATGAGAATATTCCTGTCCAATTAACAGAACATAGATATTGTACATAGAACTAAAAACACACTTCAGTTTTTAAAAACAGTCAAATCAATGATCAGTTTTGAAAAACTATTGGTGTCATCGTTAGTTTCCCACAAAATATTGATGACCACCCCACTCACTGAAAATACCCTGAGAGCCCCGACTCTGGAATTTCATTGTATCGAAAGGAACATAGTTTACAAAAGCTAATTCAAGAGTCTAAAGTGGAGAACATAGTTGCCAAGAGCTAATTCAATGCGGAGACTGATTCGTTTACCTAAAAAAAAATAAAATCCTGTAACCTCTTGAAGCATAAGTTATGGATATACACAACAGCTTTCAAAATATTATGTTTCTTCTTTCTTCATCTTTCCAACATTTGTCCTCCCAAATTATTTATTTCTAAATGGTCCAATTTTAGCACCTATTTTCTTTCTCCAAAATGTTGTTTCAATTTGGGTTTGTCCCCCTGCAGGATAGGGGATATAAGTTAAACCCAATGTGCACACCTCACCCCAAGAATGTCCTAAGAGGCAACCAATAGAGAGAACTCCTTTTAACCTGGGATTGTGTCCCATGATAATGTCAGTGTATCCCTTAGGAATGAAAGACTGCGAGTCAAAATCCCCTTGGTATCAGAATTGGAAGTCATACTGAGCATAAAACAAACTTTGGCATCAAAAGTGAGGGTCAAATTAAAATTTTAGGTGTCCCTGAAGCACAAATGAGGGTAAAGGGAAACAGTGAATGTTCATGTTTACAAGGTCTAAAAGAATTAGGGTTTTATATAAAATATTTGACTTTGTATTTTTTTAAAAGAATTTCAGCAGTACCATATTTTGCCTTTATTATTCTAAATGCCTTTTCTGGAGTTGCATAAATTCACATTATATCTATATCTATCTATCTATATATATATATCTATATCTATATATATATATATATATATATATATATATATATATATATATCCTGGGTACTGATGTGTCATTAAACCCTATATATACATGTATATTTTGAGTTTGGAAACAGAAGTCTGTATCAAGGATCGTATCATATTAATCTAAGGACAATGTTATGTCTTATAAGCATGTATTAGAACATTCCTACATATAATGAAGAGTTGTGGGTTCATTTTCTTCAGCCATCTTACATATTTCACCAGTTAAATAAAGAACAATATTGGGTTCCTTGAGTATCCTTTACAGACTGGTTTCACTGTAAACTGAACATCAACTGAAATACAGTCCAACTTCCATTCATGGTAGACTATCCATAATCAGTAACCTTTCATATCCAACCACACTATTTTTTTGGTCATTTTTTCGCCCTAAACATATCAACAGTTTACCTCCCTTTACTAGTTTCTCTCTATGGGCACAGGGATGTAGAATAGACCTAAAGCTCCCTCCTGTATGTCACCTAATGGAGACAAGCGATGTCATGGCACAAAGGTTAGCATGCCAAAATTGCAACCAAAGATTGGAGATTCAAATCCTACCACGTGGTCAGTCTGGATAAGATACTGTGATGTGTCCTTGGGCAAGGCACTTCATTCCCATAGCCTTGGAACTAACCTATTTGTGCTGCCCTGCCATGAAACACCAAGCTACACCAAACCGTTACCAGTTACCCATATTCAACAGCCAACTACTGTCATATGGCTTCTTGGGGTTGTTTAATGATCGCACATTATGTAAAAATTTCTGTAATTTTAACTTAATTCTTAGGATATATCAGTCTGTGTGGGGCTTAATGATTGCACATTATGTAAATAATTACTGTAATTTCACCTTAATTCTAGGATATATCAGCCTGTGTGGGGCTTAATGATTGCACACTATGTTGTTGTTGCTGTTGTAGGGTTTAACGCCATTTTTCAGCACAAGATAGGCCATACATGGCGGCCAGTATTAATGGTGGAGGAAGAACCCGGGAAAACCCCCGGAAAGAACCACTGACCCACGAAAGCTACTGGCAAGCTTTCTCACATACCCACATTGGCCTGAATCAGAAACTCGAACCCATGCAGACAGAGGTGAGATAGCAGTGATCCAAAACAGAGAGCGCGTTAGACCACTTGGGGCCCCTGCACACTATGTAAAAATTACTGTAATTTCACCTTAATTCTAGGCTCGGCTAGCATGGGTACATGGGAAAGCCTGCCAGTAGCTTCTCATGGGTCTGTGGTTCTTCCCTGGGTTTCCTAGGGCTCTTCCTCCACCAGTTATACTGGCTGCCATGTATAGCCTATCTTTTGCTGAAAAATGGCATTAAGCCCAAGAACAACAACAGCAACAACAAACCTTAATTCTAGGATATATCAGTCTGTGTGGGGCTTGATGATGGCACATTATGTAAAAATATCTGTAATTTCACCTTAATTCCAGGATATATCAGTCTGTGTGGGGCTTGATGATTGCACACTATGTAAAAATTACTGTAATTTCACCTTAATTCCAGGATATATCAGTCTGTGTGGGGTTTAATGATTGCACAGTATGTAAAAATTACTGTAACTTCACCTTAATTTTAGGAATGAAGAATGGGAAAGGCAGAAAAAAAGAGTGGGAAATACAAATGCAGAGAGAGAAAAAGAGAAAAGAGAAATGCAAATGCAGAGATTGGAAAGGGAAATAAAGATAGATTAAAAGAATTAGAACAGGCAGGTGGAGCACACTCCCCCTCCCCACTTACAAATAAGTTAAGTTTTTGATGTAACCAGAAATAAAAGGTTAGTACCACCATTTCAAGAACCATCCACACAGATATTTTCAAGAGGGACATAGTGGTCAGCCATACTGGTTATCAGATCGGCACCATTTCATTGAAGACCAACTGGACATCGCATGAAGACTTCAGGTGGAAAACCCCACATCAATATGACATTCTGCTCAGGCAGAGTTGTCATAAGATTTTCAAGATGGCTGCCATGGTTGCCATACTGGATGTCATATCAGCACCATTTTTAATCAGAATCAGCTAGACACCATAGTCTTTTATTGAAAACCCCATGTCAGAGTGGTACTATTTCCATATATGGGAACAAGACATCATTAGAAGTCTTCTAGTAAAAAAAACATGATGACATGACCATACACTCAGGAATAGAGATATCATTTTTAAGATGGTGACACAACCATTCAATATTTTCATCTGGGACCAACTAGACTATCAGATGTGTAAAGCTTCTTGGCAATCCTCCAAGTAGCTTTGGAGGAGTAGCAATAACTGTAGCAATAACAAACTTGTCCTAATGATAGACAATGGAAAACAGACCACATATCATCCCATACGCTCTTCTGGTCTGTTGTTGTTGTTATAGAGTTTAATGCCATTTTTCAGCACAAGATAGGCTATACATGGTGGCCAGTATTAATGGTGGAGGAAGAACCCGGGAAAACCGCGGAAAGAACAACCGACCCACGAGAAGCCACCAGCAAGCTTTCTCACATATCCACATTGGCCGTCTTCTGGTCTGTGTCTACCACAGATCTACCCATAAGCTCTTCTGGTCTGTGTCTACCACAGATCATCCCATAAGCTCTTCTGGTCTGTGTCTACCACAGATCATCCCATAAGCTCTTCTGGTCTGTGTCTACCACAGATCATCCCAAAAGCTCTTCTGGTCTGTGTCTACTATAGATCTACCCAGAAGCTCTTCTGGTCTGTGTCTACCACAGATCATCCCATAAGCTCTTCTGGTCTGTGTCTACCACAGATCTACCCATAAGCTCTTCTGGTCTCTGTCTACCACAGATCTACCCATAAGCCCTTCTGGTCTGTGACTACCACAGATTATCCCATAAGCTCTTCTGGTCTGTGTCTACCACAGATCATCCCATAGCTCTTCTGGTCTGTGTCTACCACAGATAATCCCATAAGCCAGTGCTGTCCAACCTGTGGCCCGTGGGCTGATTTTAAATGGCCCACCAGAGCTCGAGCAGCTATATTGTCGGCTTCAAGAAAAACATTTTTCAGTGGCCCATGGTGTCAAAAAGGTTAGACAGCACTGCCATAAGCTCTTCTGGTCTGTGACCAATAACATTATTGTATGTAGCAGTTTAGATCTAAGTCGGTGAGTATTCTATCAATTCAAGTTCAACTGCAATGAATAAGCAATGAAACTGGCATTGCAAAACACCCAACAAAAGCATTCTTAATATTTTCTATGAACTCTTACAAACACTAAAGAATGTGAAGTAAACACTCTGAAGCAGAAAACAATCCCTTTATTGTTCATGCAACAATTCCATTTATTGTCATTATTTCACTCCCATATAAGCATCTGATTCATTCATCATCAATTCTGTAAGAACTTCCAAAATACGATAAATAACTCTCAGCATAAAATATTACTTGATGTGTGTTCCAATTATGAAAGTTAGCCACATGACAGTAAAGAAAAAAATCAAGAAACTTGCTTGCAGAATTATAATTTAGTTTCTTCTGCAATACTGATTGTAGCAGATGCCAGATATGTGTGTGAATGTGTGAAAGCATGCAGGGGGGATAATTTTATCAGGGAAGCATTTTAACAAGCTTATGATGGTGACTGGGTCCCTTGATAAAACCATGCTACACAGGGGTAACAATAAACAAAACATGTATGGTGGGGATTATAATTGGGCTCTGTTAGGACTGATGCTACTAACAGATTTGTAGAAAGCAAGATAAGACTTTGTCAAAATATACAAAGCCTGGTGAAGAGAGATGATGGCTGGCAACAACTAAGGAATCTGAAGGGGGGTAAAAGACAATACAAATTTCATTCATGTACAATGGTACATACCTGCATGGTTTATGCTAACATACAGCAGGTGTTTTTTGTAGACATGGATTTTAGCAAAAACATGAAACCAGTCAGTTTTAATTTTGGGTCAGTTATATTTCATTTAAAGAGGATATACTAATTATGGTTGTAAATTCTGATAGGAATTATTTTCACAAATCTCATTTTGAAACTACAAAGGTGCTAGAAATACATACATTGCTAAAACATGACACTTCCAGGTACATGTATATGGTACTTTTTCTCAATCCCAACTATATACATGGTACCTTTTCTTCATCCTGGCTGACAGGAATATACAGGAATATACATGTAGTATGTTTCTCAATCTCTGATGAAGAATATTCAAGAATGAAATCCCAACCTGCTGCTCTGCCTGACACAAATGTTTTCATTTTCAAATTACCTTGGCTTGAATTAAACTGCATTTCTTAAAAGCATTTGTTTGCAAGCTGTGAAAAAAATCAACTGCCCAAATTACCAATATATGAAAAGATGCTTTCAAGGAAACAAGACATTTATGTCTCATCAATTTCAAGTGTCAGTTTCACTCAATATGATGTTCAACCAATCAGCACAAGCTTGGTCAATTTCTGCTGTCCTTGATTCAACTCCAAAATACCAAAAGAAAGAATAGGTAAAGATATTTTGTATTAAACACATGGCTAATATTTCCATCTTGTGCAAATAATGATCATATATATATATATATATATATATATATATATATATATATATATATATATATATAAAAATATATATATATATATATATATATATATATATATATATATATATATATATATATATATATATATATATATATATATATATATATTTATTTCATCTTTGTTGCTGAAACTAATCATCACTGTGCCTGAAATTAAGAACTGATATTTAAACAAAACGTTAGGTCTATAAAACAAGTTCTGACACATCTGGATTTATGTTTGTCAGATCTGGCAAGTACCATCACATGTCAAAGTCAAACTGGCACTTGCTTTTTAATACTCCCCATACTATGCATCCATTAAACACTGATCATGTTCTGGTAACTAACATAGCTAACTGTGCTGATTACTACCTGCATTGATGTGCTCAAATCAATCAAGTTATTCCAAGAGATAACAACTGAGCATAACTTTCTGCATACGGAACACTTGTCTTCCAAAGCAATAGGGTAAGTAAACAGCATCAACTGAAATGAGCCTTGTTCATCTGCTACTGAAATGTCAACACTTGCATAAAGATGCAATGTTTAAAATAATCGTTGCAAGCCATGGGCCAGGCATGTGCATGTGCAACCTACACAACTTGGTTTTATATGCTTACTGACATCATTGGGCTAGCATTTAAAAATTGCTCATTTGACCCACACCCAGGAGGAAGTTACACATGGGCAATAATGCACTAAACTCCTCCATCACCCATGGCTGCCTACGCAGAGATTTCCTCATTTCTCATGAAAATGCAAGATCCTGCTTAACCAATCACTGCAAGCACGCGTCAATTTTACTCACTAATGCGACACATGACCTTTTCACACCATCTGTCAAAGTTTCTTTTCCAAGGTAATCTCTGCACAGGTGGCCATGGATGATTAAAAAAACTATGGAGATTATTGCCTATGGCTTGTGATGATGTGTGCAAAATTAAAATCACATTTTGCAAGGATGTGTGTTAAGTTAAAGTCCAGCTCTGTGTGTGTGTGTGTGTGCACGCACACGCGTGCGTGTGCAACTGATATAAACAGTCTTTCTCTGGGACAGGCCATGGTAGCTGATTTGATAGAATGTTCAAACCTGCACACTTCTGGTCATGGGTCCAGCACACTAATTGCTAGGATAGAAGATAGGATGCATGGAAATGACAGGGCAGTGATTAATGATTCTATATGGAGTTTAAGTTTGACAGCTCTCCCTCTGAACATAAGGTACCTGTAATCTTATAGAAAAAAATTCAATCATAAACATTGCCATGATTTTAACATGACTCCAGACCCTGCCAGAGGCCCAAACATGGGATACATGGATATGAAAGGGTAGTTATCCTCCCATAAATCTGGATTTTGCACACAAAAAAAGAAAAGATTAACCCAAAAATTAAAGAAGATTTTCACAAGGTCTTAACCTTTCCTGAAGTGGGAGGGTAGTGGTGCATGAAAGGACAGAGCCACCTCAATTTACAGTCCATGTATATCCATCCAAGGATTTTTTTACTTGTGACCATGCATACAAACTCTAACAAAACACTTCATAAAGATTTTCAAAAGACACTGACCTTGCCTGAATGTTAGAAGGAAGGCAAGTGGGTGCATATACATATAAGACAGAGATGTATCATTCTATGGTTCAATCATGATAGTTATCCCTTCAAGGGCTGGAGACAAGTTCATATAGAAAAACCTGAACCAAAACCTCAACAACTGTCAACACCTGCGCTGTTGCTGCCAGAATAAGCCACACCTTTATCTTGACAGTGTTAAAGCAGGTCCAAGACAATACAGCCTGTTGCTGCTCTTTCTAGACCATCAATCACCCAAATGTCTTACAGTTTATATCTAGACTTTGGTCAGGGTCAAAGTTTATGTCCAGATTTTGGTCAGGGTTAAAGTTAATGTCCAGACTTTAGTCAGGGTTAAAGTTTATGTCCAGATTTTGGTCAGGGTTAAAGTTTAAGCCCTGACTTTAATCAAGGTTAAAGTTTATATTCAGATTTTAGTCAGGGTTAAAGTTAATGTCCAGATTTTAGTCAGGGTTAAAGTTAATGTCCAGATTTTAGTCAGGGTTAAAGTTAATGTCCAGATTTTAATCAGGGTTAAAGTTAATGCCCAGGCTTTAGTCAGGGTGGAAGCTAATATCCAGATTTTAGTCAAGGTTAAATTTCATTTCCATCAGTCTACTTGAGAGCAATAGTTCTGAGAATGAAATCCACTCATGGAGGTTTCAAGAAATTATATTACATTCTAATTGTATCACTTTTGCAAGCCTAATGGTTCAGTGGCTAGTGTGCTGAGTCAAAATTGGTTAGTTGCAGGTTAAAATCCTTTCAAGACTATCCCAAGATCACTGAAGAGGAACACTTTGGACAAGGCAATCTACTCCTGATGCCTCTGCTCCATATGGTCTTTCGTGTGTTGATTTGCCATTTGATATTCATTTATATGTTCTTTTATACATCAATGTAACTAATTTTATGCCCAGCTTTTATTCAAAACAGAGGCCAAAATGGGCCTAAGATTGAACACCTGACTGACATCCATCAAATAACCCTATGCAAGAACAGATGGCCAAGAAAACTGGGAAAGTAGGATGATCTTTTTCTGTTGAAATTTCCACATTGTTGTTGATTCCATTGTCATTAAAACTAATGTTTCACAATTTCTAAAGTTTCTGCATCTTCATCCAGACTGGTTGCCCATCATCATTTATCCAATACTGAAAATCCCCTGACTGTCCTAGTGGTAAGAGCATCCACCTTGGATGTGGTAG
This sequence comes from Sinohyriopsis cumingii, assembly GCA_028554795.2. Lineage (NCBI taxonomy): Eukaryota > Metazoa > Mollusca > Bivalvia > Unionida > Unionidae > Sinohyriopsis > Sinohyriopsis cumingii. The sequence continues at coordinate 134,078,876 of CM068824.1, forward strand.
GTTTTGGGTTTAAACCCCAGCTGAGTTATACCAAAGATTTATAAAAATAGTACTAGCAGCTGCCTCACTTGGCACTCAGCATTAAGAGGTTAGTGTTAGGATTGGTCAGCCTGGTGTCAAGATAATGTGACTGGTTGGGATATGATGCTACTTGTCGGCAGCATGATGTCCAAGTGCTAGACGTTACTATAAACTAACACACTGCAGACATTGTAAAATATGCAGAGATCTTTTTAAAGCTATGCTAAAAATCCTAATCACACACACACACACACACACACACACACACACACACACTGAAAGACCTCTATGCCATTATGATTTGTGTCAAAATACATTTTAAACAAGGATCCTTCAAAGGGTCTCTCACTACTAGGTGAAAAAAATTTCCAGCAATTCAGGGTAAGACCATTTTGTTGTTTGAACAATTAAGTTTTGAACCAATCTTCAGCTGTAGCAAGATTTTCAAATTAGCTGCTGTGGTACTTGTACTGATTGTCCGTTTGGTAACATTTTCATTTCCAATCAAGCAGACATCTTAAGAAGATTTTTGGTTTTAAAAAATATCACAATGATTCGGGGGAATAGTGACAATAATATTTTTAAGAGAGTCATCATGGCAGCCATATTGGATGTATAACAGGCAGCATTTTCATTTAGGACTTGGTGAAATCCCCCTCATAATTAATGGTCATCCTGTCAGGGAGACTAGTGACAAAAAAGATTTGTAAGAGATTTATCGTTGCAGCTACAACTAGCACCATTTTCATTTTGGGCCAACTAAATATCATAAAAAGTCTATTGGTGAAAACCCCACGTCGATACAACTTTTTGTTCAAGCAAATTTGTGACAAGATTTTTATGATGGCTGTAATGGTTGGTCATCATGTTGGATGTCAGAAAAGCACCATTGTTATTTAGGTCTAGCTTGATGTGATAAGAAGACTAGTGAAAATGCAGTGTTGATACAACCATCCATTCAGGAGGAATACCAATAATAAAATCTTTCAAGATGGCCTTACTGAACATCTAGATCCAACGAGATATCATAAGTTTTTTTTAAAAACACGATACTAATATGACCATCCATTCAGGAGCAGTGATACAAAATTTTCACATTGGTGGCCATAATGGATGTCATCAGATCAGCAGCATTTTTATTTAGGACCAACTAGACAGCTCAGGAAGTATTTTAGTAAGGAGGAGGAACCATAACAAGATTTTCAAGATGGCCACTGTGGTGATCATTTTGGATGTCTGAGCAGCACCATTTTCACCCAGACCATGTAAAGTTTCAAGGCAATCCTTCTTGTAGTTTAGAATTTGTGATAACAAACTTGTACTTACAGATATATGGCCAATGGTGCCTGCAGAATTATTTCTGGGGTAGGGGTGGAGTAGGCAAATATATAATGGTCAGCTAAAGTTTTATGGATGTAGGCCAAAATATGCTTAGAGGTATAATTGGGAGTGGGGTAACAAGTGCCCCCTCCCTTGCCCCTATGTGCAGGCACCCATGTGAACAAGTGATGACAGATTAGGACCGAGGACAGACAACAGAATATCCTGCAAGTACTTCTGATCTATAATCATTACAGCTAAACAAAGAAAGTTGTGTAAATATTTTTCTACTTGTCTGTAACAGCACTCATATTTGAGAGTGGAATTGCATCTCTTGCATAAATCTGAAAGGTATTTAAGCAAGGACATTTTATGTCATATTTTGTCAATTATGTTATTTAGTTATGTATCCAGCCTGGCCACCCTATGCCTGACTGGGGTTTTGCACTACCCAAACATTTCTGGCCTGGCTAGGTTTTAAGATACAAAGCTTATTTTGCTGGGTTGGGTTCGGTAATTTTTTGAAGTCAATATGAGCTGTTTCTCTTCTATTTATAGTAATGATGGCCATATTTAATGGTAGATCAACCATCATATGTAAATAACTGGAAAGGTCTTCATGCCCAGAACACTTTCTGATAGATCTGATCAAATTCTTCTCATTAGATTTTGACACTAAGTCATTTCAAGCAATGGTAGCCAAATGTATGGCTGATCAGCATCATCTGTATGAACTTGAAAGCTATTCACGCCAGGTTGATTTCCTGTAAATTTTATCAAATTTTATCAGTTGTTTCAGTGACAAAGTAGTTTATTCTATTTTAGTACTGGCAGCCACATCCGATCCTTTAATAGATCTTTTGTATAAATGTGAAAAGTCTTCATGCCAGGAAGCTTTCTGCAAGTTGGGTAAAATTCTATTTAGTTCTTTTGGAGAAGCCATTTAAAGGATTTATCTATTTTTAGAAACAGTAGCCATATTTGATGCCAGATCAGCATCCTTTGTAAAAACCTTTAATGTTGATGCATACAAGCCGTCTGTCAAACTTGATAAATTCCGTTCTGCAGTTTTTGAGAAGTTGTTCAAGGGCTTTTTGGTCTTCAGTACAGCAGCCATACTTGATGGCTGATTGACATCATTTGTTCAAAATTAAAAAGTCTTCATGCCAACACACATTGTCAAAATGGTCAAATTTTATTCAGTGGTTATGGATTTGCTTAAGGGTTCTCTACTTTTAGCCTTGGTGGCAATATTTAGTGGTGAATCAGGTTTTTTCTCCATACAAAAGGCTTTTATGCCAGAATGTTATGTGCATTTTTGGTTGAAATTGGTCAGATGACCTTTCAGAAGTTGAAAATAGCATTCATTGACAAGTTTAACTATTTTTGGTAATGATAGCCATGTTTGATGCTGGACTGGCATTACTTATAACGACAAGAAAAGTTATCTTGCCAGATGCTTTTTGTCAAATCTAATAAAAAATATGCTTTAAGTGCTTTGGAGAAGTTTAAAGGTATTTCCATCTTTATTAATGGTAGCAACGTTTAATGGTAGATCGGCATCATCTGTACAAATTTGAATTACCTCAATCTCAGGATGCTGCTCATGTGAAGTTTTGATTGAAAATCATTTAAAATATGCAAATAATAAAGACTATTTGTCATTTGTCTCTTCATAAAAAACATTCCTTTCTCTGCAAAACATGTCAACAAAACAAAATTGTCTAGAGGATACCAACAGTACAAGCATTTAGATACCAACACTAGCAGTATACCAATAGTACAAGCATTTAGATACCAACAATGGCAGTACACCAACAGTACAAGCATTCAGATACAAACACTGGCAGTATACCAGTTGTACAAGCATTTATATACCAACATTGGCAGCATACCAATAGTACAAGCATTTATATACCAACACTAGCAGTATATCAATAGTACAAGCATTAAGATACCAACAATGGCAGTATACCAGTAGTACAAGCAGTTAGATACCAACATTGGCAGTGTACCAATAGTACAAGCATTTAGATACCAACACTGACAGTGTACCAATAGTACAAGCACTTAGATACCAACTCTGGCAGTATACCAATAGTACAAGCAGTTAGATACCAACACTGGCAGTATACCAATAGTACAAGCATTTAGATACCAACACTGGCAGTATACCAATAGTACAGGCATTTAGACACCAACACTGGCACAAGCATTTAGATACCAACACTAGCAGTATGCCAGTTAGTACAAGCATTTAGATACCAACACTGGCAGTGTACCAATAGTACAAGCATTTAGATACCAACACTGGCAGTGTACCAATAGTACAAGCATTTAGATACCAACACTGGCAGTATACGAACAGTACAAGCATTTAGATACCAACACTGGCAGTATACCAATAGTACAAGCAGTTAGATACCAACACTGGCAGTATACGAACAGTACAAGCATTTTGATACCAACACCGGCAGTATACCAATAGTACAAGCATTTAGATACCAACACTGGCAGTATACCAACAGTACAAGCAGTTAGATACAAACATTGACAGTATACCCATAGTACAAGCATTTAGATACCAACACTGGCAGTATAACAATAGTACAAGCATTTAGATACCAACACTGGCAAAGCATTTAGATACCAACACTATCAACATACCAATAGTACAAGCATTTAGATACTAACACTGGCAGTATACCATTAGTAAAAGCATTAAGATCCCAACACTGGCAGTATACCAGTAGTACAAGAATTTATATACCAACACTGGCACAAGCATTTTGATACCAACACTAGCAGTATACCAATAGTATAAGCATTCAGATACAAACACTGGCAGTATACCAATAGTACAAGCATTCAGATACAAACACTGGCAGTATAACAATAGTACAAGCATTTATTTCGATACCAACACTGGCACAGCATTTAGATACCAACACTAGCAACATACCAATAGTACAAGCATTCAGATACAAACACTGGCAGTATACCAACAGTACAAGCATTTAGATACAAACACTGGCAGTATAACAATAGTACAAGCATTTAGATACCAACACTGGCAGTATACTAACAGTACATGCATTTATTTTAAAAAAATTTTTCTTCACATTAATGTCCCAACATCTGCAATCTCAGTATTAGTCAGTCAGGGGAAGATTCTAATGGGACTAAATTAACCCCATCTTCCAGCTGTGATAACAAAACTAAGTTGTACAAACATAAATCCACAAATCCCACAAATGTTTATTCAGAAAAGCAGACCTATCTTTCTCCATCTTTTTCAGCAAAAACAAAACAAGTCTTTAAGCAGCTCTTGTTGAATTTTTGTCTATGTTTGCTGATATCTTTGGTTTTAGGAGTTGGCTGTCTCTTGCTCTGTTTTTTTCTGCCAAGAACATAACCAGCTTGAGGCACCTGTTTGGTTGAGTAAAGCAGGGGCTGTCAAAAATGTCAAAATTAACTCTCAATTAGGCCTAGTGTTACTAGAAGTTATCAAAACTGATACCATCAAATTGATAAAACTCTTTAGTAAGGGCCACAATAAAAGAGAAGTTAATGATAAACAGAAATATATTATCTAAAGTTACACAAGTTCAAACATCAAAGGGATTTACATCTCAATGGGGATTTTATTGTGATAATAAACTGGAGCACCCTGGCTTGTGTTTCAAATCTTTTTAAACTAAAAGAGAAATAAAATATGATTGATACATATGAAAATTCTTCACTTCTCACAACCATTCATGGTGCTGATGAATTTACCCTCACTTTCTGTTCTGACTGATAAATGATGAGACAAGTGTCAAGAAGAAAGAACCCTAATGGTATAATAAAAATTATAGTAAAACTATATCCAAGGATTTTATCCAAATTCCTTGACAGAAATGCAAATAATTGAGAGTTGGAATAAATTAAATTGTCCAAATCTGCCAACTCAGCAGAATGTATCAAATGGTCACTCTATATATAGTCCCTCATTCTGACATAATCATCATGTTTTTTTTATTATTCCAAATGGTTAAATTTTATTATTTCTGATTATTTCCCTTAATTTAATAGTTGGCTAATATGGATCAATTATAAGATTGTTTCAAATGCCTCAATACCCTATTCTTTATGTTTTTTGCTATATTATGGCACAGCTTTGTTGGAACATACCTCAGTATAATGTGACCTCACTTACAAAGCAGATCAGTTTATCGCTCCCTTAAACAGCATTATGAGGGAACACTATAGTTCCCTTGAATATCATTATAATGAGGAAATACTAAAGTTTCCACTTGAACATTATTATAATCAGGAAACATTACAGTTTTCCTTGAACAGCATTAGAATGAGGGAACATCATAGTTTCCCTTGAACAGCATTATAACAAGGGAATACTATAGTTCCCTTGAACATCATTATAATGTGGGAACATTATTTTCCCTTGAACAGCATTATGTGGGAACAATAGTTTTCCTTGATTGAACAGCATTATAATGAGTGAAAACTAGCTTTCTCTGAACATCATTATAATGAGGGAACACTATAGTTCCCTTGAACAGCAATATAATGCAGAAACACTAGCTTCTCCCTTAACAGCATTATAACAAGGGAACATTGGAGATAGTTTCTCAAGAATAGCATTATAACAAGGGAACACTTCAGTGTTGGATTAACAGATAAAGCATATGAATGAGGTTCTGATAAATATGTTCTACTGTACTAAATCATAATGGGGCCTGACAAGCCTAGTAGCAGCAATCTTGCTTTGCACATCTGTAGATCCATGTTAGATCCAAGGTGCCAGCACATGCCAAGATGGCAATTTTTATTCTTGGTCACCAGTCTCCTCCTCCTCAGAGAACAAGCTAGATTATGGCTTTGACTGTTCTAGCTATATCTGCATACAGAATTTATGAATCTGATTCTTTACATTCAGCAGTAAGGTATGGATCCTATCACTTGAGCAAGTGTTGACATTACTGAGATTATGACATCATAATGTGCCCAATCTCGAAACTGATGTAGGCTTAAGTATCAGGAAATTGATCTTACAACACAGATACTGACTCATATAAATTTTACTTTTTGGTTCACTTTAAAGGTGTGAGTTGGCATGCTTTGTTGTAAAATTTAATTTACTTTAAGTGCCATCTACCACCCATTATTAGTACTATGATTAAACTTCAGCCAATGGATGGTATCAATGGATTCTAGACTTAAGTTTAAATCTAGACCTCATGTTTTGCTGGTGAAATTCATCCTCCACCATTGGGAGTACTTTACATAACCAAATAAGCAATTCTGCAAAAAGTGTTTGACTCATTTATGCACTAATCACCAATACAACAGAAATTATCATGAACCAGTCTGATCAAACTCTCAGTAAGTTCAAGACTCGTAACAGCTGGATTAAAACTATGTATTTAATAATTTACAATAAAAAGCAGACATTTTAGAGCAGATGGCATATTTCAAGGCATGCATGCCAAAAATGTCTTTTATATTGTCTCATTCAATGATTGCCTAATCATATTTACCCTATGTTTTTAGCAGACAGCAAATTACCTGATAAGAAAAGTCCATTTCAGAAGTTTTGACTTGCTGTAAAATGTACGTATAATAAATAATAACTGAAACCTATCATATTTCAAATAAAGAATATGTATCACACATACAGATGTAGTGTTTATCACTAACATCATCTTCTGTGGAGCCATCAACCTTGTATTATTTGATCACTTTTGTATTTTAAGACCAAAGTCTAATTTAAATTTGGATGAAGAACCAGTCTTTCAATATGGAGATTCAGAATATAACAACTTATGTATTGTTTTAAGCTTCCAATATTGCTCTCAAATTAGAACCAAGGGTGTCATCTTTAATTTTATGTACACCTTTTATTATTTCTTTTACATGTAAAAAATATTACTGGTAAAAAGAAATAATATTTTCATTGGTACCAAACATTTGTAAAATTTTAATAAGAACATAGTTCTTTGTAGCAAAAAGACAGAGGATAAAAAAAATAATTCAATTTTACATTTACTGATGGTGTATGAAAACTTAAAGCAAGGAAATTGTACAGACATTTATATGGTATTTATTATGGATACAAATGGAACATGTACAATTCTATCATATACTGATGATGAAGGTAAACTGTTCCATGGTTTTCATCTTATAGTCGAGAACTCATTTGAAAACTTAGGAACTCGTTTCAAAAGATCCATTCCTTGTTAAATGACCCGTTATTAGATCACAGTATTCAAGATGTGCTTCGTATCTAAAGAGGCCCTCTGACCTAACAGCTACTTTATAGTTTTAAACCTTTCCATGATTTTGAAGAAAAATACCTGCATAACAGAACCTGCTGTAGTTCTGGCACATTGATAAAGCTCTCTATCCATCCACTGATATGGTACTGATAATTACTTTGTGTCTGCCATTGGTTGGAATAGCTGGAATAATTCTTAAAATGTGGATCTGTTGGTAATTTTTTGTATTTTTTTAATGAATTACTGTTCTAGATATATGAATAGTTAATGATTAAACAAAATAATTACAATTTTTAAATAATTCATACATACAAATATTGGTACGATCTTAATAAGAAAAGTTCTCTGCAGAAAAAAAGATTAAAAAATAAACAAAACAAGTAACCTGAAAGACTGATACTGTGCAAGGCAAAAAGAATTTCCAAGGATCTCCAGGGTTTAAAAAAAAAAACATTTCTGATATTCTTCAGCCATAAAGTGATTTTCAAATTAGCTAATGTAGTACACATCTTGGATATCAGCTTGGCACTTTCCTCATTCTGGACAAGGTAGAAAATATTTAAAGACTTTTGCAAAAAGAACCTTGTCATGCTGATTGTCCATTGCGGGGGAGAAGTCACAAGATTTTTAAGACAGTCATGCTGACTGTCCATTGTGGGGGAGAAGTGAGAAGATTTTTAAGACAGTCATTATGCAGCAACATTGGATGAATGACTGGTACCAGCTAGGTATCATAAAAAATCTACTGGTGAAATCCCAGGTTGATAAAGCCATCCATTTGGAGATGAATAGAAAATATTTTCAAGATGGTTGCCATATTGGACATCATATTAGAACCATTTTCATTTAAGACAACATAAGTCGCCTTAAGAAAATCCCACATCAAAATATGATTTTCTGTTCATGTAGAGTTGTGATAAAGATTTTAAGATGACTGTCACTGTGACTATATTGGATGTCAGATCAGTCGCATTTTTATTTTAGACAAGCTACATTTCATAAGAAATCTTGTATTGATAAGAACATCGATGTAGGAGAAGTAGCAATAACAAGATTTTCAAGATGGCCACTGTGGCAGCCATACTTGACTTAGATCTGCATCATTTTCATGTAGGACCAACAAAACATAAGTTGAAGTCTTTTAGTGAAAACTGCATGATGATGTTTCAGCCACAGCTGCCAGCACACATAATGTGACTGGATTCAGGGAGGCCTCTCTCAACATACTAAAGGCTGTAGTTACAAGTAACTGGGTTTTCTGTTCCATCACATCAATTGTTTTGATGGGAAGGTGTGCCCAGGATCCACAAATAAATAATGATTTTGGCTGCAACCCATGGCTACGGTACTCAACCTCCTTACGGGGAAGGTGCAACTCACTATCACAGTGCTCTACCTCCCCAATGGGAGGGTACAAGCTGCCATCATGGTCTCCATAACGGGAGGGCGCAACCCACAGTCGTAGTGCTGTACCTCCCCAACAGGAAGGAGCAACCTGCTACCTGAAGCATGAATGCTGTTAGAGAACTTTCCATCATCTCCCTACCTGCTGAAGTTGAATGGCTTCTCGAACATCAAGACCCTCCCTCTGGAGGGGCTGAAGATGTTTGTCCTAATTTGTGAGATCTGGAAGAAACACTTGAAAATTCAGATGAAAAGGAAAAGTTCTGTCTTTGATAGGCATGCCTGGAATCTACTTGATTCCAGGTGCTGGAAGACAACAAATTACAAAATGTGCAACGTTCAGGAGCACTGGATACATGTGTGTGTATCCCATGAGGTCTTCTTGTGACCACACTTCCCCACAGTCTGTTTTGCTGACTTTTTTTTATAAAAATAGTGGTGTGGTCCCTTGTTGTGAAACTAGACTTACCACGAATAACCAAAAGATGGAAATTATCACTAAAATATTTCTTTATTTATTTAAAGAAACAAGATATTCCATTTCTGATTATCTGTTTATTGAGGTGGCATGCAAATACATGAATGTCAACATGAGCACTGCACGAAGTTATAACTTATTTTATCAAGCTGAACATAACAAATGGAGGAAACAATGTCCTCGACATTTGAGCAGAGCCTATTATTGTTCCTAAATATTAGGACTTACCTGTACCATTCAGTTAATATTTAAAGAAAAGGTATCTACCACCATGGGTAGAACAAGTAGTTTCAGAATTCCTGCAAAGAACAAAGTTCTGAAGAGGAAAAAACAAAAAGCTACAATGTGGTTTTTAGAAATGAACGGAGAGTAGCAACACTGAGAATTATAAACACTGTAGAGAAGGAGACCACCAACTGCAGTATATTAGTTGTTAATTTCTTCAGACGTCTACACAGCATGGCATCTGTGAAAAGAATGACATATAGGTACATCTACTTGATGCAGAGTGGTGTGCAAAAGATCAAAAGTGTCATACTGACTTTTTCTTCACTCTGGGAGGATGTATTCACATCATACAGATGGTATTTTTGGCATGAAAATAGCTAAACAATAGCAACAGGGTAAGTAATTGCTGCTATTAAAGTGATTAATTTTGTCTGGTACAAGTATATGTCACTCATAAAGCAATACCTCAGTCTCGTTTCATTAGGGTTTTTTTTATGCACTGGCCAAATGATGCACCCAGGTCTTAAAAAACAACAAGGCCAGGGCCAGTATGTGTGTGTGTGTGATTTGGATTTTTAACATAGCTTTTAGTCATATTGCTACAATGTCTGCAGTGTGGCAGTTTATAGTGATGTCTAGCAATGGGGCATCATGCCGCAGACAGGTAGCATGATGTCCCATTCCAGTCACATTATCCTGATACCAGGCCGACCAATCCTAACACTAATCTCTTAATGCTGAGCGCCTAGTGAGGCAGCTGTTAGTACCATTTTTATGTCTTTGGTATGACTCGGCCAGGGTTCAAACCTGCAACCTCCCGCATCCAAGGCAAATGCTCTAACTACTAGACCGCTGGATCGGTCAAGGCCAGTATGATGAGTCCATGATCAAGGCATTGCTGTAAAACATGTGACCCTGACACCAAGGTCAAAAAGTGAAGCAGGCAAGTAACAGAGTGAGCTGTCACATAATAATTACTCCAATGCATGAATAAAATCTATTATGGGGCTTAGGAAATACGAGGAAAGAACAATTTTAACCAAAGCCTTACACCACTGACCTTGACCCTAAGATCAAAGAGGCAAGTATGAATGTCACTGAATAAACTGTATTAACTTCATAATGATTAATCCCAAAAATGGTGAAAATGCATCAAAGGGTAAAGGAAACATTAGCAAATGAAAATCCAAAACCGTAACACAAATTTCCGATGGCCCCAATGTCATGGAGGTGAGTAAGCATGTTGAATAATTAGTTATCTTAGTTCATAATGACTAATATGATGTATGATGAGAATCTACCAAATGCCTTTGGAAATATTATCAAATGAAAAAACGAACAAAAACCTTAAATTATCTGTGACTTTAACCTTGACCCCAAGGTAAAAGATGAAGCAAACATGTCACAGAATAAACTGCCTTAGAATCATAATGATTCACGCTAAGTATGATAAGACTCAAGTGATTTTGGAAATGTATGGAAATTAAAAACTGTAACAAAACCTGAAGAAAATGCAAACTGCAGTTAGAAAGGTGACAGTTACCCCTTGCTTCCCATTAAAATTTCTCCACAAAAATCAATCGTTTCTTCAAGAACAATAATCTGTTTTCTTAAATATATGCAAATGAAAATGGAATGGAATAGCTATTGTCAGAAAGATACTCAGAAAGCCAAAAATTTAGATACAACAGAAACACCAGTAAATGACACCTACCACTTTCCCATCATCTTTTGATTTGTCAGGTAAACTGGGTCGCTTCCCGTCATAGTGAACTGCTTCCATGTTGCCACCTCTCCCCAACTCGCAGGTCGCCTCTAATTGCGTCATAAGTGTCTCTCACACATTTGATGCCTGAAATAGAATCAATCCTTACTTTTTAACCTCATCGTAAAATTTCATGAAATGACATCGCTTATCAGTAATGTTGCAGACCATACCATATGAACTCACAAGTTGGGTCCAACTGTAAACTACAAAAAAAAAAAAAAGATCTGCCACAGTATAGTATGCCTGAAGATCTGGATCTTTGCAGTTTGTAAGGAGTAATCAGTAGAACAAGAGATCCTTATCTGCTGGCACATTAATGAATGGTGGATTAGGGTCTATACTGTTCTGCAGTTGGGCCTGATTTATAAGTGATTATATATGGTTAAGTCATAGCCTGCAATGTTATGGTGATGTCTGTATAAAAGAAACATTTTGGTGCCATGAATTCATGTATGATATGTAGGTTCAATAGTGGAACTGATCATCTAAAAAAAACTACAGCAAGAACTAGCATTTAAAATCGCCTTCCAAATTGGCTACAAACTAACTGGGATACAGCTAATAACAATGCTGGTCCAATCACTGACACAAATGCAGATGCCAACATTGTGCAATCACCAACACAAATGCAGGTGACAACACTGTGCAATCACCAACAAATGCAGATGACAACACTGTAAATGCCAACATTGTAAAATCGCTGACACAAATGCAAATGCTGACACTTTGCAATTACCAACACAAATGCAGATGCCAACATTATGCAATCACTGACAAATGCAAATGCCAACATTGTGCAATCACCAACACAAATGCAGATGACAACACTGTGCAATCACTCACAGAATGCAGATGACAACACTGTGCAATCACTGATGCAAATGCTGATGCCAGTACTGCAATCATCAACACAAATGCAGATAACAACATTGTGCAATGACAGAATGCAGATGACATTGTGCATTCACTGATGCAAATGCAGATGCCAGCACTGCAATCACCACCACAAATGCAGATGCCAACACTGTGCAATCACCAAAGCAAATGCAGAGGCCAACAATGTACAATCACCAACACAAATGCAGATGCCAACATTGTGCAATCACTAACAGAATGCAGATGACAAAATTGTGCAATCACTGACATAAATGCAGATGCCAACACTGCAATCACCAACACAAATGCATATGCCAACATTGTGCAATCAGACACAAATGCAGATGCCAACACTAATCACTGACACAAATGCAGATGCCAACACTGTACAATCACCAACACAAATACAGATGCCAACATTGTGCAATCAGACACAAATGCAGATGCCAACAATAATCACCGACACAAATGCAGATGCTAACATTGCACAATCACCAACACAAATATAGACATTGTCATAACTCCTTATTCTTCAAGTACACGAAACTGACCTAAAAATGTCAAAAACAAATGCAGTAAAACTATTCAAGAACAAAAGACCTCAGGACCAAATTAAGATCTGGTTCTGAAGTTTTCAATTTATAAGTTAATTTGGGATCAGAAAACTATATATGTTTGAAGACTGTGAATAGCCAGAAATTTTTGTCACTGAGCACAACCGTTAAAAGTATACAATCCCATGTTTTCTTTTCTACTTTTCACTTTTTTCCTATAGGTTGAGCTGAAAACCTAGTGTATCATCGTTTAATTGAGCAAAGGGAGACAACTTACTTTGTCCAATCCCTACTATGCTATCACAAAATATGTTTATTATCCAAATTTATTTCAATATTATTGCTTCAATTATTTTGTTTTCATCCTAAGGCTTTTTTCTCCATTCTTTTCTTGTTATTTAAATAAGCCCAGAACTGTATATCTTACAAGACAGCACTAGATATTTTACCAGATTGAATTAGATACTTAAATAGACAGTACAGTTTATTTTATTAGATAGTACTGGATGGATAGTACTGGATATTTTACTGGAAGACACTGGACATTTTGTCAGACAAGTGGACATGTTACCATACAGGTGAATATTTTACCAGATAATCACAGACAATACACCTGATAATACAACTGGATTTTTCATTCAGTATTATCAACTGAAAAAAATAATTTCCTCTGATGAATGAAAGTGAATCAAATCGTTCGGCACACTGATGCTCTTCAGCCACACTGTTCAGTCTCCCCAACACAATGATACATCTTGACAGCAATCCAAGACAAGCCTGGACAGGATTTAAACTTTAAACCTAGATACACCTTGACAGCAATCCAAGACTAGCCTGGGCAGAGTTTAAACCAAGATACACCTTGACAGCGATCCAAGGTTTGTCTGGACAGGATTTAAACCTAGATACATCTTGACAACAATCCAAGACTAGCCTGGGCAGAGTTTAAACCAAGATACACCTTGACAGCGATCCAAGGTTTGTCTGGACAGGATTTAAACCTAGATACATCTTGACAGCAATCCAAGACTTGCATGAACATGATTTACACCTAGATACACATTGACAGCAATCCAGAGTTTCTGGACAGGATTTAAAACTGTTAACCACTACATACATGTCTTTGAATCCAATAATGGTTTCAAGTCTTGGATTACAACCAAGGCCTTCCTCCAAAGGCTCAGGGATGTAGAATAGACCTTGTGTACCCTCCTGCATGATGTAAGAGGCAATGAATGTGGATGCAACATTTTGTCCTAGGATGAATAGAAGGAATTTGTTCCAGTTGAGAAAGTTTTGAACTTTTTTAAAACCGTGCATTTATATAAATTGTATCATATTGCACTTTTAAGCATTTTACCATTTTCTTTCTTTTATCTGTTCTGTATGTCATTTTGGGAATATATAAACTTACTTGGCATTACATAGTTCTGACTCGCCCATTCACCCCACCCCACCCCCACACACCCTGTGGTAAAAGGGAATATTACTACAATATACTATCACAGAGTGGATTATAGGGATTGTTACTGCAATATACCATCACAGAGTGGATTATAGGGAATATTACTGCAATATACCATCATAGAGTGGATTATAGGGAATATTACTGCAATATACCATCACAGAGTGGATTATAGGGAATATTACTACAATATACCATCACAGAGTGGATTATAGGGAACTTTCAATTTAGCACCAATTCAGAACATACAACATACATTATTCAATATTTTGATCAAGTTTTGTATGAAAAAAAAAAAGAAATCATAATTTTAATTAAGTTTGGTGTTATTAATATTACAGTTTCTAACAAAGGCTGACATTGCAGCTATATCTGTATTCCATATGTGGTTAATTAGGTACAAAGAGCTGCCATACTACAGTGTGAGGTGACAAAGTGTCATGTATGTACCATTTTATCCTATGTCTTTATGTCTATGGTAGCCATAAAGGTCTGTATTTGGCAGGAACTTGGACATTTTAAGTGGAAAACATTTCCTTCTCTTACACAAATACTGTCATCAATGTTGCCATGGATTCCATGGTGTGGAGAACCACCATGACAACTTACTCGGCAGTCAGGACATAAAATCACTAAAGCTGTACTCATTTCACAGGCTGTGCCTATGCAATACTTAATAATTGATAAGCAAATTTTTATTTTAAATAATCTTGATTACAAGTTTCAAATTACTTTAAAAATGTCACTTATGAAGAACAGATGAAAGGAATGAAGAAGTTCAGTAAAAATTTACCATGAAACTTAATCACTGCAATGGAGTTCAGGGGTTTGTTAGTCATGTTTAAAGGGAAGTAACTCATACATGCTAGCAATAAAAAGGAATAAAATAGTTGCCTCCCTTATTACATATCTAAGCAAGAATGATTGTAGGAATACTTTTTATCATAGCTACTTGCATTTAACACATTAACCCCTGGAGGTTGTTTTCTTTTTGCATCTGAAATTCGAGTAGGAAACGCATTTTGAAAGCTATTTCTGAATAAATCTTAAAACACCAACTTCCAGGTGATCTTCCAATAACATACTGCCTAGCTGTGTTAGAAATGTCATTTTTCATTGGCTATTTGGCTCGCACATGAGCAGAAGGGTAAAAGGTGGAATTCTTTTTTCTTTTTTTTTGTTTAACGGACCCATTATTTTCATATCAAGATCACTCTTTATTCCAAATGCCCATCTTGTCCTACTTTTTGCAGAGGTTCATCTGTCTATTTGCAGTTCATACCGGTCTGCCTTAGATCTGAGACCAAAAAGTCTAAAATCCGGACACAAAATCAGACTCCGACCATGGGCGAATTTTGGGCAGAAAAAAAATCGGGTCCAAAAAATGAGTTTTTCCCTCTGTATTTTGTAGTGCAACTAGAAATTCCAGATTATTTGGTATCATTGTAGAGTTACATCTGTCTACCATTCTGTAATGTCACCCACTTCAGTGTATTATACATGACCTTGATACTACAGAGCTCGGCAGTAGGCTTCTACCTCCTGCCACGTAAACTCATCACCAGGGGTTAATGTGTTAAGTACAGCCCAAAACCAAACAATGGACCCTGGTAAAACAGCAAATATTTTGAAAATACTATAATGACATGAAAATTTAATTAGCACACCACAATAAGCATACAAACTTGCATATGAAATTTTATTTATCTATCTCATGTGCTAATTGCTACATTTCTGTTTAAAAATTCAGGAATGTGTAAAACCTGAAATATCCTGTAACGGCCTGAACATTTTAAGAGGGCCTTCTACTTGAAAAAGTGTGCAAAATATTATGTTTGGTAAATTTTTGTGCTACTGCACTAAACAGGATTTGGAACTGAGGTACAGCCATCAAAGCAATGTGCACCCTTTGGAATGAAGGTATGGACATCAAAGCAATATGCCCCCCTTTGGACTTGAGGTACGGCCATCAAAGCAACATGCAGCCTTTTTGAACAAAGGTATAGACATCAAAGCAACATGCATCCTTTGGAAATGAGGTATGGATATCAAAGCAATATACCCCCTTCGGAACTGAGGTACAGACAGAGATGTAAAGAAGCAAAGCAATATGTCCCCTTTGGAACCACGGTACAGACATCAGAGCAATATGTCCCCTCTGGAACCGAGGTACGGACATCAGAGCAATATGTCTCCTTTGGAACCGAGGTATGGACTTCAGAGCAATATGTCTCTTTTGGAACCTAGGTACAGACATTAAAGCAATATGTCCTGAGGTACAGACATTAAAGCAATATGTCCCCTCTGGAACTGAGGTATGGACTTCAGAGCAATATGTCCCCTTTGGAACCGAGGTATGGACTTCAGAGCAATATGTCTCCTTTGGAACCAAGGTACAGACATTAAAGCACTATGTCCCCTTTGGAACTGAGGTACGGACATCAGAGCAATATGTTCCCTCTGGAACTGAGGTATGGACTTCAGAGCAATATGTCTCCTTTGGAACTGAGGTATGCACATCAGAGCAATATGTCTCCTTTGGAACTGCGGTACGGACATCAGAGCAATATGTCCCCTCTGGAACCAAGGTAAAGACATCAGAGCAATATGTCCTCTTTGGAACCAAGGTATGCACTTCAGAGCAATATGTCCCCTTTGGAACTGAGGCACGGACTTCAGAGCAATATATTCCCTTTGGAACCGAGGTATGGGCTTCAGAGCAACATGTCCCCTTTGGAACCGAGGTACGGACATCAGAGCAATATGTCCCCTTTGGAACCGAGGTATGGACATCAGAGTAATATGCCTACTTCTGGTACTACAGTTGAGGCATAATAAGATACAAACAAATCTGCTCATAAACTTTTAATACAGAAAACATTTACGATAATGGGTTTTAACTGTTTCCACTCATTAAAAGCATTGCATTACAAAGACCTCAGCGACATTTAAAAGTATATTTTCTGACAAGATAGCATTCACTCAATGTTTTTCTTGTCAGAGTGTTAGGTTCAAAAACTGGTTTATATTTTAATATAGTGATAGAAAGAACATGTCACTCTTTTGAGGTTTTTCTAGCAGTGAGCTAATGTATAAAATTTAAATTTCATTAACTAAGAAATTTTAAAAAATAAGAAGTCCAGAGGCTTATTTAAACACTTCTACCTACTGCCTGTACAGTCAATCCATACCTGTACACTGTCCATCCATACCTGCATAAAATCATTATCAAACAAGAAAGGCACATTATACAACCATCTTGGGATTTTGTCCTTACTAATGACCTTGACCTGTGAGCTTGAGACTTGATAACTGTATGGGACTTTTACTTTATAATCATTTGAACCCTGGGAAAGTGTCATGCAAAACATCTGTAAGGTTATAAAATGGATAAGAAAACAGGTTACCTTGCAATATATCATGCTGTAACCCTGATGTTCTACTATCATTTGGATACCATCACTTTAAAGATTTGAACCAAATGAATATCTTATATGTAATAGTGACTATTACGTTGGCCCATTATCAACTCTTGGATTAAAATGACTGGCTTAAGGATAAAACATATGTTGACAACTTAAATCTGGATCTAGATTATTTAAATATTTAGTCCTCAAATTTAGATTTTTCAAATTTGTCTTCTTGCTTGGCTTGGAATTAAGACCATTTCTGCTGAAAGTTAAGTAGGCATCAAAATTTAAAATGCAGTTATAATATCTTCCATTTTCCTGAAAATAATCCTGTTTTATCTTTAAGGAAAAATTAAAACACTAAAGTATCAAGAATTCCTCAATTAATTTGTCAATAATAAAAGGACTTCCAATGTGTACCACTGTGAGACTGATATATTTTTGTATCTCTTGTATTACATCTACCTCTGGGGGCCCTGAGTGGCCAAGTGGTCTAAAGCGCTCCCCGTTACGGATCACTGCCATGTCACCTGTCTGTGCCGGTTCGAGTCTTGGATTCAGCCAATGTGGGTATATGAGAAAGCTTGCCAGGAGCTTCTCGTAGGTCCGTGGTTCTTTCCAGGGTTTTCCCGGGTTCTTCCTCCACCACTAATACTGGCTGCCATGTATAGCCTATCGTGTGCTAAAAAATGGCGTTCAAACCCTACAACAACAACAACAACATCTAACTCTGACAAAATCACAGTATTGTCAAACTTAATGTGTTTGACTGGTCAATTTTAAAACTATTTTCTGCCAAGCACACCAGTAGATTTCAGGTGCAACTCGAAACCAAAATGTTATTGGTGAAATCCATTGCCAACCACACCACTAGATTTCAGGTGCAACTCGAAACCAAAATGTTACTGGTGAAAAGAATTGCCAAACACACAACTAGATTTCAGGTGCAACTCTAAACCAAAATGTTGTTGGTGAAATCCATTGCCAACCACACCACTAGAGTTCAGGTGCAACTCTAAACCAAAATGTTATTGGTGAAAACAATTGCCAACCACACCACTAGATTTCAGGTGCAACTCTAAACCAAAATGTTGTTGGTAAAATCCATTGCCAACCACACCACTAGAGTTCAGGTTTAACTCTAAACCAAAATGTTACTGGTGAAAACAATTGCCATCCACACCACTAGATTTCAGGTGCAACTCTAAACCAAAATGTTATTGGTGAAAACAATTGCCAACCACACCACTAGATTTCAGGTGCAACTCTAAACCAAAATGTTACTGATGAAATCCAATGCTAAAGATCTGATTATATCTATGCAGTCTTGGACAATTTCTTTATTTGTTGATTTGTTTTATTGTTTAATGACACATGGCCAAAGCAATGCCTTGCCAGAGATACACTACATCAGTTGACCTATACTGATCTCGGAGGAGTTCGAAAAATGGATTGAGTCAAACACAGTTATGACTTAACCACTGGAGTAGTCTTCACAATATTTTCAAGATGGATGCCATTACAGCAATAATGGATCTCCGATTGTCACCAGCATGACATCAAAAGAAATCTTCGTGTGATAACTCATGCTGACATAATCATCTATTCAGAACGAGTAGCATTAGGAATATTTTCAAGATCACACCGTAATGGCTGTCAGATCCACATAATTTTCATGTACCGCAAGACCAACTGGATATCATAACAAGCCTTTAAGTCAAAACCCCATATCAACATGATCATCCATTCAGGAGGAGTAGCAATAAAAAGATTTTCAAGATGGCTGCCATGACAACCATACCAAATGTCAGACTGGCACCATTTTAATCTGGGACAAACTAAATATCACAAGAACACTTTTAGTAAAAAAAATCCCATGTCTATATGACTGTCCATTCAGAAGGAGCCGCCACGACAAGATTTTCAAGATGACCACTGTCAGTTAAGTACCATTTTCATTTTGGACCAAACAGACATCATAAGAAAAAAGTCTTTTTGTAAAAGCCCTATTTCAATATGACCATTCATTCAAGGAGTAGCATAAATATGATTGTAAAGATGAACAATGGCAGACTTCCTGGATCCTGAGCAGCAACATTTTCATTTAGGACCAGCTAGATTTTGGGATGAATGTTTGTGTAAACTTTCATGTCAGTCCAAGCAATTTAAGAGGAATAGTAATAAACTTCTGCCAACAGATGTACAAATGACTGACAACAGGCCATACAATGACTGACAACATCCAAATAAGGACTGACAACAGGTCATACAATAAGCTCTTCTGGTGTATGACAAATAGAGCCAGAACCAATTTTGAGAAATTTGTAGTAATTACCATAACAGTAGTGGCAATGATTGCAATAATGACATTCAGACATGTAGAATACATGGGAAGCCATCTCAAAATTGGATATTGCTTTGTTATTTTTCAAAACAAAATCTGTGCTAGTTTCTTGTACGTTTAATAGCTCAACTTTGATTTTTGTTGTCTGGGGTAATTGGGCAAAGGAAATGTCATTCTACAAGGGAAGTAACCACTGTAAGGTCTAATTTATTTGCTCTGCTGATAAAATTTGAGTTATAACCCTTGATAAAATAACGAGCTAATTCAATGAATGCATTTACCTTTCAGTTAAAGTAGGGTACTGTAGTTTTGTAAAGAAAGGGGTTAGGTGATCTTAATGATGTAGTAAATAGACAAAACATGCAATCACAGTGCTCCATCAACAGGATGATGTCTACTAAATTTCGTTTTTGAAATCTAAAAATTAAGGAATGGATCCTTGATGGTTCTGCGGATGAGATATTGTACTTGTGACCAAATGGGTAGAAGTTCGATTTTCTCCTATCACATAAGCCATGATGTGTCTGTCCTTGGTCAAGGCACTTTGCTCTACTTTCCTTATCATGATATAGCCATGAAAGTGCTGCTGTGCTGTAAAAGACTAAAACCCAATAAATAAAAAGATTAAAATAATGGAGTGATTGTGCAGAAATTTAAGTGGGTGATGTGATAATATGAGACAAAACTGTGCTAAAATGACAAGAAAGAAAACTGACAACCAAGTTCAGCTGAGGTCCCATCAATATAATGCTATACCAAACTTGGATGAAATCCAAAATGAATTATGTTCAGAGATTTTTTTAACTCCTCTAAATAACAACAGTGAATGCTGATGACAGAACTGTCAGGGTTCTAAAAATACTAAACTGTTGACCAAATTTTGGTTTAATCCAATTATAAATAAAGACATTAACAGTGTAGAAATAATAATACATGGGTCCGACAATCAGGAATTACAAGTTAGTTATGGGGTGATGTCATACAAAGACAACAAAAGTCATCCAAAACCTCTTCCCTATCAAGTCGACTAAAACATCTGGCTGAAATCCAGCAATAATTAAGGGAGTTAAAGTACAAAAAGAAAGTAGACGAGTCTGATGACTTCAACTTCACTAAACAATGATGCTAATTGCTGACAATAAAACTCAGACAAGATCCCATCAATATCTAACCAACGATATACTTTGATTGAAATCCCCAAAATAAATACAGAAATTAATGTGCGGAAACAAAAGTATGTGGATCTTGTAATCAGGGGATACAACTTCACTAAACAAGGGCATAAAATGCAGGTCCATCAAACTAGAGAAAGGTCTTAGAGGTATTAAGCTGCATGCCAAATTTACTTGAAACAATAATTAATGGAGTTACTATGGAAATGAGAGTGGATATGTCTAGCAAGCGCGGTCTATAACTCTGCTAAACAATAAAGTAGAAGCTCACATGAAACTCGGCCAATCTCTTATAAACATCAAGCTTTATGCCAGATTTGGTTTAAAGGTGTAATAATTAAGAAATGAAAGTGAGATGGATGCATGGATATGACAGAAAGACATAGGAATGGTTCAGTATTTGATGAAACAACACTTTTAAGGTTGTATCATGCCAAAGCAAGTTGAGTCAAGTGCCTTCCCCAAGGAAACGCAACAGCAGTGACTACAGGCAGATTCAATTGTGGGAACTGAACCCAAATGCTTCTGGTCACATGTATGGATGAACATGACCAATTTAATATCCCTCATTTTTGTACAAAAAAGCAGGAATCAAAACAGAAGACGAATTATTATTAGAAACAAAAAGTTACTAGTAGAAAAATAGGCAGCAAACCCTAGTCTTTGGAGGGATTCAAACCTTTTCAAAGCAGTAAGTTTGAGAACAGTTCCATAGATTTCCTCAAATAAGATAACCAGCATAATACTAATTTTGGGAAGATGGGGTAGCTCATTGGAAAAGTGCTGGACTCATAATCCAGTAGTCATGGGTTCAATAACTCCCATTTCCTCTGAATAAAACTAATAATGTATTCAAAATGCCATTAAAACCAACCAACCAATTAAACAACTATTATTGTTCTTCACACAACGAAATGCTGCAGTGCAAAAACTTATATGATTGTCTTTATTTGCAAATGAAAGATGTTAAACAAAACTTTCACAAACGTGTTGAAAAACCCATTAATAAAAATGTCCACTTACAAGGAAAATGTAGCTAGCGGCACCAAGGATAATAAAAATAACCCAGCACAGTTATAATAACATCAGGCACTATTTTATGAAATAGCTATGTGCATCCAGGATTTCGTTACTTTTGTAAAATTCAGGTTCTTTGTGTCATTCCATGTAAATCTAATGGTATGGTGACCATAATACTCCCTATAATAGCTTTTTCTGCTGTATATATTGTATATACTACAAAATGTTCGATACACTCTCAAATACCCATAACGTGGTGTAACAGACGATGTAGGAGACCAAGTTTAATTTTTTTTCTTCACACAAGTCATGGAAAGTACATAAAATCAAACAAGATATACTGAGGACAGAGGACTAAGCGAAAGCTCCCCTCAATAATAATATTTACTCATACTCATGTGAATCTAGCAATAAATGTGGTACTGACTGTGTATAGTGGTTCCCAACTGCTAACAATCATGACCTAGACCTGCCATCACATACTGCCCTAGTGGAAGAGGGTCTACACTGCTTGGCTGAAATCACTACCAAGTACACAATCTTGGACCAGCTGACATAGGCATAATGGGTCTATGCAGCTTAAAATGGCTACCAGGGACAGATTTTTTTTTGTTTTTTTAGCCTACGATAAGACCATGAGGCCAGCATAATAAATTTGTCAAGAAGTAGGGGGTTAGCATCCAAGACTTGTAACTGAAATGGTCTGGGACTGAATCCTACCATCACATCAGCCCAGGTCAGCTACTGGTGTATCCTTGAAAGTTTAGCCCTTTATTCGCTTTGCTTTGGCACTAAAACAACCTACTTATGTGACTGTGCCTTAAAACACCAAAACAAACCAAACTTATTATCAGAGATGTCCCTAGTTGTGCTATACTGAACTGTATGAGGAAGTTTGATCATGTGAAATAATTAAATACCAATGGACCGCTTTAAACCAGGAAAATCGTTTAAAATATCCCAAACTTTTTTGTAATGCTGTCAAACACCCACCATTATTTATGAAATGTAGTGTTGTGATCAAACATGATTTAGCAATTCTGTGTAATTAAACTATGCATTATTGTAAACTAATAATAGGAAGTTGTAGAGCATGGTTTCTTATGACACTGGCACTAGTAATATGTTATTACCTGTGACCCTGTTTGTCAATAAGAAGCAATAAATGTTCTTTGTTAATCTTAGAAGGCCTAAAAAAAGCCACACATACACCCAACCCACAAAAAAACTGTTGTCTCAATTAGAACCCCAGCTGACCTGTTCAACCCAACCTTCTAACCTCTTGACTAATGGCAGGTCATTACACCCAACAGAGCCATATGTTTTTACTGCTGACTTGGCCAATGGGGCTTCACAGATGCCGTGTTTTAATATCTTATATACAAGCTTGTTTCACTTGTATCTCCAGTTGTCTTCCACACATACAATTCAGAAAAGTAATCACACGACTACAGAAAAAAATCTGTCTATTGTGACAATCGTGTACATTTTTATACAGCCATAAATATGTCCATATCACACAGATGTTTCAGCCGATGTGATGAAGGGCAAAGTTCAAAGTCAGACTGGGGCTATGATTCCATCAAATTATATCATAAAAATCATGAAAATCAAACTTGACCAAGTTCATCTAACTAAAAAGTCTTATACTAAACTTGGTTTCAATGTGCAAAGTCCTTCAAACAGTTTATGAAGCAGAAATTAAATGTATGATTCATCAGATGTAAACATGAAGAGATGTGACATGATGGTATAGGCTGGACAAGCATGGGTAACAAATTATAAGCATGCACACATTGACAGATATGGTAGGTGCATACAAATACTTTAAGAAATGTTAATTGTGAATCATGAACTGTACAAGTGTGTGTGTGTGTGTGTTTTGGAGTTTTTACATAGATTTAACAATTATTCAGCCTTATCACTATGTCTACAGTGTGGCAGTTTATAGTGATGTCCAGCACTGAGGAATCATGCCGCAGACATGTAACATGATGTCCCATGCAGTCACATTATCCTTGTCCTAACACTAATCTATTAATGTTGAGTGCCTAGTAAGGCAGCTGTTAGTACCATTTTTATAAGTCCTTGGTATGACTTGGCCGGGGTTCAAACCTGCGACCTTTCACATCCAAGGTGGATGATCTAACCACTAGGGGGACCGGTCCAAATTATACAAGTAAACCTTAAATACATTTATCATGGATTCAAGAAAAATCACAAAATGGTAGTGGACATTTAATCCATCCATGCTGTGTCCATCATGTACCTGGCAGAGTGGTCATCGTAACTGTCCATATCAAGACAAGTGGAGAGTGCACCAAAGTCATGTGAACTTAATCCAGTTCCAACATCACTGCTGCTTGAGTGCTTAGATCCAGTATTGCCTTCACTAACTATGTTATTAATACCTCTCTCTCATCAGGGGAATTCCCATCATTTTTCAAAACTGCCCTTGCAAAGCCTCTGCTGAAGAAACCATCACTCGACTATAACGATTTAAAGAACTACCACCCAGTTTCTAATCTCCCATTCATATAAAAAATCTTAGAAAAGGTTGCTCTATCCCAGCTTGTATCTCATCTAAATTCAAACAGTTTTTTTAGCCATGTACAATCTGCATATCACCCTTGCCACAGTACTGAAACTACTCTTCTAAAAGTAGTTAATGACTTTCTCTCTGCTTTGGATAGCGGAAAGATTACAGTCCTCACCCTCCTTGATTTGTCTGCAGCATTTGACACAACAGACCATGATATATTTCTTCACCATCTCCAGCATGTATTTGGCATTCATGATACAACCTTACTGTGGTTAAAGTCCTACTTGGTCAACAGGACACAAATTGTGTCTGCAAATGGAGTACACTCCAGTCCAGTTAAACTATGCTGTGGTGTTACACAGGGGTCTGTTCTTGGACCTGTTCTCTTCATTCTATATGCTCTGACACTCTCAAGTGTCCTAGATCATCATCCAGTGTCTCACCTATTGTACGCTGATGACACCCAAATATACAAATCTAGCCACCCAACTGAAGTTGATGCTACCATCCAAGGTGTAGAGAAGTGCATTTCTGATGTGAAATCATGGATGTCATGTAACAAGCTGCAGATGAATGAAGATAAAACTGAGGCAATTCTGACTGATTGATTGATTGATTGATTTTTTAATGGCGTATCAGCACTGTTAGGCTATTTAGCACCAAACAAAATGTGATTTGTATACTTTTAAGGCAATTCTGATCACAACACAAAGACTTTCTGTCACATCCTTTACCTCAAACAATATCAGTAACACCAGCATTAAATTCACACAGTCAGTACTAAACCTAGGTGTCACTCTGGACAGTACTCACATTGCACCAACATGTCATGAACATATGCAAAGCTGCATATCTTGAGCTGAGACGCATCAGCTCCATTCACAAATATCTTTCACCTGACGCCACTAAAACTGTAGTATGTCCATTAGTACTTTCAAGACTGGACTACTGTAACTCAATTATGTCTGGTTCATCTCAATATCTACTTCAGAAACTTCAAAAAAGTTCAAAAGACAGCTGCTCGGATCATACTTAGAGTACCACAATCAGAGCACATTTCCCCGCTGCTCTGTACCCTACACTGGCTATCCATTCGATCCACAATCAAACACAAAATTTGTTCTCTGTGCTACGTTTCAATGACAGACTCCAGTCCAACACACCTATCTGACCTCCCCTATGTGTACAAACCAGCAAGATACTTACACTCCTCTTCTGACAATCGTATACTCATTATTCCCACTATCAAAACGAAGTCATGTGGACAAAGTTCTTTTGCCTACCACGGCCTAGCAACGTGGAATGAACTTCACTGAACTTAGATACAATGACACAGTTATCCCATTCAAGGGTACTCTTAAAACTCACTTATTTCGACTCCACGAACAAACTTAAAGACCTAATAATATTCCCTACCTTAAATATTTTCAGCATGTTTTTTATGTTTCTTAATTTCATGTTTTTTTGTTGTAATAATAACATTATACATGTATATGTTTTTTAATGTTACAAGTGTTGTCTAATGTTGTAAAGCGCTTAGAGCTTCTAGAGATTAGGCGCTATACAAAGTCCTCATTATTATTACTATTATTATTATTATTATTATTACTATATTCAATTTTATTGTCCCTAAAGAAAAGTTGCAGATTATATAATAGTGGTCTCCCACTAAGTTTCATGGTACTTACCTGTTGGTAAAACTACAGTAACCAGTCCAAAATCTGTACAGTATACTTTGAAATATTAAAAACTCCCCAATGAATTAAAATATTACCTGGATTGATGACAAAGATTTTCAAGGAAAGAATATCCTGTAAGAATATCTTGTCACTTCTAAGAAAGATGTATAATGGTATAACAATTTTAATTACCTTGGATATGGAGCCACAAAACCAAGCCTTATTTAAATAAATGGAAAACGTGCACTTGTGTATGTTGGAAAACTAATGTACAAAATTAAAAAATAAAGCTGCTGAATCAGTCAGAAATTTGATTGCATGGGATATTTAGTTAATGAAATAAAGAATATCAGAAATGTTTTGCATGCTCTTTATCAATCTTTTGCTTAAATGTCCCTGCACAGTAAAAAAAAACACAATATGACTGGTCCTCTGGTCAATGTGTAGCACTTCAACACCAAATATAAATGAGGAATCAGGAACAGTGTTCAAGACTGATCACAGACTTACTATCTGTAAGACACAACAATGCATTCACCCCTGCAATCTTTGTTACAGTTATTTGTAAATAGGTAAATTCTAGTATACTTCCAATTTGTTACATTTGAACTCAATTGATCTTTTGTCTAAGCTGGCATAATTACAAAGAAAAAGATGTTACCTAAAATAAAAAACATGTACAAAAACGTGTGTCTAGACAGGGTTTTTAGCAATTTGATCAAGACTAAGAAATAAGAAATGACTGAAATGGTGTAGATAATCACCATAAAAAGATTGAATTTTAGTGAAACAAAATTTATACACACACACACACACACACAGACACACACACACACATGATGAGGCAAGGATATTTTTTGTAAGTGACATAAAACTGTCACCTTTCACAAGGATATCAGAGCTTATGAGCTGTCTTTCACAAGGATATCGGAGCTTTGCAAGCTGTCTTTTACAATGGTGCCAGAGCTAGTGAGTCACAATAAACAATAATGCACCAGTCAACTTTCACAATGATGTCAGAGCTAGCGAGTCAAGTCATCTTTTACAATTTTATTTGTGGGCACTTCTCAGATTTTGTCTGTATTTTCACCCATGATCTGTTAGCAGTGTTTTATCTACAAATGGCTTCATGTAAGTCATCTGACTCATCATGGCAAAAAACTGAGAGTCAAAATCCAAACCTATGAGTCTTATTCAAGCAGATGATCAGTCTTCATTAGTTTTGAAAAATAATTATATTGTTTAAATACACAACAAAAATATTAGCCAAGGCATGTTTTCTACATATTTTTATACAAGAAATCATTACACTAGGTAGTAGTGACTAGAATGTACATGTATTTTTTTGATAAGCAGACGGTACACTAGGTAGCAGTGACTAGAATGTATTATTCTGACTAGTAGACAGAGAAGAGCTTATCCCATCATGCCATGTTTTCAATAAGGAAGTCTTCTGAATGTAACTCTGACTCAGTAAACTGTTAACAATTTAACAAATCATTTCATGTTTTTAAGTTCATGGATTCTTCTCTCTTTTGTTTTCTTCCATTTCTTCGAAGCTTGGAGCCCCAAGTGGCTGAGTAGTCTCAAGCGCTCACCATTCAGGATCACTGCCATCTCACCTGTCTGCATGGGTAGGAGATTCAGTCTCGGCTAATGTGGGTATGTGAGAAAGCCTGCCAGTAGCTTCTCGTGGGTTTATGGTTCTTCCCAGGTTCTTCCTCCACCAATTATACTGGCCGCCATGTATAACCTATCTTGTGCTGAAAAATGGCATTTAACCCTATAACAACAGCAACTAAAAAAAAAATCTTCAAAGCTTCCTCAAAATTTAAAGTATATCTGTCATCCCCATCAATCTTGATAAGCATCAGATTTCTCTGTTTCTCAATCCCAAGCCTATTCCTAACGTTGGTTAAGATCCTGTTCTGGACAGAGAATCGACTTGACTTCTTTTTGAAAATGTAGCCAGCTGTATGTTTTCAACCAATGCTGCACAAAATTATGTTTTATCTTAAGAGTAACCGTTATCTCAACTTTGTATGATGATGGCTCCACTGGTTCGATAACATTACTGTTATCATTGGTCAGTAGTATGCAGGGTCTGAAAGATAATTTCATTTGTTTCAGATCTATTTTTTTTACAAATTGCCTTTGACGCCTTTTTCAGTTGAATAAAGACGGTATCTTGGAACAATGCAAGGCATACAACTGAGAGAATGGAAATTGTCTCATTGCATGACAAGGGTGCACATAAAATGATAGTTACTAGTGATTATTTTCTGACTCTTTCTTCGGTGTGGTAATGTACCATTCTAACATCCTGTTTCTACAAATAATCTGTCAGGTACAGGTCACATAAGGTCAACTCCAGGCTCTACTCTCAGTAATAACCCTGTGTCTTATGATAACATAACGGTGGAAACTGGTGTGCACGTGTTTTCTGTTTGGGAGAGTTGTGACGTAGCCATTACAGTAGTCAGACCAAATCTTTGTTTTGTGTTAATCAGAGAAACAACATTGAGAGGCATCAATTTACGTACCGGCAACAATTTTTGAGCATCAGACTGGAAAAGTTTGCATATCTGACGCATGATGCATGGGTAGATAAAACACCGTGTTAGTGTTTTTCCATAAAAACATGAGCATCTTTTACAATGATGTCAGAGCTTGTGAGTCACTTTTCACAATGATCTGATAGTTTGTGAGCTGCCTTTTACAATGATGTGAGTGCAACATAATAGATCATCCAATTTTGTGATTTATCTGACAATGTGTGCAGGTGATTGCATCATGCAAGCTAACAATTACAATCTTCACAAACAATTCATTACTTTCTGCTAGAGTAAGTTTTGTACAAATAATTCCATGAACTATTTAAAACATAATCAGTATCTCAAATTATCTGAGAAGGATAGAAGATAAATATTCAGTTCAGACAATCCAAAGCAGTGAAAGGTCGATTCAGGCGAAGCATTGAGGTTTTATTCACTGGCTTCCAGACTAGCAGGAGGATCTGACTACATGTAGTTTATGAGGTAGATAAAACAGGATGCACAAGCCAGGTGGTAATCATGAGGTGGTAATCATGGGGTGGTAATCATGGGGCTTTGAGTCATGACTCCACTGGGTTCTTCCCACCTCAATTATGATAACTAAAGTGACATGTCAAGCCTCTCCGGTTCTATCGTATGGGTTTAGTGTTGGATTTTATTGCTGACATTCAATTAAAATTTACCCCAAAAAAAACAGACTGTCAAAACAACATATAGTCAATATAATATTGCATAAAATAAAATAAAATACCAACTAAGTAATTGTCAAATTCAATACTTTTCTTTAAATGTTTTTAAAATGTGCAGGTTCTGTGTCTGATTAAGTTTTACTCGAAAAAGCACATGTACTCTGAGACACAAGTAATGAAACATATCACTACCTGTGGATTTGCTGAACAAACTTCAAGCCATAAATTTAAAAAAAACTCATCATAATGTCTCATCCAATGCAAAGAAACTTCAAAATAATGCCCAGGTAAACAACATGTAAATGGTACACTATACACCTGCCCCACAATGAATTATCCTATCCTTTATGTAGAAAACTGCAATATCTCATCCAATGCAAAAAAATTCAAAATAAATCCTAGGTAAATAACATTTAAATGGTACATTATATACCTGCCCCACATTTAATTATCCTTTATGTAGAAAACTGCAATTTTACTGGATAAACCATTTTTTGTCTCTATTCTTTAAGTCTGTTACCTTGATCTTTGACTTTTTAAACCCCAAATCAACAGGACTCTTTGATTAAGCCATGCACAAAAGTTTGGTCAAGTCTGTAACGTAGAACTAACATTATTATGGAAGAACTTTTTTTCTTTTTTCAGTCACAATAACCAATGAGTTTTTGACCCTGAAACTGATAGGTTTCTTTTTTACCACAAGTGCAAGCCATCCATAATGTTTGCAAACTTTAGATAGTGGACAACTAGAGTTACTGTGCAGAAACCAACTTTTCTTCTTTCAGCTGCAGTGATCCTAACCTTTGATTACATGAAGTAAAATGAATAGCTCTCTCTCCTTACATCAAGTGCAAGCCGTCCACAACTGTTGACAATGGATAACAAGTTATTGTGCAGAAACCATTTTGCTTCTTTTAAACACTGTGAGTAACCTTGAACTTTGAACTTTTAACCCTGGGGTTCTTCCTTATACCAATTAAAAGCTACCCACAATGTTTAGCAACTGTGGATTGTTGTGAACTAGAGTTACTATATGGGAAAAAAAATGTTCTTCTTTCAGTTCCAGTGATCTTGACCTTTGAGCTCTTGACCCTGATATTGACAGGGTTCTTCCTTGCTTAAAGTGCAAAATATGTTTTGTACATGTAGACGGTGGACACCTTGAATTACTGTGCAGAAACAAAATCAGTATCAGACAAACCAGCTGATGGAAACATAGTGGGCATATAAAAACCACCAATACATGCAGATTACATGGGGCAAATTGATATGATAGCCAACCATTACATGTTTCATGTCAACATAATTTTTATTCAAAAGAAATAATGAACACATTAACAATTTGCCTTAAAATATAAAACTGTTAAAACAATTAAATTCTCTCAATCCTTGTAAATAATGAATGCTGACTACTATAAGAAATAGGTATTCATTTTCAACTTGCACAAATACTGTATAACTTGAATATACCTGTATGTTGAATGCACAGAAGGCCTCAAGGAAAAATAGTTTTACAAGTTGCTTTCTATAAACAATGCATTATTATTATTATTCTAAATTGATTTCATCTTTACCAATTGGTCTTTTACATTCATACCAATCTCTCTCTCTCTCTCTTTCTCTCTCTCTCTCTCTCTCTCTCTCTCTCTCTCTCTTTCTCTCTCTCTCTCGTGTATGTATAGCTATGCAGTTAATAAAATCACCATTGAGGTGTACCTGTAACAATTATTAATTTTTATCTTCCAGATGCACATTCACAAGATTTAAAAGATATCTGCAAGTATTAAATGTTCAATCACAGACCCATAAAAATCACTAAAAGCATGAAAATGTAAGTCCCTCTCATTCAGTATTAATCCCGAACTGAAAATCAAATCTGGTAAAATTTAACTTGTTTTGTTTTGGGTTATTTAATGAATTTAAGAGTGATTTTGTATCTATCATTGATCATATGTGTTAGAATACTCAGATATTTTTGATGTTTTACTGTATGTTATGTCAAGAACAGTAACATTAGGTCTCATATTACATCGATCAAGTGCCAGTAGCTTCTCGTGGGTTGGTGGTTCTTTCCGGGATTTTCCCGGGTTCTTCCTCCACCATTAATACTGGCCGCCATGTATAGCCTATCGTGTGCTGAAAAATGGCGTTAAACCCCAAAACAACAACATAGATCAATAGTTAAGTCATAATCTGTCTTTTTCTGGCTGTAAATTTTTTAAAATACCTAATGTAACTAATGCCTTTTCCTTTTTTTAAATTGTTTGAAAAAGAACCGGATATATGTTGTGAATGCCAAAAACATGGATCATTTTTGGCTATTACTATAAATATTTTTAGGACTCAAACACCAGTAATAAAAAATGAGCGACACAGGGCAAGACAATAATGTACAAAATCTCACAATTTGGGGACATAAAGGCCTTCAAAATTACCCCACATAACGCATCCTGAAAAAAAAAAATCCATAAAGGAATATGTAAACATGCAGTGTTTGTATTTTTTGTTCTGGTTTTTTTACAAGGTACATGAGATGCAAGTTTGAGGATACCACTTGAAAGTTATTCAAACTGTGTGGCTGGAACAAATACAGCATTCCGAGCATCCCTTACTCCCACCCCTAAGGTCAACCTGAGATAAGCTGCTTTCACATATACCTGTATTCTGTGCTTGGTTCTCATAAATGCACTGTATATACATGTATGTACATTTAATTCTCAACATTAATTATAATTGTCAACTTGAACTCATACCCTTGAATACCATTAGGATGTCAATTGGCTAAATTATGACCAACAAAAGAAAATGTATTCTAGTCTTTACAGAGATTATCTATTTTCAAACTCTGACTTTGGATTCCTCAAAACTCTACCGACTACCTCCCCTCTTGATTGACCACCTGCTAATTTTCTATCATAAATGTGAAGAAGGTCAACATTATGCATATGCATGCAGACATTCTGAAGCATGTACACACCAGCATGCATGCACATACATATGATCTGAGAGAGAATGATTATAGCCTCGATTTTTTTGTGGAAATATCCGATTTTGCATTTTGAGAGAATAGTGTACCTACCAGATATACAAGCTTATATGGTAAAGTCCAACTTGAAACTTCACAGACCCACATAATGTGGTTGCAGACCTCATTGTCTGCAATTTGTTAAGAATAATCAATAGAACAAACGACAGTGACCCTGACTTTCCAGCACATTTCATAATGGTGGATCAAGGTCTAGGTTGTTTGCAGTTGGACTCTACTTCTGTGTGAGTATATATGGTATAAGTTGTAGGTATATTAAGTTGGGTTGGACCAAGTTTATGGCAAGACATGTCCCCTTATCATGTCTTAACAATAGCTGAAGTCTGGCATGACTTAGATTACAGAAGATAGCATAACAGGAAACTTGTATTCAGTAAAGTCTCATCATTCATAGGACCTGTTTCTATACAATATTCCAAAATAAAAAATTTGCATGTTTGGTAAACACACACAAAAAATCTACAGCTCCATCTGTAAATGATTTTTTTCTTCTTCTTAAAGTGAACTCTGAATGCATAATTCAACAACTCAATTGTATTTGAAGCAATTAAAACTGAAATGAAAGACTTTGAAAATAAGTGAATATTTTACAAAATGTTCCTCATCCACAACTACCTACTAATAAAACTACTATGGTACATACTATTTTGTATTCTCGAGGGTCGGTGGTTCTTTCCGGGGATTTCCCAGGTTCTTCCTCCACCATTAATACTGGCCACCATGTATAGCCTATCGTGTGCTGAAAAATGGCGTTGAACTCTAAAACAACAACAACAACAACTATTTTGTACCAATTGGATCAAAATGCAAATTGCATAGATCCAAATATGCCCTCACATAGCCTGTGATGGAGATCTGGGTCTATGCAGTATATCAGACCTCATCAGTAGAAATAACATTTACCCTGATATACCAGCCATTATGTGATGGCAAATCAGGGTCTATGATGTTTGATAAGACTTGAACACAGGTATATACATTAGCTTCCACAGTGTGTGATTTAGATTGTTAGTGTAGCTTTAACAATTTTAGTCATATCGCTACGATATCTGCAGTGTGGTAGTTTATTGTCATGTCTAAACCTGGGGCATCATGCCACAGATATGCAACATCATGTTCCACCCAGTCACATTATCCTGACAACAGGCAGACCAGTCCTAACACTAACCTCTTAATGTTGAGTGCCACACAAAGCAGCTGCTAGTATAATTTTTCCAAGTCTTTGGTATGACTCGATCAGGGTTCAAACCCATGACCTACCACATCCAAGGTGGACATTCCAACTATATAGGCCACCAGAATGGTCTGTAGGTACGCTGGGCTTAAACTGCAAATCAGCAGAGTCCTAGCTATAAAGTGTCAATCAAAAGCTATATAAAAAAGGCTGGAAAAGATAAAACCTTTCCAAAACCTCCAGGAGGACAAAACCTTCAGAACAAGAGTAAAATATGTACCTAGAGACAACTAATAACGCACGAAGATGTTGTAAAAGCTCCTCAACAAGGTACATAGAAACAAAGAAAGAGACATATAGAAATAATGAGAAAGGCATATAGAAATAATGAGAATGGCATAGAAATAATGAGAAAGACATAGAAATAATGAGAAAGGCATAAAGAAGTAATGAGAAAGACATAGAAATAATGAGAAAGGCATATAGAGATCATGAAAATGGCATACAGAAACAAAGAAACAAGAAAATAAAAACAAAGAAAAGGTTACTGAGAAACAAGGAAAAGGCATAGAAACAAGGAAAAGGCACAGAGAAACAAGGAAAAGGCACAGAGAAACAAGGAAAAGGCATACAAACAAAGATATAGGATAAAGAAACAAATCCATGTCTCATGGCAAATAGCTTGAGTCCAGTGTTGTAACGTAATGTGATTTGGATTTTTAACGTAGCTTTAACAATTTTTCAGTCATATCGCTACAATGTTGCAGTGTGGCAGTTTATAGTGATGTCTAGCACTGCAACATCATGCTGCAGACATGTAGCATAATGTCCCACCCAGTCACATTTTCCTGACACCAGGCCGACCAGTCCTAACACTAACCTATTAATGCTGAGCGCCAAGCAAGGTAGCTGTTAGTACCATTTTTGTAAGTCTTTGGTATGACTCGGCCAGGGATTGAACCCACAACCTCCCGCATCCAAGGCGGATGCTCTAACCAATAGGCCACCAGAACGGTCAGGTTGAGTCCATTAGCCAAAAAATAATAATAATAATAATAATTTTATTTAAAGAAGTTCATTTGGTCCACTGATCAATCTTCCATGAGGCCTTCTACAATTACATGTATATGCTGAACAGTTTTTACAAGTTGTGGTGTCTTTAGACAACAATGCTATTAAAAACATGATCACTGATTTACTACTACTATAAAATATGTACAAGGCATTAACGATGAGTGTATACAGGATTCATACAAATATGGAGAGGCATTAACGATGAGTGTATACAAGATTCATACAAATATGTACACGGCATTAAAGATGGGTGCATACTGGATTTATACAATAAGCAATAGTGAGTATATGAAAGTGAAAAAAGCAAACCTGTGTTAAGATATCAGAGTATGTATGTAAAAGCCTTCAACACTGTTTTAAGGATGAGCAGTACTAAATTACACAAAATCATACAAATGATTGTTTCTGCCGATATTTACAAAATATCTTCTTGAAACATTTCAATCAGTCAGCTGACCCTATCTATTTTTTTATTTTTTATTTTTTTATTAACCTCGTAACAGGTTGACCAATGGGTCGGGGAACCATCCCAGGGTCACCTTACAATCAAACATTTCTGGTTATTAGATAATCTAGGGATAATAAATATAATCTATAGAGAAAGTAAAAAAGAAAACACACACACAAATACACACATGCATAAACACATGCATATGGCACACAATCTAGGTGACATGGCCTTTGTGATATTACAATATTTTGTTCCTGTTTACCATCAAGTCAGAGTCAAGTTAAATGTTCATTGTTGAGGTCCATTTTTGAAGAAATTGGTCCTCTTTTTTTATTTACCTTAGCAGTGTATTTTTCAATGTTCTTATGCATTGCAACTATTTGCTTAAATGCAGAAATAGAAGGATTTTTCATATTGAATCTGCAAGTATAAATATAATATTTTGCCAAAATAAGCAGAAAATTACTCAAATTGTCCAGTTGTTCACTTCCTAAAAATGTTTCTTTTTTGGACAGATGTACAATATTTGGGCAAAAAGGTGCAAAAACTTCAATAAAACAGTACCAAAACTGTTAAGTAATACTGCAGTCATAAAAGAGATGCTCAATACTTTCAGTTTCACTCTTATAGAAAGTACATTTGTTGTCATCAAATATGTTATTTCTTTTAAGAAAATCATTAGTAGCGATTATTCTATGGATTAATTTAAAGTTAAAAGAGATCAACTTGGTATCCTTGGTACAGCATTTTGCCCGGCTATATATATCAGACCACTCCTCACTACTTATATTTTTATTAAATACTTGCATCCAAGCTTCTTGCTTCGCAGTGTGTTGCCTTTTAGTTTCCTGTAAAAGATCTTTGTAAACAAACTTGAGTGAATCTTGTTTTCGCAAGTTCGTTATTTTATCCTCCTGCTTATCAAAATTATTATGTACTAGGTGGTTTTTTATGGCATCTTTCCATGCTTTAGGAATTCTGGATATTAAGGAGAAGTATTTCAAG
Source organism: Sinohyriopsis cumingii (assembly GCA_028554795.2). Lineage (NCBI taxonomy): Eukaryota > Metazoa > Mollusca > Bivalvia > Unionida > Unionidae > Sinohyriopsis > Sinohyriopsis cumingii. The sequence continues at coordinate 134,115,429 of CM068824.1, forward strand.
AAATCATCGCTTCCAGTTTTTTGTTTTATTATCTCAAAAGGTATTAAATTACCGTGATCATCTACTAGATCGTTCAGAATTTCAAAACCAGCTTCTGTCCAGGATTTGTATTGATAAATCATTTTAGGGGGTACAAAATTTAAAATACTCATGGATACATACTCGTTAGGACTTTGCGGTTCTTCTTTCCATTTAGATACTGCCAAAATTACATCTCTCCAAAAACTGTTTTTAATGAACTTACTAAATTCGTCTAATTTCCTTCTCCCTAAATTCCAAATATCCTTTTTTATTTCTGAGTATAGTTGTATTGACTAAGTTCTGCCACGTTCCATCTTCCTTTTCCAGCAATCTTTAAACCCATCTTATCTTAATATACCTAATGAATGAAAATATGTGTATCATATTTAGTCCTCCCTCGTTTTCTGGGGAAACTAGTATATCACGTTTTATTCTCTCTACTTTTCCACCCTATACAAATTTAAATAACGTGCGATTTAGTTCTGCTTCAACTTTTGCTGATGGGTTAGGAAGTGCTGAAAAAAGATGTATGAATATGGGCAGAACAAGAGTCTTTACAACAATTACTTTACCAACTATTGACAGATGTCTTTGACTCCAGCTTGCCAATATTCATTTTGCCTTTGTTAGTTTCTTCATATAATTAATTTCCACCGTCTGTTGTAAATCTCGAGAAAATTCTATGCCAAGGAGTGTAAAGTTCGAAGAGGACCAAATTAGGCCCCTTTCGGGACATATTCTTTCATTAGAAAATTTCCTGTTTCCAATCCAAATAGCTTTTGTTTTTGTTATGTTACATTTAAGTCCCGATAATAGAGAAAAACCTTGCAAGATATTCATAGTTGCTTCAAGAGAAAAACTAGATCCATCGAGAAGAATAAAAGTGTCATCGGCATACTGACCCAATTTATATTCACTGGCGTCAAAGATTACTCCCCATACATCCACGTTTTGCTTTAAAGTTATAGCTAAAATCTCAACCCCAATGATAAACAAATAAGGTGCAAGGGGATCTCCTTGATGACATCCTCTTTCAAGTTTAAAAAAAGATGACATATGTCCATTATTTATAACACAACTATTAGAGTCATTGCAAAACAGTTTAAACCACTTACAAACGGAATCACCAAAATTAAAAGATTGTAGAGCTTCTTCCACAAGGATCCAGTTAATTGAGTCAAAGGCTTTTTCGAAATCTATTAACAATAATAAACCATATCCGTTTTCATTCTCAAGTTGGTCCATGATATCATATAATAGTCTGGTGTTTTCTCCAATGAATCTACCCTTCATATATCCTTTCTGAGTATCGCTGATTATTGATGGAAGAACCTTTTTAATCCTAGCTGCAATTGCTCCCGAAGCAATCTTATAATCAGTATTTAAAAGTGATATAGGTCTCCAGTGCTGACCCTATCTAGGGTGGAAAAGAAATTCCAAAGCTTGGTTCCAGCAAAAAAAGAAAACACATCTTATAAAAGTCTAAAATATTAGATGGATATTACTTCATACGTATGTACATTTTCCTGAAATTAAAAATTACTGTTAAGATAATCAGAAGAGACTCATTTAAGGATCTGAGGTTCAATCAACTCTTTTGAAGTCGAGTTTTCTGTTGAAATGGGAGCCATGTAAGGGTTTTAAAATGATTTGTTGGTGGTGTATCTAGCATCCAGAATAATCCTTGCTGATCTTTTTGAAAATTTCAGTTGTCTTTCTTGGTTTCTTGCAATGATCTTATCAACTTGTGATTTCCAGCCCAAGATATTGCCAATCATTATGCCAAATATGTTTTACCTTTTCAGACTGCCTTTTATCTACTGGGTAATACTTTAGCATTGTTGTGAAGTCATCTCTTTTTACTTTGGCCCAACTACCCAAGATCATGTGGCTTTTGACTTCACTGCATTTATCTTCCTACCACTGTGTACACACCAGTTGTTTACTTCAAGCAAATCCTGTAAAGAAAACCATTATCCTAGATCGGCAGAATGCAGATTTGCAATAAAAGAGAAACAAATAGTGGACTTAATGAGCGAAAAACACCTCACCTACCATTCTGCCAAAAACATTATCTGTAAAAACAACCTCATCACACCAATATCTACCTCTGAAACAATCAATGAGCACCAAGACTCTCCATGCAGAATCAGAAGGGAAAACATTGCACCACAACCAGGAAACAAAAGAACCAAAAACTACAACCCACATTGTAACAAACCAAGACCACCCTGATAATACTCCAGATACAAAAAAAACTGTCACCCCAAACATACCCAAACCTAACACAGACCCCAACAAAGAATTAATACAGGAAGTAATGAACCTAACAGGAACCCTAATACAAGATCTCAATAGCATAATGAGAACCCTCAAAACCATTTTCACCATACTAGCTGATTGGACCACAAGACTAACAGATAAAGACAAGGTCAAAAATGAATAGTACAAAAAATAATAAGATCACCATCTGGCAATGGAACTGCAGAGGAATCTTTAAAAACCTATCAGAACTGCAGAACAAACTGAATAATACGGCCATAAAACCAGACGTAATCTGCCTACAGGAAACCCTCATAACACAAGAACACAAACGCCTGCCCAAACTACAAGGCTATACCCAGGGAAACTTTAAAAACAGACCCATGGGGCAGAAAGGGGGTGGACTAGCAATTTTTTTGACACTAATCTACTATGAAATAATAGAAGTACCCGCTAACCTAAACATTAATAATAGCATCAAAATAATGTCAGTAATGATAAATATAAGAACCACAAACATTCAAATAATAAATGCATAAGACCCAGGGGTTACCTTCTGCCCTACCAACCTAATCTCACTAAAGGCAATCACTAATAACAACAACAACAATCTAATTATCTGTTGTGACTTCAATGCACACAGTGAATTATGGGGAGGTAAAAAGAAAGATCAAAGAGGGAAAATGGTTGAAAAATGAATAACTGAAAACAATCTGGTCATCTTAAATGACGGGTCGAACACTAAATTAAACCCTGAGGATGGCACTCTCATAGACCTAACCATCACTACCCCAAAATTGGCTCAAATCACAAATTGGTGGGTGGATCAAGAAGATACGTTAGGAAGTGACCATTTTCCCATCACAATCAATATTCAAACAAAAACTCAACACATTTCAAACGAAACCCAACCTAAATGGAGGTACCAACAGGCAGACTGGAACCAATTCCAATTATTACTAGCTAGAGTAAATCGAGATAACTTAGAAAGCCCAAGTATTGACATGTATTATGATAACATAACAGACACAGTTATAGAGGCAGCAAACCGATGCATGCCAAAGACAAATAATATCCAAAATAAAAACCCTGTACCATGGTGGACTAAACAGTGCACTATAGCACATAAAGACAAAAAACGAGCCTTAAATAAATATAAACGTACCAAAAATTCTATCTACTTCCAGCAATATAAAGATATAGAAAAAGCACTAAAACAAAATATAAAAACTGCTAAAATTAATCTGTGGCAAACGTTTTGCTCTAAACTGAGTCTAAAATCAAACTCAGAACAAATATGGGACAAGATAAAAGCCATAAAAGGGAAATCAACTACCTCAGCCCCAAAACTTAAAAATGCCATAACAAATAAAGATAAGGCAGACCTCCTAGCGAAGCATTTTTCGAACATGAGTAGCAACAGTAATCACACCAGAAACTTTCAAGAACACAAAAAACTAATGGAGGAAACCCAACATCAAATGTTTCAAGACCGAGGAACAAAAGAATCTCACCTAAATAGCGACATCACAGTACATGAATGGGAGATAGCCCTACAATCCAACAACATAAATTCGTACCGACCCATCTCCCTTAAAAACAATATTTACAAAATAATGGAGACAGTAATCGCAAATAGGTTAAAACACCACCTAGAAACCAATAACCTACTCTCTATAAATCAATGTGGCTTTCGGAACAAACGGTCCACCACTGACCAACTTCTCAGATTGGAAACAAATATCAAACTCACTTTTAACGCACATAGAAAAACCGATCGCAACCACATAGCGGTTTTTCTAGACCTAGAAAAAGCGTTTGACCTAGAATGGACCAATGGACTAATGGCCAAATTAAACCAATTTGGAATAAATGGACGCTTGTTCAACTGGATTGGCGATTTCCTCACAGGCCGGAAATTTACCACAAGAATAGGCAACACCCATTCGGAAGAATTTTCACTTGAAAATGGAACACGGCAAGGCAGTGTAATAAGTCCCCTACTATTTAACCTAATGGTAAACGACCTTGACGTCAATGCAGCCTCCACAAAAATAAACTTGTCACAATTTGCAGATGATAGTGGCATATGGAGGAATGGAAATCCTGCCAATAACACAGTAGTTAAAGAAATCCAGCAGAGCCTAGACAACATAGGCAGATGGGCGGACAAATGGGTTTTCAAAATATCTCATGAAAAAACTGTGGCATTCATATTCATCCCCAAATGAAATAACAGCCTAGTCTATCCAAACTTCTATATACAAAATCAATTAATCAAATATGTAACAGTAGTAAAATTCTTAGGAATGTTCTTTGACAACCACCTCACATGGAAACAGCACAATGAACAAGTCACCCAGAATTGTAACAAAGATCTTAATTTACTCAGGAACATCACAGGGACTGACTGGGGATCCAACCAGAAAACCCTCCTCACGATATATAAAACCCTAATTAGATCAAAACTGGATTACGGATGCCAAGCATATAACTCGGCTAAGCAACCTGTACTACAAAAACTTGACACTATCCAGAGAAAAGCCTTACTATTATGCACAGGAACACTCCCCTCAACATCATTAGAAGAACTACAAACACTAACAGGAGAACTATCCTTACAATTACGTAGGCAAGAACTGCTCTTCCGATACTCCATTTGATTAGATACCCACCCAGACAACCATCCCACCAAAATAGCTATAAATAAGTGTAAAGTTGTCTTCAAACCCAAAATCATACCCACCACACCAACTGGCAAAGTAATCCTTGAACTAAGAGAAAAGATACCTCTACTAAAAGAACAGGTAACAAACAATACAGACCAGAACAAATCACCATGGTTACAAAAACCACCAAGGATTAACACTGAAGCTACCAAATCAGGCAATAAAGGAGGACACAAGGAAAACTTACTAAAACCTGTACTGGTAAACGAAATCAACCTAAAATACACAGACTATGTTAAAATATATACTGATGGATCAAAAACAAACAACCCACCAAGAACAGCAGCAGCAATAGTCATCCCTGAATTCAATATACAAATGGGATCCAGATTACCTGACTATTGCTCCATTTACACCACTGAATTCTGGGCTATGCTTGAATCACTACAATGGATCAAAGACAACCAAATACCTAAAGCAGTCATTATAAGCGATTCCCTAAGCGTTATCAAATCGATCCAAAATCGCAATACACAATCTAGGGAACAATTCCTTGACAGAGCATGTCAATTAATCGACGATATCACCACAGCACATCAATCAGTCGAGCTCATGTGGATACCATAGCACATTGGAATCTCTGGCAACGAAACAGCAAACAAAGCTGCACAAACCAAACTAGGAGATCAAAACTCTATCAAGCTTAACTATAGCTCTACAGAAGCACTAAGCTTCGCACAAACATATATGGACCAAACATGGCAAGATTTTTGGAACTTCTCCACAAAAGGTAAAAAGCACCATGAAACCCCAAAAAACGTAGATAGAAACATACAGCTACCTAAGGGTACCTATTTAGAACAGAAAACCATAAATAGGATAATAACTGGAAAAACTAAACTAGCAAGCAGTTTTGGAAGGTTTATAGTACCCAAGCCAGCAACCATTAACTGCTTTAACTGCCATACCACCGAAGATCTACACCACGTATTCAATATATGCCCAAAATATCAACCCGCTTGGAAAATATTTATCAAAAACCAAACAGAGATTGGATTACCACACACATACCCAGAGTTACTTATGGACTCTAATAAAAATAAACAATCAGCATATAAAAATATAAATAAATTCATAGACTCAGCAGGACTTATGAACAAAATATAATTACTATCTCCACAAAACCAAAAGACCCAGTAACTAGCTAAATAAATTTAGAAGCCACCACATAAAAACCCATAACATATCATTACATTTTATAAAAGTATTAATAAATAATTCACTTACGAAGCACCTATAAAAAACTAAAAAAACCGCAAAATCGGATGTCCTAGATGTCCTTAACGAACCGAGTAATCAGCTAGGACTCTGGTCCTAGATGTCCTTAACGAACCGTGTAATCAGCTAGGACTCTGGTCTCTTGCTAAATAAAGTATAAATAACATTCAATCTCTAAAAACATTAATAAATAAATAACTTAAAGAGGCAATATCTAAAAACTTATAAATAACATAACGTAGGAAGCACACCCTAAACACCTCGACTAGTAATACCATAATAACCTTGAAAATCTCTCTTCATGCATAATTTCTACTAAGAACCTCTATAAACAGCATAGAACATCCCCCCCCTTTTTTTAAGAACATTTTGAAGAAGAAAAAACAAAATTGAAAAAAAAAAATCGCAAGAAACACCAGGCAAATGCAACAAGAAACCAGCGATGTAAAGCAATCAGGACCGTTCCCGAGCTCTCCTTCCCACTAATGACAGCCAACCTTTACACTGTAAGGGATCTTTATGGACCCACAGATTGAGGCCAAAGTATCAGGGTTCCTTGAATCCATAAAAGCCTGGGGGAGATGGCACCATTCCCTTCCCCAGGAACAACTAGCAGACTGCGGTGCAGTCAGAAAAAAGTGGCACATGCACAATAGTGCGCATGCCACTATAATTAAACTCAACAACAAAAAGTACAAAGCTCATGGCCAGTTGAGCCAATGCTATATAGGTACATGCCCATGTAATGTTGTGTCAGCTGCAAACATGTTAGTAGTGGCCACCACAATATGATATGATAAATTACTGCTGTACAGCAGAAAGAGTAATACTCCAAGAACTGATCCTTGTGGAACACCTGTTTTGAGTTTCTTGACTGAAAGTTTAAAATAGAAACCTGCTGTTGTCTGCCTTCAAGATAGGACTGAAACCAAGTTATACTTTCATGGTTAACTTGATATATATTGAGTTTTTTCAGTAGAATTTGTGACTAGTATGGCCAAAAGCCTTTGCAAGGTCAACAAACACTGCACTTAATTGGTGACCTTGGTCTATTGCTGATAACTAATCATCCACCATTCTATTTTGTCTAGTGTGTATGACTGTCCTTCATGAAACCCTGATAGTTGTGAAAGTGGTAAATAAAAAGATTCCAGGTGATTTCTAACTTCGTTACAAACACGTCATTCTATCATCTTTGGAAAAAATTATAAAACTGATAAAGGTGTTTAGCTATTCATAGAATTATCTCCCTTTTGTGTATTGGAGTTTCTTTTGCCAATGTTACATTCCTTGAAAAGAAATACCTGAAGAATTATTTACACTGAAGATATACACAAGTGAAGATGTAATCACTTGAGAGAAGGTTTAGAAATTTAGCATTTATATAATCTAGACATGTATCTTAACACAAGAAGAACAGTGCATCAGGCCTACTTTATATCCCCAACCCTGCAAACAGAGGAATGCATCGGGCCTATTTTACATCCCCAACCCTGCAAACAAAGGAATGCATCAGGCCTATTTTACATCCCCAACCCTGCAAACAAAGGAATGCATTAGGCCTATTTTACATCCCCAACCCTGCAAACAGAGGAATGAATTAGGCCTATTTTACATCCCCAACCCTGCAAACAGAGGAATTAATTAGGCCTATTTTACATCCCCAACCCTGCAAACAGAGGAATGAATTAGGCCTATTTTACATCCCCAACCCTGCAAACAGAGGAATGAATTAGGCCTATTTTACATCCCCAACCCTGCAAACAAAGGAATGTATCAGGCCTATTTTACATCCCCAACCCTGCAAACAGAGGAATGAATCAGGCCTATTTTACATCCCCAACCCTGCAAAAAGAAGAATGAATCTGGCCTATTTTACATCCCCAAACCTGCAAACAAAGAAATGCATCAGGCCTATTTTACATCCCCAACCCTACAAACAGAGGAATGAATCAGGCCTATTTTACATTCCCAACCCTGCAGATAGAGGAATGAATCAGGTCTATTTTACATCCCTAACCCTGCAGATAGAGGAATGAATCAGGCCTATTTTACATCCCTAACCCTGCAGATAGAGGAATGAATCAGGCCTATTTTACATCCCCAACCCTGCAAACAAAGGAATGAATCAGGTCTATTTTACATTCCCAACCCTGCAAAAAGAGGAATGAATCAGGCATATTTTTACATCCCCATCCCTGCAAACAGAGGAATGCATCAGGCCTATTTTACATCCCCAACCCTGCAAACAAAGGAATGAATCAGGCCTATTTTACATCCCCAACCCTGCAGAGGAATGCATCAGGCCTATTTTACATCCCCAACTCTGCAAACAAAGGAATGAATCAGGCCTATTTTACATCCCCAATCCTGCAGATAGAGGAATGAATCAGGCCTATTTTACATCCCCAACCCTGCAAACAGATCATGCATCAGGCCTATTATACATCCCCAACCCTGCACACTGAGGAATGAATCAGGCCTATTTTACATCCCCAACTCTGCAGATAGAGGAATGAATCAGGTGTATTTTACATCCCCAACCCTGCAAACAGGGGAATGAATCAGGCCTATTTTACATCCCCAACCCTGCAAACAAAGGAATGAATCAGGCCTATTTTACATCCCCAACCCTGCAGAGGAATGCATCAGGCCTATTTTACATCCCCAACTCTGCAAACAAAGGAATGAATCAGGCCTATTTTACATCCCCAATCCTGCAGATAGAGGAATGAATCAGGCCTATTTTACATCCCCAACCCTGCAAACAGATCATGCATCAGGCCTATTATACATCCCCAACCCTGCACACTGAGGAATGAATCAGGCCTATTTTACATCCCCAACTCTGCAGATAGAGGAATGAATCAGGTGTATTTTACATCCCCAACCCTGCAAACAGGGGAATGAATCAGGCCTATTTTACATCCCCAACCCTGCAAACAGAGGAATGAATCAGGCCTAATTTACATCCCCAACCCTGCAAACAGAGGAATGAATTAGGCCTATTTTACATCCCCAATCCTGCAAACAGAGGAATGAATTAGGCCTATTTTACATCCCCAACCCTGCAGATAGAGGAATGAATCAGGCCTATTTTACATCCTCAACCCTGCAAACAGAGGAATGCATCAGGCCTATTTTACATCCCCAACCCTGCAGATAGCGGAATGAATCAGGCCTATTATTTATTCCCGAACCCACAGAGAAATGGGTGCATCAGGTTTTTTCTATACCCCCCCACCAAACCCATTGAGGGAAGGGTGCATCAAGCCTATTCTACATCTCCAAACTTTAAAGTTAGGGGTACATCAGGCTTACTCAGACTTATTGTACATTCTAAACAAGCATGGACGTGTGCATTAGACCTATTCTGCATTCCAAAACCCTCAGGGGAGGGTTGCATCTGGCCTATTCTTCATCCCAAAACCCACAGGGGGTAAGAGTGCATCAGGCATATTCAGGATTATTCTACATCCCCAATCTTCTGGGGGATGGAGGGGGGGGTGAGGGTGGAGGATGCATTAGGCCGTATTCAAGTATATTCTGCATCCACAAACCCACAGGATGGTACATCAGACCAATTCTATATCCCAAACTTGAACCCAAACCTGCAGTGTACAGCGGTCCTATTCTATATCCCAAACCTGCAGTGTACATCAGGCCTATACTATATCCCAAACCTGCAGTGTACATCAGGTCTATTATATATCCCAAACCTACAATGTACATCAGGTCTATACTATATCCCAAACATGCAGTGTACATCAGGTCTATTCTATATCCCAAACATGCAGTGTACATGAGGTTTATACTTATCCCAAACCTGCAGCATATATCAGGCCTATTCTATATCCATAACCTGCAGTGTACATGAGGCCTATACTTATTCCAAACCTGCAATGTACATCAGGCCTATACTATATCCCAAACATGCAGTGTACATCAGGCCTATTCTATATCCCAAACATGCATTGTACATCAGGCCTATTCTATATCCCAAAACATGCAGCATACATCAGGCCCTATTCTATATCCCAAATCTGCAGTGTACATCAGGCCTATTCTATATCACAAACCTGCAGTGTACATCATGCATATTATATATCCCAAATCTGCAGTGTACATCAGACCTATTCTATATCCCAAATCTGCAGTGTACATCAGGTCTATTATATATTCCAAACCTGCTGTGTACATCAGGCCTATTATATATCCCAAATCTGCAGTGTACATCAGGCCTATACTATATCCCAAACATGCAGTGTACATCAGGCCTATTCTATATTCCAAACATGCAGTGTACATCAGGCCTATTCTATATCCCAAAACATGCAGCATACATCAGACCCTATTCTATATCCCAAATCTGCAGTGTACATCAGGCCTATTCTATAGCACAACCTGCAATGTACATCAGGCCTATTATATATCCCAAATCTGCAGTGTACATCAGACCTATACACATCCCAAACATGCAGTGTACATCAGGCCTATTCTATATTCCAAACATGCAGTGTACATCAGGCCTATTCTATATCCCAAAACATGCAGCATACATCAGGCCCTATTCTATATCCCAAATCTGCAGTGTACATCAGGCCTATTCTATAGCACAACCTGCAATGAACATCAGGCCTATTATATATCCCAAACCTACAATATACATCAGGCCTATTCTATATCCCAAATCTGCAGTATTCATCAGACCTATTCTATATCCCAAATCTGCAATGTACATCAGACCTATTCTATATCCCAAATCTGCAGTGTACATCAGGTCTATTATATATCCCAAACCTGCAGTGTACATCAGGCCTATTATATATCCCAAATCTGCAGTGTACATCAGGCCTATTATATATCCCAAATCTGCAGTGTACATCAGACCTATGCACATCCCAAACCTGCAGTGTACATCAGGCCTATACTATATCCCAAACATGCAGTGTACATCAGGTCTATTATATATCCCAAAACATGCAGCATACATCAGGCCCTATTCTATATCCCAAATCTGCAGTGTACATCAGGCCTATACTATATCCCAATCATGCAGTGTACATCAGACCTATACTATATCCCAAACATGCAGTGTACATCAGGCCTATTCTATATTCCAAACCTGCAGTGTACATCAGGCCTATTATATATCCCAAACCTGCAGTGTACATCAGGTCTATTATATATCCCAATCATGCAGTGTACATCAGGTCTATTATATATCCCAATCATGCAGTGTACATCAGGTCTATTATATATCCCAATCATGCAGTGTACATCAGGCCTATTATATATCCCAAACCTGAACAAAATTTGTGATGATTACATCAGGCCTGTTAACTGTGCATTTATTTTTTGTCCCTTTCAATAGTTCCATTTTTTCCCTCCTGTTTTGGTTTTTCTACTTTTATTTACTGGACCAATAACATCAAATATTGTAGAACTATACCCTTTAGTGACTATAAAAATATAAATACAAAATTATAATTTATCAGAGATAATTTGAGATTTATAATCAGGAAAAATATTATTGTAAACAGACTATACCATTACCCTCAGTTCTGGACCATAGATACACGCAATTCATGACTTGCATGTGTTATTTCAAAGCAATTTCTATGCACACCTGAAGGCACGTAGTGTACCTGTTTGCATTTAACACAGACTCTGGGGGTCTGTTTATTTACATTATTGTAGCTGTGTGGGCCTATATAAAGTTTAAAAGTACATGAATAAATTGTGTCTGCCAACAGATATGCATTTGTGTTAAGTCTGCATATTGTCTTGAAATAAGTACTTGAATACAAAAAAGTAAAGTTGTATATTTTGCAATAAAACATTTCAAAAGAATTATGTTACTGACTTTCTTATAAAAATTACTCCTACTATGCATCTACTGCATAAAGGGAACAATATTACTTGTGTGTGTACACACATGCATGCACAATCCTGGTTATACAGTTCCTAATGGACGCCATCTAGAATAAATGCTAATGGCAAATAGAATTGCCAATACCAAGAATAAATATGCACGATGAGATAAAATGTATAAAGAGAGAAGTTGCAAAACCTATTAGCATAGCTTACACAGAAAACCGTAGCAGAAGAAAGTAAAATCCTTAAAATAAAAGGAAATTATTTTCCTTCACATGCCACGCTTTAAAATAAAAATCCAAGGCTTCCTCAGCTGCAACATCATTAGACTGGTCCCATGGCAAATGCGTAGCTTTTTATGTTAATTATATAATAATTTCCAACAACTTGTACAATATATACTTTAAATCTGAGCAATGCCTTCTGAGTATTTGAAATGACCCAACCCTCTGCAATACCAACTAGCACACTGGCTGGTAAACACTAGTACAATGTGACAACACTCTGCAATACTGACTAGCACACTGGCTGGTAAATGCTGGTACAATGTGAAAACACTCTGCAATACTGACTAGCACACTGGCTGGTAAATGCTGGTACAATGTGACAACACTCTGCAATACCAAATTTCAAACTGATTGGTAAATGCTGTTACAATGTGACAACACTCTGCAATACTGACTAGCACAATGACTGGTAAATGCTGGTACAATGTGACAAGAATATGCAATACTAATTTTCATACTGACTGGTAAATGCTGCTACAGTGTGACAACCCTCTGTAATACCAACTAGCACACTGGCTGATAAATGCTGGTACAATGTGACAACACTGCAATAATGACTAACACAATGGCTGGTAAATGCTGGTACAATGGGACAACACTCTACAATACCAATTTTCATACTGACTGGTAAATGCTTCCACAAAGTGACAACCGTCTGCACTACTGACTAGCACACTGGCTGGTAAATGCTGGTACAATATGACAGCACTGCAATACTGACTAGCACAATGACTGGTAAATGCTGGTACAATGTGACAACACTCTGCAATACCAATTTTCACACTGGCTGGTAAATGCTAGTACAATGTGACAACCCTCTGCAATACCAACTAGCACAATTAGTGGTAAATGCTAGTACAATATGACGAATTCCTTCTGAGATAATGTCATGTGCTTTATGATATTTATGCTGTACTAGTGACTTAATTTTTATTACAGACTCTAGTTTTGAGATTACTTTTGAGAATTAGTATGACCTACCAGCAGAATTAGCACTGCAAATCCAGGATCAAAGCATGACTATGGGGACAATCCCGCTACTGCCATTGATGCCGTCTCTTACACAAGGCATAAAAAACTGTACAATGGGATACCAGCATCTAATGGAAGGTTAAAAATAACCTGCAATGGACTGGTTTATAAAGGAGGAATTGGCTTTATTCAGGGGTATCTATGCACTCTCATATACATCACACCATGTACACCAGGATGTAGTCTCAGATACAACACACCATGGACAATAGGATGTAGTCTCAGATACATCACACCATATACACCAGGATGTAGTCTCAGATACAACACACCATGGACAATAGGATGTAGTCTCAGATACATCACACCATGGACAGACACTAGGATGTAGTCTCAGATATCATCACACCTTGGACACTAGGATGTAGTCTCAGATACATCACACCATGGACACTAGGATGTAGTCTCAGATACATCACACCATGGATAGACACTAGGATGTAGTCTCAGATACATCACACCATGGACAGACACTAGGCTGTAGTCTCAGATACATCACACCATGGACAGACACTAGGCTGTAGTCTCAGATACATCACACCATGGACACTAGGATGTAGTCTCTGATACATCACACCATGGACACTAGGATGTAGTCTCAGATACATCACACTATGGACACTAGGCTGTAGTCTCAGATACATCACACTATGGACACTAGGCTGTAGTCTCAGATACATCACACCATGGACAGACACTAGGATGTAGTCTCAGATACATCACACCATGGACACTAGGCTGTAGTCTCAGATACATCACACCATGGACACTAGGATGTAGTCTCAGATACATCACACCATAGACAGACACTAGGATGTAGTCTCAGATACATCACACCATGGACACTAGGATGTAGTCTCCGATACATCACACCACAGACAGACACTAGGATGTAGTTTCAGATACATCACACCATGGACAGACACTAGGATGTAGTCTCAGATACATCACACCATGGATAGACACTAGGATGTAGTCTCAGATACATCACACCATGGACACTAGGATGTAGTCTCAGATACATCACACCATGGACACTAGGATGTAGTCTCAGATACATCACACAATGGACACTAGGCTGTAGTCTCAGATACATCACACTATGGACACTAGGCTGTAGTCTCAGATACATCACACCATGGACAGACACTAGGATGTAGTCTCAGATACATCACACCATGGACACTAGGCTGTAGTCTCAGATACATCACACCATGGACACTAGGATGTAGTCTCAGATACATCACACCATAGACAGACACTAGGATGTAGTCTCAGATACATCACACCATGGACACTAGGATGTAGTCTCCGATACATCACACCATAGACAGACACTAGGATGTAGTTTCAGATACATCACACCATGGACAGACACTAGGATGTAGTCTCAGATACATCACACCATGGATAGACACTAGGATGTAGTCTCAGATACATCACACCATGGACACTAGGATGTAGTCTCAGATACATCACACCATGGACACTAGGATGTAGTCTCAGATACATCACACCATGGGCACTAGGCTGTAGTCTCAGGAAGTCTTTAACCTTAATAAAAAGGTTTCAAATTAAAACAGAACCATACCTTATTTCACTCTGGTGGATGCTGTCTCCCAGCTTTATGGGAGACACACTGACAAAACCTTTCACAGCAAAGACTGATTTTCCTTACCTATAGAGTCCTATAACTCCTTGTAATTCATGACAATGCAGAAATGTGAAGGAAAAATGTATAGATGGAACCAAACGCAATAACAAAACGAAATATCTTCCCTGTACATTAGAGTCTATAATGAAGTTACTTACAAAGCACAGAACTTGAGCTCTAACATTTTCAATCATGAATCTAGGTGTGTGCAACTGCAGTTCCACTTGTAACTAGGGCAACAAAGTTGTAACCAAACAGTTTGGATGCCAAAAATCAGAGTAATTTTCCCCACAGGTTATATGACGACTGACTCATAATCTGAGTGGCTGTAATTTGCCTTATTGTATATTTCATAAACTGAAAGAATATTGAAAGTGTAAACAAATAAAGACCAAATATTTCCTTAGTGCTGATCCAGCAATGGTAATAAATCTTCTGGGAATGAACATACTCAAAATGTTAAAAAATTTCTAACCTAAATAAATGTTTTTTAAACATTCATAACTGAAAACTTTATTTAAATCCCAAATATATGATTCCCAATTTGATAGTTTTATTCTCCAAAATGACTGGACAAAGCCCATTTTCCAATCATGGATATCCAGAAAAATTTCTGTAACTTTCCCCATTGGAACCCCTCCTTTTCCTGTTAATGTGCTGTCTGTATGAAATGATCCACCTCCTTAGTAAATCTCCATTCCTATCTCCTGACTGCTCTTGCAAAGTCAAAGCATGTGAGTTTCCCCAACCTAGACTGCAACACTGTTGTTTTCTTTGTCACATGCAAAAATATAGACTTGCTGCTAACTGTCATACACATTCTATAATCTAAATTGCAAATAAACTTTCTGGGCATAACAAAAGGTAAGACCCTGAGAAAGATACACACCAACACACAGACAGAAACAATATCCAAAAGGCAGCCTGATGTGAAAAGTACATGTAGATTTGCTAAACTGTTGCCAAAAAAAATGTTTACTATGCAAGAATATTACAAAATTAACAAATCTGGCATGAAATAAGCTTTCCACATACATATCAGCTTAATAAGAAAGAAAAAAATGCCCCCCCCCCCCCATTAGCACAAGACTCCAAATGCTGTATACTCAGCCAAAAGGCTTTGGGAACTGTGTCAGAATGTTGCTCCTACATGATCCAACATGGTGGAAAGGTTTCACACTTCACAACAATGGCTTCTGAAGTTACCAATGCACCCATCCCACCTTAAGACCCCCATGAGCTTACCAGCTGCTGAAGCTTTTAATGCAACCATGTTCTAATTCATTTGTCTCCCTGTACTGCCTACCAGCTCATTAACAAATGGTCAAATTAGTGGGCCATTTATTAACTACAGGCTGCTGTAAACTGTGCTGATGATTCCCACTATTTCATAACAGTGTAAATCCTTCCCTCTAGGGAGAAGGAACTGGTACTCTCTGCTCTACATGGCAGAAAAAGTATTTTGAAGACATGGCAGAAAAAGTATTTTGAAGAAGTACGTAGTTTCACCTTCAAGAAAAAGAATCAGTTTAGAAGCTTTCTGAATCCACAGTTATAATGGCATTATATTTTTAAACAAGAGTTCCTTGAGGTGACTGATGTTACTCACCCAAAATAATTTAAATGAATCCATGAAAAGTCAGTTTCTTCTCTCCTTTAAACTGTTGAGCATTCAAATCATTTTCGAAGTTTTTGTAAAACTTCAACACATCAAATCTGATAAAACCTTTTTTCCTGTATGTTTGAGTTAACAAGTGCAGTATAAAAATCATTGTTATAGCCTTTTACCTTCAATATATCACATATCTGCCTGAGCACAGTAGCGTGCTAAACAAAAAATGTTAAAATCCAAAACCCTTAGACATGGTTTAGCTTTGAAAAATAAAAAATTAATTAATCTTCAAAAACACCCACACCCAACCTCAATATATGCCCGCCCATAGCCTGTATGCATAAAAATAAATCATTCCTGCTTTGAGCTCATGCAAAACTGTTCTTGGGGCAGCGTAAACAGTAAATTGTCATAGAGGCAATTAAAATGTAAGACAGTCTGGTATCAAAATCACCTCTTCACATGGCAGTGGATACAGTTCTGACAATGTCAATGTTATGGTTGGCAGGAACAATTCAGTTCTGATCAGGATTCACTCAGTAAAATTTGAACAATATTAGCCACCAGTCTATAATCAGTGTAATGATTTGTAATGGACTAAGGACAGAATTTTGGTGCATTTTTGCATAAACTGTGATTAGGCAAATGTTTACATATACACGTATGTCTGTGGTGATGTTATATATGACAATGCTAACTAGTTTTAGTTTGCAAGTATATTAAATGCTTTAAAGAAAGCAGATAAGTTATTTTCTTTTATTCAAATTTTAATTTCTCAATCATTTTCTACCGGACTTCCTATCAAAAGGGCTTATTGGACAACATCACTCTTCTTGGGAATAAAGCAGGTATGTATCATGGATATAAGATCAATCAACTCATATTGTCAAGATAAACCCACATGCTATGTTTAATCCATAATTAATTTTGCTATAACAATTCCATGTTACTGAATTGGCATCATTCAGTGTATTCTGGAGATAAATCCACTAACTGGGAGTAAAAAAAACCATCAGCATGCTAAATTGCATTGTTTCTTTTGGGCTGTTGATCTAACATGACTGTGTTTTGTTCCGAAAATAGCCTTGCATGCATGACTGAGAGGAATTATACATGAAAATGACGATATGAGTCCATGAAAAAGTCCTCAATGCTGTAAAAATCCAAGGCAGAAATGTGCATTCATGTTAATGACTATGTCTTCTACATCTATGTTTTCTGAAAGATGGACATCTATATCCATACTGTATATGATTGGCATGATCTTTGTGAAACATCTGACTAGCTAGCAGACCTTACTGTACCTGTATATGGTGAGTCTGATTTCCTTTCTACCAATGACATAACATGTGCTGCTGAACCACACCATGAAGCCATCATTGACAAGTCTAACCTTGGTTTCAGCAGTGTAACTGGTATCGGCAGCATCATTAAGTACAAGTTTTCCATCAATTTCCAAAGAGACCTCATACTGGAGAAAATATCTAGACATGTTATGCCTAATTCAATTCATCTCTCTTTATCAGGATACTTTGCCCAGTACCAAAAATATCTAAGACAAATTGATATACCAATATAGCATGTCTAAGCTGAATATGGTATTAGGTCCATCTTTGAATCAAGCCATGGAGAAACTTGTTTATTGGTTCATTTAATACCTTTTGCAACCCATCCACAACTGTAATTCACTTCCGACTGCTGCAGACAGTTAGAATCACTGAATCGGTGCTGGCTTGTACCAACTTGGCTTGAAACTGCTGAGCAATTTCGTTGACGATTTTACTGACTGGAGTGGACACTGCTGCCATGGACAGGAACACAACTGCTTTTTAGCTGCAAACGTGGAACCTTAGGTTGTCAAGTCACAAATTTTTGTAGTTCATCTCCAATTGATTTGACCACATTCAATCCCAGATTTTTTTACTTAGTCTACAGCAGCGCTTTCATGTGACCAATGACCTGTATTCCAATTTGTTTTGCAAGTGATGCAGCACTGTGGCATGGAAGGTACATGAGTGCCGTTGGAGTAAACAAAGGCAAATCACCCCCCAGACATACATTCTGAGAGAGCCGGAACAATATAAAGCCTTGCAACATGATGCCTGATGAACCTGAATGGCAGCTGATGAGCCTTGCAACGTGATGCCTGATGAACCTAAATGATAGCTGATGAGCCTTGCAACGTGATGCCTGATGAACCTGAATGGTAGCTGATAAGCCTTGCAATGTGATGCCTGTTGAACCTAAATGGTAGCTGATGAGCCTTGCAACGTGATGCCTGATGAACCTAAATGGTAGCTGATGAGCCTTGCAACATGATGCCTGATGAACCTGAATGGTAGCTGATAAGCCTTGCAACGTGATGCCTGATGAACCTAAATGGTAGCTGATGAGCCTTGCAACGTGATGCCTGATGAACCTAAATGGTAGCTGATGAGCCTTGCAACATGATGCCTGATGAACCTAAATGGTAGCTGATGAGCCTTGCAACATGATGCCTGATGAACCTAAATGGTAGCTGATGAGCCTTGCAACATGATGCCTGATGAACCTGAACGGTAGCTGATGAGCCTTGCAACGTGATGCCTGATGAACCTGAACGGTAGCTGATGAGCCTTGCAACGTGATGCCTGATGAACCTGAACGGTAGCTGATGAGCCTTGCAACGTGATGCCTGATGAACCTGAACGGTAGCTGATAAGCCTTGCAACGTGATGCCTGATGAACCTGAACGGTAGCTGATGAGCCTTGCAACGTGATGCCTGATGAACCTGAACAGTAGCTGATGAGCCTTGCAACGTGATGCCTGATGAACCTGAACGGTAGCTGATGAGCCTTGCAACATGATGCCTGATGAACCTGAACGGTAGCTGATGAGCCTTGCAACATGATGCCTGATGAACCTGAACGGTAGCTGATGAGCCTTGCAACATGATGCCTGATGAACCTGAACGGTAGCTGATGAGCCTTGCAACATGATGCCTGATGAACCTAAATGGTAGCTGATGAGCCTTGCAACGTGATGCCTGATGAACCTGAACGGTAGCTGATGAGCCTTGCAACGTGATGCCTGATGAACCTGAACGGTAGCTGATGAGTCTTGCAACGTGATGCCTGATGAACCTGAACGGTAGCTGATGAGCCTTGCAACATGATGCCTGATGAACCTAAATGGTAGCTGATGAGCCTTGCAACATGATGCCTGATGAACCTGAAAGGTAGCTGATGAGCCTTGCAACATGATGCCTGATGAACCTGAACGGTAGCTGATGAGCCTTGCAACGTGATGCCTGATGAACCTGAACGGTAGCTGATGAGCCTTGCAATGTGATGCCTGATGAACCTGAAAGGTAGCTGATGAGCCTTGCAACGTGATGCCTGATGAACCTAAATGGTAGCTGATGAGCCTTGCAACGTGATGCCTGATGAACCTGAATGGTAGCTGATGAGCCTTGCAACGTGATGCCTGATGAACCTGAATGGTAGCTGATGAGCCTTGCAACGTGATGCCTGATGAACCTGAATGGTAGCTGATGAGCCTTGCAACGTGATGCCTGATGAACCTGAATGGTAGCTGATGAGCCTTGCAACGTGATGCCTGATGAACCTAAATGGTAGCTGATGAGCCTTGCAACATGATGCCTGATGAACCTAAATGGTAGCTGACGAGCCTTGCAACATGATGCCTGATGAACCTAAATGGTAGCTGATTAGCCTTGCAACATGATGCCTGATGAACCTGAACGGTAGCTGATAAGCCTTGCAACATGATGCCTGATGAACCTGAACGGTAGCTGATGAGCCTTGCAACGTGATGCCTGATGAACCTGAACGGTAGCTGATGAGCCTTGCAACGTGATGCCTGATGAACCTAAATGGTAGCTGATGAGCCTTGCAACGTGATGCCTGATGAACCTGAATGGTAGCTGATGAGCCTTGCAACGTGATGCCTGATGAACCTGAATGGTAGCTGATGAGCCTTGCAACGTGATGCCTGATGAACCTGAATGGTAGCTGATGAGCCTTGCAACGTGATGCCTGATGAACCTGAATGGTAGCTGATGAGCCTTGCAACGTGATGCCTGATGAACCTGAATGGTAGCTGATGAGCCTTGCAACGTGATGCCTGATGAACCTAAATGGTAGCTGATGAGCCTTGCAACATGATGCCTGATGAACCTAAATGGTAGCTGACGAGCCTTGCAACATGATGCCTGATGAACCTAAATGGTAGCTGATGAGCCTTGCAACATGATGCCTGATGAACCTGAACGGTAGCTGATAAGCCTTGCAACATGATGCCTGATGAACCTGAACGGTAGCTGATGAGCCTTGCAACGTGATGCCTGATGAACCTGAACGGTAGCTGATGAGCCTTGCAACGTGATGCCTGATGAACCTAAATGGTAGCTGATGAGCCTTGCAACGTGATGCCTGATGAACCTGAATGGTAGCTGATGAGCCTTGCAACGTGATGCCTGATGAACCTGAATGGTAGCTGATGAGCCTTGCAACGTGATGCCTGATGAACCTGAATGGTAGCTGATGAGCCTTGCAACGTGATGCCTGATGAACCTGAATGGTAGCTGATGAGCCTGATGGCATCAGAGGATAGATTAACCTGCATCATGGTCATGAACCTGTGTCTGTCACAATATGTTATTCTGCACACAGAATTTGTTTGGAAATATCTTTGGGCCAACCAAGAACCATTCTCAGTGATGAACATCCAATATTAAGATTCAATGGATAAAAGAGCTGAGCGTGGGTCTGTGTTCACATATGCTGATTTTAAGATCATTTTTGGTCAGCATCAAAACTCTTCTTTGGACCTTAGTAGTGATCACATCAATGTTGTTTGCACCTGTGTGAAGTTCCACAAAGCTCCAAGTTAAGCCACTCTCTGGCAAGAACATGAAAGTTATTCATGTCAAGGCCTCCAAATGTTGATTGGATTTTAAGCCAACCATAATACACATGCAACGATGCTAATGTGGTTTTGAGTGTGTGGGATTGCCCTGCGGTGTTTTCCAGTTTCATAGACAGGATCATAACCATCGAGGTGAAGTTTGGGGTTGTACTTGCAGTGCAACATGCTGCATAACAGCATTCATTTCACAAAGAATGAGAAGCATCTCAGAACTCGTCATCAGTGTTGTACACATCACTGAATGTCTTGATGAGTCATGTATGGGCTTGCAATATGTTTCCATCCAGGGTATGACTGGTAAGCAATCGCTGACAAATTGATGTAGATTTACTGCTGACATACGGTGTGTTGTTGCTCATGTAAACTGACTCCATAGGGGTTTCCAACCCATCCATTAATTCATCTATAGATTCGCATTTGTACCCCAAGTGCTTCAGCCATCAAAGCTGTCTCACATTTGTGTCCATCATTACTGATTTCTTTTCCACATATGAATGGCTCCTGCGGAAGTGCCTCCAGCGGGGAGTCTTCACCATCCACGTCCATGAAAGGCATATCCTCCTCCAGAAATTCTTTTATATGAACCATCCTTCATTTAAAAAACCAGACTTTTAATTTCAATACAACAATGGGTCTTTCTTAGTGTTATTTGGCAAAATATTCTTTGTCTGAAATATATACACTATGGCCAGCAACCTATGTCACAACTCTGCTACCGTTTTAGATACAATTCAAGTAATTGGGGGCAAGTTTCAGTTAAGTCTATCCTTAAAGTACTCAGTAAAGTCTATATGGACTGCAAGGGCATATTACGGGTGTGCAAAATATGGCTCGTGGGCTGGATCTGGCCTGTCTGACATTAAATTGTAAGGTGCTTTCATTTAGCATAAATGTGTGGCTTGTGAACACTTACAAAAATTTCTTGGAGTGGGCCCCCCTGTGAAAAGAATCGCCAACCCCAAATATATAACATGGAATGTGTGGGTATTTAAAGTGTTATTTTAAAATCTTTGATTTCACAAACATTGTAAGACATCCAATGTAAACTATCTCCCGAACGTTATGTCAAGTTCGATTTACCTACTTTTAGTTTATCATGAAAAAATTGTTTTTTGTAAGATAAAGGCATAATTAATATACAAAGTCACTGAGTCACTGGTCATAATCTAATTGATAATAAACCCAACATATCATAAATTTGCATAAATGTCACTTCTTACTGAAACAGTCCAAGATCTTGAAGATATAAGCATCTATTTAACTTGAAGCATGTATTTCAAGTTCGATCAAAATCGGATCAAAGATGAGATTTCCTGAATGGTGACAAACTCACCCATCAGATGCAAAATTATATCATTGCTATATATGACTCTTGCTCTTTAACAAACCCATCCTAGATCTTTGTAAGACAAGCCTGTGATTCCCAACCCCCAGGTTACAACCCAAATCAGGGTCATGAGGACTTTCTCTAGGGTCACCAGGAGTTTCTTTTGAGGGTGGCAAACCTTACCAAACTGTGGAAACAGGTTCACAAGACTCATAGAAACTATTTTTTAGGGTCATAGTACAAAAGGTTGGGAACCACTGAGATAAGCTTATATATTTCAAGTTTCATCAAACATTGACTAAGAACTAAGGATTCCCGAGTGGCAACAAGCCTAGCCAATCAGATGCAAAATCAATTCATTAATATTCATGCATTCTGCTTATTATCAAACTTGTACAAGAGCATGATGATATAAGAATATTTTCTAAGTCTGAGAAAAATGGAACCAGAAAATTTAAGTTCAGCCAATTAGATGCATGGTCACATGATTAACACATGACTCGTTATTTAAGTCTGGAGATTTTTTATAATATAAGCACATATTCCAAATCTGGAATGAGAAATCTGACTTCCTGAATGATAACAAGGTCAGCCAATCGGATTCAAGATCATCTCATCAACGTGCATGGATCTACCCTGTATCAAATCAATCCAAGAGTGTGTGTGTGTGTGTGTGATTCAGATTTTTTAAAGTAGCTTCAACAATTTTTCAGTCATATGTCTGCATTGTAACAGTTTATAGTGATGTCCAGAATTGGGGCATCATGCCGCAGACATGTAGCATGATGTCCCACCCAGTCACATTATCCCGACACCAGGCTGACCAGTCCTAACACTAACCTCTTAATGCTGAGCGCCAAGCAAGGCAGCTGTTAGTACCATTTTTGTAAGTCTTTGGTATGCCTTGTCCGGGGATTGAACCCACGACCTTCCGCATCAGAGGCGGACGCTCTAACCACTAGGCCACTGGAGTGGTTTCCAAGATCTCGAAGATACATGCCCATATTTCAAGTTTAATCAGAACTGGATAAGAAACATGACTTCATAAGGGGTAACAAGATCAGCCAATCAGATGCAAGATCACCTAATTAGTATCTAAGGATCTAACTCATTATCAAACTCATTTAAGATCTCCAAGTTTAATCAAAATCTGTCAGAAGGATGGCTTTCAAGTTTAATCAAAATCTGTCAGAAAGATGGCTTCAAGTTTAATCAGAATCTGTCAGAAAGATGGCTTCAAGTTTAATCAAAGTCTGTTAGAAAGATGGCCTTCAAGTTTAATCAAAATCTGTCAGAAAGATGGCCTTCAAAGTGATATCTAGCTCAACCAATCTTTCAAATCACCTCAATGGCATATGTGGATGCAGAAATAAAAAAATGGACAGACTGAATGACAAACAGATGACAACATCATAGCATAATACACTCAGCTAACAGTGGATGTATCACACGTGTTTAAACAAAGAGTTCCTTAAATTGCAGAGAAAAATGAACTGGATCATTGAACGTGGTCTTCCATTAAATGAATCATGGTGACTTTGTAGATATACTGTACTCATACAAAGACTGTAGCATTAACATCTCATGTCAAATGTGATAAAACAATAAAGAATCATCAAAACCTTATGTGCAATTAGGAAGTCACTGATCCAAAGAAATTATTGAAAAACGTTAAAGAAAAACAATGTTTTTAGTGCTGTAATTTCTTGCAAAACTTCAAATAAGGTAATCATATTTCATTCTAAAAATGTGGGCAAACATATTTATAAAAGCCTACTCTGATATCATTAAGTATATAACCATTTCTTTACTGATTACTGGTCATTTTGTAAAAAAATCAGTCATTTTTGTAGGGAGAATGGGTTGTGGATGAGGTTTTAAATTTTTCATATAAATATTTAAAACACTTGATTAATGGATATGAATGTTCTGGAGTAAGTAAATGGGAAATTTTGAATGATTCTTAAATATTTTACTGGGCCATATTTTTTCTACCCATGAAGACCCTGAATGCAAGTACCATATTCTTTTGGATAAAACCATAATTCTTTTGGATAACTCCATTAAATTTTTATTCTGTGTAAGAGATGAGTCATTTACATCCTCCCTGCTAAAATGTTTCTTTAGTTGTCTTTTTAATTATCTCAAAATGCATCAATTTATTGTGATCATAAATTTTCAGACGAGGATGTATAAGATTCAGTGTGGCATGGTCCTACTGTATTTATTCAATGATAAGCACACCCACCCATATTTGGCACAATATCTGCAATATTTGCAAAGGATATCTTGGGCTATAAGACCAACCCCAACTTTCCCCACAAATTTATTAGACTAGTCCAGCTGGTCTTATCATGGAAAAAATACTTCAGTCTTGTCCTGTTCCATACTGTAACAAATTCTGTACCAAACAAGCACTTGTCAAATGAACTATAATGCCCTTTATATTTTGAATACTAGCCTCAGACATTTGGTCCCTCCAGAAGCAGGCTTGTTTTCGGCTTCACTGTGATTAGGACGATACTGATATATGATCATCTTGAAGTTAGAACACTAGACTGGTACCAACATTCCATCCAAAAGATTCCAGGTCCAACTCTAAGTGAGGGAAAGAACAGTCATTTCCTAATTAACTCTCCTTCATAGGGCCAAACATATTTCAATATCAGATATAAGCCTGGTCAGGAACATGGAAAACCTAGTAACCCATTTAGTAGCACAGAGAAGGAAATATAGTAAGAAAGTCATTTGGAAGACTCCCCACCTTTATTTCACCACCATCACCAGCTATTTATATGTATTTTATTGTGAGATACAAAACTGCATTTAAGTTTTGTTCCAACAGATGGAAAGTAGTCTAATATAACACTGGGATAATGGCCTTGATGCATTCTTGCACCAAAAAAGCTATCTATTACCCCAACTTAGTACAAACAGAATGCAGTTTTGTATTACAAATCCTCTTTTATGCTTCCTAAATATGTTTAGCCTCGACAAAACTTAAAACGAACTAGGACAAATAAAGTTTGATTCAGTGGGCCTAAGAACAGTGATGAGCTGAATCAGTGAAAATTCCTAAATAGCACCAATCTCATGGAAATATGGACAAAACATCAAATGCCAGAACAATCATGTAAGATAAATACAGCATGCAATTAGGAAGTCCATGGGCTCCTGGCATTCAGCAAGCCATCTGGACTATTGGACTTCAACATAAGGTTGCACAATGAACTACTGGACTTTAACATGATGTAGCCCAGATCCAGCATACTCGAAGCCCATTTACCCTTGGTATTCAGCAGCCCCTGGATTATTTCACTTCAACATGAGGTGGCCAAGAGTGGACTCTTGGCATATTGCAGCATACTGTATTACCAGACTTCAACAAGAGACGACCAGGAGTGGACTCTTGGCATATAGCAGCATACTGTATTACAGTACAACCCTGCTATAACGCAAATTCAGATATAACACAGTCGTGTCGTGCCTCTCTAATTTCCTTTCATTCATTCACACATGAAGAAAAAAAATTTGTTCAAAGTACTTGAAATGGTGTGGATAAAATATTTATTATCAGTTCTGAGAAAAATCATGTATATGAATTTAAATAAAATACAATTGTGGCATGGTTCCTGAAATTTTGTACCCAGAAAAATACTGTTTTTAAAAGTATGAGAAATAGTGTGTAAAACATTTATTATCATTTTGAGAAAGAGTTCGCATATTAATTTGAACATAATACCATCGTGGCTTGGCTTCTGAAGTGTAACAATTTCACCAGGTTCTTGAAGTGTTATGCCAAAATAAACAGATGCCACT
The DNA here is from genome assembly GCA_028554795.2 of Sinohyriopsis cumingii. Lineage (NCBI taxonomy): Eukaryota > Metazoa > Mollusca > Bivalvia > Unionida > Unionidae > Sinohyriopsis > Sinohyriopsis cumingii. Next base: position 134,142,197 of record CM068824.1, read on the forward strand.
AGACATACTTTTTAAGAAATGGTGAAATTTAAAATTGTGGAGTCATGCAACCAGACTGACTTTGCACTTTGCACAATGATTATTATAGTAGTTTTCACATGTTTTTTTTGATATTCAAAATATCTGAAGTAAAAGTTACATGCACACTGAAAGCATGTGTTGACTGTTAATTATTCTTGCAGTAGTCATTCAAATGAATAAGCGTACAAGTGTTAATTACTGGGAATTTACAATGGATAAATATACACAGGGATATGAGAAATTTTAGCAGTATGAAATTTGTACATACACCGTTCATAGACCCTGGAACGTAATGAACCATATATGTGCTTTGTCTTTCTTAACCTAAATTTTCTATTAATTTTTCCCATTGAATTCAGACACAATGATCTGTGACAAAATTATTGAATAGTTTAAATATGTATGCAGTTTTTGCACTGGAATTACATTTATTATGGAATAACTTCATGCCACGAAGGTACGATATCAAACGGTAAGTAAACAATGTTAATACTCTTTTCATGCTATATATTAGATAGTGAATTCAGACACAATGATCTGTGACAAACTTATTGAATATTTTAAATCTCTGTGCAATTTTTTAATGGAATTACATGCATTATGGATGATCTGCATGCCACGACGGCACAATAGTAAACGGTGTTGATACCCTATTCATGATATACACTAGACATGAATGCTTGTATATGTGCCAACAAGTTGTTCTCTGAAAAAAGTAAAATATTGTGAAACCACGCATTAACACGACCCCGCTATTTATGCAATCCAATTTTTTGGACCCCAATTATCGTGTTATAGCGGTGTCACACTGTACCTAACTTCAACATGTGGTGGCACAAACTTTTGTTGGATATTGAATTAACAACAATGGAATGAATGATACTAGACAGTGTGCCATATGTTAGGTTCGGACTTTAATGGACTTTCTCTTCAATGGAATATTAACACCATTGTGTAGAAAAAACTTCCTTTTAATAATCTTCACAAAACAGTAACAAGTATTGACAATAAACAATGAAAAAACATGAAAATGTACAGTTTTCATGAAAAGATTTCTAGTAAACACAATTTTGACATTTGTGTTGTAGCACCTGACCTGACTATAAAATGCATAAAAGAAGCCTATTGCTTGCAGTGTTTGCAGTTGATTATTATGCAATGAGTTTACACCACACAACTTCAAATTGCTCTCAGATTTAGACTCACAGTTATATAATTGATTATCTACAACAGCACTTAAAAAAGCTCTTTGACTGACTTTGTGCAATCATATCTTGAATTGTTTCCTTCCTAAACTTCAATTAACTTATTCTGTCTTCCTCTTTGCCCTTCCACGCCTTAATTTGCCCTTGCACCAATTGTGGGTGGCAAAAGGAACTTGTCCCATTTACCTGTGCACAAAGCAAACTCAACTGTTAACAGCAATGACTTGTATCTGCTGTCACACAATTCACTGCCCAATCCAAGTTAAAAAATTGTTCTTCCTAATCATAATTGCAAGAAAAAAACTCTTAGACCCCATCTACTAATGCATTGTGTGATGGCAATTCTCAGTCTATTCTTTTGACAGTAAGTTATAGACAGGATGAATAATACACTTAACTTGAAAACGGTGTCATTAAATCAAAATAAGGTATGACTATCCGCCACTCGTGGGATTGTGGTACTAAATTCAGCATGCAAAGGTGATTTATTCCATTTATAATTACTCCAACGCCATAACTTAAAATATATATTGGACGGGGTAATAACAATTATCAGATATGCAATGTAAAAAGTCCTCTACAATAATATTAAATCGTTTTCAACTTGAGATGTGACACAAAGATTGCTAATGGTTTTATAGCTGCATAACAAAGCACGATTTTGTCTGAGCAGTGTCAACATCTCATATTTCATGACTATACAGGCAGCATGAAAGTTTTTGAGAAACTATCTTGGTAAATGCAAAACTTACATGGTGAGTTATATGAAATTGTTAACCAAGACCAGCAGGCAACCTGAACTGAGAGATAGACAATCAAACAGACAACATCAAATAACAGACTGCAATCTGTGTGGATGCCCTAAAGTCACTGAGTGGTCTCAGATGTTTGCTTTGACAGATCACTGACATATCACAGTTGTCTGCATAGAATCAAGTCAATGACTTAGCATTTGTGGGTATGTGAGAAAGCTTGCCAGTACCTTCCTGTGGGTCATGGTTCTGCCTGTATACTTCCCCCTACAAATATACTGATCACCATCAATAGTCTGTCATGTGCTGAAAAATGGTGTTAAACTCACAAAGCAAAGCAAACCAATCTGTGCCAAATTGAGCCGAAAATCAAACAGTCTGCATATACCAGTGTGGTTGCATCTTTACAGCAAGTCTGTATGTACACCAAACTATTGGCAGGAAATCACATGCATTTGCATATTTCTTGCATTTTACAAAATTCATTTCTAGTATGAAACACAAAATTGTATACATATTATTGCATATATGATACTTAACCTGGGACAATCAGCTGATATATTCCTGGAAGAAAAGCAATACTTCAACTGCTTGATTTGGCTTTTTACAAACACTGTGGCTCAAAACTAAATTAAAATGACATAGCACAACCATCATAAAAAAGCACACATTACATGTATGTATGGGGCTTGTTTTTTCATTGTGCAGCGTCGTATAAGCTCCAGAAAAGCCAGCAACCTCATAGAAGGCAGATGCGATTTAATCAGCACCTGACGTCATATTTTTTGATGTTTCACCATGGATGACTTCAAAGTGCACGCCGCCTTTTAAACTGCCAACAAATATTTTTCAAGGAATGGCTCACAGAGTAAATTTTCTAGGATTTTCCTTTAATACGGTTGTGAACAGCCCATTATTTATGTTTTGTTGCACTAATACTATCCCAGTTTTGATTGTGAAGTTAAATGTACCTTGAATCCTTTTATTCTCTTCAAAGAAAAGCAAACTAGAAAAAAATAGAAAACCAACATATTAGGCTGATTTTCCACAGTATCTGACTTACAAGTCTCTCTCTTTCTCTCTCTCTCTCTCTCTCTCTCTCTCTCTCTCATTAAAAATATTGGCATAACAAACTCCAGCCAATATATTAAAATATGTATTTTAAAAAATATTCTTGAATTTTCATTTTTCATAAAACATGCCAAAACACATGTAAACTGATAGGTGCGTGAACTGGATAAATGCCAATTTATGACTGTCAAGCAATTCTCCACATTCAGCTAATTAAAACGTGCATTACAATTAGAACCATAACAATTACAGGATAGTATGTTGGATAATCAGCAAGCTATTCCAGCCATGGAAGTCACGAGTAAGCCAACCAAGCAAGTGATCAGTTCCTGAATTGAAAATAAAGGCCAGGTTTGCATTTTGTTTATTAAGCATGTCATGAATTTTTAAGCATGTTATGAAAATCATTTGCATCTTTCTGTTTCATAACCAACGAAAATGATGGTCATGTTAATTGTTTGCTTGTTTAGCAAAAACTGAAAATATGAATTATCCATATCATAAAACATGAAAGAAAGCGAGTACGCAAGTCACATGACCAAGGTTTACTGTTCATTCTGATGTGAATAAACAAGCTCCCCATCCCCACATTCAAATACTGTATATACCTGCTTATAAGTTGAGTTGAACTGCAACCAACATAGATCTTGATCTAGCTTCACATAATGAACCAGTAGATCAATGTTCTACTGATTGCACAAACACGTAACAAACTGGACAGACCAAGATCTGGGTCAGTGCAGTTTGCAATAGGACTCAACCTGTATACAACATTAATTTCAACATTTGTAACTGATAAACAACGAATAATTCACCAACTACTGAATTACTGGCTGAAATTCACCAAGTTTGAGAAATAACAGTGTGTAGTTTTACACACACACACACACACACACACACACACACACACAGAGTTGTATATATTTTGTACAGTTTAGTCTCATGAATGTGACAGATTCTTTGCACCAAAACTGAACCAGTTGACCTCCCCACCGGTATAGCTAAAGTAAGTACACAGTCATATCTGCAGACATGACATACTTGTGCAAATATGCCTCGATCTCAGTAAAATTTCTGAACAAATTAAAAATCAAAAACTGATTCTAATTAAAGTAAAATAAAGAATAAACACAATCAATGATGAATTTTCACATTTTATTAAATTAATCACACTTACCAAAATGTGCCTTGCACGTGTATCCAGACACTGCATTCCACTTATAACATTTTTTATGTCAATATTTTTAAACAATAATAAATTTACTTCCAAAAATAAGAAATCAAATTTATCATACATATCATAAGGTTATTCCAAGTGAGCCAAAAGTAAAACTATTAGCATGTGGGAGTCTGCAATTTCTTTGGGGGAGTGGGAGTCTGCAATTTCTTTGGGGAGTTACGAAGGGGTCCTCATTCTTGTAAAAGTAGGGAACTATACTGAACCAGTCAAATGGATCAAATTGGGTTTAAAGTTTCATGTTAATCCTCCACGTAGTTTAGGAGGAGTAGTGATAACAAATTGTGCTAATGGATGGATGGAGAATGGAGGACAACAGACCATCCCATATATACTTTTCTTTTCTATGACCAGAAGAGCTATAAAAAATTTTTTTAATAAAAAAACACAATGAACCCAAAGCATTTATGTGAGTCATTCTGATTCTTGATTGAAACTAAATATTCATTTTTCTTTGCAAAGTAGTTCCATCCTACTTCTGAACTATATTATATGTGCTGTAATATCCTTCCATCATCTGTGTCGCTCTTATAGCTTTACACACCTAATCCACAAGTGCCAATTAAGTATGGAAATTTGATACGAGCTAAAAAAAATTGAACAATAGTTTTATTTCTCACAAAACTTGTATTATATGGATCCAGCCTCTTCCTGTGTTGCTGTACTGTAAAACACCAACCAAACTTACCTAAACCTGAAAGATTATACCATAACAGATACCTGCTCCATCTTTCTAAAATAAAATTTTACAAAATAATAATAATAATAATAATAATAATAATAATCATAATAATAACTGTACCCATGAAAAGGACTGCCCCACAATGAAATCATATTCCAATATGCAAAGAGGCACACAATAATTATTAATTGCTGTTCCTTAGTATGGAAAATATAAAACATTTTGATCTGTGTATGCCACTGATCAGAGCCTGGAGTAATGATGTGTGCCATTTGCTAAGCTGTGCCGTACACAGAACTTCATTAGAAAACAAAATTTTGGAGAAGATTCATGGGACACAACTCTTCCAAATGGTGACATGGAATATGGAAAATTCAACTCGTTCAAGGTTTCTTCAATATGAGGTGATAACTGGTTGATATAAAGGTGATAACTGCCTAATATAAAAAGTGACAACTGGCTAATATAAGGTGATAACTGGTTGATATAAAGGTGATAACTGCCTAATATAAAAAGTGACAACTGGCTAATATAAAGGTGATAACTGGTTCAAATGCAATATTCCTTAATAAAGTTATGCTGCGGAAAGCAAGTTAGGAAGATAGACAATCATGGGTCACAACTCTTCCAAATGATCATGTGGAACACATAAAATTAAACCCTCCAAGGTCCCTTTAATATAAAACTGGATGTCAAAGGACTATGTGAAATAAAGGTTGTTTTCGGCACTGATTTTCACGACTCGTTATCCACGTCTTTTCTTTAAGTTACATTTCAAGCTCATCTACAGTCATTACGTTGATAAATTTCATTTCATACAAAAAAACGAACTTTAAACATGGGTTAGTGTTGGAAATTGCAGAATAAATGTCGCATTTAGCAACTTCATACTCCTAATTAGATGAATGCAGTCTTACTCCACGAGGAAATTTTAGCAGTCTACATATTTCTCTGGAGAAAACTTGTCTTTTAAATATCATCTTGGGGCAAGGCTGTGCGAATACCTAAATACCAAAAAAATTAAAAACTTTTTACTGTCTCCAATGCATTGGCATTTTCTTGCTGTTGCACCATTTGTAACCAGTCTCCACCGCATGTAAAGAAATAGGGACTGCAGCTTCTACCACATTTTATTCTAGTCCTACCAGTACTGAATTAAAAATATTCAGAAGAAAGAACATAAAAAGATAGTTTAAGCAATCTTGTTTCATTTTGTCTTTACATTCTTTATCCTTTCTGAATTTTGTGTACATGGCTCTTTTTATTCTTTGTCGAAGAGGCACCAGCAGGGATAGTCATATATATCAAATGGTATTTTATTGTTTAAGATGCCTGAACATTGCCAATTCATCACGTAAATGATACCATTGTTTAAGATGCCTGAACATTGCCAATTCATCATGTAAATGATACCATTGTTTAAGATGCCTGAACATTGCCAGTTCATCACGTAAATGATACCATTGTTTAAGATGCCTGAACATTGCCAATTCATCACGTAAATGATACCATTGTTTAAGATGCCTGAACATTGCCAGTTCATCACGTAAATGATACCACTGTTTAAGATGCCTGAACATTGCCAATTCATCACGTAAATGATACCATTGTTTAAGATGCCTGAACATTGCCAATTCATCATGTAAATGATACCATTGTTTAAGATGCCTGAACATTGCCAGTTCATCACGTAAATGATACCATTGTTTAAGATGCCTGAACATTGCCAATTCATCATGTAAATGATACCATTGTTTAAGATGCCTGAACACTGCCAATTCATCACGTAAATGATACCATTGTTTAAGATGCCTGAACACTGCCAATTCATCACGTAAATGATACCATTGTTTAAGATGCCTGAACATTGCCAATTCATCACGTAAATGATACCATTGTTTAAGATGCCTGAACATTGCCAATTCATCATGTAAATGATACCATTGTTTAAGATGCCTGAACATTGCCAGTTCATCACGTAAATGATACCATTGTTTAAGATGCCTGAACATTGCCAATTCATCATGTAAATGATACCATTGTTTAAGATGCCTGAACACTGCCAATTCATCACGTAAATGATACCATTGTTTAAGATGCCTGAACACTGCCAGTTCATCACGTAAATTATACCATTGTTTAAGATGCCTGAACATTGCCAGTTCATCACATAAATACCATTGTTTAAGATGCCTGAACATTGCCAATTCATCATGTAAATGATACCATTGTTTAAGATGCCTGAACATTGCCAATTCATCACGTAAATGATACCATTGTTTAAGATGCCTGAACATTACCAGTTCATCACGTAAATGATACCATTGTTTAAGATGCCTGAACATTGCCAATTCATCACATAAATGATACCATTGTTTAAGATGCCTGAACATTGCCAGTTCATCACATAAATGATACCATTGTTTAAGATGCCTGAACATTGCCAGTTCATCACGTAAATGATATCATTGTTTAAGATGCCTGAACATTGCCAATTCATCACATAAATGATACCATTGTTTAAGATGCCTGAAGCTCTATCATAGATTCTACTTGTGGTGCAGTTTTGCACATAAATGCACACTAAAGTAAAACTTGTTATTATACATAATGTCAAAGCCAAAAAATTTAAGAACATTTACGTTAATCTTTCTTCCAGCTGTAACAATATTAACATGTTGTTTTTAAAGTAGACCTGTACTACAAGAAAAAGATCCTTTCCAAATGTGCTATAAAATATACACTGTGTCTGCTGCATAGGAAATGTAAAAACTTATTTTCACAAAATGTTTCAAAAATAATTTAAAAATGGGGAAAAGTGTTACAATAGTTAGCAATGACAGATTGTTGTGCTGAAGCACATGTCAACCTCTCAGTATATACGCTGAAACCAACCCCTATGCATTCAAGTGCTTGATAGCTCTGTTGGTAGAATGTCCCAATGCCAAACATACAACCAGGTTTGAATCTTGGTGAACTTTGGGTTTTTTTGTGCTATTATTTTAATAACCTTCTGAATGTGACTAATACCTCCATCATTATCAATTTACAGATCAGAAATTAAATGATTACTGAATTTTCAAAATCAAGTTCAATCAAATAAAACATTTGAGAAAGAAAAAACGTGGAAAATTACTGCTATATATGTGAATAAATTTATGCAAGTGCAAACTTTAAATGTGTTACAAATGATGGTATTTTGAAAGGTAATGGGTAGAAAATATTTTGGGTATTTTTCTAACTTACTGGGGTAGTGTATGGATGAGTGGGTTCAGGTCCTATCAGTGTTTCGAATTGCTGTTGACCATAATTTTTTCTTAAAGAAAAAGAAAGTATTTTAAGCTTTGTTTAAAGCATTTTTCAAGCAACTGCAGATTATTAAAGTCTCTTTTTGCGGGGGGGTACGGGTGCAGATACCATCTCACAAACCTTATTTCATTTCTCTGAGTAGGTCGGATGGGATTTATAAAAACTGGATCAGAAATATGGCTTCCAGAAAGTAAGATACTCATCCAAATCAAATCCACGATTGTCTCAGAAAAATTACTGGATCCTGCTCATTACTGAAGTTGTCCAAGATCTTTATGATATAAGCATATATTCCTCGTTTGGTCGAAGCTGGATCATCAATAACTCCTCCAGTGTCATAATAAGTTCAGCCAATGAAACGCAAGATTATCTCATTACTCATTATCCAAGAACACATCCAAGAACTTAATCAAGCTCGGTCATGTAAAATCTGCTGAAAATATTAGAGTATCTCATTCGGCCCCAATCCCGCCTGTAGGCAAGATGTGGCTGTACCCTATTTCCGAGCTCTGCAGCATCAAGGTCATTTATGATACACCAACGTGGGTCGTATTACAAAAAAGCAGACAGATATAGCTCTACAATGATACCAAATAATCTGGAAGTTTTAGTTGCACTACAAAATACAGAGGGAAATACCTCACTTTGTGGACCCACTTTTGTTTCATTAAAAATTTGCTCGTGGTTGGAATGCGATTGTATGTCCGGATTTTAGACCCTTTGACCTCAGATCTAAGGTAGACTGGTCTGAACTGCACACAAACAGGTGAACCTTTGCAAAAACTAGGATAAGGTGGGCATTTGGAATAACGAGTGATCTCCATAAGAAATTGATGGGTCCATCAAGCAAAAAAAAAAGATTTTTTTTTTTACCCCTTTGCTCATACGCAAGAAAATAACCAATGGAAAATAACGTTTCTAATACAACTAGGCATTAGTCTCATGGACAATCTGTTGAACGCCAATGTATTACAATGTATTCAGAAATAGTCCTCGAAAATGTCTTTCCAACTCGCATTTCAGGCAAAAACGACAAAAACCTCTGGGGCCGAATTAGTTAAAAAGAGATATCATAAGCATATATGTGCTTCTAATGGATAATGGAAGTTAGTATTTTAATACTAGTGATGGGAATTGGTCAGAAATTCATAATCGATAATCGGTTTCACTTAACCAATTGATAATCGATTATAATCGGTTACTAAGAGCAAATTTTAATTTTTGTTTGTTATACAGTTATATCTTTGATCAATAGTTCAAGATGTTAGTAAATGTACAGGAGTAATCTCTTTTAATGACATGTATACTTTAACCTGATAATAATATTACATTTTTGTCTATTGTGTTGTGTGTTATTTTTGTTCTACATCTTTGTTAAATGAACGCAACATTTTATGGTTGATAAGTCATATGCAACTGAAATACTGCTACAATCCCCCAAAATCCTTTCATTCATATGTGATGTGTCTATAATTTTAAGTGTAGAAGGACATGTTATTCTTGTTTGTCATTGTTTACAAATACTACAAATAATGTTGCATTTAAAACTGAAACAAATCAACAAAATGTGTTTAAATTTATTAACTCAGCTATTTTAACAACTTGGTCCTGTAATAATGGCTATATGTTCTTAATTATGAAATTTTGCACCTATGAAATACATGGTTTTATATTTGTAGTTGTGAAGGGAATTAATAAATTTCAGGTCAACTTTAGTGGCTGGGAGTTTTACTAACCTTTGTGCTTTGCATACAACTAAAAAGTAGTCTCCCTTTACACATAATCGATTATGGAGTTTCACAATCGATCATCTTATTGGTTTGCTCAACCAACTGATGATCAATTATAATCGATAATCGGAACAACACTATTTAATACTAAACATGTTAAAGTAAACAGTAATTATTGCTATCTTCATATAATGTGCACTGTTTTGCTCTCCTAAGAGGGCCTCAAGGGAGAATAGTCCTTGACTAATGAGTCACCCTCTATAAATAAATCATTATTATTGTTAGTATTATTATTATTAATATTATTATTATTATTATTATTATTATTCAGATATAAGATCAGCTCATTAGATACATGTTCTCACTTATCCAAAATCTTAATGACGTAAGAATTTTTCAAGCTTGATCCAAAAATTGGATCAGAAATACAGCCTCCAGAGCAGGAGGAAGCTTGGCCAATCAGATGCAAGATCATTTAACTAATATCTATGGATATCATTCATTATCAAACCCATAAAAGATCTTGATGAAATAACTATATATTCAAAGCTAGAGTGGTAACAAGCAATTGTTGATGGATAGATTCACAATGCATGATGGACAACAGACACAGGGCCACACCATTTGTCCACCTGACTTTACAGCTTGTGAGCTAATAAACAAAAGTCCATCAAAGGGACAGACACTCTACTGGCCAAAAATAGTTTCCTGGAATTGAAGATAATACCATTTCTTCCTTTCAACTTCAGTGTTGAATCAAATCTGATATTCTTCTGCAATAACTAATTTTTTAAATTAGATGCAGTAGTGGACATATTGGTTGTTTGATTGGTACCAGTTTCATTTAGACCCAACAAGACATCATAAAAATCAATAACAAGATTGTCAAGATGGCTGCCATGGTGGCCATATTGGATATCAGATTGGTACCATTTCCATTTGGGACCAACTACACATCACAAGGTCTTTTGTTGAAGACACTTTATCGATATGACCAGCCATCTGGGAGAAGCAGCTATACGATTTTCAAGACAGCCTTTGTGGTGATCATATTGGAAGTCAGATAGACACCATTTATATTTATGAAAATCAAGACAATATAAAAATGATCAGCCATTCAGGAGTAGTTTTTACAAATTATTTTCAAGATGGCCACTGTGGAAGCCATACTGGATGACTGAGTACTATGGCATCCAGAGTGGATGTCATATCAGCACCATTTTCAATCAGGACCAACTAGATGTAATAAGGAATCTTCTGGTGAAAATCCCATGTCAATATGACTTTTAATTCTAGAGAAGCAGCAAATACAAGATTATCAAAATGTGGGGCAACATTAGATGTCTGAGCAGCATTATTAACATTTAGGACCAACTAGACCATAGTGTGTGTGTGTGTGTGTGTGTGTGTGTTTGTGTGTGTGTGTGTGTGTGTGTGTGTGTGTGAAGTTTGATGGCAATCTTCTTAATAGTTTTGGAGTAGTACTAATAATAACAAACCTATCCTAATGGATTAATTGGAAGACAGATAACAGACCAAAACATAAGGTATTTATTGCAACAAATAGAGCTAAAAATGAACTCACCCAAATAAAAACAAATAGAAAGCAAATGGTAATGAAAAAAAAATTGTGTTCAAACTGCTTGTGTGATATGACATTTCAGTTACTGCGTGAAGTTCAAACAGTTCTATTTAGGTATTTCCATCTATAATTCTGAATCTCAATATTTACCCCTTGTATTAAAAATTCCTGTAATAGAAGTTAAACATAAGAGAGAGAATAACCTATATAAACATTTATGTCGTGACTGTGATTTAGATTTTTAACATAGCTTTAACAATTTTTCCATCATATCACTAGGCTGATAAATCAGCCCTTCACCCATAATGATATTGATTTTCGAGGGAGGGGCTGATATCACATATTCATCAAAAGCTGCAATTATCTGCATTCAAATTTGGCTGCACACATCGGTGTACATGTTATACACCTACCGATATTTCTTGTGGGTGTACTGCTACTGTTGGCTAAAGGGTTCTTTTTGTAACATGAAGATTATATTTCCTGAGCAAATCATGTTTGGTGACTTGTAATTGCCTTGAATTAGAATGCTTAAGTTGTATGTAATATATTTTTGACATGTTTGTGAACAGTGGCAATGTTTCTTTGAAGTCAGATTTTACTGCCTATATAGAATACAAAGCATGAACATTTCAGTTGTTCAAGTGTAATTAATTTTTGAAGATGATTTAGTTTAGCTATCAGCAAAGCCCATGAAATAAAAGTTTCAATCACTTTGTTCACGGAGTTTTACTTTGTGAAGCACGCCAGCGTAACGATGAATACTAATGACACTATCATTACTTTCAAACCTTTTTGAACCCTACTGAATTTATATTTGAATTGTAGCTATTGCAACATTGTGTGACAATATTTTAAAAAAAGGGAAAATTTGGGGCATGTAGAAATCAGAGTCCAGGCTTGTGGAATTTCAGTCAGGTCTTGCGAGTTTATTTAAATCGCCAGCTTGGGGCCTGTGTCTAAAAATTAATAATTTTTTAGCACTGCTTTGGCTTCATGCAATCAACACAAAACCATCCATTTGGAAGTTAAAACAAGAGTCCCTTAAGTGTGTGTGTGTGTGTGTGTGTGTGATTTGGATTTTTAACATAGCTATAACAATCTTTCAGTCATATTGCTACGATGTCTGCAGTGTGGCAGTTCATAGTTACGTCTAGCATCATGACACAGACATGTAGCATGATGTCCCACCCAGCCACATTATCCTGACACCAGGACGACCAGTCCTAACACTAACCTCTTAATTCTGAGTGCCTAGTGAGGTAGCTGTTAGTACCATTTTAATCAGTCTTTGGTATGACTCAGCTGGGGTTCCAACTTGCAACCTTCCACATCTGAGGCAGAAGCTTTAACCAATTAGACCACTGGAGTGGCATAATAGTCTATGTAAATAACCCAATTTGTTTACGCATATACCACTTTCATTCTCTATTGCAGTGACCATGTATTTGACCTTTTGGCTCCAAAATTGATGGGAATCTTTCTTACATCCATGTGTAAGCCAGACCACAAAGTTTGGTCCTGGTCTGAGATGTGAAACTAAAATTGTTGTAAACAAACCATTTTTCTTCTTTCATTAACAGTGACCCTGTCCTCATATTTTGAAACCAAAATTGGTATGCTTCTCTTTTACCTCATGTCCAAGCCATCCACTAACCACTTAGGCCATCAAAGAGGTCCAAGAGTCACTTGAAGGGGATGATGCTCTACTGGGCAAAAAGAATTGCCAGGAGTTCAACATAAGACAATTTCTTCCTTTCCACTTCAGAGTCTTGAAACCATCTCTGATATTCTTCAGGATTACAAGCTATCACATTAGCTCCTGTGCTGGACACACTGGATGTAACACTGGCACAAATTTATTTTAGTACCAACAATACAATTACATAGGTTGTCTTGTTGTGAAACCCCCGATTCTGAGATGTCCTTCTATTTTGAAGGAGTAACAATAACAAGATTTTCGTGACGGTGGCCATACTGGACAACTGGCACCATTTCACCATGCTTGTTGTAACATGAATCAGTTGTAGCAGAGAGGTAATACAGGTGGAAAAAAGGCAACAACTCCAACAGAATTGGCCCTAAAATGCTGAAAACTTTAAAAGGTATATCTGCATGTAATAGACGTACCAGCTACCTAATGGCATCCATTTATGTGTAAGACTATCGCTATGCTACTTACAAGAATTGAGAACAGATGAACAGACAGACAGCGGCAAGAGAAAGAAAGGTGCTTATTAAAAGGCTCCCAGGGCACTAAATAGGCCATGGTACATCGTAAAGATACACTTAAAACAAAATCAAGGCAATAAAAAAATACTCAAATAAATTAGCAGTAATTTAAAACAAATCACGATACTGAAAAGGTTTACAATTAAAAATTACAAATACTACCCAAAAACGGTGACATTAGGCAAAAATAATCTGTTTAAGGACAGAACTTTTCTGCTGCTATTTACTGCATTAGTGGTCGCATCTGCTTAAAACTAACATGGGTTAACTATATATACTTCACCCGTCTTTTCATCATTTAATTGCAGTCACTGCTAAACACAGAATTTCCACATGAAATGTAGATCATTAAAATTGGAGAGAAAAACATCCACATCAAAAACACTTGTATTTGCCATTATGTGACAAAAAATGCTTTGCTTGTATGACATTACATGACATCTGAACTAAAGACAGGAAATCCCCAAAGAACACGGGTTGTTTTCCAGCCAAGATCTACAAACCAGAACGATTATGGGGTCATATCTCTGCGACCCTACATTCAGACTCAGTGAAATGTCTGTGCTTTCTCATCCTGAAAATGAATCTTACCGATTGTCAACAATAAGAAATTACAACGGACAATTACATAATAAACATACCTTACCCCTGGACTGGCAAAGATCTAAAATTCAATGAACAAGGCAGTACATTACGTGAGAAACTGCTTTGTAAAAATGAAGTGGGGTAAGAGGAATTGAAGATCACAATATTTTTATCAATCTGTTTTCCACCTGAATTAGATGAAATTCTCTGAAATATGCAAGTGTCACATAAAATTACACCAGCTGATTTATTTGTGTAGCATCAATGACTACCATTAAAAAAAGAAAAAAAAGGCCATTTCATCTTCAAGTTTCAAATTACAACCCTACTGCATGACAAAGAACAGGATTCACCTTACCTAGTAAGAACTTGATACCAAGGACTGTAATTAATTGTGTATAACACATACACATCCGTGAACATCATAGACCCAAATCTACCATCATATAAACTGAGTGCAAATCTGGGTCCCAACGCTTTTCTTAAAAGCATTAGGAACACCCCAATACCCTTCATCAAGCAAATGTCGATAACCACAACTTCATCTAAAATGCGGTTTGGAAAATCATGAAACTCTACTTCTTTTGCCCATGGTAAACACAACAGAATTTTCACTGATAAGCCATTGCAGTTTTTGTACCTATCATTATGATTTTGAGAGCACAATCCTTAATTAGCAGACATTCTGTATAATGGCAGAACTGGACTGACAGTGTCTGAAATTGGCTGTGCATCACACGCTAATAAACTTTACATTTCTACCTTCATTATGTTACTATACTCTCAATCTTTCTACAACTTTTTCTTCACTATTTGACTTTTCATTATTTATTATTCTTAAATGGCTAAATACAGACCCAAAGACTAAATAAACTGACATTGTATCATTATAAATTACTGCAAAATTGTGCAGAATTTTCAGTTTTAGTTATTGTGTTCTGACAATGTTATTTCTAATTGAACATTTATTTTCCCCAAAAATGATGGGCACTGCTGACTCCAGTTCCAGTCACTGAAGAAATACCCATTTTGTTTTACTGGGATACCAGATAGAATATATCATTAAGTCAAGGTGACCATTTTGGATTACATTTCAATAGTCAACAACTTAGAAGAATGAAAATTGACCATAACCAGTGTACCATTACAAAAAAACGTACACAAGTGGCTTTTCATGATGCTGTCATTCTTTCCTTTCCTGTTATAAATAAGATCCCATGATCAACTTTCAGCATTACACAACTATGGACATTTAAATTTTGTACAATAAGGTCTTACAAATCCTGTACAAAACTCTCCACAGCTCAGGGGCCAGCTAATCTATACATGTATAGTAGATGACAGAAACACTGGACAAAATCATCACATGAAATTTATCTACACATGTGTACTAGATGACAGAAACACTGGACAAAATCATCCCATGAAATTTAGGCAATGATGGTCATCCACTTTTTTCTGCAATTCACAAATGAAGATATTGATGGTTGTGTTAAAGTATTACAAATTTTCCTCCTACCTTAAAAAAAATCCACTTCAAAAGTCATTCCAGCTAGTGTTGGTCTACTGGCTCAAATTCATACTCAACTGTTGACATTGGTCAGTAACTATCAATTATAATCATTCAGGTAAAATGAAGCTTTCTGCATGATTCAAAGTAAACACTAAGTATATGTCTAATTATAAATATGACTGCCAATAGCAGTCCCTGTGGGGAAGGCCTACATTCTGGGCTTAAAAGTTACACAAGACAACAAAATAAAACAAAGCAGGAGCAACAGAGTTTACACTGGTATGTTGACAAAGAAATCATTACTGCTTAAAAAGATCTCATTTTAATTACAATATTAATTTTCAAAATCAACTTTTCTTTGAATGTTGGTATTTTTTCACACTTCAATTTTTAAACTTTAAATTAATATATTTATTTATTGCTGAAAACAGGTTGTATCTGCTTGAAATTATTTCCAAGAAAGTAACGTTAATATGAGCAACATATTAGTACTGCACTTTGGGGCAGGCTCCTATTCCTGATAGGCAAGTTCAAATCTCCAGTCAGCTTGCCCTGGGCAAGCCAACTTTTATAAAATTTGTAAAGTAACAATTCAAGGACAGAAACCCATTTGTTCTTCATAAAAGTTCTCTATGATAATTGCCAGTAAGGAGTAGGCTGTATCTTTAATAATGATGTCAGGAGTTTTGAAGCCTGCAAAATATTCTTTAGGTTTATTTTCTAAAACTCATTTCTTGATTTCAAATCCTGAACAACAAAAACTTCACTTATGTTCATATAATAAAGAAAGTGTGATCTGATATCATTCAGGTCACTTCTATTTATGCTCCCTAACAAAGAAGCAATATAATAAAGAAAACGTGATATAATTTGAGCCTCTTCTATGTTCCTCTAATAAAAAAAAACTTTGACATGATTATCATTTAGGCCACTGTGTATATATATATATATATATATATATATATATATATATATATATATATATATATATATATATATGTTGATGTAATAAAGAACACCTTACCTGATTTCACTCAGGTCACTTCTCTAAGAAAGAAAACTTGACCTGATATAATTTAGGTCACTTCTATCTATGTTCCTGTAAGAAAGAAAGCCTGATATCACTTAAACCAAATAATGCCAAATAGGCTTCAATAATTTTTCTTATTATCTGAGGGTTTAATTGACTATTTCTCTTTCTGAAACTTTTTTAAAGCAGCTTTCACACTGGGCACAGTACAAAAACCACACCATCTTTTGGAAATTCAATAAATCCTTGAGCTAGCAAGCTTTCCAAGTAGTACAAAACCACCTGTAAAATAGGGAAATCTTTTTCTGAAGAGATGAAAGCTGTCTTTATTGCTGAGGGACAATGATAACATACAAGAAATACAACAATGTCAACAAGTACATTTCTGTTGTTTATCTTTCCATGGCTAGATTAACATGGACCAGTTCTACTCCCTTGCACAAAGCACACCTTACATCAATTCAATTCCTTTAATCTCATGCCCAATCAGAATGAGGCTAGTTTTGTGTCTGGACCTGGTAATGTCAGCATGCATCACTAGATATGGATTGACGTTTTCAATTTTAATTTTTTATAAAGTTGCAGGCTCCTTACTTGTTGACTATGTGTCCTTGAAAGAAAACAGCAATTCTGGTGGCAGCAGTATGGATTTTGAAAGTGAATTTATTGGAACTGTTCATCACCTTGGCATGTTGTTCAACGATTATGGAAGCTATGGATTCATCAAACCCACATGTGCAGTGGCTGACTGTACTATAGTGTACAATGTGCAATTATCCACTGCTAAGTGCTAAGTGCTAAGTGTGTCTCAAGAGAGAAATAATACTAGAATAAATATTGTTACCTTCTATAGCCATTTGCTGTTTATGAAACAAAACAATCTACACCTTTCTGTAGCAAAATTAGTTTTTGACTCCTAAGCTTTCAACCTATTCACATGGTCTTCATCAAAGGAATTATGTCTGGACTATTGTCACATGATCATCTAAATGATGATCACATGACAAAACTCTTCTGTACAAAGTCAAAAGTTCGCATCCAGAATCACGGTTCAAATGTAATATTTCTACAATCTTCACATTATATTGGAACTCCTGCCACTGTATAGAAGAATTTTGTCACGTGAATTTCCTGTATTTTATTGAATTAGAAGATATTCAGTTATTAAACTTTTACTGTTCTCAAGCATTGAAAAAGACAATAACAACACAAGGTGAGTCATGCAAATCATATTAAAGAAAAAGGGTTAAATTAAAAAATGCAGAATTGATGCTTAATCAATTATTTAATTAAATGAATTACAAATTCCTAATAACTTAAGTAGGGCCTACCATATGTTCCACAACATGGTAACCAAAGAGGACCTTTCCAAAACTAATTTCTATAAAGGGGGAGGGATTACCAGCATATAATCGTAAGACACTATGAACAAAATGTAGCTTTAGATAGAATATTGCTAAAGGGTAAACTGCAAATTGGTTTTTACTTGCAACAAGCAATTTCGCTTTGGACACGTTATGTGTGATGCAACCATTAACATGTTGTCCTTGAAAAGATGACCATTCTGGGCCTGCAAGATGCACAAGTCAACCAATTATGTTTTACTGGAAAATTCTCCACTCTGTGGGAGGATGTACATGTAGTCACATTTAGGTAAGTTACTGCTACTATTAAATTAAGTTTTGATTTACAGGTATCCTTGATTTCTGACATGTCCAAACGGACTGGCTTTTTGACTGATTATAACACGGGCATTCAGATTTTCCACCAAGCCATAAGAAACGCATACTCAGTCTTGATCAATAATTGTTTTGACTGAAACTCATAAAAAGGTATTTAAATCGTCATACAGGTAAGATGTACACTGCAATGGGTTTGAAATGACCTTGCGACTTCCCTATACAGTACATGTGTATTAGGTAACCCCTAGCAAGGCAAGGTACCTAGGAACTAGTTCCTGCCTCAACCAAGTTTGGCAGTAGACCATTCTGTTTCATGGTAATGAGGGATCCCCAACAAACAGTCAAGACATTTTCATAAAGGCACAAGAAAGAAAAACTTAAATAATTCCCGCACAAATTGGAGTATATACAGTACTGGCTAATTTACTACTACACACAACTTGGAGTATATACAGTACTGGCTTTTTACTCCTAAATACAAACTGGAGTATATACAGTACTGGCTTTTTACTCCTAAATACAAATTGGAGTATATACAGTACTGGCTAATTTACTACTACACACAACTTGGAGTATATACAGTACTGGCTTTTTACTACTACACACAACTTGGAGTATATACAGTACTGGCTAATTTACTACTACACACAACTTGGATTATATACAGTACTGGCTTTTTACTACTACACACAACTTGGAGTATATACAGTACTGGCTTTTTACTCCTAAATACAAATCAGAGTATATACAGTACTGGCTAATTTACTACTACACACAACGTGGAGTATATACAGTACAGTCAAACCCGGTTATCTCGATTACGTCGGGGGTGTAAAAAAATCGTCGACATAACCGGGTCCCGAGATATCCGGGTTCATAAAAACCGGTAATTTTAAAAATGTCCTTGAGCATTACTCCTGTCTCTTGCTGGTGTTTACTGGAATCCCCTCCCACTGCATGTTACAATAAAATAAACAAAACGCTTAATTGATAATAAAATGAAATGAACTAACCTGGTGTTGTTATCATTTATTCCTTTTTTATCATCATAAGTAATTTATTAAAGAAAAAATATATCTATGAACTCCTTATATCACATGTAGCGTATGCATCCATTACTGTAGTGTGCATCACTTATGTCAGATAACACACGACGCATTTTTATAATTGATGTGAATATTGAAAAACAAATCATGTTTGGTTGTACTCAGAGGTTTGAATATGTTATCAGATTGAAAAATGGATCAAAGAAAATCACAAACGAGAGAGTGAGAGAGAAACATCCACCGATTGCTTTCAGGCACCCGCCATTCACGCATAACGCGGTGTTAGGTGCAAAATAACCAAGATTGTATTATATCCAGGTTAATATATGACAGTATCTCGCAGATAAAGATCAATGAATGTTTTTGATAGGTCTTCTCTCCCCGTTGACTATAAAAGCCAGTCAAATAGCTGGATGACAGGTGATATCTTTACCAGCTGGTTACGCAAGTTAGATCGCCACTTACAGTTTGAAAAACGAAAGATCGCATTGATAATAGACAACTGCCGTGCTCACCCACGTGTAGAAGGGTTACAAGCAATCACAGTGTATTTTCTTCCTCCCAATGCTACCAGTAAGCTTCAGCCACTCGACCAAGGAATAATTCAGGCTTTTAAAATCCATTATCGGAAAGCTTTAGTTTGCAATTATTTGCTTGCAGTTGAGGAAAAGCGATCCTATAAACCAACTCTGCTAGACGCCATCATGTATGCCCGTGCAGCTTGGAACAGTGTATCGCCGAAAACCATTCAAAACTGCTGGTTCCATTGTATTTTTCCGGAAATTTCTGATGAAGAATTTCACCAGCAGTGTTTAATTGCACAAGAAATTAAAGAGCCTCAATCAGAAATAGGTCTTGAAGCGATGGCTGATGAGATTGCGGACTCCATAGGCGTCGAATTAAGCGGGTCCACATGTTACTTCGGACCGAAACTTATGCCCGACATAACCGGGTTATCGACTTAACAGAGGTCGAGATAAGCGGGTAAAAAATAGCATAACAAAGAAGAATTTTTTCGGGACCGGACCAAAACGCTCGACATAAGCGGGTTGTCGAGATAACCGAGGTCGAGATAAGTGGGTTTGACTGTACTGGCTTTTTACTACTACACACAACTTGGAGTATATACAGTACTGGCTAATTTACTACTACACACAACTTGGAGTATATACAGTACTGGCTTTTTACTACTACACACAAATTGGAGTATATACAGTACTGGCTTTTTACTCCTAAATACAAATCAGAGTATATATACAGTACTGGCTAATTTACTACTACACACAACTTGGAGTATATACAGTACTGGCTTTTTACTCCTAAATACAAATCAGAGTATATACAGTACTGGCTAATTTACTACTACACACAACTTGGAGTATATACAGTACTGGCTTTTTACTCCTAAATACAAATCAGAGTATATACAGTACTGGCTTTTTACTACTACACACAAACTGGAGTATATACAGTACTGGCTTTTTACTCCTAAATACAAATCAGAGTATATACAGTACTGGCTAATTTACTACTACACACAACTTGGAGTATATACAGTACTGGCTAATTTACTACTACACACAACTTGGAGTATATACAGTACTGGCTCTTTACTACTACACACAACTTGGAGTATATACAGTACTGGCTAATTTACTACTACACACAACTTGGAGTATATACAGTACTGGCTTTTTACTACTACACACAAATTGGAGTATATACAGTACTGGCTTTTTACTCCTAAATACAAATCAGAGTATATACAGTACTGGCTAATTTACTACTACACACAACTTGGAGTATATACAGTACTGGCTTTTTACTCCTAAATACAAATCAGAGTATATACAGTACTGGCTTTTTACTACTACACACAACTTGGAGTATATACAGTACTGGCTTTTTACTCCTAAATACAAATCAGAGTATATACAGTACTGGCTAATTTACTACTACACACAACTTGGAGTATATACAGTACTGGCTTTTTACTCCTAAATACAAATTGGAGTATATACAGTACTGGCTAATTTACTACTACACACAACTTGGAGTATATACAGTACTGGCTTTTTACTCCTAAATACAAATTGGAGTATATACAGTACTGGCTTTTTACTCCTAAATACAAACTGGAGTATATACAGTACTGGCTTTTTGCTCCTAAATACAAATTGGAGTATATACGGTACTGGCTTTTTGCTACTACACACATATAACTGACAGCAGCAAACTTAACTGTAACAGCAAATTTGTCAACTTTTCAACTTAAATGATTTTGGTCCGAAGTCATGTGAGCTGGCCCATGTACATCTTATTGATGTGAATCAGACATCTGCATTACTGACTTAAAAAAAAAAAACAGCACAGTTGTGTAATGACTTCAAAGCTTGAACAAATGATGAACTGTACTGGAGTTAACTGTCGGAGGTAAGATCATCAGGGGTGGGGAGAATGGTTTGCAATTAGACTACAATTATTCCTGACAAAATCAATGTCCTACAACAGTTCACAATTTTTTTCTCCTCCATGAACACTGGTTGATTGATATATAAAGACTTGATTGACTTTCATAATCTATACCAAGTTCTTTATCAACCTACACATTGTCATTTGAAGATTATAATGAATCGAAATGGAGTTAATGTGGCTTTCCTAATCTATACAAAGTTCTTTATCAACCTACAAATTGTTATTTGAAGATTATAATGAATAGAAATGGGGATGATGTGACTTCCATAACCAAGTTCTTCATCAACCTACATATTGTCATTTTAAGATTATAATGAATAGAAATGGGGATGACTTGACTTTCCTAATCTATACCAAGCTCTTTATCAACCTACACATTGTCATTTAAAGATTATAATGAACAGAAAATGGGGATGATGTGACTTTC
Organism: Sinohyriopsis cumingii; assembly: GCA_028554795.2. NCBI lineage: Eukaryota > Metazoa > Mollusca > Bivalvia > Unionida > Unionidae > Sinohyriopsis > Sinohyriopsis cumingii. The sequence continues at coordinate 134,164,776 of CM068824.1, forward strand.
AGAATTATGACATCATGATTACCCTGACAGCCAGAGTTTTGAATTTCAGGGGATTTACCTAGTTTAAAGTTGTTCCCTTATAAGCTAATTTATTGTTTCATAACTTATACTTAACCTTGCTTGTTTCTTCTGCAAAATACTACCAAACTTGCTGGGTAAGCAAAAAGTGCTCTAATTCAAATGGTTGATTAGCTCTTACACATACCCAGAGTAAAGCAATTCAATTTAATCAACTTTTATCCCGTACCCAAATTCACTAAAACATATGACTTCTTTTTACCATGAAAATCATACCATGAATAAGCAAGGGTCTTCATTTCCCACTGAACATGTATTTTTAGTGAATTGTCATAGAAATTGAACAGAAATCATTAAAAGTGGATGTCTGTCTAAGTGTCTCCAAAACAGTGTACATGCCAATCAGCTGTGTGTAACTCTTACCAAGATCTGCTTGGCAGATTCTGGTCATTTTACTCAACATTTATCAAAATGAACAGCATAGCACTGCAAATTATTCACTGACAGATGCTAGTCATTTTACTCAATATTTATCAAAATGAACAGCATAACCCTGCAAAGTATTCACTGACAGATGCTGGTCATTTTACTCAATATTTATCAAAATGAACAGCATAACCCTGCAAATTATTCACTGACAGATGCCAGTCATTTTACTCAATATTTATCAAAATGAACAGCATAACCCTTTAAGGTATTCACTGACATATGCTGGTCATTTTACTCAACGTTTATCAAAATAAAGAGCATAACCCTGCAAATTATTCACTGACAGATGCCGGTCATTTTACTCAATATTTATCAAAATGAACAGCATAACCCTTTAAAGTATTCACTGACATATGCTGGTCATTTTACTCAACGTTTATCAAAATAAAGAGCATAACCCTGCAAATTATTCACTGACAGATGCCGGTCATTTTACTCAATATTTATCAAAATGAACAGCATAACACTGCAAATTATTCACCGACAGATGCTGGTCATTTTACTCAATATTTATCAAAATGAACAGCATAACCCTGCAAATTATTCACTGACAGATGCTGGTCATTTTACTCAACATTTATAAAAATGAACAGCATAACCCTGCAAATTATTCACTGACAGATGCCGGTCATCTTACTCGATATTTATCAAAATGAACAGCATAACACTGCAAATTATTCACTGACAGATGCTGGTCATTTTATTCAATATTTATCAAAATGAACAGCATAACCCTGCAAATTATTCACTGACAGATGCCGGTCATTTTACTCAATATGTATCAAAATAAACAGCATAACCCTGCAAATTATTCACTGACATATGCTGGTCATTTTACTCAATATTTATCAAAATAAACAGCATAACCCTGCAAATTATTCACTGACATATGCTGGTCATTTTACTCAACATTTATCAAAATAAACAGCATAACACTGCAAATTATTCACTGACAAATGCTGGTCATTTTACTCAACATTTATTAAAATGAACAGCATAACCTTGCAAATTATTCACTGACAGATGCCGATCATTTTACTCAATATTTATCAAAATAAACAGCATAACCCTGCAAATTATTCACTGACATATGCTGGTCATTTTACTCAACATTTATCAAAATAAACAGCATAACACTGCAAATTATTCACTGACAAATGCTGGTCATTTTACTCAACATTTATTAAAATGAACAGCATAACCCTGCAAATTATTCACTGACAGATGCTGGTCATTTTACTCAATATTTATTAAAATAAACAGCATAACCCTGCAAATTATTCACTGACAGATACTGGTCATTTTACTCAACATTTATTAAAATAAACAGCATAACCCTGCAAATTATTCATTGACTGATACTGGTCATTTTACTCAATGTTTATCAAAATGAAGAGCATAACCCTGCAAATTATTATCTGACAGATGCTGGTCATTTTACTCAATATTTATCAAAACGAACAGCATAACCCTGCAAATTATTCATTGACAGATGCTGGTCATTTTACCCAATGTACAGGATTGATTAATTTGTGCATCACTTAAAATGAATGACAAGCGACTGAAATTCATGATATTTTACAATCATACAGGTACAAAGTTTTATTTTCAGCTTACATCTCTTTTAATGTTTGCTATTAAAATGTCCTGGGAACAGAATTTTTTCTTGACTGCGAAGTTTGCACTTTTAAGTTAAAAGATTGTGTAGTGCTGATCATAAAGAAGAAACCAGTCAATGTAAGGTGCATATCAAACAGGAACACTCATAGAAATTTCTTTTAAGAACATCTCTCCATGCAGTGAGGTTTTATTATTGATCACTCCAATCTTCTGAAATATAAAGCATATGTACCTAATGTCCTAGCCATCTGTATTATTGTATCCAGTTTAGTGCACACAGGATCAAAAGTCAGCCAAGTTCACAAGATTTCAAAGCAAAAGGTCACCTGCCATATATACTTGCTTATAAGTGGAGTCAAACTTTTTAAAAAAATCCTGACCTGCCATACCATAATGGACCTGCAAGTTATTTGTTCAACTGATTACTCCGGACAAAATGCACAAACCCTGATCTGCTGGCACATTATGCAACAGCAGATCTGGGTCTGTGCAGTTTGCAGTTGCATTTTACTTATAAGTGAGTATATATGGTAACAATCCCTTTGTGTCTAAAGCCTCCTCACACTGGCAGATATAGATCAGCTTATACAAGCCAAGACCTAATATCCTATACAAAAAGCAACCCCTACACCAACATACACAATGTCAAACCTGTCAGTAAGCATTTGCTTATGCATTACTCCCTACTCTAAAAGTAGCAATTTGACAAAGCTTATGTCATGTCACATAAGTGTGTCTGATATAAATACATTCCAAGTTTCATAAGATATACCAAAAGTCTATTCAAACTGCAAACAAAAATCCTGTGCATAGCATAATGTGCCTGCAGATCTGGGTCTATGTTCTTTTATTGATTACTCCTAACTAAATGCACAGACCAAGATCTTCTGGCTTATAATACAACCACAAATCTGGGCCTGTGCTGTGTGCAGTTAGACTCAACATATTTGCCAATATATATGGTATCTCAAACAGTTCAGAGGATATTAACAAAGGCCATTCTTCCGCAAAATTATTACAAAATCATTACGGCTAGTCATAATACAAGAACATACCAAGTGTCATAACATTTCTAAATGATAAAGGAGACACAGATTTTCAATATGATTTTCAAATATGGTGATAAAACCCTAAAAGAACTAATCAAACAAAGCTGAGAGTCCTGTATGCAAGAAAGTCTCTTTTCATAATATAAATGCATACCAAGTTGCATAACGATACATCAAATGGTTCAGGAGATATTAACTGGAGAAGAACAGATATAAGGATGAATTGACAAAATTTATAACAAAAACAGGGACTGGTCTTAAAATGCTGATTAGATAGACTCCATAGTATGCAGATATGATGCCAAAGCACAGCATTTTTCATGAAAAGACCTCGAAGCCTTCTGAAGATATTAAATGAACAAAAGTGTGACAGCCAGACTAATAGGCTGGCTCCGGTATACCCTATCAAACTTCAACAAAAAAAAATGTTTCTACAAATTTTTTAAATACACACAACATATTTGGCATAATCATAAACATATGTGTATAATAAATACATAACAGTCTCTGATACAAATTACCTTAGGTAATTAGAACAAGCAAACAAAACTGACTGATTTAATGAATTTTAAATGTGAATCCAATGAAAACTTTAATATTCTCCCTTTCATATTTCTACACTACTGTGTACTAATTTCTAAAAAAATATTCAAAGCATTATTCACTTTCACAAGTTATCTGCCAACTGTGGTGAAACTGATAGTGTATGATGAGAAATTTACATCTCTGACAAGTAGATCAAACTAACTGTTCATGTATACAAAGGGTAGGGTCCTCTTTCCACATGCTACAAAAATCCTTCCTTTTAGAAACACTTGCATTTTTAAAATCTTGGATAAAAATAAATGTGGTGCAAAAATGTAACATGCCTTATAAACAAGAGTACCCTGAATGGTACATTATATCTCCACCCAATTTTTAATAGTTCTCTATGTAAATACTAAAATTTGTGTTTAGAAACCACTTCTCTTCTTTCAATCACAGTGACCTTGGGCTTTGACCTTCTAACCTCCAAATCGTTTTGTTTCTTCCTTACCCCAAGTGTATACGCCAAACATAATGCTTGGTCTATATGATGCAAAATTAATGCCATTATACTGAAACAATTCTTCTTTCAGTCGTAGTGATCTTGGCACTTGACATGTTGGCCCCAAATTTTATAGTTTTCTTCCTTACCCCAAGTGCAGCTCATCTCTGAAATTTAGTGCAGGTAGGTGATGTGGAAGTAATGTTATTATATGTGATCTACAACTAATGTTTCTGTGAAGAAAAGAAGAAAAAATTCTTTTAGTCTACGTGACCTTGAAAGCTGAACTTATGACCCCAAAATATATTGAGCTCTTCCTTACCTGATCTGCAAGCTATCCACAAAATTTTATAATTGTGAGAAGTGGAAATTTCAACATATATTGTAGAAACCATCAATTGATTTGAATCAAATCTCTGCAGCCATAGGTATGTACAAGCCATGCAAAAGCCCTGGAAACTGTTGATGGTTACAACTCAAAAAGTTACTGAGCACAAAGTAAATTAGTAACAGACAGATGGAGAGATAGATTCCCAGATGTACAACATCATAACATAATATGATACACCTTATGGCTGGAGTTAAAGGGGGGGGGGGTAAAAGGATATCCTGAAATTTCACAGCAAAATCTCTCTCCCCCACCTCCACTCAGCCATATTTCCATCAACACCATAACTGGGATAGAATCAAAACTAAAACTCATTAGACACATTAGAAATGTGATCAGCAACATCTTAAAATTTTCAGCAATATACCCTACTGACCTATTGCCATTTATATGCATAGTGCTTCATGTCAAATATGTATGTATGTATGTGTTTTTGTGTGTGTGTGTGTGTATGTATGTATGGGTTAATGGCATATCAGCACAATCCTGGTTACTTTGATTAAGTTCAGGCATCTCCATCAAGGCATACAAAACAAAGAACAGTGCAAAACAGGGTAAAATCCATAAAGTACGAAGAAAAACTTACAATAAACATCAACGCTTTTCTTTAACAAGTTCAAGATCTCATTATTACGATTAGCACTGTAAGTATTCCAGCGCCAGAAAGGTTACCTCATCTAGTTGTGCCCCCTATGACATTGACAAGCCACCTATTGAATTTCAGAGAGCCTGATGGGGGATTTTCACAATAACCATTGGAACTATTAGTAATTATATTCAAGCACAAACCAAATTTCTATCAAAAATGGTTGGAAAATGTCGAAATAATGACCAATTGAACTGGCATGTCTGTGAAAGTCTGTCAGGTACAGTAGGTGATAGACACAAATACCCAACAAGCTATCAATGTGCCTGTGATTATGTAATGCCTCCTTTTGAAAGCAATACCAATGGTCATGTCACAAAGCATCAGCACATGTTAAAGGTCTGGCTACAAAACAGCAATATATTAATCTTGGCACTGAAAGTGTATGCATGTATTTCTGATTGACATGTACATGCACCCAAACACTGACACTTAGGTTGGACCAGTCCCTCATTTTGGACCTCTATCTATGGCATGGAGGCCTCTGCCTTTATTCTATAATTTTTTTTTACATCTTTCATTTATTTATGATAAATGATGATGTATTGCTATCTATTTTTATGAGTGAAATACAGTATTCCAGCATCAGGCATTTATATTACCCTGTTCTTTCGTGACATCAAAAATACTGACCTTTCATCAGACACAACAATTCGTTTAAAATCGAGATCTATGAAAAAATTATACCCGAGGGACACCTATGCAAGGTCATGCTCTGATGACCTTTAAATTCACCAATTAAATTACATATCACAATTTACGAAACTGAAAAACATCATTCGAAATATGTTTCTAACTGCAAATTATACTCACTACTATGAAATGCAAGACTTTATCATATAGCAAAACTAAAAAGTCACACTAAAACCCTTATCAATGTGCGTCACATCTACATATTATTTCATCTGTCATACAAACTGCCACAAAGTACAATGACTAACACCACTCACCTACTCCCCTCTGTAAAAATTCCCAATTCGATCACGCCAACTTGTTTCCTAAACAGCAGGAACTGTACTTGCCCTAAAGAAACCTTGTGAAAATATGTGCAACTTTTTTGGGCTGAAAGAAAACTATACAAAAGAACACTTAAACTCTTCCATTGGTTACAAAACTACAACCTCAACTGATCAAGAAATACCCCTCCCTGTTCCCCATAACCTTCAGAAGTGCCAATACTTGATACCATCAATGGGCTAAGAGGTAACAAGCTTACACCATACATTATAATAATACTGTACAAATACCACTATTTGTACACAAGCGTATATCTATCTACTCACTCTAAACCTGCTATTCTTCCAGTCAGTAAACTTGATACTGTCAATGGAATTTCCAACTCCTGAGAGCTAACTTACTACACAGTTGTAAGGTATTTCCCCAGCTTTGCTCCTAAAACACTGCACCAAAAAGCACTGCAGATCAATATACCAGGCTACTATTTCAAAACAGTTGTATGAACTGGAACTGAGTGGGCCAATTAAGAATCCTTACCTGTAATTTGCCATACTACCTAATTTACATGTACTTTCAAAGAGACCTAATAGTGCAAAGATTTTACATGTATACCTTTTATTACCTTTCTACTTCTTTTTATTATCATCATACCTGACAACTGCAAAAAATGTATCCCTCTCGGGTCAATGTATGCATCATCACAGGAGCATAGAAACTAGGTCCTCATGACCTATTTTTGGTTGTGAATGGATAGTAACAATCAAAACAAGGCACATATGGGCCTGATATCAATGAACGGTTTATGGTTTAACAATTGGCCATTTCATTAAGCAGGTACATGTAGTATTGTAAGAACATAACCACACATAAACAATATTCAAAACTTTATATAATGTCAATCTAGTATATTTTAATAAATATTCTTTCCAATATGTTAGGTGAGTTCACATATAATCGAACATGCACAAAGCCTCAATGATATCATCCTATTAACAAAGAATAATCAAAATTAGTCGAGAAATGCAGTCAAAAGCTTTAAAGAAACAAGTTCAGCAATTCAAATTTGATGCATGATGTGGTCGTTAAAAAACCTCACTAGTTACAGAACACAAGTCAATGACGGTATAAACTAATTTACCATGTTGGAACAAACTCCAATTGAAAATTCATTCTCCAGAGTGGTTACAAGTTATGGCCATTAGATATGGCCTCTCAGATATGCTCATTATCAAAGTCACCAAACAGCTTGATGTTAAATATAACAAGGTTTTTGAAGACTATCATTAACAAGGCTTTTTAAACCACATGTCACAAGGCTTTTAAAACTACATGTAACAAGGCTTTTTAAACCACATGTGCCAAGGCTTTTTAAACCACATGTAACAAGGTTTTTTATCTACATGTAACAAGGTTTTTTTAAACTACATTTAACAAGCCTTGTTAAACCACATGTAACAAGGCTTTCTAAAAAGTTTGATCAACATCAGCCTCAAAACTTACTGAAAAATAAACCCTTCCAAATATATATTTCCATAAACATGGTATATTACCAGATAAACAATGAAAGTAAAAATGTAAATACCATATAATTATAAAGAACTGCACACACAAAATTTGGGAAAATAAAATTTTTCAAAGAAAAAGAAACATGAAGTCTGCAAGTTATAAGAAAAAAAGGTAAAGACGTTAAAATTCTGCAAAAAGTATATTATAATAAAAGATAATGATATAAATATAAATATAAAATTCTTAAAATACTGGGTAAAAATTTCATAAAAGTCCATTCTAAAAAAAGTCCATGATTTTCTCTGGTGGTACATAAAGTTCATTATTCAAGATCATATAGAAAAACTTAACCAGAATGCTGTGTTTGTAAATCACATATCCCTATGCTTTCCTGTTTTGATCTCAACCCTGACATTTGAGCTCAGTACACAACCAAATCAGAATCACAAATGCCAAAAGGGCAAAAAAGAAGAATAAAATACAAGACATGCACAATGTATATATAACAAATGCAAACAGCTCTCAAGAGAGCTTAAATTAGCAACAAAAAAAAAAAATTAATCAGGGGTATAATGCAAACATTTACGAAGAATATGTACACAAGAGATATATAGTAAATCCCTTTGTTAATCTATGAAGCAACGATAAATCTGCACTGAAAAAAAAACAATGAATTTAAAGTGAAATAGAGTTCGTTATTGTGCACTCATGCATAATATTTTTCACTGTATTCAAAATGCCCCCGTTGCCATCACATTAATGCTTAACATTTCCCTCCTATTTATTGTAGAAATATTGATTATCGTTGAGACAAAAGACATGGGTGTATATGGTAGTTTTAGTTTAAAGGACTTAAGCGGTCAGATATGGTAATGTTAGAAACAAATTCTACATCTGATACTGATAAAGATTCTGACCCATATGACTTGGGGTCTGTATTTGCTATTACTTTAAAACACAAGAATTTATACTGTTAATGAACCCTGACTTTGTCTCCATTCTGTAATTTTGATAAACTATATGCCCTGGTGTAAAACTACCAATCTGTTCTCTGTAAAGGGCAGTCATCTTGAGCCCTAGCATGAGTGCACATTAAAAACTGGCTGGGAATCTACTTTGTGTTGGATGTTACTGTTGGCAACTTTTGTACCCCCAACAGTCTCCTTTTTTACGTGGCAAATTATTATATTTTTAGCTGCTATAGGGTGTCAGTGCACTCTGGGATTGTGAAACCTGAATAATGTGGTCAATGGTGATGCTGGTACAAAGGATCTACTGGTAAAATAAATTGTGAGGGGCCAAAGGTTCTGCAGAAGAGGGAGGTTCTTAGATCCTTCAGCAGGCTGGGAAGAGTGGACTGCATAAGCTGTGAAATCAGAATCTAGTGAAAATCACCTTGTATGCCACAAGATAAATATTATAAATATATTAGGTTTTGAACTTAAAAATCAGTGTCATTATATGTGTGAAAATCATTCTATTACAGCATCATTCTTGATGAACAAGAACAATAATCATAAGGAAACTCAATGAAATAGAGGGGAACAAAATGTCATATCTTTCAATAAAAAGCATATTTCTTCATGTTTTTTTACTTCTGCCTTGCCTATGAGCCTTACAAACATCAGAAAGAAAAAAGTTTCAAAAGTCTATAAATTCAGAGATTTTGAAATTGTGCTGAAGTACTGCAAAGTATCATAAAACTTCTTAACACAGTACCACATTAAAATGGAATACCTTTATTTTCATTTACCCTTCTCTCCTTTCTTTCTGATATGTCAGAATAAGCCTGAATTTGGTTATCTTAGCGCCTCTCAATGCCTACTCAATGTTTAAAAGGAATTTTAATTACCAAAACAAGGATGTTTTTTTCTGATCTTGCTAACTAGTTTTGACCACAGAACTATATAGAGCACAGGGGATCGTATCGTTGCTTAAAATTGACTTGTCATACATGTACTATATAATAAATATGGCTTGTATCATTGCTTAAAATTGACCTGTTATACATTTACTATATAATAACTACAGTTATTATATAGTGCATGTATGACAGGTCAATTTTAAGCAACGATACAAGCCCCTGTGGTTTTGACCATATATGGAATATAAGAAAAGTTATTTCCATTAACAATAGCCATTTCATCAATACATTTAGGCAATAATATTCGGACAGCTCATTTTGTGATACCCTCACACACAGCAGTACACATACTTAGTTAAGAGAGTTGGTGTTTTACAGCACAGCAAAAATAAGTAGGTCATTAAGTGCAAAGAAAATTGGACTAAAGTGTCTTGCCCATGGACACTCTAAACTGAGCTGAACTTCCACTGATAGGATTCAAAGTTGCAGTTTCAGATTCTATTCCTCCCAGCTAACCACTGAGCCACTGTCACCCTGCAATAACTTTGTGGTAAATGTCAGCACTTGAAGAGGAAAAGCATTTTTTTTATTTTACACATACTGATAAAATTCATGAAAAATAACATACTGATGATTCTTTGCACATGTAACCCTTAAGCACCATAGTTGGCATGCTGCCTAAGAGAGATTTAGATGTAATTTCCAGTTCTATAACCACATTTGAATCTACTGCTGGAAAACATTAATTCAAGTCCAATTAAGTCCCCAAGTCTATTCAACCAAAATCCCACTGGCCTACCCTTAATAGATTACAGGGCCAATAATGTCTTTGGTGTACTAACAGCTCAAGCAATAATGATGGTGCCCAGTACCTTGCAATGAAGAGAGCTTTAGGCTGCAAATTTTGCACCTGTCAAAATGATTTATCTCTCCTCTTTGAGGGGGTAAAACAAATCTGTGATCAGCTCAGACAGAACACAATGTTATAACAATTTACTCACCAAATTCAGCAGAAAATTCCCTGTATATGGTACCTGATCAAGTGCAGTATTCTGAGCAGCTGAATGGGCAGGTTACTAAACCCTTCAATGGTTGAATTGAAACAAACAGTACCAGTCAAACCATTTTAATTGTAATGAATCATTTAACATCAACTCCAGCCTACTTTTAAGGTAAAATTTTCCTTACATCTCCACGGTCTGTTCCACAATGGAAAAATGGGGGAGGAGAGGAATTCCACCTGCTATTATTAAACAACATTGACTCAAAAAGACACAGCTTTACTGTTTTAAAGGAATTCCAAAGAATCCTAGATAACACCATTTCTTCTTGTCAACTGCTTATGGCTGAAACTATCTAAAATTGTTTATAGTTAATGTCAGCATCATTTTCAATTCAAAGCAAAAAGACATCATTATAAATCATTTGGAGAAACTGTACATCAATATGATCATCCATCTAGCCATTAGATTTTCAGGATGGCACCACAGTGACCATATCTGATGTCAGACTGACACCCTTTTCATTCTGGACAAACTAGACACCATAAGATGTCATCTGGTGAAAACAACTTTCCCTTTAGGGGGAGTAGTGGTACCAAAATTTTCAATATGGCTGCCATTGCAGCCATGTAGGATGTGAGACCAACTCCATTTTCATTTATAACCAATATGGTACCAAAAGAAGTCCTTTGGTGAAAACCCCATTCTGAGATGACCATACATCTAGGAGTAGTAGCAATAAACAAGATTTTCATTATGGCGGCCATATTTGAGGACAGATCAACACCGATTTCACTTGAATCAACTAGCCTTCCTGAAAAGTCTTCTGGTGAAAGCCCCATGTCAATACAACTTTCCATTCAGAAAAAGTAGCAATAATAAGGTTTCAAGATGACTGCCATTATGGCCATACTGGACGGTAGATCAGCACCATTGTCAATTTGGACCAAACAGACATTGTGAGAAATCTTTCAATGAAAACCCCATGATGATATGACCAACCATTCAGAAGAAATAGCAATGAAAAGATTTTCAGGATTGCTGCTGTGGTTGCCATGATTAATACAGTACAATATTCATCTAGGACAACTAGACCTTGAATAAAGGTGTGTATATTGTTTAGTAAAGGCATCTATATTGGAAGGCAAAGTAACATCATTTGCATAAATGTCAAAGGCCTTATTCCAGCATGATTTCTGCATTTTATTTATCAGTTTTTGAGAAGTCATTTTACTGGTCCCTGTTTATAGTAACAATGGCCATTCTGAATAGTAGATGAACATTGTGTGTGCAAACCTGATATCAGGATGCTTTATTCTCAGATGAAATAGATGCCTTATTCTCAGATGAAATAGATGCTTTATTCTCAGATGAAATAGATGCTTTATTCTCAAATGAAATAGATGCCTTATTCTCAGATGAAACAGATGCCTTATTCTCAGATGAAATAGATGCTTTATTCTCAGATGAAATAGATGCCTTATTCTCAGATGAAATAGATGCCTTATTCTCAGATGAAATAGATGCTTTATTCTCAGATGAAATAGATGCCTTATTCTCAAATGAAATAGATGCCTTATTCTCAAATGAAATAGATGCCTTATTCTCAGATGAAATAGATGCCTTATTCTCAGAAGAAATAGATGCCTTATTCTCAGATGAAATAGATGCCTTATTCTCAGATGAAATAGATGCCTTATTCTCAGAAGAAAT